>CM066048.1:144593045-145888916 GCA_033557465.1 Ichthyophis bannanicus | reverse complement strand
GTGGACATCCAAATGCTTCAGGAGATAAAACTCCTGACCACACTCTTCTTGCCTAATGGAAGGCAACTCAATTCTCCGATTGCCATGAAATGACTATTCTTCTTTTCTCCCTAAGGTGGTATGAATAAAGATTCCTACCTCTGTGAACTGAATAAAGGACAAGGCCTGCAGCTTGGAAGTACCCCTTGCTGAAGAGATAACCACCAGAGACACCACTTTCATCATCAGAAACTTTAAAGAAGCCTTTTTCAAAGGCTCAAATGGTGCAGCTGCCAGTGAACACAGCACTAAGTTCAGATTCCACTCTGAGACTACTGCTCTCACTGGCTAACCCCTCTTAAAAATCAAACCACATCTGGATGAGCTCCTAACGAAGATCTGAAGGTGAAATTAGGACTTACCTGCTAATTTTCTTTCCTTGAGTCCCTCCAATCCAGTCCAGGTGCATGGGTTATGCCTTATCACCAGCAGATGGAGACTGAGAATGACAGGTTTTGATGATATCACAGTTTAAGGGCTATGTGCACTTCTTCTCAAATCAGTATTCTAATAACAAAGCAGACGTCAACAAGAGAAATGTGATATCAATTTTACATAACTTTTAATAACCTTGCAATAATCTTGAAATATGCCAAACTTAGAGATATGTTAGTAGAAGTAGAAACACCACTCTAGAGAGAACCAAAGGAACTACTTAAAACCCCGAGAGGAGAACTCTCAAATATTCATTCTATCATGGGGTGCAAGCTCAGCGAGTCACTCTCGGACACCCAAATTGGGACATAATCTTCGGTATATCTGGGCTCATCACCATGAAAAGCTGAAAGACATGGGTGGGTTCTGGACTGGACTGGAAGGACTCAAGGAAAGAAAATTAGTAGGTAAGGCCTAATTTCACCTTCCATATCATCCCTCCAGTCCAGTCTAGACACATGGGATGTTCCCTAGTAGTACTTATGAATGGGATGGACCTGTGAGACCAGTCTGTAACACTTGGGTACCAAATAGCGCCTCTTTCCTGGCTTGGACATCAAGGTGATAGTGCCTCACAAAGGTATGCAGAGATGACCAAGAAGTTGCTTTACAGATATCCATCAGAGGCACGAGAGTATGCTTGACCCAGGACGTCACTTGTGCTCTGGTTGAGTGAGAGTGGAATCAACCGGCGCTTAAGCAAGTAGGCTGAAGCAATTGCCTCCTTCAACCACCACACTATGGAAACCTTTCAGGCCATTTCCCGTTTATGTGGCCCCCCCCCCGAAAAGGATGATCTGATTTTCAAAAAGGTTCCGTTCGCTTTAGATAATGTCAAGTAGATGCAATTGTCGGTCTTCTGAGCCCAAAAAGATCGGAAGGGACACAGTCTGATTAAGATGAAAATTAGAAATGACTTTCTGCAAGAAAGAAGGAACAGGATGCAACACCACTTTCTCTTTAGAAATCATAAGGAAAGGTTCCTGAGAGGATAAAGCCAAGATACGATGAGGGGAACATATCTTTACCAGAAAAACTACCTTCGATGTAAGGTCCTTAAGCATAGACCTGCCCAATGCTTTGAAGGGAAGCTCTGTCAATGCCAACAAGACTAAATTGAGGTCTCATGGCGGCACCAGCTGACGTACTGGAGGACGAACTTGCTTAACAGTTTAGAGAAAACACACCACATCAGGATGAGATGCTACTGAAATGCCTTGCACCCGACTGTGAAAACAGGCTAAGGCAGCTATCTGCACTCACAGAGAATTTAATGCCAAGCCCTTATCTAAACCTGCTTGTAAGAATGCTAGCACATCCAGTACCGAGGCCAAAGGTGCTTGTAGATCGTTGTCTTCACACCAGCTCTCAAACATTTGCCAAACTCTTATAAACTTGTATGACAAAGGGGAACGCTTTTGAGCTCCAAGCAAAGTGGCTATTATCTGAGCTGGGTAGCCTTTCTTTCTTAACCCAGCCTTATCAACAGCCAAACCGTGAGAATCGATCCACTTGAGGCATGCAAATCGGCCCCTATGTCAACAGACTGTCCCTCACTGGCAGGCACAAAGGAACGCCTACCATCAACCAGACAAGATCCACATACCAAGGCTTCTAAGGCCAATCTGGCGCTAGTAGTATCACCAGTCCATGGTGCAACTGTACCTTCTGAAGCAGCCACCTGATCAGTGGCCATGACAGAAACACATAGAGAAGACCGCTCTTTGGCCAACATTGAGCCAGTGTCTAGACCTTTGGACAGCCTCTCATGCTGGCGACTGAAGAACTGGCCCACTTTGGCATTGGAGGCTGACGCCATTAGATCCATGACTGGCAGACCCCAGTGTCAAACTATGCTGCGAAAAACAGAGTCCTCTAGTGACCACTCCCCCAGATCCAACTGATGTCTGCTGAGAAAGTCAACCTGCACCTTCTCTTTTCTGACCATGTGCACCACTGAGAGCACTAGCAGACTTGTCTCTACCCAAAGCAGAAAAGGAACCATCTTGTCTGCCAAACTTATGTTTCCTGTGCCTCCCTGCCAATTGATGTAAGCCACCATGGTGGCATTGTTTGAAAAAATCCTTACTGCCTTGTTCTGCAGTAGAGAGCGAAAGCATTGCAAGGTTAGAAACACCGCTCGCCTCTCTAAGCAATTTATGGACCAGGAGATCTCCTCCAGAGTCCACCGACCCTGTGCTACCTGTGACAAGCAATTTGCTCCCCATTCTAACAGTCTGGCACTGGTGGTGACAACCAGCCACTTGGGCATCTCCAACGACATTCCTGCTGTTAGCCTTGTGTAATCTATGTTTATGTTATTTTGTCTTGATTGACCACTCTTCACTAAACGTAGCAGGGTGGTGTACAAAATCTAATCACCATTGCAAGCTCACTCTTGCCTCCCTCAGGCACGGCAAGCACCTTGAGAGCGTGTGCTTCTGGGGTGACCAATGTGTCAGCAGGGCCCTCTGAAGATGTTGCATATGAGTCCTTGACCAAGGCACCAGCTCCAAGGTCACCACCATGGAGCCCAGGAATTGTAGATAGTGCCACACCGATGGCCCCTCCATCCACAAGAACCACCGGACTTTGTTCTGAACCTTTCTGGCCCTTTTCAGAGGTAGAGAAATGAGCCTCTTTCTGTGTCAAAATGTGCTTTGAGATAAACCAGATTTTGAGATGGAACTAACTTGCTCTTGCTGAAATTGATCACCCATCCCAGACCTTGAAGAAATGCTATTACTCACTGTGTGACTTCTTGACTCTCCTGCACTGACTTTTCTCTGATCAGCCAATAAGTGGGTCTTTAGTGCCGCAGGGCACTAAAGACCCACTTATTCCAGCATTACTATGAAAACAAACAATAGTATCCAGAAAGAATCCACAAGCAACTACCTGCTCAGCACTACATTGAACTCACTTCCTCCTTGACACCTCCCCCACCATAAAGAATTAATTTAACTATCCATGCTAATCTTGCTGTAAGTCATTCAAGTTAAGCTGCCTGTTAAATGTATAATACCATTCTGTTGTTATAAGTTATCCAAGTTAACCTTCCTGTTGAATGTATAATATCATTCTGTTATGTAATATTTTCTGTAAAAACTGTTCTGCCTGCAAAATAGAGCGGTATATAAATCCAGTTAAATAAATAAATAAATCATCCAGGCATGGATGCACCAGCACACCCTCGCGCTGTAGAGCGGCCACTACCACCACTATGACCTTCACAAAAGGTCCTGTGCGCTGTCGTAGACCAAACCAAAGCACCCGGAATTGAAAATGTCCCATCGGTATCAAGAACCGCAGGAAATGCTGGTGGTCTGGGTAAATGAGCACATGCAGATATGCCTCTGTGAGGTCCACAGCTGTCAAGAACTCGTCCTTTCGCATGGCCACTATCACCGATCTCAACGTTTCCATGTGAAACCAAGGCACTCTCAAGGTTCTGTTGACATGCTTAAGGCCAAGAACTGGTTGGAACAAACCCTCCTTTTTTGAGAACAACAAAGTAAATGGAGTATCAACCTAGTCCGCATTAGTCTGAGGGAACCTCGACCACTGCCTTTAACTGGATTAGTCTCTGTAGCGTGTCTTCTACCACTTGCATCTTGACAGGAGCTTTGCAAGGGGAGAAAATAAAGACGTCAGAGATAGGACAAGCCAGCTCTAGAGCATACCCTTCTAAAACCCACTGGTCAGACATAATTTGGGCCAAGCAAAGTAAAAATGTTGTAGCCCACCACCTATCAGTATCAACTCCTCTTGGGCTCTCCTCGCTTCATTGCGGTTTCTTGGAGGGCCCTGTGACTGCCGCATAATAACCTCTACTTGTTCCTCTACTTCGAAAGGGCTGTTCCCTGAATGGATATTGAGCTCTTTGAAAAGGGGCAAAGTGAATTGTGTGAAACCTACGGAAATCTCTAAACTGTCCTCTGACTGGAGGCACAGACTTGCCCCCTCTAGGTTTATTCTCTGGAAGTCTGTCCCCTTTGGTTTTCCCCAAATCCTTCACCAACCTCTCCAAGGCTTCTGCAAAGAGCAGTTTACCTTTAAATGGAAGCTTACTGAGCTGGATCTTAGATGACACATCAGCTGACCAATTGCACCGCCACAGAAAACGATGTGACAAGACCACCGATTCCATGCTCTTCACTGAGGCTCTCACCAAATCACAGAAGGAATCTGCTAAGTACACCGAACTGGATTCAAACTTAGCCGTTTCAGAGGGTGCCTGCTGCGAACCTTGTTCTGGGTTGGGCAAGTTCTGTGCCCACTTTAAACACACCCGAGCCACAAAAGCTCCACAGATAAAGGCCTGTAAAGTGAGTATGCTTATCTCAAATGACTGCTTAAGTAGAGTTTTGAGCTTTCTATCCTGTGCATCCTTTAACGCCATCCCACCTTCAAACGGAATGGTCATTTTCTTAGTCACCACCAACATTAAGGCGTCAACCTTCAGTAATGAGGAGTTCCTTCTCTACCAGCAGAATGGGATATAAGCGGGCCATAGTTCTGCCTCTGCGCTAGCCTGTCTTTTGGCACCTTCCATTCTGCATCTATCAGCTATTTGATTGCTCTATGTATGGGGAATGAATTCTGGGGTGTACGTATGCCCTGAAGGAGGGGGGTCTTCTAAGGATGCTTCCTCCACCGGGGACCGAATGGAATATTCAGTGCTACCAGCAACTATGCTATTAATGACATTAACGCCTCCTGGCAGAACACTCTAACAGTATTCGGGTCCTCTCCTGTGGGAATCTCTCCCTCTTCCAACTCTAAAGAAGAGGGGTTGCCCCAAAGCCCTGAGGGGCCTTCTAGGGGATCCTCAGATGTTTTACACATAATAGATGTTTGCTCCTCCACCTGATCATCTTCTAGCCTACGGCGTTTGGAAAGAGGCTCTGGACCCTCCTTCGCCATATTTAAAGTGTCAGGGACTGCAACTGCTGAAGACAACTTGCCCCCAAGGTATCCACCAGGCCCTGCTTCATGCAGTAGGCTTGGTGTAGAAGCAGCACAAAATACAGGGGAAAAGGCACATTTGAGGAACCCTGCTGAGCCTCTGGCTACCTCTGTCACTGCCTGCCTGCAGTATTTTTGCATGGCTGCTGCAACTGCCCCCCCCCCCCCCCGACAAGAGATCTGCTTCTTCCTGCTGTGAAGACAAAATGGCCACCATTCCCGACAAAAACGTAGGATCACGCAGCTGAGAAGAGGCCTCAGAAAATTGAAAGGTACTCTCCGTTGCAGCCTGAGAATCCCCCAAACCGGACTGAATACCCCAAACCGGACTGAATACCCTTCAAAACGTTCTCAGAAGTTCAGCCCTCTTCAACACAACCATGGCAAAAACCAGTTGCTGATAAAGTTTCTCACACGCAGCGCACACTGGCTTCAGCATTGGCAAGACCAGTCTCTCCGCAACAAACAATTACCCTCAATTTCAAAAACGTTCACTCACCTGTGCCTCCCAGTACAGCCAAATAATTGGGGAAGTGCCACAATGACCATGCTCTTTCAGCAGCATCATCGGTTGAGAGACACTTTGCTCTATTTCTTTTCTTCTTTTTTTTTTACGCTACCTTTTCACTGAACCGGGATACTGTTGGGCTCCTGCTCAATTCTTTGTATGAAGAGAGGGATGGGCCCTTTTTAGCTGTATGCCAGACTCGAGTGGACGGCAGCTCTTAGTAGGGGGGAGGGATTTGGACCACCAGGTTTGCACCCCATGATTCAAAAGGAACCGTCTGCTGACTGAACAGCTCCCGGTTCCCTATAGAGATGCAATCTCCACTTTCTTTGCTACTGTAGTCCAGCCCTCTTCAACACAACCATGGCAAAAACCAGTGGCTGATAAAGTTTCTCACGAAAGGGAGATGGGTCTTCCATGAGAATTGGACTCTGAATGAGCATACCCTATTCCTGCAGCAGGCAAGGACAGACCTCCAGCACCTGGATATGAATCAGGTCACCATACCAGGGATGCCATGGCCAATCCAGTGCCACAAGAACCACCAGGCCAGCATGTGAGACTATTCTGAATAACACTCGACTAATCAGCGGCCAGGACAGAAAAACATACCGAAGCCCTATTGTTGACCAGGGTTGAAGAAGAGCATCCAACTTCCATTCTTTGCAGCGATTAAAAAAACACAAAACCTGAGCATTCCACTGGGTTGCAATCAAATCTATCACTGGGATCCCCTACTGGCTGCAGATCAGATGAAAAGCCTTGGATGACAAATTCCACTCCCTCTGATCCAGGGAGTTCCTGCTGCAGAAGTCCACGGTTTTTCCTTCTTGCTCCTGCACTGTGCACCACAGGCAAGGCTAGAACGTGGCATTTAGCCCATCTTATCAAGAAAATGCTCTCTCACACTAACACCAAACTCTTCATACTTCCCTATCTATTGACATACACTACTGCCATTTCATTGTCTGAGAAGATCCTAACTACCTTTCCTTCGATGATTGGAAGAAAAGCTATAAGTGCCTTCCAAATAGCTTTTGTTTCTAAACTACTGATCAATAAGGAAGCCTCCATCACTGACCAATGACCATGTGCCATCTGTCCTAGACAAAGAGCCCTCCCACCCAGAAAGACTTGCATTAGTGATCACTACCAACCAATTGGAAGGTTCCAGCTGCACCCCTGCCAAAAGATGCCGAGGTTTCAACCACCAATGCAAACTGCATCTGGCCACTCAGTCCAACAGGAGACAAATATCAGGACTCTATTATTTTGGACTGTAGAAGATGCATGTGCACTCGAGCCCATGGCACAAGGTCCATTGGTGCCACCATGGAACCAAGAACATGCATACATTCCCAGGTTCTCAGAGCTCTCTACATAAGTAAGGCTTGAATCTGAGTATACAACCTGATCGTTCTCTGCTGGAGCATTCCTGCATGTTGAATTAGGCTCTCAGATATTCCATGGACTGTGAGGTTCAACCCAGTGATTGTGACTTTCAGCTTCAGACTTTGCCCTTATCAGCCAGTTGTCCAGATAGGGATGGTTCAACACTCCCTCTCTCTGAAAAGCTGCCACCACAAACACCATAACCTTGGAAAAGGTACATGGTGCTATAGCCAGGCTGAAAGGGAGTGCATGAAAACTGAAAATTGGATCCCAACACTGCAAACCCAAGATACCTGTGATGAGGTTCCAAAATGGGTATATAGAGATACACTTCCTTGAGATCTAAGGCAGTGAGAAACTCCCCTATGCACACAGTAGAATTACCATATGCAGAGTTTCTATCTGGAAATGAGGCACTTAGAGAGCCTGATTCATCCCCTTCAAATCCAGTCAGAGCTGAAAAGTACTCTTTTTTCAGAAAATGAAATGAATTGAATATCTCCTGTGCCATGCTTGAGGGCAGGAACTGGAACAACCGCCCCCATGTCCCACAGATTTGTGAGAATAGACAGCACTGCTGCCTTCTTGATGGGAGCATGAAATGCCAAAAATAAGTCATTAAGATGGTGGAAAGCTCCAGTTTGTAACCATGGCGAACAATATCGCGTATCCACTGATCCATGACGACATGGGTCCACTCCTTGTAAAAAGCTGAAGATGACCACCTATTTGTCTGGATGAAGGAGGGACCCTCAAACCCTCAATGCGCCCCTTTAGCAGTTCCTGGCTCTTTAGAGCCATAGAGTTCACTCTTGCAATTAGATAAAAATGAAGGGCTCTTAGAAGGAAAATGCAACCATTGCGAGGAAGCAGACTGCTCAGGATGATATCTTCTGGCTTCCTGAAACAGAGATCTGATAGAATCTGCCCGAGAGGAACCCTTTGTTTTGCCCTCTGACAACATGCAAGGCTTCGTCTCTCCAAGATCTTTGACAATTTTCACTAAGTTGTTCTCAAAAAGAAGCTTCCTTTTAAAGGGGAGTCTAAAAACTACTAAGAACTAAATCAAGAACTACTAAGACAATCAAGGCTTCTTCTGCAGACCAGTTGCACAGCCATAAGAACCATCTTGCAGTCATGACATACCTATAGTTCTAGCTGAAGTGTGAAGCAGGTCATATAGGGCATCTGCCACATATGCCAATCTGGATTCCAAATGGGCCTAGTGTTGGGGATGTCAGCCTTTGCTTCCATCCACTTATGGGGCCATCTCAGCCAAGACAGGTAGGTAATGGTTCTAAAGTGGCAACCTCAAATATCTGCTTCAAGGCCAATTCCAGCTTGCGATCCTGTGGGTCTTTGAGGGCTGTACTACCATCCACCAGAATAGCTTCAATTTCTCTCTTTCTTCTGTCAAAGGATACACCTTTCTCATGGCTCTGCCCAACTTAAGATTGGACTCAGGCACATTCCATTCCATTCCAAATCAGGTTTAGAGGACTCAGAACGAGAGTCTCATTCCTCTGGAAGCTCATGCCAGAAAGAAATCATCAGGATCCCTAGATGGCTGCACTGAACCAAGAGAAGATGAAGCGATAACATCACCAATGGAGTGTGCCTGCATTTCCTGCCTGCAGTAGCAGCATAAACTCTGTAGAAAAGCTTTCCCCTGATTTTGGGGAAGTCAGTTCCTGAGCCAAGGTGGGTACAGTGGGCTGCTGAGGCTGTCCCAACTCTCTCCTCCTCTTCTAAGGCAATATAGTGGGCTGAACAGCACCATGAGACCCCCTCCCCTACTGGGAACCTAAAATGGTCAACTTTCCTGCGCTTTTTTCTCCTGCCTGAGGAGCGGGGGAAGAAGCAGTTGCAGCCCCAATAGTACCATCCCTGGTGCTATCAGTGTCTGCTTGGCCAGAAGCAACCACACCTGACAGACCTGAGTAGCTAGATCCACTCAGAACTAGCTTCAGAGCTGGTTCAAGTGGTTGCCACCCTAGGCAACTGTCAGAATATATTGTTCAGCTTTGAATGCCCTGATCTTTGCCATGCCCCAGAGGTTGCCACCCTAGGTGACTGCCTAGTTTGCCTAATGACTGGGCCGGCCTTGCATCCACCTCTATGGCAAGTGATACAGTGCCCTGTCATGCTCCGGCAGTTCATACACCTGGAGCAGCACTCCACGTTCTCCGAGGAGCCTCAGTGTCCAAGCCTGCAAAGCGGCAAAGCAGCTTCCTGCCCTGCACTGGCCACACTGTGATGCAGTGACTAATGGGGCCTTCCAATACAGAATACTTGACCTGCTCCACCGACCCTGCCAAGAGCATGATGCCCTTGCCGGGGTGAAGAATCAGGAAAAAATCCAGTTCAGACCTGTACATCCTCAGAGAAGGCCGCCAGACACTGTAGAAGTGAGTAAGACAATTAGAACTCCGACCTGACACCTAAGCTGCTGTCCTGCTGTCCTAGCACCTGCACAGCAAGCCTTTATCATTTTGGTTTTTTAACACAAGGCGTGGGGATAGAAGGGGGAAAGAGGCAAAAAGGAAAGAAACTGTAAAATAACTGAAAGAATGAGAGCACTTAAAATAAAGGAAAATAAAACAATAACAGGAGACAAACTTTAAAATGCAGAAGCGTCAGCTAGACCTATGGGATGGACGTGGACTTCTCCATGTACCACTGACAGACTGTCTCTGAGGAGTGAGCCTGGATTCCCTCTCTTGCTCAACTGAATCCAGTTCTCCAACTGGGCTAGGAGCTCTCACACCAGACTAATCTAGCTGCATGGTTATGCTTGTCACCATCTGCTGGAGACAGAGAATTCTGGAGGACAAGGGGCTGCACAATGCCTATTATAGCCTAGAGCTCACAGTTCTCGAGTGTGGCTGAAGGGCCTAACCCAAATGTTCTGGACTAGTCTGGTGGACAGTAAGGAATGGATACTTACTGAGCACTAATATGTGCTCATTTGGTCCAACTCTCATCAATGAGCTGTCTCTTAACCTCTGGCCAGGTCCCATCACACAAATCAAGAACTCCTAAGGTCAAACCACCACAGGAACCCACATGGAGCACCTCAGTCTTAGTATCACTCAGCTTCAGGTGTTTCCCACCCATCCAATAGGCTGAGAGTGCGCCCTTCATCCAATGAAATACACAGCCTTCCGAACCACTGTGGATAGATATTAAAGAGCAAAGGTTGAACATCCCATGCTACCAACCTTGAATCTGAATGATAATCACTTTGCATTACCAGCTGACATCTTCACTCAAGAAAAAGGGAAACATTTAAAAGCACCACTCCCATAATACCAATGTTTCTTGGCTGAGTGATGAATATCCCATGATCTATCTTATCAAATGCTGAACTTAGATCTAAAAAAAAAGAACATCACTGCCTTTATTGACTCGCAAAATACATCATCTGAAAAAAAGTTGCTAAAGCCATTTCTGTGCTGTGCCAGCTCTAAAACCAAATACCTCCCAGCCTCTGTTGTCTGTCCATCCTCATGCCCTAAGTTACCTGATGTTCAGATATTGCAGGGATCTCATGTTCTCTGAGAAGCCATCCAGGGTTTCCAACTGGTTATCTCGCAGATGAAGGGTCTGCAACTGGACCAGCCCGTCCAGCCCTTCCAGTTCCTTGAGAGAGTTCTGAGCCTGAGAACGAACAAACAGACAGAGAAGACAGCTGTGACCACATGTAAAAAGAGCTTTTCAGTTTGGTCTGAAGCCACCCCACTTCCTGAAGCTCCTTCGAGGAGGAGTCCCACATGGAAAATCAACATTATGTGAAGCGCAGGAGCCAATAATTGACTCCTTCTTGGACACAGTGAAGGGGTTCACTCATTACTGAAGGTGTTGAAATGTCCACTGCACCCCCAGAGCTGGCACCAGGTGCCAAGACGTCCTGCAATAATCCATGCCATTTACCCAGCTATTCCTGTCCCCCTTGGAAAGACAGATCCCAGTACGAGCCGCAGAGCCTGCCCTCTGGCTGGACACTGCTTCTTATGCACGTTGGGTTTTGCGATATGTTTTTCCTTTAGATCTGTTGCCCCTAAGATCCATATTTATTTTTTCTACTCCTTCCATGATTTTAGACACCTCTGACATATCTTTCCCTGTATGGAAATTTTAGCAATGCCTTGGCCATCCTTTCTGCTCTTCTCAAGATGGGCTGACCAGATCTATACACAGCATGGCACCCCAGTGATCTGAATAATGACAGAATGATATTTTTTGGCTTGCTTGTAAATCAAATTCCTAATATTCTATCAATCACACATCGGGTTGATGCTCCCTGATGACTCCATGACCTCTTTCATGAGGGTTAATGGTCACCACACCATAGCTCTTCATATTTAGCTATGAAAGCTTTTCATAAGACCAAGTATGGTGAACTTAGACCGTACCTGCTAATTGTCTTTCCATGAATCCCTCCAGTCCAGTTTTGACAAATGGGTTCTCCCCCAACTTCAGCAGCTGAGAACTGAGCATATCAGAATTCTGATCTCCCATATCAGAGCTTGCTCTTCAGCTCCAGGATCTAATATCCTATTGACAAAGCAGAAGAACAAGAGCATATCCCAAAACTAACAAACCTGAATCTCTCTAGGACCCTCTGACAACTGTCCCTTGAAGACCAGAGAGGCATGTACATGAAAGGGCTACCAGGCACAACTAGAGCTGGTCGGCAAACAGCAGCACTCGTGAACTCAGAAGAGCCCTCAGAAACGATATTGTTCACTTTTCCTTCTGAACATCCCCTTTTATTTATTTAATTATGTTTTTCTTTGGCATTTATGTGTTCTGCTGGAATCGCCACACTGTCATCCATGAGACCTCAACAACCTGACTGATTCCAGGAGGAAACAAGACTGGACTGGAGGGATCTATGGAAAGACAATTAGCAGGTAAGGTCTAATTTCGCCTTCCATATCATTCCTCCAGTCCAATCTTGATGAATGGGATGTACCAAAGCAGTACCTAAGCATGGGAGGGACCCGCGAGTCCTGCTCGGAGCACTTGTGCCCCAAAACCCACGTCCTCCATCGCTTGTACATCGAGACGATAGTGGAGAGCAAAGGTATGCAGCGACGCCCATGTCACTGCCTTACAAATATTTACTGGCGGAACCCAATCGTACTCTGCCCATGATGCTCTGAAGGCTCGAGTTGAGTGGACCAACAGTCCTGCTGACACCCTTCTGCCTTTGGTCCGTATGCAGCCACGATAGTCTCCTTCACCCAGCATGCTCTAGTAGCCTTCAAGGCTGCCTCTCCCCTGTGAGGACACCCAAACAAGACAAATAAACAGTCTGCTTTATAGAATGGTGCTGTCAGTCTCAGACACCAGTGCAACACTCTGCGCCCATCAAGCTTGTGCAGCTGCCGGCCCTCCTCTGAGCTCCCTAAACTTGGGACTGGCAGGAGAGACACTGTCTGACTGACAGAAAAAACAGACATCACCTTAGGTAAAGTCGGCACCATTTGCAACACAACTTTCTCTTTTCATAAGATGAGAAAAGGCTCTCAGCATGACAGCGCTTGCAACTCCAAAATCTGATGTGCCAAGCACATGGCCACATGGAACACCATTTTCAAGGTGACATGCTGCAGCAAGGCCCCTGACAATGACTCAAAAGGAGCAGCTACCAGCTCTGACTGTACCAGACTGGGATCCCAGGGGGGCACCACCGGATGTACCGGCGGCTGGATCTGCTTCACTGCTCACAAGAACCGGACTACATCCAGATGGGTCGCCAGAGTCCAGCCCCAAACCTGTCCTCTGTAACAGGTGAGGGCCACTACCTGCACCTACAGAGAAATGAGTGCCAGCCCCCTCTCCAAGCCATCCTGTAGGAATAAGAGAATCTCCAAGATATCTGCTACAAAAGGTCGAACGCTCTTCCGACTCCACCCGCTCTCGAATACTCACTAGACGCGTATATAAGCCAACTGAGTGGACTTCTTCTTGGCTTGTAGGAGGGTGGCGATGACTGAGGCCGAATATCCTTTATAACTCATTTGCACCTTCTCAAGGGCCATGCCATAAGTGCAAATTCATCCACTTGCAGAAGCAGTACCAGACGCTGCATTAATAGATTGATCCGATAGAGAAGCCGCCATAGCTCATCCATCAGAAGCCACACCAGGTCCATGTACCATGGGGTCTGCGGATCTAAACCGAGGCTATCACAATCACCTGCCCCCGGTGCACTTCTATGCGTGGCAAGAGCTGAATGATCAGCGGCCCGGGAAGAAACACATACAAGAGACCATTCCTTAGAAACATAGAAACATGATGGCAGAAAAAGATCACATGGCCTATCTAATCTGCCCTTCCATATCACCCACACATCTACCACTCTTTCCATAAAGAAGTATTTCCACATATTACTTCTGAGTCTATTCCCTTTCACTTTCATCCTATGTCCCTTCATAGCAGAGCTTGCCTTCAATTGAAAGAGACCCTCCTGTGCATTTATGCCACAGAGATATTTAAATGTCTCTATCATATCGCCCCTATCCCACCTTTCCTCTAAAGTATACATATTAAGATCTTTACGTCTGTCCTCATATGCTTCATAACGAAGACCACTAACCATTTTAGTAGCCATCCTCTGCATAATCTGCTTATATCCTTTTGAAGGTTGTGATAAGGAAGCTTATCATAGTTCAGGAAGAAATAATACAAGAGGTGAATTGGCTCTAAATAAGCAATCTGTGCTGGCTGGTAAAAGCACTAAAACAGGGTGTTTAGCTAAAAGACTACCAGACCCAGAATCCACTGGTTTACAGAAAGCCTCTAGGAGAGCTGAAGTAGGGAAACGTGTGCCTAATCAGAGAAGCAATGATGTAATCCCTAATCACACATCTCCTAGGGCAGGGCTTAATTCAGAACACCTGGAGTGTGCTAGGGTGGAGCAGCCATCTAGGCACTTTAAAACTAGAAGGAATTCATCAGCAACAGCAAGGAGAGCAAAGAGAGCAAGGACAGCAACGGGAGCTGGAGAAGGAGAGACTGATCGTGAACAGAAGGAAGAACAGCAATACGTCCAGAAGGTCTAAGAAAGGAGCCCAAGGCAGTATGTATGCTGGGAGAGATTCCTGGGGCAAGCATTCTTCACTGGACTGGAAGAAGCCAGAGGCTTGGAGATATACAGCCAGGAACTCTCGGACAGCACCTGTAAAGGAGACGGCTGCATCTACAGAAAGAAGAAACTCTAATACCTATTTAAGGAGGTATGGGAAAAGAGACCTGAAGTCCAGAGATTCTGACTGGAGAGCTGGGCACAGAAGCTTTGCTACCTACTGGCCAAAATACCCAGAGAGGAAGCCTAATGGCAACGTGATCTCAGGTATGAACTCTGATCTGTTCCCTAGCTTTGCAGAAGGAAGACAGCAGGGAAACAGTTTCTATCCTGGTAGAGATCAGTTAGAGAAATCCTCTGAGCCAGTGTATGAAAGTGATCCTATGATATTTCAAGAGTAAGGGGAAATATCAAATGAAGTTGAATGTATGGATTGTTCTCTTTCTAAGCTGCTGTTCTAAAGTAATGCTCAGATAAGGATCAAACACCAAAAGGAACTGTACTGATTTTTAGCTTCCCAAAAAAGTTTCTTTGAGAGAAAGCTTTGGGGAAAGTTGGAGCCACGTGAAGAGTGGACCAGCAATGATTTGCAGCTGGTTAAGCACCTGTGATTAAAACAAGGCACAAGTGCACGTGGGACTTTGGAAAAAGCTTCTTCTCTGTGTAAAAGGAAGAAAACTGTTTTTTTTTGCTAAAGAGAATTTTCCTTTTGGGTTTATTTTTCATTCCAGCACTGCTAAGAAAGTTTATTAGCAGGGGCTAGAAGAAAGACCTTTTCTGTTCCATCAAGGTCTTTACTAAGTTGTTGCATAAGTAATTCAGTTGCCTTATTTGTTTTGTTTCCTGAATAAAACTCCTGGAGAATTATCCTGTTGATGCTACCAAGCATATCTGTGCGAGGGAATAACACCCCATAAATAAAATCTGTTTTCTGCTTTACACTCGAGCAACTACAATTCTTTATTCTTGTTAAACGGAGTTTTGTGTGATTGAACTACAAGACCCACAATCCTTTGCAAGTCAAGTAAATTCATGTCCTTGCCAAGATTGTGGAACTTTCACAACAAGCACCCCCGTTTACAGGTGCAGTCTCCAGAATTGCACACAATACTCCAAATGAGGTCGCACCAGAGACTTATACAGAGGCATTATCAGCTCCTTTTTTCTGCTAGCCATTCCTCTCCCTATTCACCCAAGCATTCTTCTGGCTTTTGCAGTCGCCTTTTCTACCTGTTTAGCTACTTTAAGATTGTCAGACACAATAACGCCCAGGTCCCGCTCTTCTTTTGTATCCCCTACTCTGTACAGCTCCTTTCGATTTTTGCAGTCCAAATGCATAACCATGCATTTTTTTGCATTAAATTTCAGCTGCCAAATTTTAGACCATTCTTCAAGTTTAGCTAGATCCCTTCGAACATGCGCTCTCTGCGCTGACTGAAGAACCTGGTCACAATGGCACTGGCAAACGACGCCATCAGATCTCTGACAGACATGTCCCAATGCCTTGTGATACTGTGAAACCCACTGTCATTCAGCTCACATTTGCCTGGATTCAAGTAGTGACTTCTGAGAAAATCGGCCTGTATATTCTCTTTGCCGGCAATATGTGCCGCTGAAAGAGTGGTGAGCCATTGCTCTGCCCACAAGAATAGAAGCTGAGCACCCTCTGCCAGGGTTGGGCTCCCCATGCCTCCTTGGCCACCATGGTCGCATTGTCCGAATATACTCTCACTTATTTTTGCTGTTTCAGTGACTGAAAGTACTGGAGGGCCAGAAACACTGTCCTCAACTCCAGCCGATTGATGAGCTCCGGGGACCACTGCCCCTGCCTCACCTGTGATTGACAATTGTGTCATCACCAGAATCCAATCTGGTGGCTCCAGGGATACCCTATCACCAGATTTTCTCTCCATAGACACCAATCTAGGCTTTCCCAAATTGAATCTGGATAAAACAGCTTGTGTGACAATGGCTGGGTCTATGGAGACCAGCGCACCAGCAGTGCTTGCTGGAGGGGACACATGTGAGTTCGCACCCAAGGCACCAATTCCAATGCTGCCACCATGGATCCCAACAGTTGCAGATAATACTATGCTGTTGGTTCTTTCATAGCCAGAAACCGGCGAATCTGATGCTGGATCTATTGTATCCTGTCCTCTGGAAGTGAGACAAGACCCATTTCTGCATTGAATCCCACCCCCCAGGTACACGAACTGCTCGACGGGTTGCATCTGACTTGGTCAGATTACCACCCATCCCGGACTCCAAAGGAACTGCACCGCCCACTGGATGGCCATCTGCACCTCCTATTCCGTCTTTGCTCGGCTCAACTATTCATCCCAGTATGGATGGACCATGATGCTCTCCTTCCACAGGGCAGCCGCCACTACCAACATCACTTCTGTGAAGGTGTGCGAAGCCGTGGCAAAACCAAAAAGCTACTATACAAAAACAAGCTCCAATGTCTAACCCTGGACTAACTTCTTAAAGAAAGAAGAAACTATATTACAGCGAACAGGTCTCAGAGTTATACTCGGCGGTACACTGAACCCAATGACTTGGTGCAGTGAAATGCCTTAAACACATCAATGACCTGGTAATATCGCTATATTTAAAATTTTCTTTTCTAAATTGCCTTTATTTAAATTCGGAATTTTTTCTTTTTCCTTTTCTTCTGTGTATTTCTTTAAAATTGCCACTGCAGGTCTTACTTCAATCAGATAGCACTGCAAAAAGGACTTTATAACGCCAAACCAAGAGAGCGTTAATATACAGCCTAGTTCTTCTTAGCACTTCTTATATATATCTTCAATGTGCTATAAGTGGTTGCCTCAGTAACTTGCAATCGGCATATCAATGCGCGGCGTTTTTTCAACTTTAAGTCTGGTAACATTGTAACGTTATATTCCCCTGAAGAAACGCGGGATGTGAAACGCTACGGCGCCTGATATATGCGTTGGGAATAAGATAAGTACATAACGGACATAGAAGAATATCACCGTATAGTCAACACTTTGATATGCCGATTGCAAGTTACTGAGGCAACCACTTATAGCACATTGAAGATATATATAAGAAGTGCTAAGAAGAACTAGGCTGTATATTAACGCTCTCTTGGTTTGGCGTTATAAAGTCCTTTTTGCAGTGCTATCTGATTGTAGTAAGACCTGCAGTGGCAATTTTAAAGAAATACACAGAAGAAAAGGAAAAAGAAAAAATTCCGAATTTAAATAAAGGCAATTTAGAAAAGAAAATTTTAAACATAGCGATATTACCAGGTCATTGATGTGTTTAAGGCATTTCACTGCACCAAGTCATTGGGTTCAGTGTACCGCCGAGTATAACTCTGAGACCTGTTCGCTGTAATATAGTTTCTTCTTTCTTTAAGAAGTTAGTCCAGGGTTAGACATTGGAGCTTGTTTTTGTACAGTAGCTGAACAGCATCGAGCCCAAGAAACGTGACACTTCCTTATTTGTAGTTCAAAACCAAAAAGCTGACATGCAAGCCCTGTGGAACGAAAGGCCAAGTGGCTGTTCCCGCCAACTTGCGCCACCAGTGAAAGATAGGCCCTTTGGAAACCAACCAATATTGATCCTTCGGCTCATGCAACACAAATCCCTAAGACTTGAGTTCAGCTCAGATGTGAGCAACCACTAGGCAGCGGAGGCACATCCAAGTACACAGAAATGGCAGATCACACCAAAGGCAACCACTACTGCCCCTCAGACAATGGTAGAATCGCCCTGAGCAAGAACTCCTGCTCTGAGGGCATCCCATCTTCAGTATTCAATAAACGAATTACATTGATGCTCTTGGCTGCATAAACAGTAGGTACATTAGAAATGCCATTTAGATTAGACATGACTTGTATCACGAGAACTGCCTCTATTTAATTCAAGTTATACAGTGCATTAACAACTTATATATGAATGTACTTCACATATAGCATTCAATCTTTGTGCATCATTCAGATGAGTTACGTCATTTTTATCATTTAAGTCATTTTCTATTTAAGGCATTTACATCATATAGATCAGTTATTTCAAGTATTTCAGGTATGTCAGTTACATAGCGCAGGCCATTTACTACATATATTCCATGTATTGCAGGCACATCAGTTAAGTGAAATGCTTCAGAGAGCGCCTCTCAAGCTTTCACTTTATTTATATTGTGTCATCTTTCTCCGTAAGTACGCCATCAGGCCTGGAAGAAAGGATAGAACGGATGTTCCTGCTGAAAATCCCAGGAAACAAAGGAAACAAAAGAAACAACCGAAAATAAAACAAAACAACATCTAAATACTTTCTCTAAGGCGACAGAGAGACGTGCCCTCTTAAGGCCTGCTTCAAGGACCTCCCATTCCATTTCAATCATTGTTTTAATTACTCTATGCACTGGGTAGCACCTCTGGCTGCCCTTGAACCCCTGCAAGAGGGGAGCCTCCAATGGCTCCTTCACCAACACCGTGAGCTAGGCAATATTTAAGCCACCAGGGAGTGCTTCATCAGACCCGCTAATTTCTCCTTATGAATAACCCTGAACACATTAGGATCCTCCCCCATGGGGAAGACAAAATTAGACCTTACCTGCTAATTGAAGTTCCTTGAGTTACTCCAGTCCAGTCCTGGCACTTGTGGGTATTCACGCCCCACCAGCAGCTTGGAGACTGAGCATGTCATGACTTTCATAACATCCCCTAGATAAGCAGCTGGCTCCTCCCACTAGCCCCCAGTATCCTATTGACAAAGTAGACTCACAAACAACCATAAACAACAATTTATTCAATAAACCAAATTAGTCCCCCTCCCCACCAGGGAATGAAAGACAACCATGCTCACCTGTCACGGATGGAAAGAGAGCCTCTGGAGACCAGACACCTTTTCCATGCTTCAGGAGAGAAATTAAACTTGACCCTCTCTTTTATTTTTATTTTTTTAAAGTTCCGTCGCACCTGTGCGCCCCTATCCCCAGACTCTTGTGAACTAGGTAGAGCAGCAGCAGGGGGGCCACGTGCTCAGTTTCAGGGAGGGATTCAAGAATGGAATGGAGGCAGTCCTAACAGGGGCTCTACAGGTCAAACAACGGTAAGGACTTGAGGGTTTATTTTTATTAAATTGCTAGCTCTCTGACTGGGAGCTCTTAAAAGGGTTTTGGTATATTTTAAAGCAAAGTTACATTCTTTGTGGTGCTTTAGTAGAACTATTTTGTTTGCTGGACTAGGTTTTAAACTCTAGTAACCTTTTCAGCTTTTGTGAAACTGCTGACACCTAATCAGGTGTTAGTTCCCTCCTTACCCACCCCTAGTGAGCAGTCCTGCTTTATAGGGCACCTCCCCATTTAACAAAGCACAGGGACTTGGAACAGCACATTTTGAATATAATTAAGGAGATTTAACTGCTGTTTCTCTGAAAGGACAGCTGGCAAACCGGCTGGTACTTTGGTAGATCTCTCTCTTTGCTTTAACAGATACCTAAGCTCCACGAACAGAACAATGGCTGGGAAAAATCGCATCGCTAAAACTGTTGCCCCCGTTACAGCTTCTGCCTCTGTCCAGACAGAGTTCCCGATGCCAGTTGAGGGACCGGTTCCATGTGCAGGGTGCCTGCCTGCTGAGGCTCTGAGGAAACAAGTGGAGGAACTCAGAGAGGAGGTGGCGAAGCTGACGAGAATTCAAGACAGTGAGAAGTACATTGATGAGATGCTTCTTGCAACAACCAAGCTCTCCAGCAGAGGAGAAGAAGGGTGCCAACAGAATGACCAAGGTTGGACATAAGTCACCAAAGCCTGCAGAATCACCAATCCAACTTCTCCAGCCCTTGAATTGGAGAACTATTATGCAGCCCTGGAGGTGAAGGCATCCCTGGAGAGGGAAGAACCAGAGCTCAAGTACCCCAAAGTTGCGGAATCAGTGACCACAAGGAAGCGAAGGGTGTTGGTGTTGGTGACTCTCTTCTGCCAACCAGACTTGATGTCGAGAGGTGTGCTGTCTGCCTGGTGCCAAAATCCAAGATGTTACGGAGAGTTTGCCGAGACTCATCAAGCCCACCGACTATTACCCAATGTTGCTAATCCATGTCGGAACAAATGATACTGCCAGATATCCCTCTGAGTGTATCAAAAATGACTTCATGGCTCTGGGACAGAGGGTGAAGCACTTAGGTGCACAGGTGGTGTTCTCTTCAATCCTCCCTGTTGAGGGTAAAGGCCAAGGCAAAAAGGCTCGCATTCTAGAGATGAATGCATGGCTGCGTGGATGGTGTCATCGAGAGCGTTTTGGTTTCCTAGACCATGAGATGCTGTTCCAAGGGTTGCAGAGCAGAGGTGGCGTCCATCAGTAAATGAAAGGTCAACGCGTCTTTAGTAGTAGACTGGCTAATCTACTGAAGAGGGCTTTAAACTAGATTCGTTGAGGATGGGTGAAGAAAGCCCCCAGGTAAGTGAAAGCCCCCAGGTAAGTGATACCCATTTCCATAAAGGTATTTAATGTAACAGGGGTAACATATGGAAAGGTGTGTATAAATGCCCGTAGCATGGGAAATAAGATCCCTGATGTTGAAGCTTTGGTGGGAGTGGCCGACTTGGATTTAGTGGCAGTTACAGAAACATGGTTCACAGAAAACCATGACTGGGATGTATCTATACCTGGCTATACTTTATTCAGAAAGGACAGGGTAGGAAGAAGGAGGAGGAGGAGTGGCACTATATGTAAAAAATACTATTTAAGCTTTGGAATTACAGAGCTTAAAAGGGAGAGAAGAGGCATTGTGGGTTAAACTAGAAAGAGGGAAAGAGAAATCTATTTGCATTGGCGTGATATACACACCTCCCTCACAAGAGGAAGAGGTGAACAGAGAGTTAATTGAAGACATACGCAGCATTGCTAGGAAAGGGGAAGCGCTACTGATAGGGGATTTCAATATGCCAGATGTTGATTGGCACATTACTGCTGCAGTATCATCTAGAAGTAAAGAGATCCTGGATTCTCTTTAGGGAGAACTATTCAAGCAATTGGTAACAGAACCCACACGTGAAGGGGCCATGCTGGACTTGGTGCTTACCAATGGTGAAAGTGTTTCTGATGTTATAGTGGGAGATCATTTTGCATCCAGTGATCACCAGATGGTGTGGTTCAGTATTAGGACTAGGGCTGTTAGAATCCATTCAAAGGTGAGGGTATTAGACTTTAGGAAGACTAACTTTGCCAGGATGGGCCAATACCTCAGGGAGTCGTTAGCGGGATGGGAACAGCTGAGGGATGTAGAAAAACAGTGAGAAAAACTGAAAGGGGATATTTTAAGAGCAACAAACCTTTTTGTTAAAATGGTAAATAAAGGTAAAAGGAAAAGGAGACTGCTATGGCTTTCGAAAGAAGTAGCTGAAAAAGTGAAGAAAAAGAGGGAGGCCTTCATGAAATACAAGAGATCACAGAGAGAGGAAGACAGGCATCTATATTTGGAAAAACTTAGAGAAGCTAGCAAAGTAGTCAGGAAAGCAAAGAGGAGGAAATAGCCAATGCAATAAAATGGGGGGATAAGATATTTTTCAGATATGTTAGTGAGAAGAGGAAAGGCAAAAGTGGTATTGTCAGACTCAAGGGTGAAGGGGAGGGATATGTAGAAGCTGATGACGATAAAGCGGAATTGCTTAACAAATATTTCTGTTCTGTGTTCACAGGTGAAGAACCAGGAGCAGGACCTCAGAAAACACCCACAAACAGGAACAGAAGCGAGGGACATCTTGAACAATTTTCAGAAGACTGTGTTTGTGAAAAACTAGCTCAACTTAAAGTAGACAAAGCGATGGGACCGGATGGGATACACCCTAGAATACTGAGGGAACTTGGGGATGTTCTAGCAGCTCCACTGACTGACCTATTCAATGCCTCATCGGAGTCGGGAGTGGTGCCAAAGGACTGGAGAGAGGCTCATGTGGTGCCTTTACACAAAAGCAGAATTAAGGATGTGGTTGAAAACTACAGGCCAGTTAGTTTAACTTCGGTGGTAAGTAAATTATTGGAAACGCTGCTGAAAGAGAAAATTGTGAGGTTTCTGGAGTCCAGCGAATTACAGGATCCGAGGCAGCATGGATTCACCAGAGGCAGGTCTTGTCAGACAAATCTGATTGATTTCTTTGACTGGGTGACCAGGGAGTTGGACTGAGGGAGAGCCCTAGATGTGGTGTATTTAGATTTCAGTAAAGCCTTGACACTGTTCCTCACAGGCGACTTATAAACAAACTGAGCACCCTAGGGATGGACCCTAAAGTTACTGCTTGGGTTAGAAATTGGTTGGGTGGGAGGCGACAAAGAGTACAGGTAAATGGAGCTCACTCTGAGGAGAAGGATGTTAAAAGTGGTGTGCCCCAGGGATCTGTCTTTGGTCTGATTCTTTTTAACATCTTTGTTAGTGATATAGCAGAAGGGCTGTCGGGTAAGGTTTGTCTCTTTGCGGATGATACCAAAATCTGCAATAGAGTAGACACCCAAGAAGGTGTAGATAACATGAGGAGGGATCTAGCTAAGCTTGAAGAATGGTCTAGAATTTGGCAGCTGGGATTTAATGTTAAAAAATGTAAGGTCATTCATTTGAGCTACAGCAATCCAAGGGAGCAATATAGTATAGGGGGTGAAGTACTTTTGTCCACTAAAGAAGAGCAGGACCTAGGCGTGGTTGTGTCTGATGATCTTAAAGTAGCTAAACAGATAGAAAAGGTGACAGCAAAAGCTAGAAGGATGCTTGGGTGCATACGGAGAGGAATGGCTAACAGAAAAAAGGAGGTGATAGTGCCTCTGTATAAGTCTTTGGTGCGACCTCATTTGGAGTATAGTATGCAATTCTGGAGACCGCACCTTCAAAAGGATGTGAACAGAATGGAGTCGGTGCAGAGGGTGGCTACTAAAATGGTTAGTGATCTTCATTATAAAGGCGGGATAGAGGTGATATGATTGAGATGTTTAAATACCTCCGTGGCATAAATGTTCAGGGGGAGAGCCTCTTTCAATTGAAAGCAAGTTCTGCTACAAGGGGACATGGGATGAAGGTGATGGGGGATAGATTCAGGAGTGATATGCGGAAATATTTATTTACGGAAAGAGTGGTGGATCCGTGGAATAGTCTCCCAGTGGAGGTGGTAGAGATGAGGGCAGTAACTGAATTCAAAAAAGCATGGGACAAACACAGAGGATCTCTAAAGGAAAAAGGGGACTGTTGTAGTTGTTGATATGGAAGGACAGACTAGATAGGCCATATGGTATTTTTCTATCATCATATTTCTATGTTTCTAACTCAAGGAACATCAATTAGCAGGTAAGGTCTAATTTCTTCTTTCATATTGTTCCTCCAGTCCAGTCCTGACACCTATGGGATGTACCATAGCAGTACTACCCTCGGGAGGGATCCGCTAACCCAGCATTCAATACTGCAGCGCCAAAGCATGCCTCCTCTGTAGCCTGCACATTCAAATGATAATGCTTCACAAAGGAAGTCAAGGAGGACCAGGTTGCCGCTCTACAGCTATCCACTGGCGGCACCAAACTGAGCTCTGCCCATGACGCTGCTTGGGCACGGGTGGAATGCACCCGTAAACCTAATGGAACTGGTCTATGCCTCAACATGTAAGCTGAGGAGATGGCCTCTCTGATCCATCTAGATATTGACCTTTGGACTCCGCTCACCCTTATGCAGCCCTCCAAACAGCACAAACAGGTGCTCCACCTTACAGAAGGAGCCTGTGCTCTTTAGGTATCTCCGTAACATGCGAAGCAGATCCAACTGTCGCAGGAGTGGATCCAACGTTGTCCCCTCCATCCCAGAGAAGACCAGGAGGGACACCGTCTGATTCAGGTGGAAAACTGATAGCACTATTGGCAAGAAGGAAGGGACAGGCCATAGGACCACCTTATCCCTTGACATCACCAGATACGGCTTTCTGCACGACAAGGCCTGGAGCTCCGAAATTCTCCTGGCTGAACAAATAGCCATCAAGAAGACAGTCTTCAGCATCAAGTGTACATTCCGCCAAAGGCTCAAAGGGCTGGTCCGTCAAGACGGACCACACCAGATTTAGGTCGCATGGCAGAATGACTTATCGCACTGGCGGTCGCACCTGCTTCACTGCTCTAAGAAAATGTGCCACATCTGGGTGCAAAGCCAAGGGCACCCCCAATAATTCTGCCCTGATAGCAGGAAAGAGCTGCCACCTACACCCTTAAGGAACTGCACGCCAACCCTTTGTCCATGCCAGCCTGCACGAATGCCAGAATCTCTGGCACCAAGCACCTCATGGCAGTACATACCTGGTCCTCACACCAATCTTTGAACACTCTCCATACCCGAATGTACGCCAGTGAAGATGACCATCTGCGGGCCTTTAGCAACGTAGCTATCACCACAGGCTCATAGCCTCTCTTTCTCAAATGCATCCTTTCAAGAGCCATGCCGTAAGCAAGAACCGATCCACCTGTGGCATTTAAATGGGACCCTGGGCGAGCAGGTTCAGCCAAGCCGGGAGCCGCTACAGCCTGTCGGCCACCATTCATACCAGAGCCATGTACCATGGATGCCTCGGCCAATCAGGCTGATCAAGAGCACCAGCCTCATATGCACCTCTATCCACTGAACTACCTGGCTGATGAGTGGCCAGGGAGGAATGACATACTGAAGCCCCTCTGTGTGCCATGGCTGGACCAGCATGTCGAGCCCTTGCGACATATGCTCTCTCCTTCTGTTAAAAAATAGTGCCACCTTGGTCGAGTCAAAGGTCATTATCAGGTCCATGACTGGCTGCTCCCAAAGGTTCACCAACTGCTTGGTGATGCTCTGGTTGAGCATCCATTCCACCGTGTCAATCCGCACTCTGCTGAGATAGTCCACAGCTACGTTCTCTTGACCGGCCATGTGTGCTGCTGACAGAGCCAACAAGTTGCTCTCCACCCACTCCAGCAATAGTCCAGCCTCCTTTTCGAGTTGCGCACTGCTTGTACCACCCTGCTGGTTGATGTGTGCCATGGTCATGGCATTTCCGAGAACATTCTAATGGCCCTCCCTCACAAACGTTTCTGAAAGCCTTGCAAGGCCAAAAAGACTGCTCTCAGGTCAAGGCGATTAATGGGCCACTATCTCCTACACCAACGAAAGTCCCTGCGCAAACTGAGCCTCGCAATGTGCCCCCCATTTGACCAGGCTGGCATCCATTGTGAGCTGCACCCAATAAGACGCTTCCAGGAGCATGCCTTTCAGAAGCATGTCGGGTTGTAGCCACCAACTGAGAACTTGCCACGCCTCCTCCGTGCAAGGCAGCTGCCGTGAGAGTGAGTGGACCTGTGTCGACCATTTGTGCAACAGGGCCCTTTGCAATGGGCGCATGTGCGCTCATGCCCAGGGGACCATGTCGATCGACATTGCCAGTGAGCCCAATACTTGTAAATAGTGCCACGCAATTGATCTCTGCATCTGTAGTAACTGTTGGATTTGCCCCTGCAGCTTGCGCACTCTCACTACCGGCAGCAACACTCATCCAACATCTGTATGAAAATGTTCTGAGATGGCTTGATGTGACTCTTGACAAAACTGACCACCCATCCAAGGTCCTGGAGGAACTCTAAGACAAGTGCCCTCACTCTATCACTCTCCTTGAGGGACTTTGCTCGGATGAGCTAATCGTTGAGGTATGGGTGGACCAGAATGCCTTCCTGGCAAAGCACCGCTGCTACCATCACCATGACCTTGGTGAATGTTCGAAGCGCGGTCGCCGGTCCGAACAGCAGTGCCTGAAACTGGAAGTACCCCATTGACGCCACACACCTGAGAAACTGCTGGTGCTCGGTTTGCACCAGAATGTGGAAATAAACCTCTATGAGATCGAGGGAAGTCAAGAATTCCCCTTCTTGCACTGCCACTATCACATTCTGCAATGTCTCCATGTGAAATTGCGGCACTCGCGAGTTCGATTTACATACTTGAAGTCTAGGATGGGTCGAAAGGAACCATCCTTCTTTGGAACCATGAAGTAGATGGAGTATTGACCACATCCGTTTTGGCTCTGTGGGACTTCCATTACTGCTTGCAAGCCTTGCAACCACTACAGGGTTTCTTTCACTGCCTTCTGCTTTTTCGGCATCTTGCAGGGGGAGTTGACAAAGGCATCCTGGAGGTTCTGAGCGAATTCCAAGGCATAGCCTTCCCGGATGACCTCTAGCACCCACTGGTTGGTCGTGATGCGGGTCCAGGCATTGTAAAACTCCCGTAGAACTAAGTATGCTGGCCTGTCCTCAGTTCACTGTGACTTCTTGGGAGCCGTTGAGGAGGAAGAGTAAAATCCTCTTCCGGCACCTTGGAAGCCCCGAAAGGGCTGATCTCTCGATAGGAAACGGTCCCTCTGATGGGGTGCGAACCTCACTGACCAGAACTGCCAGAAATCTCTCAGCTGTCCCCTTCTTGGGTCAATGATTGCCCCAATTTCTGCTTGTCCTCCGGCAATCTTCCTCCTTTGGTTTCTCCCAGGTTCTTTACCAGCTTCTCCAGATCCTCTCCAAAGAGTAGCTTACTCTGAAATGGGAGTTTGCTTAGTCTAGACTTGTAGAACATGTCTGCTGACCAATTACGTAGCCACAAATCCCGCCTCGTCACCACTGAGGCCATACCTTTGGACAAGCATCTAATAAGGTCATAGAAGGCATCTGCCAGATACGCTGCCCGACCAACTTTGCTGCCTCTGGAAGCCGAGCCCGTTTTGCTCCTGAGGCCTCCAATATACCTTGCGCCTATCGTAGGCATGCACGGGCTACAAAGGCTCCACATACCGACACCTGTAATGATAATGCATTAATGTGAAATGCCTGCTTCAGGAGCATTTCCAATTTGCGGTCCTGCATATCCTTGAGGGCCGAGCTACTCTCCATGGGGCATCCACCTTAAGAGCAAGCAAAATTTCTCTGTCCCGATCGGGCAGCCGATAGAGATGAACCATTGTCCAAGTACCCCTGGGTGACCCCTTGGGAACGTCTCATTTATCCTGTATCATACACTGAATGACTGTGCAACAGGAACAAATTCTGGGATGATCTAACTGCCTGGAACAGCAGGTCCTTCTTCTTCTGGAACCTCTGTACAAACATTCAAAACCTTAAGAGGAATTCGCTATCAATGCCGCCAATTCTTCTCTGCAGAAAACCCGATTGGTGCAAGAATCCTCTGTCTGGGGGATCTCTCCTTCTTCCAACTCTGACTGGAACTTCCTCCTCTTTCGGATCCTCTGCCACCACTGAGGTTTCCTCCCAGAGGACTTCCTCCATCTGTCGCTTGCTGGGGCTTGGCTCACTCTCTGCCCCTTCCAGCGACATTTCCCTATCAGAGGACTGCTTTGCTCCATTCCGCGGTGCTGTCAGTTCCTCCCCTGCCCTCTGCTTCAGACAAAAGGCTTTGTGGAGCAACAGCACAAATTCTGGTGAACCCCCTCCCCCCCCCAGAGGACTAATCCCCTGAGCATCCTTGGAGGCAATGACCTTAGAGGCTTTCTTACCTTTGCCCTTCTGACCTTTGGTGGCAGGAGGTTTCCCTCCCTCCGCATTTAATGATGTCCCTGTCAGAATTACCTCAGCTGAGGAGGGCCCAGAGACTTCGTGGTCCCCCGAGCTACTTGGGGATTCCTCCGGCCTATCCTTCCTCCACCAACCAGGATTCTGCCTCACATTCCCAGCAGAACCTGGCCGTGGACACTGAACCCCTGCGTGACGCGCATGCATCGCAAGTCTGCTTTGCAGACATGCTGTGTAGACTGTCTGCTTGTCCTTCTTTCTTTTTACTGCTTCCTTTCACTTTCACTTTAACTTAGCTTAAACTTCTTCAAAGTGCTTCCCCAGCCCCCCAATAAAACGCGAAGGAGGAGATCTACCCGCATTCCCCAAGACCCCCCTCCTGTTCTCTTTCTTCCCATGGCTTCTGCCCTGCATTGCAAATTCCCACGCTTACCTAAAATGGCCGCTGTCACCACGTGGCTCCTCAGACTGCCAGTAGTCATATCTGCCCCTCTGCACCATTGTTTGTCCTGCTCTTTCCCCTACTGGTGTCGGAGCAGCCACCCTGACACTCAGCCACCTTTGGGGCTTTGGCATTGGGCAGAAAAGGAGCTGGTCTTTTACGCCGTGACGACTCCTCACCTATTCAGACCTGTGGCTCCGGAGTTGTCGCACATGCGTCTCTCACCCACGGTAAACTGTGGTCTGTGCTCTGACCTCTGCCGGCAGCTTACCCAATCTGCCTTACTCCAGCCCAAACCTCCCCCCCCCCAAAAGGAGAGTCCTCTGGATTGTGAGGAGCACCAAATTACCTGTTTCCTTTTCTTTACTTAATGTAAATTTTTAACACCGGCACAGCAATAAAGTGAAGATGAGCTCCCTTCAGCAACTCAGTCAGCGCTCTTATGGCGCTCAATACAATCCAAGTAGATGTGGCTGATCCAGAATAAGCTCTTTGTAAAATTTGTTTTTCCCAATCATTTCTTCAGTGAGTCCTGGCAAGCGGATTCACACCTCTCCAGCTGCTTGGAGACTGAGATACTGGGGGCTGGTGGGAGGAGCCAGCTGCCTATCTAAGTGGATGTCATGAAAGTCATAACATGCTCAGTCTCCAAGCTTCTGGTGGGGCGTAAATACCCACATGTGCTGGGACTGGACTGAGGGAATGATATGGAACTATGGAATTCACCTTCTTCCAAGTCCGGGCTAGCAGAATTACCCCAGAGGTCTGAGGAACCCTCCCTAGCATCCTCTGAAGTCTGGGAGTGGGTGATTCTGATGACCCCCACAGATCCAGTTCAGTCTTAGCTTTCTGCCCTGGAGGCTCCTGACTAGGCAGAGGAGACTCTTGCAGTGCTTCAGTCGGTATAATGGAAGGCAGAGTAGGCTGAGCAGGGCCTGAACCTGTTGTCTCTTTAACCTACAGGTCTTATGCAATAATAAACTAAAATCTGCTGAGAAAACCGGGTCCCCCTGCTCACTAGCCAGCAAAGATGCTGTCCGTGATGCTGAGCTGTGGTTTGATCGCTGTTTTGCGTTTGTTTTCATAGCCTTTCCCTTAGCCGAGGAAATGTCTGCTGAATCTAACATGGCTGCAGCTCCAGCTAAACCTGTAGGGCCTCTGGCTCTGCCAGATCAGAACCTGGCTTCTCCCCTGAGCGATCCATAGGCCCCCCCCTCGGGCCAATCCACGCTCCAGAACTCTTCCCTGCTTTTTAAACAAACACATCAGAAACTGTTGGCCCACAAACCATGGTTTCCCCCACTGCCAATGCAAAAAGAGAAAGCCACACACATGCACTGTTCCCCGGGGACCCCCTGTCAAACCCCAAACAGAAAAAACTTACCGTTAACTGATCTAGTTGACAAACCTGAAGCAAGAAACACTGGCTGCAGTAAACCCAAGCTGCTTTTATTACTGAACGTGACATCCTCTTTGAAAAGGCCTATTTTAGCAATCTGAAGGGAAAACCCAGACCTCTAACTCAGAGGTGTGGATAGCCCAGCCAGGGAAGAAAGGCACCTGGACCACCAGGTATCTAACCACTTGGGGCCCAACAAACCCACCAAAGTATCCTGGTGGTAGAGAGGTCCTCTCACTCAACCAGCTCTGACTGGGAATATGGATATCCATCTATTTGAAAGGAAAACCCAGAACTCCATAGATGAGAGGTGTGGGTAGTCCAGCTGGGGGGGAAAGGGACCTGGGCCACCAGGTATTTAACTTCTTAGGGCCCACCAAAGGATCCTGGTGTTAGACAGGCCTCCTGCAGCTCAACAGTTCTGACTGAGAATAACCCAGATTAAGGCTAGAAGACTTCTGTCTCCTTTCATAGCCTTTTCTGTCCAAGTAGTCCTAACGCTCCAAACCTAATTTGTAGGCGTATCGCTCAGTAAAGCACAGTTACTTACCTGTAACAAGTGATCTCTGGGAACAGCAGGAATAAGTCTTCACATATGGGTACCGACGGAGCCTGCGCGGGAACGCTCCCCAGCTTCCCAAAAAGGAAAGCTTTTGGGAGCATCCCACAGCGCCTGGCGCTGCCTTCCCGCCTTTCCTAACCAACTCTCCTCAGTTCGAGTTTAAAGCTGAGACAATAGAGAGAGAGGAAAGGAAAGATAGAAAAGAGGTACAACTCCTAGGGGAGGTGGGAGGGTTGTGAAGACTTATTCCTGCTGTTCCCAGAGATCACCTGTTACAGGTAAGTAACTGTGCTATCTCCAGGAACAAGCAGGAATGAGTCTTCACATATGGGGACTCCCTAGCTAAGATGCCTGGGAGATCCCCAAGGATATGAGACCCTGAAAGGGTTCTGCGTCCTCCTATGGATCTCAGGCATCCATCCAGGGAAGGAGGGTAGGAGTTGATTAAGAATGGAACAGGTGTTTGAGGACAGCCTGACCAAACAAGGCATCCCGGCGGGAGTCCTTGTCCAAGCAGTAATGGGCTGTGAAGGTATGAACCGAGGCCCAGGTGGCTGCTCGACAGATCTGGTCGATGGACACAGAATTTAGATGAGCCATAGAGGTGGCCATGGCCCTCACATTATGAGCTGTGACATGGCTCTCCAGAGAAAGGTTCTTACTCTGGTAGGCGAAAGAAATACACTGAGCAATCCAATTGGACAGTGTTCTCTTAGAGACTGGAAGTCCCAAATGAGAAGGATCAAAAGCAACAAAAAGCTGGGAAGACTTTCTATGTTGCTGTGTCCTTTGTAAGTAAAAAGCAAGAGCTCTTTTACAATCCAGAGTATGAAGATTCCTCTCTGCACTGGATGCATGAGGAGCTGGAAAAAAGACAGGTAAATATACCTCTTGATTAAGATGAAAAGGTGAGACCACTTTAGGCATAAAGTGTGGATTTGTCCTAAGGACTACCTTATCATGATGGAACCTTGTATAAAGTGGATTAGCCACTAAGGCCTGCAGTTCACTGATGCGGCAAGCAGAAGTGACTGCAATGAGGACAATAACCTTCCAGGAAAGAAATTTCAAGGAGGTAGTGGCTAAGGGTTCAAAAGGTGACCAAGAACCAAATTTAAGTCCCATGCCACCGGAGGAGGCCTAATGGGAGGTTTAGTTAAAGTTAGGCCTCTCATGAATCTTGCAATGAGGGGATGAGAGGAGATAGGTTGTCCATTGATGGGCTTAAGGGACGCTGCAATAGCACTCAAATGGACTCTTACGGAATTTGTCTTAAGTCCTGCATTGGAGAGATGCAGGAGATAATCTAACAGAGAAGTTAAAGGTAGTGCTAGAGGGTTAAGACCCTTTTCAGCACACCAAATGGAAAATCTTTTCCACTTAAAAGCATAGGAACGCCTGGTGGAAGGTTTTCTGGAAGCATGGAGGATATCCTTCACTTGCTGAGAAAGATTCAAGTCTTGAAGGTCTAGGCCTTCAGTAACCAAGCTCTGAGGTGAAGGGACTTGGGGTTTGGGTGCCACAAAGTCCCTTCCTCCTGGGACAGGAGGTCTGGAGCAGCTCCCAAGTCCAGGGAGGGGGCTTGGGAGAGATGCAGAAGTAGAGGCCAGCATGGAGCTATGAGGATCATAGATCCTTGATCCCTCTGGAGTTTGAATAGAGTCTTGGGAATCAAGGGAATGGGTGGAAAGGCATACAGGAAGCCCTGACCCCAATGAAGGAGGAAGGCATCCTTGGCCTGAACTCCCTGACACGGAATTCTGGAACAGAACCGGGGAAGTTTGGCATTCCACAGACTTGCAAAGAGGTCTATGTCCGGGGTTCCCCATTCTTGGAAGATTCTGAGTACCTGATCCATATGCAGGGACCATTCGTGTGGAAGCAGAACTCGACTGAGTCTGTCTGCCCAAGAGTTTTGGATTCCTGGGAGGTATACTGCCAGGAGATGGATTTGATGCTCTCTGGCGAAGGCCCATAATCTTAAAGCTTCGTTGCAAAGCGACAGAGAGCCAGTTCCTCCTTGCTTGTTTATGTAAAACATGGCTACTTGATTGTCCGTATGAATGAGGACTGTCTTGTAGCTGAGGAGGGTATGAAAGACCTTGAGAGCTAGAAAAACTGCTCGAAGTTCCAAGTGGTTGATTTGAAGAGAGGTCTCCTGTGGGGACCAAGTGCCTTGGGTGGAGAGGTCTTGTAGATGAGCTCCCCAACCTGTTTGGGAGGCATCTGTTGTGAGGGTTGCTTGGGGCAACAACTGTTGGAAGGGGGACCCCAGCAACAGATTTTGAGTGGACATCCACCATTGGAGAGACCAAAAGAGACGTTTTGAGGTTGCTATTTGGTCTGAGAGAGCTCCTGAAGCTTGAGTCCACTGGGTGGACAAAGTCCATTGAGCTGCTCTCATGTGTAGGCGAGCATAGGGTACCACATGTACTGTGGAAGCCATGTGGCCTAACAGTTGTAGCATCTCCCGGGCAGTTAAATGGTTCTTTGACTGAATCTGGGAGGCTAGCTGCACTAGACGTTGGCAACGGGCCTGAGGAAGGTAGGCCCTTGCAGAGGTGGTATCCAACCAGGCCCCTATGAAGTCTAGGGACTGAGTGGGGGTGAGCTGGGACTTTTGGAGGTTTACCACAAGTCCCAGATACTGCAGAATGCGCCTTGTGCGGTCCAGGGAAATCTGGGCTTCTGAATGAGATGGAGCTCGGATGAGCCAGTCGTCCAGGTATGGGAAGACAAATATTCCCAGAGTGCGTAGAAATGCAGCAACTATTGCCATGCATTTGGTGAACACTCTCGGAGCAGAGGCCAGACCAAAAGGAAGCACTCTGTATTGGTAATGTTTTCCTTGGAAAAGAAAACGTAGGAATCTTCTGTGAGATGGATGGATGAGGACATGTGTGTACGCATCCTTGAGATCTAGAGAACAAAGCCAATCCTGACTTTGAAGGTATGGAAGGAGAGTGCCCAGAGAAAGCATCTTGAACTTCTCCTTGCATAGGAATTTGTTCAATTCTCTGTGATCTAAGATGGGTCTGTATCCCCCTGTCTTCTTCGGAATGAGAAAATAGGGGGAGTAGAACCCTGACCCCTGCTGAAGAAGAGGAACTTCTTCTATTGCCCCTTGGGCAAGAAGGGTAGTCACCTCCTGACCCAGAAGGTCGAGAAGAGATGTGGGAGAATTGAAGTGTCTCACCATGGTGTAGGGAGGAAGGTCTGAGAAATGAAGTTTGTAGCCCTCTCTTATGATGGAGAGGGTCCACTGCTCTGATGTGATTTGCTCCCATCTGGGAGCAAAATGAGCTAACCTTCCTGGAATGGTGAGAGGTTCTGGCTGTTGTAGAGCCAGAAAGGCTAAGTTCTCTAGCATCAAGTCAAAAATCCTGAGGAGGTTGGGACTGCTGAGTTGCAGCAGCCCCTGTAGACTTAGGCCTGGCCTGCTTAGGTTGCTGACGCTTAGTGGCAAAGCGACCTGTAGAAGATTGTTGGCCAGAAGTAGAAGGAAATCTGCCCTTTTTGTAAAAAGACTTTTTAAAAATCTTTTTCTTGGCAGGAATGGAGGTTGACTTTGAAAGTCTATCCAGAGCAGAGTTCTCTGCATCCATTTGAGTGGCTTTTATTTGCCACTCTTTGCCAAATAGATTTTCACCTGTACAGGGCAGATTTCCTAAGCCATCTTGAACCCAGGGTTCTAAATCAGAAGCCTGGAGCCAAGCAATTCTGCGAGCAGCTATGGCAATGCCTGAAGCTCTGCTGGCACCTTCAAAGGAGTCAAAGGCTGCCCTGTTGGAAAACTTTGAAATGTCTTGAGTATGCTTAAGCCGAAGGAGGAATTCATCCCTTTTATCTTCTGGAAGAAAAGGGAGGAAGTTGTGCAGGTTTTGTGCAACTTCTTTTAGAAACATACCCATGTAAAGGCTATATGAGTTGATTCTGGCAATAAGCATACTGGCTTGGAAGATTTTCCTACCAAAAGCATCCAAGGTCCTGCATTCTCTTCCTGGAGGAGCAGAAGAGTATCTCTTTGTACTCTTTATCCTCTTCATAGCTGACTGCACCACAATGGAATGGTGAGGAAGCTGAGTTTTCTGAAATCCAGGACAAGGAGGGACACGATACATAGTGTCCAATCTGCGAGAATGAGGAGAAAGGATGAGAGGAGTCTCCCATAAATCAATCATGTGTTCATGAAGAATCTCATGAATTGGTAAGGTGACTGCCTCTCTAGGAGCCTTAGAGTATCCTAAAATATCTAATTTTTTTGCTCTAGGCTCTGATTCAGAGGTTACTGAAATAGAGAGTCCTTTAGCTACTTATGAAGTCTTGAAAGAACAAGTCCTCTGGAGGAGACATTCTTCTTTTTGGAGAAGAAGGCTCCTCAGGAAGGGCTATGGATACTTCAGGAGACTCATCTGATGAATCAGAATCACCAGAGGAATCGAAGTATCGCCTGTCAGGGTGCTCTTCTAACGCTCAATACGCGTATCGAGCGGTATCGACATTGGGCGTCCCCGGTACCGGATCGGTACCGAGAAATAGCCCTGGACAAGGAACCGCTGCAGTCGGTATCCTGGTCGATGTCGATGCAGTCGGTACCGGTATCGGCGCTGGTGCCGGTACCGGAGCCGATACCGACCGGCGTCGCAGCTTGAATGAAGGCCGTGATAGCCTGCTGCATGGACAGAACATTCTGATCCATCGACGCCATGAATGCCTGGAAATCGGTACCAGGAGATTGTGCCGGTACCCCAGAGCAATCTAACAGGTGATCGGTCGAGGCCGTGCCATCGATGTCAACCTGTAACCCCATAGGAGGAGCTTTGGAAGCCGGAGCTTCCCGCCGGGGTTGTTTTGCTGGGGCAGGATCCTCGAGGGCAAGCCCGGAGGCATCTCGATGCTTAGAGGGAGATCTACCCTTCGAGGACCTGCTAGGTTTATGTTTGGTTACCTGAGATCCATCAGGAGAAGAAGACCTGGAAGATGTCGATGCTACCGATGGTGCATCAGCGGGAAACAGCACATGGAGCTTAGCTGCTCGGTTCTGTAACCCCCGTTTAGACATTAGAGAGCAGGACGGACAATCCGGAATGGAGTGTTCAGGACCCAAACATTTAAGACACCATTCATGGGTATCTGTAACAGAAATAGTACCGCTACACTTAGTGCATTTTTTGAACCCGGAGGCTGGTTTTTCCATGAGGGAAACTTTTCTTGTGGGCCCTGAGGCCCAAGAACAAAAATACACCAAGTGAGGAAATATATATATATATTTTTTTTTTTTTTTTAAAGAAAGAAAGAAAAAGACCGTCGGTACCGGTCCGGAGTCGGGGAAGGCAGACACGCGACCAAAGATATAAAATAAAATAAAGAACTTCTTCAGCGGTGACAGGGCTTGACCTGCTGGCTCCGCGGCAAAGAAGAACTGAGGAGAGTTGGTTAGGAAAGGCGGGAAGGCAGCGCTCAGGCGCTGTGGGATGCTCGCAAAAGCTTTCCTTTTTGGGAAGCTGGGGAGCGTTCCCGCGCAGGCTCCGTCAGTACCGACGTACCCATATGTGAAGACTCATTCCTGCTTGTTCCTGGAGATAATTGCCTAACCCTAGGAAGCTGAGGATACTGGATCCTGGAGCTGAAGGAGGAGCTCTTACGAGGGAGATCAGGATTCTGACATGCTCAGTTCTCGGCTGCTGAAGGTGGGGGAAACCCATTCGTCGAGACTGGACTGGAGGGATGATATGGAAGCACCAGTTTTAAGAGAGGCAAATAGCACCTAAGCGATGGACAAAGTAAATCCAGACTTATTGTGCTCCTCAGTCTCCACATTGAATAGAAGCAAAATGGAGGAGCTGGAAAAGTGGCCCTTCCTCTCCTCTTCCCCAACACAGACACTGAGAATTACCAGATAGAGGTTACGAAGGTTGGGCAGGAAGAGTCCCGCTGTGCTTTGCAGCCTGTTGCCTCGTAGTTCTAGCGTCTGCAGGTTTTCCAGTTTCCCGTACTCCAGTCCAGAGAATGTGCTGATCTCATTCCCTGAGCACAGAGAGAGATACAACAGATGGAAGAAAGGCAGATACCATGAACAGAGATTAGTGTCCATGACATGTGATGGCGAAACAGTGTTACCATAGTGCCAGATGTTTTGTCTCAGACAGCGTCAGTGCTCACTCTGAAGACATCTGCTTTCTGGGATGTTAGGGGACAGCAAGAAGTCTGGTGCTCATGTGCAGGGTGGGCACCCCCTTGAGAATAGATACAGCAGTTGTGAAATGAATGAGTCGCACTAGTGGCTTTCCAATGGCACTATCTGGATACTGTGGAGTGAGGGCAATATTCAGTCATTACTCAAACAGTTAACAGGTTAATTTAGGTAGGAAGAGAAGTTCCTAAAACAACGCAGTTCAGCTCAGGCCTTGACAAATCGTCTTGGAATTTATGAATCAGCCTAAAAATTTAGACTTCAATGACCAAGACCTAGGTAACAGTGCACCGCCCCCCCCCCCCAAAGAAATTTTTTAGGACCTGATATACTAAAACTGTTTTCCTATTGGGATATACCAGGTACATGTGACCTGGATTGGCCACTGCTGGAAACAGGACACTAGCCTTGATGGATCTTTTGGCATAAGTACAATACCTGTGGCGGTACACCTTCCCGCCAAAACAGTAGCAGCTCACCCACACACAATAGAGCTACTCCAGTTTTGGCAGGAGAGTTTGCCGCTGTTTTCATGTGTCTCTCACACTGCCCTTAGTCAGCGATCGCTGATGACGGCGAGGATCGGGGAGCCACCTTGATTGAAGCTGCACAGCACTTCTTCATCGGCAGATCGGGGAGCCACCTTGATTGAAGCTGCACAGCATTTCTTCATCGGCAGATCGGGGAGCCATATTGATTGAAGGTGCAGAGCATTTCTTCATCAGCAGATCGGGAAGCCATATTGATTGAAGGTGCAGAGCATTTCTTCATTGGCAGATCGGGAAGCCATATTGATTTGAAGGTGCAGAGCATTTCTTCATCGGCAGATCGGGGAACCATATTGATTGAAGGTGCAGAGCATTTCTTCATTGGCAGATCGGGAAGCCATATTGATTTGAAGGTGCAGAGCATTTCTTCATTGGCAGATCGGGAAGCCATATTGATTGAAGGTGCAGAGCATTTCTTCATTGGCAGATCGGGGAGCCATATTGATTGAAGGTGCAGAGCATTTCTTCTTCGGCAGATCGGGGAGCCATATTGATTGAAGGTGCAGAGCATTTCTTCATTGGCAGATCGGGGAGCCATATTGATTTGAAGGTGCAGAGCATTTCTTCATTGGCAGATCGGGAAGCCATATTGATTGAAGGTGCAGAGCATTTCTTCATTGGCAGATCGTGGAGCCATATTGATTGACGGTGCAGAGCATATCTTCATCGGCAGATCGGGGAGCCATATTGATTTGAAGGTACAGAGCATTTCTTCATCGGCAGATCGGGGAGCCCGCTTGATTGAAGCTGCACAGCATTTCTTCAACTGGAGATCAGGGAGCTGACTTACTTGAATGACATAGTTGCAAAATTAATTCCCCAAGGAGCAGTTGGCTGGGAGCTACTGTATGTATCTCCCCAGTTAAGGGGTTAATTCTCATGGAGATATTCTCAGGTTTAATGGTGCCAGTGTTGTGATAGTAATTGAATACCCCGATCGGCATCAGCAGAAGGGAGCAGGCAGGTAAGTTCCTCCCCGCTCCCCACTGCCAAGGCCAATCAGAGGACTTCAAATAAAGCTGCGATCAGGCAAGCCCACGCCTGGCAGGCCCGCACCTGAGGGTCTCGTCAGAGGGCTCTTTGGTGGAGACCGAGGAAGCCCTAATCACAATGACCAATACAACACACTTTCATCACAGCCACCCTGTTAACAAGCTAACACATCAGAACAACACCATGCTGCAATTGTACACTTTTTTATACCCTCCTGGCCCTTCTCATCCTCATCCCCACCACACACTCCCTCCTACACCCCTACCCATACCCCCTTCACTCTCCCCCTCTACCACACCCTATAACCCACCCCTCCTACAGTACAATACTTAATCTCCCCCACTGCACTTGCAATACACAACACATCATTACAATTCCAACACACAAAACATCACCACTCCTCACAAACAAAACCACTCAATCGAGCACTCATCAACGCATGTTCTGCAAAGAACAAAATCTCCCCCATAAGAGATATCCTTTTCACCACAACCTGGACATACTCTGCATCACGCTTACCGAAACCTACACAGTCATCCTCAACCAACTCCGGCCCCCTAACTACAGCCTCTTTCATTGCTCTCACACCCACAGAAAGGGAGGTGGAATCCTCAACCTCACCAAATCAGACCTGAACTTCAAGAAAGTATCAGCTGCATCATCAACGACCCTGGACACACTCACTATCTCCAAAAGACAACTCATCATTTGCCTAGTCTACCGCTTCCCATCCGCACCAACCAGCGATCTCTCCGATCTGCTCCATATCACACTTGAAAACAACTTGAAACACAAGGACCTCATTGTACTAGGAGATCTCAACCTCCATTCCAGACCAACCAAACAAGCAACAGACTTCCTGGAAGCCATAGCAGCAATGGACCTGTCACAAATTGTATACTCCCCCACTCACAGCAAAGAGAACATCATCGACCTCTTTTTCACAAGCACCAATCCTACCATCATTGACCCTCTCCCACCAATTCAAACTCTCCCAATACCCTGGTCCGACCACATGATAGTAACCTTTCAGCTACCCATCACCACCGCACAAAAGCAATCCTCACCTACTAAGCCACACAAGAACTGCTTCAAACAGTTCAAAAATAATCCTTCCTGGCCCACATCTCCCCATTCTCATCACTCAAATATAGGACCTGGACTCTACAATCACTACCTGGAACCAAACCATCAACCAAACAGCATAACCTTTACAGGACACCGCTCACAAACAGATTCCATGTTACACCCCAGACCTATGAAAGCTCAAAGCCCAATTATGGAAACAAGAACGAAGATGGAGAAATCCCAGCAACCCACAGACCAATCCTGCTACGTGGCACTACTTAGAAAATACAACCATACTACAAGCTGCTCAAAATAGAGATACTACACTAACCTCATCCAAGGATCACTCAACTGCCCAAGAAAGCTGTTCACCCTAAGGGAACATAGAAATTCACCCTCCAACAACACAACCAACCACTTCATCATTGTTGTGAAGAGGACATAGCTGTAGGCCCCAAGGAATGCTAGGCCTGCGAGAAAACTGAGCGGGAAGAAAAGTGCTGCACAAAATGGCTGACGCACTGAGAAGGTTTTGGCGGCAGCCACGGGAGGAGAATAATGGCCACTGCAGTGAAAGGGTTTTGACGGGAACCGCGGGAGGAGACAAGGGTCGAGGTTTAGTCCGAGATCGAAGACTCTGAACTCATTGCTAACCTTGAAGACCCCACAGGGTGCCCAAGCCAAGAACAGCTCTGCAGTGGAGAATTGTGGCTTGGGGGGGGGGGGGGGGAGAACAGAGCGAGACGGCAGAGCAGCAAAGGAAGATGTCGATAAGCACGGCTGAAGGGAGACGCAGACTCACCACCAACACACACTCACTCACTCAATGGGCAAGCAGGAGCTGAATGGAAGCGGACTTAGCTGCTGGGAACCGTCAGGCAGATCCCCGATGCCAGAGCCTTGAACGGTTGTCCCCTTTCTTTTTTTTCTTTTTAATTTATAAGGAAACAAGTAAAGACGGGTTTAGCCTTAAACTGCCAAGTTCTTAGACAGGAAGACTGACGCTGATGTCGTGAAGCGGGAGGCTGCACTGTACCTCGTGTGCAGGAGCTGTGCTGTAAACTGGAAGGTTGCACTATACCTCGTGTACAGGAACACTTCCCCTCAGAGGTGCTCTACTAATCCTCCTGACCAGGAGCACCTCTGGGAAACCCGGATAATGTGGGAATTTAGGGTTACCCTTAAAAGGCCCTGAGAAAATGTTGTAAAGAATTGACTTGACTCCCTGAGGAGGAAAGAAGTCCACCATCTCCTGAGACAGAGAAAATACTGAAGCTGACCTCTAGGGGTACATAGCTACATACCAAGGGTGATGTCACAAAATGTCTGTGATTTTCTCTATCTCACCAATCTGCTGGCAGGGGGACACAACCACTAGTCTGGACTGGTCTAGCAGGATGATGCGTAAGGCCTCTTTGTAAGGTCTCTAGAAACAATTTATTTATTTCTACTCACAGAATATTCAGCCTATTCTTTCTTCTATGCTAAACTATACTCTGATTTGATTTAAATTGAAAGCTCTCTGTTGATACTAAGCCCTGACTGAGTTAACAAATATTGGATTCCAAATTACACAGATTTATCAGCTTTAATCCAAAAAATTCCATTTACCTCAAGATTTAGAGAATTTCCCAGAAGTAAGTACTTACAAGTGCAGATTTCTTTCCAGCAGTAGCAGTCCCTTTTGCTAATCCTTCAAGACTGAGAATCACAGAGCTCTGGTTGATCTATTTATGCATGTGCTTCTAAAATAATCTGTTAATAATTTCCTGGGTGATTCACACAGCCCTTGGTTTGATAGAGGGAGCTTTTCAAATTGCTCCTTTGATCTGTCACTACTGTTTGTTGTTTTGGGGGGAAGAGCTGGAATGTAGCTGTTTTGCACCTCATGGTCTAGTCCCACAGGTGCTCCTTGTGGTCTTGGGCAAGCCACGTAACCCTCCATTGCCCATGTTCCCTGTAATAATGCCCTGTTCAATGTACTTTCAGTTTGTTCAATGTAAACCGCCCTGATATCATGAAAGGCGGTATATAAGAAATGTTAAATAAATAAATGGTGTAATTTGGGGGTGTAAAGGGACAGATGTGGGCAGGGAAATTTCTCTCAATCCCTGGGTCTATCTTCAGACCAAAATCATAGATGAGGAGCCTCTTTGGCAGGGTCTGGCTATTGAATAGCAGCAGAAGTGTAGTTTTTTTTTTTTGGGGGGGGGGGGAAGCGCCTCCAAACATTGCAGAATTAATGGTGATCTGATATCCCTTCCCCTACTGTCAGTATGACTTCCTTACCCTTCCCCCCCCACAAAGTAAGAAGACAAACTACACCGCTGACTAGCAGTCAGCATTGCTTCATGGTCCTTAAACTGAGCCAACACTAGCTCCAAGAAAATGGACTTTAGTTCATTATTAAGGAAGGCAAAGAGCCTGTCTTTCTGGGCCCACACCACTTTGAACTACGTACATCTTTAGGCAGATATCAGAGCTGCTCTAAACCTGGTGACAGTCAGCAATGGTTTGGAAAGATACTGCGCAAACCACCAGCCGTAAAGAGCAATCCAAAAAGCAAAACACACAAAAAGCTCTAAACCTAAGAATAAACTCAACCTAATAATTCAAAATAACGTTTCTAAAACAATTATGCTACCAAGTCAATCAAGGAATTAATGACCTCAGGATGGTTAAGACCCTACATATAGTGAAAAAATCACTACAGGGAATAGCAGACGCTCACATCATAGGTCAATTAGCCACCATATTCACACATTCCATTCCATTATATTTTTAATAATTTCTAAGACCACACCATTATTTCTGGGAAACCATAAACATTAACCTAACTACATCCACACATACACCATTCACGACATACAGAAATACATTCCAAGCGTCATTATAACATACTGAAACGATGATGCCAGAGGAACGGACTGTAACTCCCTAAACCAGGGGTCTCAAACACGCGGCCCGCGGGCCGCATGCGGCCCGCAAGAGACCCTTGTGCGGCCCGCGAAGCATTGGGGGGAAAAAAAAAAACCCGGCTTCTGCTGCTGCTGCCGCCGCTGCCGTGGCCGGCAATAGCAGCAATATCGCAAGTCCCGCGGGCTCCCCCCCACCCGGCAGATCCCTTCCTGCTTGCCTGCCAATGCTGCCAGTTCTCCGCTTCGGCTTTCAGAGCCGCGAAGGGAGAACTTCTCCCTCGCGACTCTGTTAAGCTCGCCGGGGCAGATGGGAAATTTCCCATCTGCCCCAGTGGGCTTAACAGAGTCACGAGGGAGAAGTTCTCCCTTCGCGGCTCTGAAAGCCGAAGCGGAGAACTGGCAGCATTGGCAGGCAAGCAGGAAGGGATCTGCCGGGTGGGGGGGAGCCCGCGGGACTTGCGATATTGCTGCTATTGCCGGCCACGGCAGCGGCGGCAGCAGCAGCAGAAGCCGGGTTTTTTTTTAAGTTTAATTTTCCCGGGGGGGGGGGGGGAGGGAGCAGGACTTGATGTGTGGCTGGGGGGGGAGCAGGACTGGATGTGGGGGGAGCAGGACTTGATGTGGGGGGGGGAGCAGGACTTTATGGGGGGGAGAAGGACGTGATGTTGGGGGGGAGCAGGACTTGATGTGGGGGTGGAGCAGGACTTGATGGGGGGGAGCAGGACTTGATGTAGGGGGGGAGCAGGACTTGATGTGGGCTGGGGGGGGTAGTACTGAAAATGGGGTGATGGGGGTTAGGACTGGTAATGGACAGATGGGGGTTAGGACTGGAGGTGGTCTGACTGGGGGCCTAAGACTGAAAATGGGGTTATGGGGGGGCTAAGAATGAAGATGGGGCGATGGAAGGGTTAGGCCTGGAAGTGGGCTGTTGGGGGGCTTAGGACCGATAATGGGCTAGGGGGGGGGCTAGAACTGGTAATGGACTGGGGGGGGGTGCTATGACTGGAAATGGGCCGAGTAGAAGGGGGAGCTTGAACTGCAAATAGCTGATGGGGACAGGGTCTTGGAATGGTAATGGGCTGAGTGGAAGGGGGCTTGGAATGGAAATGGGCTGATGGGGAGGGGGGCTTGGAAAGGAAATGGGCTGTGAGGGGAGGGAGCTAGGACTGGAAATGGGCTGATGATGCGGGGACTAGAAGGGAGCGGATGCTGGGTTGGGCAGGAGCTAGAAGGGAGTTGATGTTGGGGGACGATTAGAATGGGATGGGGCTGGGAGAGTGAAATGGAGAGGGGAAATATATTTTGTGTGGGAGGGAAGAAAAATCTACAATTGGCCGGGTATTGGGAGAGTAAGTGGGGATTGAGGATGGAGGGGTAAAATTTGAGTGGATGATGAAATAGGAATGAGGAAAGAGCAAAAGGAGAATGATTAGTATGTTAAAGCAGATGTAGAGAGAATGGAAAAAAACTAGGAAAGAAGAAAGGAGAAATGGACAGCAGACGATGGAGAGTTAGCAGAAGACACAAAGAAACCAGAAGAAAGTGACTGGAACAATTGCAACTGAAAAAAAAATGCACAAAAGGTAGAAAAATATCTCTTTATTTTGAATTTATTAACTGAAATATGTCAGCTCTTGGAAATGTGCATCTTTAACGTCTGCACTTTATTTAATACAAGAGGAAATCAATGTATAGTTTTATTTCTACAGTGTTGTACATTCTAAGTTTGGCTTTTGGGGTTCCCAGTTTAATTGTCTTCCTGTTTCTAAATTGTGATTCCTTGTTTGGTGATGGTGTATGTTCTGCATGTGTAACTGAGCTGAGGTATTCTGTTTATGTAATTCCTATTTGACATTGCCACTTGTTCTCTTTCCCGAGTAGGTCATGTATTGTTATTCTCTGAAATGTGTTGATTTAATATTTGCAGTGTTGCCTTTTGATAGTTAGGGTATGGTGCTCTGTGAGTCCTAGTAGTGCTGTTAGGACACGGCAGGTTTGCTATGGGTTCTAAATGGGCAGTGTTTCTAGTAGTTCCTAATGTGCCTGGCGGTTGGCACTGGTTTATAGTAATGTAGAAATCTTTTAGTCTTTCTTTATCCATACACTCATTAAGAGGCATGTTTACTAAAAGTTAGTGTATGGTAACATTATGCAAATATTTATGCAAATGATGCCCTTATGCAAATGAGGCCTGCGTCTTGTGCGGCCCCCGGGTTACTCTACAAGTCCTCATTTGGCCCTCAAAGCAATTTGAGTTTGAGACCCCTGCCCTAAACAAAGGAAAGATACAGAAATTAGAACCTTCCTTATACAATTTCTACTAAAGAAGCCATCCAGTACTTATCTCAAGAAGTTTTCAAAACAGCCGTTCCACCAATGTTCAGCCATACCGCTGTAAAATTACTTAGCCGAAGAAATCCAGCGCAAAGGCCCAGAGAGTCAGAAAATACAATACTTTCATAAAATACTCATAATTATAGGCTACACCCGACCAAAGCTCCCATTTCGCCACATACAGGCTTCTTCAGGGGGAACCATTTAATAATATAATAACTCAAAAATGTAAAAGCTTATGGACTCTCTGCCATGCAGATCCTCGGCGTCTGACGCACACTTTATACAACCCAACAACCAATCACAACACCAAACGTCATAATTCAGCAAACAAGAGGAGGAGCTCCACAGTTACCCTAGCAGAAAAAGCTCATAAAAATAAAGACCACTCAATTTTATCATTGAGGCCATGTGGAAACATTGAATTCAAAGAATAGATCCAACGCTGCTCTTTTTGTAACAATAATTTGTTACGATCACCACGCCGAATATTACAAGGAATATGCTCCAAGACTGTGCAGCGAAGATCCCCAAACCGATGATCAAAATCAATGCAATGTTGTATCAATGGTGTATCTAGACGAGATGTCCGAAGGCTATATTTATGTTCAGCAAGGCGGGTCCGCAGGGGTCGAGTTGTCTTGCCAACATACAATAATGGGCAAGGACACCAAAGTCCATACACTACATGAGTGGTGGCACACGTGGTAAAACTTTTCAATCGGCAAACCTTTTGACGGTATGCTATACAAATTTCAGTCACCATAATATCACAAAAAGAACAATGCTGACATGCTGCATGACCCGAAGGCAAAGCAGACGAAAGATCTTTCCACGGAACAGCAGGACACAAATAGTCTCTCAAATTGCATCCACGGCTATATGCCATGCGTAACTTGTAACCAGATAATTTAGGATGTGAAGTACTCAATGTCCATCTCCTCCGCAGCATAGAAGCTATACGATGTGACAAACTCGAATGTTGTAATACACAAGTAATCGTTAATCCAGAATCTGGTCGTTGAACAGAAGGAGAAAGTAGCCAATCACGATGATTATATTCTGCCGAAAATTCATAAAGGTTTGTTATCTCCTCCTGGCCGTCCTATTTTATCGAGCAATGATTCATTGTTGGAGCGAGTTGGGATATATTTGGATGTATATTTGAAAGATGAAGTATTGAAGATTTCATCTTTTATAAAGGACACCATGCATTTTTTGCAATTGTTGGCTGCGGTTGAAGATTTTGCGCAGATTGATTTTATGGCTTGTCTAGATGTAGCAGCCCTTTATACTTCTATACCGCAAGATGAAGCTGTGGATGTTTTGAGGGCGGTGTGGGATGCTAGACCTTCTCCACATGCAGTACCGACGTCTTTTTTGATTACTTTGGCAGAATTAGCATTGAAGAAAAATTATTTTATATATGGTCAATAATTTTTCCAGCAGATTTCGGGTACAGCGATGGGCGCAACCTTTGCTCCTTCCCTTGCTAATCTCTATATGAGTTTTTTTGAGAACCAGTTTGTGTATTCTTCTCCATATGTGTCTCATATTATTAAATGGTATCGTTCTATCAATGACATTTTTCTTCTTTGGCATGGTTCTGAGACGCTTTTGAATGACTTTGTTCATTATTTGAATGAGTGTAAATCATGTCTTTCATTCGATATGGACATACAAGTTCAAGAAATACATTTTTTGGATGTGAAAATCTCGCGAATGGTGGATGGTTTTTCTATCACCGTCTATTCTAAGCCTACAGAAAGAAATACCTTGTTGCATTTTAGCAGTTTTCATCCACAGCATCTTCGCTGTAGTCTACCATAGTCTCAGTTTTTACGCTGTCGGCGTATCTGTTCAGATTTATCTGAATTTAAAGTACAGGCTAAGAAGATGTGGTGTAAATTTAGAGATCGTGGTTATCCTGAGGGAGTTCTATCTAAAGCTTATAAGCGAGCACGATATAATCATCGTGCTTGGCTACTTTCTCCTTCTGTTCAACGACCAGATTCTGGATTAACGATTACTTGTGTATTACAACATTCGAGTTTGTCACATCGTATAGCTTCTATGCTGCGGAGGAGATGGACATTGATTACTTCACATCCTAAATTATCTGGTTACAAATTACACATGGCATATAGCTGTGGACGCAATTTGAGAGACTATTTGTGTCCTGCTGTTCCTTGGAAAGATCTTTTGTCTGCTTTGCCTTCGGGTCATGCAACATGTCAGCATTGTTCTTTTTGTGATATTATGGAGACTGACATTTGTATGGCATACCGTCAAAAGGTTCGCCGATTGAAAAGTTTTACCACGTGTGCCACCACTCATGTAGTGTATGGACTTTGGTGTCCTTGCCCATTCTTGTATGTTGGCAAGACAACTTGACCCCTGCGGACCCGCCTTGCTGAACATAAATATAGCCTTCGGACATCTCGTCTAGATACACCATTGATACAACATTGCATTGATTTTGATCATCGGTTTGGGGATCTTCGCTGCACAGTCTTGGAGCATATTCCTTGTAATATTCGGCATGGTGATCGTAACAAATTATTGTTACAAAAAGAGCAGTGTTGGATCTATTCTTTGAATACAATGTTTCCACATGGCCTCAATGATAAAATTGAGTGGTCTTTATTTTTATGAGCTTTTTCTGCTAGGGTAACTGTGGAGCTCCTCCTCTTGTTTGCTGAATTATGACGTTTGGTGTTGTGATTGCTTGTTGGGTTGTATAAAATGTGCGTCAGACGCCGAGGATCTGCATGGCAGAGAGTCCGTAAGCTTTTACATTTTTGAGTTATTATATTATTAAATGGTTCCCCCTGAAGAAGCCTGTATGTGGCGAAACGGGAGCTTTCGTCGGGTGTAGCCTATAATTATGAGTATTTTATGGAAGTATTGTATTTTCTGACTCTCTGGGCCTTTGCGCTGGAGTTCTTCGGTTAAAGCACAGTTACTTACCTGTAACAGGTGATCTCTGGGAACAGCAGGAATAAGTCTTCACATATGGGTATCATCGGTACCGATGGAGCCTGCGCGGGAAGGCTCCCCAGCGTCCAGTAAGAAAGCTTTTGGGAGCATCCCACAGCACCTGCGCGCTGCCTTCCCGCCTTTCCCAACCGCCTCTCTCCAGTTCGAGCTTTAAAGCTGAGACAAAGAGAGAGAGAGGAAAGATAGATAGAGAGATACAACTCCTAGGGGAGGTGGGTGGGTTGTGAAGAATTATTCCTGCTGTTCCCAGAGATCACCTGTTACAGGTAAGTAACTGTGCTATCTCCAGGAACAAGCAGGAATGAGTCTTCACATATGGGGACTCCCTAGCTGCAGATGCCAGGGAGAAACCCCAGGTTGTGTGTCCTTGAAAAGGACTCTACCTCCCCCCATGGATCTCTGGCATCCGACCAGGGTAGGTGGGTAGGAGTTGATTAGGAATGGAACAGGTGTTTGAGAACAGCCTGACCAAATGAGGCATCCCGGCGGGAGTCCTTGTCCAAACAGTAATGGGCTGTGAAGGTATGAACCGAGGCCCAGGTGGCCGCTCGACAGATTTGGTCGATGGACACAGAGATTAGATGAGCCATTGAGGCTGCCATGGCTCTCACATTGTGAGCTGTGACATGGCCCTCCAGAGAAATGTTCCTACTCTGGTAGGCGAAAGAAATACACTGAGCAAACCAGATTGACAGAGTCTCTTAGAGACTGGAAGTCATAAATGAGAAGGATCAAAAGCAACAAAGAGTTGAGAAGACTTTCTATGTTGCTGTGTTCTTTGTAAGTAAAAAGCGAGAGCTCTCTTACAATCCAAGGTATGAAGATTCCTCTCTACATTTGATGCATGAGGTCCTGGAAAAAAAGACAGGTAAATATACCTCTTGGTTCAGATGAAAAGGTGAGACCACTTTAGGCATAAAGTGTGGATTGGTCCTGAGGACTACCTTATCATGATGGAACCTTGTATAAGGAGGATTAGCCACCAAAGCTTGCAACTCACTGATGCGGCGTGCTGAGGTGACTGCAATGAGAAAAATAACTTTCCAAGAAAGGAATTTCAAGGAGGTGGTGGCTAAAGGTTCAAAGGGTGGCTTCATAAGCTGGCCAAGAACCAGGTTTAAGTCCCATGCCACTGGAGGTGGTCTATTGGGAGGTTTAGTTAAAAGAAGGCCTCTCATGAATCTTGCTATAAGAGGATGAGAGGAAATAGGTTGTCCATTGAGAGGCTTGAGGGACGCTGCAATAATGGACTCTTACTGAATTCGTTTTCAGACCTGCATGGGATAGATGCAGGAGATACTCTAGTAGAGAATTCAGAGGTATTGCAAGAGGGTTTAGACCTTTCCCTGAACACCAAATGGTAAATCTTTTCCATTTGAAAGCATAGGAACGTCTAGTAGAAGGCTTTCTAGAGGCATGAATAACATCTCTGACTTGCTGAGAGAGATGAAAATCTTGAAGGTTTAGGCCCTCAGCAAACAAGCCCTGAGATGGAGCGACTGGAGGTTTGGGTGCCACAAAGTTCCCTCTTCCTGGGACAGAAGGTCTGGTGCAGAGCCCAAGTCCAGGGAAGGAGCTTGAGAGAGATACAGAAGTAGAGGGTTCCACACTTGGCGTGGCCAATGTGGTGCTATGAGGATCATGGTCCCTTGATCTCTCTGAAGCTTGAATAGTGTCTTGGGAATTAGGGGAATTGATGGAAAGGCATAAAGGAAGTCTTGACCCCAGTGAAGGAGGAAGGCATCCTTGGCCTGAACTCCCTGAGACGGAATTCTGGAACAGAACCGGGGAAGTTTGGCATTCCACGGACTTGCAAAGAGGTCTATGTCCGGGGTTCCCCAAATTCGAAAAATCCTGGCTACCTGGTCCATGTGGAGGGACCACTCGTGTGGGAGCAGAACTCGACTGAGTCTGTCCGCCCAAGAGTTTTGAACGCCCGGAAGATATACTGCCAGAAGATGGATGTGATGCTCTCTGGCGAAGGCCCACAGTCGCAAAGCTTTGTTGCAAAGCGACAGAGAGCCAGTCCCGCCCTGCTTGTTTACATAGAACATGGCTACTTGGTTGTCCGTATGGATGAGGACTGTCCTGTAGCTGAGAAGGGAATGGAACACTCTGAGAGCTAAGAATATTGCTCTGAGTTCCAAGAGAATGATATGCAGAGAAGTCTCCTGTGGAGACCAGATGCCCTGGGTGGAGAGATCCTGCAGATGAGCTCCCCAACCCATTGGAGAAGCATCTGTTGTCAGAGTTGCATGGGGTAGTGACTACTGAAAAGGGGACCCCAACAACAGATTTGGAGGGGACTTCCACCACTGGAGAGACCAAAATAGGCGACTGGAGTTTGCTATTTTGTCTGACAGGCAACCTGATGCCTGAGTCCATTGGGTGGACAAAGTCCATTGAGCTGCCCTCATGTGAAGGCGAGCATATGGAACCACATGCACGGTGGATGCCATGTGGCCTAATAGTTGTAACATCTCTCGAGCAGTTAAATGGGACTTTAACTGTATCTGGGAGGCTAACTGCACCAAGCTTAGGCAACGGGCCTGAGGAAGATAGGCCCTTGCAGTTGTAGTATCCAGCAAGGCCCCTATAAACTCCAGAGACTGAGTAGGGGTGAGATGGGATTTTGGGATGTTTATTACCAGTCCCAAATACTGAAGGACACGCATTGTGCAGGTTAGAGAAATCTGGGCCTCTGACTGGGATGGAGCTCGAATGAGCCAGTCGTCCAGATAAGGGAAAACGAATATTCCTAGAGTGCGTAGAAATGCAGCTACTACTGCCATGCATTTCGTGAACACCCTTGGTGCAGAGACCAGACCGAAAGGAAGCACCCTGTATTGGTAGTGCTTTCCTTGAAAAAGGAACCGAAGGAACCTTCTGTGTGTTGGATGGATGAGGACATGGGTGTACGCATCCTTGAGATCTAGAGAACAAAGCCAGTCCTGACTCTGAAGGTATGGCAGCAGAGTACCGAGAGAAATCATCTTGAATTTCTCTTTGAATAGAAAGTTGTTCAATTCTCTGAGATCTAATATGGGTCTGTAGCCCCCTGTTTTCTTTGGAATAAGAAAATAAGGGGAGTAGAACCCTGAGCCCTGTTGAAGAAGGGATACTTCTTCTATTGCCCCTTGGGCAAGAAGGGTAGCAATCTCCTGACCCAGAAGGTTGAGGAGAGATGTTGGAGAATTGAACTGTCTCACCATGGTGTGGGGAGGAACGTTTAAGAAATGAAGCTTGTACCCTTCCCTTACAATGGAGAGGGTCCATTGCTCTGCTGTAATTTGCTCCCATCTGGGAGCAAAGTAAGCCAACCTTCCTGGAATGGTGAGGGGCTATGGTTCTTCCAGAGCCAGAAAGGCTAAGTTCTCTAGTTGCAAGTCAAAGGCCCTGGGGAGGCTGAGGCTGCTGAGTCGTGGGAGGCCTGGCAGCCTTTGACTTGGCCTGTTTAGGTGGTTGCTGACGTTTTGCAGCAAAACGATCTGCAGATGATGCCTGCTGACCATAAACAGGATAGTAGCTTCCCTTTTTAGAAAAAGTTGTCTTTTTGAACAACCTTTTCTTAGTAGGAGCAGAGGTAGACTTTGAAAGTCGATCCAAAGCAGAGTTCTCAGCATCCATCTGAGTGGCCTTTGCTTTCCAATCCCTGCCAAAAAGGTTTTCACCTGTACAAGGAAGATTTCCCAGTTCATCTTGGACCCAAAGTTCCAAATCAGAGGCTTGTAACCAAGCAATTCTGCGTGCACCTATGGCAATAGCCGAGGCTCTGCTTACACACTCAAAAGAGTCAAAGGCTGCACGGTTGGAAAATTTGGAAACATCTTGGGCATGTTTAAGCCAAGTGAGAAATTCCTGCCTTTTATCTTCTGAAATAAAAGGGGCTAAAGTCTGCAGATGATCTGTGACTTCTTTTAGAAACATCCCCATATAGAGACTATAGGAGTTGATTCTGGCAGCAAGCATATTAGCTTGGAAAACCCTTCGGCCAAAAGCATCAAGAGTCCTGCATTCACGTCCTGGAGGATTACATGAGTGTCTCTGCACTCTTTATTTTCCTCATGGCAGACTCTACCACAATAGAGTGGTGAGGAAGCTGAGACTTATGAAAGCCAGGACAAGGAGGGACACGGTACACGGAGTGGCTGACTTGGATTTAGTGGCAATTACAGAAACATGGTTCACAGAAAACCATGACTGGGATGTAACTATACCTGGCTATACTTTATTCAGAAAGGACAGGGTAGGAAGAAGGGGAGGAGGAGTGGCACTATATGTAAAAACTACTATTAAGGCTTTGGAATTACAGAGCTTAAAAGGGAGAGAGGAGGCATTGTGGGTTAAACTAGAAAGAGGGAAAGAGAAATCTATTTACATTGGTGTGCTATACAGATCTCCCTCACAAGAGGAAGAGATGGACAGAGAGTTAATTGAAGACATACGCAGCATTGCTAGGAAAGGGGAAGTGCTACTGATAGGAGATTTCAATATGCCAGATGTTGATTGGCACATTCCTGCTGCAGTATCATCTAGGAGTAAGGAGATCCTGGATTCTCTACAGGGAGAACTATTCAGGCAATTGGTAACAGACCCCACACGTGAAGGGGCCATACTGGACTTGGTGCTTACCAATGGTGAAAGTGTTTCTGATGTTGTAGTGGGAGATCATTTTGCATCCAGTGATCACCAGATGGTGTGGTTCAGTATTAGGACTAGGGCTGTTAAAATCCATTCCAAGGTGAAGATCTTAGACTTTAGGAAGACTAACTTTGCAAAGATGGGCCAATACCTCAGGGAGTTGTTAGTGGGATGGGAACAACTGGGGGATGTAGAAAAACAGTGGGCAAAACTGAAAGGGGGTATTTTAAAGGCAACCAACCTTTTTGTTAAAAAGGTAAATAAAGGCAAAAGGAACAGGAGACCGCTATGGTTTTCAAAGGAAGTAGCTGAAAAAGTGAAGAAAAAGAGGGAGGCCTTCATGAAATACAAGAGATCACAGAGAGAGGAAGACAGGCATCTGTATTTGGAAAAACTTAGAGAAGCTAGCAAAGTAGTCAACAAGGCAAAGATTCAAAAGGAGGAGGAAATAGCCAATGCAATAAAATGGGGGGATAAGACATTTTTCAGATATATTAGTGAGAAGAGGAAGGGCAAAAGTGGTATTGTCAGACTCAAGGGTGCAGGGGGGGAATATGTAGAAGCTGATAAGGATAAAGCGGAATTGCTTAACAAATATTTTTGTTCTGTGTTCACAGATGAAGAACCAGGAGCAGGACCTCAGAAAACACCCACAAATAAGAACAGAAGCGAGGGACATCTTGAACAATTTTAAGAAGACTGTGTTCGTGAGAAACTAGCTCAACTTAAAGTAGACAAAGTGATGGGACTGGATGGGATACACCCTAGAATACTGAGGGAACTTGGGGACGTTCTAGCAACTCCACTGACTGACCTTTTGAATGCCTCATTGGAGTTGGGAGTGGTGCCAAAGGACTGGAGAGAGGCTCATGTGGTGCCTTTACACAAAAGCGGTAGTAAGGATGTGGTTGAAAACTACAGGCCGGTTAGTTTAACTTCAGTGTTAAGTAAATTAATGGAAACGCTGTTGAAAGAGAAAATAGTGAGGTTTCTGGAGTCCAGCGGATTACAGGATCCGAGGCAGCATGGATTCACCAGAGGCAGGTCTTGTCAGACAAATCTGATTGATTTCTTTGACTGGGTGACTAGGGAGTTGGACCACGGGAGAGCTCTAGATGTGGTGTATTTAGATTTCAGTAAAGCCTTTGACACTGTTCCTCACAGGCGACTTATAAACAAACTGAGCACCCTAGGGATGGACCCTAAAGTTACTGCTTGGGTTAGAAATTGGTTGGGTGGGAGGCGACAAAGAGTACAAGTAAATGGAGCTCACTCTGAGGAGAAGGATGTTACCAGTGGTGCGCCCCAGGGATCTGTCCTTGGTCCGATTCTTTTTAACATCTTTGTTAGTGATATAGCGGAAGTGCTGTCGGGTAAGGTTTGCCTCTTTGCGGATGATACCAAAATCTGCAATAGAGTAGACACCCAGGAAAGTGTAGATAACATGAGGAGGGATCTAGCTAAGCTTGAAGAATGGTCTAGAATTTGGCAACTGGGATTTAATGTTAAAAAATGTAAGGTCATGCATTTGGGCTGCAGCAATCCAAGGGAGCAATACAGTATAGGAGGTGGAGTACTTTTGTCCACTAAAGAAGAGCGGGACCTAGGCGTAGTTGTGTCCGATGATCTTAAAGTAGCTAAACAGGTAGAAAAGGCGACAGCAAAAGCTAGAAGGATGCTCGGGTGCATACGGAGAGGAATGGCTAGCAGAAAAAAGGAGGTGATAATGCCTCTGTATAAGTCTTTGGTGCGACCTCATTTGGAGTATGGTGTGCAATTCTGGAGACCGCACCTTCAAAAGGAAGTGAACAGGATGGAGTCGGTGCAGAGGGTTGCTACTAAGATGATTAGTGGTCTTCATTATAAAGCATATGAGGACAGACATAAGGATCTTAATATGTACACCTTAGAGGAAAGGTGGGATAGAGGTGATATGATTGAGATGTTTAAATACCTCCGTGGCATAAATGTTCAGGGAGAGAGCCTCTTTCAATTGAAAGCAAGTTCTGCGACGAGGGGACATGGGATGAGGGTGAAGGGAGATAGATTCAGGAGTGATATGCGGAAATATTTCTTTACGGAAAGAGTAGTGGATCCGTGGAATAGTCTCCCAGTGGAGGTGGTAGAGATGAGGACAGTAACTGAATTCAAAAAAGCATGGGACCAACACAGAGGATCTCTAAAGGTAAAAAGTGGACTGTTGTAGTTGTTGTTATGGAAGGACAGACTAGATGGGCCTTGTGGTCTTTTTCTGTCATCATGTTTCTATGTTTCTACATGGGGTCTAATCTACGAGAATGAGGAGAGGTGGTAAGAGGAGTCTCCCACATGCTCAACATGAGATCATAGAGAATCTCATGAATAGGTAAAGTAGCTGCTTCTTTACGAGCCTTAGGATATTGCAAAATATCTAGTTGCTTGGCTCTAGGCTCTGACTCAGGGGCCACTGTAATGGAGAGGCCCCTAGCCACTTCCCTAATGAAGTCCTGAAAAGACAAGTCTTCTGGAGGAGACATTCTTCGTTTTGGAGAATCAGACTCCTGAGGAAGAAGTACCGGTGCATCGACAGAAACCTCCGACTCATCAGAGTCTTCGGAGGAATCAAAGTATCGCCTGTCTGGATGCTCCTGTAAAGCCTGATACGCGTACCGAGTGGGATCAACATCGGGAGTAAGCGGTACCGGTTCGGTACCGATGGGCATCATAGGACAGGGTACCGTTGCAGTCGACACCGAAGCCGATGTCAATGCAATCGGTACCGGCACCGGCAACGGAGACTGTTGCTGTACCGGAGGCGTTGAAGCCTGCATAAACGCCGTTAGGGTGCGCTGCATGGACAGAATCTTCTGATCCATCGACGCCACCAGAGTCTGGATGTCGGTACCAGTGGAGGCCACCGGTACCCCAGAACACGGCAACAGGTGATCGGTCGAGGCTGAGCCATCGATGTCAACCTGTGACCCCATAGACAATGCTTTGGAAGCCGGAACTTCCCGCTGGGGTAATTTTGCCGGTGCGGAATCCTCGAGGACAAGCCCGGAGGCATCTCGATGCTTAGAGGGAGATTTGCCCTTCGAGGACCGGCTAGATTTATGTTTGGTTACCTGAGATCCATGGGAGGAAGAAGAAGCCCTGGAAGATGTCGATGCCACCGAGGCTGCATCAGAGAGAAACAGGGTACTGAGCTTGGCTGCTCGGTTCTGCCGACCCTCTTTTAGACATCATGGTACAGGACACACAATCCGTGATGGAATGGTCAGGACCCAAACATTTTAGAGACCAGTCATGGGTGTCGGTGACAGAAATAGTACCGCCACACTTCGTGCACTTTTTGAACCCGGAAGCGGGCTTCTCCATGAGGAGAAAATATGTTCAGGCCTAAGGCCCAAACCGAAAATGCACAGTTGAAGAAAGAAAAGTTTTGGGTTTTTTTTAAGAAAGAAAAGAAAAGACCGGCGGTACCGGTCTGACGTCAAAGAAGGCAGACGCGAGACAGAAAAATAAAGAAAAAAATAAAGAATTCTTCTGCGGTGACAGGAACACGACCTGCTGGCTCCGTGGAAAAGAAGAACTGGAGAGAGGCAGTTGGGAAAGGCGGGAAGGCAGCGCGCAGGCGCTGTGGGATGCTCCCAAAAGCTTTCTTACTGGACGCTGGGGAGCGTTCCCGCGCAGGCTCCGTAGGTACCGACGATACCCATATGTGAAGACTCATTCCTGCTTGTTCCTGGAGATAAGAAGTTGAAATAAATAAATAAAAGTGGTATGGCTGAACAATGGTGGAACGGCTGTTTTGAAAACTTCTTGAGATAAGTACTGGATGGCTTCTTTAGTAGAAATTGTATAAGGAAGGTTCTAATTTCTGTATCTTTCCTTTGTTTAGGGAGTTACAGTCCGTTCCTCTGGCATCATCATTTCTGTAAGTTATAATGACGCTTGGAATGTATTTCTGTATGTCGTGAATGGTGGATGTGTGGATGTAGTTAGGTTAGTGTTTATGGTTTCCCAGAAGTAATGGTGTGGTTTTGGAAATTATTAAAAATATAATGGAATGGAATGTGTGAATATGGAGGCTAATTGACCTATAATGTGAGCGTCTGCTATTCCCTATAGTGATTTTTTCACTATATGTAGGGTCTTAACCATCCTGAGGTCATTAATGCCTTGATTGACTTGGTCCATTATATAGCCATCATTAAATTAAACCCATTGTATACTCTCTATTTCTTATGTCGGAGCCTACCGAGGGAGGGCTAGAACAACATATCTAACCCCCTCCAGACGGTAAACTACTTTTATTTTTATTTCACACCCCAGTATATTAAACAGTCACTTATCTTTAAAAACTGTCAAAAAAGTCCTCTTATTTTCTTCCGAGTTGCTAGACTTGAAGTTGCACGACGTGCACGTTTCGGGTGAAAACCCTGTTTCAAGTGCTCTAATCAGTTCGTATGTGCAACGAAAAAACCGCCGTCCCTGCGGTCATGGGCATTCATCTTTCAATGGCATAACCAAAGCCTGAAACTTTAAACAGGGGAATAACCAATCAGAAGCGGGAATATCCCCACTATCAGAGGATGAATTATAATGCAATTCAAAGAACCAGCGTTGTTCTAATCGCTGCAGTTTCAATTCACGATCTCCACCCCGTGGATCCAAAGGAACATGATCGATGACTGTCCAAGCCAACTCCTCAAAACAATGGATCAATGAATCACAATGTTCTACCAATGGAGCCGTCATAACTTTATTTCTGATCCTCGAAGCATGTTCTGCGAGACGTTTACGCATAGAGCGAGTAGTACGTCCCACATAAAAAAGCCCACAAGGGCATCTCAACACATATACCACAAAGGGAGTAAGACATGTAGTCTTCCATCGACGTACATAATCTCGATGGGTGCCAGGATGTTGCCAAATGGGACCAGAAATCGTCATTACACAATAATTACAATTATTACAAGGGTAATGGCCACCATCATGACCCGATGGAATAGGTCTATCCAGAGACAAAGATGTCTTTACCAGTTGGTTATTTAAATTTGCTCCCCGCGAAAAAGCCAGTGAGAACGTAAAATATATGCGATATCTGAACTACGTTCTGTGAACGGCAACACTCCTACTATCAAATCCTCCGTCGATGATATTGAAGATGAATAGTGGGGATCCAGCAGCCATTCACGATGAGTATATCTTGCCCGATGATAGGTAGCATAATTGTTTTAGAAACGTTTTTTGAATTATTAGGTTGAGTTTATTCTTAGGTTTAGATTTTTTTGTGTGTTTTGCTTTTTGGAAAGATACTGTTCATTCAGCATTAAGCATGGTATGCTTGTGTGGCTCAGAAGTATATGAAGCAGAGCAGAGGTGCCACTGGACTTACCATTCAGGTTGAGTGACTCTAGACGTGGGTGGCCAATGCCCCCAATGTCTCTGATGCGGTTCTGGCTGAAACTAGCGATCTGTAGATAGGGCAACTCCTGCAGGTGGGCATTCAAGAGCATGTTCTGGTCTGCTTTCAGCCACAGCAGATAGGTGAGGGAATTCAGGGGTGAAAGATCCTGCAGATGGTTCTGGGAAATGTTGATATAACGCAGATGAATGTATGTAGAGAGGAGGTTGATGTCTGTCAGGTCACTGTGAAAAGGGCAGTGAAGCGTTTCTTACATCCCCAGGAAAAAATATATGACCCACAAATCCCACATGGCAGATATCCCAGAGTCTCTCATACATGACCCCTAATCCCACATGACAAACATACCAGAGTCTCTCATATATGACCCCTAATCCCATGACAGATATCCCACAGAGTCTCTCATACATGACCCCTAATCCCACATGATAAAATAGGAATTACACTTACTTGGTAATTGTGGTTCCTTGAGTGACTCCAGTTTAGTCCTCTACCTCTGGGTTGTGAACCTCCTCCTGCAGCTTGGAGACTGGGCATGTCAAAGTTTACGCTATCAGAATATAGAAAGACTAGGGGACATGCAATGAAGCTACAGGGTAAACTATTTAAGACAAATAAGAGAAAATATTTTTTCACTCAACGTGTAATCAAACTCTGGAATTTGTTACCGGAGGATGTAGTAAGAGCTGTTAGTGTAGCTGGGTTTAAAAAAGGTTTGGACAAGTTCCTAGAGGAAAGGTCCATAAACCATTATTAAAAAGGGACCCAGGATATCAATGCTTGACCCAATACAAGCACTGTGGAACCTTTGTCTTTTGGGGATACTGCTAGGTACGTATGACTTAGATTGGCCACTGTTGGAAACAGGATAGTGGGCTTGATGGACCTTGGTCTGACCCAGTATGGCATATCTTATGTTCTTAAAGTCATGACATCACTGGATAAAGCCTGCTGGTCTCTCCCATCAGCCCCCAGTGAGCTATTGACAAAGCAGACTCAAAGGAGCAACAAATCAGTAACTTTTTTTTTAAAACTTAACATTATATTCAAGGGCACGCAGAACACATAACCTATCTACCTGTTATATGTTATGCGTGCTCAGAAGGACAGGGACTGCTTCTTGCATGCTCTCCTTTCTGTCACATGCCGAGCCCTTAACAATCCAGAGCAATATAGCAATACATATAACATTATAATATAATATATTATAATATAATATCATAATATCATAGTATACCAATATAGCGCAAAGCAAAAGGAAGCATTAAAACGACTCAACACCCCTGAAGGCCTATATCCACATTTAACCTTGCACTTCCCCCAACAGAAAAGACCACTGCTAAGACCCCAACCCCGGGCAGGAATGAGGACTACACTGGAGTTATTTAACAAACCACAATTACCAGGTAATGTGAAATTCCTATTTCCTTATCGTTCCTCCAGTTTAGTCCTCAACCTCTGGGATGTATCAGAGCAATATCTTTAGCTTTATCTTTATTCAAAACATTGCTGGAGCGCCAAATACAATAGTAACCAAGTGCAACTGGTGAAGGTAAAGGAGGAAGAAGGAACACCATAGGTGCGATAGGAGAGTCAATAGAAAAGAAGAGAAAAGGACAGTAAGGACAGCGGTAGACCCAGGGGACGCTATAAATAAAGACCAAGACAAGAGGTGGTAGACCGGACTGGTGGGGGATGGGAGGGGCTGTAACCTGAATACCAGAGAATGTAAGGCGATATTGCAGAGGAGAATAGTTCAGTGGCATCTTGGTGAATGGAAATCGGGGGGAATAGGGAGATCGTAGGCCTGGCAGTAGAAGTGGGTCTTGAGAAGGGCCGTGAACCAGGAAAAGGATGCTTCAGTACGGAGAAGGTGGGGCAGAGAGTTCCGGAGGGCAGGACTCGAGAAGAAAAAAGCAGCAGTACTCATTGGGAGGGACCTTTCCAGCCGGATCTCAACACCGCCCCCCTGAAAGCGGCATCCTTAGCCGCCAGAACATCTAGGCGGTAGTGCTTACTGAAAGCATGGAGAAACAACCAAGTGACCGCTCTACAGATGTCTACTGGCGGAACCAAACTGTGATCCGCCCAGGAAGTTGCTTGCACTCTGGTAGAGTGAACTCGTAAGGCCACTGGGACTGCACGGTCCCATAGAAGATAAGCCGACGCAATCGCCCCTCTAATCCATCCATAGATGGAATCCTTCGCCGCCACTTTCCCTCTGCGGGGCCCTCCGAATAATCGGAAGAGAGACGATCCAATTTGCTAAAAATTTCGGAAACCTATAACCACTGCCGCAGTGCTCTCTCGGCGTCCAAACAGCACAAACTATGGACTGATAAGCTCCGCTCCGCTGAACCTAGCGCTGGAAGAGAGGCCGTGTGATTCAGGTGAAATGGAGAAAAGCACCTTTGGCAAAAAGCAACAGAATTGACCGCAAGGCCACCTTCTCTCTGGAGAAAAACAAAAAACGGTTCCCAACCGGACAATGTCTGCAACTCCGAAATTCGCCTCACCAAACAGATAACATAAGAACATAAGATATGCCATACTGGGTCAGACCAAGGTCCATCAAGCCCAGTATTCTGTTTCCAACAGTGGCCAATCTAGGTCATACGAACCTAGCAGTTTCCCCAAGGGACACAGGTTCCACAATGCTTGTATTGGTTCAAGCATTGATATCCTGGGTCCCTTCTTAATAATGGTTTATGGACCTTTCCTCCAGGAACTTGTCCAAACATTCTTTAAACCCAGCTACACTAACAGCCTTTACTACATCCTCCGGTAACAAATTCCAGAGTTTGATTACACGTTGAGTGAAAAAATATTTTCTTTTATTAGTCTTAAATAGTTAACCCTGTAGCTTCATTGCATGTCCCCTAGTCTTTCTATATTCTGATAAGGTAAACAATCGATCTACGCTTACCCGTTCCACTCCGTTCATTAATTTATAGACTTCTATCATATCTCCCCTCAGCCGTCTCTTTTCCAGGTTAAAGAGCCCTAACCTTTTTAGCCTTTCTTCATAGGAGTATCCTTCCATCCCCTTTACCATTTTGGTGGCTCTTCTCTGAACCTTTTCTAAAATCGCTATATCCTTTTTAAGATACGGCGACCAGAATTGCACACAATATTCAAGGTGCGGTCTCACCATGGAACGATACAGAGGCATTATAATATCTTTTGTTTTATTTTCCATTCCTTTCCTTATCATACCTAGCATTCTATTTGCTCTCTTGGCTGCCGCTGCACACTGGGCCGAGGGTTTTAACATGGTATCAACAATGACGCCTAAATCTTTTTCCTGGGTGGTGGTTCCTAATGTGGAACCTTGCATCGTGTAACCATAGTTTGGGTTGTTCTTCCCTAGGTGCATAACCTTGCACTTGTCCACATTAAATTTCATCTGCCATTTTGATGCCCAGTCTTCCAATTTATCAAGATCCTCTTGCAGTTTTCCACAATCCTCTTGGGTTTTAACAACTTCAAATAGTTTTGTGTCATCTGCAAATTTGATAACCTCACTCGTTATTCCACTTTCCAGGTCATTTATGAATATGTCAAAAAGCAGCGGACCCAGCACAGATCCCTGGGGTACACCACTATTCACTTTTCTCCATTGGGAAAATTGGCCATTTAGCCCTACCCTTTGCTTTCTATCTTTTAACCAGTTCCTGATCCACAATAGTACACTGCCTCCTATCCCATGACTCTTTAGTTTTGCCAAAAGTCTCTGATGAGGGACCTTGTCAAAGGCTTTCTGAAGTCCAGATACACTATATCAACCGACTCACCTTTGTCCACCTGATTATTCACTCTTTCAAAAAAACATAACAGATTAGTAAGACAAGATCTTCCTTGTCTAAAGCCATGTTGGCTGTCTCCCATTAGGTCATGACTATCTACATGCTGAGTAATTTTATTCTTTATGATGGTTTCTACCATTTTTCCCGGTACTGATGTCAGGCTCACCGGTCTGTAGTTTCCCGGATCACCCCTGGAACCCTTTTTAAAAATTGGTGTTACATTGGCGATCCTCCAATCTTCAGGTATTAGAGATGATTTTAATGATAGTTCACAGATTACTAATAGCAGGTCTGCAATCTCATATTTCAGTTTCTTTCAACACCCTTGGATGTATACCATCCGGCCCAGGTGATTTGCTAATCTTCAGTTTATCTAATAGTTGTAATACATCTTCCCGATGTATCGATATTTCCTTCAATTCTTCCGCACCTTTAAATACCACTTCAGTCATGGGTAACATCCCTACATCTTCCTCAGTAAAGACTGAAGCAAAGAATTAATTCAGTTCCTCCACTATCGCCTTGTCGCCTCTTAGTGCTCCTTTAACCCCTCTATCATCTAATGGACCAACTGACTCTCTCACAGGTTTTTTGCTATGAATGTACTTGAAAAGGTCTTTACTTCGCGTTTTTGCTTCCGCAGCAAGCTTCTTCTCAAATTCTCCCTTTGCCTGCCTTATCAATGCCTTGCATTTGACTTGCCAGTGCTTGTGCCGTTTCCAGGTTTCGTCGTTTGGCTCTTTTTTTCCATTTCCTGAAAGATGCTTTTTTGGCAACAACAGCCTCTCTGACCTCACCTTTAAACCATGCTGGCAGTTTTTTGGACTTCCTTCCACTTTTCTTAAAGCGTGGAATACAGCTGGTCTGAGCTTCCAAGATAGTATTTTTCAACAACAGCCAAGCCTGATGTACGTCTTTAACCTTTGCAACTGCTCCTTTTAGTTTTTTCTTAACTGTTTTCCTCATTTTGTCATAGTCTCCCTTTCGAAAGTTAAAAGGTAGTACTGTGGATTTCCTTACTATCCCTCCTCCACTAATTAAATCAAAGGCGATCATGCTATGATCACTACTGCCAAGTGGCCCCAACAACCTTATCTCTTGCACTAGATCTGGTGTTCCAGTAAGGACTAGGTCTAATATGGCTTCCCCTCTGTTCGGTTCATTAACCAGCTGCTCCAAGAAGCAGTCATTCATTTCATCCAGGAACTTTATCTCCCTAGCATGTCCTGACGTGACACTGACCCAGTCGATACCGGGGTAGTTGAAATCACCCATTATTATTACTGTGCTGTGACTTTTATTAGCTTCCTTGATTTCTTTGAGCATTTCATCATCCATTTGGTCATTCTGGCCAGGCGCTCGATAGTACACCCCCACTGCCATTGCCTTCCCCCTTTTACATGGAATTTCAATCCAAATAGATTCTACAGCAGATTTTGCTTCCTGCCAAACTTTAATCCTTTCTGACTCAATGCCCTCTCTAACATAGAGAGCAACCCCTCCACCAATTTGATCAGCTCTATCATTTCGATATAGTTTGTACCCAGGTATCACAGTGTCCCACTGGTTGTCCTCCTTCCACCATGTCTCTGATATTCCAATCATATCTAACCTTTCATTTAGTGCTATATATTCTAACTCTCCCATCTTATTTTTAGACTTCTAGCATTTGCATACAAGCATTTTAGAGAATGTATTTTATTCATATTAATTTGGCTATTGTTAGACATGGGTCATTTGGAATCTTTAAGCTCTGTCTGCTCCATACTTGAGGGCATTTGGGCTACTTTGAGTCGGTTGATATAGTGTATCTGGACTTTCAGAAAGCTTTTGACAAAGTCCCCCATCAGAGACTTTTGGCGAAGCTAAAAAGTCATGGGATATGAGGCAGTGTACTATTGTGGATTGGGAACTGGTTAAAAGATAGAAAGCAGAGGGTAGGGCTAAATGGCCAATATTCCCAATGGAAAAAGGTGAATAGTGGAGTACCCCAGGGATCTGTACTGGGTCCGCTGCTTTTTGACATATTCATAAATGACCTGGAAAAGGGAATAACTAGTGAGGTTATCAAATTTGCAGATGACACAAAACTGTTTAAAGTTGTTAAAACCCAAGAGGATTGTGGAAAACTGCAAGAGGATCTGGATAAATTGGAAGACTGGGCATCCAAATGGCAGATGAAATTTAATGTGGACAAGTGCAAAGTTATGCACCTAGGAAAGAACAACCCACACTATAGTTACACAATGCAAGGCTCCACATTAGAAACCACCACCCAGGAAAAAGATTTAGGAGTCATTGTGGATAACATGTTAAAACCCTCCGCCCAGTGTGCAGCGGCGGCCAAGAAAGCAAATAGAATGCTAGGTATCATAAGGAAAGGGATGGAGAACAAAACAAAGGATATTATAATACATCTGTATCGCTCCATGGTACGACCGCACCTTGAATATTGTGTGCAATTCTGGTCACCGTATCTTAAAAAGGACATAGCGTTATTAGAAAAAGTACAGAGAAGAGCCACCAAATTGGTGAAGGGGATGGAAGGCTACTCCTATGAAGAGAGGCTAAGAAGGTTAGGGCTCTTTAGCCTGGAGAAGAGACGGCTGAGGGGAGATATGATAGAGGTCTATAAATTAATGAATGGAGTGGAACGGATAAACGTGGATCAATTGTTTACGCTATCAGAGTATAGAAAGACTAGGGGACATGTAATGAAGCTACAGGGTAAACTATTTAAGACAAATAAGAGAAAATATTTTTTCACACAACGTGTAATCAAACTCTGGAATCTGTTACCGGAGGATGTAGTAAGGGCTGTTAGTATAGCTGGGTTTAAAAAAGGTTTGGACAAGTTCCTGGAGGAAAGGTCCATAAACCACTATTAAAAAGGGACCCAGGATATCAATGCTTGACCCAGTACAAGCATTGTGGAACCTGTCTTTTGGGGATATTGCTAGGTACGTATAACCTAGATTGGCCACTGTTGGAAACAGGATACTGGGCTTGATGGACCTCGGTCTGACCCAGTATGGCATGTCTTATGTTCTTATGTTCTTACTTTACTCTTTTGTGGAACCTCTCTGCTTTTGGTAGTATCCTTCAAAGATACATTCTTCCGAACCATCTGCTCTTGGGCGACTGTCGGCTTTCCCCTAATATCTAGTTTAAAAGCTGCTCTATCTCCTTTTTAAAGGTTAATGCCAGCAGCCTGGTTCCATCCCGGTTAAGGTGAAGCCCATCCCTTTGGAAGAGCCCCTCCTTTCCCCAGAATGTTCCCCAGTTCCTAACAAATCCAAAACCCTCATCTCTGCACCATTGTCTCATCCACACATTGAGACTCCGGAGCTCTGCCTGCCTTTTGGGTCCTGCACGTGGAACAGGAAGCATTTCGGAGAATGCTACCCTGGAAGTTCTGGATTTCAACTTCCTACCTAAAAGCCTAAATTTAGTCTCCAGAACCTCCCTACCACATTTTCCTATGTCATTGGTACCGACATGTACCAAGACAGCAGACTCCTCCCCAGCACTATCTAAGACCCTATCTAGGTGGCGCGTGAGGTCCGCTACCTTCGCACCAGGCAGGCATGTTACCAGGCGATCCTCACGTCCACCAGCCACCCAGCTATCTACATGCCTAATGATCGAATCACCAACTATAACGGCTGTCCTAACCCTTCCCTCATGGGCACATGGCCCTGGAGAAACATCCTCAGTGCGAGAGGGTTTTACATCACCTGGATGGCCACCAAACATACTGTCTTCAAGATTAAATCCTTAACTGCCGCCTGTTGCAAGGGTTCAAATGGTGCGCTAGCTAATGCCCATAAAAACAAATTGCGCTCCCCCAGAGAAATTAATATTCTACGAGACGGCCGCAGTCTGGTAACTGCCTGAGATAGCATACCACATTGACCTGTGTATAAGAGCCACTCCCTGTACCTTGCCCCTATAGCAAGACAGACAGAGCTGCTAACGGAACTCTCAAGGAACTGGCTGCTAATGTCTTATCCAACCAGTCCTGTATAAAACTTGATACCAAGGCAACTGACACTGTTGTCGCGCGCACGTGCCTCCATGGACACCAATCCCCAAAGATACGCCGTCTACGCACATGTGCAAGGGACGTAGCCCTCTTTTTTTTTTTTTTTTTTGTGGCAAGGTGGCGATGACTGCTGCCTAGTAATTCTTTTTCCTTAACCTTGCCCTTTCAGTGGCCACACCGTAAGCGAGAACTGATCCACCTGAGGCATCGAAGGGGACCCTGTAACCACAGATTCTCCAATGTGGGTAACCTCCATGGATTCCCGTCGAGCCACTGTATGAGGTCGGTGTCCCCCGAGCGTCTCGGCCAGCCCGAGGCCCCCAACACCACCTTTCCCTGCAACGCTTCGAAACGCTGAATCACTCGCCTATGAGTGCCCCCGGAGGAAAGACATAGAGAAGACCGGATGACGGCCACTGTTGTATCAGTGCGTCGATGCCTTCCAACATCCTATCGCGTCGTCTGCCGAAGAAGATGAAATTAGACTTACCTGCTAATTGTAGTTCCTGGAGGAACTCCAGTCTAGTCCCGGAATCTCTGGGGTTGTCATCCTCTTCCAGCAGCTTGGAGACTGAGAAACGTCACTTTTGTGATGTCACTGGTACATAAGCCCTGGATCCGCCTCCTCAGACCAGTTACCTATTGACAAAGCAGACTCACCGGAGCAACCATTAAGTAGCAACTGTACCAAAAGGCATTTGTGTAAAACTAACGACTGTCAAGCCTAACTATGTACATATGTTCTGAAACGTATATTACTCGCTGAGGCCCCTTTTTTCCTCCTGCGAAGGAAAAGGACCTCCCGACCATCCCCACCTACCCCCCCAACGGAGGTAAACTAGTCCGCACTCCCGTTCCTTGAGACTCTTACCTGTTATCTTAATCTTGCTTCAGGCCACAGTCCAATCATCACCAGGGTGGGACACGGGACTAGACTGGAGTTTCTCCAGGAACTACAATTAGCAGGTAAGTCTAATTTCATCTTCCTTATCGTCCCTCCAGTCTAGTCCCGGAATTTCTGGGGATGTAACAGAGCAGTGAATAGATTCAACGGGAGGGCCCTGCTAGACCAGCCTGAAGCACCACTGATCCAAAACAGGTGTCCCTCTCTGCCTGAATATCCAGACGGTAATGCTTCACAAACAAGTGCAAAGAAGACCAGGTCACCGCTTTACAGATTTCCACCGCTGGCACCAGACTGCACTCAGCCCAAGAGGTAGCTTGTGCCCTCGTGGAATGAGCTCTAAGCCCTTCCGGAACTACCCGGCCTTTTAACAGATACGCCGATGCTATCGCCTCCTTCAACCATCGGGCAATAGAAGCTTTAGACGCCGTCTCTCCCTTTCTTGCTCCCGCAAACAGCACAAACAGCCTATCCGACCTACGGAAACTGGCTGTCCTAAGGCTATACCTCTTCAATGCTCGCCGAATATACAAGAGATGCAATTGTCCTGTTGCGTGACCGTCTTTCTCTTCCGCGAAGACTGGCAAAGACACCACTTGATTCATATGAAAAACTGAGACAACCTTGGGCAAAAAAAGATGGTACCGGCCTCAAAACCACCTTAGTATCGAAGAAAGACAGAAAGGGCTCTCTACAGGACAACGCTTGTAACTCCGAGATTCGCCTTACCGAAGCAATTGCCACCAAGAACACCACTTTAAGCATGAGATCTTTCAGAGACGCTCTTGCCAATGGTTCAAAGAGTGCTTTCCCCAATGCCCCCAACACTAAAGGGAGATCCCAGGACGGAACTATTTGTTTGCGTGGCAGCCGCAACAGGGTCACTGCCCGCAAAAAACGCTTAACATCTGCATGTCCCCCCAGCGCCTCGCCCTGCACCTTACCCCTACAGCAGGACAGTGCTGCCAACTGAACCCTTAACGAAGTGGCCGCCAAGCCCTTCTGAAAGCCATCCTGCAAGAACGACAGCACCTGCAGAACCGAAGCCTTTAAGGGTACGCACCTAACTTGTTCACACCATCCTTCAAAGATGCGCCACACTCTAATATAAGCCAACGAGGTAGACCGTCGCCGAGCTCTCAGCAAGGTGGAGATCACCCCCGCCGAATAACCCTTTGCTCTCATCCTAGCCCTCTCAAGAGCCAAGCCGTAAGCGAGAATCAATCCACCTGCGGCATGCACAGGGGCCCCTGTGTTAGAAGATCCCTTCGAGCTGGAAGCCTGCAGGGCCCCTCTACCAGACGTCGCACCAAGTCCGCGTACCACGGCCTTCTTGGCCAATCCGGCGCTATCAGAATCACCTGACCCTTTTGCCGCTCTATGTGCTGCAATACTCGCCCGATCAGCACCCAAGGTGGAAACACATACAGGAGCTGCTCTTCCGGCCATACTTGAATAAGAGCGCCCAAGCCTTCCGCCATTCTCTCTCTCCTTCTGCTGAAAAGTGATCGACCTTTGCCGACTGGAAAGTCGCCATGAGATCCATGACAGGTCTCCCCCATCAATGCACCAGCATCTCAAACACATCTGGGTGTAGAACCCACTCTCCCGGGTCTACCCTTACCCGACTCAAGAAGTCGGCCTCCACATTGTCTACCCCGGCTATATGCGCTGCTGACAAAGCCACTAGATTGTGCTTGGCCCACTCCAACAAACCTCCGTCTCTAGTGCTAAGCTGCTGGTGCCTCCCTGACGGTTGATGTAAGCTACCGCGGTCGCATTGTCTGAGAACATTCGAATGGCCTTTCCGCGGAGCACCGACTGAAACACTTGCAATGCCAGAGCTACTACTCTCAATTCTAGTCTGTTGATCGACCAACTCTTCTCCACTTCGGACCATTGTCCCTGTGCAAACTGTCCCTGAAAGTGAGCTCCCCAGCCTAGCAGGCTGGCATCTGTCGTCAGAGATATCCATGCCGGTGATTCCAAGGGCATCCCCCTTTCCAGACACCCCGGCCGCAGCCACCACTTAAGCTTCTTGCACGTTGGCGGTGGACAAGTCAGCCGTTGAGATAGCTGATCTTGTTGATGAGACCACCTCCTCAACAAGGCCCTCTGCAACGGTCTCATGTGAGCCCTTGCCCACGGAACCAACTCGAGCGTCGCCGCCATGGTCCCCAGTACCTGTAGGTAATCCCAGGCCATAGGACTCTGCTTGCTGAGAAATCTCCTGACCAATCTTCTGAGCCGCAGCACCCGCTGCTGCGGCAGGAATACTCGGTCCATCCTCGTATCAAAGCGTGCCACCCAGGTACTCTAGACTCTGGGTCGGCTCCAGCTTGCTCTTTGTCATGTTGACTACCCAAGGGTGTTGCAAGAGATAAGGGTATTGGGGCCACTTGGCAATAGTGATCATAGCATGATTGCCTTTGATTTAATTAGTGGAGGAGGGATAGTAAGGAAATCCACAGTACTACCTTTTAACTTTCGAAAGGGAGACTATGATAAAATGAGGAAAACAGTTAAGAAAAAACTAAAAGGAGCAGTTGCAAAGGTTAAAGACGTACATCAAGCTTGGGTGTTGTTGAAAAATTGTATTTATTTATTTATTTAACAGTATTTCTATACCGTCTTATCGTAAAATCAAGGCGGTGTCACAACAATACAATCAAAGGATGTGGGGGGAAGTTCATGCAGTGAAAGAAGGGTTATAATGTGCGTGGGGGGTAGTTCATGCAGTGACTGTATTGTTTAAAATGTGCGTGTGTGGGAGGAGTTTAGATTAGGGTGGGCTATGTACAGTGTGCGCTATGATACAGCATGTTCTATAATACAAGGTACTGTCCAGATAGGGCTTAAGTTAAATCCTGTGCCGTTAAAAATACTATCTTGGAAGCCCAGACCAGCTGTATTCCATGCTTTAAGAAAAGCGGAAGGAAGTCCAAAAAACTGCCAGCATGGTTTAAAGGTGAAGTCAGAGAGGCTGTTGTTGCCAAAAAAGCATCTTTCAGGAAATGGAAAAAAGAGCCAAACGACGAAACCTGGAAACAGCACAAGCACTGGCAAGTCAAATGCAAGGCATTGATAAAGCAGGCAAAGGGAGAATTTGAGAAGAAGCTTGCTGCGGAAGCAAAAACGCGAAATAAAGATTTTTTCAAGTACATTCGTAGCAAGAAACCTGGGAGAGAGTCAGTTGGTCCATTAGATGATAGAGGGTTAAAGAGGCACTAAGAGGCGACAAGGCGATAGCAGAGAGACTAAATGAATTCTTTGCTTCGGTCTTTACTGAGGAAGAAGTAGGGATGTTACTCATGACTGAAGTGGTATTTAAAGGTGCGGAAGAATTGAAGGAAATATCGATACATCGGGAAGATGTATTACAACTATTAGATAAACTGAAGATTAGCAAATCACCTGGGCCAGATGGTATACATTCAAGGGTGTTGAAAGAACTGAAATATGAGATTGCAGACCTGCTAGTAGTAATCAGTGAACTATCATTAAAATCATCTCTAATACCTGAAGATTGGAGGATCGCCAATTTAACACCAATTTTTAAAAAGGGTTCCAGGGGTGATCCGGGAAACTACAGACCGGTGAGCCTCACGTCAGTACCAGGAAAAATGGTAGAAACCATCATAAAGAATAAAATTACTCAGCATGTAGATAGTCATGGCCTAATGGGAGACAGCCAACATGGCTTTAGACAAGGAAGATCTTGTCTTACTAATCTGTTATGTTTTTTTGAAAGTGTGAATAAACAGGTGGACAAAGGTGAGTCGGTTGATATAGTGTATCTGGACTTTCAGAAAGCCTTTGACAAGGTCCCTCATCAGAGACTTTTGGCAAAACTAAAGAGTTTGTTATAAGTTTGTTTCACTTTAGTTGTAACCATAGTTATGTTTACGTTTAAGTTATCCGCTTCTGATCGCTGGAAGTAGCGGTATACAAATGATAAATAGATAAATAAATAAATAAAGAGTCATGGGATAGGAGGCAGTGTACTACTGTGGATCAAGAACTGGTTAAAAGATAGAAAGCAGAGGGTTGGGCTAAATGGCCAATTTTCCCAATGGAGAAAGGTGAATAGTGGTGTACCCGAGGGATCTGTGCTGGGTCCGCTGCTTTTTGACATATTCATAAATGACCTGGAAAGTGGAATAACGAGTGAGGTTATCAAATTTGCAGATGACACAAAACTATTTAAAGTTGTTAAAACCCAAGAGGATTGTGGAAAATTGCAAGAGGATCTTGATAAATTGGAAGACTGGGCATCAAAATGGCAGATGAAATTTAATGTGGACAAGTGCAAAGTTATGCACCTAGGGAAGAACAACCCAAACTATGGTTACACGATGCAAGGTTCCACATTAGGAACCACCACCCAGGAAAAAGATTTAGGCGTCATTGTGGATAACATGTTAAAACCCTCGGCCCAGTGTGCAGCGGCGACCAAGAGAGCAAATAGAATGCTAGGTATCATGAGGAAAGGAATGGAAATTAAAACAAAAGATATTATAATGCCTCTATATCGTTCCATGGTGAGACCGCACCTTGAATATTGTGTGCAATTCTGGTCGCCGTATCTTAAAAAGGATATAGCGTTATTAGAAAAGGTTCAGAGAAGAGCCACCAAAATGGTAAAGGGGATGGAAAGATACTCCTATGAAGAAAGGCTAAAAAGGTTAGGGCTCTTTAACCTGGAAAAGAGACGGCTGAGGGGAGATATGATAGAAGTCTATAAATTAATGAACGGAGTGGAACGGATAAACGTAGATCGATTGTTTATGTTATCAGAATATAGAAAGACTAGGGGACATGCAATGAAGCTACAGGGTAAACTATTTAAGACTAATAAAAGAAAATATTTTTTCACTCAATGTGTAATCAAACTCTGGAATTTGTTACCGGAGGATGTAGTAAAGGCTGTTAGTGTAGCTGGGTTTAAAAAAGGTTTGGACAAGTTCTTGGAGGAAAGGTCCATAAACCATTATTAAGAAGGGACCCAGGATATCAATGCTTGACCCAGTACAAGCACTGCGGAACCTGTGTCTTTTGGGAAAACTGCTAGGTACGTATGACCTAGATTGGCCACTGCTGCAAAAAGGATACTGGGCTTGATGGACCTTGGTCTGACCCAGTATGGCATACCTTATGTTCTTATGTAACTTAGACTCTGCAAAAACGACACCACCTTGGTCGTAGCCGCCACACTCTCTTCTAGGGACTTGCTCTGATCAACCAGTCGTCCAGATAAGGGTGTACCAACACTCCCTCCTTTCGCAACACCACTGCCACCACCACCATCACCTTGGTGAACGTACGCGGCGCCGTGGCTAGGCCAAAAGGAAGCGCCTGAAACTGGAAATGCCCCATAGGCATTGCGAACCGGAGAAACTTCTGATGCTCCTGCCGAATCTGAATGTGAAGATATGCCTCCGAGAGGTCTAGAGACGTAAGAAATTCGCCCCGTCTCACCGCCACTATGACGGATCTGAGAGTCTCCATTCGAAAATGAGACACCCGCAGGCAACGATTTACTTTCTTGAGATCCAAAATAGGCCAAAAGGTTCCTTACTTTTTTGGAACCACAAAACAAATTGAGTATCGACCGCAACCGCACTGGTCGGGAGGAACCGGGACTATGGCCTTAAGGGAGGGCAGTCTCTGTACTGTCTCCTGCACGGCCTTGCGCTTTCCTCTTGATCTGCACGAAAGAATCGGCCACTGGCCGCTGAAACCCCAACGCATAACTGTCCCGGATAACTTCCAACACCCACTGATCCGAGGTGACCCGGACCCAGGCAGGGTAAAAGTCCCGCAACCGACCCCCTACGGGAACCACCCCCACCTGTGTCCCCCTGACTTCATTGTGATTTCTTGAAATTCGGGGAAGGGGAGGAGTACCCAAAGCCCCTGCCCGCTCCTCGAAATTCACAAAACCCTTGACCTCTACCGGGAAACCGCCCCCGCTGAGTTTGACCAAACCTTGGGGTACGAAAAATGGTGAAAGTCACGTTGCTGACCGCGAGGCAAGGGAGCGGACCGCGCCTGTTTCAGCTTGTCCTCTGGCAACCTTTCGCCTTTAGACTCTCCCAAATCCTTCACCAATTTATCCAAGTCTTCACCAAACAGAAGCTTCCCCTGGAAAGGAAGCTTACTTAACCTCGCCTTGGAGGAGCCGTCTGCTGCCCAATTGCGCAGCCAAAGACATCTGCGCCCCGCAACTGCCGAAGCCACACTCTTCGATAGCCCTCTAATAAGGTCATAATGAACGTCGTCCAGATAAGCTGCTCCGGACTCCAGTCTGGACGCCTCCCTGGCCATCTCTTCCGAGGGTTCCCCTTGAATCCGCTGCGCCCAGCATAGGCAAGCCCGCGCCACCCAGGCCCCTCAAATAGAAGCCTGTAAGGAGAGCGCGTTGACTTCAAATACTTGCTTCAACAATGTCTCTAACTTGCGGTCCTGAGCATCCTTAAGCGCCACGCTTCCCTCAACTGGAATCGTGGTCTTCTTGGTCACCGCCGACACCGCCGCATCTACCTTAGGAGACTTAAACAAGTCCTTATCCTGATCTAGCAGCGGGTAAAGACGCGCCATCACCCAGGACCCTTTAAGCGCGGAATCAGGAGTGTCCCACTCTTCCTGTAGCATCTCCTTAAACACTCTATGCACCGGGAAAGCCCTCTGAGTCTAGCGAACGGCCTGCAACAGTGGGTCTTCCAGCTTAGAATCTTCTACTGGACCCTCTGCCGGCATATTAAGAGTTTGGAGAGATTCTGCAATTAGGGCCGGCAACTCGTCCCTACGAAACACCCGGACCACCCTCGCCTAATCCTCCTGTTCCGCAATCTCGCCTTCTTCCAGATCTTCGTCCTGGCCCATGTCTGGCTCCAGATCCTCCGAATGAAGATCCTCCAAAATAACTGACTCATTTGCCCAGCCCAAATCTCCTCTGGATCTCTTCGAACCCACACCCGACACTGCCGCCGTCAAAGGCGTCGCCGGTCTTTTCTGCCCCAGTCCCGCTGCCAAGAAGCGTACTGGAGCCCTACTTAGGGAACTGCCTAAGGCTTGCTGGAGCAATGCTACAAAATCTGGTGCAAAAATCGCCGCCAAGCCCCCCCGGCAAAAGGGGGCTGTGCCGTCTGAGGCTCCAGAACCGCCGAAGTACTGGGTACTGGCTCCCTTGTGGCCAAACTATGTAAGACTGGTTCTATAGGGCTCGTAGCGCCTTCCAGAACCCCAGCTCCAGTGTCCGAGCCCTGCTCCATAGCTCCTGACTCCTGACTGCAGCCTCTGCAGACACCATCCGATGACACTGAACCCCTTCTAGTACCGCACAGCAAACAGAGCGGTCTAGAAGGCATTTTGACCACCTGGAGCCTCCCTAATACTCTAACCCAGGCCCCACAACAAACCCCTGTATGTTACTGAAGGGCCCTTTTTTTTTTTTTTTTTTTTTAATTTTCAATGCCCTCTCTTCACACACGTTCCCCCAGACGAACTATTTATTTATTTATTTTTATTTAACAAGTTTTCTATACCGCCTTTTCCTTCAATCAAAGCGGTCACAAGAAATACAAAGGTTATAGGCAAGGGAAACAAACACAGTATAAACATAACAGTACAATGGTAATATAGGAAAAATAACAAGGGTTAACAATAAGGCAAATTAGTTAAAATAGTTAAAATAAATATAATATATTTAGTCAATTGTTGATCCATATTGTTCAATGAAAAGTGTAGTTTTCAATTGTTTACGAAAGTCTTTTAAATCATCCAGTGAGCGTAAATCAGGAGGGAGAGAGTTCCAAATTAAAGGGGCGGCCTTAAAAACAGCAACGGCAAAACGCGACTCCCGCGCGAGAGACACGCGGTCTGGCCTGCAGCGTCAGCACCCGCGTTCCCCGGCCTCTCCTGCCATTCTTGCTTGCCTACCTGATCGGTGACTGGAGCCTCATCCACTGCCTTCACCCCCATTTCGGGAGCTGCAGCCACCGGCTGGAACGGAGGAAGCCGGAGTAAAAGCCTTTTGCTCTCTCCCTCCCCCCCCCCCCCCGTGCTGCCACTCAAGCCGCCGGCTCTAATCGCAACCGCAGGCAGAACTTCTGCATGCGATGAGCCCTGCCGGCTGCTGACTCCTCTCCCTTCTCAGTGGGATTGGTAATCGGCAAGGTCCTCTTTTCTGTCAAGCTACCCTGGCCCTCCCACCCCCCCCGAAGCCCCAGGCTATCCCCCGATAGTAGCGGAGAGGGGAAGGAAGGGAGGGAGGCAAGGGGAAAAAAACAACAGAAGACTTTCCTCAGGAGGGAAAATAGCACCTGAGCACCAAAACCAAGGAACCCTGAAGACTCCTTCCCTCACTTTTTTTTTTTTTTTTTTTTTTAACTATTCCGTTAACTATTCTCACACTAACTCTCCTTAATTGTCTCTCCAGTGAGCCCCGAAGCCCTGGGCTCACCAACCTCCAGCTGCTTGGAGACTGAGATAATTGGTCTGAGGAGGCAGATCCGGGGTTTATGTACCAGTGACATCACAAAAGTGACGTTTCTCGGTTTCCAAGCTGCTGGAAGAGGATGACAACCCCAGAGATTCCGGGACTAGACTGGAGGGACGATCAGGAAGCGACTGGTTTTCGCAGCCTGAAACGTCGCCATGAGGTCTATAGGCTGTCCCCATTTGCTACCGATCTGTGCGAACACCTCCGGATGCAACTCTCAGTCTTCGGCATCTATTCAAATCCTGCTGAGGAAATCTGCCGTCACATGGTCCTTTCCCGCAATATGCGCTGTCGAGACAGAACCTCTGCCTCAAGGTAGTCGGACAGCACTCGCACCGCTCGAACTGTCAGCATAGCTTCGAACGCCTGGACCGCCCGGCGTACCGCTCGCAGTTCCAGTCGGTAGATTGACTACTGGGTCTCCTGCGTACTCCAAGAGTCTTGTGTGAAAAGATCTCCGCAATGTAGCTGCGTTTAAAAGTTTTGGCCAAGTTCCTAGAGGAAAGGTCCACAACTTTTTATTAAAGAGAACCTGAGAAAATTATTAATTTATTTAATTGTTTTTATACACCATCTTTCTACATTTCAAGATGGTCTATAAGACGCACAACCTAACAGAGTGCTGCATCTGTTATACATGTAACAGAACTCTTTGAATATGAGCATACCTGAGTTTGCTGCTTGCTCCGTACAAGCAATGTGTAACCTATCTGTCTTTCTGGGAAACTGCCAGGCACTTGTGCCCTGGACCGGCCCCTACCGGAAACAGGATACTGGACTCGAAGGACCCTGGTCTGACCCAGTACGGCACCTCTTGCATCCTTATGAATGGAACCTGCCCTTGGATGGACCAGGCCGAGCCTAGCCCCATGGCCCTGTAGCTAGCTCACCCAGCACAGTGAGGCTCAGCGATGTCTTGGAGGGAGTGGAGGTCTAGCGGTTGGGGCAAGTTGCCAGAGGACCAAGGATTCGAATCCCACCCGAGAACAGCAACCCTGGGCAACAAGAACTGGGGTTTCCAGTCCCAAAGGTGGTCCCTCTGGCCATAGCCAAGCCACTCAACCCTCCATTTTCTCAGGCACAAACACTTAAATTGTGAGCCCTTCAGGGCCAAGGGAAACACAAATACAGTATCGGAATGTATGCCACCTAGACTTTTAGAGAAACAGCACACTAAATAAATAAATGACTGGGCATACGCGACTTTTAGAAAACCCTGGCAGTGAAGTGACCTTACGGCTGGTGCTGGCTGGTGGCCTTCTTTTCCTGTTCTCCCAGTCCTTCTGCCGGCATTGAGGAGAGGCTGAGAATAGATTGTCCAGTGGACTTGGGAACTTGCCCCCTGGACAGCAGAGACATAGAGGGGCTAGGATTTGGTGACAAAGCCAAAGAGAAAGAGAAGCTGGTGCCTGCGACACTGTATCTGATCAGGACGGCTCACACCGCCTCAAATTGCACGACTGCACCTCCAACCCCATGCAACACAATAAGAACCTTTCTCACTTTATCAAAAGGGATATCCTCTATTGCTGGCAAAGTACATTAGCATAAGAAGACAGTCTGAGCATAGAAATGCAGTCTCACTCTACAGTGAGTGCACACAAAAATCATGCTTAAGCAAATGTCAGTACATAACAACTGCACATCTACATATACGGGTGACCCAGCTCCTGTCACGCAAACACTGGGCAGTGAGTAGACGTGAACATAGGTTGAAGACATAGAACACTCACAGAGTATTGACTTCAGCTATGAAACCTTCCAGTGCCCTGGAGCGCGAATCCCCAGACTGTGCTACCCAGAAGGACTTCTCTTTATCCTCAGCATGGGCCCTTTAACAAGATGGCAGACGGGGCAGTGGCCCTGCTAAGTGCTTAAAACTCTGCTCTGATGTCACAGGCTCTAGACATAGATGAGAATCTCCTGCCCCTGCTACCATCCCGTGCCAACAATTGGAGAGGCAGCCTCTGTTCCTGGGACAGGCATGCTAAGGGGAGCTATGAGACACACCGGAACTCCCCCCCCCCCCACCCCCCGGCAGTCCTGCAAGCAGAGAGATAGCTGTGGGGGGTACAGGAAGCCTTGCAACTCAATGTCTTAGAGGTTGCTGCCTGTGTGACCCTAAAGATGAATGCGATTTCATATTCTACAACCCCCCCAGGGAGGGAGCACTGAATAATATATGTGATTCATGAGCAACTCTGCCATCTGCTGGCCTTTGGAGCCACTACAATCCTAGCAACAATACAGAAGTTAAAGGTTTTAAGTCTGGGTCATATAATCCTGATTTGCAAGAATTTTACAGTTGCTTGTTTAATCCCTAACCCTGAGTGCTCAGGAGGGCCTAGTGGATATTGTTCTTTTACTTACAGAGATCAGTCTAATGATTGCTGTATATAGACGGTCACAGAAGGAAACTATTGAGTGTACTTGGTTTCCTAGACCATGGGATGCTGTTCCAAGGGTTGCAGAGCAGAGATGGCATCCATCTGTCCAAGAAAGGTCAACGCGTCTTCGGTAGTAGACTGGCTAATCTACTGAAGAGGGCTTTAAACTAGATTCGTTGGGGATGGGTGAAGAAAGCCCCCAGGTAAGTGATACATTAAATACCTTTATGGAAATGGGTAACAGGTGTAACACATAGAAAGCAGTGTATATAAATGCCTGTAGCATGGGAAATAAGATCCCTGATGTTGAAGCTTTGGTGGGAGTGGCTGACTTGGATTTAGTGGTAGTTACAGAAACGTGGTTCACAAAAAACCATGATTGGGATGTAACTATACCTGGCTATACTTTATTCAGAAAGGACAGGGTAGGAAGAAGAGGAGGAGGAGTAAAAACTACTATTAAAGCTTTGGAATTACAGAGCTTAAAAGGGAGAGAGGAGGCATTGTGGGTTAAACTAGAAAGAGGGAAAGAGAAATCTATTTGCATTGGTGTGATATACAGACCTCCCTCACAAAGGAAGAGGTGGAAAGAGAGTTAATTGAAGACATACACAGCATTGCTAGGAAAGGGGAAGTGCTACGATAGAGGATTTCAATATGCCAGATGTTGATTGGCACATTCCTGCTGCAGTATCATCTAGAAGTAAGAAGATCCTGGATTCTCTACAGGGAGAACTATTCAGGCAATTGGTAACAGACCCACACGTGAAGGGGCCATACTGGACTTGGTGCTTACCAATGATGAAAGTGTTTCTGATGTTGTAGTGGGAGATCATTTTGCATCCAGTGATCACCAGATGGTGTGATTCAGTATTAGGACTAGGGCTGTTACAATCCATTCAAAGGTGAGGGTCTTAGACTTTAAAAAGGAGAAAGAGCAGCTTTTAAACTAGATATTAGGGGAAAGCCGACAGTCGCCCAAGAGCGCATGGTTCGGAAGAATGTATCTTTGAAGGATACTACCAAAAGCAGAGAGGTTCCACAAAAGAGTAAAGTAGCCCAAATGCCCTCAAGTATGGAGCAGACAGAGCTTAAAGATCCCAAATTACCCATGTCTAACAATAGCCAAATTAATATGAATAAAATACATTCTCTAAAATGCTTGTATGCAAATGCTAGAAGTCTAAAAAATAAGATGGGAGTGTTAGAATATATTTATTTATTTATTTAACAGTATTTTTAAACCGCCTTATCTTATTAATCAAGGTGGTATCACAGCAAACAATCGGGTAAAGTGAGAGTGTTAATCATGCAGTGAGGGTGCAATTTAGTTGAGTGTGTGTTGTATCGTGTGCTAGATTGGTGTGAGCTATGTACAAGGTGTGGTGTGTTGCGTGCTAGAATGGTTTGAGCTATGTACAGTGTGGGCTATATACAGTGGTGCTGTAAAACATTATCTGTACAGGCAGCAATATGTGCTGTTATACATTCTCTTAGGTTATGTGATGTGTCCATAGTGTTCTATGAACAGCATGGTTTTTAGCTGTTTTCTAAAGTCTTTGAGGTCTGTAGTTGTCCTCAAGTCGTCTGGTAGTTTGTTCCATATAGTTGGAGCAGCCATGGAGAGAGCTCTGTCTGTTGTGTCCTTGCGTGTGTGTTTGAATTCACCTGGGGTGCTGACTCGGTTGCGTGTTTGTTTTCTTCTAGGACGAGTGCTGTTGTCTGGTTGAATGAGGGTGTGTAGGCTGTTGGCTGATGTGTGCTGATTTATCTTAAATAGGTTTATGATAGTTTTGTATCTGATGCGTGCACCGATTGGGAGCCAGTGTATGTCTTTTAAGGTGGGTGTGATGTGGTCCTGTCTTGCAGTACCGGATATTATTCGTGCTGCAGTGTTTTGTGCTAGCTGGAGTGGTTTGAGGGCTTGTTTCGGTAGTCCCAAGTATATCGGATTGCAGAAGTCCAGTATTGGGGTTATCAGTGCTTGGAGGACGGTACGAAAGTGTTCTGGGGCAAGGAGTGGTTTCAGTCTCCTGATGATTCGCATCTTGTAGTAGACTTTTTGTATTGTTTTGTCTATGTGTGGCTTGAGGCTTAGCTTGTTGTCCAGAGTAACTCCAAGGTATCTCACTTCTGATTTTATTGGAATAGTAGTGTTTTGTATCTTGATGTTTGGCGGGTGTATGAAGCTTTGGTTCCGAGTGATTATTAGAGCTTCAGTCTTGTTGTAGTTTATTGCGAGGTTGTTGTTTTGACACCAGCTCGTCATTTGGGTAAGGCAGTCTGTTATCTTGGAGAAATCCGGGTTGTCGATTTCTATCGGGGTGTATATCATGATGTCGTCTGCATATATTGTGTATTGAATGTTGTTCTCTTTCGTGATGTCGCATATCGGTTGGATGTAGATGTTAAATAGGAGGGCTGAAAGTGCGGATCCTTGAGGTACTCCTTGGCGGACATTTATGGGTCGGGAGGTGTTGTGTCCCACCTTGACCTGTAGCTGTCTTTCGGTTAGGTATGAGTGGAACCATTTCAAAGTGATACCGTGTATACCAGTGTTCTTTAGTCTTTCCAGGAGCGTGTTGTGGTCCACTGTGTCGAAGGCTGAGGAGATGTCGATGAAGATCATTATGATTCCCTTCCTGTTGTTGTCAATTATTCTTAGGATGCTGTCGAAGAGGTAGATCAGTAGCGTTTCGACTCCGTGGTTGGGACGAAAGCCGTGTTGGTTGTCGTCGAGTGTTTCATGTTTGTCGATGTGTTCCTGGAGTTGTAGTTGTACCGTTTTTTTCGATGATTTTTGCCAGGAAGGGTATGCTGGAGATCGGTCGGTATGCTGCTGGATCCTTTTTGTCGAGTGTTGTTTTCTTTGTTATTGGTCTTACTGAGGCAAGCTTTAGTTGCTTTGGCATGAGTCCTTGAGTGAGTGAGTTGTGTACTATTTTGTGTATGGTGTGAATGAAGTTTGATTTGGTGGCTTTGACCCATGATACTGGGCATGGGTCTGTAGGAGCAGTGCTTGTGTTGATTGTAGAGATGATGTGGGATATCTGCTCTGTTGAGGGTGAGTAGAATGTGCCCCAGGTTTTGGTGTGTATGTCTGTCCTGGTGGTCCCACTGGGTGTTGTACGCTCTGTGGAGTGGAATTTGTCTTTGATGTGGTCGGCGAATTCCTGTGGGTCCACTTGTACTTCCCCTTCTGTTGTTTGCTCTTTTGTGAGGATCTTGACTATTTCAAAGAGCTCTCTGGGCTTGTTGATGGAAGTATTTATCAAGTTTGTGTGGAATTCCCTCTTTGATTGGTTGATGCATTCATTGTATTGTTTTTGTTTTGTTAGGTAGAGATGTTGGTCGGCTGCTGTTTTGTTTTTTCTCCATCTCCGTTCAATCTTCCTGAGCTCCCTCTTTTCCTGACGTATTTTTGCTGAGTACCAAGGTTTGTTTTGTCTCCTGTTGTGTTGGTGTTTCTCGTGCCCTCCACCGGATGGTTTGGCGGCGTTAGCTAAGATGCTGTTCCATCTGGAAACTTGTTCCTCCAGGTCATCTGTAGGAATGTTCAGGTGTTGTGTTGTGTTCTGTATGAATTCGTCCCTGTCGAAATTCTTGAATCGTCTTTGTGTGTGTGAGTTGTTTGTTCTTTCGTTTGTCTGGTCCTCTTGAGATCGTATCTTTGTCTCAATTAAGTAATGGTCAGACCATGGCACTGGGGTAATGGTGGGTGGAGAGATTAGGTCTCTTGAAGTTATGTAATTGGATGCGAAGATGAGGTCTGGAGAAGATCCATGTCTGTGCGTTGGAGCGTTGATTATCTGTGTGAATTGAAGTGAGGTCATTGCTTGCAGGAAGGCCTCTGCGTCTTTGGCATTGGTGGACTTGAGGTTGAAGTCTCCAATCAGTAGTGCTGGTTTGTTGTTTGTTGTTATGGCACAGGCTTCTTCGAGTATGAAGGCTAATTCGTCGGGTGGAGCTCTGGGTGCTCTGTAGGTTAGGCAGATTGCAATGTTTTTGTTTTTGATGCTGATTGTGTTACATTGCTGAGTATTGGAGAAGCTATGTGTCTTGAATTTTAGTTTTGTCTTTGCTATTATTAGGACTCCTCCTCCACGCTTGTGGGTTCGTGGGCAGTTGTACGCTGAGTAGTTGTCCGGTACGAGTTGGTTGAGTAGTACATTGTCGGTAGGGTTGAGCCACGTCTCTGTGAAGCATATTATGTCGGGCTGTCGCTCCTCTATGTGGTCTACAAGAGTGTGTATCTTGTTGCATACTGATCTGGCGTTTATGAGCTCAATCGTTGTTACCTTTGTTGAGTAGGTTGCTGTTACATGTGCTTCCTTTGTGCAGGATTGGGAGTTTGATTTGTGTCTGTTTGGTCTTTTTGTCTGGGCAGTTCTGAGTGTTTGTTTGTGTGTGTGGGCTATATATATAGCACTAAATGAAAGGTTAGATATGATTGGAATATCAGAGACATTGAGGAAGGAGGACAACCAGTGGGACACTGTGATACCTGGGTACAAACTATATAGAAATGATAGAGCTGATCAAATTGGTGGAGAGGTTGCTCTCTATGTTAGAGAGGGCATTGAGTCAGAAAGCATTAAAGTTTTGCAGGAAACAAAATCTGCTGTAGAATCTATTTGGATTGAAATTCCATGTAAAAGGGGGAAGGCAATGGCAGTTGGGGTGTACTATCGAGAGCCTGGCCAGAATGACCAAATGGATGATGAAATGCTCAAAGAAATCAAGGAAGCTAACAATAGCTACAGCGCAGTAATAATAATGGGTGATTTCAACTACCCTGGTATCGACTGGGTCAGTGTCACGTCAGGACATGCTAGGGAGATAAAGTTCCTAGATGAAATAAATGACTGCTTCTTGGAGCAGCTGGTTCATGAACCGACCAGAGGGGAAGCCATATTAGACCTAGTCCTTAGTGGAACACCAGATCTAGTGCAAGAGATAAGGTTGTTGGGGCCACTTGGCAATAGTGATCATAGCATGATCGCCATTGATTTAATTAGTGGAAGAGGGATAGTAAGGAAATCCACAGTACTACCTTTTAACTTTTGAAAGGGAGACTATGATAAAATGAGGAAAACAGTTAAGAAAAAACTAAAAGGAGCAGTTGCAAAGGTTAAAGACGTACATCAGGCTTGGCCGTTGTTGAAAAATACTATCTTGGATGCCCAGACCAGCTGTATTCCACGCTTTAAGAAAAGTGGAAGGAAGTCCAAAAACCTGCCAGCATGGTTTAATGGTGAGGTCAGAGAGGCTGTTGTTGCCAAAAAAGCATCTTTCAGGAAATGGAAAAAAGAGCCAAACGACGAAACCTGGAAACAGCACAAGCACTGGCAAGTCAAATGCAAGGCATTGATAAGGCAGGCAAAGGGAGAATTTGAGAAGAAGCCTGCTGCGAAAGCAAAAACACGAAGTAAAGACCTTTTCAAGTACATTCGTAGCAAAAAACCTGTGAGAGAGTCAGTTGGTCCATTAGATGATAAAGGGGTTAAAGGAGCACTAAGAGGCGACAAGGCGATAGCAGAGAGACTGAATGAATTCTTTGCTTCGGTCTTTACTGAGGAAGATGTAGGGATGTTACCCATGACTGAAGTGGTATTTAAAGGTGCGGAAGAATTGAAGGAAATATCGATACATCGGGAAGATGTATTACAACTATTAGATAAACTGAAGATTAGCAAATCACCTGGGCCGGATGGTATACATCCAAGGGTGTTGAAAGAACTGAAATATGAGATTGCAGACCTGCTATTAGTAATCTGTGAACTATCATTAAAATCATCTCTAATACCTGAAGATTGGAGGATCGCCAATGTAACACCAATTTTTAAAAAGGGTTCCAGGGGTGATCCGGGAAACTACAGACCTGAGCCTGACATCAGTACCGGGAAAAATGGTAGAAACCATCATAAAGAATAAAATTACTCAGCATGTAGATAGTCATGACCTAATGGGAGACAGCCAACATGGCTTTACACAAGAAAGATCTTGTCTTACTAATCTGTTATGTTTTTTTGAAGGAGTAAATAATCAGGTGGACAAAGGTGAGTCGGTTGATATTGTGTATCTGGACTTTCAGAAAGCCTTTGACAAGGTCCCTCATCAGAGACATTTGGCAAAACTAAAGTCATGGGATAGGAGGCAGTGTACTATTGTGGATCAGGAACTGGTTAAAAGATAGAAAGCAGAGGGTAGGGCTAAATGGCCAATTTTCCCAATGGAGAAAGGTGAATAGTGGTGTACCCCAGGGATCTGTGCTGGGTCCGCTGCTTTTTGACATATTCATAAATGACCTGGAAAGTGGAATAACGAGTGAGGTTATCAAATTTGCAGATGACACAAAACTATTTAAAGTTGTTAAAACCCAAGAGGATTGTGGAAAATTGCAAGAGGATCTTGATAAGTTGGAAGACTGGGCATCAAAATGGCAGATGAAATTTAATGTGGACAAGTGCAAGGTTATGCACCTAGGGAAGAACAACCCAAACTATGGTTACACGATGCAAGGTTCCACATTAGGAACCACCACCCAGGAAAAAGATTTAGGCGTCATTGTGGATACCATGTTAAAACCATCGGCCCAGTGTGCAGCGGCGGCCAAGAGAGCAAATAGAATGCTAGGTATGATAAGGAAAGGAATAGAAAATAAAACAAAAGATATTATAATGCCTCTATATCGTTCCATGGTGAGACCGCACCTTGAATATTGTGTGCAATTCTGGTTGCCGTATCTTAAAAAGGATATAGCGATTTTAGAAAAGGTTCAGAGAAGAGCCACCAAAATGGTAAAGGGGGTGGAAGGATACTCCTATGAAGAAAGGCTAAAAGGATTAGGGCTCTTTAACCTGGAAAAGAGACGGCTGAGGGGAGATATGATAGAAGTCTATAAATTAATGAACGGAGTGGAACGGGTAAACGTAGATCGATTGTTTATCTTATCAGAATATAGAAAGACTAGGGGACATGCAATGAAGCTACAGGGTAAACTATTTAAGACTAATAAAAGAAAATATTTTTTCACTCAACATGTAATCAAACTCTGGAATTTGTTACCGGAGGATGTAGTAAAGGCTGTTAGTGTAGCTGGGTTTAAAAAAGGTTTGGACAAGTTCCTGGAGGAAAGGTCCATAAACCATTATTAAGAAGGGACCCAGGATATCAATGCTTGAACCAATACAAGCATTGTGGAACCTGTGTCCCTTGGGGAAACTGCTAGGTACATATGACCTAGATTGGCCACAGTTGGAAACAGAATACTGGGCTTGATGGACCTTGGTCTGACCCAGTATGGCATATCTTATGTTCTTATGTTCTAACTTTGCCAAGATGGGCCAATACCTCAGGGAGTCATTAGTGGGATAGGAACAGCTGGGGGATGTAGAAAAACAATGGCCAAAACTGAAAGGGGATATTTTAAGGGCAACCAACCTTTTTGTTAAAATGGTAAATAAAGGTAAAAGGAAACGCTATGGCTTTCGAAAGAAATAGCTGAAAAAGTGAAGAAAAAGAGGGAGGCCTTCATGAAATACAAGAGATCACAGAGAGAGGAAGACAGGCATCTGTATTTGGAAAAACTTAGAGAAGCTAGCAAAGTAGTCAGGAAGGCAAAGATTCAAAAGGAGTAGGAAATAGCCAATGCAATAAAACGGGGGGATAAGACATTTTTCAGATATGTTAGTGAGAAGAGGAAGGGCAAAAGTGGTATTGTCAGACTCAAGGGTGCAGGGGAGGAATATGTAGAAGCTGATAAAGATAAAGCGGAATTGCTTAACAAATATTTCTGTTCTGTGTTCACAGTTGAAGAACCAGGAGCAGGACCTCAGAAAACACCCACAAACAGGATCAGAAGCGAGGGACAACTTGAACAATTTTCAGAAGACTGTGTTCATGAGAAACTAGCTCAACTTAAAGTAGACAAAGCGATGGGACCAGATGGGATACACCCTAGAATACTGAGGGAACGGGGATGTCCTAGCAGCTTCACTGACTGACCTTTTCGATGCCTTGTTGGAGTCGGGAGTGGTGCCAAAGGACTGGAGAGAGGCTCATGTGGTGCCTTTACACAAAAGCGGAAGTAAGGATGTGGTTGAAAACTACAGGCTGGTTAGTTTAACTTCGGTGGTGAGTAAATTATTGGAAACGCTGCTGAAAGAGAAAACAGTGAGGTTTCTGGAGTCCAGTGGATTACAGGATCCGAGGCAGCATGGATTCACCAGAGGCAGATCTTGTCAGACAAATCTGATTAATTTCTTTGACTGGGTGACCAGGGAGTTGGACCGAGGGAGAGCCATAGATGTGGTGTATTTAGATTTCAGTAAAGCCTTTGACACTGCGCCTCACAAGCGACTTATAAACAAACTGAGCACCCTAGGGATGGACCCTAAAGTTACTGCTTGGGTTAGAAATTGGTTGGGTGGGAGGCGACAAAGAGTACAAGTAAATGGAGCTCACTCTGAGGAGAAGGATGTTACCAGAGATGTGCCCCAGGGATCTGTCCTTGGTCCGATTCTTTTTAACATCTTTGTTAGTGATATAGCAGAAGGGCTGTCGGGTAAGGTTTGCCTCTTTGCGGATGATACCAAAATCTGCAATAGAGTAGACACCCAAGAAGGGGTAGATAACATGAGGAGGGATCTAGCTAAGCTTGAAGAATGGTCTAGAATTTGGCAGCTGGGATTTAATGTTAAAAAATGTAAGGTCATTCATTTGAGCTACAGCAATCCAAGGGAGCAATATAGTATAGGGGGTGAAGTACTTTTGTCCACTAAAGAGCGGGACCTGGGCATGGTTGTGTCTGATGATCTTAAAATAGCTAAATGAATAGAAAAGGCGACAGCAAAAGTAGAATGATGCTTGGGTGCATACGGAGAGGAATGGCTAGCAGAAAAAAGGAGGTGATAGTGCCTCTGTATAAGTCTTTGGTGTGACTTCATTTGGAGTAGTGTGCAATTCTGGAAAACGCACCTTCAAAAGGATGTGAACAGGATGGATTCGGTGCAGAGGGTGGCTACTAAAATGGTTAGTGGTCTTCATTATAAAGCATATGAGGACAGACTGAAGGATCTTAATATGTACACCTTAGAGGAAAGGCGGGGTAGAGGTGATATGATTGAGATGTTTAAATACCTCCGTGGCATAAATGTTCAGGGAGAGAGCCTCTTTCAAGTGAAAGCAAGCTCTGCTACGAGGGGACATAGGATGAGGGTGAAGGGAGATAGATTCAGGAGTGATATGTGGAAATATTTCTTTACGGAAAGAGTAGTGGATCCGTGGAATAGTCTCCCAGTGGAGGTGGTAGAGATGAGGACAGTAACTGAATTCAAAAAAGCATGGAACAAACACAGAGGATCTCTAAAGGAAAAAAGGGAACTGTTGTTGATATGGAAGGACAGACTAGATAGGCCATGTGGTCTTTTTCTGTCGTCATATTTCTATGTTTCTACTTGCTACCCTCTGGTGTCTATTGGCAGAAGTACAGGCACTTCTTGATTTACAGATTTGTTTGTTTGTTTTTTTACCCTATTTATTTTATTTATTTACATTCTCTTATATACCGCGCTATTCTGCATTGAACAAACTGAAATTACATTGAACAGGGCATTATAACTTGGAGATAACTATTTTACAGGGAACATGGGCTATGGAGGGTTAAGTGGCTTGCCCAAGACCACAAGGAGCACCTGTGGGACTAGAAACCCCAGTCCTTCTGGCCCAAGGTTGCTGTCCTCTAGTGGGATTTGAACCCCCGACCTTCCGGCCTGAAGTACCTTGCCCCAACCACTAGGCCACTCCTCCACTCCACCCTAAGGTTTCTTAAACCTGTCCCTGTGAAACCACAGGTTTTCGGGCTCTGCCCATTTTACTATAGAATACCTTTGCAGACAGTAATACCAAAGGAGTTACTGTCTCAAGCACCCTTCTATTCCGTCCCTCCTACTAACTTCGTTAGGGCTCTGCCCTTGCAGAAAACCTAAAAGATGGGAATTTGCCTAGTATCCCGGGACGTAACTGATGCTCCTCAGAGGCATGGCCAGGAGGGAGAGAACATGTGGCCTCAGAGATCAATGCAAAACTACTGTCGTAAAATAAACCTAAGAATAAAGAAAGGAACAATAAGGCCAAGAATTCAACTATTAGTTCTGTCGTCTGCCTTACTCAGGCAGACCGCTGCAGCTCCCGCCACGCAGTCCAAAAACATAGAGAGAAAATGGCCGCCCCTTTGCCAATTTATTTTGGTGCCAAAAACAACGGCTGCTGTAAAAAGGAGGTCTCAGCAGCCTGACAGAGCCCGAAGGCCTTACCTGAAGGGCCGAAAGCCACGCAGCTTGCTCCTGCCACCACGACTTCAACCGGCTCTCAAGCTGCGCTACCGCGATCGACAGTCGCAGCGAGGGCTGCTCAGCCAATTCCCCAGAGTAACTGAAGATCCCGCAGCAATGGAGAGGCTCCGTCTCACACATCTTCAGTGTGGCTGTACGGGTCCCAGAGCTCTCTCCCGTACCGTCCAGGGAGAGAGATCCGCACCGGCGAATGCCTGCAGCAAGTGAAGATGACCGACATAGAGGGAAGACGAGAGCTGCTACTAATTTAAAGAGCCAGGCTCAAATTTAAAACTACTTTAAATCTAAGGAGATTTGCTCCTAACAACTAAAGGAAACTAATCCCTGATTGCCAATTAACAAAATGTAAATGAATTAAAAATAAAATTAAAAGTAAAAATTAACTAAAAATAGAATTTGTCACACTAAATGCTCCTTATCTGTTCCCCCAATTGAGCCCAGAAGCTAGGCTCACTACGTCCTCCTGCTGCATGGAGACTGGACACACTGGGGGCTGATGGGAGAGACCAGCAGGCTATATCCAGTGATATCATGAGTTTGACATGCCCAGTCTCCAAGCTGCAGGAGGAGGTTCACTACCCAGAGGTTGAGGACTAAACTGGAGGAACAATAAGGAACATCCCTCAGAGTCTCTCATACATGACCCCTAATCCCATGACAGATATACCACAGAGTCTCTGATATGTGATCTTAATCCCACATGACAAATATCCCACAATCTGATACGTGACCCCTAACCTCACAATAGATATCCCACAGAGAGTCTCTCATACATGACCACAAATCCCACATGACAGATATCCCAGTCTCTCATACATGAACCCTAATACCACGACAGATATCCCAGAGTCTCTCAGACGTGACCGCTAATCCCACATGACAGATATCCCAGAGTCTCATATATAAACCACACAAATCCCACATGACAGATATCCCATGAATCTGATAGGTGACCCCTAATCTCACGAGAGATATCCCACAGAGTCTCTCAGACGTGACCACTAATCCCACATGACCCTTAACCTCACATGACAGATATCCCCCAGAGTCTCTCATATATGACCACTAATCCCACATGACAAATATCCCCCAGAGTCTCTGATAAGTGATCCTTAACCTCACATGACAGATATCCCAGAGTCTCTGATACGTGACCCCTGACATCATACGACAGATATCCCACAATGACCAACTAATCCCACGACAGATATCCGAGTTTCTGATACATGACCCCTGACCTCATATAACAGATATCTCACAGTCTCTCATACGTGACCCACTAATCCCACGACAGATATCTCACAGAGTCTCATTCATGACCCACTAATCTCACGACAGATATCCCACAGGATGTCTCTGATACGTGACCCCTAATCCCACGACAAATATCCCACAGTCTCTCATACATGACCCCAAATCCCACATGACAGATATCCCACAGGATGTCTCTGATACGTGACCCCTAATCCCACAACAAATATCCCACAGTCTCTCATACATGACCCCAAATCCCACATGACCGATATCCCACAGAGTCTCACATACGTGACCTCTAATCCCACATGACAAATATCCCATAGTCTGATACATGACCCTTAACCTCACATGACAATCATCCCAGAGTCTCTCATAAGTGACCCCTAACCTCACATGACAGATATCCCAGTCTCTCATGTGTGACCCTCTGACCTCACATGACAGATATCCCAGAGTCTCCGATATGTGACCCCTAATCCCACATGACAAATATCCCAGTCTCTCATGTGACAACTAATCCCACATGACAGATATGCCACAGAATCTCTCATTCATGACCCCTAATCCTACATGACAAATATCCCAGTCTCTGATGCGTGACCCTAACCTCACATGACAAATATCCCAGAGTCTCTCATATGTAACCACTAATCCCACATGACAGAAATCACACAGAAAGTCTCTCATATATGACCACTAATTCCACCTAACAAATATCCCACAGAGTCTCTGATATGTGGCCAATAACCTCACATGACAAATATCCCAGAGTCTCTGATACGTGACCCCAAACCTCACATGACAAATATCCCAGAGTCTCTCATACGTAACCACTAATCCCACATGACCGAAATCGCACAGAAAGTCTCATACGTGACCCCCTAATCCCATATGACAGATCTCACAGTCTCTGATCTGTGATCCCTAACCTCACATGACAGATATCCCACACAGTCTCTGATATCTGACCCCTAATCCCACATGACAAATATCCCAGATTCTCTCATACATGACCCGTAATCCCACATGACAAATACCCCCGTCTCTCATATGTGACCCCCTAACCTCACATGACAGATATCCCAGAGTCTCTCATACGTGACCCCTAATCCCACAAGACAGATATCCCAGAGTCTCTCACGTGTCTCCTAATCACACCTGACAAATATCCCAGAGTCTCTGATACATGACCCCTGACCTCACATGACAGATATCCCAGAGTCTCTCATACATGACCCCTAACCTCACATGACAAATATCCCAATCTCTCATACATGACCAGTAATCCCACGACAGATATCCCACAGAGTCTCTCATACGTGACCCCTAATCCCACATGACAAATATCCCACAGTCTGATACGTGACCCCTAACCTCACGACAGATATCGCAGCGTCTCTCATATGTGACCCTAATCCCAAATGACAAATATCCCACAGTGTCTCTCATACATGACCTCTAACCTCACCAGGACAAATATCCCAGAGTCTCTGATACATGACCCTTAACCTCACGACAGATATCTCACAGAAAGTCTCTGATACATGACCCCTAATCCAACATGACAAACATCCTATAGTCTCTCATACATGACCCCCTGACCTCACATGACAGATATCCCAAAGAGTCTCATACATGACCCTTAACCTCACATGACAAATATCCCAGTCTCTCATACATGACCACTAATCCCACGACAGATCCCAAGAAAGTCTCTCATACGTGAACCCTAATACCACATGACAGATATCTCAGTTTCTGATATGTGACCCCTAACCTCACATGACAGATATCTCACAGTCTCTGATATGTGACCCCTAACCTCACGATAGATATCGCAGTTTCTCATACGTGACCACTAATCCCACAGTCTCTCATATGTGACCCCTAATCCTACATGACAAATATCCCAGTCTCTGATACGTGACCGCTAACCTCATGACAGATATCGCACAGAGTCTCTCATACGTGACCCCTAACCTCACATGACAAATATCCCCCAGTCTCTCATACCCCTAATCCCACATGACAAACATCCTCCAAAGTCTCTCAAATGTGACCCCCTAACCTCACATGACTGATATCCCACAAAGTCTCTCATACATGACCCCTAATCCCACAAGACAAATATCCCAGTCTGATACGTGACCCCTAATCCCAAATGGCAAATATACCACAGAGTCTCTCCTACATGACCCCTAATCCCACATGACAGATATCCCCCAGTCTCTCATATGTGACCCCTAATCCCACATGACAAACATCCCCCAGAAAATCTCTCATACATGACCCCTAATCCCACATGACAGATATTCCCCAGTCTCTCATATGTGACCCCTAATCCCACATGACAAACATCCCCCAGAAAATCTCTCATACATGACCCCTAATCCCACATGACAGATATCCCCCAGTCTCTCATATGTGACCCCTAATCCCACATGACAGATATCCCACAGAGTCTCTGAGACATGAAATGAGCTGCATATCGCAGTTAGCCCACAATCCTCGCACTGGGTCTCTGGGGCTACTTGCCGGTCTTTTGCCTCCAGTTTGACATATGCATGAGCCAGTCCATTGCCTGTTTTGCACAGCAGGGACAGCCCTTCCTTTAGCATCTCCTCAGTCAGAGGCACTGATTGCAGATCCTGAAAACAAAATAGAAAGAAGTCATTGCTTCTGGAATCTGTGCCCCCCACAGCAGTCTTCCCTTTTCTTATCCTGTAGCTTGTCTCTCACTCTCTCTCTGCCTTCCCCACTCCCACTAGATCTCCCAGTTTCTAGCACTCTTTCTCACTCTCTGCTTAGGGTGTGTGCTCTCTGCGCATGTCGGATCACCTCTTCATATTCCACCTCCTCTTCTACCGCCAGCTGTTCTTCCTCTATTTCAGTCTCTTCTTCTCCCTCCCCTGTTTCTTCTTCTTCAAACTCCGCATCATCTACGTCAGACATTTCACCAATCTGAAAACTAAACAAAATATAAATTAGATCAGAGAAACAGCAAGAAAGATGGGAACGTTAGGAAACAGACTCCAGTTAGCCAGTGCTTCTCAGCCCTCTCCTACTGGCAGACCTATCCAGTTGCTTTTCATAATTGTCACAATGAATAAGCAGGTGACAGATTTAAATGCCTTGTATCTCCCATGTGTGCATATTCGTTATGAATATCCTGAAAACCAGATCAGTTAGGTGAGCCTCAAGGACAGGGATGTGAAACTGTGTGCATGACAGAGGCAGGCAACAGGTCCTTGTGCCAGCATCAGTGGCCAGATACGCTGCTTCCAGTGGATAACAACCACCTTTCAATTTTACTGGGGGTCACCAGACAACCTTCAGCAGTCTGAGCTCAATATTTCCACTTACACTGGCAAATTCCACTTGGGTTGTTCGAATTCCATAGATCCAGGTAGATTACCTCAGCCAGTTCCTCATGCCCAGAGCCAGCTTATAAACCCACAATCAAGTGGGCCGGTCCCTCAAGAGGAAGACCTTAAGTCGATCCTGGTTTTCTCTTTTTACAATTGATTGCACCATTGCATGAGAAGAGTTATAGTTCCTGCTTTCTTCATTTGAAATCAGTATAATAGCAAATGCAATGCCTCAGTGACTCCATTTCAATGCAATTTAATAACACACTATCATGGTAGCTTCCATCTTCGACCTCCCCCTCCCCAGACAGAATGCTGAGTAACTCTAGGCCAAGCCCCCAGCCAGAGGGTGGCTGTAGAGATAGGGGACGGTACAGCAGCAGCCACCTTCCTCAGGCCTAAACACACCACCACTATGCTATTTGAGTCAGGGGATCAGACACAACAGGAGGAGGATCTGAACCTTCCTGCAATGAATGTGGTTTAAGGAAGGCTGCACTGTTCTATGTAAAATGCTTGGAATTAATGATAAGGTGGTATAGAAAACCTGTTAAATAAATAAAATAAATATCAGTACAATATGAGCCACTGGCACCCTGTTAGATAAGGTGTTGCGGGTCTTGGGACCCTGCTATTTGCAGGGTTGCTACAGTGGTATCAGCCTGGGCAGATCCTTCGCTCTACAGGGGCTATTGAGGTTCGCTTGCAGCGCTGGCGGTCATGGGTGTTTTCCAACCCTCTGGAATGCCTTGCTGATAACACTGCATATGGAGACTGGTTTACATTTCGGAAGCAGTTAAGACCTTTCCTACCAGCTGATGGTGTTGGGTGGCGGGTAGTGGGTAGCATGATATAAAGTGGGATGGTGATTCAGTAGGGTAGCAGTTGGCAGCGGTTGTTTATTTTGGGGTTGGGTGTCTTGCTGGGTGGGGCCAGTGGGGTTTGTTTTTATGATGTGTTACTTGTACACCACCTTAAATGCTATATGCATATGGCAGTTAATAAAGGCTTTCAAATAAATAAATACACAACTCCTATTCTAGGAGTAAGACATAACTATAATCTGAGCCAGTGCACTAACCACAACCCATATAACCGGAGAGTGAAAGAACTATAACCTCAGCGAGGGGCCAGCAACAGCTGCAGGGGGAGGATCTGAACCCATATCCCAGGAGAAGGGAGACAGAGACAGCCTGAGCTATGGACCAAGTCCGAGAAGTAGCAGCAGCAGAGGGAAGATATGAACCTTTATCCTAGGAGGGGAGACACAGACAGCCTGAGCTAGGACCCAAGTCCCAGAAATAGCAGCAGCAGGGGAGGATCTGAATCCATATTCCAGGAGGAGGGAGACGTAGACAGCCTGAGCTATAACCCTAGTCCCAGACGTAGCAGCAGCAGGTGGAAGATCTGAATCCATATCCCAGGAGGAGGGGAAACACAGACCGCCTAAGCTATGGCCTTAGCCCCAGAGGTAGCACCAGCAGGGGAGGATTTGAACCTCTATCCCAGGAGGAGGAGAGACAGAAACGGCCTGAGATATGGACCAAGCCCCAGAAATAGCAGCAGTGGAAGATCTGAACCCATATCCCAGGAGGAGGAGAGACAGACAGTCTGAGTCATAACCCTAGTCCCAGAAGTAGCAGCAGGAGGGGATGATCTGAATCTGTATCCCATGAGGAGAGACAGAGACAGACTGAGCTATGGACCAAGCCCCAGAAGTAGAAGCAGCAGGGGAGGATCTGAACCCATATCCCAGAGTTACCAAGTTCCAGGAGTGAGATTCTAAACCAGTCCTGGATTTCTGACAATCTCATCCTAATGCATTATGGGACCTGCGGCATCGATTCTAATGGGTAAAATTAGGGACTACAAATCCCATACTGCAATGCAATGCAAATGTAAAACCAGAACTGGCAATAAGGCACTTGGCGATTGCGCTATCCCAGGAAGCCGGCCCGCTGACCTTATTATCCTACTAACGTGTGCAGTAACAGGCCCTTGCCCCGCAGCCCACTCACCCACCAAACCAGCGCTGTAGCGAGGCACCGAAGCGGCCGCTCGGAAGTACAAACGCAGAACAAGAAGACCTGCTCCGGCTTCAGGAACGGCGGCGCGCGCTGCCGACGGTTGCCTCGGAAACGAACGGCAGGGGCACGTGACGCCAAGCCGATGGGCGGGGCAGCGCGCTCCGCTGTTGCCTAGCAGCAGAGTGACTGACACTCTCCGCTTCTTCGCCGCCATTTTGTGTGTCTCGCTTTCTCTTGCCGGAAGGCAGGAGAGGCGCGAGGTGGAGACGCCCACAGTGCACGATTCACTCACTGATAGGCTGCAGGCTGCTCTGGGCAGAGGAAGGGCGAGGCTCACGTTTAACACATTCATTTCCACACCCTGCCTTGGCCCTTCCATGTCAGGCGAGATTCCCCGGAGAGCTCAGCTGCTCCTTTTATTTGCTGAGCTTTAAGACTGGAGTGATGAAGAAATCAAATAAGCAAATCATCTTTAAAATTACATGCACGTTTTCAAAGTGACTTAGAAGTCTGACAACCTTTAGCTGCACAAAAGTATTTACAACTAAAGGAAATTATAAATTGTAGCTACCGATGCCCTGTGCCATGATAACACTGTAACACCTGAGAGCATTCTCTCTTCTGCAACTGACACATAAGTATCTGTAGTAAAGGCTGTACGAACAGTACTACAGGCCATGATAAGCCCTTCACCCGGTCTGCAACATGGAGTATCAAATCACGCCCTTCACCCACCACCAATGGCACCAAATACTGTAAGATCTGATCTGATCATGTAACCCCAACGCTGAAGCATCTCCACTGGCTACCAATAAGACCTCGAATAAAATACAAAGTCCTACTCACCATTTGCAAAATATAACACAATCCCTGCTACACAGGACACAAAACAATCAAACCAGGAAGTCTAACACACAATACTCAGTTAAAACACAAAGCAAAAAGCTGGCTAGTTGCATGCAAGAGAGCATTCTCTTTATATGCTCCATCTATCTGGAACGCACTAGCAATGGATATAAGAGCCACAACAGGAATCAAAGAGTTTCCAAGGGCGCTCAAAACACACCTATTCAGAGAGTACTTCAGAGACGAAACCTAACATATAGGCGTCGAAAGACTACGAACCTTAGAACCTCCCTATCCCAGTTATACCCGAGCACAGTCTAAGGCCAACAGAGTTGTTCAATGTTTATAATTTCCTTTCACTGTAAAATATATACATGTTTTGTCTAAACTGCTTTGACTGTAAAATAAAGTGGTATATAAACAAAGTAAATAAATAAAATATGGGTCGTCAATGAGCCACCTGACAGAGGACTGAACACAGTTTGGGGCAACTATCCAGGGGATCGCGATGAGTCGACACTGACTTGACGGCACTTAACAACAACAACTTTACATTTACAGGGAAAGCGCAGATACTGAAGTCAAGCTTCCAAAGTCAGCAAAATAAATAGTACAGTGAAAAACAAGGAAGTTTTGCTCCCCCTGATCTGAGGAAGGGAGGGATAGCTCCTGAAAGCTAGTCCAGTAAATAGATATCACTTTGTACTGTTTTTTTAAAATTTATTATTTATTTATTTGGTTTTATATACCACACTATTTAAAATCAGCGCAGTTTACATAAGAACAAACAAGAGACCGTCCCTACTCATCAGAGCTCACAATCTAATCAAGACAACCCTAGAGGGTGCAAATATGGGTGAGACAGCGTAGAACAGGGTGAGACGAGGTTGCAGTATTATACAATGGCACATATTTAAAGTTATGTGCCGTCAGCTGTTTTCGTTTGTGTGTCTGGTCTAGGGTGGGTGGTTGTACATTAATTGGAAGCAATGTTCCCTCTAATTTTCTGTAGGCTGTGTGCACATAAAATATCAGCTGTGCAACTTTTGAAGGAAGGTTAAATTTTTGTGCGCCACATAAGGACACTCGGAGTTATATACTTTAAAATTTGACTACACATCAGAATACAGTATGTACACCACATTAATTGCACTAGAAAATATTGTAGAACTTGTGAAAACCGTAAATACACAACAACTTTTAAATTTTAAGACATCTGTGTTGTTTTCTATCAGAATCAGAACCATAAATTTTGTGCGCTCTGTTATAAAGTATGTGCGCTGGCTCAGCGAGGTGTGTGCGCGCACACACGCGCACAGCTTAGAGGGAACAGTGGTTGGAAGAGATGAGTCTTCAATGCCTTCCTAAAAGTTGTAGGATCCAGGATAGCACGTATCGTTGAAGGTAGGGCATTCCATTGTGTTGGCGCAAATAGGGAAAAGGTGCGGTTCTTGGTTGACTGGGTACAGGTCCTTACTGTTGATGGGGTCATGAGCGAGTTTACCATACTCGTTCTCCTGATCCTGGTCTCCGGCGTTCTTTGTATCAGTTCTGAAAGCGAGGTTGCTGACATTGTATGCATAGCCTTGAAAGTGAGTAGCATTGCTTTGTAGGTCAGGCGACTTGCTATGGGGAGCCAATGAAGCTGAATTAGAATGGGGGTGATGTGGTCGTATCTAGAGCTAGGATTGTGCGGGCAGCTGTATTCATGGCGAGTTGTAGTGGCTGGAGGGTATGCTTTGGCATACCATGCAGGATGATGTTGGAATAGTCTAGATGAGGGAGGATGAAAGCTTGTGCCACTGAGCAGAAGTCTGAGGTTTCGAGTAGAGGGAGTAAGTGCCGTAGGGTTCTTAGTTTATGGTAGACTGCCTTGGAGATATTTTGAGTGTGGGTCTCCCATGACAGGCGTTGGTCGATTGTTACTCCCAGATAGCGGACCTCTTGCTTGGTTGTGAGGTTGAAGTCTTTCACTTTGAGGGAGGGCGATGGGGTAAATGTGGGATCTTTGGATATGAATAAGATCTCAGTCTTATTGGTGTTGACTTTCAGGTTGTGTGTCATGAGCCAGTCTGAGACTGTGTTGAAGCATTCAATTATGGTCGAGTAGTCTGGTTTATCAGTGTTAAATGGCGTGTATAGTAACACATCATCGGCGTAGATGTGGTAGAGTGTAAGTGTATTTGTTCTTTCCTTTCCCAAAGGATATTACCACAGACCCAGCATACAGTATGTTGAATGATTGGATGATATCACAGATTGGCTGTATGTAGATGTTAAAGAGTAGGGATGAGAGGGAAGATCCTTGTGGGACCACTTGTGTTTGTTGGAAAGGCCTGGATGCTTGGTTGTCTATTCAGACTTGTTGTTTTTGGTCAGATAAGTAGGATTTGAACCAGTCTAAGGCTATGTTTCTTACGCCTTTTTGATAAAGTTGGGTAAGCAGAAGATTATGGTTGACAGTGTTGAAAGCTGAGGCGATGTCCATAAATATGAGGATGAAGCCTTGTTTTTTCTTATTGAGGCTTATATGGAGTCTGTCCAGAAGGGTTGTGAGAAGGATTTCAACACCATGTTGTTGCTGAAATCCGTGCTGTTGCTGGTCTAGAGGTTCGTAGGAGTCAATGTAGTCCTGGGTCTGTTGGTACACGATCTTTTCTATGATTTTGGTTAGGAAGGGGAGGCTAGAGATGGGTCTGTAGGATTTGATATCTGATGGGTCAAGCTTGTTATTCTTGATCAGAGGTCTGATAACTGCTGTCTTCAATGGGGGCAGAAGGGTGCCTTCAGCTAGTGATACTTCTGTGTAAGCAGTAGGAATCTGAAAGAGATCCACACAAACATGCAAAGACCAAGACCCCAATCACTAATAATCATCTCTGCTTTAGATAGCACATCAAATTTGATGTGAAGAGGTGCAAAGTGATGCATATTGGGAAAAATAATCCCAGGTAAGGTACACAATGCTAAGATTCTTTGTAGGATTCTTCGCCCAGGAAAAAGATCTTGGCGTCATTATGAACAATCGTCTGGGTGCTGCAACTGTCCAAATGGGATGATTCGAAAAGGAGTGGAGAAGAAAACGGAGAATATCATAATGCCTCTGTGTAGGTCCTTGGTGCAATCAAGTTGCGGCCCCACACAGAAGCCTCTACTGCTGCTTTGTAAAGATATCCCATAGAGTGCTATGTGCAGTTATGGTTGTCCATCTATAAAAGGATGTAGCAGAACTAGAAAAAGATTCAGAGAAGGGCAATAACATGATAACGTTTAGTTTCATGTCTTCAAAACATCAGAACAGTTTACAAAAGAAGAGTTACAAGCAGACTAAAGAGGACAGGGATGTTTGGCTTGGAGATGTCTGAGAGGAAAGATGATAAAAGGTTATAAAAGCACCAATGTAAATAGGGAACAGTTGTTCACCCTGTCAAATAGTCTTAAGACTAGGGGACACACCATGAAACTAAGAGGCAGCACCTCTAACACAAATTAGAAAATGTTTTGTTTTGGTTTTTTTTTTAATTCCTTGCACAGTTAATCTGGGGAATTTGTTGCCAGAAGACTAAAAAGGCAGAACTCACAGAACCTTCTAATCAAACCTCCCCTGAAAGCCAAGAGCAAGCAAGTTGTGTTTAGCCGTGCTTTCAGTTTCCATGCCCCAACGACCTGGAATTCCCTATCTGCAGACCTAAGAGCAATGACAAACTTCCAAAAAAACCCTTGAGACTTCTCTTCCACGAGTTCTATGGCTCCGATCCATAACATGACCACATAACTACCTATCGCACTCCTTGGAAACTCGAATATACCCTGCACTAACTCCTCGTGTACTTGTATACCTCTAGCAACCCAAAGACCCCTCCCCCCATGCCGGCACTGTCCACTTACAACCTTTATGTTACTCTATGATTTAGGTTATTCCACGCGACAGTCTGCTTGTTCAGGTGCTGCACGTTCCTTAGTTCTTATGACCGTAAATTGTTACTACTTTCACTGTTACTTGTAAACCATTCTTTGTTATATGTTCTTTGTAAACCGCTTTGCCTTTTAGCATGACAGTATAGAAGAAAGGTTAACTAGACTAAATGTGGCGTAGCTGGGTTTAGACAAGTTCCTGGATGGCAGGTATTAGCTATGTAGACTGGGAAAGTCACCGCGCAGCCCTATGCGTAAGGAACAAGGATTGGGTTTATTTGTTGGGCTCCTACTGGATCCTTGCGACCTGCATTGGTCACTGTCAGAGGCTTGATGGACCATTAGTTTGACACAATGTGGCAGTTCTTATATTCTAAGGGGGGGGGGTTATAACAGGGTGCCTATATTAACAGGACAGGAAGGCATCTATTTCTAGCTTATTTTATAAAAAAACCTCAGTGCCTATGTTTATACAGTTTCTTGATATACTGCCCAGGCTGAAGGGCATCAGAGCGGTTTACAAGCACTATTAGCAGGTACTGGATACAGTCCCTCGTCTCCAAAGGACTCACAAACTATGTGTCTTTATAAAATACCAGCAGAAATCCTGCCTAGATTAAAGTGCGGTTTTACAGCTGCTCTCAAGCAGGCATGAATGTTAGTGCATCCTTTATGAACCAACACAATTCCTACGTCAGTCGTGATTCTGCGCACACTCCCCGCAAACACACCCACTCTGCAGGCATTACCCTGCCCACAGGTGTCATCCGCTTTAACGCTAAAACTACTCTGTCAGTGCTCAGAAAGAAACGCTGTGCTACCAGTACTAATCATTTGTTTTATTTTAATTTTTATTATACTTTCAAAATACATTCCAGAAAATAAAAGAATGCTTGGAAAATAACAGTATAACAATATCAAATATGAAAAAAATCCATAAAGTAATCATTTCCATTAATTTAGACTCCTACGAAAGGTAAAATACAGAGGCACCAGGAAATAAAAAAACAACAACACGGAAAATAGTGATCTACCCCTAAAGGAAAATGCAAGTAATCATAACAGGGTGAGGACTTATGCGTCAACCGTATGGGATGACATATCAACCATAGTCTCATCTCTAGCAAGCAGGAATTCTAGCAGCTGCCCAGGTAAAAAAAAAAAAGAAAAACTATATCCTTAAAAGTAATTATACAATGAGAAGGAGATCTTAAAACAAAAGAAAATTCCCACCAAGAGAGAGGACCCTAGGTCTAAGTCCTAGGAATTCCTTCCTCAGTTGGATAACACGCGAGAGATCTGGGAAAAGGGCGTACTCGAGAACCTACAAAAAGCACATTGATATTCCTGAAATAAGAATGAAGAACTACAGACTTATCCGGTTCCAAGGCCAGGGTCACCAGCATGGTGGTCCACTCAGTGACCACCTCAAGGGAATCCTCCAGGAACCCAGTCAGGTCCCCGAGAACCGGAGAAGAGTTACTGGAGGCCCACGCCCAGGAACAAGTACTGAGCCCTCATGATAGGGGGCAGGTCGTCCCCAGGGAGCTTAAGAATCTTCTGGAAATACTTGTGCACCATCACAGAAGAAGACAGAATAGGCAATTTTGGAAAATGTAACAATCTCAAATTATTCCTGCATACTTGATTTTCTAGGTACTCTGTCTTTCTGGAGAGCAAAGTCTTATCCTTGACATGGGCCGCACACAGTTCTCAAAGCTGACCCAGCTCTGCCTCCATACTGGCTACCTACCAGCAGGATCCTCCTGTATCCGAGAAACCTCCTAGAAAGCAGGTTTTTTTTTTGTAAAGTCATTTTTATTAATTTCACTTAACACAGATAGATAGTACATTTACAATCACCTGGGAATCCGATAGCCAGGTCTGGAAAGCCCAGAGAGAGTAACAGTAAAGAGGTTACAAGTTATCTCACAGAGAGCATATACACACATGATAACTGCAGAATTCAGGAAATCAGTGAATACAAACAAACAAACAGCTGCAACTCTAGTACATAGAAATATCGAGAGGCACCATCCCGAGCAAAATCATGAGTTAGTTAATGTGACAGTATGCCGCCATATCTAAGATCTCATAGGTTGTGCTCTGACCTCTGCATAGAAATCTCTGCAAAGACAACAAACAAAGTTCTCCCCCGGATTCCTCTCCCCACCCCTACATCCCTTAGGTCCCTTAGATCACCCCCCCCCCCCCACCCAAGTTACAGAAAGCGCAGAGTCCCCAACATTCCCTTCAACACAGCAATGAGGGAAACCCCCGTCCATAATAGATAAAGAAGAAAGAAAAGAAAAGAAAAGAAAGGAAAAGAAAGAAGCCCTACCTCCAGGGAGGTCCACTACACCGGGGTCTCCTCTCGCTCCTGGGCAAGATCAGAGGCTTGAGCGGATAGCAGTGGGGCCCATATGGATTGGAAGCGGGCCCACGCCTTGGGCCCCAAAAGCCGGGCGGTTCTACCCTCCATGGATCTAAGATCTCCCAATAAGCGCTCCCACTCCACAATCCCGGGACCATCCTTCGATAGCCAATGGCGCAAAATACAGTGTTTAGCTACCAGAAAACTCCTTTCACATAGCTTTTTCTGGGCTGCTGTGCCCTGAATCCCCACCATGCCCACATTAAAGAGACACCATAGGGGCTGTAGACTTACGTCTCTCCCCACCCAAAACGCCAACTTACGCCTCACTGCCCCCCAAAAGGATTGAATTAACGGGCAAAACCAAAATCAGTGAGATAACGTGCCTGGGTGCCTGTGACAGAGACCACACACATCGGATGCCAAGAGCCCCATTTTCGTCGCTTTGGCTTCAGAGACATACGCCTGCCAGACTAGCTTAAATTGCAGTTCGCGGTATCTAACAGCTTCTGAGGTTTCTCGGATTCTATGAAAGGCAAGCTCCACCAGCTCCGCCGTGAATCCCGTCACTCCGTCGCGTTGCCAACATTCAGCCAGAGGTAGGAATCTTGCCGCGTTACCCGGGGGAGTCAGGAGCTCCCTCATCTGCCCAGCAGTAAGATCCTCCTGGCATTGCTCCAATACAGACCAGAGGCTATGCGTCCGGGAGAGTAAATCCACGCCCCCCGGGAGACTATGGATATAGTGGCGTGCCTGCAAATAGTAATAAAAGGTTTCCTTCTTCAGGGCATATTTCTGCGATAAGTCTTGGAAGGAGTCAAGCTGGTCCGTATTGTCCCTCCTTAACTGTCCAAGATACTCCAGACCTGCCCGCGTCCATATCTGAGCCACCCCGCCGGCAACGCCCGGCAGAAAATTCCGGTTGCCTGCTAGGGGCAAACAGTCGGTGACCCTCCATATCCGACCGCGCGAGCTACACAAAAATTTCCAAACCACGCGGAGTGTACGGAGATAGGGAGAGGTCCGCCATGCCAAAGGAAGTGCCATGCCTCCACAGTGGAGCAGATAAACTCTATGCCAGCGTTCTGAAAATTGATCAATCAGAGTGATCGGCAGTCTTTCAGCGTTCCCTGTCACCAAATCACTCAATCGCCGTGTGGCATAGCTAAGATTGTAAGATCGCAGCGGAGTCAATCCAAGACCCCCCTCCGCAGCTGGCCTCATAAGCGTCGCCAACGCGATGCGTGGCCTCCGGGAGCGCCACAGAAATCGACTGAGCTGCCCATGCAGCTCCCTTAGATCCTGCCCCGTCAACCAAAGGGGAAGATTCCGCAATAGATACAGCCAGCGGGGCCATTCTATCATCCGTACCAGTGCTACCCGTCCCAGTAGGGACAGGGGAAGATCCTTCCACTTCAGCAACCGTGTCTTGGTGGATTGAAGAAGGGTGCGGACATTGACCTCGTATAGAGATCTCAGGCGAGTTGGGAGGTAGACGCCCAAATAACGGATCGATCCCGTTGCCCAACTGAGTGGGAAATCGCCTCGCCACTGGCCCCGCGATTGATGGTCCACATCCAATACCATCGACTTCGTCTGATTAATTCGAAGTCCGGAGAAGCTGCCGAATCGTTCAATTAAATCTAAGGCTGCCGGTAAAGACTCCATCGGTTTCGTCAAACACAACAATAGGTCATCTGCGAACGCGCTAACCTTTATACCCCCTCCTTGCCATGCGATCCCAGATACATGCGGAGATTGAATTAGGGAGAGTAAGAGAGGCTCTAGTTGTAACACATATAGGAGAGGAGAAAGCGGGCATCCCTGACGCGTGCCACGATGCAAGGGAAAGGGTGAGGAACAGAGCCCCCCAACGTCAACTACCGCTCGGGGATCAGCGTATAACGCCTGCAATCCCTGCAGAAACGTCCCCTGAAAGCCAAACCTCCGAAGCGCCGCGAACATATAGCGCCATGAGACTCTATCGAAGGCCTTTTCTGAGTCCAAACTGGCAAGAATTAATGGGTCTTGGGCCAGTAGGGTCCGCTCCATGCCCAGCAGGACTGTACTAATATTCACCGAGGCTTCTCTCCCTCGAACAAAACCATCTTGATGGGGGCCCACTAGTCCCGCCAAGCACACCTGAAGATGCTCAGCTAACACTGATGCAAACAGTTTTTGATCCACATTTATAGTTTATATATTTATAGTTATCTCCAAGTTATAATGCCCTGTTCAATGTAATTTCAATTTGTTCAATGTAAACCGCACTGATGCAGAATAGCGCGGTATATAAGAGAATGAAAATAAATAAATAAATCAAAGAAATGGGCCTATATGAGGCCGGGTCCTCCAGATCCTTCCCCGGTTTCGGAATCAGTGTAATTCTAGCCGTTCGCATATCCCTGGGGAAACTACCAGTTTGCACCACTTCAGCATAGAGGGCTGCCAGCGTGGGAGTGACCGGAGCCTCTAATATTTTGTACGCTTCATAAGTGAATCCGTCCGGGCCCGGAGCCTTATGCGATTTCCCATTCCTAATCGCTCTCTGGAGTTCTACGCCCGTAATCTCCTGATTCAACATAGCAATCTGGTTGGGCTTAAGCTGTGGGAGCAATATGTGCTCCAGAAAGGCATCCATGGAGGCCTTGTCTCCCTCTTCAGCAGCGTATAACCGTTCATAAAAGGAGCGGAAAACCCGTGCCACCTCCTCTATCCTAGTGTGCCTTTTTCCTTCCCCATCGCGGATAACCAGCACCCCACGGGGCCCCGCCTGGTCTCTCACCAGTCGAGCTAGCAGCTTCCCCGATCGATCTCCATGCCGAAAGAATTGATGGCGATAGTACTGTTGGGATTGGATGGCTCTTTCTTGTAGCAGCTCATTTAGCTGCTTCTGAAGTTCCACATAGCCTGCTACATCTTTCGGGTTTTTGAGGGCTGACCGTTTCGCTGCATGAAGCTCCCTAGTCAATCGAAGCACATCCCCATTGATGCGCTTACGCTCCGCGCCCACATATGCGATAATATGCCCACGGAGAACTGCCTTTCCCGCCTCCCAAAATAGCGCCGCGGAGTTAACCGTCCCCTCATTGAACTTAACATATTCTGCCCAATGTCTGCCCACAAAGTCGCGAAAATCCTGCCGCGTTGCAAGATGGCTCGGAAAGGTCCACTCAGAGGCTCCCAGTCGCTCACAATACCACGACAGTGAGACCATAGCATGGTCTGAGACAAGAATCGGTCCTATTTCCGCGCGCTGCACCTTACGGAACCAGTGTTGCGACACCAAGATATAATCAATTCTAGACCACGTCTGGTGGGCACGTGACAGATGTGTGTAGTCTCTATCATTTTGATGAAGCACTCTCCAGGCATCCACCAGGCCACCCAGTGTACAAAGATATCGGACTCCCTTATTGTTCCAGCCCCCCCCTCGAGAAGGGTGGGAGCGGTCCAGATGGGGATCATGAGGGCAGTTATAATCTCCAGCTAATACTACCGGGACCTGTGGGGCACCCAAAACCTTGCGCAGAATTGTTTTAAAAAAGGCATGCTCATAGTTATTGGGGGCATACACACTTCCCAAGAACAATTCTTCACCCTGAAGCTTAACATGGGCGAACAAATATCGTCCTTTGGGGTCTGGATCGACCTTTAATATTTCACAGGTCAAGTTCCTATGTATCAGAATAGCCACCCCTTTTTTACGCGTGTCCGAGGGAGCAGAGAGAACCGTCCCCACCCAATCCCGTTGCAGCTTGGAATGTTCTATGGTCGTCAGATGCGTCTCCTGCAATAGAGCCACTTGGGCCTTTTGGCGTTTCAAAGCCTGGAGAATTTTTGTGCGCTTCACGGGGGTGGTAATCCCCCCAACATTCCAGGTTACAATGTGCAATTCATGGTGGGTAGTGTCTGCGTTCGATGCATACAAATTTGGGATACAGCAATCGGTTTGGAGTGTGGAGTAGCCCAGCCTCTACCCCATCTCCCATTGATGGCTTTTGGAAGCGGAGGAATTTCCAGACAGACCCGGGCCAATGCCCATCCGGGAGTAGGGACTCATAAGTTAGCCAACTTCCCCAATATTCCCCTCCCCCCCGTATAGCCCCTGCCCCCACCCCAACCTGCCCCTCCCGCCCTCCCACCCCCTCCCATTCCCCTCCCCTACCCCCCATCAAACCCACATCTGTCATTCCCTCAGTTTCCTCAACTGAGGCCTCGGTCATAACGATGCCGCAGGGCAGCTCCCATTTTCTCCCCCCCTCCCCCCCGATCTCACAAGTTAACAGAACTGGCTATTACCAGATACTAAATTGAACCTCAAGTCAACAGTAGAAAAACCATAACTGTACCTGCTCACGAAAGAAGAAAGGGACAATAGACAGTTAATAGTTAGTACTCAAGGCAGCAGTAAGATAACCAGAGCATATCTGTACATGCGCACGGAAAAGAAGGGACACAAGACAATGAATATGTCGGGGACATTCAAGTTGAAGTGTTACTCTGCATACTCGCTTAGTCTCCTTCTCCTCTGGGATCCTACCATCGAATCCTTCACTACTGCGGGTTTCGGGTAGCAGCACTCAGACCCCCCACTAGTCTGCGGTCTGTCCCAGCCGATGCTGAATCTCATCCCCTTCAACAAGGAGGCTGTCCCAGCCCTCAGGCCTCTGATAGTTCTGTGGGCAGAGCATTCAAAAATTGCTTCGCTTTCCCGACTTGCTCGAAAGTATGTGCTTTCCCCTGAAGAGTGATCCGCAGCGTAGCGGGAAAGGCTAAAGTGAAGCGAATCTTCCTACGGAACAACTCAGAACATACTGGTGCAAACTCTCTTCTTTTTGCCGCCACCATCGCCGAGTAATCTTGAAACAGCAAGATTTTCTTGTTAGCGAGCAACAATTCAGGAATCTTCCTATAGGCTTGCAAGAGCAATACTTTATGTTGGAAATTTAATACCCGCAGTATTATCACACGCGGTCGGCCGCCATCTTCCCGTCGGGGTCCCACGCGATGTGCTCGCTCAATCTTAAAGCAGCCTCGCAGGTCGTCAAGGCCCAGAGCCTCTGGCAGCCAAGTCTCCAAAAAAGGGAGCAACTCCCTCTCAGCTTTATCCTCTCCGATCCCCAGGAGGCGCAAATTATTTCGCCTAGAGCGATTTTCAAGATCGTCCAACTTCAGCTGCAACTCTTGCAGAAGCTGTGCATGTTTATTCAGGTCCCTCTCGCGGCTCCCCTCTTCGCTCTCGAGGCTAGTGACCCGATGCTCCAGTTCATCAACCCGCTTTCCGAAGTCCGTCAGCGAGTCTTCCATACTGTCGAGCTTTTTCAAAAGGAGATCAAATTTCGGGTCTAGGAGCTTAACGACTTCCTTGGCAAGCTCCGCTGGGGCTGAGTCTGTACTCTCACTCCCTGGAGAGACAGGTTGCGGCGTCGCCGACGTGGAGGGCCCGGTTCTGGAGAGCTTTTCCCGGTCTCGTTTCGGCGCCAGAGGCATGGTAGGGAAGCACGAGTGCCTGTTATTGGTACTAGTCAGCTTCAGGTATCCGATCCACGGTTCGGGGAGCGCTGGGGAGGCAAATAGCTAGATTTAAAGCAGTTTATTTAATGGAGCTGCCCCGGAGCGAGCGAAAAAGCGTCCACGCTCACTCACGCATCACGTGACCTCTAGAAAGCAGTTTTTAAAGTTGAAAGTTGCGTACTCACAGTCCCCACGACAGATAAAAGGGAGGAATTCATGGTTGCCACGGCGTCCCATAGTGCCTGTAATGTAATCTTTGCAGGCTTGACCAATCCCCCTGACACCAGAACCAGGCCTCCTCCACAACTTGCTGCTAATAAATCCCGTACAGAGAATGTTGACCCCCCTGAGCCTCTGGTACCAGAAACAGCAGCAGCAGAAGGAGGAAGAAGAGCTGGCATTGCCTCGGAGCCCTCTTCACTCCCCTGAACCGGTGAGTCATCGGCAAACTGGAGGGGAGCACTCCAAAGGTCGCTGCTGTACTTCCAGGATGGGGGGCTGGGAATGCTACTCTGGGGAAAACCATACCCTGGATGCACCCAGAGCCACGCAAAACTCACATGATGGCCCTGCTGAAGACGCTGCTCCTGCCTCGGTTAAAGAGAAGCCAAACACAACCAACATTTTCTGACCTGAAGAGCTGTTACCGGCCAAGCCCAAGGGTAGACTGGCCTGTTTGCGCTTCCGCTGTCCCACCACTTCTACTGGAGCCACAAAAGGATACCGGTCAGAAGGTTAGTGCGGAGTACCCATACCGTGGCCTATCCCTGCTGCCATCAACCCCAGTACTAATCATTTTTGTAACACTACTAGATGTACATAGTGCTGTATAGTCCCCGCTTCAAGGATCTACAGTTTATTCACACCTTGTAACACCAGAATAAATATTAAAATGCAGAAGCCCTTTGAAATAAAAAGGACCTTGCCCTGAAGGATACTGAAAGTGGAGAATTAGTCCCGTCACACATGGAAGGAAAGTGTAGACTTAGAATCTGATCTTATTTAACAAAATTACTTCCTCGTAACGGATCCGATCATCAGAGGTTCCGGCCGCATGTTCGGAAACTCTTGCAGGTGGATTGTCAGAAAACATGTTCAGTGCTGATGTTAAGGAGGGTCTTTCAGCTACAATCAGGGCCAGCGCAAGGAGATGAGGCACTCTAGGCGATCGTCATCCCTTGCGCCCCCTCTGGTACCCACTGCCGCCGTTGCTTACCCTCACTGTGGCATGCAGCGGCGACAATGGCCACAAATAGCCCCGTGGCATTTACCTTGAAAGTTTGGTACCATGGGGCTGTTTGCTTTCATCCCCTCGGACCAGCCCCCTTTCTCAGTTCTCCAAACCTTCTCAAGCTCTTGGCCCCCACCTCCCCTTCATGAGGTGCCAGACCCTCCCTAACCCCTCAATTCTCCCCTCCCCCAGTACTTTCTGGGGGTGTCCCTGCAGTCTATGAGTCTCACTGCCAGCTTGGGTTCAAAATAGTAGATTACTAATCATGTATATAGTGCTACAGGGCGTAGGCAGCGATGTACAGATACACATGAAAGACGGTCCCTGCTTGTCGGAGCTCACAGTCTAATTAAGACAGACAGTACAATAGTTGAGAATAGGGGTATAAATAGGGAAAAGGTAAGGAGAACAAGAGATCAGGATCCAAAGGCAGCCTCTACGAGGTGCGCTTTTAGCATGGATTTGAAAAGGGGCAGAGATGAAGCCTGACGTAGAGACTCAGGTAGTTTGTTCCAGGCATAAGGAGCAGCGAGGTGAAACGAGCAGAGCCTGGAGTTGGCCGTGGAAGAAAAGGGCAAAGAGAGAAGTAAGCTAGAGAAAGAGTGGAGTTCCTGAGGAGGGGTGTAGGGAGAGAGGAGAGGAAAGGCAGTGAGAAGCAGTAGAGTGAATGCAGAAGAGCGGAGTTCATGAGGAGGGGTGTAGTGAGAGATAAGAGAGGAAAGGCAGTGAGGAGCTGCAGAGTGAATGCAGAGGAGCGGAGTTCCTGAGGAGGGGTGAAGGGAGAGATAAGAGAGGAAAGGCAGTGAGGAGCTGCAGAGTGAATGCAGAAGAGCGGAGTTCCTGAGGAGGGGTGTAGTGAGAGATAAGAGAGGAAAGGCAGTGAGGAGCTGCAGAGTGAATGCCAGAGGAGCGGAGTTCCTGAGGAGGGGTGTAGGGAGAGATAAGAGAGGAAAGGCAGTGAGGAGCTGCAGAGTGAATGCAGAGGAGCGGAGTTCCTGAGGAGGGGTGTAGGGAGAGATAAGAGAGGAAAGGCAGTGAGGAGCTGCAGAGTGAATGCAGAGGAGCGGGGTTCCCGAGGAGTGGTGTAGGGAGAGATAAGAAAGGAAAGGCAGTGAGGAGCAGCAGAGTGAATGCAGAAGAGCGGAGTTCCCGAGGAGGGGTGTAGAGAGAGAAGAGAGGAAAGGCAGTGAGGAGCTGCAGAGTGAATGCAGAAGAGCGGAGTTCCCGAGGAGGGGTGAAAGGAGAGATAAGAGAGGAAAGGCAGTGAGGAGCTGCAGAGTGAATGCAGAAGAGCGGAGTTCATGAGGAGGGGTGTAGGGAGAGATAAGAGAGGAAAGGCAGTGAGGAGCTGCAGAGTGAATGCAGAGGAGCGGAGTTCCTGAGGAGGGGTGTAGGGAGATAAGAGAGGAAAGGCAGTGAGGAGCTGCAGAGTGAATGCAGAGGAGCGGAGTTCCCGAGGAGGGGTGTAGGGAGAGATAAGAGAGGAAAGGCAGTGAGGAGCCGCAGAGTGAATGCAGAAGAGCGGAGTTCCCTAAGAGGGGTGTAGGGAGAGATAAGAGAGGAAAGGCAGTGAGGAGCTGCAGAGTGAATGCAGAAGAGCGGAGTTCCTGAGGAGGGGTACAGGGAGAGATAAGAGAGGAAAGGCAGTGAGGAGCTGCAGAGTGAATGCAGAAGAGCGGAGTTCCCGAGGAGGGGTGTAGGGAGAGATAAGAGAGGAAAGGCAGTGAAAAGCAGCAGAGTGAATGCAGAAGAGCGGAGTTCCTGAGGAGGGGTGTAGGGAGAGAGAAGAGAGGAAAGGCAGTGAGGAGCTGCAGAGTGAATGCAGAAGAGCGGAGTTCCTGAGGAGGGGTACAGGGAGAGATAAGAGAGGAAAGGCAGTGAGGAGCAGCAGAGTGAATGCAGAGGAGTGGAGTTCCCGAGGAGGGGTGTAGGGAGAGATAAGAGAGAAAGGTAGTGAGGAGCAGCAGAGTGAATGCAGAAGAGCGGAGTTCCTGAGGAGGGGTGTAGGGAGAGATAAGAGAGGAAAGGCAGTGAGGAGCTGCAGAGTGAATGCAGAGGAGCGGAGTTCCCTAGGAGGAGTGTAGTGAGAGATAAGAGAGGAAAGGCAGTGAGGAGCTGCAGAGTGAATGCAGAGGAGCGGAGTTCCCTAGGAGGAGTGTAGTGAGAGATAAGAGAGGAAAGGCAGTGAGGAGCTGCAGAGTGAATGCAGAGGAGCGGAGTTCCTGAGGAGGTGTGTAGGGAGAGATGAGAGAGGAAAGGCAGTGAGGAGCAGCAGAGTGAATGCAGAGGAGCGGAGTTCCTGAGGAGGTGTGTAGGGAGAGATGAGAGAGGAAAGGCAGTGAGGAGCAGCAGAGTGAATGCAGAAGAGCGGAGTTCCCGAGGAGGGGTGTAGGGAGAGAAAAGAGAGGAAAGGTAGTGAGGAGCAGCAGAGTGAATGCAGAAGAGCGGAGTTCCTGAGGAGGGGTGTAGGGAGAGATAAGAGAGGAAAGGCAGTGAGGAGCTGCAGAGTGAATGCAGAGGAGCGGAGTTCCTGAGGAGGGGTGTAGGGAGAGATAAGAGAGGAAAGGCAGTGAGGAGCAGCAGAGTGAATGCAGAAGAGCGGAGTTCCCTAGGAGGGGTGTAGGGAGAGAAAAGAGAGGAAAGGTAGTGAGGAGCAGCAGAGTGAATGCAGAAGAGCGGAGTTCCTGAGGAGGGGTGTAGGGAGAGATAAGAGAGGAAAGGCAGTGAGGAGCTGCAGAGTGAATGCAGAAGAGCGGAGTTCCTGAGGAGGGGTATAGAGAGAGATAAGAGAGGAAAGGCAGTGAGGAGCTGCAGAGTGAATGCAGAACAGCGGAGTTCCTGAGGAGGGGTGTAGAGAGAGATAAGAGAGGAAAGGCAGTGAGGAGCTGCAGAGTGAATGCAGAAGAGCGGAGTTCCTGAGGAGGGCTGTAGGGAGAGATAAGAGAGGAAAGGCAGTGAGGAGCAGCAGAGTGAATGCAGAAGAGCGGAGTTCCTGAGGAGGGCTGTAGGGAGAGATAAGAGAGGAAAGGCAGTGAGGAGCAGCAGAGTGAATGCAGAAGAGCGGAGTTCCTGAGGAGGGCTGTAGGGAGAGATAAGAGAGGAAAGGCAGTGAGGAGCTGCAGAGTGAATGCAGAAGAGCGGAGTTCCTGAGGAGGGGTGTAGAGAGAGATAAGAGAGGAAAGGCAGTGAGGAGCCGCAGAGTGAATGCAGAAGAGCGGAGTTCCCGAGGAGGGGTGTAGGGAGAGAGGAGAGGAAAGGTAGTGAGAAGCAGTAGAGTGAATGCATTTTATAGGTCAGAAGGAGAAGTTTGAGTTGAATACAGAAATGGAAGGGGAGCCAATGAAGTGATTTGAGAAGAGGGTTATATGAGTGTACCAGGGCTGGCAGAAGATTAGCCGTGCATCAGAGTTCTGAACAGACTGAAGAGGAGAAAGATGACTTTGAGGGAGACCAGCAAGGAGGAGGTTTCAATAGTCAAGACAGGAGGCAACCAAAGAGTGGATAAGAGTTTTAGTAGTGTGTTCAGAGAGGAAGGGGCAAATTTGATTAATGTTATAGAGAAAGAAACAACAGGTTTTAGCTATCTGTTGAATATGTATGGAGGAGAGGGAGGAGTCAAAAATGACCCTAAAGTTACGGGCCAAGGAAACAGGAAGCAGAAGACTGTTATCAATAAAGATAGAAAAAGGAAGAAAGAGGAAAGGTGTTGGGGGGGGGGGGGGAGGGAGTTTAAGGGGAAAAATAAGAAGTTCAGTCTTGGCCATGTTCAGTTTTAGATGGTGGTGAGACATCCAGACAGCGATGTCAGATAGCCAGGCAGAGATATGGGCCCGGAGTGTAAGAGAAATATCAAGTGTAGATAGATAGATTTTAGAGTCATCAGCATAGAAATGACACTCAAAGCCATCGCTAGAGATGAGGGCACCAAAGGACTGGGTATAGAGAGAGAAAAAGCGTGGACCCAAGACAAAAAAGAAGAAAGGTTCCCACATCAGAGATCTTAGAAAAGGACAACAGGGTGATAGAGGTTGGTTAAAAGGAGGAAAGAAGAAGAAAGGTTTCCTCATCGGAGATCTTAGAAAAGGATGAAAAGGTGATAGAGATTGAGGATAAAAGTCCCCGAGCAGCCAATCATCAGCCCAGCTCAACGGCTTAAGAACTGCCGTTGCCGGGGCCTCAGCTGAGCAGCGCTTAGATCCGGGGTGAGAGCAGGAGCTCCCCCTTCCTCCCCGAGCAGCCAATCATCAGCCCAGCTCAACGGCTTAAGAACTGCTGTTGCTGGGGCGGGCCCGTGCCTGAGGGCCTCGCAAGAGGGCCCTTTGGCGTGGCCCTTAGGCGTTGGTCCGTGGCGTCGGTTTCTGGAGGCTAGATTGATGTCCTGCTTATTCATCTGGGTAATGTGCTGTTCTGTGTCTCTCTCTTCTTATCTGTTTGACTGTTTCTTTACTCTACTCTGTCCTATCTTATAATTGGCGTTCTTTTCTTTTTCACTAAATGATGTGGTATTGTAAACTGCTTTGATACCTTTTTGGTCTGAGCGGTATATCAAATTTAAATAAACATAACATAACAAGATTTAGTGGGGAATTGGAGTGTAATCTTATGGATTTTGTCATGGAATAGTCAGCTAGGGTTTGGGCAGAGGGTTTTGATCAGTCTTCCACTAATCTTTGCACCTTGGTTGTCTTCATATAGTCCTGCTTCTCTGATGATTTGTTCTGCATATACATTAAACAGGTATGGCATTCAAATATAGACATCTAAATCTATCCTGTTAACATCCTTATTATTATTTAACAGGCTTTTATACTGCTTAATCATTTCAGTTAGTGGTTTACATTGTAAGTTAAACTTGGTAATGTACATTAACAGGGACACTGATAACTTGGATTTTTCTGAGGCAATGGAGAGTTAAGTGACTTCCCCAAGGCCACAAGGAGTGCTAGTGGGAATCAAACTCTGATCTCTTGGTTCTCAAGCCAGTGCTTTAACCATTAGGCTACTCCTCCACTAAAGGACTGAATGGAAAAAGCTTTCTTTTTGCAGATGACATGAACATTTGCAAGAGTGGACTCCCCTGAAGGAGTGGATAACATGAGGAAAGATCTACAAAAGCTGGAAGAATAGTCTAATGCTTGGTAGTTAAGATTTAATGTGAAAAGTGTAGTGTCATGCACATGGGATGCAGAAATCCAAGGGAATTGTATGCAGTAGGGGGCAAGAGGTTGGTGTGCACGGACCAGGAGAAACACCTTGAAGTGATTGTTTCCGAGGATCTCAAGATTGTGAAACAATGTGAAAAGGCAGTGGCCAAAGCCAGAAGGATGCTGGGTTGCATACAAAGAGGAATTACCAACAGAAAGGAAGAGGTACTAATGCCACTGTACAAGTCGCTGGTGAGGTCTCACTTGGAATATTGTGTTCAGTTTTGAAACCATATCTCGCAAAGGATATAAAAAGACTGGAAACGGTTCAGAGAAAGTCAGCCAAAATGATTTCATGCCTACACCAGAAGATATATGAGAAGAGTCTTGAAGACCTAAATATGTATACACTAGAGGAGAGGAGGGACAGAGGTGATATGATTCAGACCTTTAAATACTTAAAGGGTATTAATGAACAAACAAACCTCTTCCAAAGATGGGAAAACTGTAAAACTAGAGGACATAACATGAAGCTACAAGGGGGTAAATTGAAAGGCAAAGTCAGGAAATACTTTTTCACTGAAAGGGTGGTGGATGCTTGGAATGCCCTCCCGATGGAAGTGGTGGGGGCAAATACAGTGACAGAATTCAAAATGATATGAGACAGACACAGTGGATTCCTTTATAGCAAGAAGATAAAATAAAGATTAACTTAACTCTCTCTTATATCTCAACAAATAGGGGTGACCTGCACGGAGCGGTGGGTACACCCCTAAACAAAGGCATGGGGAGGGGCGACCTGCACGGAGCGGTGGGTACACCCCTAAACAAAGGCATGGGGAGGGGCGACCTGCACGGAGCGGTGGGTACACCCCTAAACAAAGGCATGGGGAGGGGCGACCTGCACGGAGCGGTGGGTACACCCCTAAACAAAGGCATGGGGAGGGGCGACCTGCACGGAGCGGTGGGTACACCCCTAAACAAAAGCATGGGGAGGGGCGACCTGCACGGAGCGGTGGGTACACCCCTAAACAAAGGCATGGGGAGGGGCGACCTGCACGGAGCGGTGGGTACACCCCTAAACAAAGGCATGGGGAGGGGCGACCTGCACGGAGCGGTGGGTACACCCCTAAACAAAGGCATGGGGAGGGGTGACCTGCACGGAGCGGTGGGTACAGCACTAAACAAAGGCATGGGGAGGGGTGACCTGCACGGAGCGGTGGGTACAGCACTAAACAAAGGCATGGGGAGGGGCGACCTGCACGGAGCGGTGGGTACACCCCTAAACAAAGGCATGGGGAGGGGTGACCTGCACGGAGCGGTGGGTACACCCCTAAACAAAGGCATGGGGAGGGGTGACCTGCACGGAGTGGCAGGTGTACCTGCTCTTGCCACATTGCTGGGCAGACGAGATGGACCATGCTGCTCTTTATTGGCCATCATATACTATATTACTATATTAGTGGTTATTAATGGTTGATTCGGCATTTCACTCCACTGGATCTTAATGCCTGAGTCAACCTCTTGGAAAACACTTTTTTTTTTTTTAGAGAGAATGAAGAATAGCAGAGGTTTATTAGGCTACATAAGCATCCATGACTCTTCAGTGTCTCCTTATGTTAAAATTGTGAATAAAATTATTGCAACAATAAAGATGTTCTTGGTCTCTTCACTGTCTCCTTCCATTTTCTGCCTGAAAGCAAAGCTTAAGGGTGCAGGGGTGTGTGAAATGGGGGGTGTTGGGGGGTATTGGGAGGGTGTTGGATTAAGCGTGAGATCTTGTATACTCATCTGCACAGGATGGGAGAAAATCAATGAGCAAAATGAAAACTGGCTTAAATAAGGCATGATACCCAAACCTCCGAATGGTAGCTCGGTTGTAACCTGGACGTGTGGATAAGGATAAGCAGGCAGATTGGTTGAGTTAATGTTGGCGATCATGTACTCTGTTTCTATGAGTAATGCATTGGTGTCCGACAGGAAAATAATGGAATGGGTATTTTCATAAATAGATGGTCAACCGTAGAAGAATCTTTTCCATTTTGCGATGTGTTGAAAATGATCTTAGGCTGCGCTGGCACTGTACTATACAGAAGCAAGAGGTATTCTCTCTCTTCCCATAGGAGCATGGAAAGAGCATCGGTTTCTCTGCTTGGTAAATTCTTGAGACCTCCCTTTCCAGAGCTGATAATGTAACGGTGAAAATGGATGCTCAAATATCCCAGTTTCCTCGAAAGTTCCCTTTTTTCTTGATGTCCTCTTCCAAGTGTGGGATCTGTTCTGTTGAGTTTGGTGGTGTGTATCACTTAACATTCCCTGAATGTCACTGAACTGTCCATGGTTCTGAATGCCATGTTTCCTGGTATGAGGAGAAACAGGCATAGTAGGAGATATAGACCACAAGGCCCATTAGGATGTTTCATTACATAGTGCTAACATTGTGAGTATCCTATCTGTGTTATATGATTGTTCTACCACGTTACCTATTATGCTGCACCATTCATACTGTGCTAACATCTATAGAATCTACTCTGCTGTCTATTAAGGTACATTATTATCGCTTGCTGTCTCTCTAGATCTTTCATCTGCCTTCAACCTTGCTGCTCTTCTCCTCTGTCTCCATGATGTTGATGTTCGCAGCACAGTGCTACATTGCTTTCATTCTTCTCTTCCACCGCTCCTTTTCTGTCACGTCTGGCTCCTCCTCATTCCTTTCATCCTGCTTCCTTGTGACATCTTTCAGGGTTCAGTACTTGCCCCCCTGCTTTTCAATATCTACCTTATTCCTCTCACCCTTCTGATACAACAATCTGGGATATCATCATATTATTATGCAGATGACATCATTCTCCTCCACACTAACCCACTATCACTGGATCTCTTGCCGCTCAATTCCTGTCTTTCCAAGATCACCAACTGGATGACTACTACCTACCTTCACCTGAAACCAGGGAAAACCTCCGCTATTTAGTTCTCTGGTGGGGGTCTCAATCCCCCTTGCCCCTCACTCCACTACTTGGGTGATGTTCTTGATTCCTCTCGGTCCTATGAGGAACAGTATCAAAGGCTTTGCTGAAATCTAGGTAGATGACATCCATCACATGCCTTTGATCTAGTTCTCTGGTCACCCAGCCAAAGAACTCAATCAGATTTTTTTAGCAAGATCATCCTTTGGTAAAACCATGTTGCCTCGAATCATGCAACCTATTGATTTAGAGAAAGTCCACTATTCGCTCTTTCAGGAGTGCCTCCATTACCTCGGAGTGATTGTTTCTGAGGATCTCAAGGTAGCAAAACAGTGTGACAAGGCAGTGACTAAAGCCAGAAGGATACTGGGTTGCATACAGAGAGGAATTACCAGCAAAAAGGAAGAGGCACTAATGCCACTGTATAAGTCACTGGTGAGACCAAAACAGAACCATGGATTGTATTGGAAGCAACTGTTTGTTCAAATGAAAACCAGCCAGGCCCGACACAGGCCGTGTTTCGCAACGACTTCTTCAGGGGCTCATTGGCTAAACACACAAATATTAAAAATAATAAAAATAAAACACATAATCATAATATGAATAATTATAAAAAGGACGACGAACAATCATTAGTGCACACAAAATGAATAAATAATAAGTAAAAACCATAAATAAATATTGACAGATAAAATGAAATATGAATTACTTAAACCAGAAATAGGAACTACAGATGAAACAATGAGATTAAACGCATGTATACAAATGGACACTCAATAAAACAATATGCGCATTCATAAATACATATACATTTGCAGCAATCAATGAATAAACATAACATGTTAAGAAATAGATAATAATACAATACAAATACAATAAAAAACGGAAATAATATATGGGTGAATCTATGAACTACCGGAGTGTGAAACAGAGTAACAAGGGCATCCAAACTGAATATTGTGTTCAGTTTTGGAGACCATATCTCGCAAAGGATATAAAAAGACTGGAAACGGTTCAGAGGAAGGTGATCAAAATAATTTGGAGCCTGTGTCAGAAGGCGTATGAGAAGAAACTTGAAGACCTAACTTTGTACACGCTGGAGAAGAGGAGGGACAGGGGAGATATGATTCAGACCTGTAAATACTTAAAGAGTATTAATGAACAAACAAACCTCTTCCAAAGATGGAGAAGCTGTAAAACTAGAGGGCATCCAAATGAAGGAAATGGTCACTTCCGGAGTGAACAGCAATCCCACAACTAGAAAAATCACTCCATCAAATTATCAAAAAATATATGGTATTTAATACTGGAGCAACAAAAGAGAAAGAGAGAGTTAGAATAGGTCTCAGATCAATATAGGACCACATTGGCAAGGGGGAAACCCCTCTAAGCCGCTGTCCCAACACATAAGAACATAAGAAATGCCATACTGGGTCAGACTAAGGTCCATCAAGCCCAGTATCCTGTTTCCAACAGTGGCCAATCCAAGTCACAAGTACCTGGCAGGTTCCCAAAAAGACACACAGGTTCCACAATGCTTCCATAAAGAATAAAATTACTCAGCATGTAGATAGTCATGGCCTAATGGGAGACAGCCAACATGGCTTTAGACAAGGAAGATCTTGTCTTACTAATCTGTTATGTTTTTTTGAAAGTGTGAATAAACAGGTGGACAAAGGTGAGTCGGTTGTAGGGTTGCCAACTTTTTCACCGAGAAAAACCCGACACCTGTGGCTCGCCATGCTCCACCCATTCTCCGCCCCCAGTCCCACCCCGGCCCCGTCCCCAGCCCCACCCACAAAAATTACCGAGGATTCACTCACACCCCCCCTCAGTGCTGGTTCACTCACCCCCTCCCCTCAGTGCTAGTTCACTCACTCACCCCCCCCCCGCTGACTCACTCACCCCCCCTCCCCTGCTGGTTCACTCATACCACCCCTCCCCTCCCTGCTGGTTCACTCACCCACCCCCCTGTCACTCACTCACCCCCCTCCCCTGCTGGTTCACTCACACCAACCCCCCTCCCCTGCTGGTTCACTCACACCACCCCCCCCTCCACTGCTGGTTCACTCATACCACTCCCCCCCTCCACTGCTGGTTCACTCACCCACCCCCCTGTCACTTACTCACCCCTCCTGCTGGGTCACTCACTCACCCCCCCTCCCCTGCTGGTTCACTCACACCAACCCCCCCTCCTGTTGGTTCACTCACACCACCCCCCCCTCCACTACTGGTTCACTCACCCACCCCCCTGTCACTTACTCACCCCTCCTGCTGGTTCACTCACACCACCCCCCCTCCACTGTTGGTTCACTCACACACCATCCCCCCCTTGCTGGTTCACTCACACCATCACCCCCTCCCCTGCTGGTTCACTCACACCCCCCCCCTGCTGGTTCACTCACACACCATCCCCCCCCCCCCTGCTGGTTTACTCACACCATCACCCCCCCCCTGCTGGTTCTCTCACACCATCTCCCCCCCCCCCTGCTGGTTCATTCACACCATCACCCCCCCTCCCCTGCTGGTTCACTCACACCACCACCCCCCCCTCCCCTGCTGGTTCACTCACACCCCCCCTCCCTGCCCAAGCCGCTGCTTCTGCTTTGTACAGAGCAGCGGCTGCAATACACTTACATTGAAAGTAAAGGCAAACTGTGTGAGGAGCCCTCCGGTCATCGCAGCGCCCGAGGAAGTGATGTCATGGGGGCGGGCTCCTCACAGGTTGTCTTTCCTTTTCAAATTAACTTTATTGCAGCTAAAGTTAATTTGAAAAGGAAAGACAACCTGTGAGGAGCCCGCCCCCATGACATCACTTCCTCAGGCTCTGCGATGACCGGAGGGCTCCTCACACAGTTTATCTTTAGTTTTCAATGTAAGTGTATTGCAGCCGCTGCTCTGTACAAAGCAGAAGCAGCGGCTGCACTGCTATAGGGAATCGCGATCGCGTTCGCGCCGCGGACTTCGGCACAAAAGCCGGTTTTTTGCTCTGGCCGCTCCCGATCTTGCGGCCAGAGCAAAAAACGGCTTTTTAACGGCCGGTTTTACATCTGTGCCAGCAGCCGGCCTGGCCATGGAAAAACCGGCCGGTTGGCAACCCTAGTCGGTTGATATAGTGTATCTGGACTTTCAGAAAGCCTTTGACAAGGTCCCTCATCAGAGACTTTTGGCAAAACTAAAGAGTCATGGGATAGGAGGCAGTGTACTACTGTGGATCAAGAACTGGTTAAGAGATAGAAAGCAGAGGGTTGGGCTAAATGGCCAATTTTCCCAATGGAGAAAGGTGAATAGTGGTGTACCCCAGGGATCTGTGCTGGGTCCGCTGCTTTTTGACATATTCATAAATGACCTGGAAAGTGGAATAACGAGTGAGGTTATCAAATTTGCAGATGACACAAAACTATTTAAAGTTGTTAAAACCCAAGAGGATTGTGGAAAATTGCAAGAGGATCTTGATAAATTGGAAGACTGGGCATCAAAATGGCAGATGAAATTTAATGTGGACAAGTGCAAAGTTATGCACCTAGGGAAGAACAACCCAAACTATGGTTATACAATGCAAGGTTCCACATTAGGAACCACCACCGAGGAAAAAGATTTAGGCGTCATTGTGGATACCATGTTAAAACCCTCGGCCCAGTGTGCAGCGGTGGCCAAGCGAGCAAATAGAATGCTAGGTATCATAAGGAAAGGAATGGAAAATAAAACAAAAGATATTATAATGCCTCTATATTGCTCCAAGGTGAGACCGCACCTTGAATATTGTGTGCAATTTTGGTCGCCATATCTTAAAAAGGATATAGAGTTGTTAGAGAAGGTTCAGAGAAGAGCTACCAAAATGGTAAAGGGGATGGAAGGATACTCCTATGAAGCAAGGCTAAAAAGGTTAGGGCTCTTTAACCTGGAAAAGAGACGGCTGAGGGGAGATATGATAGAAGTCTATAAATTAATGAACGGAGTGGAATGGGTAAACATAGATCGATTGTTTACATTATCAGAATATAGACAGACTAGGGGACATAAGAACATAAGATATGCCATACTGGGTCAGACCAAGGTCCATCAAGCCCAGTATTCTGTTTCCAACAGTGGCCAATCTAGGTCATATGTACCTAGCACTTTCCCCAAGAGACACAAGCAATGAAGCTACAGGGTAAACTACTTAAGACTAATAAAAGAAAATATTTTTTCACTCAACGTGTAATCAAACTCTGGAATTTGTTACCGGAGGATGTAGTAAAGGCTGTTAGTGTAGCTGGGTTTAAAAAAGGCTTGGACAAGTTCCTGGAGGAAAGGTCCATAAACCATTATTAAGAAGGGACCCAGGATATCAATGCTTGACCCAGTACAAGCATTGTGGAACTTGTGTCTCTTGGGGAAACTGCTAGGTACATATGACCTAGATTGGCCACTGTTGGAAACAGGATACTGGGCTTGATGGACCTTGGTCTGACCCAGTATGGCATATCTTATGTTCTTATGTTATGTTCTTGCCCCAGGGCAAGCAGTAGATTTTCAGTATCCTTTTTAATAATTGTTTATGGACCTTTCCTCCAGGAACTTGTTCAAACTGGTTTTAAACCCAGCTACACTAACAACTTTTACTACATCCTTCAATAACAAATTCCAGAGTTTGATTACATGTTGAGTGAAAAAATATTCTCGTATTAGTCTTAAATGCATTACACTGTAGCTTCATTGCTTGTCCCCTAGTCTTTCTACTTTTTGATGACAAACAATTAACCTAAGTTTACCTGTTCCACTCCATTCATGAATTTATAGACCTCTATCATATCTCACCTTGGCCGTCTCTTTTCCAAGTTAAAGAGCCCTAACCTTTTAAGCCTGTCCTTATAGGGGTATCCTTCCATCCCCTTTACCATTTTGGTGGCTCTTCTCTGTACTTTTTCTAATAACGCTATATCCTTTTTAATATACAGGAACCAGAATTGCACACAATATTCAAGGTGCAGTCGCACCATGGAATGATATAGAGGCATTATAATATCCTTTGTTTTATTCTCCATTCCTTTTCTTCTGATTCCTAGCATTCTATTTGCTTTTTTGGCTGCCGTTGCACATTGGGTGGAATGGTTCAACATGTTATCCATGATGATACTTAAATCTTTTTCCTAGGTGCTGGTTCCTAATGTGGATCCTTGCATCGTATAAGATTAAATTAGACTTACCTGCTAATTGTAGTTCCTGGAGGAACTCCAGTCTAGTCCCAGAATCTCTAGGCTGTGATCCTCCTCCAGCAGCCCGGAGACTGAGAAGTGTCATTCCCGTGACATCACTGGCACATAAGCCCCAGAATCGCCTCTCCTCACCAGTTATCTATTGACAAAGCAGACTCACCGGAGCAACCATTAAGTAGTAAGTATACCATAACCAGCACCTAAAACATTAACTTCCCACTGAAGGACGCCAAGCCAAACTATGTACATAATCCTCTGAAATGTGCTCTGCGTGCTGAGGAACACCTTTCCTTCCCCTGCGAAGGATGTTGGCCCCCCTCCCCCAAACAACACCCTGAGCTAGGAAAACTACATTGCAGAATAGCCACTCGTGACTCCTACCTGTTATCTTAGTCCCGCTTCAGGCCATAATCCATTCCAATATCAGGACGGGATATGGGACTAGACTGGAGTTCCTCCAGGAACTACAATTAGCAGGTAAGTCTAATTTAATCTTCCTGATCGTCCCTCCAGTCTAGTCCCGGAATCTCTGGGGATGTAACAGAGCAGTGAATAAATTCAACGGGAGGGCCCCGTTAGACCAGCCTGAAGCACCACCGATCCAAAACAGGTGTCCCTCTCCGCCTGAACATCCAGACGGTAATGCTTCACAAAGGAGTGCAAGGAAGACCAGGTCACCGCCTTACAGATTTCCACCACTGGCACCAGACTGCACTCTGCCCAAGAGGCTGCCTGCACCCTAGTGGATTGAGCCCTCAGCCCTTCTGGAACCACCCGGCCTTACAACAGATACGCTGACGCGATGGCCTCCTTCAACCACCAGGCAATGGAAGCTTTAGACGCTGCCTCACCCTTTCTTGCTCCCTGAAACACCACAAACAGCCTATCTGATTTACGGAAACTGTCTGTCCTGCGGATATACTGCTTCAAAGGTCGCCGAATATCCAACCGATGCAAATGTCCCTTCGGCTGACCCCCGCTCTGTGCCGCGAACACTGGCAAGGACACGGACTGATTCACATGAAAAACAGAAACCACCTTTGGCAAAAAGGACGACACCGGCCTCAAAACCACCTTAGTATCAAAGAAAGCCAGAAAAGGTTTCCTACAGGACAGCGCTTGCAATTCCGATATTTGTCTCGCCGAAGCAATCGCCACCAAGAACACTACCTTCAGAGTGAGGTCCTTCAGAGTCACCTTCGCCAATGGTTCAAAGGGCGCTCCACCTAACGCCCCAACACCAATGGGAGATCCCAAGTTGGAACAACTTGTTTATGCAGCGGCCTCAACAGGGTTACTGCCCGCAAAAAAAGCTTAATATCCGCATGTCCTCTGAGCGCCTCACCTTGCACCTTACCCCTATAACAGGACAGCGCTGCCAACTGAACCTTCAATGAAGCGGTTGCCAAACCCTTCTGAAATCCATCTTGCAAGAAGGACAGCACTTGCGGAACCGACGCCTTCAAGGGAACGAAATCCCTATCCGCATACTATGCCTCAAACACGCGCCACACGCTAACACAGGCCAACGAGGTAGATTGCCGCCTAGCCTTCAGTAAAGTGGAAATAACCCCCACCGAATAACCCTTCGCTGTCATCCTAGCCCTCTCAAGAGCCAAGCCGTAAGCGAGAATCGATCTACCTGAGGCATGCACAGGGGCCCCTGTGTCAGAAGATCCGCTCGAGCCGGAAGCTGCCATGGCTTTCCTACCAACAGCCTCACCAGATCTGCGTACCACGGTCTTCTGGGCCAATCTGGCACTATCAAAATCACCTGACACATCAGCGACCTTTTAAACTCCCTTCTCTCTCCATTCACCACAAAAATCAAATATACCCCAGCAGATCAAGAGCAATAAACAGAACTTATCTGAAACAATTTCCAGAAAATGAATCCTGGAAGAACTCATGCTCTGCTCTGAGTTGCAGCACCCCAATGCCTCTCCTTAGCTCCCATTAAGAGTTTCGCCAATGTTGCTTCTTCAGGGGATATTGGAATTGACATGGTTAAAAACACAAGAAAAACCATAAACACTTGCCCTCAATAACTACCATACCCTAATAAACACTCCCAAATCATCAAACCCCACTTAACACTATCAAACAATTATCAAACATACGGTCCCAGACAAAGTTCAACAAGACCAGACCCACTGAAAAAACTCCGCGCATGCGACTTAAGATACATTCCTCCTTTTAACTACTTAAAGAGAAAGCACACACCTATCTCATACCAGCAAATAAATTCAATTCACACACAAACACCCCAGTCCATTAAAAAATGTAAACCCCCTGGAATCACCGTATGCAACCAAAAGATCCAACTAGAGGGCATAACATGAAGCTGAAAGGCAATGTCAGGAAATACTTTTTCACTGAAAGGGTGGTGGATGCTTGGAATGCCCTCCCGATGGAAGTGGTGGGGCAAACACAGTGACAGAATTCAAAATGGCATGGGACAGACACTGTGGATCCCTTTATAGCAACAGGATAAAATCAAAACATACATAATTATCTCTTATATCACAACAAATAGGAGTGACCTACATGGAGCAGTGGGTTAACCCCTAAACAAAGGCTTGGGGAGGGGTGGCCTGCACAGAGCAGCAGGTGCACCTACTCTTGCCACCTTGCTGGGCAGACTAGATGGACCATACTGGTCTTTATCTGCTGTCATATACAGTCAAACCTCGGTTTTCATGATTAATCCGTTCAAAAAAGTCTGACTAAAACCGAAACGTATGAAAACTGAAGCAATATTTCCCATAAGAAATAATGTAAATCCAATTAATCCGTTCCAGACACCCAAAAATATTCACAAAAATACATTTTATAGAGAATAACTATATTTTTACATACAGAAAACAATGAGAAATAAATATAAATGACTAATGAAATGGATAAATGAACATTTAACATCACTGAAAGCAAGCTAAGTACAGTACTGTACAGTACAGTATGTTAACATCTGGCCTTAGCCACCCCTGACAAGCTGCTGTGCCCAGCTCTCTTCGGAATCACATTGAATTCAGTCCATTAAAATACCTTTACATTATCTGCTCAATGCTTCAGAATGGCAGAAAATCTTAATGATATAGCTTCAGACGTACCCTGCAAGAGAAAGAACTGCCTCCCACATTCATGCAACATCTCCTGCTTACGTTGACAGCTTTTCTTCCCTGCTACCGGGACAAAATCTCAGTCAAAAGACGTTGAAAACCGAAGCAATGCATGAAAACCGGGACAAAATCTCAGTCAGAAAAGACGTTGAAAACCGAAGCGTATGAAAACCGGGGCAAATGAAAACCGAGGTTTGACTGTACTATGTTACTGTGTTAAGTAAATCTCTTCATAAAGGCAGGTACTAAATCCTAATAAATAAAAGACAAGGTCTGGACTAGTGTTTAAATCCTCAAACTTTAGCCCTTTCCACGCGGCGGTCCCATCCTGTGCGACAAATGCATAGCATGCTAGTTTTTGTTTTGTATGACTTAACCAAAGTACATCATGACTGGTTTCTCTAGAATGTGTATGTCATATAAGGTGTTATTTGGCCAGTTTTGGAAACCATATTTCAAAAGGATATAAAAAGACTTGAAATGGTTCACAGGAAGGCGACCAAAATGATCTGGAGTCAGTGCCAGAAGATGTATGAAAAGAGACTCCAAGACCTAAATATGTGCACTCTAGAGGAGAGGAGGGACAGGGGAGATATGATACAGACCTTTAAATACTTAAAGAATATTGACGAACAAACACATCTTTTTCAAAGACAGGGGAGCTGCAAAACTAGAGGGCATAACATGAAGCTGCAAGGGGGTAAACTGAAAGGCAGACCAGAACACGATGGCGTCTGGGTAACTCCAGGGCACTTATTGCTTCTGAGATGTCGGAGTCTTCTGATGTTCCTGAAATGGGCAAGAAGCATAAGTAGAAGACTTTGCCCTCCAGTAGTGGGCTTGCGGCACTGGGATTACTGCGGACCCTTCAGGAGTGCAGTATGGGCCTAGCGGCTCCGCGGGATGCCACTTCAGCTGCCCTGGCATTGCTATCTGCGACAGTGGTTAGTGGGGTATCGTTAAGCCTCATGGAGAGGACTGCTCCGCCACATCCTGGAAATTTTGCCTGCGGGTCCTTTGCTGTGCTGATGGGAGGGGGGCTGTTGAAGAGCATGGAGGATTGTTGTCATCCACGGTTGTTGAAGGGGGCATGTGATGAGAGAGCTTGACCCCGCTGAGAGAGGTGAAACGGCACTTCCAGAGTCAGCGGTACTGAGAAGATCTGCACTTGTAACTATGGATTCGCTTTGGGAGGCTGTGGCCACAGTGAACTCATTACTTCAAGCAATTGTAAGTGGTTTCTCTCAAGAGTTAAGTAAAGTTAAAGATTTTGGGCAGGTTCTGTCTCATGAGCAGGGGAAGAGTACTGCCAGACTGGATCTCCTGGAGGCTCATCATAGGGAGCTCCGTGAGGTTGTGAAGGTGCAGATGAAAGATTTGACCATAACCTCCCATAAACTGGAATACCTGGAAATTATGGCCAGATGGAATAACTTACGTTTTATTAAGTTTCCTAAATCTCTTTTAATTGCACCAGTGGAGATGGTAAAAAAATATCTTCAGGAGGTTCTTGAGATGTCTGGGGAAAATCTTCCACCCATTACTAGAGCCCAGTACTTGTCTGTGAGTTCAGCGTTGGGAGCGGATGAGGAAGATCGGCTGCATGGCCAAGTACAATCACAGTAAGGGCTATCGGATCTGACTGGGTTTCTTGAGAGCTCCTTAGAAGTGGTGACGGTCGTTCCACTATGGTGATACCTTCGCCCTAGAAATGGACCGAAACTCAGTGTTGCGTTATTTTTCCGTCATAGACATGTATCATTTTTGGGGTCTAGCATTTACATTTTTCTTGATTTCTTCAGGACAAACCAAAAGAGACGCAGGGACTGCTTGGATTTGAAACAAAGGGTTCTTGCTCTGGGTGGGTCTTTTATGTTAAAATTTCCTTGTCGTATGATTTCCCTGGATGGAAGAAAGTTTTTATTCTTTGACCCAAAACAATTGTTAACCATCTTTCGGGGTGGGAGGGTTGGTGATGGCCTGATGTTACTTAATGCTGGCTGTGGGTCTGGGGGCCTAATATTTCTTTAACCTTAGGGTAAGATACATTATTACCTATTTCTTGTTCTCTCTGTAATGGTGTGGTCTAATACTGGTACAGAGTCAGGTGTATATTTCTTTTGTTTTCAGTACTTTTTTCATTCTTACATACTTTGTTGATTCTTGGTTTTCTATGTTGGGAACTATGCGTGTTAAAATGATAACGATTAAATTTTAAAAAAAGCAACGTCAGGAAATACTTTTTCACGGAAAGGGTGGTGGATGCTTGGAATGCCCTCTTGATGGAAGTGTTGGGGGCAAATACAGTGACAGAATTCAAAATGACATGGGACAGACACAGTGGATCCCTTTGTACTACTATTAAACATGTATAAAGAGCTAGAAGGCATCCGCAGCGCTGCACAAAGACAGATAGAGACAGTCCCTACTGTCAGAGCTTACAATCTAATCAAGACAGACAAAAGATAGGAATAAGGATAGAGCAGGGAAGGGGAAGGAGACACAAGGGACTAAGGGATCAGGAGCCAAAAGCAGCCTCAAAGAGGTGAGCCTTTAGCATGGGTTTGAAAGGGGCAGAGATGGAGCCCGATGCACAGACTCAGGAAGTTTGTTCCAGGCATAAGGAGCAGCGAGGTGAAAGGACTGAAGTCTGTGAAGTCTGGAGTTAGCAGAGGAAGAAAAGGGCAAAGAGTGGAGCAAGCCAGCAGAAGAGCGGAGTTCACGAGGAGGGGAGTAGGGGGAGAGGAGAGAGGAAAGGCAGTGAGGAGAAGAATGAAACCAAAGCAAACTTAAATATCTTTTATACATCCATAAATAGAGGGGGGGGGGGGGGGGACCTGCACGGAGCATCAGGTACAACAGTAAACACAGGCATGGGGAGGGGGGGGGGGACCTGCACGGAGCTGCAGTTACAACCCCTAGACTAGATGAACCTTACTGGTCTTTATCTGCCGTCATATACTATGTCTGTTACTATGTTCTTGTTAAAATGTATCCGGATCTGGTATGAGCAACAGAAAATTTATCCGAGTGGAAAGGGTTGAGTCAAGAGCAGTCTTGGAATGCAAATTCTAATCACAGCTCTTGCCCTGACATTGCAGGTGACCTTGGGCCGGCCTCTTTGTTCCTTTTATGTGCCTCTTCCCTTTGGTAAATGCTGAGCAGAGATGACAGGAAGTGTACTCTCTTCGGCATCATGCATTAGTGGTAGGAGGTTTCACTGTAGCTCTGTTGCCAGTTGTACACCATCACCTCCACATAAGGAAAGGGTTAAATGCCCGATTTCAGAGGCACAGCACCCAGCAGCCTGTGGGACTGCTGCAGAGGAAACAGCTTTGCTCATAGCCCTCACTGAATCATTGGCAGCAATAGAGTCCAAAACCTCCAACAGGAAGCGGTGGACCAAGGTACAGTTCCAGAAGCAGTTTAACGCATTTCCTTTATACTTTACACAGAAGAGTGCGATGGTTTTTGACATGATAATTCCACAGCTAAATCCTCACACAGAGCACGACATTGGCAAGTGAACTGAGACTGCAGCACCTCCAGCTGGGGGAGGCTGACACTGCGATTGGAAACATCTTTTAGGATCCCCTTTTCTATGTTTCAGGTATATACATCCCTGTTAAGCTTCACGAACATTGACTGAGGGTAAAAACAAAATCAAATTAAATCCTGATAAACTGGAAGGAATCCTCTTTTCCAACTGAAATTCTTTCAGAACTACCTCATTTTGGTCAATTGCCAATTATTCTTAGATTCCATTAACCCGTTTTGGACCAGTGTATGTTTTACATACATAAGGTTTCCATACTTACTACTCAACTGTTTACTAAGTAATGGTTATAAATTCAGTGGAACTATGTTTAGCTATTATCGTTATGTCAAAAAGCGTTATATCCAGATTTTTTTTTATCTGAGATCTAGTTAGTTTAATAGGTATTCAAAGTTTGCTGATTTTGACGGTACTGGCGGCTCAACATAAAAAGATCACAAAAAATAGTAAGTAGCTTATAATGCTGTAATAGCTACTATTTTGCAAATAAAAGTATTTGTAGACTTTAGAAACTAGGTTTAGATAACTGTAAGTTACTTAGTGTCAGAGTTATTGGTGCGTATATCAACCTTGTATGTTTTTCATACGCTGGGCTAATGTGTTGTCAAAACTAATTGCTGACAAGCATTCTGTTCTAGGTGTTTCAATGGTGCAATATCGACGCACTGCATCAGAAATGTTTTCACGTGTATCATATTCCGCCATCAGAATGGACTGTTGACAAACTATATTATATCATAATAAAGTGTTTTAAATGAAAACTGCAGTTTCAATAGTATCATACAGTATGTTTATGTCAATGAATATTGGAACTGAATCCTATCTTTTCTGAAGACGGACAATATACTATATTGGACCAGTGTATGAAAAACATACACTATGTGAAACTTCTATTTTCTGCAAAGTTTTAATATTTTTTATTATTGCCGGTATTTCATAGTTGTTTGAGTGTAACAAATCTAATAAATCATCCAGAACAGAGAAAGAATATGTGAGCTGTCCAAAACGGGTTAAAATCCTGGGTCTAGTTTTGGATAGGAAAGTGTGTTTTCAACCACAGAATTTGTGTGTGGTTGAGAAATCCTTTTATGTATTGTGACTGCTTTGGTCTGTCTGTCCTATTAGATATCACAATTTTTCATGCTTTACTTAGCAACCAATTAGACTACTGCAATGTGCTCTATCTAGGTCTCAGATCTACTCCGATCAAGCGTCTGAGGTTAGTACATAGCACTACAGCTAGACTTCTTATGGGGCAAAGAAGCTTTGCCATATTATTCTCTACTTCTTTATTTACAGTAATTTAGAATCTGCCAAAATGAAGAGCTATTCTAGGTGAATGCACCTCACAACAGAATCCGATGGTGATCCCAACCTATAACTTAATCCATTTTGAAGCTACCAGACTACCCCTTAACTCCCCTATTCTATGGATACGATGGTGTGCTTGTATGTAAGATTCCTTCTTTCCTTTCCTGGTACTTAAGCCATGCACATATTTTGTTGGATATGTTTATCAGTCTTTACATACCACATATCTGTGACCCCGCTGCCCTCAGCCATTAAACAGAATTTGAAGATCTTTCCTTCAGGAGAAGAGATCCATCCACTGAAAGAAATGCTGGATAGAGGAAGAACTGATCTATTTGTCCTTGCCCTAAAGTATATGATGGGTGTACTACTCGGAAGACTCATGTACATTTGGCTGAACATAGAAGCCGTGTTGACAATAAGGTAGTTTCTGCTCCATTAGCACCTTCATTGACAGCAACACCAACATTCTGTCGCTGATATTAAATGGCGTGTATTTGACTCTTTCATGGGGGGGGGGGGGAGTGATTATAGAAGGTTAATTCACCGTGAAAATATGTGGATGTTTAAACTTAGATCTATTGAACCTGAAGGTCTGAACCAATCAGTGAATTGGTTCATGTTGCTCTGACCATGTGACCTGGAGGATCCTGTAAGTATTGTGGCGCAGCAGCGTCTAAGCAGTTGCCTATAAGAAGCAGCATGCCAACTGTTCTTTGTTAAACTAACTTATTTCCAGAGCAAATGCTGCTGGGACCTTTGTAGTTGTGGTTAATAAGCAGTCCGAGTAGTTTTAGGCAGTTCACAGGAAATGTATTAATTTTATCTTGTTTCATCAAACTTAGCACAGTAAACTTCTCTTTGGAACATGAACAAGGGGTAACAGAAATAGTGATGAGTAACTCAAATAGCTTCCTTCAGCAAACTGGAAATTAATGCTTTAAACAGTGCTGAGTAAAACAAATTGTGAATCCTGAAAGAAAAGAAAAGGATTACAAACACTCAGAGCATTTAAACACAGTTCTGAATTCTTTCTTTAAACCAGCAATTCAGCTTTTCTTCTTATTAAACATAAGCTGTTGAGCAATCCATTATAGAATCTGAATCGTGGTCTAATTCAGCTAATTCTGTTTCCATGTCCTCTATTTCATCCTGAAACAGCTCTGGGTTTTTATCAGCATAACCTGTCTTCAGTTGTTGCATTAATTTAAACACTTTATCCCAGGGATTTCTTTTTCTCCCCTCGGGGTTTCTATATGCATTGCATGGCTTTGTATCTCTAGGCAAAACACTCACATGACTCTGCCGTCTCTGCTGGCTTCTATGCACAGACTTCCTTTCAGGCTTTACAGAAGAATAAATCTCCCCTTCAGAATCCTCAGCAGCCTCACTGCTATCTGAGCTGTATTCTACAATTCTCCCAGAGTTCTGGCTCCTACCTTCACAAGGGCTTACAAACTCTGTACAGCTGTACCTGGTAGAAGAGCTGCCGGTAGAAACCTTTCTGTGCTGAGGTTCAGACTTGCTCTGCCATTCCCCTGGCTTTGGCTTCTGAACTCTGCCGTGATTCCTGTGTTTGCTCAGTCCAAGACTCCTGTCTGGACTCTGCTTCTCCTAATGCTTCAACCTCTGCTTCCCGTGCTGCAACCTCTACTTCTGCCAATGCTTCCCGTCCTAACTCTCTTTGCTTCTGAGAGCTTAAATCTTTGAGTGTGAGAGGCGTTTTCCTAGCTCTTCCCCCCACGTGTTTCTCATTTGCATTTTGTGTTGCCATGGAGGCAGGGTGTGGTCTGTACTCAGCCCTCTCAATCATGTGGTTTTCCTCTCTAGGTGTTGATTTAACTGATTGCCTGCCTGAGCCATGCTTTAACTCAGAAGAAAAAGTTTTAAAACCAACCCTTTTTCTATGCCTGTCAGTGTCCTCATTACCACAGTATATAGGAAGATGGTGTTGAACTGAGTTATAGTCCAGCCTGGTAATGCAGTTAAGTGTGCTAATGCTGGTCGAAACACAATATTGTGTTGGGTTTGTTTGTATTATTTGTTTGAAAAGATTGATGTACATTACTAAGGCTGTTTGAATTCTTCCGGCAGGACCGATGATGATATATGAGCAAGCTAGGACAAGCCTTTTGGGGCTGCTATGCTGATAGGTTTGCTTTGTCTGACTTTAGTTCTGATTTTTTTGAGATCCTGTCTGTTTTTTATTAAGATTTAGATTTTCTCAGTTCAATAGGCTTTTGTAGAATTGATGTTTATTTAAAGGATGATCTGAATATTAAATACGTGAAGGTTAGGTTTTGTATAGTATGAATTAGTACAACTGTCTGTTTGCATTCTGGATAGAGAAAGCAGACCAGCGGCCTTCCAAAGCATTGCACAGCAGGGAGACTACTAAGGGTTTTATAGCTCACCCCAGAATACAGTCAGTGTGTCAGAAATAGGCCAAGTTGGGTCCATCAGCAGATCCCAGGTGGGCACCATTGTTAAGCAGTGACTGGGCATGTTTAGAGTGAAACCTCCTGTCACCAAACAGGCTGCGGAGAGGGGAATGATGATGAGAGGAGAAAAGATTTATGAACAAAGTATAAATTTGAATATAGGACCCTCTTTTTCCTTCTCTGCTGTAACCAGGTACAATGTCGGCCCTTCTCTCAGAGGGAGAATGACTTACAGGAAGCAGCAGTAATATTATTCTAAGATCCTGCTTGCAGAAAAAATGACAGTCTGGCTGCTCCCACAGTGGGTTATGGGCTTAATCAAGTGCAAGGTGTTGGGGATTGTTGAAAACCAAAGACATGGGGAAAGTAACCTGCATCACAGCACAGGTTCTGCCCTAGCAACCCTATTGGGCAGATTGAATGGCCCATCTTAGTCTTTGCCATCATCCAAAAGGTTACTATTAAAAAATGTGGAGACCCATCTTCCTGCTTCAGAAAGCTCTGCTTTGACTTATCTTTTTCATTACTAGTGATACCTTTGCCCAAAATTTTTTTAAAACCCAAAAATAAACTAGGCAACACATCTCAGTGCTTTGATAGCACTGCTCCTAGCCATGTGCATTTCAAAACTAGTGTAGATAGATTAGGCTTTCTCAGTATGTACATCTTCCATTGCAGAGACACCAAAGACCAAACTCAGACATGGGCTTGGCCCTATAATTAGAGAAACAGTAGCACTACCCTGGATCAAACTATCCCCACTGTCGAACACATAGTTCCCCCAGAGTGCATTTGCCTCAGACGTAGAAGCTGCATCTGGCTTAGAGGCTAGTAGAGGTCCAGACTGTGCCAGAGGGGTGGGCGGGTAGCATGGCGCAGGCCACTGAAGCAGTCACTGGTGTGCCAGGCAGCCCATATGGTACAGACAGCAGATGGCCAGTTTGAGTTCATCTCATAGGCCTCAATGCAGGCAGATTGCTACAATGGCCTGGTGGGGAGCAATGCAGGGACAGGGGGGGGGGGTGTCAGACTCTCATCCTCTTCCAATTGTTTCACTATTCCAAGGTTTAGTGAATCTCCCAACTATTTAACTAAGCAGGAAGGACAGTCAACCCTACGTGTATGTAAAGGGGGGGGGGGTGGTGTTGGACATTGAGAAAGGGACACTAGAGTCCAGAGGCAGGGGCTGAAGGGTCAATCTGTTACTCACAATCAGTGTGATGTGCAAATACCCAAACTCAGGCAATAGAGAGCTAAAGCAAGGTGCAGCAGAGCTTTAAATGGTTTTTGTTTAATTGCCCACATCCCAAAAGAAAAAAAAATTTAAACCTAATGTTCTTTTACAAAGAGGGGGATGCTTACGGATGAGATATAGGAGAATGTGAACTTTGTGGAGGTTGAAATATTACTGCAGTAGCCCTAAGAGGCTAGAGAGAGCAGGAAGGAGACAGGACACAGCTCGGAGCAGGAAGAGTTTTTAGAAGACAGAGAGAGAGAGAGAGAGAGAGAGTCTGAGCTGGACTAGGAGGCGAAAGGTCTCAGGAGAGCAGTAGAGATGAGGAGCAGACAGTGTGTTACAGGGGTGACATTAGGACTCCTCCTTTAATTTCTCTCTCTCCGCACAGTCTATCCTCTAGTGCAGCTCTCACATGAGTAAATGCAAATTGTTTAAACCCCCCCCCCCCCAAAAAAAAAAAATTACAAAGACTAAGGGGGGTTATGCCATGAAGTCTCAAAGCATGACATTTAAAACAGAGGAAAATAAGTTTTTCAATGTATAATTGCCAGTGGCTGTGGTAAGTTAGTGTAGCCAGGTCCAATAAAGCCTGTTAACTACTCGTAAAGAGCCAGGGAAAGCTACTGCTTAACCCGAGGAGGGAGAAGACGGCACTGCATCAGTACCTGTCACACATTTACTAGGTACGTCTGATTGGACTCCCACTGTAGCAAACAGGATCCTGGGCTTGATAGACCATTGATCTGACCCAGTATAACAAGTTGCATGTTTTTATTCAAAGCTCTGCGGGAGAACAGTGAATCAACACCCTGCAGAGCCACTGAATATGTCCTACACACCATCACTGCATAGATTGAGGGACCACCTCTGGTCTCAGCCACATGGATTCAATCCTCACCAGCTGGCTGCATGCCCAATTTTGTGCTGTAAAGAGCAACTGCAGGGAGATCTCCTCTTTACACTGTACCTCAAGCCAGTCTTTCCCCATCCTTACAGATAAAAGCTTTAAGAATCAGAAGCCCAAGCAGCAGAGCTGTGTCCAGTCTGAAAATGGAAGAGATTTTTAAACAGCACAGGATCTGCTTCAGGACTTACTATTCACCTACATACTGTGTAATATTGTGAGCAGAGGCACTAGGGCTCCAGAACTATGTAAGACAGACACAGCCCAGATTACAGCAATAGCTGGTGAGCAGGGACAGTCTCTACATCTGTATGTACAGCAATTACAAGCATGTCACACAGCTCTGATAGCTCTGTCCTTATTACAGAAGCCACCTCAAAGCCAACCCTTAGTTTACTGCTTTCTTTTCAACTCAGCAGAGTAGCAAGGACCTGGGCAAAGATTATAGCACAGCAGCTCCCAACCCCCTTCTCCCACAGATCCATTACCCACCTCAGAACCTTCCTAGGTGCACTCTACAAGCACAACTAAACACCAACAACCCCACTTCCTTTCCCTTGACTGCCCTGAACTGGGGTTATAGAGGAAGGCTTTACTCTCACACCTGCCCCAGGCATTAAGGGCTTCTTATCACCACCCATTATTAGTCCCACCCCAGTCCAAGGGGGATAGAGAGGGGCTGCAGGTACCAGCAGCCTCAGTTCACTACACATTACACACAGCCAGTTAGTTAGTTCCACTTTATTGCATTAGGATAGGGAATGGAAGAGGAATAATGAAAACAGAGAACCAGAACAGCCTCCATCAGCTTTCACACAGGAGCAGAAGGGAGAGGCAGTACAAGAAATAGCACCTCCACATCCCAAATCCAAAGTGAATAGCTTAAGGAACCATTCAGTAGCCAAGTCAAGGCAATGACCAAGAGGTATATGGTACATAGCAAAGGTGGATGATACTGGAAGAAGAGAGAGATGGAAGTGTTCACATGTCTTCTCCCATCATTCAATGCTTGGCATTTATAATGTCAATAAATTCTGGCTTCAAGGAGGCTCCACCCACCAGGAAGCCATCCACATCCCCCTGGGAGGCAAGTTCCTTACAGGTAGGCCCAGTCACCGAGCCTGTAGGAAGAGGAGAGAGAAAGGGAACAAGAAATAGATGAGCAAGAGGAAACTAGTTCCTCACCTACAGACTCAGCAGGCATAGGGACTCCAGGCTATAAGCTCGCTTCCTCCCTCCCTCCTCTCTCCCCCCCACAAAGGGGTAAAAGGTGGCTGCTATTACAGGATATATAAAAAAAAAGTCCCTCTACATTACATTGGAGTCTCTCATCCATGTTCTCACATGTGGTCTGTCACACCTTCAGTTGCTAGGGGTAGATACTGTCCCCAACCCCACAGGGGGAGCTACAGCCATTGTTACCTGTGTTCTTAGGGTGGTACATTACAGTGATAGACAGCTGAAGATCAATTGTTTACACCATCAAACTACAGCTAGACTAGGCAACATGTAACAAAGCTACAATAGGGCTATTAAAGAGACTAAGAAACATTTTTTCACTTAACATTAATCAAAACTCTGGAATTTGTTAGAGGATACAGTAAAGTCTGTTAGTGTAACCAGCTTTTAAAAAAGGTTTAGACAAGTTCCTGGAGGAAAGGTCCATAAACCATTATTAATAAGGGACCCAGGATATCACTGCTTGACCCAATACAAGCATTGCAGAACCTGTGTCTTTTGGGAAACTGCTAGGTACATATGACCTAGATTGGCCACTGTTGGAAACTGGATACTGGGCTTAATGGACCTTAGTCTGACCCAGTATCTACTATCTTATGTAAGGCTGATTAGCCACCTCAATGACTTAATACATACTAGGCCCTGAAATACAGAAACACTTACCCTACTGACCTGAGGATAAGGGAACCTCCCTCTGCCCAGCCACAGGAGCACAAACTGAGCAGTATTAATGCACTTGCAGGTTTAAAAAAGCCAAGCAAGGATGAGTCATCTCCCACCAGCCATGACAAAAGGTAGGGGGAAGATGACTTCATTATAGCCTCATTGTTTTAGGACATTCCTACTTTCTTCCCATGCTGACATCCCTGGCTCAGGACAGCTGTGGCAAGAAGGCCTTGCTAGGTATGATAGTACCACATACTGGAGCTAGACTAGAGGTCTAAAAGCAGTCATGTTTAACAAAAAGGTAGAGATCATTTTGACTTTCCTACCTACCCTTTATGTAGTTTATTTGTAATGTAGAAAAGGAAGGAAGGAAGGAAGGAAAAAAGTTATTACCACTGGGGCTGTCAAAAACAGCATGTCCCATTCCTACAGTAGGCCCTGACCTTTAGTCTATTGTTATTCCCCTTCTTACTACCTCCCCTAAAGCTACCTTTACAGTCCATGAGATTCTTAAGTACAGGGGCTTACAAAAGAGACACTTCTACCCATCACAGCCTGCTGCTATACAGGTGTATAGTCAGTAAGGGTAGGAACATGCAAAGATCCCCAAAGTTTACTTTTTGAATATTTCTGTAAAACAAAAAAACATTTTGACTGAGCTAGTGGAAGCTAAGGTGACATTTTACTTAGCAGATAGTGTCTTTTCCTTGAGTCCTGCTAGGTCAGTCCACAAAAGTGTGCTGTGTTCTGCTACCAGCAGATTAATGTCATTGAAACCCAGGCTTTTCGTTGGTGGCCTTGTCTCCACCAGTCCCATGCCTCTGTCTCACCAGGTCTCTTCAGTATCTGTCCCAAAGCATATGGGAGAAACATGGCAAGCCTCAAGTTCAATGGTGGGGGAACAATGAGTAATCGACAATAGAGAATTATATACAGGAAAGCAGAAACAGAAGGCTGTCAGTAAAAGTGAACCTGCAGAGCAAAGGATAAAAATCATACTGGACCAAAGGGTACTACAGCAGCAGAACAGAAAAATATAGAGTCAGGGACAGGCCTCAGGCTGTCCTTTCATTGAGGCCTGCTTGACATTTTACTTACCAGCTAATGTCATCTTCTATATCCATCCTGCTAGACTAGTCCAGACGAGTGGAACTACCAAAGCTACAACACCACAAAGCAGGAAGAAAAAACAGCAGATTGTAAAATCCTTGGGCCAACCATGTGCCCCAGACATGGAGGCAAACAAAACATGACTAAGGAAACTGGTCTTGATAGAACAGCCAACTGTCACTAGTCACCAACAGAGTGAGCTGTTTACTAGCTATTGGCAACTGCTTCTAGGATTCACGGGAGCCCAAGATGCAGGGTTAGTTCTAAAAAAAGAGAAGCCAAACTCCATTGTACTGGAAAGTTTGAACTGTCTCTTGCTTGGCTATTTCTAATACTAATAAAAGTTGAAAATAAAAATCCTTGAGCCAAAGGCAAGCTCCACAAAATGTGGACCATGGTTGCCCATATAGGCACTTGACAAAATGTCTGCAGGTGCTACCAAGCTCTGCCCCACCCACAAGGCTGCTTGTGCAAGATGGGCAAACGCTCAACTGGCCAGTTCCAGATAAGTTGTGGCAGTGGCCTCCTTAAATCCAGCACCCCAAAGTCAACTTAGCCACTACATCACCCTTGTGTGGTGATAAGGACCCCCCCCCTCTTGACAAAAAGATGGTCAGACTTATGAAAAAAATTCATAAGGTGCTTCTTCAGTACTTAGAGGCTTATGGACATCTGCAAGGCAGAGATCGTTATCCTTCCCGACACTACTCCTTAGAGGAAGGCAAGCAGCATCTGATTTACATGAAAGGAAAAAAGTCTTCAGCAAGAAGAAATGCTCAGGTTGAATGGAAACTGCGTCCTTTGAAAGAAAAAAGCAGATTGGAACATAAGAAATGCCAGACTGGGTTAGACCAAAGGTCCATCAAGCATCAGTATCCTGTTTCCAACAGTGGCCAATCTAGGTCATAGGTACCTAGCAGTCTCACCAAAAGACAGGTTCCACCTTGTGGAACAAACTGCAACACTACTGAATGTCAAATCCTTCAAAATTAGCACACTTCAATGGCCCAAAGGGTGCCAACATCAGGGCCCTGAGCAACAGAGACTGATCCCATGAAGGGACCAGAGTATGCAGACACCAAAGCCCCTGGAGAAAGTGGGATATCTGGGTGCAAGGCTAGAGAATGACCAGCCATTGGACCACAGGAACAGGCCAAAAGGTGCCACCTGAACTTTCAGGAAGTTAAGGAAAAGGCCCTGCTCCAGGCCAACTTGCAGACAAGCCAGAGATGGCACCTTGGCTGCCTCAGGGGGCCAACCCCTGAGCACCCCACCATTGCTCAGAGGCACCAGGGCCACATGTATGCTAGCTTGGTAAACCTCTGTGCTTGGAGAAAAGTGGAGACCACCACTGGAGAATAGCCCTCATAAGCTGTCTCCGTTCAAGAGCCAAGGTGTACATAAGGAACCAGGTGCTCCAGGATGATCAGTCCATGCCACAATAGGCCCAGAGATGGAGGCAACCAAAGGAGCCGCATCAGGTCTCCAACCCACTCTCCTCAGCCAATCAACCTGGGTGGTGTTCTATACACCAAATCACACTCCACCAGGGGCCCCACAGAGGAAACATGTGCAGCAGGTGGAAACTTGGCCAAGGCTGCACCACAGCATTGGTGCCCTTGTTTGAACCCTGTTTGTGTGGTGACTGAAGCAGCAGCAAACATCAGCATTGGCGTGGGTCACCATCAGATCCATTTCAGGGCAATGTCAGCAGCACAGAATCAAGTAAAATGCTTCTTGATTCAACTCCCACCTGCGAGAGAAGTCCGCTTCCACACTGTCCATCCTGGAGCATGTGCTGAGCTGGCAAGGCTAGGAGGTTCTTCTCAGCCCAGGCCAACAGAAAAGCCACATCTAGAGCTACCCCAATACTCCTCATGTAAGCCACTGCCATGGCACTATCTGAAAAAAAAACCACTGGGCCCTCAGCCAGGGGCCAGAAATGCAGAAGAGTGAAGCTGATGGTCCTCACCTTGATGTCATTGATGGATCACACCACATTCCTATGGTTCCAATGGCCCTGGGCTGTAGTCTTGACTACCACACCAAACAAGTGACCACATCAAGGTACAAACCCAGTCACAGAACATGGTATAAAGAATGGATAACTATTTTATAACTCAAACACCATGCTGCCCAACACAGGCTGTGTTTTGTAATAAACTTCAGGGGAAACTCTGGTGTACTGAATCCTTCATGTGCATTGTCAATGCTAGCACGTTGAAAACAGAAGACTCTCCATGGGTATTCATCCACAATCATATATTCCCACCAACATACATAATTACATAGCTGAAGAATTCTAATGCATTCTAGCTCTGGTCAGCATATCATCCTGGCTTGCTGGCTCTCCTGAAGAGCAGATCACAGCCTGCTCTCTGTGCCTCATGAAATGCTACTTCCCCCAACAATACTCTGACCTTAGACTAATCACTTCATTCTCCCTTTCTAGCAGGGAATTTGTGTCACTCCTGCATGTAAAAGTCATCTTGAACTTTGATTTGGGAAAGGAAAGTAATAAAAGCTAAATCAAAAACCATTAAGCTGGCACTAGGTACAGTTGAACATTCAGCATGTTTATAGACTTAGCTCAGCTTCATGTCATACTAGAAACATCATTTGCAGCTCCACTAGTGTCAGACGCACACATGCTTTGTCTAGCTCATTGTGGGCCTTGTTAAGCCACTGTTTGGCACAAACTCAGCCCCACCTCCAAACACTTCAGAAGCCTTAAGAGAACAGAAGGTACAGAGCCGGAGACGTCTGCAAGGAACTGATCAATGAACACTAATACTTCCTGTATATTTACCTCCATAGATGATACGAACTGAGCTTGCTACGTCTTCAGACACGTGCTTCTTCATCCACCCCCTCAGCCTGTGGTGAACCTCTTGAGCCTGCGAAGCAAAGAGGAAAGACCCAGCATGTATCAGAGTGGGAAGGGGGCTTACCTGCCTCATCACACAGGGAAGCAGTAAGGTGTTCCCTAGAAAGCACTCTGCCATTAACCTGTACCTCTAAAGGATAACACTAGAAAGACATTATTTCAAATGCAATGATCAAATATTCTTGAAGACTAGCACTTTGCTGGAGACTGATGCTAAGGGTTTTAGGACCTGGCCCTTTTACATGCTAGATGCAGACTGAGGATCTGACATTTAATGTTACTATTTAAGGTAAGTCTTCTGTGGTTAAGTTAGTGGCATGTTGATTGTAGGCGTGGCTATTGTGGATTTTGGACTCCTGCTGAGGAAAGGGGTACACTTCTATGTTGCAGGAGGAAGTAGGTGGGTATTTGGCTTCCTGTTGGGAGCAGTGCTTACCTGCTGAGGAGTTGCTGTTTTACCAGTTCCAATAGCCCAGACAGGTTCGTAAGCCAGAACCACATTGCTCCAATCCTTCACATTGTCTGCAGAGAACAAGTGTCGTGTCAGTCCGTGTCTCAGCCCAGTGACCGAGAAGTTACAGGAACACATGACTCAGGTGCAGATATACCATTGACAGGGCCTCTGCAGTGCTGTTAACCCACCTGCAATCGCTTTTGTCTGGTCAAACACCACCTTTTCCGTTATCCCTGCCTCACGCTCATCCAGCTTCTCCCCAATGCAAGCTATGACCTTGAGCCCCTCTGCCAGGGCGTGTGCCACCTTCTGACCAATCAGCTGTCAAAAGCAAGGAGGCAGCCGGTTAGAGCAATGCCAGCGACTGACCCTCCCACGGAGTTTCCTGTAGTCTGAATGAAAGGCCTCACCTCATCTGATTCGTTAAAGACGTGACGTCTTTCCGAATGTCCCAGGATCACCCAGTGCGCCCCACAGTCTTTGATCATGGCAGGACTGGCAAGACAAAAAGCATAAGACAGGAAACAGACAACTGAGCAGCTTTAAACAGCATCATGCAGACCCCTGCTCACCTTATCTCCCCCGTGAACGCTCCTTTCGCCACTTTGTAGCAATTCTGCGCTGCAACTCCAATCCTGGCATCAAGCTTCTGCCGAGCAAAGTCGATGTAGATAGCAGGGACACCGCAAACTACCTCTGGGGAGAGGAGACAGGCAAAGTCACCCACTGCATGGCAGCCAGCAGTATCCAGACCCCCGACTCCCCCCCCATCCAAAGGGGAGGAAGAGGCCGGTAGCTAGACCTGCTGGCAGTACTCAGACCCCCCCCCATCCAAAGGAGAGGAAGAGGCCAGTAGCTAGACCTGCTGGCAGTACTCAGACCCCCCCCCCATCCAAAGGAGAGGAAGAGGCCAGTAGCTAGACCTGCTGGCAGTACTCAGACCCCCCCATCCAAAGGAGAGGAAGAGGCCGGTAGCTAGACCTGCTGGCAGTACTCAGACCTTCCCCCCCCATCCAAAGGAGAGGAAGAGGCCAGTAGCTAGACCTGCTGGCAGTACCCAGACCCCTGACCCCCCTGTCCAAAGGAGAGGAAGAGGCCGGTAGCTAGACCTGCTGGCAGTACTCAGACCCCCCCATCCAAAGGAGAGGAAGAGGCCGGTAGCTAGACCTGCTGGCAGTACTCAGACCTCCCCCCCCATCCAAAGGAGAGGAAGAGGCCGGTAGCTAGACCTGCTTAGTCTGATTTCGGTGGTGAGAAAATTAGTGGAAAGGCTGAAAAGCAGGTGGTGCAACTAGGATTAAAAAAAAGCATTTGGACAAAATCTTACAGGGAAAATCCATAAACCATTAAGGTAGAAAACCAGCGTCGCTCCCTGGGGATAAGTAGCATGGGACTGGCTGCTTTTGGAATATACCAGGTACTGTGACCTGGATTGGTCACTGTTGGAAATGGGACACTGGACTTTGATCTTTGGTCTGACCCAAGGGTTTCTGCTGCCCCTCCCCCTGCTACCACCAATTTCAGCAGAAGGGGGAGGCAGCTTGGCATGGTGCAGCAGGTCATTGCTTTGGCACAGATGGCCTGCTGTGGGTGCTGTACCACCCCAGTCGCCTAGCCAGCCCTGGTCTGACCCAGTATGGCAGGGATTTTCTTTTAACATCTTTATTGAAAAACTGAATATTCCAAATTAAGACAAAAGCAGCATGTTCAGAGCTTCAAACAGGTCTCTGAGAAAGCACCGTGGCTAGTTATTTACACAGCTCTCAGAGACCACCACTCCCAAAAGCCGCTATACAGTTTAAAGAATACAGTAGTACCTCATACGTCAGGGGCTCTCAACCCATTCCTCAGGACACACCCAGCCACTCAGTTGCAGGATAATCACGAGGAATATGCACAAGAGATCTGCATGTACTGCTTTTATTGTCTACAAGATCTCATACATATTCATCATGGTTATCCTGAAAACCTGACCGGCTAGGTGCGTCTCGGAGTGCATCGAGAACTCATCTAGGCTACTCAGCTCTAGCAGCTGTATCTCCAGAGATCCAAGTCCCCCCCCCTTCCATTATCTCACCAGTCACAAAACTCTTCCCCCTCAGTCTGATATGCCACAAAAAAGCCACCCGTCATCCATCCTAGGGAAACTTGATTTATGTGTTCTAAGTTCCCAGGTGGTCATTTCACTTACTAATCTCCAGCACTGCCAGACAGACCCACCTCACTAAGCCAATGCTGAAATGGTACCTTTTAGTTAGGAGAATGCACTTTGCAGCTGCGGTATGCCCTGTCCCTCTTATGATGGTGCAGTTTCTAGAACCCGAGAGATTAAAGGAGCCAACACAACGTGACTTTACTAAAGCTAGGCCCCGTTAGATGAATCAGTTTAGTTTCACTGGGCACCCAGAGAACTGGATTAGGGAGAGCGCTAGATGTGGTATACTTAAGTTTCAACACCATTCATAGGCAACTTATAAACTTAACTTCCTTGGGACTGACCCCAAGGTAAGTGACTGAGCAAGAAACTGGTTGAGTGGGGAGTAGTAAAAGACATTTACTCTGCAGATAAGAGGCATTAACAGTAGTGTGCTGCAGGATCAGTCCTTGGTCCTGTTCTTTTAAGATTTTTGTAAGTGATATTGTGGGAGGTCTGTTGGGAAAGGTTTGCCTTTTAGAGGACACCATAATTTACAGCAAGGAAGACACCCCTAGAAGGTGTGGATAAGATGAAGGATCTAATGACGTCTGAAGACTTGTCAGGAATCTGGCAGCTAAAACCGTTAAAAGCAGCAAGGTCTTGCACGTGGGGCTGCAAAACCCCAAGAAAGTGGCATGAAAGAGGGACCTGGGGGGGAGGGGCTATCTTATGTGGCTAAACAGGTAGAAAAGGCAACAGGAAAAGTTAGGATGCTTGGGTATATAGGGAGAGGAATGACCAACAAAGAACTCTTCCTGACAACTTAAAAGCAGTAAAAGACCTACAATTCCCAAAAGACCTAAAAACATCTATTCATTGAATATTATAGCAGCTCCTATAATACAACAAGCCCAAGCTAAGACAACATTTTTTGCTCTTAAAACTACACATAAAGACATCCCACTTTCATATCTAACTGCTGCTACGCTATACATAGTTTATTTACATTCTCTTATATACCGCGCTATTCTGCATCAGTGCGGTTTACATTGAACTAACTGAAATTACACTGAACAGGGCATTATAACTTGGAAATGACTATTTTACAGGGAACATGGGCTATGGAGGGTTAAGTGGCTTACCCAAGACCACAAGGAGCACCTGTGGGACTAGAAACCCCAGTCCTTCAAGCCCAAGGTTGCTATCCTCTAGTGGGATTTGAGCCCCCGACCTTCCGGCCTGAAGTACCTTGCCCCAACCACTAGGCCACTCCTCCACTCCAATTGTAAGATGGTAACTATATACAGTTAACTTGTTAAAACTAAGTTCAATATAAACGTTTTCTTCAATGTTCTATGCAAACCACCCCTGATCTCTGGAAGGGGCAGTATATAAAAGCAGGTTAAATAAATAAAAAGCAATAGCACCTGTGTACAAGTCTCCAGTGAGACCTCATTTGGAGTACCATGTATAATTCTGGAGACCACATGGTTAAAAGGATATAAGCAGGATGGAGTTGCTTGCAGAGGGTAGTTACCAAAATGGCCATTGGTCTTTGTTAAAAGGCCTAGTGGACAAAGATCTCTGCAGGAACGTCAGAAATGGGAGCTGGAAACATTTAAGTTTATATAACAACTCTTTCTATACTACTTTACCATCGTTTAGTCAAAGGAATTTACACTAACTTAAACTTGGTAATGTACTTTAAACGGGGATATTGATAACTTCGATTTTTCCGAGGCAATAGAGGGGTTACGTGACTTGCCCAAGGCCACAAGGAGTGCTAGTGGGAATCAAACCCTGGTCCCTAACCACTAGGCTACCTGCTCTGTGGTATGAATGTAGAGGTGGCCCTCTTCCAGCTGAAAGAAAGCTGAGGAATGAGGGGTCATAAAGGTGAAAGGGGATAACCTGAGGAAATATTTCTTTAGGGAAAGGGTGATGGATGTGTAGAACAGCCTCCCAATGAGGTGAGACATACAGAGGGATCCTTGAGTGAGATGAGGGGATTGCAGAACTTAACAGCGCTTCTGAGTCAGCAGACTGGATGGTTTTTACTGAAAAAAGGGGTGGGGGGGGGGGTTCAGATTCTCTTTTCCACCCAAGACTGACCTTTAAAAACCAGGTCAGCTACTAGACATTTAGGCCTTACTATTTATAGTAAATCTAAGCAGCTGTCTGCATCTTCCTGCATCCAGACACCCCCAGCCGGTCACTCCCCTGCCCTTTAAATGGTAAGTTAAGCTTCCACTATTTAAAGGGGAGCATGCTCCAGATATAGACACAGCTCCAATACTGTACAGCAGTGGGCAAGTGATGGAAGCAGATTAATCCTGTCTCAAACCCCAGCCAAGGAGCAGCTCCCAGCCACTTACAACCCCCTCTGCCAATGGGCACAGCTAGGTGAGACTAAATGCCCTGCATTCCCCACATCACTGCTAAGTGCAGCAGGTCTTTGCCTTGAAGGTTACAGAGCCCAGAAAAAAAATGGAATAAATGGAAATTAACATGTTAAGTGTCACACCAATAAGACAATCAGAATCTACATGGGGTGGTGGTGGGGGGCAACAGACCACAGAAGCCCTCCTGCTGTGTATACGCTGCTTCCTAGGGTAGGGACCCTCTTGGGCAGCTCCATACAGCAGAGATTTAGCAATAGATTCTCAGTATCTCAGGCTCAAACCCCATATGGGGCACCGGACTCCCACCCAGAGACAAAAGCACTGAAAAACAGGATTGGAGAGGATTGGGGTTAAAGGTCACATGGGCATAAGCGACACCCAGCACGTGCCAGTTAAAACCTTCCTAGAAAGAGGACCAGATCTTTCACCATGCCCCAAGGCCCACCCCACAGCCAATGGGGCCGAGCCAGCTTGCAAGCCGTGGGGGAATTGCAGCCGCATCTAGGGAGAGAGAAGAGACGTGCACTGCAACACCGAGAGAAGCAGCAGCCTGTGGGGAAGGTGCGGGCAAGAGGATCCCCGCCCTACAGAATAAAGGCGGCAACCCCGGAGACCCCAGGACGTGCTCACGGACTCCAGGACAGACAAAGGGTGAAAGCCTCCCCAAGAACAGACATTTCCTAGGCGCCTAGTAGGCGAGCACGCTACGCTACACGAATCGCATCCGCACGCTTCTCGGAGGGGGCAGGACTGACACTCAGAGCCCTGGGGGCGAAGAACGAGATACGCTACAGACGGGCCTCACCCGTGTCGGCACTCAGCTTGCCCGCGTTCAGGACGCAGATCAGCTCGCCCAGACTCTTCTTGTCTCCGTTCATCTTCCAGTTCCCCCCTACGAAGAATTTCCTGGAAGCCATGGCCGGGAGCGCAAGATGTACGACAGTGTGCAAAAGCCGATCGCCTGAAGGTCACACACGCCCCAGCCGCGCGCTCGGCTGCAGCTGCGTTTAAAGGGACTGGAGCCCGGGAGCCACGCCTACCCCGCCCCTAGCCGGCAAATCCGCTGCTCGCTCCGCCCCCTTCATTCATAAGACCGGCGGCGAAGGCAGACAAAGAGTTTCTGCTCTGCAGCAGGGAGCCACGCCCACCCCTGACGTCAGGGCAGGGGAGGCCATCTTTGCTTTCTTGTGCAAGAAAGGCTAAAATGCTTCTTCCCGTAGACCTCTTTGGGGGTTTCGGTCTAGCACTGCTGGGGATACATTCCCCAGAACAGTTGCTTTTCCCTAAATGTGAGTTTTTCACACCCCCCCACAATTAAATTATTATTATTTTTTTATTTGATACGTTTAAGTTAAAAAGGTGGTGGTCTGTATTAAAATAACTGATTTTCACGTATTAAAATAAGTATGCAAATTAAGTTGTAGGTTAATGTGTGTTAAACTAATTTTGTATATATTACACATTAAGGAACCATCATCACCTGAACAAATTATAATCAATGCACATATCTACAACATAGTAAATGACAGCAGATAAAGACCAAAATGGCCCATGCAGTCTTTCCAAGAAGATATTTTACTGTTATAACTGGAGAGGGAGTAGGTACAGTAGCAGCAATGCACGCCTCTCATCCCTAAAAAAAAAATTACTCTTTTCAAAAGCACAGTGCGATCACTTATCGTTTATTTTAGGGCTGAACCACTGTTCCACGTAACATAGCCCAGTGCTTTGTTACCATCCTCTTACCTTTAAAAAGGAACCCTTTGTTTATTCCATTACCATTTTTCTCTCACCCCTTTTCAGAGTTCATGCAATGCAGCCACTAGCCTGTCAGTGAAAAAAGATAGTGCCTACTATTTTTTTTAATTAATTAATTAATTAATTTTGTTTTATATACCACACTATTTTAAATCAGTGTGGTTTATTTATTTACATTCTCTTATATACCGCACTATTCTGCATCAGTGCAGTTTACATTGAACAAACTGAAATTACATTGAACAGGGTATTATAACTTGGAGAAAACTATTTTACAGGGAACATGGGCTATGGAGGGTTGAGTGGCTTGCCCAAGACCACAAGGAGCACCTGTGGGACTAGAAACCCCAGTCCTTCCAGCCCAAGGTTGCTGTCCTCTAGTGGGATTTGAACCCCCGACCTTCCAGCCTGAAGTACCTTGCCCCAACCACTAGGCTACTCCTCCACTCCAGTATAACAACTTAATACATAGAACAGTATTAATCCTTCCCCTTGGAACTTCATCGTATGTGCCCTGGACTTTGCAAAGAGAAGATCCTTACCTATAATGGGAAGGCTCCATAGACAGCACGATCAAATCGGCCACACAGATGGGCTGATGTTACCTTGATGGCACCTATCAGATTGCAGAAGATTCAGCACGCACAAGTGATAAGAACATAAGATATGCCATGCTGGGTCAGACCAAGGTCCATCAAGCCCAGTATCCTGTTTCCAACAGTGGCCAATCTAGGTCATAAGTACCTAGCAGTTTCCCCAAAAGACACAGGTTCCACAATGCTTGTATTGGGTCAAACAGTGATATCCTGAGTCCCTTTTTAATAAGGGTTTATGGACCTTTCCTCCAGGAACTTGTCCAAACCTTTTTTAAACCCAGCTACACTAACAGCTTTTACTACATCCTCCGGTAACGAATTCCAGAGTTTGATTACACGTTGAGTGAAAAAATATTTTCTCTTATTTGTCTTAAATAGTTTACCCTGTAGCTTCATTGCATGTCCCCTAGTCTGTCTATATTCTGATAACATAAACAATCGATCTACGTTTACCCGTTCCACTCCGTTCATTAATTTATAGACTTCAATCATCTCCCCTCAGCCGTCTCTTTTCCAGGTTGAAGAGCCCTAACCTTTTTAGCCTCTCCTCATAAGAGTAGCCTTCCATCCCCTTTACCGTTTTGGTGGCTCTTCTCTGTACCTTTTCTAATAACGCTATATCCTTTTTAAGATACGGCGACCAGAATTGCACACAATATTCAAGGTATGGTCGCACCATGGAACGATACAGAGGCATTATAATATCCTTTGTTTTATTTTCCATTCCTTTCCTTATGATACCTAGCATTCTATTTGCTCTCTTGGCTGCCGCTGCACACTGGGCCAAGGGTTTTAACATGTTATCCACAATGACGCCTAAATCTTTTTCCTGGGTGGTGGTTCCTAATGTGGAACCTTGCATCGTGTAACCATAGTTTGGGTTGTTCTTTCCTAAGTGCATAACTTTGCACTTGTCCACATTAAATTTTATCTGCCGTTTGAATGCCCAGTCTTCCAATTTATAAAGATCCTCTTGCAATTTTCCTCAATCCTCTTGGGTTTTAACAACTTTAAATAGTTTTGTGTCATCTGCAAATTTTATAACCTCACTCGTTATTCCCTTTTCCAGGTCATTTATGACTATGTCAAAAAGCAGCGGACCCAGCACAGATCCCTGGGGTACTCCACTATTCACCTTTTTCCGTTGGGAAAATTGGCCATTTAGCCCTACCCTCTGCTTTCTATCTTTTAACCAGTTCCTGATCCACAATAGTACACTGCCTCCTATCCCATGACTTTTTAGTTTTCTCAAAAGTCTCTGATGAGGGACCTTGTCAAAGGCTTTCTGAAAGTCCAGCTATATTATATCAACCGACTCACCTTTGTCCACCTGTTTATGCACACCTTCAAAAAACCATAACAGATTAGTAAGACAAGATCTTCCTTGTCTAAAGCCATGTTGGCCGTCTCCCATTAGGTCATGACTATCTACATGCTGAGTCATTTTGTTCTTTATGATGGTTTCTACCATTTTTCCTGGTACTGATGTCAGGCTCACCGGTCTGTAGTTTCCAGGATCACCCCTGGAACCCTTATTAAAAATTGGCGTTACATTGGCGATCCTCCAATCTTCAGGTATTACAGATGATTTTAATGAAAGTTCACAGATTACTAATAGCAGGTCTGCAATCTCATATTTCAGTTCTTTCAACACCCTTGGATGTATACCATCCTGTCCAGGTGATTTGCTACTCTTCAGTTTATCAAATAGTTGTAATACATCTTCCTGGTTTAGCAATATTTCTTTCAATTTCTCTGCAGTATCACTTTTAAATACCACTTCAGTCATGAGTAACATCCCTACATCTTCCTCAGTAAGGACCAAAGCAAAGAATTAATTCAGTCGCTCCGCTATCGACTTGTCCACTCTTACTGCCCCTTTTACCCCTCTATCATCTCATGGTCCAACTGACTCTTTCAGAGGTTTTTGGCTACTAATGTACTTGAAAAAGTCTTTATTATGTGTTTTTGCTTCTGTAGCAAGTTTCTTCTCAAATTCTTTCTTTGCCTGCCTTATCAATGCCTTGCATTTAACTTGCCAGTGCTTGTGCTGTTTCCAGGTTTCGTTAAGGATATTATAATGCCTCTATATCATTCCATGGTGAGACCGCACCTTGAATATTGTGTGCAATTCTGGTCGCTGTATCTTAAAAAGGATATAGCGATTTTAGAAAAGGTTCAGAGAAGAGCCACCAAAATGGTAAAGGGGATGGAAGGATAATCCTATGAGGAGAGGCTAAAAAGGTTAGGGCTCTTCAACCTGGAAAAGAGACAGCTGAGGGGAGATATGATAGAAGTCTATAAATTAATGAACGGAGTGGAATGGGTAAACGTAGATCAATTGTTTACCTTATGCGACGCTCCTGCCTGCGCCCTGGAGCTTACAGGCAGGAGTGGCCTTATTGTCCCTTTTGAGTATAGGTAGAACTGTTCCCTATGAATGCTGGGAACTGAAGTCCACTTCTATTTTCTTTAGGAAATAAAATGTAGTTGCGACCAAAGATGGTAAGGCTTTGCAAGAATATTTATTTGTATTGGGGATGTTCTCCAGCGCATCAAAATTCATAGATACAAACGTAAAGGTGCAACTTTTAACATAAGCAGAAGTAAACAGGAACTCAGGAACAACTGAAATTGAATTAGCTTTAACTCAGCTTCTCTTATTTAGAGGAGCTTAAACTCAGCATTGCCTCGAGTGGTAACTCAATAATATTGCAGCCTCACATTACCAGCTGTTCAGCTCACAGCGTGGCTTTAGAACACAGGTGCAAACAATTATGAACTCTCACGGCAAAGGCAGCAGAAATAGCAAACGTTCTGTATTCCTTTCATACAAACTTTCAAAGCTTCTTTATATTGCTATTCTCTACAACAAAAAGAGCAGTCCATGCTACAAGGATCAGTGGTTAAGGTAGGCAAATCATTTTCTACCTGCATGTACTCCTATGAGTTAATGGAACTACGGTCTTCTTCAAGCTTCTGATGTTTCCCTGCTTTCAGCTCTAAAAACTGCTGAAATTCTTTTAGGAGCAATTCAGCCTGCTTGTTATCAGGTTGGCAGTTATCAGTAAGGGTTATGCCCTTCTCCCAGTCACTAACTGTTTCTATTGCAGAGCTTTGTTTATACAGTTCAGGGCAATGAAAAGGTTTCTTCAACCAAGCACTAAAGATAGGAAATTGTGCTTTACCTTCTCCAGCGTTGTTTGTATAAGAACTGACTTCTTTCTGCAAGACTCCTCTCCTGTTTGGAAGCTCAGGAGTTTTGTGGTTAATTCTTCTGTTAGGAGAATTTCCCTTAGGAAGGTTTTCTCCCTGCTGTAACTTTCTATAGCACTGCCTGCCAGTATAGGAAGTACCTTCTTTCCACGTGTTGGTTTTTCTGGGCTTCCCAGGTCCAGGCTCTATTCGGTAGAAAGAGTTTCCTTCAGAGTGTTCTTGCCTTTGAGGCTTTCTATTCCAGGGTTCTGTCTTCTCCCAAGATTCTAAGGCATTGCTCTGTCCATTCCTCATAGGACTCCCCTTAGTAGTGCCTTTAGAACTCCTTGCAGAACCTCTCTTGCTCCTCCTCACAGACTCTGACCCACTCTTACTCCCAGACTCACACTTAGCCTCAGACTCCGACCGACTCTGCCTAGCAGCCCAGTTCAAGGCTTTAAAAAGGGCTTCTTTTCCCGGCACACCTTTATTTATTTATTTATTTGTTTTTCTTATATACCACGCTATTAAGATCAGTGCGGTTTACATTAGAACTGAACAATGCAACAATGTTTTACATAACACAATGTGCTTACATAGAACAGGGGTACAGTCATAATGGGAGAATAACGGGGAAACTATTTATAAGATATATACACATAAAATTTACATAGAGTTATATACAACTGATATTTAAGCTCTTCATATGATCATAGCTAGGTTGGCTGGGGAACAGGATACAGCCGTAGGGGGAGGGGCGGCTAACCGTTTTCATGTTGGGTTAGGGCGTTGGGATAGTTAGAGCAGGGGGTGAATGCTTGTGTCTTGTGTTTTTCAGGACTGGTTTCAGGATAGTAGATTTGAAACAGATGGTGTTTTATTTCTTTTCTGAATGTGGTGAGGATTGGTATGGATCGAATCCAGGTGGGAAGTTCATTCCAGGCTGTCGGAGCATAAATCGAGAAAGCTCTATTAGTAGTTGTTTTTGTGCACCTTGTGGTAAATTTGGGTACTATTAACATGTTGAGTAGTGCAGGTCATCTTATTCTGTTCTCAGGGATATTGTTAATCAGATTGCTGATAGGTGTGGGAGACTGGTTGTTCAGTGCCTTGAAAGTCATGACTAGTACCTTGTATTGGATTCGGGCTTGTAGTGGTAGCCAGTGTAACTCCTTCATTACTGGTGTTATATGTCCCAATTTTGATACACCTGTTAGAACCCTAGCAGCTGAGTTCATGGCCAGCCGAAGCGGGCTGAGGGTTGCCTGTGGGAGGCCATGGAGGATGATGTTTGCGAAGTCAAGGTGTGGGATTACTAGGGCCTGAAATATTGTTCGATAGTCCGAAAAATCGAGTAGTGGGCGGAGGAGGCGGAGGGTTCGTATCTTGTGGTAAACTGATCTTGCAGCGGTCTTTACGTGGGTTGTCATGTCCAGACGCCGATCTAGGGTGATTCCTAGATATCGGATTGTGTCTCTTGTTTTGAGTTCAGCATTTTTAACTTGCAGGTATGGAGGTGTGATGAATTTCTGGTTCCTAGTGATAAAGAGGACATCAGTCTTGCTATGATTGATCCTCAGGTTTTGAGTGAGGAGCCATTCAGCAACTGCATCAAAACATCTGATGATAGGGGAGAAATCGGGCTGCTCAATAGTGAATGGAATGTATAGTAGTATGTCGTCGGCATACACCAGACATTATACATTTAGGGAGTGGATCAGGGAACAGATAGGCTGCATATAAATGTTAAATAGTAAAGCAGACAGGGATGATCCCTGGGGTACTCCCTGCTTCTGTAGGAAAGGCTCGGAGGAAGTGTTGCCTGTTTTTACTTGCTGCCATCTATTAGTTAAGTATGATTCACACCATTGTAGTGCAGTATCCTGTAACCCTTTTTCTTGGAGACGTTGTAATAGTATCTTATGGTTCACAGAATCGAAGGCGGCTGCAATGTCGAGAAAGATGAGGATGAAGCCTTGGTGTATATTATCAATTCCTGTGATTAGTTTGTCGAAGAGGGTAGTTAGGATGGTGTCTACCCCATGTGATTCTCTGAAGCCATGTTGAGCTGGGTCGAGAGGTGACTCAGTGTCAACGTGTTGCTGGATCTGTCGCTGGACTATTTTCTCGATGATCTTGGCAAGCAGGGGAATACTCGATATGGGTCTGTAGGATTCAACTTTGGATGTATCAAGGCGACTGTTTTTTAGTAGGGGCCTGATTGATGTGTGTTTTAAGCTTTGTGGGAAGACGCCTCTTAGTAGTGATTGGTTGGTTATATTGCATAATGAGTGGCTTAGTTCATGTCGAAGTTCCTTTATCCAGCTTGCTGGGCAAGAGTCATTTGGGGCAGTGGTGAGATTAATGGAGGTAATGGTGTGTTCAATTTCTTTATTAGATACTGCAGAGAAATTGAGTAGTAGGGTAGGCTTTGGTGTACTTGTTGCAATGGTTGGGTTACAGGTGGATGGAATCATGTTAGATTGGATCATTTTTGATTGCAGGTAGTTCGAGTAATCCTGTGGTTGAGGCATGAGTGGGCTTACTGGTGCTGGGTCCCCTGTTAGTGATTTTACTATATTAAATAGGTCATGTGTCCTATTCAAAGACCGTTTTAGAATGGTTGAGTGATGTTGTTTCCTTTTTTCACTTATTGTCTCTCTGTGTAGAGCTAGATGTGAGTTATAGTTGTGATAGGCTACTGTAGTCTGATTCCTGCGCCATCGTCTTTCAAGTTTACGTAGTTGTAAGAGGGAAGCTCGAAGGTCAGTAGTGTACCAGGGGGCGTGCGCACGTTTCCTGGGTACCTTGTTGGTGGATGGGATACAGGCTATAGCTCTGATACTGTTGTTCCAATTCACTACAAGTTCGTCAGGGTCAAGGATAGGAACATCGAGGCGTGGCAGTAGCTTGATAAGTACATCTTCCTTGTCGAGTGGGCGAAATCGTGTTGTTAGTATTCCGGGGTTGGGGGTGCTGGCCCTGTCACTGGTCTTATGGTGGTATGTAATTGGTATGTGGAAGTTGAGGAGATTATGGTCAGACCAAGGTACTGGGGATATAGCAGTCAACAGCTGAGGAGTGGTGTCAGCTATATATTGAGGGGCAAAGATAAGGTCAAGGATACCACCCTTAGCATGCATAGGGGAGTGTACTATTTGCTTGTAGTCCAGGTCATGTAAAGCTTCAAGGAAGGTTCTTGCTTGTGCTTCAGGTAAGGAGGGGAGGTTGAAGTCTCCTATTAGCCAGTTTGATGATCGAGGATTATTCAAGTTGCATGCAAGCTTGATGATTGCTGGTAGGTCATCAGAAGAAGATGTTGGGGCTCTGTAGAGTGCATTGATTGTGCATTGGTCGTTTGATATCGTAATAGTGTCAAGGTGCGCTGAGGTAGATGCGTCGTTTAGTTTGAATTTCAGTTCTGCTTTTGCGAGGATGAGTACCCCTCCTCCTTTTTGTTTTGCTCTGTGACAAGTATATGGTGAGAAGCCGGCTGGGGTCATTTGATTGATGATCGCGTTATCACAGTCTGACAACCATGTCTCCGTGATCATTAATATGTCAAGGTCGTGGAATGTTATAAGGTCGGAGATTGCTTGCCATTTTTGGCGTGTAGATCTCGCGTTTATAAGCGCGCATTTTAGTAGATGATGTTGCTGATGTTTGTCCGAGTGGGGTTTTTTGATGTTTTGTAGGGGAATATATAGTAGGTGCTGATATGGAGTGTTGGAGGTGTTATGAGCAGTTTGGTGGACTTTCTCTGACCATCTCCTATTGTTACTGTAATGGATTGGGATATGTTTAGCACATGTATTAAATGCCTGACTAGGGAGTCCAAAGGTGAGAAAGAAAATAGACAGTGGTATGAGTGCATACATCTTGGTGGAATATTGGTCTCAGTTGAGATGTGATCAACTCACAGGGGTGATTCAATGGTATGGAATAGCTGAGCAGTAATGTGACTAAAATATTTGGATAAGATATCTTAATTTACAGGAGGCTGGCATGCACCTGTGGACTTGAATTCACTACTACATAGATTGGCTAGCTTAGCATTAAAGTGATTGAGAGCTACTGGCAACAGTAATAAGTGATTGCTACTGACCACAGTAATGATTGAATACAATGCTGATAATTAAATGCTACTGACAACAGTAAAAATCGAGATGCAACAATGATAACTGAGTGTTACCGGCAACATCAATAATTGAATGCAACAGTAATAAAGTGAGTGCTACTGGCGACAGTAATAAATTGTGGACATGCTACTGGCAACAATAATAAATATATTCATATCAAGCGTATGACTGTTGGTAATGGTTGTCCAACCCCTGGGTGTGCCCAATCAGCATTGAAGCCTAACTCCTCCCCTGGGCTGGTGTCTGTGCTCAGCTCAGCAGAGCAGTGTGTTTTTTTCAAGTCAGAATTGAAAATCCTGTGTGAATCCTTTCCCTTCTCAAGATTTTCCTCAATCTCCATCTCTTCTGGAGGGCATTCTTCACCAAAGATCCCCCCCCTTAAGATATCACGGGCTGGCTTCTGACCAGGGGCACAGCACGTGATACGGCTTAGGGCGTCCGCGTTCAGATGGAGTTTTCCGGCTCTATGCTCCACTTGAAATTCGAAGGCCTGAAGAGCCATGAACCATCGCATTAGCCTTGCATTGTGATTATACATTTGATTAAGCCACTTCAATGGAGCGTGGTCTGTGATCAAGCTAAATCTTCGGCCCGTAAGATAAAAACGCAGTGCATCAATGGCCCACTTAATGGCCAGACATTCGCGTTCTATCGTAGAGTATCGTCTTTCAGCCGGGGCCAGCTTCTGGCTGAGAAATAGCACTGGGTGTTCTGTGCCGTCGTGCCGCTGTGACAGTACTTCGCCAAGGCCTGTCTCAGATGCGTCTGTCTGCACTATAAAAGGTTGGGTGAAATCAACACCCCTCAGAACTGGTGCTGCACATAATTTATCTTTCAGAAGTTGGAATGCCCCTTCAGCATCGTCCCGCCACTTTAGTTGATTAGGTGCGTTCTTTTTTAACATATTGGTTAAAGGAGCACTCTTTTCCGCAAAACCCGGGATGAACCGTCTGTAGTAGCCCACTAAATCGAGGAAGCTCCTTAACTGCTTCTTATTAGTAGGTTTTGGGAAGGCTTGAACACTGGCTATCTTATCGGTGAGAGGTTTCACCTCACCATTGCCCACCAGATGGCCCAAATATTTCACTTCCCGTCCTCCGAATAGGCATTTAGCTGGGTTTAATCTGAGGCCAGCGTCTCGTAGTGCCTCAACTCTAGGGAGATGTTGGGTCCAGTTGTCACTATGTATGACCACATCATCCATGTACGCGACCGTGTAGGCTTGATGTGGTCACAAAACTAGGTCCATTAGGCGCTGACACGTGGCGGCAGCTCCGTGCAGGCCAAAGGGCATTCTTTTAAATTGGTATAAGCCGATTGGGGTACTGAATGCCGTCTTCTGCCGTGCATCTCTGGTCAGTGGAACCTGCCAGTACCCCTTCGTCATGTCCAGGGTGGTGAGGTATCTGGCACGGCCTAGGCGATCAAGGAGCTCTTCAATCCGTGGCATCGGATAGGCATCAAAGCGAGATATCAGGTTGATTTTTCTGAAATCGATGCAGAAGCGCATGGAGCCATCTGGTTTGGGTACCAGAACAATTGGGCTGTTCCATGGGCTTCAGGACTCCTCGATTACACCCATCTGTAGCATCTCTTGTACCTGCTGCACAACCTCTTCCTTCTTTGCCTCCGGCAACCTGTATGGCCGTTGGCGCACTATCTCCCCAGGTGGCGTTATGATCTCGTGGGCGATCAAATCCGTCTTACCCGGCATTGGCGTGAGGACATCCTTATACCTGGCCAGTAGTTGAGCAACTTCCTGCTTCTGTGCCCAGGAAAGGCCTTCATCAAGTCGGGGCTCCGAATTACTTTTGCACTCAGCCAGTTGTGGCCCAAGATCTTCCTCTTCTTTCTCCTCCACAACTGCCGATAAGCCCTGGAGGCTGGTGCCCCCTGTTGACCCAGAACCTGTTCCGCGGGCCGTTGTTGACAGGGTGGACACTTCCTCAAGAGGAGGCAGACCCACGCGTTCGCAAATTAATTGCGCTATTCGATCGCCAACAACTATCTTGAAGTCCTCCTTTCCAAAATTAAAAAGGAAAATTTTTATAGAGCCTCTGTAATCCGGGTCTATAACTCCGGCCCCAACATCAATAAAATGTTTTACGGCGAGGCCCGATCGTGGAGCTATTCGGCCATAACAGCCTAATGGAATCTCCATCTGTAAAGCCGTATCTACTAGGGCTTTTCCTTGCCTCAGAACCACGACATCTTCTGCGCTACAAAGTTCGAATACCGCAGAGTTAATCGAGGCTCTCTTGGGGGCCTGAGCATTAGGGCTCATTTTGCAATATTTGAGTACGAAGACTGGCTTTCTTACAGCTTCCTCTTTCGGGGTTCCCGTTTTCCACTTTGGCTTCCTTAGCTGGGCAAACAAGGGGCTAGGAACCATGCTTTTCTCCGTGGTTTGGGCCAAGGCTTCCACTGGGGGTTCTCGGGAATCTCCCTGTTCTTTTAGTAGTAAGCCCTGTTCTACCCCTTTCTGGAACTGTGGCCAGTCTCTTCTCAAAACTATATTGTGTGGTAGCTTAGGTACTACCGCTATGGGGATTTTCCTATTGGCTCCCCACCCTTTCACTTGAAGGTTGTATACGGGGTACAATGAAGTGCCTCCATGAATGCAGTGAATTTTTACTGTGTACAGGCTGAATTGCTACCCCTGAGGCCTCAACCTGCTGCCATAGCGCTTTAGACAACATTGATTGTTCTGCGCCAGAGTCTAGTAGCACTGTGGTAGCAATTCCCTGCACCTCAACATCAATTAGAAAACCCTCTCTGGCCTTCTGTGCATTCACTGCTACTAAAGCTGTCTTCAAATAACAATTTTTCTGTACATGCCCTCTTGACTGCATTTAAAACATTTCCTATGCGAGATCGGACCTTTCATAGTTGGCATGCACATTCTTCCTGTCTCATCACTTAACCTCCACCTCCTTTCTGATTCTCGTATTGCTGTCCCCTTGGAAGCGCTGCCGCCTTCATGGGCCGTTAACCGGGCTTCCATGAAGCGTTCCGTGAGGTCAATAGCCTCTTGCGGGGTTTTATAGCTCTGTAAAATCAGGAAGGTACGCATTTCGGTGGGTAAAGCACTCATATATTGCTCTAATATGAGACTATCTATGATAGACTCCTTAGACCTTCCCCCTGGATCCAGCTATTTGTTTACTAGCATGCAGATCCTGTAACATAAGGCTTTTGGGGTCTCATTTGGCTTTAACTTTACCGCTCGCAGGAGATTATGATAAACCAGCGGTGTGAGGCCTAGCCTCTCCCTGACCGCTTTCTTGAGTTCATCATAATTCCCAGCGAGAGCGGGTGGCATGGCTCTATATGCGGCCATGGCCTCCCCTGTAAGGGATGCCGCAAAACGGATGGCCCAATGTTCCTTTGGCCAAGCACTCAAATGCACCACTCTCTCAAAGCTTTCTATATAATCATCAATATCATCAGAGTCCTTAAATTGTCCAAAATTAAACATGGTCCCCGTGTGCAAATTAAGCGCAGCTGGCGCTGAAAAACCTGGTGGAGCGGTTGTTGGCTCCGGCGACTTCGTCTGCTCGGCGACCCATATTTGCAACATGTCCAGCAACGGTTTTTGTTGAGCTTGAAGGCTCGTGGCATTTCTCTCTTGTGCCTCCAAGGTCAGGTCCCTTTGCCTTTCTAGCTGTGTTGCCATCCATTTGAAAACTTCTTGTGGATCGAGAGACATTCTTGGAATCTCTGTAAGCACAAACACAAAGAGAAACCCAGGTGCGATACCACAAAAATGTGAGAGAAAAAACTTTTTTTTTTTTTTCAAACCAGGCCCAGCTATCATCCTTGCCCCAGTATCCTGGCCTCTCCCGGGTGGATACTTTTTACCTTGCTTAGGTGATGCTTCACGCTCTACCAACAACGTTGCAGCCAGTAGCCCTCCGATGCTGTGATTTCTTCCCTTCCGGATAGTCTGCAGCTGGGCTCCTCCTGGGCACTTGCATCCTGTAGATCTTCCGCATTGGCACACTTTAGCGCATGCGCAGTATCCTCAAGACGATGCCACTTGCGACGCTCCTGCCTGCGCCCTGGAGCTTACAGGCAGGAGTGGCCTTATTGTCCCTTTTGAGTATAGGTAGAACTGTTCCCTATGAATGCTGGGAACTGAAGTCCACTTCTATTTTCTTTAGGGAATAAAATGTAGTTGCGACCAAAGATGGTAAGGCTTTGCAAGAATATTTATTTGTATTGGGGATGTTCTCCAGCGCATCAAAATTCATAGATACAAAAGTAAAGGTGCAACTTTTAACATAAGCAGAAGTAAACAGGAACTCAGGAACAACTGAAATTGAATTAGCTTTAACTCAGCTTTTCTTATTTAGAGGAGCTTAAACTCAGCATTGCCTCGAGTGGTAACTCAATAATATTGCAGCCTCACATTACCAGCTGTTCAGCTCACAGTGTGGCTTTAGAACACAGGTGCAAACAATTATGAACTCTCATGGCAAAGGCAGCAGAAATAGCAAACGTTCTGTATTCCTTTCATACAAACTTTCAAAGCTTCTTTATATTGCTATTCTCTACAACAAAAAGAGCAGTCCATGCTACAAGGATCAGTGGTTAAGGTAGGCAAATCATTTTCTACCTGCATGTACTCCTCTGAGTTAATGAAACTACGGTCTTCTTCAAGCTTCTGATGTTTCCCTGCTTTCAGCTCTAAAAACTGCTGAAATTCTTTTAGGAGCAATTCAGCCTGCTTGTTATCAGGTTGGCAGTTATCAGTAAGGGTTATGCCCTTCTCCCAGTCACTAACTGTTTCTATTGCAGAGCTTTGCTTATGCAGTTCAGGGCAATGAAAAGGTTTCTTCAACCAAGCACTAAAGATAGGAAATTGTGCTTTACCTTCTCCAGCGTTGTTTGTATAAGAACTGACTTCTTTCTGCAAGACTCCTCTCCTGTTTGGAAGCTCAGGAGTTTTGTGGTTAATTCTTCTGTTAGGAGAATTTCCCTTAGGAAGGTTTTCTCCCTGCTGTAACTTTCTATAGCACTGCCTGCCAGTATAGGAAGTACCTTCTTTCCACATGTTGGTTTTTCTGGGCTTCCCAGGTCCAGGCTCTATTCGGTAGAAAGAGTTTCCTTCAGAGTGTGCCTGCCTTTGAGGCTTTCTATTCCAGGGTTCTGTCTTCTCCCAAGATTCTAAGGCATTGCTCCGTCCATTCCTCATAGGACTCCTCTTAGTAGTGCCTTTAGAACTCCTTGCAGAACCTCTCTTGCTCCTCCTCACAGACTCCGACCCACTCTTACTCCCAGACTCACACTTAGCCTCAGACTCCGACCGACTCTGCCTAGCAGCCCTGTTCAAGGCTTTAAAAAGGGCTTTTTTTTCCCGGCACACCTTGTCCAATCCCTGGGTGTGCCCAATCAGCATTGAAGCCTAACTCCTCCCCTGGGCTGGTGTCTGTGCTCAGCTCAGCAGAGCAGTGTGGTTTTTTCAAGTCAGAATTGAAAATCCTGTGTGAATCCTTTCCCTTCTCGGGATTTTCCTCAATCTCCATCTCTTCTGGAGGGCATTCTTCACCACACTTATCAGAATATAGAAAGACTAGGGGACATGCAATGAAGCTACAAGGTAAACTATTTAAGACTAATAAAAGAAAATATTTTTTCATTCAACGTGTAATCAAACTCTGGAATTTGTTACCGGAGGATGTAGTAAAGGCTGTTAGTGTAGCTGGGTTTAAAAAAGGTTTGGACAGGTTCCTGGAGGAAAGGTCCATAAACCATTATTAAGAAGGGACCCAGGATATCAATGCTTGACCCAGTACAAGCATTGCGGAACCTGTGTCTTTTGGGGAAACTGCTAGGTACTATGACCTAGATTGACCACTGTTGGAAACAGGATACTGGGCTTGATGGTCCTTGGTCTGACCCAGTATGGCATATCTTATGTTCTTATGTCATTTGGCTCTTTTTTCCCATTTCCTGAAAGATGTGTTTTTGGCAACAACAGCCTCTCTGACCTCACCTTTAAACCATGCTGGCAGTTTTTTGGACTTCCTTCTACTTTTCTTAATGCGTGGAATACAGCTGGTCTGGGCTCCCAAGATAGTATTTTTAAAAAACAACTAAGCTTGATGTAAGTCTTTAACCTTTGCAACTGATCCTTTTAGATTTTGTTAACTATTTTCCTCATTTTATCATAGTCTCCCTTTTGAAAGTTAAAAGATAGTACTGTGGATTTCCTTACCATCCCTCCTCTACTAATTAAATCAAACACGATCATGCTATGATCACTATTGCCAAGTGGCCCCAACAACCTTATATCTTGCACCAGATCTGGTGTCCCACTAAGGACTAGGTCCAATATGGCTTCCCCTCTGGTCAGTTCATGAACCAGCTGCTCGGAACTTTATCTCTCTAGCATGTCCTGCTGTGACACTGACCCAGTCGATACCGGGGTAATTGAAATCACACATTATTATTTCTGCGCTGTAACTTTTGTTAGCTTCCTTGATTTCTTTGAGCATTTCATCATCTATTTGTTCATTCTGGCCAGGCGGTCGAAAGTACACCCCCACTGCCATCGCCTTCCCCTTTTTACATGGAATTTTAATCCATAGAGATTCTACAGCAAATGTTTCCTGCAAAACTTTAATCCTTTCTGACTCAATGCCCTCTCTAACATAGAGCGCAACCCCTCCACCAATTTGATCAGTTCTGTCATTACGATATAGTTTGTACCCAGGTATCACAGTGTCCCACTAGTTGCCCTCCTTACGCCATGTCTCTGAGATTCCAATCATATCTAACCTCTCATTTAGTGCTATATAGTCTAACTCTCCCATCTTATTTTTTAGACTTCTAGCATCTGCATACAAGTATTTTAGAGATTGTATTTTATTAATATTAATCTGGCTATTGGTAGGTATGGGTAATTTGGAATTTTTAAGCTCTGTCTGCACCATACTCAAGGGTATTTGGACTATTTTACTATATTTTGGAACCTTTCTGCTTTTGGTAGTATCTTTCAAGGACTCCTTCTTCTGAACCATGCGCTCTTGGGCGATTGTCAGCTTTCCCCTATTATCTAGTTTAAAAGCTGCTCTATCTCCTTTTTAAAGGTTAATGCCAGCAGCCTGGTTCCATCCCAGTTAAGGTGAAGCCCATCCCTTTGGAATAGCCCCTCCTTTCCCCAAAATGTTCCCCAGTTCCTAAAAAATCCAAAACCCTCATCCTTGCACCATCGTCTCATCCACGCATTGAGACTCATGAGCTCTGCCTGCCTTTTGGGTCCTGCACGTGGAACGGGAAGCATTTCAGAGAACTGGAAGTTCTGGATTTCAACTTCCTACCTAAAAGCCTAAATTTAGCCTCCAGAATGTCCCTACCACATTTTCCTATGTCATTGGTACCGACATGTACCAAGACAGCAGACTCCTCCCCTGCACTATCTAAGACCTTATCTAGGTGGCGCGTGATGTTCGCTACCTTTGCACCAGGCAGGCATGTTACCAGGCAATCCTCACGCCCACCACCAGCCACCCAGCTATCTACATGCCTAATGATCGAATCACCAACTATAACGGTTGTCCTAACCCTTCCCTCATGGGCACATGGCCCTGGAGAAACTTCCTCGGTGTGAGAGGGTTTTACGTCACCTGGAGGACAGGTCCTAGTTACAGGATCACTTCCTGTCACACCAGGGTGATGCTCTCCTTTCACGTGACCTCTCTCCTCCATGGCAACAGGGATGCTGCCAGACTGGAGGTGGGACTTCAGGACTATATCCCTGTAGGTCTCATCTATGTACCTCTGTCTTTCTTTTGTCTTCCAAGTCTGCTACTCTAGCCTCTAGAGAACGGACTCATTCCCTGAGAGTAAAGAGCTCCTTGCACCTAGTGCACACAGAAGACCTCTCACCAACTGGGAGAAAATCATACATGTGTCACTCAATGCAAAGCCCCCATCTCGCTGCTGGACTGCTGTCTGAATCTTAGTTTTAAGCTCTTTTACTTACTAAGGGTTGGTGTGGATGCTTATACTAATAAAAGTGTATCTAATACATGTACTATATCTTGTTCACCTGAAGCTTAATTAATCTCAGGTCCTTAATGTATGACTGATTTGCACCTGAGAGCAGCTCCTTTCCTTTAAGATGTGTAAGTACCTATAAAGCTACAATTATCCCAGGGGTGGGTGGGTGTTGGGGAGGGAAGGAGGGAAATAAGACTTATTAAAAGAGGGCTGCTACACAGTACCCTGTCCTGTGCTTCTAAGGTAAGCTGTGACCAACTTCCTGGGTGATTAATAGTCCTTGCTTGGACAGAAGGAGTCTTTCAAAATGGTCTCTTGACCTGCCACCTGGCGTTAACACCTATTGAAAAGGTTTCACAGGTCTCTTGCCCCCTAGGTAGAAGGCCTTTTTGTAAAGGTCTCTAGAAGACTTTATTTATTGCTCAAAGAATACTGACCCTGTTTTGCCTTTTATGCTAAATTATAGTCTGATTTGATTTAAATTCAAGCTCTTTGCTGCTGCTAGGCTCTGAACTAGTATGGAATTTAAACTAGAAGCTCTCTGCTGGGTTCCAAATTTAACCAGAAAGCTCTCTTTTGTGTTTTAAATTTAAACTAAAAGCACTTTGCTGCTATTAGGCCCTGAGTGTGACGATTGCACGGAGTGGCAGGTGCACCTACTCTTGACGCCTTGCTGGGCAGACTAGATGGACATACTGGTCTTTATCTGCCGTCATATACTATGTTATGTTATTGCTCCTCCCTACCACGCCCTTCCACAGCTTAAGCAGGAGGGATTTTGTGGCTGATTGATGCTGCTGTCCACAGAGAATCAGTGATACAAGTAAGTAACCTCTTTCTCCATGGAGAAGCAGATGTAATCAGCTACAGGGATAAATGATTCTGAAGCCAAAGATACAAGGGCAGAAAAGGGTTTCAAAGCGCTTGCAATCCAGGCCCCATTACTCCAACCTAGCACAGCAAGTTATTATTTTCAATTTGACAGGGAAAGTGGTACTACTCCTAGAGTTGTGTTGTGGCAATGTGCATCCGAGATTGAAGCATAGTTGGATATCACACCCGTCCCAACTGGTGCTCATTAAGAAACACCACTAGAGGGGGTTTAAAGATTTAGTACCATCCAGAGGAAGGGAACCATGGAGGGGGGGGGGAAGTGGGGAAGATAGGTAAGGTGTAAGAGAAAAAGATAACATGAGGAGGGATCTAGCTAAGCTTGAAGAATGGTCTAGAATTCGGCAGCTGGGATTTAATGTTAAAAAATGTAAGGTCATGCATTTGGGCTGCGGCAATCCAAGGCAGCAATATAGTATAGGGGGTGAAATACTTTTTTCCACTAAAGAAGAGCGGGACCTAGGTGTGGTTATATCTGATGATTTTGAAGTGGCTAAACAGGTAGAAAAGGCGATAGCAAAAGCTAGAAGGATGCTTGGGTGCACAGGGAGAGGAATAGCTAGCAGAAAAAAGGAGGTGATAGTGCCTCTGTATAAGTCTCTGGTGTGACCTCATTTGGAGTATTGTGTGCAATTCTGGAGACCACACCTTCAAAAGGATATAAACAGGATAGAGTTGGTGCAGATCGTGGCTACAAAAAATGGTTAGTGGTCTTCATTATAAAACTTATGAGGACAAACTTAAAGATCTTAATATGTATATTAGAGGAAAGGCAGGATAGAGGAGATATGATGTTGTGTCACCATGCCCCCTGCTGGTAGTTTGCTGAAGGGACATGTGGTGCATTTTAATTATTTTGTAGAAGTAGGAACCTTTTTTGGACCAGAGGGATCATGGTCCTTGTAGTCCTTCTTCTTAAAGAAATGAGTTGTGTACACCTTGTGTAGGGTTAAACAAAAGGCTTTTATTCCCCTTTAGCACTAAGGTTCGCTAAGAAACCAAAAAGTAGAATTTACCTTATTTTCCGGTTTATGCCAAAGTAATTACAGAGGAAGAAAACTGTTATGAGAGCTTCACAGTTCCTTGTAAAAATACACAGGGCTTTCAACACTGTAGTAAAACAAATAAACAAGCTCTTCTTTAGCTCAACACAGACAAAATATATTGTTTAAGCATGTTCTGGTAATTACAGCTCTGGGAGAGACTCTAGGCTTTCAGCCATACACATCGAACAGTCCATTTGTTCTTCATGCATCAACGGCTCTGGTTCCCCAAGCTCAATCTGCATGGGTTCCAGCTCAGCCATGCTTCCTTCTACACCTGAGCTTTCCCTGGCTGAAATAGTTTGCAGTTCAGAAGTTCTCTTCCCTAGTTTCCAGCCTGGCAGTTCTGGGTTTTGCAAACAAGTGGTATGTTTTGTTCCTATGCTTCTTTGTAGTGGTTTCCAAAACTTCTGCCAGCTTTCTTTCCTCTCAGTATTGCTATCTGAGTTATAAGTCTTTCTAGGACCTGGCTTCTTTGTGAGAAATAAAGTATCACTGTACCTTGGCTCCTTGAAGTCTGTGCCACTGGTATTCTCTCTACCAGGCACTCTCCTTCTGATACCGTCTTCTCTGAAGACTGTTTCTTGGAGTTCTCTGGGCTGGGCTAATCCTCCCTGGAGCTTAGCTCTGCCATGTAAGGATTCCAAACTCTTCTGCCTTGCAGTATAGGAGGTTCCTCTATCAGGTCCTTTCTTCCCAGTATCCTTGGGTTCTGTTCCAGATCCTTTCTCAGAGCTTCTCTCTATGCGTAGGCCTCTCTCTAGGCATGGCTCTCTCTCTAGCCGGAGCTCTCTCTCTAGGCGTGGCTCTCCCTCCAGCCGTGGCTCTCTCGCTTGCCGTGGCTCTCTCTGCTTCCTTCCTGCAGAGCTCTGCTTATAAAGCCATTTTTCCCTTGAGTTTTCTGACCCTCTCCTCAGGTGCACCTGATTAGCTTCTGCTTCATCAGTACCTGGGTGTGTCAGCTCAGCATCTGTAGGCTCGTGCCTGCTCCCTCTAGCTGTCCTGCTAGGTAATTGCACCCTCTGCAAGTCAGTTGCTTTATGAAAAACAGCGTTTCTTCCTAAGTTCATAGCTTCACTAGCCTCAGCTCTATCACAGTTGATGTTAAGTGCCATCAAGTCGGGGATGAGTCATCGTGACCCTATGAATAGTTGTCCTAAACTGTGTTCGGTCTTCAGTCAGGCGGCTCATTGTTGATACAATAACAGCAGCAATGGCTGTCACTCTATCGATCCATCTCATCACTGGCCTTCCTCTTTTGCATTGACCTTCTACCTTGCCAAGCATGATGTCTTTCTCTATTGATCTCTCTCTTCATATAATGGGTCCTATATTCAACTGGGCATGGTTAAGCGCCGTAGCCGGTTAGTCTGCCCACGGATCCCCAAAACCCCAGATATTCACTTCCGCGGCAACAGAAGTGAATATCCGGGTCTGGCCATGCTGCCCAGAAGCCACAGAGGCTAACTGTGCAGCATTGATATTGGATGCTGCATGGTTAGTGCCAGACCCCACCTCTCGTACACTTTGGAATGCCCTGGCACATCCCGATGCATTGGGAAATGTAGGGGACTCAGTCGGAGATATTCGACCACACTACCCATGTATGTGCCATTGAAGATCTGGTTAGCAGGCATTTACTCAGTTAACTGACCCTTAACCATGTAAATGCCTTTTGAATATTGGGCCCAATGTGTCCAAAGTATGAAAGTTGAAGTCCTGTCATCTGAGCTTCTAAAGAAGCTTAGATTTGATCTCCTCTAGTACTGACTGGTTTGTTCTTCGGGCATTCCATTGTATACACCGTATTCGTCACTAGCATTATAATTCAAAGGCATCAATTTTATTCCTGTTTATCTTTTTCACTGTCCAACTTTCACATCCATATGATGTTATTGAAAATACCATGGTTTTGACAAGTCAAATCTTTGTATGGAGAGAGATAACTTTGCTCTTGAGAATCTTGTCTAGTTCTTTCTTAGCCATTCGCCAAGAGCAATGCATTGTTGGATTTCTTGATTGCTTGTCCTTTATTGATTGTTGATCCAAGTAGGTTAAAGCTGTCAACTATTTCAATCTCTTCTCCATCAGTGATGAACTTGGTGATTTGCCAGTTGTCAGGATCTTTGTCTTCTTAAAGTTAAGATGCAGGTGCATTTAAAGACCATGTTTCTTGATCTTGAGAAGCAAATGTTTCAGATCATCTTCACTTTCAGCCAGTAATGTGATATCAACGGTATAAAAAAGGTTGTTGATGAGTTTCCCACCAATCTTCACACTTCTGTTGTCTTCATACAGTGCTGTTTCTCTGATGATTTGTTCTGTATATAAATTAAACAGATAGTGGGGAAAGTATGTAGCCTTGTCGTACACAGTTGCTGATTTTAAACAATTCTGTTTCTCCTTGTGCCATTGAAATTGTTGGTTCTTGATCAATGTACAGATTGTGCAAGAGAACGATCAGGTGTTCTGGTATACCCATGCTTCTTAATGTGGCCCAGAGTTTCTCATCATTCACAGTCAAAAGCCTTGCTGTAGTCAATAAAACAGATACAGATATCCTTTTGGTATTCTTTAGTCTTTTCAAAGATCCATCTCACATCTGCGATGATGTCTCTCATTCCCCGCTGTGATAAGGAAGCTTATCATAGCTCAGGTAGGAGCTATAGAAAAGATGATGTGACTCTGAACAAGCAACCTGTCAGTTCTGGTAGAAGCAAGAAAACAGAGTTTTCACATAAAAGACTACCAGTCCCAGAATGCACCAGGTTTCCAGCAGCCATGAGAGGGGCTGAAGTGAGAGAATGTGTGTGCAATCAAGAGAGCTATGAGGTAATCCCTAAGCACTCATCTCAAAGGGCAGGGCCTGATTCAAGACAGCTGCGCTGTGTTAGGGAGCAGCACACATTAGAACAGGATAAGAATAGAGCTTATTCTTCAGATAACAGCTTCAGGGAGAGCTTCAGCAAGGGCTACAAGCTCCAGCCCAGCTTCAGAGAGAGTTGGAAGAACAGCTTCAGCAAAAGCCACGCAGATAGAGAGAGAAGGAAACTCTCTGGAAGGAAGAGAAGGAAGGCCATTGGAAGGTCTGGGAGATTCCAAGGCAGTACTCATACTGGGAGGTATTCCAAAAGCCAGCAGAGTCCATTGGACTGGATTCAGCCAGAGGAATGGAGTGGCAGAGATAGGAATCACCAGTGGCTACCTGGAAGAGAGAAGACTGCACGTGGAAGGGACTTTCAGACCAAGGCCAGAAGGTATGTGAGAGAAGATCCAGTGTCCAGGGATCAAGATTGGAAGGCTGGACATCAGAATTGGATTACATATTGGCCAGGCTATACAGAGAGGAATAATGATAGCAGGAGAGGCTCAGGTATGAACACTGATCCAGACCCTATCTATAATAGAGAATGGCAGCAAGGGAATAAGCATTCTCATGATAGTGCCTTAATGAAAGACTCATCTGTGCCAATGTATGATATTGACCCTATGATTGTTGATGAAGGGGGAGATACAGCAGATGAAACTATTTATATGGACTGTTCTCTATCTAAATGCTATTGCTAGTTTTCCGTGAGCAAACACATCAGCCATCACAAAGAAACCTAACTTTGTTCTTTATTTCCACTGCAAACAGCTCTTAAAGCAGGATTTGGGCTCACACAGTAGCAGCCAGCCAGCTAAAGGCTTTCAGCTGGTCCATTGATAGTAATTAGGGCTGCACCTGATTGTGTATGTGAGCAAGGGAGAATCACTGCTGAGATCGGCGTGGAAAAATAAGCAGAAGTTAACCTAACCAGCAAAGTTTATTCTTTACTTTGTGCCTTTGTATTTGGTAATTATTTGCTAAGAAAACATTAGCTAATTGCCTGACAAGCTGAAGGTTGTTTTCTGGTTTACTTTGTGACTTTTTGTTATCCATTTAAACACTGCAAGCAAGTAACCTCATTTATAGTGCTATCAAGCATACATGTGCTGGGTGAATTAAACCCCATCAATAAAAGAAGTATTTTATTGATCTTACCACTTGGTTTCACAACTCAAATTATTGTCATCAGCTGTGTTTGGGAGTGAATGAACTACAATACCCACAATACCTTGCAAGAATCATATGAATATATGCATCGTCAAGATTGTGTAAGTTCTCACCCTAGGCAGCCGTCTGACACCGCCCTTTCCTGAACCCTGCTTGCACTTCAGGTAGTTCTTGTTCCAGGTATGGTTGTATCTCTGCTGAATAATCTTCAGTAGAATCTTGCTGACATGTGGGATCAAAGCGATTGTGTGATAATTTCCACAGACAGTTGGATCACTTTTCTTTAGTATTGGTATAAACCCAGATCTTTTCCAGTCCATTGGCCATAATGTTGTCTTTCAAATTTCTTAGCAGAGCCTTGTAAGTACGGTAACAGCTGCATCAGATTGCTGAAATACTTCAATGGGAATGTTATCAATGCCCAGTGCTTTGATTTTTGATAAGGCTTTCAATGCTGCTTCAACTTCTTTCATCACCAATGGTTCTGGATTATAAGAAACAGGTTGAAACGGCTGTTGGCCCACTTGATCTTTATCACATAATAATTCTGTATGCCCTTTCTATCTTTTCTTGATCTTCTCAGCATCATTCAACTTGAATCCTTGAGCATTTTGTTACATTCCAATTTGAGGCTGGAATTTTTTCTTTAACTTCGTAGCTTTTGGAAAGCTGATCTTGTTCTTCCTCTAATAGTTTCTGATTCTATTGCCTTGTTCACATCATTGTAGTACTTCTCCTTGTATTGTCTTGCTACACGTTGGAAATCTCTGAGTTCTGAGATTGCCCCTCTTTCTCCTCTGGTTTTAGCTTCTATGCGTTTCTGGGCAATTTTCAGAATTTCTTCGGTCATCCATTTTGGCTGTTTTTGCTTTTTCACCTTGTTGGGGTTTTCGTGGGCATCCCCTAAGATTATTTGGGGATTTTCTAATTTTTTTTATTATTGTCTGCTTGTGTTCAACCCCAACATATATACAGGACCCACCTTAAACAAATTGCTCGTGCACCGTAAGAGCATGGAAACGTTTTATTTATTTTGCCAGATCTGTAACTTCGTAAGCTTCGCTTTTTGAAATCATAAGGTACAAATTTCAATATCAATACATCTATAACAAGCAAAGCACCTGACTTAAGTGAAAAGGGTCCTGGGGACAGAGACAGCATCACTCCAGTGAGATCAGCTAATGTCTGTCTGCCTATCAGAATTTCTCTCCTATATTTATATTCATTTTTAGGCTTAAATTGCTGATAAGCAGATTTCTTTTCTTTTTTTATTCTCTATTCCTTCAAGCAAATTTGCTCCTTAATCTTTTGCCCTCTTTTACCCTTTGCTTTCCCTTTTGGCATCCTGTCTCCCCATTCTCATGGTAGTCCTCGTCGCCGTGTGCTGGCTCTGTTTCCTGCAGATTAACTTCAGATACTGATGTTCTCCTTCCTTGTTTTTGTTCCCCTTTGTTCTTTCGAGGGGCCCAGCTGGTAGTTTTCACTAGCTATGTAGCTTTCAGAGCCTCTCATTATGTCAGCTCTGAGTTAGGATGTTTGCTCATTTCATAGCTCAATCTTGCTGATTCTGCAGTTTCTGGATGAAAAGGGTCAGCAGGCTATTTCTTACTTAGGCCTAGAGCTTAGACGTTAGCACAAGATGGAGGACAATAATCCAACCTGCGACAAAGGTACTGTTGTCACCCTAGCCCGGGCCAAAGGCCTAAAGGCGCAGGGCGGCCAATGTTAGTCCTTAAAGAATTATACTATTCTTGTCCACAGCTTGAACTTCTGGGACTTGTAGTTGTTTCTCCTTATTTAAAGACAGTAGTGTGAAACCGATGGTTTTACTTTTAAAGGCAAACAAGAAATTTATTTATCTTCCCCATAAGCACTAAGGCTCAACACAAATGTTAGGATTCTTCTCCAAGCAATAACATCAGGAAATTATACACAAACTAGAACTGAAACTGCTTCATAAGCCTTTTAACATGTGTAGCTGTTTTCATCAAACGTTCAGCAAACAAAACATAGCTTCTTCCTTCAAGCAAAGCAAAGTGTCCATTTTTATCTTCTGCTTCTTTAGTAATTCAAATACAAGTTATGCATGTATTCTTTTCATTAGAAGCGGATCCTAGCATTAACACAGATAGGTTAACTCACCCTGTTTCTTCAGTGCTTTCTTGGTTAAAGACTTTTTATTAGAAAGCTTTCAATCTGCCTTCTGGCATAATGAACAGTCCATTGCTAATTCCTCATTTATAGAATCCTGCTCAGGACAGTCTACCTGCATCTCTTCCTGCTCTTCAGCATGTATGTCTGATTCTGAGCTTTCAGGAACTGTTTCTGGCTTAATGCTCTGTAAGAGCTCCTGGACTTCTCTCCACAGGTGCTCTCCACAATAAGGAACGTTTGTACCTGGAATGGGAGGATTCCTTCTCTGGATCAACTGCCTCAGTGTCCTCTAACTTGTTCTGCCCTGGTTCTTTCCAACAAGCTGGGTTCTGGTCACTTCTAGCTGTGAGTTTGTCCACCCACCTTTTGGCAGCTTGAACTCTTTGAGCTGGACCACAAACTGTTTGAACTGTAGCCTGATCCTTGTCAGCAATTCTCCTAGCCACACCTCGGCTGGCTTCAGGACTAACAGCACTCCTCCTGCAAGCCTGGCTTTGTTTATGGCTGCTACTTTCACTGCTGAGCTCCTCACTGAAATCCTCACCGTTCTCCTCCCCGGTGATTTCCTTCCTGCCTCTAGGTGCTGACCCTCTTTCTTTTTCTCCCCTGGGTTTATAAGGCTGTTTTCTAACTAGCGTACACTGCTTCCCACTCAGGTGTTTTTCATTACTCCCCAAGCCTGCACTTAGGTTAGCAGAGCTTGGGTGTGGCCTGACTTCAGTGACTGCGCATTTTCTTCTTTTACCTGCACTCTGAAAGCTGTGAATTCCCTGCCTGTCTCTCTCCTTAAAGGTATATTTACAATTTTCCTCTATTTCCATGGGCTCAGCAGAGCTCTCCTCATCACAGTACCTGAAGGGGGATTCATTTTCCCCTTCAACCTTTTGTAGAGATTTCTCACTTTCTTCCAACACAACCTTCTTGATCTCATCCCATAACTCTTCTGGAGCTCTGTCATTTGAATATAAAGCAGCAAATCGACTCTGCAGGCAGTCATTAAATTCCAGTGGTATATTCTCAAGGTCATATTTTGCTACATTCATGAGTGGGCTTGCTCTTTTCCAACTTTAGCTTGAGTTTGCATATTAGTAGTAGTCAGGGGCGGCCCAAGGGGGGTGCGGGGCCATGTGCGGAGACTCGGTGCGGGGCCTCATTTGCATAAGTGGCCTTATTTGCATAAATATTTGCATAATGTTACCATACATTAACTTTTAGTAAACATGTCTCTTAATGAGTGTATGGATAAAGAAAGACTAAAAGATTTCTACATTACTATAATCCAGTGCCAACCCCCAGGCACATTAGGAACTACTACAAACGCTGCCCATTTAGAACCCATAGCAAACCCGCTGTATCCTGACAGCATTACCAGGACTCACAAAGCACCAGACCCTACCTATCAAAAGGAAACACTGCAAATATTAAACCAGTACATTTCAGAGAATACTGGGGAAAGAGAACAAGTGGCAATGTCAAATAGGAATTACATAAACAGAATACCTCAGCTCAGTTACACATGCAGAACATAGACCATCACCAAACAAGGAATCGCAATTTAGAAACAGGAAGGCAATAATTAAACTGGGAACCCCAAAAGCCAAACTTGGAATGTACAACAACACTGTAGAAATAAAACTATAAATCAATTTCCTCTTGTACCAAACAAAGCGCAGACGTTAATGATGCACATTTCCCAGAGCTTTCATATTCCAGTTAATAAATTCAAATAAAGAGATATCTTTCTACTTTTTGTGCATTTTTTTTCAGTTGCAATTGCTCCAGCCACTTTCTTCTGGTTTCTTCATGTTTTCTGCTAACTCTCCATCGTCTGCTGTCCATTTGTCCTTTCTTCTCTCTTCTAGTTTTCTTTCCATCCTCTCTCTACATCTGCTTTAACATACTAATCTTTCTCCTTTTGCTCTTTCCTCATTCTTATTTCATCCACACAAATTTTACCCCTCCATCCTCAATCCCCACTTACTCTCCCAATACCCGGCCAATTGTAGATTTTTCATCCCTCCCACACAAAATATTTTTCCCCTCTCCATTTTACTCTCCCAGCCCCATCCCATTCTAATCCTCCCCCAACATCAGCTCCCTTCTAGTTCCAGTCTCACCCAGCATCCATTCCCTTCTAGTCCCTGCATCAGCCCATTTCCAGTCCTAGCCCCCCATCAACCCATTTCCAGTCCTAGCTCCCCCATCCATTTTCAGTCTGAGTCCCTTCATCAGCTCATTTCCAATCCTAGCCCCCCATCAGCCCATTTCTAGTCATTTCCTAGCCCCACCATCAGCCCATGTCAAATCCTAGCTCCCCTCCACTCAGCCCAATTCCAGTCCAAGCCCCCCCATGAGCCTACTTCCAGTTCTAGCCCCTCCATGAGTCCATTTCAATTCAAGCCCCCACCACAGCCCATTTCCAATCTTAGCTCCCCCCCAACAGCCCATTTCCAGTCCTATCCTAGCTGCTCCATCAGCCCATTTTCAGTCCTAGCTCCCTTCCCTCACAGCCCATTTCCATTCCAAGCTCCCTCCCCATCAGCTATTTGCAGTTCAAGCCTCCCCGTCCACTCAGTCCATTTCCAGTCATAGCAATCCCCCAACCCATTACCAGTCCTAGCCCCCCATCAACCCATTTTCAGTTTAAGCCCCCCCTATAACCCATTACCAGTCCTAACCCCCCATCAGCCCACTTCCAGTCTTAACCCCATCAGCCCATTTCCAGTCAGCCCCCCATAGCCCATTGCCAGTCCTAACCCCCCCCCATCAGCCCACAGCCCATTACCAGTCCTAACCACATCAGCCCACCTCAAGTCCTAACCCCTCCCCATCAGCCCATTTCCTGTCCTAGCGCCCCCATAGCCCATTAGCAGTCCTAACCCCCCCATAGCCCATTAGCAATCCTAACCCCCCATCACCCTATTTCCAGACAGCCCCCATCAGCCCACAGCCCATTACCAGTCTTAACCACCCCCCAGCCCATTTCCAGTCCTAACCCCCCATCACCCCATTTCCAGTCAGCCTCCATCAACCCCCAGCCCATTACCAGTCTTAACACCCCCTAGCCCATTTCCAGTCCTAAACCCCCCCCAGCCCATTTCCAGTCCTAACCCCCCCACCCCATTTCCAGTCAGCCTCCATCAGCCCCAGCCCATTAGCAGTCTTAACCCCCCAGCCCATTTCCAGTCCTAACCCCCCCTAGCCCATTTCCAGTCAGCCTCCATCAGCCCCAGCCCATTAGCAGTCCTAACCCCCCCCTAGCCCATTTCCAGTCCTAACCCCCCCTGCACATTTCCAGTCCTAACCCCCCCCAGCACATTTCCAGTCATCCTCCATCAACCCCCAGCCCATTACCAGTCTTAACCCCCCTAGCCCATTTCCAGTCCTAACCCCCCCCAGCACATTTCCAGTCCTAACCCCCCCCCAGCCCCTTTCCAGTCCTAACCCCCCCTCACCCCATTTCCAGACCGCCTCCATCAGCCCCCCCAGCCCATTACCAGTCTTAACCCCCCTCCCCTTCTGGCAAATTTTAAAAAAAAACCTGGCTCTAGCTGCTGCCGCTGCCGCGTCCGTCGCAGCAGCGGCAGAATGGAGTGTCCCGCGGGGCCCCCTCTCCTCGTTGAGCCCTCTGCAAGGGCTTTCAGATTCGCGAAGGGAGAGTGCTCCCTCGCGTCTCTGTACAGCCCGCAGGGCTAATGGGAAATTTCCCATCAGCCCCTCGCGTCTAAAGGGGCAGATGGGAAATTTCCCATTAGCCCCTGCGGGCTTTACAGAGACGCGAGGGAGCACTCTCCCTTCGCGAATCTGAAAGCCCTTGCAGAGGGCTCAATGAGGAGAAGGGGCCCCGCGGGACACTCCATTCTGCCGCTGCTGCGATGGACGCGGCAGCGGCAGCAGCCAGAGACAGGTGTTTTTTTTTTAAATGTAATTTTTAAAAAAAAAGCAGAATGTTCTTTGCGCGGGGCCCCCTGAAACGCAGGGCCCTGTGCAAAAAACATTCTTGCTCAATGGACGGGCCGGCCCTGGTAGTAGTTGATGATCCAGGTTTTGTCTTCATTGATGTTATAGAGCTTTTCAATCGTTGACTTCCACAGATGTAGTCAATTTGATTTTTGTACAATCCATTGGGTGAAGTCCATGTGTACAGTCACCGCTTGTGTTGCTGGAAGAAGGTGTTTGAGATGAATAGATCGTTGGTCTTGCAGAATTCTGTCAGTCTCCAGCTTCATTTCTGTTGCCAAGTCCATATTTTCCAACCACTTAGCCTTCTTCTTTGTTGCTGATTTTTGCGTTCCAGTCACCCATGACTATCAGATATCCTGTTTGCATATTCTGTCCATTTCAGCTTGTACTTGTTCATAGAACTCATCAACTTCATCCTTCTCTGCAGCTGTTGTTGGGGCATATACTTTATTTATTTATTTATATTATTTACATTTTTATACCACAATTTCCAACAGATCAATTGCGGTTTACTAAAAACAATATATGAATTGTACAAAAGAGTACGTATTCAGTTACATGGAACAGTTTTAACTATGTATATTAACATTGTATCAAATTATGTAATTGGTAACTATATACATAAAGTTCATGAGCGGACATTGTGGATGCATCCTGGGGGGGGGGGGGGGAAAGGCGCTCCTAGACTAGTTATGTAGAGTGGGAAGGCTCTGTACTAGTGATTGGAAGAGAGATCTTTTATCTCTCTTTAGTTGTTTGGGAGTTTGTTCCAGAGGGTGGGGGCACAATGGGAGAATGCTCTGCTGTTTGTGATTTTTTTTAGCTTTTCTGTAGTCTGTTGCTGTTGTGAGTTTGTTTTTATTGCAATCCTGTTGTGTACGAGTGTTTGTTTTTTTGGTGATGAGGGAGGAAAAGTGGGATGGGGCTATGTCATTCATTAGTTTAAATGTGGTTACGATTATTTTGTACTGGGTGTGACTTTGTATTGGGAGCCAGTGCAAGCTGAATAGGATAGGGGTGATGTAATCTATTGGGTTGGCATTTGATGTTATCCTTGCTGCAATATGTTGTGCAATTTGAAGTGGCCTTAAAGTCTGTTTAGGTAGTCCTTGAAGTACTGAGTTGGTGTAGTCAAAGTGGGGAGTGATAATGGCATTGAGTACTGATTTGAAGTCGTGGGGGTACAAGAGCAGGTGGAGCTGTTTTAGTAATCTTAGCTTATAGCTGTGTTGATGGGCATTCCTCATTGATGAATAGAATTTAAGCGTTCACCGATTGCATTGTATTTCATTACAGTTCTTGCAAGTTTCTTCTTAATTTTAAATGCAACACCATTTATTCTTTGTCTTTCATTTCCTGCATAGTAGACCATGTGATCATCAGATGCAAAGTGCCCGATGCCAGTCCATTTCAGTTCGCTGATACCTAACAGATTGAGTTGTACACGATCCATTTTATTCTTGACCACCTCCAGCTTCGTATGTTCCATGTCCTAATATATAAGACATCTTTGCAGCTTCTGACTCTCATTTCATGCGCAGCTACATCAGCAGTCAGACGTCCCGAGGGCTTTAATCCAACCACATCATAAATACTGGATTTACTGGCCAGTAGCCAGTTGAGTGCCTTCCAACCTGAGGGTCTCATCTTCCAACACTAGTAGTGCAATTTGTTTTCTTGCAACTATCCATTGGGTTTTTGGCAAGATACAGAAGTAGATTGCCGGCCTTTCTTCGTGCAGTTTAAGTTTAGTATTGTTGCCGTTATCACAGAAATGTGATCCTCTGCTGCCAACACCACCCCATTCTGCTGCGGCCCAGATGGCACAAGCGGAGAGCTTCTCTCGATTGAAAGCACGCTCTGCTATGAGGGGACATAGGATGAAGATAAAAGGGGATAGACTCAGGAGTAATATGCAGAAATATGTCTTTACGGAAAGAGTGGTAGATGTGTGGAATAGTCTCCCAGTGGAGGTGGTAGAGATGAGGACAGTGTCTGAATTTAAAAAAGTATGGGACAAACACAGAAAATCTCTAAAAGAAAAAGGGGATTATTGTATTTGATATGGAAGGGCAGACTAGATAGACCATGTGATATTTTTCTCTCGTCATGTTTCTACATTTGTAAACCTCAAACTTCAAAGGAGTACAAGGCCATTTCCAAAAACTTTTGGATTCCTGTGTCTACAGTTCACAGTTTTATTAAGATATTTTCTGCTCACAGAACTGTCAAGAATCTCCCAGAACGTAGTGGGAAAAGGAAAACTAATACAAGAAGCCTTTGAAGGTTAGTGAGAACTGTTGGAAAAACACCATGTACAACATCCAAAGAGCTTAAGGCTGATCTGGAGCAATTTGGAGTGGTGGTTTCAACCCACACCATATACTGTGCATTAAACAAAGGACTATGTGGGCGAAGGCCAAGGAGGACCCCACTGCTCAAAGAGAGTCATCAAAAGGCACTCTTATCTTTGCCCAAACCCACTTGAGAAACCATAATCCTTCTGGGAATATGTTCTGTGGACAGATGAAACCAAACTTGAGGTCTTTTGCAATACAGACCAGCGATACATTTACAGGTGAAGAAATTAAGCTTTTAAAGGAAAAAATACACTTTGTATTGTTAAATATGGTGGCGTTTCCATAATGTGGGGCTGTTTTGCTGCCTCAGGAGCTGGAGATCTGTAACATATTAAAGAAATGATGAAGTCAAAGGACTTTCAAGGTATTTTGGAGCAAAATGTACTACCTAGCCACTTAACTCTCCATTGCCCACCGCTTTGATTGAAGGATAAGGCAGTATAGAAAACTGGATAAATAAATAAATAAAGCTAGGTCTGGGCCGAAGGTTATGAGTCCTCCAGCAGGGCAATGACCCAAAACATAAATCCAAAAGTACAAAAGAATGGTTAAAAAGGAACAAATTGTTTTAAACTAGCCAGCAATGAGTCCTGATCTCAGTTCGATCAATAACTTTTTGGGAAGAGCTGAAATGTGCCATTGGTAAAAGGAATCCTGGAAACATTCATGAGCTAGAACAAATCGCAGTTGAAGAATGAGAGAAACTACCAGCAGACAGATGTATGAAACTTCTAGATGGCTACAAAAAATGTTTGGAGGCTGTCATCACTGTCAAGGATTGTGCAACCAAATATTAGTGAAGGATGCCATAAATCCTGTCCAGGTCATATTTTGTTTTTTTCTCAGAAATTACTACACCTAAGTTGCACAGCTCTCATTTGGTTTGAAGCTTGTCGTGCTGTGAGAGTTTGTGTGCATCAGTGATGCTGTGGGCTAAGCTATTGGTAGTTTAACTACTGGCAGGGTCTCCCAAGATGGACAGGTCTCAGCTGAGGTGCCAGACCAAGGCAAACCACCCTTCTGGGCAGCAGCAGAATGGGATAGTGTTGGCGGCAGAGGATCACATTTCTGTGACAACGGCAACAACACTAAACTTAAACTGTGCGTAAGAAAGACCCGGCAATCTACTTCCATATCTTGCCACAAAAACCCAATGGCTAGTCACAACAAAACAAATTGCACTATGGTGCTGGAAGATGAGACCCCTCAGGTCGGAAGGCACTCAACTGGCTACTGGAGAAGAGCTGAAGACTTTTCAGAGTAAAGTCAGCATTTATGATGTGGTTGGATCAAAGCCCTCGGGATGTCTGACTGCTGTTGTAGCTGCACATGAAATGAGAGTCAGAAGCTGCAAAGATGTCTTACACATTGGGACATGGAACATACAAAGCATGAACCAAGGGAAGATGGAGGTGGTCAAGAATGAAATGAAACATGTACAACTTGATCTGTTGGGTGTTACCAAACTAAAATGGACTGGCATCGGCCATTTTGCATCAGATGATCACATGGTTTACTATACTGGAAATGAAAGGCAAAGAAGAAATGGTATTGCATTTATAATTAAGAAGAAACTTGCAAGAACTGTGATGAAATACAATGCAGTCAGCGAACGCTTAATCTCTATTTGTCTACGAGGAATGCCTATCAACACAACTAAAATTCAAGTATATGCCACAACAGCAGCTGCAGAAAAAGATGAAATTGATGAGTTCTATGAACAAGTACAAGCTGAAATCAACAGAACATGTAAACAGGATATCCTGATAGTCATGGGTGATTAGAATGCAAAAGTTGGCAACAAAGAAGAAGGCAAAATGGTTGGAATATATGGACTTGGCAACAGAAATTAAGCTGGAGAAAGACTGATAGAATTCTACAAGACCAATGATCTATTCATCTCAAACAATGAAGAAAGTCTGAAAATTTCCCAGAAACACAGAGAAGATAAAGCCAGAGGAGAAAGAGAGGCACTCTCAGAACTTAGAGATTTCCAACATGCAGCAAGACAAGACAAGGAGAAGTACTACAATGACACATGCAAGGAAATAGAAGCAGAAACTATTAGAGGAAGAACAAGATCGACTTTCCTACAGCTACAAGAGTTAAAGAAGAAATTCCAGCCTCAAATTGGAAAGTTACAAGATGCTCAAGAATCTATGTTGAATGATGTTGAGAAGATCAAGAAAAGGTGAAAAGTATATACAGAGTTTTTATATGATAAAGATCAAGTGGACCAACAGCCGTTTCAACCTGTACTTTATGATCCGGAACCATTGGTGATGAAAGAAGTCGAAGCACTATTGAAAGCCTTATGAAAGAACAAAGCACCAGGCATTGATGGCATTCCCATAGATGTATTACAGCAATCTGATGCAGCTGTTACCATACTTACAAGGCTCTGCTAGGAAAGTTGGAAGACAACATCATGGCCAACTGACTGGAAAAGATCTGTGTTTATACGAATACTAAAGAAAGGTGATCCAACTGACTGTGGAAATTATCGCACAATTGCTCCGATCTCACATGTCAGCAAGATTCTACTGAAGATTATTCAACAGAGACTACAACCATACCTGGAACGAGAACTACCTGAAGTGCAAGCAGGGTTCAGGAAAGGGTGAGGAATGAGAGACATCATCGCAGATCCTTGAAAAGATAAAAAAAATACCAAAAGGATATCTATTTGTGCTTTATTGACTACAGCGAGGCTTTTGACTGTGTAAACCATGAGAAACTTTGGACCATATTAAGAAGCATGGGTATATATAGAACATCTGACTGTTCTCTTGCGCAACCTTTACATTGATCAAGAAGCAACAGTTCGAATGGAACAAGGAGAATGGTTTAAAATCAGCAACGTTGTACGACAAGGCTGCATACTTTCCCCCTTATCAGTTTAACTTATATGCAGAATAAATCATCAGAGAAGCAGGATTATATGAAGACAACAGAGGTGTGAAGATTGGTGGAAGATTCATCAACAACCTTCACTATGCTGATACCACCACATTATTGGCTGAAAGTGAAGACGATCTGAAACATTTTGCTTCTCAAGATCAAGGAACATCATCTTAAAATGGGCTTGCACCTTAATGAAAAGAAGACGAAGATCATGACAAATGGCAAAATCAATAAGCTCATCATTGATGGAGAAGAAATTGAAATCGTGAACAACTTTAACCTACTTGGATCAACTATCAATACAGAAGCAACAAGTAGTCAAAAAATCAGACGACGCATTGCTCTTGGCAGAATGACTGTGAAGGACCTAGACAAGATTCTCAAGAGTAGAGATGTCTCTCTCCATACAAAGATTCTACTTGTTCAAGCCAAGGTATTTTCAATAACATCATATGGATGCAAAAGTTGGACAGTGAAAAAGATAGACAGGAAGAAAACTGATGCCTTTGAACTATGGTGCTGGAGACGACTACTGCATATACCATGGACTGCCCAAAGAACAAACCAGTCAGTACTAGAGGAGATCAAACGTAAGCATTTTTTAGAAGCTCAGAAGACAAGACTTCCACTTTCATACTTTGGACACATCATGGAAAGAGAGAGATCATTAGAGAAAGACATCATGCTTTGCAAGGTAGAAGGTCATCACAAAAGAGGAAGGCCAGCAATTAGATGGATCGATACAATAACAGCAGCTATGGGTGCCAATCTGTCAACAATGAGCCGCCTGACTGAAGACCAAACTCAATTTAGGACAACTATCTAGATGGTCACCATGAGTTGACAAAGACTTAACGGCACTTAACAACAACAAGTTGCACAGACATCTTTTTTGTTGTATACCTTTGAACATACTATTAAAATATTATGACATACAGCTGGAATATTTTCAATTATTTCTCAAGATACTGTGCACAAAATATCTAAACTGCAAGGGTGTCAATAATATTGACCAAAACGGTATATATTCCACTTAGAACAGATAAATAGGCCCTTTTTTACAATTGGGGATTGGCAGCCCTCCTGGCAGTCGCAAGGATAGCATTAATAATTGAGATTTAAGGGTAGCAGGGAGAAAGGAGTGATCAGCCGGTTCTGGGATGCAGAGGGACTTTGACAGTAGATCCTGATCTTTACCCGATTGGACAGTATTGGGTGTGGTGGCCATTGAAGCATCCACTGGAGGTTGCTAGTTGTCACTGAAGATGGCAACGAAGTAATGACATGGACTGTACATGGGAGCCAGTCGTTTTTAAAGGCAGCATACAGAACTTACACTTAGAAGAGGATTCTTCATGCTGATTCATTCCATAGGTGTCCTGCCTGACATTGCAGATGGGGGCTTGCGGCCAGTGGAGTAGAGTAGAGTGGGGTCCCTCAAGGTTCTGTCCTTGCACCGCTTCTTTTCAACCTCTTCCTAGCCCCTCTTGCTTCCCTAATACAACAGTTTGGCCTCTCTTCTTTCTTCTATGCTGACGACATCCTGTTACTCCATCACACTTCACACTCCTGCCCTGATCTTACTGCATTGGATTCTTGCCTCTCAGCCATGGCAAACTGGTTAACACTCAACTGTCTTCATCTAAATCTGACCAAGACTATTGCTATTTGGTTCTCTCACGGTGATCCTTCCCCTTCAATAGCCCCCTCTTTCTCTGGCTCCCCTGTACCTTTGGTCTCTACTTTCCGATATCTTGGTGTACACTTTGATTCTGATCTATCCTTTCATACACACATTTCTCATATCACCAAAACATCTTTCTTTTTTCTTCGTCAACTCCGCTCCGTTCGTCCTTTTCTTTCCCCTTCTGCCCTCACCACCCTGGTGCTTTCCCTCGTCATGTCCCGTGTGGATTTTTCCAATTCACTTTTCATCGGTCTTCCCAAAATCCAACTGACTCATCTTCAACGAATCCAAAATACTGCAGCACGCCTCCTTACACATACCTCCCTCCGTGACCATATCACTCCTCAACTATTTCATCTTCACTGGTTGCCTGTTCCCTTCCGCACCACCTTCAAATTATTAACTCTAGTTCATAAAGCCTTCCATGACAGCACCCCCCAGTACCTATCAGATCTTCTCTACTTTCACTCTCCCAAATATACCCCTCACTCTTTTCACCTTAACCGTCTCACATTGCCTTCCCCCTCCCGCGCTCATTTGCAATCCACTCGTTCCTCTGCTTTTTTCTTTACTGGCCCCGCCCTCTGGAATGCTCTCCCCTCCTCCCTCCATTTAGAACCCCAATACAATGTTTTTAAACAAAACCTCAAGACCCACCTGTTTTCCCTAGCGTTTAATCTTCCCTCTCCTTTTGTGTGACTTCACTATCCCCTATCCTTTTCTCCTTCTGATGTTTCCCCATGTTGTCATGTCTTGTCCTGCCTCCTTTTTCCCTGCTGTCCTTTTTGAGATTGTACATTTCTTTTCCTTTTCGTTGGCCTTTGGCCTTCTTTTACTGAATTTGTTTTAATTGTACACCGCCTTGGTTATTTTAGAAAGGCGGTTTTTTATCAAATAAACATAAACATAGAGTGGACATTTGCAGAGGCTTCCAGAAGAGGATGTAAAACAGAAATGATGTATATAGGCCAAAAATATCAGATTACCATATTGGTTTAAACCTGAGGAGAACTGAATAGAGTACAGCACCTTAGTGCGGCAGGGTTAATAGCATACTAACCTCCGATCACATGAGTGCAGAATAGATAGAAATAGGATTGATCCTTCATGGTGCTGGCCATCATTGGAAATCAACCAGAGACTCAGGACTCTCCCGCCACCATCATCAGCTCTCCCTGTTAGGGATCGAGCCTCCAGCAGCGGGAGGAGCAGCATCCACTTCGGCCCAAGTGGGGCACGCGCCTTATCTTTATTTTATTTATTTATTTTATTTATTTAACAGTTTTTATATACCGCACTATTCATCATCAGTGCGGTTTACATTAAACAACAGATACCTATCAATATAAAACTGATATAGGTTTACAGATAATAGGGAAGGTAAACTGGGTATAAACCAGGGAGAACTATATACAATAAACAAGTAATATCATGGCTTGGTATTTGCGGAGATGCAGCACTTTCCACATTTTTAAAACCTTTGTTCTGGGTTGTTGCTATGTGGAAGGGAGTTAAGTGAGTCAGGCGGATGGTAGTTCTGAGGTATGTATGGTAGCTTGAAGTGCAAAGTGAATAAATAGTGCTTAATGGTCTTTCTGAATTGAGTGATGTCCCTTATTGATCTGATGCTGGGAGGGAGTTTGTTCCAGCACTTGGGAGCATACGACACAAAAGCTCTGTTATTGGTTAATTGTGTCCATTTTGTGGAGATACTAGGAGTAACTTAGTGTGTTTTCCGCTGCTAGTCTCCTGGATCTATTGTTTGGTGCATGGGTGAGGAGATTTGAGATCAAAGCAGGAGATATTTTATTAATGGCCTTGAATGTGATAAGTAGAGTTTTATATATTATTCTGCAACTTATCGGGAGCCAGTGTAGATCGATTAGTATTGGTGTTATATGATCTCTTTTTGAAGCTCCGGACAAGATGCGGGCTGCTGCGTTCATTGCCAGTTGAAGTGGGCTTAGTGTATTCTTGGGAGGCCATGAAGAATGATATTCGCATAGTCGAAGTGAGGTGTGACTATTGCTTGGAAAATTGTACGGAAATCCTTGGTCTCCAGCATTGGTTTCAGGTGGCGCAGTGTTTTTAATTTGTAGTAGATTGTCCTTACAGTGTTCTTTATGTGCTCCTTAAGATTGAGTTGTTGATCGAGTATCACACTGAGGTACTTTATGGTGGCCTTGATTGGGAGCTCTGCATCTCTTACTATGAGGGTAGGTGATGGAGAAAATTGCTTGTTTCTTGTGGCTATGAGCACTTCAGTTTTCTTGAAATTTATTCTCATGTTCTGATTGAGGAGCCAGTCAGTTATTGCATTGAAGCAATTGATTAGAGCCGAGTAGTCAGGATTTGAGACATTGATCTGTGTGAAAATTAGCATGTCATCTGCATATAATAGGCAGGATATACCAAAGTCTCTGATGATTTGGCAGATTGGCTGCATATATATGTTAAAAAGCAGTGCAGATAAAGAAGAGCCTTGGGGTACTCCTTGTTTCTGTTGAAAGGGTTCAGATGTATTGTTGCCTATATGGACCTGTTGCCATCGATCTTCTAGGTATGATTTGCACCAGTCCCATGCAAGGTTATGGATGCCTTTTTCGTGGAGTCTAGCTAGTAGAATCTTATGGTCAACTGAGTCAAATGCTGCTGATATGTCCAGGAAAATCATTGCAATAGCCATGTGAATGTTGTCTATCCCGCATATGAGTTTGTTGAATAGCGAAGTCATGAGTGTTTCAGTTCCATGAGCTTCACAGAATCCGTGTTGGCATGGGTCCAACGGGGCTGCTGTGTCTATGTGCTGTTGGATCTGCCTCTGAGTTTCCTTCTCAAGTATCTTGGCTAGAAAGGGAATACTTGAAATTGGGCGGTAAGACTCTTCCTTCTTTGGGTCCATTTGGTTGTTTTTTAGCAGTGGACGGATTGATGTCTGTTTAAGGGCAGTAGGGAAAATCCCAGTTAGGTAGGAGAGGTTTGCGATCTTAGCTATGCAAGGGCTAAGTTCGGCACGTAAGGTTTTGATCCAATGTGCCGGACATGGATCATTTGGTGCCGTGATGGTGTTTATGGCAGCGATAATGTCTTCAATGGTTTTTCTTGATAGAGGTGAGAATTTATCGAGTGAGGCTTGAGCTTGAGGGAGTTGGGTTAGTACTTGTGATGAGGTTGTATTCGCCTTGACTAATTTGGATTGGATGAAGTTGGCATATAATTGTGGTTTTATGGATTCTTGTTGCGGTGGCGATGGCTCTTTGGATAGCGTTTTTACTAAATTGAAGAGATCACGTGGTCTGTTTAGTGCTCTGCTGAGAAGATCGGAGTGGAATTCTTTCCTTGTGGCCCAAGTTAGTTCGTGATGAGTTTTGAGGTGAGTAAGATACTCTTCCTGGTCCTGGCTGATGTGGGTGTGTCTCCACTTTCTTTCTAACTTCCTCAGATGAAGTAGAGATGTTCGTAGTTCTTTAAATTGAAAAAGCGCTATCAGGCGTGCAGCGACTCAGGACTCTCCCGCCACCATCATCAGCTCTCCCTGTTAGGGATCGAGCCTCCAGCAGCGGGAGGAGCAGCATCCACTTCGGCCCAATCGGGGCACGCGCCTGATCTTTAAATTGAAAAAGCGCTATCAGGTGTGCAGCGACTCAGGACTCTCCCGCCACCATCATCAGCTCTCCCTGTTAGGGATCGAGCCTCCAGCAGTGGGAGGAACAGCATCCACTTCGGCCCAATCGGGGCACGCGCCTGATCTTTAAATTGAAAAAGCGCTATCAGGCGTGCCCGTGCCTGGCGGGCCCGCGCCTGAGGGCCTCGCCAGAGGGCCCTTTGGCACGGCCCTTAGGCGATGGCCCAATAAATCGACCTCTTCTCAATGCTGATGTCAAAAGTCTGATCCTCCTCCAATGCCACCTACCCAAAGAGTCATCAGTACATCAGACCGTGATTCAGCTCATCGGACACTCTCCCGCTCGATATACCGCCGCATAACAGAATAACGGAGCAGATGGCATCAACCCATTCCCAGTCTCGGTAGTGACAACAACTAATCTTCATTTCCGGTCATAATAGGTTTGGACCGGTGGGTGGAGCTTTAGAGAAGCACCGGCAGGCCCTGCTGCCTGACAGAATCACTCACCACAGACATTCTAGCCTCAACAGAACTGTAAGTCTGCCCATCCTCCTCCAGTTTACAACGAGATAATACACTCTAAACTTTGTACCTTAACAAATCAGCCCTCATGTAACCGGGCTTTAACTCATTAGCTAGTCCTTCCCATCTGCTGAATTGCTTTTCTGCAACTTTTATTTCATTTGCTTTTGTAACTTGTACCCTCACCCTATTTCCCACCAGAAACATTCTCTCCAACACAAATCATTTCCGATCACCTAAAGGCATCCCATTAGAACTATAGAAATGGCCCACGCATTAATTACTCTTACCCTTATCTATACTCTTGCCAGTAATTTCCACTACTCTGCTGCATTTGCAAATCATCATAGCCATATCCAGACAATTCACAATCCTAGCAGGAAACACTCTAACAACCAACACCAGCCACCCCCAAATCCCTACAATAGGAGACAGTCGCACCTACTCTATGTATCTCTGGAGCTCACCACCCCCATAAATGACAGGAAACCTAAGACTCATAGAGACCTCAGGTGTGCTCTTGCCAATGCACGCTCAGCCCGCAATAAATGGCCGGTGATCACTGATCTAATAGCCAAACACAATCTGGATATACTATTTGTAACCGAAACCTGGCTCTCCGATACTGACAATGTTATACTAAACCACCTTACCCCACCTAACTTCTCCATCTACACCTGTAATAGAGAACACAAAAGAGGTGGTGGAGTCCTAATACTTGCAAAAACAGCACTACAATATCGGACAGAACTAACCAAAAGCTCACAGCACCTGAATACACTAACTATTACCAACAAAACTAATTCTATTAACCTCATCTATAGGGCTCCAAGTGCTCAGTCAGATGAATTCTCAGACATCATAGACCTAGCCTGTAATCCCGCAGACCCCTCCAAACCAAACTGGCTGTTGGGTGACTTTAACCTGGCTTCCTCTCAACCTACCTTAGCCAATACCTTCTTAGAAGCAATGTCTCACCTTAACTACAAGCAAGTAGTGATGGACCCTACCCACCAACATGGGAACCTCTTGGATTTAGTCTTCATCCCTCAACCAGAGTCGATTAAACTGAACCAAATCGATCTCGCTATCACCCCTGTCCCCTGGTCAGACCATAATCTGATAACATTTCAAATGCCAACGTTTCAAACTACAGATAACTGCTCAAGCTCAACTAAATCTTCAACACCTACCAGATTCAAACAACTTGACAGAGAGAAGTTTACAACTCATGCACTTCCTAAACTAGCTCAGCCAACAACCAACCTTAATGAAATGGTAAGAAACTGGAATGAAACCCTCTCCTCATATGCGTTGCACCCGGTCACTGTCAAGATAGCGACTCCCAGCAACCCAACCACCAAAAAACAATCGGCGCCATGGTTCTCCCCTGAACTGCGTACTTCACTTATCCACCTCAGAAAACTAGAGAGAAAATGGAGATCCACGCGTAATTCCGCCGACCAAGCCACCTATTTAGAACATCTTAATCGACATCGTGAATCAACCTGGGCCAGGAGGAAGAAATTCCACGCTGAGATCCTCAACCGCTCATTGAACAAACCAAGGGAACTATTCAACTTAGTAAAATCCTATACCAGCCAACCATCCCCGCCTCAACAAGAGTTTATTCAGCCCCAAGCTTATGCGAACTATATACAATCAAAAGCAATAAAAATAACAACTGCAACATCACATGAACCCTCCCAGTCTTCACACCTGCAGTTCCCAATCACCAAACTTGTCCCACCATCTGCAAAGACCATAGAGGATGTAATTGCCTCCATTAACACGACAACGGCCCCAACTGACCCATGCCCTGCACACTGGATTAGGACCATGCGCACAGAACTCAGTCCAGTCATAGCCAACATTGCAAAGATGTCATTTGAATCTGGTGTCTTCCCAGATGCCCTTAAGCAAACCTCCATCCGTCCACTTCTAAAAAACAATCAACTGGACCCAAAGAGAGAAGACTCGTACCGTCCAATTTCTAGTATTCCATTACTAGCCAAAATTCTTGAGAAGCTAACCCAGAGACAGATCCAGCAGCATATAGACTCCTCTTCCCCATTAGATCCTTGTCAACACAGCGAACTGCATGCAACCTGTGATCTAAAAGACTTCAGGAAAAAACTTAAAACGCACCTCTTCCAAGCACATTTCAACTTAACCTCATGAGATGCACCCAGGCATATATGAGCAAATAGGTATATGTAGCTTATGCATATATGTATGCAACAATCCTATGTGAAGTCTTAACTGTCAGGCTTGTGTAAATATGTATATTTCGTACTTTGTGTGAAGTCTAACAGCAATCAACTGTAAATCTATAATCCTTTTTGCTGTGTGATACCACCCTGCCCTAATCGCAGTGTACATACCCCTAATTACTGGCCAGTACAACCAACCCCTCCATGTATAGTAACCGCTGCTGATCACTGGAAGCAGCGGGATACAAATTGTACGCAAATAAATAAATAAACACGGATTCAGGGAGGCCCACGGTGTAGAAACTCTACTAACAACTCTAATTAACACTCTTATCAACGGCATCGACAGTCTTAAGATGGGCTTTGCTTTAATCTTTCTGGATATAGCGTCTGCGTTTGACTCCGTGGATCACACACAGCTTCTGACGCGTCTCCACGAGAAAGGAATCCATGACCGAGCATGGGAATGGTGCAAATCATACCTTGAAGGCCGACTGCAACACATATGTATTGGTAACGCTACATCTGATCCCTTTCAGCAGACAATGGGTGTCCCTCAAGGCTCCTCCCTGTCTGCACTTCTGTTCAATATCTACATGCAGCCAATTTGCGACATCACACACTCTTTCGGCATATCCTGCCTCATGTATGCAGACGATGTGCTGCTATTCTCTCCCATATCTGTCGCATGCCCAGACTACACAGTGCTAATCAACTGCTTTAATACAATAACGGATTGGCTTCTTACTCAGAACCTCCATATTTCAAAAAGACGGAAGTTCTAATAATTACAAGAAATAAATGTTTCTCTCCTCCACCCACCCTATAAGTCAGAGATGCCGATCTCCCGGTCAAATCCAATATACGCTATCTGGGAGTGATATTGGATCAACAACTGGACTTCAAGGATCATTTAAGACGCACCGTAAAAACCATATACTTTAAGATAAAAACCCTGAGACACCTGAAACCGATGTTGGAACCTGATGACTTCAGAACCATCTTCCAAGCTCTAGTTACACCGCACTTCGATTATGCTAATATAATACTCCAAGGCCTCCCGAAGAACACCATCAACCCACTTCAGTTAGCCATGAATGCAGCAGCTCGGATCCTCCACGGAGCCTCAAGGAGTGACCACATCTCCCCCATTCTAGAAGAACTTCATTGACTTCCAATAAGCTCTAGGATCCTATTTAAGGCCCTCCTCATCACCTTCAAGGCCTTCAACAAACTATCTCCTGCAGCCATCTCAGATCTCATCACACACACAGAGAACAACAGGCCTAAAAGAGCTTCTGCCATAGACATGCTAATCATACCAAGCAACTCCATCAAGTCCAACCAATCAACGATTAACAGAGCTTTTGTTAACTTCGCCCCTAGATGCTGGAATAAACTCCCTCCTGGCATTAGAGCGATCAGGGACCTTAGACAGTTTAGAAAGGCCCTCAAACACCACCTTTTTATCACTCACTTTAAGCTTCTGAACATACCTCCCCCCCTCCCACACTTACCCTCACAACCCCATACCTATCCTTTACGAATGTACAGAGCTGACATATGTCCCAACAGGTAGTTTCAAAGTTTGTATATAGTTCCCCTGGTTTACCTCCATTTTAATTCCCTGTTATCTGTAAACGAAAGCCAGTTATTTGGCCTATGTGTTTTATTGTTACAATGTAAATCGCACTGATGACAAATAGCGCGGTATATAAGAAATGTTAAATAAATAAAAATAAATAAATAAAATGATGCATGGAAGCTCTCACAGACTGCAGGCCAGGTGAAAAATACACCGCCCAGAACAGTGACTGTGCCATTCATGTACTTTTAGCTTAGAATTGCAGATCTTGGAAGAAACGCACGCTCCTGCTTTCCCCTGCTTCTCATACCCAAAGCAGTTTTCAAAGGAAGCCCGGAGGCATATAAGGACATTTATAAGTACTGCATGTTGAATATATCAGAACTAATCCCTGTGTGTAGTTAAAATATACTATTTGTACATAGTTCACGGTTATATTGTGGCAGGTGAAGGCCTGTGATCCACAGTGTCTGACATAAGCAAGCAGGCCTAACTAGCTTGACCTGTAAATGAAGTCTGTGGAGAGGCCCATAGGAATTGCACATCCCCCAATATGCTGCTATAGAATTAGAACTCAGTAAAGTATTGAATTTAGCTTAGACAAGCAGAACAGATGGAAAAATACAGAAAAATATGTTTAAAACTGCTGATAGAGAAATTACAGAGCCCTGCTTCCCTACACGTACAAACTAGCTCAATGGCCTTGAAAGAAGGAAAGTAACAAGTTGGTGAACTGGCCATTGTAATTGGGACTAGAAGGGGGGTGAGCAGGTGCTGAGCCCACTCAAAGAACATAATTGGATAATCTTATCAGTACCGGGACCAATAGAAGGGGTACGGGAGGTACGGGAGGTTACCGGGACCAATGAAATGTTTTTCTATACCTAGAATGGAGCAAAAGTCTATAAAAGTTGTATTACCAGAGAACATCGCTCAGCCATTTTGAATTTGACTTTGCTTGAGACTTGTGCACAAATAAATGATTTGGACCTTCTGAACAGACTCCTGGTATTATTGGTTTGTCTGTGCTCTGCTGCTACATATTCTTGGTGCGTTGGCCGGAAAGGTGTGGTAATAGAGGGTATATAGGGCAATATATACCACGACTTTCCGCCTCTACAGGTTTGGTCCTGCCGGGATCGCGCCCTTCCGACGGGGGCTTGCTCCCTGGCGCCACCGGTCCCTTGTATCGGAGGGAGCTAGTCGGACCTCGGCGGGTGCCGGGCCCGGCTGGAGCCAACACCTCGAACCCGAGTGAGGGGAGTCCGAGGTCCAACTCATGCGCTTGCTTGGGGAGCTTGAGGACTGGATCCGGTGAGTAGAGTTTTGATTTTAGCATGTGTCTAGACAGATAAGTAAGAACAGTACTGCCAATCTAGCATGAACTAGCATGAATTTAGCATGAATTTAGCACTAGCATTCGCATGAAAGAGAGCTTGATCAACTCTCAAAGACGGGCCGAATACCCCTGCGTAAGTAAAGCAGGGCGAAACCCCCATCTTCTAGCATAGTCAGAATAGATAGGAATAAATGCATTTTGGGATACGTTGCTAGCATGATTGTGTGAATGAAGTGTGAATGAGAGGTCTGGCAGCACGGACCAAGCGAAGGCGGACCCCTGAGTAACGCAGTTCCTGACCGGGCGACCGCGTTCAGGTCGTAAAAAGGGGGAAGCGATTGTCGTCTTGTCTTGTTATTTGTTTCCCTTATATGTTTCTAGGGCCGTGAGGACCCCTTACCCACGGTCCGCCCTCCTTTTCCCTTCTGTCTGTTGTTGCGCGCACACATCGAAATGGGAGGGGCGGGGTCTACTAGGAACACTCCATTAGAATGTATGATCGCACATTTTAAAGAAGGATATTCCGGAGATTATGGTATTAAAATGACTGCAGCCCGTTTACAGATTTTGTGTACTAGGGAGTGGCCCGATCTAGACCCTACCTGGCCCCGAGAGGGAACCTTTAATGTAGGAATTATTCAGTTAGTACACCATAGAGTGCGAGTAGCGCACCCCGATCAGTACCCTTATATAGATTCCTGGTTAAGTATTTGTGAAAATCCGCCCCCTTGGGCAAAGCGCTGTTATGAAGAGCAGTGCAGAATAATGTTAGCAAAGATAGATCATAGTCAGAAAATAGAACAGCCAAGAAAGAAAGGGAAAGGTGAGAAGTCCAGAAAGAAACCCATCCTGGTAGATCCTGATTCTCCAGAAGTAATTACCCGACAGCCCCAGGCCCAACGCCCCAGGAGGGTAGTCCCGCGTCCTCGTCCTGCCCAAGAGCCCCGGAGACAGCGAGAACAGGACCCAACCCCTGAGCCATCACCCGAAGAGCAGGTAGATGAGCTCCCTTTAGATGAAGAAGGTAATTCTACTGAGACAGAAGAAAAAGGAGAATCAGATACAGAAACAGAAAAGGAAGAAACTGAAAATTCCCCAAGTGATACTGATAGTGTAAAAGCGGCTGCTAGTGTTAGCTTGCCAGCAAAAAGTAAATCTAAAGTAAAGCATGTAGAGAAGAAGAAAATAACCCCTGACAAGAAAGTTACGAAAATATCTCTTAGATCCCAAAAGACATCTACTGCCAAGATGATGCCTTTACAGCAAGTCCCGGGAATACCCGTAAGAAATGAGGATAATGAGGTGGTACCGGGGCCCCTAAACTATGTGTATGTCCCCTTCTCCACTACTGATTTGTTGAATTGGAGGACACATTATGCCTCCTATACCAATAAGCCCCAAGAACTTACAGAATTAGTGAATACTATTATGGAAACTCACCAACCAACATGGGCAGATTGCCGCCAGCTCCTGTCCACCTTATTTACTACAGAGGAGCGGACACGAATTAGAAAAGCAGCTATTGACTGGTTGGCAGATAACCCTGTAGCGCCAGGGGAAGGGGAAGAAAGAATAGATAATCGGGAAGCGGCCCAGAGAGAATTCCCGAATGAAGACCCCCGATGGGATCCAAATACAGAAAGAGGATCTAGAGCTCTAGCCCGTTTTCGCCAAGGCTTTATACAAGGCCTGAAAAGGGGGGGCCAGAAAGCTATGAACCTTTCCAGTTACTGGAGTTATTCAAGGTATAGACGAGAGCCCAGCAGTGTTTTATGAAAGATTAACTGAAGCATATAGAATGTATACTCCCTATGATCCCGATGCACCAGGAAGCTTGTGCATGGTAAATTCTGCTTTTGTAAATCAATCACAACCAGATATTAGACGTAAATTACAGAAATTAGAGGGGTTTGCAGGCATGAATGCAACTCAGTTACTGGAAGTAGCTCATAAAGTGTATGTAAATCGTGATAATGAAAGAGAGAAAGAATGTGATAAAAAGATGAAGAAGAAAGCTGATTTTTTGGCTGCGGCCATAGTTGAACAGAAACGGGGAGGTTTCCCTAGTCGACGGAGCAGAGGAAGGGGGCGGGGCCGAGGTGGAAGCCAGCCCCATCTAGGCATAAACCAATGTGCCTACTGCAAGGAGGAAGGACATTGGAGAAATGCATGCCCGCAACTCGAAGACGCCCACCAAGATGACGAAAACAATCATCAATGGAGAGAAGAAAGACGAGGCTGTCCCCGAAATCGCGGAGGAACCAATCGGGAGCAATACCAGCGAGAAAGAGGAGAAGCCGTACAAGCATTGGCTACGACAGCCCATGATGAAGATGACGTGGATTAGGACAGACCGGGCTCCGAATTTGCTTTAGGTCTCCAGGAGCCTATGGTCGGAATACAAATAGGAGACCAAGTTATGAATTTTATGGTTGATACTGGAGCAGAACATTCAGTAGTAGACAAGAAAATAGCCCCATTCTCCACAAAAGCAGTCACCATTGTAGGAGCAACTGGTGCTAAAGCTACAAAACCTTTTCTTCAGAATCGCATATGCAGTTTAGGAGGACAACAAATAACTCATCAATTCCTTTACATGCCTGAATGTCCAGTGCCATTACTGGGACGAGATATGTTAGCCAAGCTACAAGCCCAAATATCCTTTACCGAAAGAGGAGAAATGCAAATGACCGTGAATTCTCAAGCCAAGCCAGCAGGAATAATGCTGCTTACAGTTCCCCGAGAAGAAGAATGGAGATATTACAGTGATGAATCTGCCCAAGATACCTATTTTGAACAAACTTTGAAAAGCATTGATGCCCCACCTGGAGTATGGGCAGAAGGCAGTCCTCCAGGCCTAGCCAAACATATAGCTCCAGTAATTGTAACTCTCAAACCTAGTGCTACACCAGTACACGTCAAGCAGTACCCTCTCCCAAGAGCTGCAATTGAAGGCATCCACCGCCACTTGCAAAGATTACTAGAGCATGGCCTACTAAAAGTATGTCAATCCCCATAGAACACTCCACTTCTGCCAGTAAAAAAGCCTGGAACAGATGACTACCGCCCAGTGCAAGATCTAAGAAGAGTGAATGAAGCAGTGGAGACCATACATCCAGTTGTACCCAATCCTTACACTCTTCTAGGACTGATACCTGCTGAAGCTACCCACTTTACTGTTCTGGATTTAAAAGATGCGTACTTTTGCATAAGATTAGCCCCTGTAAGTCAGATATTATTTGCATTTGAATGGCAGGACCCTATCTCTGGAAGAGGGGGCCAACTTACTTGGACACGATTACCACAAGGATTCAAGAATTCGCCTACCATCTTTAGTGCTGCACTAAATCAAGACCTTTCAAGTTATCCAGTGGCCCCGGGAAAGAGAGTGCTTCTCCAATACGTGGATGATCTGTTGATAGCTGCTGTATCAGAAAGTGAGTGTATACCAGCCACCAAAGACCTCTTGCAACTACTAGATGAAGCTGGATACAAAGTTTCCAGAGCAAAAGCACAATTATGTCAAAAAGAAGTGAAATATTTGGGCTTTCGTATAACCCAAGGAAGCCGAAGATTAGGCAGGGAGAGAAAAGAAGCAGTATGCAGAATCCCAACCCCAACTACCAGAAAGCAAGTCAGAGCTTTTCTAGGAGCAGCAGGATACTGCCGAATCTGGATTCCCAACTTTGCCCAAATTGCCAAACCATTGTATGAAGCCACAAAAGGAGAAGAAAAATCGCCACTAGAATGGGGACCTGAGCAGGATACAGCCTTCAAGACATTAAAGGAAGAATTGATGTCATCACCAGCCCTTGGATTACCAGATGTCCACAAACCTTTCCATTTGTTTATACATGAAGCACAAGGAAATGCCTTAGGCATGTTGACTCAGAAATTGGGAAATTGGGAGCGACCTGTAGCATACCTATCGAAGCAATTAGACACTGTGGCCAAAGGATGGCCACCTTGCCTGAGAGCAGTCGCAGCTACAGCTTTGTTAGTGAGTGAAGCAGACAAGCTCACACTAGGACAGAATCTACGAGTCACTGTGCCACATGCAGTCCTTGCTCTTATGGAACAAAAAGCAAATCATTGGCTCACCAATTCTCGAATGTTGAAATATCAGAGTATGCTATGTGAGAATCCGCAAATCCAATTGGAAGTGAGCCATGCCTTGAACCCAGCCACATTGATACCCATTAGTGAAGAACTCCCAGAACATGACTGTATAGAAGTCATGGAAACTGTATTCTCAAGCCGACCTGACCTGACAGATGTGCCCATAGACAATCCTGATCAAATCTATTACGTAGATGGGAGCAGTCTCATCATCGATGGACGACGCTGCGCCGGATATGCAGTAGTCACCCAACATGAAGTCGTTGAATCATCAGCCCTGGCATCAGGCACATCAGCCCAGAAAGCAGAATTAATAGCACTTACTCGAGCATTACTGTTAGGTGCAAAACTTGTGTTAAATATATACACAGACTCTAAGTATGCCTTCACCACCCTACATGCCCATGGAGCTCTCTATAAAGAACGAGGGCTCATCACATCCGAGGAAAATCAGTGAAGTACGGCCCAGAGATACTGATGTTACTTGATGCAGTATGGGCCCCAACTCGTGTAGCAGTCATGCACTGTAAAGGACATCAAGCAGGAAAAGGAGAAGTTGCTCAAGGAAATAGATTTGCAGATGCTTCAGCAGGACAAGCAGCCATGACAGGACAAATTTCGCCACAAGCCATACCATTGCAGGCAGCATTGTTTCCAGTACCTTTGAACCTATGGACACCACGATATACCACCAAAGAGTTAGATTACTACTGTAACAAGGAAGATGGAATACTGAAAGATGGGTGGATTGAGCTGCCACCAACAGAGGGCAGTCAACCCCCAGGACGAATAGTAATCCCTGAATTGTTATGCCCAGCTTTTGTCAAAGCCTTTCATGAAGCCACACACTATGGAAAAAGTGCTATGGAAAAAGCACTCAGACCGCACTTCTGCATCACCATGTTAGCAGCCCTATCAGCTTCAGTAGCACGTCAGTGTCTAATTTGTGCCAAAAATAATGCCAAGCAAGGTCCCACACCAGCACCCCGAGTTCAGTCAGGAGGTGTAACCCCCATGCATCACCTGCAAATTGATTTTACTGAAATGCCAAAAGCCAATGGATATCACTACTTGTTAGTATTAGTTTGTACTTTCTCTGGGTGGGTAGAAGCCTTCCCAACCAGAACTGAAAAAGCTCGAGAAGTCACCAAAGTTTTGTTGAGAGAGATCATCCCTAGATTTGGAATTCCAGCAGTAATAGGGTCAGACAATGGGCCCTCATTTGTTTCTCAGATTACTCAGCAAATAGCAAAAGCTCTACAGATACAGTGGAAACTTCACACTGCATACAGACCCCAGAGTTCAGGGAAAGTTGAACGAATGAATCGTACCTTGAAAGTCCAAATGTCTAAACTCTGTCAGGAGACACACCTGAAGTGGCCCCAAGTACTCCCAATAGCTTTACTCAGAATACGCTCAGCTCCTGTAAAGTCAACAGGATTTTCCCCTTTTGAAGTTCTGTATGGTAAACCCCCACCAATAGTGCAGGGAATTAAAGGAAGTCTAGCCCAAATTGGTTCAGAAATAACCAGGCAAGAACTCCTAGCTCTTAGTTTTGTTCTGCAGACTCTCCATACGTGGATCCAAGACCAGTTGCCTATCAACTTGACGGAACCCTTACATCCCTACCAGCCTGATACCTCGGTGTGGGTCAAAGACTGGAAGAAGACACCGCTGGAACCTCATTGGAAGGGACCATATACCGTCATCCTGTCTACCCCAACTGCAGTAAAGGTAGCAGAGATCGATTCCTGGATCCACCATAGCAGAGTCAAGCCCGCAGCTGATCCAGAACCTGAACCTGAGCAGTGGACAGCAGAGCAGCATCCTGATACACCTTTGCGAATTACTCTGAGACGGCAACCAGCAGCTTAGACACTTTATCACAGTGCCCTGCAGCAGCCAAGTCTTTCGAAGAGGATTGCTGTTTTCCATACAGCAAGAGTTTGTTTAAACGAACCTCATATGTGTGATTTTACACATTACTTAGATGCTACATTCATTGACCATATTTCGGAGCCAACTAAGATTGATCAGTTGGTTAATCTGTGATGGACAACTTGAGGATCTTCAATCAACACTCAGCACCCGTTGAATTGCTTCAATAGCAAACGGGACGAAGAAAAGAACGTCGTGGTCAAGATCTGCAAGCTGAGGATTCAGAAGAACTCCAATCAACATGTATCCTTATCTCTGCTTTGCCCTGGTTGTCTGTTTTGGAGGCTTTGAACTGACTCATGCTCTGCCTCCATGTACTGCTTGCATTACTTCCACTCGGACTGGAATGAAAATAACTCAGACTTTACTTTATCATTCCTACTATACCTACACTGGTAAAGTGACTCGGTGTATATATAACACCACTGAACTAAATGTTTGTACCAAAGGTAAATCTAAAGTATGCTTCAATCCACATCAGAATCCATCCTATTGTACCTTAGAAATGCGATGGAAAAATGCAGATGGACCTTTAATTAACGCCACACGCCAACTAACAGATCCTAGTAAAGATGCTATTTTGTATTTTGATGTTTGTGAAGTAATCAACAGAGATAGTCGTTCTAAGTGTGGTGATTGGGAAAAAACATACTCACAGAGTGGCAAATATATGTGTCCGGAAGGGTCCACTGAATGGGAAGCATGTACAGGAAAGAAAGTTTCAGCCAACTGTGACAAGGCAGAGGCTCAGAAACAGGAGAAAATGGGTTTAAATCACTTTCTGTCACCTCAGATGCTTGGAGAGGCAGGACAGGAAGGGGTTAAGTTTCCTGTGCACAAACATTCTCTGCAGAGAAGAGCAGGGAAAGAACCACACCCTAGCTCTAGGCTAACCCAGAGACATAGCCAATCAGGGAGGTGGGAGGAGTCAGACCGGATTGGGCCACTCTGCACTCATAACCAGGAAGCAGCAGTTAGCAGGAGATTCGGATTCGGATTCGGAGGCAGAGAGAGAAGCAGACTCGAGAGAGGAATCAAGGAGGAGAGGAACTGGTTACAGAGCAGTGCAAGCAGAAAGGCTGAGCCCAGAGGAACTAAGGAGAGAACCAGAGAAGGGAGAGTTCCTGCAGGTGGTCCTGGAAGAGGGACAGGCAGACCTCAGCTCCATGAGAGAGAAAACCCTGGAGGTGACCCAGAGCTGGATTCAGAAGCCTGGAATACTGACTTGGAGTCAGGGGAGTTCCCCAGAGGCAGACGCTGCAAAAACCAGGTCAGAGCAAACTCTTCTAAGCCTTGTAAAGTAAATAGCTTTGAGAGAAGTCAGTCTATAGGAACTGACAATAGACTGCTTGCTAAAAGAGGCAGGGGTAAACCAGACCCTGAATATAAACCTGAAGATAATAGAGGGAAGAGGGGCTATAGAAAAGTCCCTGTTAGAAAGCTGCAAACATTTCCATGGTATAGACAGCGCGACCTAGGCTCTAGTTCAGAGGAGCACACACCTGCTTGCCAGCAAGAGGCTAATTGGCAGCAATCGTGCAGAGAGCTAAGGGAACCCTTTGAGGACCAAGAGGAAGCAATGGAATTGGGTGCTCCGTTATCTAGTTCCAGTGAGTCAGAAATGGAGTGTGGAATTTGTATGCTAGAGTGAAGAACTATAAGTATTCCTAATTGATGATTGAGTGCTGAGAAGCCTTAAGCCAATGTTCTAGAACTCGCATGAGAGACAGCAGCGTTCTAGTGAATGGAATGAATCAAAGCTTCATGTGGTACAGCTGTGAATAGAAGGCAATATAGAGAAACTGCTCCTACACAAGAAGGCAGTCATTAATAAGCCAGAGTTGTGGAGATTGCCATTTCTATGGTAAGCTGTTTGACACTAGAAAGAAGTACAACAGGAGAAAGATTCTTTATTACCAGTAGATACTGAGAAAGCAGTACTAGAAGATTGAAGCCCTGTTGTAGTAATGAAGCTGGAAGAATGATGAAAGCTTGTAAATATGTTATGTGTCCCTGAGAAGTATCAGGAGAAGCTGTATAAACACTTAAACTTTTATTTGGTACAGGTTACCATTATACTTCTGTGGCGGGGGAGTAAGTCCTGTACGGTGTCCTTTGCTATACTTTGTGCAAATACCTTATGCATGAATAAAGCATTACTTACTTTGGAAACCCAACCTTGGCTGTCGTCACTCACTCCACAACTACAGTAGGAAGGCTTCAGCACTAACAAGGACTCTTTTAAACTCACCCCACTGTGTGGCTCACATCCCCTTGGCCTGCTTACGCCACAGGCTAGGCGGTGCGTTGTCACACAATGTATATAGTAAAGCTCCAGAATCAGATTACTTCTGCCCAAAGTGGGAATGTGTTTTTTATGCCACCTGGATTGGTATGGTATGGAATAAAGATAATCGAATGGCTACATTACGGAAACCATTACATGTCAAAGACCTAGACAAATGTAAGAAAAATGCTTGCAATCCTTTAGAGTTAGTCATACACAGACCTGAAAATTGGAAACAAGGATTCCGATTTGGTTTACAAATTGATGGAACTGGATCAGATCCAGGAACCATAGTATATATAAAATTAAATACACAAACCCATAGATCATCCAAGCATCAAATCCACGACACATTCTATGAAACCATGCATGTAAATAAGTTTGACATGCCCCATCCTTCCCAGAATTTATTTTTGGAATTAGCTGGAGCAGTAGTATCCAGTCTAAACATCTCAGATTGTTATTTTTGTGGGGGGACACGAATGGGTGACCAATGGCCATGGGAAGCCCAAGAATTAAATTACTCAATGACTTACAATCAGACTGAAATACACAAGACTACCAGCGAATGGGTGTTAGCGCACACAATAGTTGGACGTCTTTGCTATGCCAGAACTGGACCCCAGTTCAAACAACAGGTAGGACAGCTGGTCTGTCTTAGCCAAACGTTCTATAATGACACCACCAAAAAGACGTCTTGGTGGTCAGGAATTAAAGAACCTGAACCCCCTAATCCATTAGCCTGATTCCCTGAACTTGCTCACTTATGGACTAATCTTGCCAAACCTCATGCCTGGCAAGCCCCACCTGGCCTATATTGGATCTGTGGAAACCGAGCATATGCCCGACTCCCTACATACTGGGGAGGAGCATGTGTCTTAGGAACTATCAGACCTTCCTTCTTCCTTCTAAATACAGAACATGGAGAACAGTTAGGATACCCAGTGTACACTACTAATCACAGACATAAAAGAGCATTGAGACAGAAGAGAGCACCCCTCCAGATAGGCAAGTGGGAGAAGTGGAAGGGTGATGATTGGCCACCAGAAAGAATCATTGATTATTATGGGCCTGCCACTTGGAATGATGATGGTATGTGGGGTTATCAAACCCCAGTCTATATGATTAATCGTATTATCCGCTTACAAGCAGTAGTTGAAATAATAACCAATGAAACTAGCCAAGCTCTCACACTTTTAGCTAGACAAAATACCCAAATGCGCACTGCTATATATCAGAATCGTTTGGCACTTGATTATTTGTTAGCAGCTGAAGGAGGAGTATGTGGTAAACTGAATTTAACCAATTGTTGCTTAAAAATAGATGATAAAGGTCAAGTAGTTGAAGAAATTGCTGAAACTATGCGAAAACAAGCTTATGTGCCAGTACAGACTTGGCATTCACTAAAGTTTCCTAACTGGTTTGATAATCTTTTCTCATGGATAGGAGGACTTAAGACTTTCCTTATACTAATACTAATAGTTGTTGCTGTAATTTTCTTATTGCCATGCATAATCCCATGTTGTATGCGTTCTATTCATAGTGCTATTGAAAATACAGTTGAGCGGAAGACTGCAACTAAGATTATGGCCTTATACCAACCCAAACCTCCTATATATAGTGTGGCAAGGAGAGAGTAGTGCCACCTAGAAAAGCAGGAAACATTGAAGGTTTTACCTTGGCTGGGGGGATGGGCACATTAGAAAACACTTGTCAGAGAAAACCCAGGGTTAGAAGTTCACAGCAGAAAAACCCCAGGGTTGATAGTCAGTGGGCCAAAACTAGTGTTGAGTCATTCCCACGTTACACACCAGATAGGAATCAGAGAAGCAGGTACTCGGAGGAGGAGCCTGCAAGGGAGTGCCCTTGTCACGTAGCTGCTTGTAAAAAAGGGCAGACAGAAACGGAAGGGAGAAGGGAGAGAGAGAGGAGAGCAGAGGAAGAGAATCACCTGTCTTACCAGCACGAGGATTCTGAACCTGACTGGAACCAGGCTCCCAGGTTCTATGCTGAGAGGAAGGGAAGACCTGAAGCCAGATTCGCTCCCCAGGAGAAAGGGAAATACTGCTGCTCTCCAGGAAGAAATACTCACAGGCCAGGCAGCTGCTGTTGCGAGGCCCAGAGATACACTGCTAGTGCAGTGAAACCACAATGCAGGTTAGTGGGCAAGTTAAACCCTGTATTTGAAAGAAGCTTAAAGAAGCCACAAGAAGGCAGAACTTTTACCCAGGCAAAACCCTTGCTGGAACCTAGATGCAGGCATTGCTCTGCTAGGGAAGCTTCCAAAGCAAGAACTTTTTATAGAGCCCGAAGGAGGTCTGACCAGTCCTCTGATTACAGCTCAGAAGAGGGTTTTATTGATAGAAGGCCTGTATGTAAAACTGTGCAAGTTAAGCATCAAACCAGGAGAAAGCCTAGGCCCAAACTGAACACAGGGACAGTTCTTCAGATGAGGAGGAGATTACCTGTAGACATTTACATGAAAGGAAAGGAACTTTTAAACCACGGCTTTTGAAACCCCATGAGCTTTTACTTAAAGGGGAGAAACCTATTAGGTGGCCAAGACTGAAGAAACTGTTAATGTATGGAACTAATACCATTCCAGTTAAGAGTCCAGAACCACTACCTGAGAGTCCTCCAGAGAGCATGGAAATTGACTCTTTCAAAGGGGATTCAGATCCTTCAGTCACTGACATGGAATGTGATTGTTGCACTGTATGTGAATAACTGTTAAGAGGGAAAATACCTTTTGTAAGAGCTAAGAAGAAAAGCTTGTTTAAAAGACTTTATTTTTGACCTGGCAAAGTTTGCATATATTTTCTTTGGGAGGAGTATCCCTACTTTTGTTTTCCTATGGACATTACCTGTTGTGAGTCTCTGAGAACCCAAATAAAAATCTGTGATCTTTAACCAACGGCTCAACTACAAATTCTTATACAACCTCAAGGTTAAGGTGCAGCGCCTCCTGCTGGTCAAGCTTATTTGGCACAGGGGCGGGGCTCACAATAGTCAGAATCCACTGACCATAGTATAACTATTTTGAAGTGATTTAATTCTCACACCTTATTAAGTAATAGGGTGAGATTAATCAAAGGGGGGAATGTGGCAGGTGAAGGCCTGTGATCCACAGTGTCTGACATAAGCAAGCAGGCCTAACTAGCTTGACCTGTAAATGAAGTCTGTGGAGAGGCCCATAGGAATTGCACATCCCCCAATATGCTGCTATAGAATTAGAACTCAGTAAAGTATTGAATTTAGCTTAGACAAGCAGAACAGATGGAAAAATACAGAAAAATATGTTTAAAACTGCTGATAGAGAAATTACAGAGCCCTGCTTCCCTACACGTACAAACTAGCTCAATGGCCTTGAAAGAAGGAAAGTAGCAAGTTGGTGAACTGGCCATTGTAATTGGGACTAGAAGGGGGGTGAGCAGGTGCTGAGCCCACTCAAAGAACATAATTGGATAATCTTATCAGTACCGGGACCAATAGAAGGGGTACGGGAGGTTACCGGGACCAATGAAATGTTTTTCTATACCTAGAATTGAGCAAAAGTCTATAAAAGTTGTTGTATTACCAGAGTGTAGCAGCAGAGCGCAGACAAACCAATGATACCAGGAGTCTGTTCAGAAGGTCCAAATCATTTATTTGTGCACAAGTCTCAAGCAGAATCAAATTCAAAATGGTTGAGCCATGTTCTCTGGCAATACAACAACTTTTATAGACTTTTGCTCCATTCTAGGTATAGAAAAACATTTCATTGGTCCCGGTAACCTCCCGTACCCCTTCTATTGGTCCCGGTACTGATATGATTATCCAATTATGTTCTTTGAGTGGGCTCAGCACCTGCTCACCCCCCTTCTAGTCCCAATTACAATGGCTAGTTCACCAACTTGTTACTTTCCTTCTTTCAAGGCCATTGAGCTAGTTTGTACGTGTAGGGAAGCAGGGCTCTGTAATTTCTCTATCAGCAGTTTTAAACATATTTTTCTGTATTTTTCCATCTGTTCTGCTTGTCTAAGCTAAATTCAATACTTTTCTGAGTTCTAATTCTATAGCAGCATATTGGGGGATGTGCTTCCTATGGGCCTCTCCACAGACTTCATTTACAGGTCAAGCTAGTTAGGCCTGCTTGCTTATGTCAGACACTGTGGATCACAGGCCTTCACCTGCCACAAGAGAACATCGCTCAGCCATTTTGAATTTGACTTTGCTTGAGACTTGTGCACAAATAAATGATTTGGACCTTCTGAACAGACTCCTGGTATTATTGGTTTGTCTGTGCTCTGCTGCTGTGGCAGGTGCAGGCCTGTGACCCACGGTGTCTGACATAAGCAGGCCAGCGTGGCTAGCTTGACCTGTAAATGAGGCCTGTGGAGAGGCATATAGGATTGCACATCCCCCAATATGCTGCTATTGTAAGATAGAACTCAGTAGAAGTATTGAATTAGCTTAGGTAGGCAGAACTGTAGAACTGAAAGATGGAAAAATACAGAAAAGACATGTTTAAAAGTTACTGATAAGAAAAAGTACATCTGCAAAGCAATAATTGGGAGTGCTGACAGATGAGTTACAGAACCCTGCTCCTCTGCACGCACAAATTGGTTCTATGGCCTTGAGAGTGTGAAAGTAACAAGTTGATGAACTGACCATTGTAATTGGGACTAGAAGGGGGGCATGCAGGTGTCATGCCCACAGAAGGGACATAATTGGATAAACTTATCAGTACCGGGACCAATGGAAGGGGTACGGGAGGTTACCGGGACCAATGAAATGTTTTTCTATACCTAGAATGGAACAAAAGTCTATAAAAGTTGTTGTTATGCTTGAAAACTTTGCTCAGCCATTTTGAAATTGACTGGTTCGAGACTTGTGCACAAATAAATGATTTGGACCTTCTGAACAGACTCCTGGTATCATTGGTTTGTCTGCGCTTTGCTGCTACACTGCTACAATATAATTTGTTGTTCATAGTTTATTGTTATATGTTTTATATAACTGAGGTTTTTGTTCAATGTAAAGCGCTTTGACCTGGTGAAAAGCAGTATAAGCCTAGCTAAATAAATAAGTGCATAGATAGAAGCTATTGTCTGGGGTGACATGCACAATGGCAGTGAGGTGGACGACGATGGTACAACTCCAGATAGCTGTTGGCTTGCAGAGAGCAGGCAGAGAAGTTAATGACTGTCCCATTTCCTTCGATGAGGTCATCAGCTATGTCATAAAGGCACATGAACAGGAAAAAACATCCAGCCTCATGAGCGGAAAGAGCAAAAATGAATATTAAGCGCTAGAAGCCTGGCTGGGGAACTGCTAAGCCCTTAAGATCTGAATGTCATTTCATTTTCTAAAATGCAGCAGAACATACACGTAGGCTTTGACAATCCACAGCGTCAGGTATGTTGAAGCCGTGGCGACTGTAGTATTTCCCCATTTGCGAGAAGCTTCAGTTGGAAGGTTCTGACATTTATAACATTAGTAGTAAATGTGTCTGGAGAAGATTCAGTAACTGGACTGCAGGTGTTCCTCAGCCTGCTGCACCTGCGCACTGATGAATTAGATCAATAAGAGGAACAGGGGGCCTGCTCATAGCTTGACTGTCTGTGAGTTGCTCCATGGATTGACTTTTCTTTGTCACTGAAATATTCATATGTCTAGCAGTTGTGCTTCACAAAAGCAATGTGAAAAAAAAAATCCATACCTCCCCCTCCCCCAAAAGATTCTGGGAAAAAAACACCCTTGGATGTTTAGTCTGCATATATTGTGGGTGAAACCTCCTCAGATAGCCTCTGAAATCCTTTGGACAGTGCGAGGGACAAACCCCTCACAGGAAGAATTGCTTGTCCATGTCTAAAAAGGTTTTTCTGGAATTTTGGACTCTAGGAGAGCAGTCCAACCCAGTGCCATTAGGTTGGTATCATCCTCATTTGTGTGGCTTATGTGGGGGACCCTAGCCCAGGCCGCAGCCTATAGGCGTAGGGCTGCCCTTGTTAGTCTTTAAATAAAGATTATGTTATCCTCATCCAGAGCCTGGGCTTCTGGGACTTGTAGTTGTGTTACTTGCTCAAAAACAGAAGTATGGAAGCCAAAGGTTTTTTTTTCAAAGGCAAACAGGAATTTATTTCTTCCTTTTTTTTTTTTCCCAAAGACACTAAGGCTTAACAGAAGGCAACAGGATTCTTCTCCAAACAATATTCCTCAGGAAATTCCATGAAACCAAAGACTGAAACTGCTTTAGAAGGCTCTCTTAACACATGCAGCTGTCCCTCAATATAAATAACAAACAAATACGTCCCTTTTTTTTCTTCCAAACAAAAGTAAATGTCTTCTCTGCATTAAACAGGGTTCTCAGCCTTACTGGCTAGAGTAACTCGCCCTGTTTCCTTAATGCTTTGGGGTTTTCAAGTTACAGGGTTTTCTTTCTCCAGAAGCTTTTATTCAGCTCTCTGACACCATGAACAATCCATTAATGAATCTTCAGACATAGAAACAGGTTCAGAACAATCTACCTGCATTTCCTCTGGATCTCCTGCCGGTACATCTGACTCTAAAGCTCCATGCAAGGCTTCTGGCTCAATGCACTCCAAAAGCTCCTGAACTTTTCTCCACTGAGGCTTTCCACTACAAGCAAGGTTTTCACCTGGAAGGTGAAGATTCTTTCTTTTTCTGAATTAAATGCCACAGTGCCTCTAGTTGTTTCAGGTCACTGTTAGCTGTACTTTTTGTTCACCCACCTTCTGGGAGCTTGAACCCTTAGAGCTGGTCCACGAACTGTAGAAACTGCACTCTGCTGCTGGCCAGTAATTCTGCCAGCCACACCTCTGCTGGCTTCAGAACTACTGATACTTTTCCTGCAAGCCTGACTTTCTCTTGAGGTGTTGCCTTCACCTCTGAAGTCCCACGGAAGTCTCCACTGGTCTCCTCCCTGGTGAACTCTCTGGGGCTTTCTTGGGTGCTTCTCTCCCCAGCAGTCTCTGTGGTCAACTCCAACTCCCCAGTCAATTCCCCGATCTAATTCCTGGTCGAACTCCCCGGTGAACTCTCTGGTGAACTCCCTAGTAAACTTCCTTTCCTTCCTGTTCCTCTGGGTTTATAAAGCTGTTTTTCTCCTATCGTGCACTGCCCCCTGCTCAGGTGTTTTTCATTAGTTTCCAAGCCTGCCCTTAGGTTAGCAGAGCTTGGGTGTGGCCTGCCTTTTCAGCAACTGCGTGTTTTTTCTCTTTTCCTGCACTCTGCAAGCTATGGATTCGCTGCCTGTCTCTTTCCTTAAAGGTAAATACAATGTGTGCCTTCGAGTCAGTCCTGACTCCTGGGTTTTCTTGGCAGTGTCACCGGAAGTAGATTGCCAGGCCTTTCTTCCGAGGCAATGGAGGGTTAAGTGACTTGCCCAAGGCCACAAGGAGTGCTAGTGGGAATCAAACCCTGGTTGCTTGGTTACCAAGCCAGTGTTCTAACCAAGGTAGATTTTTGATTTTCCTCTATTTCCATGGGCTCAGCCATACTCTCCTCATCACACTTACTATATCCCGCTTGTCCACGGAGAAAGATATGTTTCTGCATCAATACCTTTCAGAATCAGCCAACATCCATGGCAGGCCTCAACACAATCAGAGGTATTATCACCTGTGGTCAACATAGATCCACAAGTAAAAGTCTTTACTATCCGGCATGGTTGATGTATGTAATGGTCTTGCAGGGGAGGTGGGGGAAGAGACAAAAGCAATAGAACTTAAGAAACAGAATAGCAAAAGCCAGACTGCAGATGAGCCTTCTGATCTGCTCTCCTCCTTGCTGCCTTTCGACTGCTCCTGCCTCTGCTGTGCGGCGCACCACACCTCTGGCCTTATCACACTTACTACTTGCAAGTCTCTCCTGTTCCCTGCCACAATGGTCCCTTGGTATTATTTTAGTCTGTCTTAACTGCTGAATGTTTGCACACTCTTCCAGCTTTCTAGATCATTTTGCATTCTTTCTACTCCAATCTAAAGCAGAGTTGCATATCCATAATGAGGCAGACACTGAGTGTGTGAACAAGAGACTAAAGAGTGCTTAAGAGCCTGAAATAATCACGCTCCAGTTTTATAAAGGAAGGACAGCTGACCGTCTTGTTCCCCAGGATCACTTTTTTTCCAGATTGATTGAGCAAATCCTCCACCAAACCTACAGTATCACATCCCCACTGAGAGCCCTTAAAAGTCCAAGCTGCATTTCATCTGGCCCCTGGAGCAGCCATCTCCATGCCTTTACTTCAATGTGCCCTGAACAGTCTGTCTTATTGTATATGTGTAAACATGGTGATATTGCAAAACCCTGTAGCACAATGGCATTCAAGCGACTAGTGGTGAAGCATTACTATTTCCTTTAGGGGGGAGTTTTTCAGAGGAGCTTCAATGTTTGACCCGTGAAATGGCAGTCAATGATTTAGGGGACTGCGCACTAGTCCCAAGTAGCTCATCCTTACATGGTGGGAGACATGGGAAAGTCTCAAGAAAAACATATGTTGTTTGTATTAGAAGATAAAGTTATGATTTATTTGTTCGCTCTTCTGATGTGTTTTAAAAGGATAACATTTTCTGATTGTTAAAGATTTAAACAGGCTGGCTTGGTAATTAATTGTGTTCTCATATGCTGATTTTTTTCTATAATAAGTCAGAGCCGTATTTCTGAAATGCCTGTTCTCTTATCATTGCCAGTGTAAAGACTACACAGATTTGGTTTTGCTTGTTTCACTCTTGGGTCTTAACGTAATTTCAATTATCTTTCTGCTTTTTGGTTTTCAGATTATTTTGAAAGCTTTCTGATCTCAGTTTAAATGAACATTAGATGATGTAGCACTGTGATTTTTGGTTTGGGTTTGGTAATCCTCAGTTTAAGTAATCATTTCAATATTGTGATTTTCCTTATGTAGCAGGTTCAAATTGGTTTACTTTCAGTTCAGTTATGGAAAGTGTTCTGTTATCTGAAATTACTAGTTTTCAATTTGTTGTACTTATTACCCTTCCTATTGAGATTGTTTGATAAAGGTTTTGAAGGAATAATGTCATAGGGACTTTGGTTATATTGAATGTTTAATGCTAATTAAGACATACATAGAGAGCTGTAATTTGGAATAAGCTGAAATAAATGTATATCTTCTACTTGCAGTTCATTTAAAAGTAGCAGTAAGTTTTAATAGTTGTTTCTAGAAGCTTTAATACCATACTAATCCTTATAGACTTAAGTCTATGCTTGTATGTTGCTATGAGGACATATGTAGTAAGCAAGTGAGAAAGTATTGAATCTAGTGAGATATGATATTAATTATAATAAATAGAAGGCTTTTTGATGGACAGTAAATTGGGGAGGATGGTCTAATGTTGTGAAGTAGTGTGTCAGTTTAATGAATAGGTAGAGGGAGATGAGACTATGATTGATTTTGTAGCGTTAATGTGCTTGTACAGCTAGTTTGTTTTTTCTATCTGGGTTTGTGCTGTAGTGTAGGATGGATTCAATGGATTGAGAATAGGAATGCATTGTACACTGCAGTAATATCTTGATAGAAGACTGCATGGATAACAGCAGCAACAGCTTGGCAGGGCTGTATATTTACAGTAGTTCTGCTAGAGAGATTGCCGAGTTGTTCAAGGCCTTCTTGCCATGTAACAGCAAGTCTTGTTAGAGAAGTTACATTTAAAAACATTTATAGTGAGAAAACAGAATATGGTTAAAGTAAAGCATGCTATTTTTTTCTTTTCCTTCTAAATATACAGAAAGAACTACTTCTGATTCTAATTGGCAATAATATTATTGAGCAACAAATCCACATGATCATGATTTTATTAAATTGTTTAAGCTTATTTCACAGAGATCCTGGATTTAACAATTGCGATGGGGGTGGTTGTAGATAAGTTTTGTTTTGTTTTCTAGGTTATGCGTCCAAACATATCCTGGTTAAGAGTTTTGTTTGCTGATTTCATTCAATGTGTAAAAATGCAAATGCTGAGAAGTACTACCTCCTGGAGCGTCTTCTATTTGTAGAACAAGAACTTTTTTCTTATGATTAATTTGTGCATTTATGTGAATGAATGGGAAGATCTTCCATGGTGTTTTAAATGGCTGTGTCATAAGTTGTGTGAATTTGCATGATATCAAAGACTAAGAAAAATTATAAAGGCATTTAAAGGAAAATATACAAGTTAACAGCTTTGCTAAAATCTGGATTGCATGTCAAAGTCAACGCCAAGCTTGTTTGATTAAAGAGCTTGTGAAAAAGAATAAAAGGAAAAGAAAATTAAAAAGTAAAGATACAGTGAATTCATTCTGGGGATGCAGATTATTTCTGGTTAATAATACTGATATCCCTTTTTCTTTCTTACTGTGCAAGCAGCATAGTGCTATGTGTAATATTAAAGAAAAGATGTTAGATTAGGGATTTAGCTTTTACAGGTTACTCACCTGTAACAGGTGTTCTTTGGGAACAGCATCACATATGGGTGATGTCAGTGCAGATGGAACCCGCATGGAGCATTGCCCCAGCTTTCAAAGAAAGCCTTTGGGAATGCTACCATGCATGCTTGGTCCCCTTCCTGCCCAAGGGTGCCATCTTGCTCAATCAGATGACATAGCTAAGACGGCAGTCAGGCAAAAACAATAAGATGGCAACTCCCAGGGGAGAAGGGAAGGATGCAAGGACTGATTCCTGCTGTTCCCGGAGAACACCTGTTACAAGTGAGTAGCTACGTTTTCTCCAGAAACAAGCAGGAAGTCAGTCCTAAAATATCAAACCACAACAGTATCAATGGCAACCGTGAGTTGCAGAAGTTGAGTCTCTGCTAAGAGACTCTGCACAACCCTAGCATCCAGCAAAACTATCACTCTGATAGCCTGAACACAGAGGGTCGGAGGACAGGAGTTGCCTATATTCCAAGAATATTACGCAGCACTGTCTGACCAAAGGCACTGTCCCTACAGGATTCGCTTTCCAAGCAGTAGTGTACTGCGAACATGTGAATGGATGATCAAGCGGTAGCTCTGCAAATTTCTGTCACTGGCACAGAACAGAGGTAGGCTACCAATGTGGCCATCGTCCTCACACGATGCACTGTGATCCAGTACTCCAGGGAGAGGTCCACCTGCTCATAGGCAAGGGCAAAGCAGTCTGCTACCCAAGAAGATTGGGGTTCTGTGTAACCAAGTGTACCCTGTCTGCTGTGGTCATAAGATACGAAAAGCTGAGATGCCTTGCAGTGGCCCTGGGTCCGCTGCAGAGAGAAGGACAGGGCCTGTTTACAGTTCAGTGTGTGGAGTATGAACTCCTCCCTGCCAGCATGAGGCTGCAGGTAGAAGGTGGGGAGCACCACCTCCTGGTTGAGGTGAAACAGGGATACTGCCTTTGGGAGGAACTTAGGGTGAGTGTGAGGCACTCTTGAAGAATCTGGTATACAGGGGGTCCACCAACAGCGCTTGAAGCTCGCCGACGTCAGGGCCACCAGGAAGGCCACCTTTCAAGATAGGTATCAGAGGTGGCAGGTGGCCAGTGGCTTGAATGGTGACCTAGTGAACTGGGAGAGCACCACATTGAGGTCCTATTCTGCTGCTGGAGGGCAGACAGGGGGCTTGGAAAGCAGAAGTCCCCATAAGAAATGGGAAACCAGGGGCTGGTTAGATAAGGGCTTTCCCCCAACTGGGTGATGGTGAGCGGCTATGGCGCTCAGTTGCACCCGGACTGAGTTAGATTTCAGTCCTGTGCACGACAGATGCAATAGGTACTGGAGTACCAGCTGGAGGTGGCAGAAGAATAGGTTCTCCTTCCTATCTGCACACCAGAGCAAACCTGCACCATTTAAAGGCATAAGCCCTCCTTGTGGAGGGCTTCCTGGAGGATAGCAGATTTCCTCAACCTTTTGTTCTAGGTTGAGCATGGCCAAGGCTCCCCTTTCAGCAGCCAGGCCATTAGAGTCGATGACCTCACATTGGGGTGCAGAAGGGAGCCCTCGTCCTGTGTCAGGAGGTCCGGGGCTCAGCCCAGGGGTACTGGCAGTGTCACCGCCAGCAAGAGCAGTAGTGGGAACCAAGTTTACCTGGGCTACCTGGGGGTGATCAGTATCACCAATGCCCTCTCTTTCTGAATTTTGAACAGTCTTGATGACTAGGAAGTCAGTGGGAATGCATAAGGCAGTCCCTCAGACCATGAGGTCAGGAACGCATCTGCCACTATCCTCTGTGGGTGCAGCTGCTGCCTGGAGCAGAAGCGAGCCAGCTGCGCGTTGTCGGAAGAGGCGAAGAGGTCCATCTTGGGCCAGCCTCAAAGGCAGAAGAGCTTCTTCGCCACTGCAGGGTTGAGATGCCACTCGTTAGGGTGGGGAAATCTGCTGAGTCTGTCTGCTAGGTAGTTGTCCTAGCCCAGGAGGTAGACTGCTCGCAGAAGCATACCATTGCACACTGCAAAACCGAGGAGGGTTATAGCCTCCTAACAGAGGGAGTACAAACCCGTGCCCCCCCCCCCTGCTTGTTTATATAGAACATTGTGACCTGGTTGTCCATCTGGACCAGCATAGGTCTGTTCCGCAAGGGGGAGCAGTACACACGTAGGGCGAGGGTTACTGCCCAGAATTTCAGGAGGTTGATCTGTGGTAGAGACTCCTCCCTGGACCAGCAACCCTCAGTGCAGTGAACTCCGCAATGAGCACCCCAGCCCTGGAGAGAGGCATCTGTGGTCAGGGAACACTGCAGTGGAGGCGCCTGGAAGGGCATCCCTACCTGAAGGAGGCCCTGGTTCTGCCACCAGTCAAGGTATCTTGCCAGCTTGCGGGAGACTCCGATCCTGTCCTGGAGTCAGCCCGTGACCTGGTCCACTGAGAATGCAGGCACCACTAGTCTGTCCACTTGTGCAGGTGGACTAGGGGTGTGACATGGACCATGGAGGCCATGTGTCCCAGCAGGTGGATCTCCCCTGCCAGCTGTTTAAGGTGTTCTTCCCTGTCCTGAGGAAGGAGAGCTCTGGCCTGCACCATGTCCAGGTGAGCACCGATGAACTCTGGGTCTTGCACTGGAGAGAGATGTAGTTGATGATGAGGCGAATGCTAGGTGCTGCAGGAGGAGGATGGTACGTTCTGTACCCTGACTGGCCTCTGCAGCTGTGCCACCCTTGAAAAGCCAGTCGTCCAAGTAGGGGAAGACAAACACCTCTTGTAGGCGCAGATGGGTGGCTACCACTGCTAGATACTTTGCGAACACTCTTGGTGAGGAGGCCAAGCCGAAGGGAAGTACCTTGTATTGGTAATGGCTTCACCCTACCATGAATCTCAGGTATTGCCAGTGAGATGGGTGGACCAGGATGTGTGCGTAGGCATCCTTAAGGTCCAAGGAGCAAAGCCAGTTTCCCTGATGGAGGTAGGCCAGCAGTATCCCAAAGGAGAGCATTTTGAACTTCTTCCTCACCAGGAACTTCAGGTCTCGGAGGTCCAGGATAGGCCTGAGACCTCTGGTTCTCTTGGGAACAAGAAAGTACCTCGAGTAGAAACCCTTGCCCCAGAGGTGCTGGGGAACAGGCTCTACCACCCTGTCCCTTAGTACACCTGCTAGCTCTGAGAGCAAGAGGGCCTGGTGAAGGAGAGGTCGCACTGGTTCTCCTGGAAAATGCCCCAGAGGTGGTAGTTGGAAGAAGAGGTGGTAACCCTCCTTCACCACCCGGAATGCCCACTGGTTCAAGATGACCTCGGGCCCCCTGTGGGCAAAGAGTGCCAAGCGGCCCCCCTGTGGGCTGGTGAGGGTCTCCCAGGAGGAGGGAGGCCCCGCCCTGAGAGTCAAAAGCTCCCACCAGGTTAAGCCGGAGCTGGTGTCTGCAGCTTGGGAGCCTTTGGCTTTCTGGATCCATGTCCCTGGCCCTTGGGCTGGAGTCCTTGGTGCTACTGACTTGGAAAGACCTGGTATTGGTGACTCTGAAGGAAAGGGCCCTTCTTCCTTGAGAAAGTTGGCCTTTTCCCCGAGGCTTATTTATATTCTCTTATATACCGCGCTATTCCACATCAGTGCGGTTTACATGGAACAACAGACTTATACATTTCAATTGGTTGATCTGTGTTTACAATTAACAGGTACTCGAACTTGGATCAAAACTTGGGTAACTATTTGCATCTGTACAATCTAGTATTGAAGAATCCTTTTGTACTGCATTTGTTAGCTAGTTGATGGGGCTGTTATGGTACTGTCTTCTGGGTAATACAAGAGGAAGAGGTGATGTTTTAAAGCTTTCCTAAACTGGGCTAGATCAGTGATTGCCCGGATGCTGGGTGGGAGGGTGTTCCAGCATCTAGGCACACAGAATTTGAAGGCCCTGTTTACTGTTGCCTGGGTGCACTGGGTTATTGCTTTTGGGACTATTAGTGTGTTGACCGCTATTGATCTTCTGGATCTGTTATGGGGAAGAGTAGAGATCTTCTTTAAGAGCCTCTGCCTGGTCACCATCTCGGCCACGTTGTTGGCCATAGGTTTCCAAACAGATTCTGCTCAGTGCAGGAGACATCCAGCAGTTTTTCCTGGACCCATTGCTCGAGGTCCGAGGTCTGCAGCCAGGCCTGGCACCCAGGCTGCATCCTTGAACACATCATAGAGGGCCAGGGACAGGAACTTGGCACAGTCCCATATGGTGGCTATCAAGGTCTGGAACCATTGCAGGGTTTCTCCAGCAAACCCCGCTAAGAAGCCAGCGAGCTCCTGGATGAGGCTGTTAAGATGCATCCCTATGTAGAGCTCATAGGTTTGTAGCTGGCAGCCTAGAATGGACCCTTGGAAATACTTACATCCCAGGGCGTCAAAGGCCCTGGCCTCTCTACCAGGGGGTACAAAAGAATAAGTCTTTGAGCTCTTGAGCCTTTGCATCAAGGACTCCACCACCATAGAATTGTGGGGAAGTTGGGCCTTCTGGAAGCCTGGGCTCCTCATGACACGGTAGATGGCATTGAGGCATCAGCTGACCACCGACACCGAGGCCAGGGTCTCCCACATCAGTAGGAACAGCCATTCGAGGATGGGTTGCACTGGCACCAATACAGCCTCCTTTGGGGGAGACTCATACTGAAGGATCTCCAGCTCTTTGGTGCACGGCTCCTATTCAGACTCAGTGGGGACCAAGGGGGCTCAGACCATATCCCAGACGAAGTAGTGGAATGCCACTTCCTCGGGTGGGGAATGGCATCAGAGTTCCAGGGCAGACGGCTCCGAGAGGATATCTTGGTGTTGAGAGGTCTTGGGGGAGGCCTTGACGTTGGTTTCCCAGTCTGACTCAGAGGGCATTGAGGAGTCCAAGGCTCAGAGCTCCTGCACCTCGAAACCTGCATCAGGGAATCAAGACCCCCCTGACCGGTCCTCAGGTTAGACTCCTGGAAACTAGCCGGGGAAGACCGGACACTCGAGGATTGGGACCAGGACCTTGATCAGTGCTAAGGGCTGGCCCGAGGCCGATAGCGCTTGGGGCCCAGTTTAACGCCTGGGGATGCCACTGCAATCGGGGGCCTAATTGTTGGGGCAGATGATGTGGACAAACCTGACATCGCCTGCTGCATGGTCAGGACGACAGAGATACTCTATTCCAGGACTGCCATTCTGACCTCAATGCCAGAAGGCTCCATAGCTTTCAGCATGGGCACCAAGGGTTTCGGGCTCAGTGCCGGTGCTTTGGCGAGCGCATCCTCTATAAGGGACTGTGGCCTCAGGGAGCCTCACATGGTAACTGCTGGCCGAGATCTCCTTCCTAGAGACCTTAGGAGGGCGCTGCTTGGAGTCACCAATCCCACCATGGGATCTTACCGGGGTTCCCCAGTGGAACCTCAACTGGCTTCAAGGTTTTTTTTCTTTTTCTTGCAAGGGTCCAGAGTCTTTCTGTAGTAGCCTCCACCACCAGACTCCAAAGATGCCTGGGCCTCAAGGGAGGTGCTCGGCTTCAGGCTCAGCGTCAGGGAAGCTGGAGCAGAGCAGGACCGCAGAAACATCTTCTCCTGCAACTCCTACCATTTCTTGTTGGTCCGAGGGATCATGGCCTGATGCAGGTCGCAGGAGGTACTGTCGTGGTCTGGGCCAAGATGGTGCAAGCAGCAGTCGTGGGTGTCTGTGACAGATATGATTTGACCGCGATTACACTTTTTAAAGCCACTGAGAGATATGGTGGATCAGACCCAGATGGGGTCGAAGACCCCTGGGCAAAAAAGGGCACAAAGTCTGGTTGAGGCAAGCCTCAATGAAAAAAAAGAGAAAGGAGTCAAGAACAGCGCCGGGGACAGTGCTGGCTCAAAACAGGAAGAGGAACCAGTACGCAAACCGGGAAAAACTCACTAGGAGAATAATTTTTAAGGAATTTTTCCAGGGACAGGGGTCATGCATCCGTTGGGCTCCGTGGAAAAAAAAGAGACTGAGCAAGATAGCACCCTTGGGCGGGAAGGGGACCACGCATATGCATGGAAGCATTCCCAAAGGGCTTTCCTTGAAAGCTGGGGAAATGCTCTGCGTGGGCTCCGTCGGCACCAACATCACCCATATGTGAGGACTGACTTCCTGCTTGTTCCTGGAGAATGAGTGATACCGTTTCATTCTAACAAGTAAAGCGTAGTTACTCACCTGTAACAGGTGTTCTCCAGGAGCAGCAGGAATCAGTCCTCACTTATGGGTGACGTCGGCGCCGACGGAGCCCTCGCGGAGCAATTTTCCCCAGCTTTCAAAGAAAGCCTTTGGGAATTGCAGCGCGCATGCGCGGTCGTCTTCCCGCCCGAGGGTGCCATCTTAGCCAGTCAGATGACATAGCTAAAGACAGCATAAAAATTTGCAAAAAGAACATAAGCAGACGATTGCAACTCCAAGGGGAGGAGGGAGGGTAGTGAGGACTGATTCCTGCTGCTCCTGGAGAACACCTGTTACAGGTGAGTAACTACGCTTTCTCCAGGACCAAGCAGGAAGTCAGTCCTCACTTATGGGACTCCCAAGCTCAAGGCTACCGGAGACCCTAAGCACAAAAATGAGCTCCCTCTAGCTCAGCAGCACAGAAGGATAGAATCTTCGCTGAATTATCACCCACCGGTAGCCCACATCCGGGATGGAGGGTAGGAGTTGCTCAGACCTCAAAGAGATTACGGAGGACTGCCTGTCCGAAAGCACTGTCCCTACGGGACTCCCTCTCGAGACAGTAATGGACCGCAAAAGTCTGGCTCGAAGACCAAGTAGCGGCCCGGCAGATGTCTGCCAGCGGAACAGAGCGGAGGTAAGCCACTGACGTGGCCTTTGCCCGAACGCAATGAGCCGTGACTCGACTTTCTAAGGAGAGTCCGGCTGCCCCATAAGCCCAAGAGATACAGTCCGCAACCCAGATGGACAGAGTACGCTTGGAGACCGGGAGCCCCAATTTATTGGGGTCAAAAGACACAAAAAGCTGAGCAGCTTTACGGTGCTCCCGCGTACGGTCAAGGTAGAAGTTCAATGCCCTTCTACAGTCCAGGGTATGGAGGACCGTTTCAGCTCGGCTGGAGTGTGGTCTGGGAAAGAAGGTTGGAAGTACCACCTCCTGATTGATGTGAAAAGGGGAGACCACTTTAGGCAGAAATTTTGGGTGAGTCCGTAGGACTACCCTATTCTTGTAGAACCTAGTGTAAGGGGGATCAGACACGAGGGCCTGCAATTCACTTACGCGCCTAGCGGAAGTGAGGGCTATCAAGAACAGTGTTTTCCAAGACAGAAAACGTAGAGAACAGGTAGCCATAGGTTCAAAAGGCGGACAGGTGATCCGCTGCAAAACCACATTCAGGTCCCAGTCAGGCGCTGGCGGGCGCAGAGGTGGTTTAAGTAGAAGGAGACCTCGGAGAAACCTCGCTACGAGAGGGTCATTGGAGAGAGGTCTGCCGTCCACTGGCACATGATGTGCTGAAAGAGCACTGAGGTGAACTTTGACGGAGTTGGACTTAAGTCCCAGATTAGAGAGGTGCAGCAAGTACTGCAAAATCACCGACACCGGGCAGGAGAAGGGATCCTGAGACTGTTGGGTACACCAGACTGCAAAGCGACGCCATTTAAGGGCGTAGCATTTGCGGGTAGAAGGCCGTCGCGAAGCTAAGACGACCTCCTCCACCTCCGCCGGCAGGAGAAGGGGAGCAAGGACTACCCTCTCAGCAGCCAGGCCATAAGGTTGAGAGACCTGAGGTTGGGGTGCAGAAGGGACCCCTGATCCTGAGTGAGGAGATCCGGTTGTATCCCCAGAGGGATTGGGCCCTCCACCGCCAGTTGCAGCAGGAGTGGAAACCACGGCTGCCTGGGCCAGCGAGGGGCCACCAGGATCATGAAGGCTTTGTCTCGGAGAACCTTGAAAAGAGTCCGAGAGACCAGCGGGATGGGAGGGAAAGCGTACAGAAGGCTCCCCGACCACGAGATCAGAAAGGCGTCCGCCGCAACCCGCAAGGGGTGTGGCTGACGAGAGCAGAAGCGAGGAAGTTGCCGGTTGTGAGGACTGGCAAAGAGATCCACCGTGGGGAGACCCCACTTGAGGAAGAGCTTCTGAACTACCAAGGGATCCAGACGCCACTCGTGCGGCTGGAGGACCCTGCTGAGTTTGTCTGCAAGGCAATTTTCTTGGCCCGGGAGATAAACTGCCTTGAGGAGAATGCCGTGACTGACGGCCCAAGAGCAGAGCTTCTGTGCCTCCCGGCAGAGGAGGAAGGAGCCCGTGCCCCCCTGCTTGTTCACGTAGAACATGGCAACCTGATTGTCCGTCTGGACAAGGACGGACTGTTGGGAAGTCAGGTGGGAGAAGGCCTTGAGAGCGAGGCGGATCGCCCTGAGCTCCAGGAAGTTGATCTGCTGAGCAGACTCCCACGTGGTCCAGAGGCCCTGAGTACGTGCCTCTTGGCAATGTGCTCCCCAGCCCAGGAGGGATGCATCGGTGGTCAGCACCCGGGTCGGCTGAGGTGACTGGAAAGGCATTCCGAATATCAGGTTCGGCTGCCGGAGCCACCACCGGAGAGACGAGAGCAGGGGCTCGGAGACGCGCACTAGGTCTGCCAGGCCGCCCGTGGCTTGTCGCCACTGCTGGCGGAGACACCATTGAGCAGACCGCATGTTCAGGCGGGCATTGGGGGTCACATGGACAGTGGAAGCCATATGGCCGAGCAGTCTCAGGAAGCGCCTGGCGGAGACCAGGGGCTGGCTGCGAAAGCGGTCGGCTAGGTCCATGAGCCGTTGAGCCCTGTCGAGCGGTAGGTACGCTCGTGCCCGAGGAGTGTGCAGCCTTGCGCCGATGAACTCGAGATCCTGTGAGGGGAGCAAAGTGGACTTTGCGAAGTTTATGACAAAGCCCAAGTGCTGCAGCAGAGTCACCGTGCGGCACGTGGCGTTGGTGACCTCCTGAGCGGACGCTGCTCTGATGAGCCAGTCGTCGAGGTACGGAAAGACATAGAGGCCGTGAAGCCGGAGATGGGCCGCCACGACCGCGAGACATTTTGTGAAGACTCGCGGTGCGGAGGATAGGCCAAAGGGCAGTACTCTGTACTGGTAATGATTTCCTGCCACCACAAACCTTAGGTATTGGCGGTGGCTTGGGTGGATGAGGATGTGCGTGTAGGCATCCTTTAGATCCAAGGAGCATAGCCAATCTCCCTGCTGGAGGTAGGGCAGAAGGATTCCAAGGGTAAGCATTTTGAACTTCTCCCGCACAAGGAACTTGTTGAGGTTGCGCAAGTCCAGGATGGGTCTGAGGCCCCCTGTTCTCTTTGGTATCAGAAAATACCTTGAATAAAAGCCTTGACCTCTCAGGTGGTGGGGCACCGGTTCCACCGCCTGTTCCTGCAGAAGACCTGCTAACTCCTGAAGGAGCAACTCCCTGTGCAGAGGGGGGCGCGAAGGTTCTCCCGGAAAATAGGAGGGAGGGACCTGATGGAAGTGGAGAAGGTAGCCCTCTCGCACGACCTGAAGCACCCAGGCATCTGCGGTGATGCTGGACCACCTGTGGGCGAAGTGAACCAGCCGGCCTCCGGTGCTGGGAGGGACCAGCGGGGGAGGAGAGGCTATGCTGAGCGAGTCAAAAACCCCCTCCCTGCTGAGCAGGGGCTGGTGGTGCAGGCTTGGGGGCTTGCTGCCTACGGGACCCGTTACCCCGTCCCTTGGCCTGCTGGCCCTGTTGGGGAGCTGCAGGGGCCTGATAATGGGGGTACTGTTTGTAGGCAGCCGCCTTCCTCGGGTAAAAGGACTTTTTTCCCGAGCCCTTCTTTTTCTGGGAAGGGGCGGAGGTCTTCCTAGAAAGCCTGGTCCTGGTGAGAGTCTCAGTCTCAATTTGTGCAGCCTTTTCCGCCATGGGCTTGCCAAAGAGGTTTTCGCCTCGGCAGGGGACATCGACCAACTTGTCCTGTACCCAGGGCTCAAGGTCCGACGACTGAAGCCAAGCCTGTCGGCGGGCACCGATGCCGGCTGCGGCCACTCTAGCCGAGGCCTCAAAGCCATCATAGGCTGCTCGGGACATGAACTTTGAGCATTCCCGAATGCCCGTGGACAAGGCTAGGAACCTCCGCAAGGGCTCCTCGGAGAGACCAGCGGAGAATCCGGCTAGCTCTTTAGCCAGATCCCGGAGATACATGCCCATGTAGAGCTGGTAAGTCTGGACACGACATGCGAGCATAGAGCCCTGGAAGCACTTCTTGCCAAGGCCATCCAGGTTACGGGCCTCCCTTCCAGGAGGCACCGAGGAGTGCATCTTCTGGCTCTTAAGACGATGCATGGCCGATTCCACTACCATGGAATGGTGTGGCAGCTGTGCCTTCTGAAAGCCAGGGCTCTTGCGGACCCGATAGATAGAATCGACCCGCTTGCTCAGGACCGGCGCGGAGGCCGGACTCTCCCACATGCGGAAGAGTAGTCGTTCCAGCATAGGAGGAACCGGCACAGTAAAGTGCTCCCTCGCGGGAGAGTCATACTGGAGGGCGTCGAGCTCTTCGGCTCGAGGCTCCTCCTCGGGATCCGCAGGGAAGGCCAAAGCCTTGGCCATATCCCTAACGAAGTCCGAGAACCGGGCATCCTCCGGGTGGGACTGCTTCCGAGGTTCGGACCCCGGTGAGTCCGAAGGGACACACCGAGTCCGGAAAGAATCAGGTGACTCTTCCTCCTCAGACTCCCAGACCGACTCCGACGAGGACTCGGTGGGGTCGGCCTGGGCAGGGTGCGGCGCCAGCCGCCCCGACGTCGAGGGAGTCGGCGTCGGCGACCTCGGTCCCGAACGGGAGGCCGAGGGTGACCTCGACCGAGGATCGACTCGAGTTCTCATTGACTCGAGGATCGGCTCGGTCTCCGGGGTCGACTTGGACGTCGACGTCCCGGCGGTCGGGGCAGCGGCGCCAGCGAGGCCAGCGAGCAGTGCCCGCTGCTGGTCCATGAAGGCAGACAGTCTGCTCTCCAAGGCCGTCAACCTGAGTCCGAGCTCAGGTGACCCAGCAGCCCCCGACTCGGGCCCCGACGGCGTCGGGCCCGACGTCGGCTGTCGCGGAGGCGAGTCCAGAAGGACTACAGGACTTACCCGGGCAGGCATCTCCGACTCCAGGCGAGGTCGCTTCGGGAGATGTTCCTTCTCCAAGGACCCGGGGCGGCTGTCGGGGCTATGCGACCTGGCCCTCGCGGAGCCAGGAGCGTCCACCGACGCCGCCCTCGCGGGTTTTTCCTTCCGACGATGGTCCCCGGAGGGAGAACCCCGGTCGGAGGAGCTCCGGCGACGGTCCGAGCTGGAGCCCTTTGACACGGAGGCCTCCGACGAGGTCCGGGTACGGCTGGGGTCAGCGAAGATTCTCTCGCGCTGATGCCGCCGACTTCTCAACGCCTTCGAGGACAGTTTGCTGCAGGGCCCACAGATCAGTTCCTCATGATCCGGGCCCAAGCAGCGGAGGCAAAAGTCGTGTGTGTCGGTTAGTGACATATTTCGGTCACACCGACCACACCGCTTAAAGCCACTGGCAGCCATCGGGGGAAAAAGGGCCCCTGCGAGGTCAAAGGACCGGGCTGCCAGGGAAAACGAAAATGAAAGCTGACTAAGTCAGAAAAACCGAAAAAACGCTAGAGGACTCGAGACCGGCGTCGCGAGTCCGGGCGGGAAAACGATCGGCGTCGAACCGAAAGAAAAAAGTATAAAATAAAGAGGAAAATCAACTTTTTCGCGGGGACAAGACAGGGACGTCTGCAGGGCTCCGCGGACAAAAGAAGACTGGCTAAGATGGCACCCTCGGGCGGGAAGACGACCGCGCATGCGCGCTGCAATTCCCAAAGGCTTTCTTTGAAAGCTGGGGAAAATTGCTCCGCGAGGGCTCCGTCGGCGCCGACGTCACCCATAAGTGAGGACTGACTTCCTGCTTGGTCCTGGAGAAACTAAGTAATTAAACCACGTCTGTTATGTTTTCTTTTTATGTTAGTAGATTAACTGAAAATCCTGGTACATATTGCATCCATGAAAGTGTAAGATTAGAGTAGAAATGTGCCAGTCTACTTTAAGCCACCTGCAACAGTCTATTGGATCTTAAATTCTCAAATTGTATGTTTCAGTTTAGTTCTGCAGGGGTCATTCCATAATAACAATGTTATCAATTGGAAGTATGAAGCAGGTGTCGTATTGCTAGTGGAATAGGGCAAAGGTATCATCAATTATTGAGATAGATTCAAGGTGATGCTGTTTTGTATTGAAAACCTGTGTAAAATAAACCATAAACAAAGAGAAATATTAAGTAAATGACAACTGAATTTCTAATTGATTTAAATTCTATGGTTTTAAAAGTTTTGTGGTTATGAATTCATTACCTTTTCTTTAGCCCAATTCTTGGTACTGGCTATGAAATGACCATTCTGTGTCCTGATTTCTTTCCTCTGTAGGCCTAGATGTCTATGTTAATCAAATAATATTGCTGACAATATTCAAAGTAAAGTGGGTCAAATCTAAAATATGAGAGCCTTCCTAAACATTTTTTTGTAAACAACTGAAATGAGTTAAATTTATTTGCCATAAACTGCTAGTTGTTTTAATGTTTGTTATCCTTAAATAATAAAATTAACTATACCTTGTAAATTGTTTGAGAATAAATCACAAACATAATTAGTGAAATGCATATATATAGTTCTGCACCTGATAAGAAAGGCATGTCTATTCGCATGTGGCCTAACACTTGATAGATAATAGAATAAATTAAGGAATATAGATGAAAAATAGAAATATGCTACAAGCTAGCTTGGTCTACATATAGTCAAATAATTTGGGATAATTTAATGCTAGCAGTATATGTATTGTAATTAATTAGCATTAGATAATATAATTCTATTTGACAATTCTATATTGCCAAATGGTAAAAGTAGTAGTTTGCAATTGTGAGGAATCGGAGGAGTGGTGTAGTAGTGAGTTCTGGTTCTGCACTGAGTCTTACGGGCTGAAGATGACTACTATGAATGAAATGAAGCCTGCAATGCTCTGAAAGCCGAATAGGAGCAAAGATCAGCAATTCCAGCAAGAGTACTCAGGTATATGCGGCATGATGCCTGCGTGGACAGTCCCTGAAACTCTGTCCAAGATGTGCATAGCCCAGCCCATAGTGAAAAGATCCTGCTGAACCAGTGCCATGATGTGAATGTGGGTGCAAACCTCTGAACTACTGTAAGATCCATGGAGGGCAGTTGGCCACTGCCAGCAAATGGTGCTTGCAAGAATAATTGTTAAAGCCTTACTCTCTGTACACATTTTTACTGAGACCTAGCAAGGGCAGAGTCACATAATTTTGGTTAATTTACAGGATGATTGTTATCCTTTTTCTATATTATCAAATGAAGCAAATGCATATATATGTATATAACTTCTCCCAGCCAGCAAGATGAAGTTCACCTATGGACCAGACTTTGAAGGGCATCAGCAAAGTCAAGTGGAGGACGTTCCCCACTGTGGCAGCAGATTTATTTTAGACTTTGACATGTTTTGTAGTGATTCTTCACAGAATCAGAAGGAGAATTGTTGATAGAGACTTGAAGTGGGGTACCAAGACCCTCTAAAAGGGTTAATATGGAGGATGGCTTGTAATTTTGCCAACTACCTAGTAGAGGGGCCTTCAGGACTGGAGCTGGAAATCCCCTGGCCTAGTAGAATATGTTATACAAGTCAAGGCCATATTAACCCTTTCAGAGGGTCCTGGTACCCCATTTCAAGTCAATAACATGTAACCTTGCATCATGTAACTGTAGTTTGGGTTGTTCTTTCCTAGATGCATAACATTGCACTTGTCCACATTAAATTTCATTTGCCATTTGGACATCTAGTCTTCCAATTTATCAAGGTCCTCTTGCAATTTTGCACAATCCTCTTGCATTTTAACAACTCTGAATAATTTTGTCATATGCAAATTTGATCACCTTGTTCATTATTCCCATTTCCAGGTCATTTATGAATATGTTAAAAAGCAGCAGGCCCAGCACAGATCCCTGGAGTACTCCACTATTCACCTTTCTCCACTCTCTGCTTTCTAATCTTTTAACCAGTTCCTGATCCACAATCGTATACTGCCTCCAATCCCATAATTTGGTCAAGTGTCTCATGAGGGATCTTGTCAAAGGCTTTTTAAAATTCCAGATACACTATATCAACCAACTCATCTTTGTCTACCTGTCTATTCACACCTTCAAAAAAAATAAAACAGATTAATCAGACAGTACTTTCTTAGCTGAATCCATGTTGGCTATCTTCATGTTCAGTCATTTTATTCTTTATAATGGTTTCTACTATTTTGCCCGGTACCAATGTCAGGCTCACTAGTCTGTAGTTTCCCAGATAATGCCTGGAATCTTTTTTAAAATTTGGCATTACATTGGCCATTCTCCAATCTTCAGATACTACAGATGCTTTTAATGATAGCTCACAGACTACTAACAGTAGGTCTGCAATCTCATATTTCAGTTCTTTCAACAACCTTGGATATTTATATTCCAGTCCAAGTGATTTACTACTCTTCAGTTTATCAAATACTTGTAATACATCTTCCTGGTTTATCAATATTTCTTTCAATTCTTCTGATATATCACCTTTAAATACCATTTCAAGCATAGGTAATTTCCTTACATCTTCTTCAGTAAAGATCGAAGCAAATAACTCAGTCTCTCCATTATGGCCTTGTCCTTCCTTAGAGGGGTAAAAGGGGCACTATCATCCAATGGTCCAACTGTGACAGTCCCAGATCACTGCAAAAGAAGAAATCTTTGAAGCCAATGCATGTACACTCTCTCCCATGGAACAAAATCCCATGTGATCACCATCGACCCCAGGAGCTGCAGATACTATACCCTGGGGATGCCTGGGTTAAAAAACTCAAAGTGTTGAGACAAGAGCTCATCCCGCCTCTCAGCAGTCTAAAGTATGTCCGAGTATTGAACCATGCCCTGATATACTCCAAGGACTGCAACAGTTCCAAATGACTTTCTGCATGGTCTACCACCCAGCCCAAGGTGTCCAGAAGCTGTACCCCTCTGGCTGTTGCAGCCTAACAATTTTGCTTGGATGAACCAGTTGTCAAGATATGGATGGACCTGGATCTCTTTTCAATGTAGGGCCACCACAACCACTACCAAGACTGGAGAAAGTTTTTGGGAGCCATTACCAGATCAAAGGGCAAGGCCCAAAACAATGCAATGCAGAAACCTAATTGGCTCTGATGGGGATATTAAAATAAGCTTCTAACAAGGACGTCAGAGGAGTAACACAGTGGTTAGAGCAACAGCCTAGTACCTAAGAGATCTGGATTTAAATTCCCACTGGCACTCCTTGTGACCTTGGGCAAGTCACTTTATCCTCCATTGCCAGGCCATGGCCAGTCATATCTTGCCAAGAAAATCCAGGGGTTGCTGGATCACTAGGAGTCAACACTGACTTGTTGGAACTTTAAAAAAAAAAAAAGAATGTTAGAAACATCCCCTGCTGGCTCACTTGGAGGATAGATTCCAGTGTCTATACAGAATCAGGAAACACAGAGGCAAGCATCGACTGCCCTGAGTTCCTTTTTAAGAACCACAAGCTAGATAGAATACTGACTCTGGCCCCGTTCATGAAGCAGCACCAATACGATAGCCTGTAAACTGGAGCAGTCTCTTGGAAGGTAGCCTCAATGACAACTCTCTTCAGCAGAGAGCCACAGGGAGAAGTAACAAAGGCATCCGAGATAGTTTGCAATAGTTATGTTTTGGACATAGGCTGAGCACATTCCAAAACTCATTTATTCATGATTAGATCACTCCAGATTTAAAAGAATACATCTGCCTACTGGAGACATCACAGGATGGGCACCACACCAAAGGATGAAGAGTATTTTATTTTTTTTTATTTATTTAACAGTATTTTTAAACCGCCTTATCTTATTAATCAAGGTGGTATCACAGCAAACAATCGGGTAAAGTGAGTGTGTTAATCATGCAGTGAGGGTGCAATTTAGTTGAGTGTGTGTTGTATCGTGTGCTAGATTGGGGTGAGCTATGTACAAGGTGTGGTGTGTTGCGTGCTAGAATGGTTTGAGCTATGTACAGTGTGGGCTATATACAGTGGTGCTGTAAAACATTATCTATACAGACAGCAATATGTGCTGTTATACATTCTCTTAGGTTATGTGATGTGTCCATAGTGTTCTATGAACAGCATGGTTTTTAGCTGTTTTCTAAAGTCTTTGAGGTCTGTAGTTGTCCTCAAGTCGTCTGGTAGTTTGTTCCATATAGTTGGAGCAGCCATGGAGAGAGCTCTGTCTGTTGTGTCCTTGCGTGTGTGTTTGAATTCACCTGGGGTGCTGACTCGGTTGCGTGTTTGTTTTCTTCTAGGACGAGTGCTGTTGTCTGGTTGAATGAGGGTGTGTAGGCTGTTGGCTGATGTGTGCTGATTTATCTTAAATAGGTTTATGATAGTTTTTGTATCTGATGCGTGCACCGATTGGGAGCCAGTGTAAGTCTTTTAAGGTGGGTGTGATGTGGTCCTGTCTTGCAGTACCGGATATTATTCGTGCTGCAGTGTTTTGTGCTAGCTGGAGTGGTTTGAGGGCTTGTTTCGGTAGTCCCAAGTATATCGGATTGCAGAAGTCCAGTATTGGGGTTATCAGTGCTTGGAGGACGGTACGAAAGTGTTCTGGGGCATGGAGTGGTTTCAGTCTCCTGATGATTCGCATCTTGTAGTAGACTTTTTGTATTGTTTTGTCTATGTGTGGCTTGAGGCTTAGCTTATTGTCCAGAGTAACTCCAAGGTATCTCACTTCTGATTTTATTGGAATAGTAGTGTTTTGTATCTTGATGTTTGGCGGGTGTATGAAGCTTTATGGCCCCCAAAACCGAGATTTCCCTCTCCTCAGGAGACAGTAGTTGCTTACCAGTATAACAGGGGCTCTCCGTACACAGCAGGGGTATGCAGCCTCACTGTATTGGGTGATGTCCTTGATGGAGCCAGGTGTGCTGGACTCTCCCCTAGCTCAGAGAAGTCTTTGGGACTTCTGAGCATGCATACCTCTTCCTGCCCTCCGAAGTCTCATTTGATATCATAGCTGGCCTTGTGACATGTGATGCTTTATTCAGTCCATTGTATCATGTTTTTTTGTTTGTTTTTGCAGGGAGAATGTGGCTGCATTCTCCTGCTGTCTACTGCGAACCCCCCATTACAGGTAAGCAACTATGCTTTCTCCAGAGACAAGCAGGGGGGTGCAGGCACACTGTTTTGGTGAATCAAGAGCTAAGGGCAATCCAGTGTTGGTTGTAGTACAGCAGCCTGGGTCCCATTTTGGAGGTTGGGGATCATGGAGCAAAGTGGTTACACAGTACCACCTGTCTAAAGGCCAGGTCTTGCGCTGAGGAATGATCAATGCTGTAGTGCTTGGTGAAGGTATGAATCAATGACTAGGTAGTTGCTTTACAGATGTCCTGAGCCAAAACTAATGCCAGACTGGCAATGAAGGCCATGGTGACTCTGAGACAGTGGGGTCCAATGCATCCAGGGGATGACATTTGAGCCTAGGTGTAGGAAAACAAGATGCAGTCCGCTATCTAGGAGGAGATGGACCATTTAGAGGCAGGCTGGCTCGGGTTGAAGATTATGAAGAGCAGTGAGGCCACACGTATTTATTTATGGGTTTTCTATACTGCTTTATCAATGAAATCAAGGTGGTTTAACAAGGCACTCAAGAACCATTTACAGTAAACATATGTGAAGTTAACATGGCAAACACTTTAAAGTGAGCATTTTACCTATAGTAAAAGTTAAGACAAACTTATTTACTGGTCAACTATATATATTGTATAGGTTAGCATTTATGGGTTATTACTTAGTAAGGAGGTACAGTCATATGGGGGGGAATCCAGGTCTTATGTGGGGTATTGCTTTGGGCTTTTGAGTAGGTTCTGCTAATATTCTGTGAATAGATATGTCTTGAGTCTCCTTTGGAATGTAGTAAGATCACTTACATCTCTTAGATTGTCTGGAAGGGTGTTCCAGAGAATTGGGGAGTAGGGTAAATGCTCTGTAGGATGTTGAATGATTGGTCTTCGTTACACTCTAACAATTCCCAAGGATTTCAGGAAGAGCATCTCTCTTCCATTACTGGTAGGTAGTACAGTCAAACCTCGGTTTTCATTATTAATCCGTTCTAAGAAGTCTGACTAAAACCGAAACGTACGAAAACCGAAGCAATATTTCCCATAGGAAATAATGTAAATTCAATTAATCCATTCCAGACACCCAGCTCCTGTCACTTCTCTCACCTGCCCGATCGTCCACAGGACAGCAAACACACAGATATTGTACTGTACGGCACTGTAATCTGATCGCTGACTCCGTCTCAACAGCAATTTGCAAGCGTACCCTGCAAGAGAAAGAACTGCCTCCCACATTCATTCAACATCTCCTGCTTACATTGACAGCTACCCTGCTACCTCCGAGCCTGAGGGGGCGCTCCAGAGAACAGGCAGGCGGTGGAGAGATCGGGGCCTTCCTCTCTGTGCAATCCTTGGCTCTTGACTCTGACTCTTGCTCAGCTGACTTTCGCTTCAACACGCGATCGGTGAGTCCGGGGGTAGTGCTGCCGGGACTGGGCGGGCAGTGTATACAGACCAGCGCGAGGTTGACACTTCTTCAGGAGTTGGGAGTTGTACAGTTTTCAGATCTGGCAGCACAACGAAAACCGAGGCGATATCCGATAACCGAGACAACATCTCAGTCAGAAAAGACGTCGAAAACCAAAACGTACGAAAACCGGGGCCAACGAAAACCGAGGTTTGACTGTACAGAAAAATCCTTCGGCAGTCTAAGGAATGTAGTGCTTTTTCCAGTGAGATGGTGTGTGGTCCCAGGTAAAAGGCAGGAAGGATTATACTCCCGGTTGAGGTGAAAACTTGAAACGACTTTGGAGAATAACTTGGAATGTGTTGAAAGGATGACTCTGTTGTTAGGAATTGGGTATATGAGAGTAGTGAACCAGGGGTTGCAGTTCACTGAGGCACCATGCCAAAGTTATGGCAATGAGAAACACCATCTTCCATGTGAGATGCTTGAGGGAGGCAGATTTCAGTGGTTCAAAGGGTGGCAGAGAGCACGATGTTGAGGTCCCATGTTGGTGGACGTAATCTGGTTAGGGGCTTGTGTTCATGGATCCTTTCATGAATCTTGTTACTACCAGATGCATTGATCTGGGCTTCCCATCAACATGGGTGTGGGAAGACATTATGGCCGACAGATATCAGACTAAGGTGGTCTGGAGTCCTGAATGGGAAAGATGCATCAGGTATGCAAAGACTTGGCTGTCTGGACAGATCACAGGGTTGAGCCGATGTAATGTAGCCCAGCACATGAAGCGTGCCCATTTCTGCTGAAGGACATCTTCCAGAAGAGAATCATTCATCATGGTGTACTGACTATCCTCCAGGAAGAGGCTGTGGAGGTTGGGATATATCTGGTTTCCTTGTACTGCGTTATGAGAAATCGGTTGTGTCTCAACAGGAGGGGTAGGTTCTGCTGGCAATGTGAGGAGGTGGGGGAACCAAGCCTGTCTCAGCTAGTGTGGAGCTATGAGGATGACTGTGGCTCTGTGTTCCTTGATTGTGACCATGGTTCTTGGCAAGAGTGAAAAGGGAGGAGAGGCATAGAGAAGCAGCCAACTCCAGGAGTCTGCGAAGACATGTGCCCAGTGGAACATACTCACGCAAATGGAACACACCAGCTGTTGAAAAGGCATCAGGTGACCTGAAGATCAAGAGATCACTCAGGGGGGAAAGGGGGTCCAGGTTGCAGTTGAGGGTATCCACCAGTTAGTTTTGGGCACCCAGTAGATAGGTTGTTCGTAGAGCAGCATCCAGCAACCAGGTAAAGAGCCAGAGCTGGACAGCCTTTTAGTAGAGGCAGAGGGTTCCCAACCCTCCCTACTTGTTGATTTCGAACATCGTAACTTGTTTGCCTGTCTGCACTTGAATGATCTTGTGATGGGCCTAGTGCTGGAAAACTGTAAGCCCATAGAACACCCCTCTTATCTCAAGTACACTGATGTACAGTGTCCGCTCTTGGGCCGTCCAGGCCCCTTGAGTGGTGAAGTACCAAAGGTGTCCCCAGGGTGGGTGCCTCACTGGTGAGGGAAAGCTATGCTGGAAGGTCTTGAAAAGTGCAGCCAATAGATTTATGGGCTCTGCCCATCAACGTAGTGATTGCTGGAGCACCTGAGAGGTGTGGCCTTGCAAGGGGATCCTTGCTTGAAGGGGCTGAGTATGCCAATTCCAGATGAGCTTGAGGTGCTACTGCAACAGACGCATGTACAGTCATGCTAGTGACACTACAATGTCCTGCTCCTTCTCTATTCTCTCTTTCCTCTCAATGTGCTCATCTTTCTACACTTTTCCAAGCAGTATTTGATGTATTGTAAACCGCTCAGATGCTTGTGTGTTGAGTGGTATATTAAAAGCTGAATAAAGATAAAAATACATGGACCGAGGCAGCCATGTGCCCTCGGAGGCAAAGGATGGAGTGCAGAGTGGTCTGCCTATGGTAAACCAAACAGGTGCTAAGTCGCTGAAGTGTTAGGGCCCTGCCACATGGAAGGTAAGCCTTGGTTGTTATGATATGCACACTCTGATGAAGGAAAGGACCTGCTGAGGCTCTAGCATGGACTTTTTGCAAGTTGATGATTAAACAGAGGCTCTGCAGTGTGCAGATGGTACTGTGCATGGCCTGCTCTGCCTAGGCCCTTGTGGTGGAGACAAGCCAATCATCTAGGTAAGACACAATGCCCATGTTGTCACAGATGTGCTGCTACCACAAAGCATTTTGTAAAGTCTTGTGGCGCTGATGAAAGTTCAAAGGGGAGCACTGTGTACTAGTGGGCTAAAGGCTGCCCGAATTCTTCAAGATGAGGAAGAAGTTGGAGTAGAAGCCCTGGTTGAGCTGATGCAAGGGGAATGGCTCTATGGCCTGATTGCACAGTAGCTATTCTATTACCTGTTGCAGAATGGGGAAATGAACCGGTATTCTTCTACAGCTGGAGGTTGTGGGATGAGTTGGGGAAATAGACCAGAGGGGGGAGTACCTGAGGGTCCAACGAGATTTGGGCAGATGCTTTGTAACTGTCTCCTGGGAGTCTGTACATTTTGCTTCTGGTGAAAGCAACCTTCCTCCACTTCACTCCTGATTTTCAAAACCCTCAACCACCAATACCGCTTTATGGTCCATCAGGCTAAGGAACATTATTCCATTAATTTCCTCCTCTGCCAATTTTACTTGCTGCCTGTACCCTGTCCTAGCCACCCTCTCTCGCCTTTCTTCCTCCCCCTGTCCTCTCAACCCTACTGTCTCCCCCTCCCCACAGCTTCTTGCTGACCATTTTTGTACTAAAATACAATCTCTGCAGGCTACTTTTCACAACTGTCCAGCCCCTTGCCCACCTCTGCCTGATCTTCCTTTATCAGATATCTCTTCTCCCACTACAGTTCCTTCTCATTCTTCTCTTTTAACTGTTCTTTAGCCCATACCTGGCCCTCTTTCTTCGTTTCCTCCCCTGACTTCCTTAAGATCATTTCATCATCTCACAAGACTACCTGCTCCACAGTCCTATTCCCTCCACCTGGCTCACTTCTCCTTTCCTTGCTCTTCTACCTTTAATTCCATCCATGAGCAACAATAGCTTATCCTCCAGATCTTTCCTATCCTTGTAGAAACAAACTACCATCTGCCCTCTGCTAAAGAAACCCTCTCTTGATCCCTCTGCCCTTTCCAATTACAGTCCTGTCTCCACACTTCTTTTTCTATCCAAACTGGTAGAAAAGGCTGTTTTATCTCAGCTTTCTTCCGTGTTAAGACTCTACCCATGCACTGCACCCTCTTCAATCTGGCTTTCACCCCGAGCACAACTGAGACTATTTTTCTCTCTTTCTTTCCTTAGTGATGTGCACCAGGCTCATGATCAGGGTGACATCACTGAGGTGGTTTCATTAGATCTCTCTTCAGCTTTCGACCCGGTCAATCACACTATATTTCTGGCACAGCTCTTTGATCTGGGTCTTAAGGGTACAGTACTCAATTGCTTTCATTCGTTCTTGTTTCAGTGATCTTTCTCAGTCTCCACAGGTTCTACTTCATCTTCCCCTCATCCTCTCCTCTATAGTATCCCTCTCAAGGCTGTTTTGGCTCTGCTTCCCTTTTATCTTTTTCAGATCATCCTCACACTTGATTCAGCAGCACAGCATTCATGCTCACTACCATGCAGACAATATCCTTCTGTTTCACCACACTAGCCCAGTATCGTCTGATCTTTCGCCTCTTAATGCTTGTCTCTCCTTTATTTCTACTTGGCTTTCAGATAATTTCTTACACCTAAATCTCACTAACTCTACTGCAATTTGATTCACTTTTGGCACTTCTCCTCCCTTTTCTCTCCGGTTCTTTAATCCCCGTACCAGATTTTATCCACAATCTTGGTGTTAGTGGATTTGTCTGTCTTTTCAAACACTTCTCATCTCATCTCTCCTCTCCTCTTCAGCAGATACATGCAGTTTGGCCTTTTCTTTCTCCCTCTGCATTAAAGCATAGCTACTCACCTGTAACATGTGTTCTCCAGGGACAGCAGGAATCAGACCTCACATATGGGTGACATCAGCACTGATAGAGCCCTTGCAGAAGCATCCCCCAGCTTTCAAAGAAAGCCTTTCGGAGATGCTAGCACATATTCATGGTCCCCTTCCCATCTAAGGGTGCCATCTTGCTCAGTCAGATGACAGTTAAAAGACAGCAAAAATTAAAGATGGTAAGGAAGCAACTCCAAGGAGAGGAAGGAGGGTTGTGAGGACTGATTTCTGCTGTTCCCGGAGAACACCTGTTACAGGCAAGTAACTACACTTTCTCTGAAAAAGCAGGAAGCCAGCCCTCACATATGGGATTCCCCAGCTACAGGCTATTGAAAGTCCATAGCAAAACCCAGAATCGTCCACAGGGAGCCACAAGCAGCAGCAATTGTTTGTGTCCAAAGACCACAGTAGGACCCCTGTGTCTGATGAAAACCAGCACTCCAGTAGCCTGAACACAGAAGGGTCGGAGGATAGGAGTTGCCTAAACCCCAAAAAGATTACAGCCTGGCTGAAGGCACTGCCCTCTTGGGACACTCTTACCAAAGCAGTAATGGGCTGCAAAGCTATAGACTGAATTTTTCACTGAGAGGGTGGTGGATGCTTGCAATGCCCTCCTGGTGAGGGGGGGGGGGGGGGGGGGCAGGCAGCAAATACAGTGACAGAATTCAAAATGGCATAGGACAGACATAATGGATTTACCAGCAGAAAGGAAGGGGTACTAGTGCCACTGTATAAGTCTCTGGTGAGGCCTCACTTGGAATACTGTGTTCAGTTTTGAAGACCGTATCTTGCAAAGGATGTAAAAAGAATGGAAGTGGTTTAGAGGAAGGCGACCAAAATGATTTGGAGCCTGCGTCAGAAGCCTTATGAGGAGAGACTTGAAGACCTAAATATGTACACTTTGGAGGAGAGGAGGGACAGGGGAGATATGATTCAGACCTTTAAATACCTAAAGAGAAATAATGAACAAACCTCTTCCAGAGACAGGGAAGCTGTAAAACTAGAGGGCATGACATGAAGCTGAAAGGTGGTAAATTGAAAGGCAATGTCAGGAAATACCTTTTTACTGAAAGGGTGGTGGATGCTTGGAATGCCCTCCCGATGGAGGTGGTGGGGGCAAACCCAGTGACGGAATTCAAAGTCGCCTGGGACAGACACAGTGGATCACTTTCAAGCAACAAGATTAAAACAACAAACTGAACCATCTAATTTCTCAACAAATAGGGGTGTCCTACATGGAGCGATGGGGAGGAGCGGTGGGTTCACCCCTAAACAAACAAAGAAAGAAACAAAGATATGGGGAGGGGTGCACCTACTCCTGCCATATGGCTGGGCAGACTAGATGGACCATACTGGTGTTTATCTGCCATCATTTACTATGTTACTATGAAGACCAGCTGGCAGCCCAGCAGATGTCCCCCATCGGGACAGAGCACAAGTTTGGCACAGAGACCACCATGGCCCTGATATGGCCTTCCAGCAGGAGCCGCACCTGCTCATAGGCAAGGGTGATACAGTCCACCACCCAGGTTAACAGCATATGCTTGGTAACCGCTTCCTCCAGCCTACTGGAGTTATAGGAGATGAAAAGCTGAGTAGCTTTGTGGTGGCCCTGAGTGCGTTGGATAAAGGACAATGCCCTCTTACAGTCCAAGATGTGAAGGACTGTCTCCGCCCTACTGGAGTGAGGTCTCAGAAAGAAGGTAGGGAGTACCACTTCCTGGTTGAAATGGAAGGACGATACTACCTTCGGAAGAAATTTAAGGTGCGTGAGGAGCACAACTCTGTTCTTGTAGAACCTGGTATAAGACACCTTCGCCGGCCTGAAGCTCGCTAACCCTGTGAGCAGAGGTGAGTGCAATCAGGAATGCCACCTTCCAAGAGAGGTATCATAGGTGGCAAATAGCCAAAGGCTCAAAGGGTGGGCGAGTGAACTGCCCCAATACCACGTTAAGGTCCCATTCAGTTGCCAGAGGGTGAACCAGAGGCTTCAATAAGAGCAGACCCTTAAGGAAGCAGGTCACCAAAGGCTGGACAGAGAGGGGCTTGCCATCCACCAGGTGGTGGTGCGCCACTAGGGCACTAAGGTGCACCCAGATGGAGAAAGATTTGAGCCTGGATTACGAGAGGTGGAAAAGGTACTGTAACAACCCCCCACTGGGCAAAATGGGTCAGCCCTGTGCTCGGCACATTAGTCAAAAACCTACACCATTTGAGGGCATAAGTTCTTCTAGTAGAGGCCTTGCGGGAGGCCATCAGAATCTCCTCTACCTCACCTGAGAGTTGAAAGGGGCTAGGGTCACCATTTCAGCAGCTAAGCTGTCAGCGACAAGGATCTTAGGTTGGGGTGCAGAAGAGAGCCCCCTTCCTGAGACAGGAGTCCCGAAGAGGTCCCCACCGTTAATCGGAGGAGCAGTGGGAACCACAGTTGTCTGGGCCACTGAGGGGCTACCACCAGGATGAGCAAGGCCGTGTCACGGAGGGCCCTGAACAAGGTTTCGGCAATCAGCGGTATGGGAGGGGAGGGGAGGGGAGGGGAGGGGAGGGAAGGGATACATGAGGCCCTCCAACCATAAGACAAGGAATACGTACGCTGCTACCCTGGAAGGGTGGGCTTGCCGGGAACAGAAGCAGGGCAACTGGAAATTATCCAGGCTGGTGAACAGGTCCATCAGAGGTTTCCCCCAGATCTGGAAGAGCCCGATGGCTACCCTGGGGTCCAACTGCTACTCGTGTGGCTGTAGGACTCTGCTCAGCCTGTCGGCCAGCAGGTTGTTCTGACCTGGTAGGTATACTGCCTGCAGGAGAATACCCTGTTGGATTGCATATGAGCAGAGGACAACTGCCTCCCGACAGAGGGCACGAGATCCCATGCCCCCGTTTGTTTACATAGATCAACCACCACAGGTGGTGGCAAAATGCTTGCAAGGCTAAGTATATCGCCCACAGCTCGAGGAGGTTGATCTGCTGGGTGCTCTCACCTGGTGACCAGCTGCCCTGGGTGCGGAGCTTCTCGCATTGGGCTCTTCAGCCGAGCAGGGAGGCGTCTATAGTGAGGACCCTTGAGGGACTCGGGGCCTGAAAAGGCATGCCTGCCTCGAGATACTGTAGAAACTGCCACCAGGCCAGAAAGTCCGCCAGTTGGCGGATTACAGAAACTCTGTGTCAGAGACACCCCATGGCTTGAGACCACTGGTCCCAGACAGAACTGCACTGCTCTCATGTGGAGGCAAGCATTTGGGGGAGAACAGACCGTGGAGACCATGTGTCCAAGAAGGTGCAGAAGAAGTCGAGCAGGCACCAAGGAACAGTACTGTATGTCCTGAGATGGTCACCTCAGTCCCTGGGCAAGAAGGCCTTTGACTGGATAGTGTCCAGCTTTGCTCCGATGAACTCCAAACACTGTCAGGAGGAGGTGAGACTTGGGGTAATTTATGACAAAGCCCAAGTGCTTCAGAACCTGGATGGTGCATGCAGTGGCCTGCTGTACCTTTGAAGCCGTGCCTCCCTTTATGAGCCAGTTGTCCAGGTAGGGGAAGACAAAGACGCCCTGGAGACAGAGGAAGGCGGCCACAACTGCCAGGCATTTTGTGAATACCCTTGGGGCAGAAGCCAAGCCGAAACAGAGCACCCTGTGCTGATAGTGCCTGCCCCCCCCATTATGAATCGCAGGTACTGCCTGTGGTTGGGGGAATGAAGATGTGGGTATAGGCATCCTTGAGGTCTAAGGAGCCATAGATCTCCCTGCTGGAGGTAGGGCAGCAACGTTCCAAGGGAGAGCATCTTTAACTTCTCCCTCACCAGGAATTTGTTGAGGTTACGCAGGTCGAGGATGGGCCTTAGGCCCCCTGTTCTTTTTGGCATGAGAAAGTACCTTCAGTAGAGGGTCCCGGTAGAGGGGAGACCTGAAGAGCTCTCCTGAAAAATAAGGTGGAGATGTCTGTCAAGTGGAGGTGGTCACCCTCCCTGACCACCCTAAGTGCCCAGGAGTCGGTGGCAATGGTCAACCACCCCCTGAGGGCTGCTGATCTTGGAGTAGAGAGCTATGCTCGAGAAGTCAAAAACTCCCCCCTGATTGGGTTGGAGCCAGTGCCTGGGGTTTTGGAGCTTTCTGTTTACGAGGGCTATGCCCATGTCCTGTGGCCTGCTGATCCTGTTGGGAAGCTGGGGAGGCCTGAAAAGGTGGGTAGTTTCTGTAAGCAGTCCCTTTCCTCGGGTAGAAGGACTTTTTACCCGAGCCCTTCTGTCGGGGAGGGGCAGCAGTCTTTTTAGAGAGCCTGGTCCTCATCATGAACTTTGTCTCCACCTCAGCAGCCTTATCGGCCATGGGTTTGCCAAAGAGGTTCTCTCCTTGGCATGGGACATCGCCCAATTTGTCCTGAACCCACTGCCCTAGGTCAGACGACTGTAGCTAAGCTTGGCATCATGCACCAATGCCCACCGCTGCTACTTGAGCCACCTACTTAAACCAATCATAGGCTGCCTGAAGCATGAACTTGGAGCTCTCATGGACTCCCTTGGCCAGGTTCTTGAACCGCTGCAGGGGTTCCTTGGAGAGACCAGCTGAGAACCCGGCGCGTTCCTTTACCAGGTTTTTCAGATATATGCCCATGTACAGCTGGTAAGCCTGGATGCAGCCGATGAGCATCGAGCCCTGGTATCACTTTCTGCCGAGGAGTGCATCTTCTAGCTTTTCAGCTGATGCATGGCCAACTCTGCCACCATGAAGTTGTGTGGCAGCTGTGATTTCTGAAAGCCTGGGCTTTCCAGCGGACTTGATACATCGAGTTGAGCCGTTTGCTCACCACCGGCACAGATGCTGGTGTCTGCCACATACAGAGCATCAGCTGTTTCAAGATGGGAGGGATGGGCACCATGAGAGATTCCTTCGGAAGAGCCTTGTAATGAAGGATTTCCAACTCATCCGCCCGAGAGTCCTCCTCTAATCTGTAGGGAACACCAGGGCCTTAGACATATCCTTGACAAAATCAAGGAAGCCCATATCCTCCAGCAGGGAATGCCATCGAGGCTCCGAGACGGGAGAATCTGATGGGACATTGCGGTGGCGATGGGTATCGGGGGACTCCTCATCCTCCATCTCCCACTCAGAGTAGTCTGTCGAAGACTCGGAGGGCTGCTCCACAAGCTTCGGGGCTCCTGATGCTCAGCAGCCGGTGCCCGGCACACTTGCCAGGGATGATCACGGTCCCGTCGAGCAGGAATCGATTGAGACCTCGGCCGAGGATCAACTTGAGGCTGAAGGACCTCGAGGATAGGCTCGGCCTCTGGGGACATCCTAGACGTCGAGGGTCAAGTGGTTGGGGCAGATGAACCGGTCGTACCAGACAAACGCCCACTGCTGGTTCATGAAGGCAGACAAATTGCGGAGCCTTCTGGCCTGGAGTCCAAAATGGCAGCCCCTGGAGTGCAGACTTCGGCGTGGGCACCAAAGGACTCAAGGCCTGTTCGAAGTTGAATCCTTCTAGGGGACCTTTGCAGGCCACTCCTTTTCCAATGCCTCGGACTGCGAGACCTGGCTCAGGGGGGGAACTGGCTGGTTGGATCCGTCCAAGGATGTTGCCTTAAGAGTGCTTCTTCTTCAAGGATTCCCTCGAGGGATATCCCCTTTCTGAAGGCCCATGACAGGGCTCAGGCTCGGAAGGATCCGTTCGAGGTGACAAGGGCCTGGCCTTCAGAGGCACTGGGGACTCAGGGGAGAACCCCCCCCAAAAAACCCTTATCGTGCTGCTACTGGCGGCTCTTGAGGGTTTTGCTGGACATCCACTTGCAAAGACCACATGCTGACAGGTCGTGATCTGGCATGAAGCAGCAGAGACAGCAGTCGTGTGTGTTGGTCAAAGACAATTTTTGAGCACTGATCACACTTCTTAAAGTCACTGGAAACCATGGGGGAGGGGGGGGAAGTACCCCTGCGAGGTCGAAGATTCACCGGGCTGCCAGTTGGGAATAAAGGCATGAAGACACCAGAAAAATTAAGGAGCTAACTATAAAATAGACCCTAACTCGATGCCAACGCAGTGAGATCAGGTGACGGGAAGAATATCGGTGCGATACCAGAGGCGAGAATGAAACTCAGAGAGAAAAAAAAAAATCTACTTTTTCTGGGAACAAGTCAGAAGAATATCTGAAGGGCTCTGTGGAAAAAAGGAAACTGAACAAGATGGCACCCTTGGGCGGGAAGGGGACCACACATGCGTGGTAGCATCTCCCAAAGGCTTTGTGTGGGACTGGACTGGAGGGACAATAAAACGTAGTTATTCACCTATAACAGGTGTTCTCCGGGGACAGCAGGAATAAGTCCTCACATATGGATGACAGTCACCGACAGAGCCCTCATGGAAGCAACCCCAAAGCTTTCAAAGAAAGCCTTTGGGAGATGCCACCATGCATGCATGGTCCCCTTCCCGCCCAAGGGTGCCATCTTGCTCAGTCAGATGACATAGCTAAGAGACAGCAAAAACAGAATGTTAAAGGAGCAACTCCAAGGGAAGGAGGAAGGGTTGTGAGGACCGATTCCTGCTGTCCCTGGAGAACACATGTTACAGGTGAGTAACTATGCTTTCTCCGGGAACAAGCAGGAAGTCAGTTCTCACATATGGGACTCCCCAGCTACAGGCTACCGAAAGCCCAAAGCTAAAATAGGGGCTCCCTCACAGGGAGCTGCAAGCAGCAGCAAATGAGTCCATATCCACAGACCACAGTAGGACCCCTGTGTCCGATGACACCAGCACTCCGGTAAGCCTGAACACAGAAGGGTCGGAGGGTTGGAGTTGCCTAAACCCCGAAAAGGTTACGAAACACAGCCTGGCTGAAGGCACTGTCCCATCGGGACTCTCTTTCCAGGCAGTAAAGGGCTGAAAAGGTATGGACTGAAGACCAGGTGGCGGCCCGGCAAATGTCCACCATTGGGACAGAGCGCAAGTTTGCCACCGAGGCTGTCATGGCACTCCATGACGTAGCATTCCAGCAGGAGCCCCGCCTGCTCATAAATGAGGGTGATACAGTCCGCTATCTACGTGGACAGCATATGCTTGGTCACTGCCTCCCCCAGCCTACTGGGGTCATAGGAGATGAAAAGCTGAGCAGCTTTGCGGTGGCCCTGCATGTGTTGGATATAGAAGGACAAAGCCCTCTTACAGTTCAAGGTGTGAAGGACCATCTCCGCCTGACTGGAGTGAGGTCTTGGAAAGAAGATAGGGAGCACCACTTCCTGATTGAGATGGAAGGGCGATACTACCTTCGGAAGTAATTTGGGGTGCATGCGAAGTGCCACTCTGTTCTTGTAGAACCTGGTATAAGGTGCTTCTGCCACTAGGGCCTGAAACTCACTAACTCTGTGAGCGGAGGTGAGAGCAACCAGAAAAGCCACCTTCCAAGAGAGGTAGCGAAGGTGGCAGGTAGCCAGAGTCTTGAAGGGTGGGCGAGTGAGCTGCCCTAACACTATGTTGAGGTCCCATTCGGTTGCCAGAGGGCAAACTGGGGACTTTGATAAGAGCAGGCCCCGAAGAAAACAGGTCATCAAAGGCTGGACCAAGAGGGGCTTGCCATCAACTGGGTGGTGGTGTGCTGCCAGGGCACTAAAGTGCACTCAGACGGAGTTATATTTGAGCCCAGATTGAGAGGTGGAGAAAGTACTGTAACACCAGTCCCACTGGGCAGGAGAATGGGTCAGCCCTGTGCTTGGCGCACCAAGCTGAGAACCTGTGCCATTTGAGGGTGTAAGCCTTCCTAGTAGAGGCCTTGCGAGAGGCCAGCAGAATCTCCTCCACCTCAACTGAAAGGTTGAACGTGGCCAGAGTCAGCAGCCACGCTGTCAGCGACAGGGATCCCAGGTTTGGGTGCAGAAGAGAGCCCCCCCTCTTGAGACAGGAGTCCCAGAGCAGTCCCCAAGGGGATGAGGGTCTCCATCGTCAACCAGAGGAGCAGCGGGAACCACAGTTGTCTGGTCCACTGAGGGGCTATCAGGATGAGTGAGGCCCTGTCGCGGAGGATCCTGAACAAGGTCTTGGCGATCAGCGGTGTGGGTGGGAAGGCGTACATGAGGCCTTCCGACCATGAGACCAGGAACGCATCCGCTGCCACCCTTGGAGGGGTGGGCCTACCGGGAACAGAAGCGGGGCAACAAAGCTGTCTGGGCTGGTAAACAGGTTCATTCATGGGTTCCCCCCCAGATCTGGAAAAACCGACTGGATACCCCGGGGTCCAGCTGCCACTCGTGCGGTTGGACGACTCTGCTCAGCCTGTCAGCCAGAAGGTTGTCCTGGCCTGGTAGGTACACTGCCTGCAGGAGGATACCCTGTTGGATTGCATACAAGTAGAGGACCAGTGCCTCCTGATAATGGGTACGAGACCCCGTGCCCCCCTGTTTGTTCACATAGAACATTGTTACCTGATTGTCCGTCTGAATCGGCCCCGGATGGTAACACAGGTGGTGGCAGAAGACTCGCAGGGCTAAGTATATGGCTCGCAGCTCCAGGAGGTTGATCTGCTTGGTGCTCTCGTCTGGTGACCAGTTGCCCTAGGTGTGGAGCTCCCCACAGTGAGCTTCCCAGCCGAGGAGGCAGGCGTCCATGGTGAGAACCCTTGAGGGGCTCAGGGCCTGAAAAAGGCATGCTCGCCTCGAGATGCTGGAGAGATTGCCACCAGACCAGGGGAGTCTGCCAGTTGGTGGGTTACAGAGACTGTCTCGGAGGTGACCAGTGACCCGAGACTGACCACTTGTCCCAGAGACACCTCTGTGCCGCTCATGTGGAGGCGAGCCTCTAGGGTGATGTGGACCGTGGAGGCCATGTGCCCAAGGAGGCACAGAGAAGCCGAGTGGACACTGAGGGACGGTTGGCTCGGTCCCTGGGCAAGAAGGCCTTCGACTGGAGGGTGTCAAGTTTTGCCCCGATGAACTCCAGACACTGTGCCGGGAGGAGGTGAGACTTGGGGTAGTTTATGACAAACCCAAAATGTTGCAGGACCTGAATGGTGCGTGCGGTGGCCTGCTGTACCTTGAGGCCATGCCTCTTTTTATGAGCCTATTGTCCAGGTAGGGGAAGACAGACTCCCTGGAGGCGGAGGAAGGCAGCCATCACTGACAGGCATTTTGTGAAGACTCTTGGGGCGGAGGCCAAGCCGAAAGGGAGCACCCTGTACTGAAAATGCCTGCACCCCACTACGAACCGCAGGTAATGACTGTGGTTGGGGTGAATGAGGATGTGGGTATAAGCATCCTTGAGGTCTAAGGATCACAGCCAATCTCCCTGCTGGAGGTATGGCAACAATGTTCCAAGGGAGAACATCTTTAACTTCTCCCTCACCAGGAATTTGTTGAGGTTGTGCAGGTCGAGGATGAGCCTTAGGTCCCCTGTCCTTTTTGGCACAAGGAAGTACCTGGAGTAGAAGCCCTTGCCCTTGAGATGGTGGGGCACCGGTTCCACCGCTTTGTCCTCAAGAAGAACTGCCAACTCCTTCAGTAGAAGGTCCTGGTGGAGGGGAGACGTCCAAGTCAGGTGAAGGAGATAACCCTCCCTGATTACCTGAAGTGCCCAGGAGTCTGTGGTGATGGACAACCACCTATGGGCATAGGGGGCCAGACGTCCCCCTATGGGCTGCTGATCTCCTTGGGGTAGACAGGCTATGCTCAAGGAGTCAAGAACTCCCCCCTGGCTGGGCCGGAGCCCATTGTCTGGGGTTTTGGAGCCTTCTGCTTACAAGGGCTGTGCCCATGTCCCTTGACCTGCTGACCCTGTTGGGGAGCTGGGGAGGCCTGAAAAGGTGGGTAGTTTCTGTAAGCAGCTCTCTTCCTCGGGTAAAAGGACTTTACCTGAGCCCTTCCGTCAGGGAGGGGCAGTGGTCTTTGAGAGCCTGGTCCTCATCATGAACTCGGTCTCCAGCTCGGCAGCCTTGTCGGTCATGGGTTTGCCAAAGAGGTTCTCTCCTTGGAATGGGACAACCAATTTGTCCTGAACCCACTGCTTGAGGTCGGACGACTGTAGCCAACCTTGACACAGTGCACCGATGCCCGCCGTTGCTACTCAAGTGGCCTATGACGAGTTTGAGATAGCAGCTCAAGACATGAATTTGAAGCACTCACGGACTGTCTTGGCAAAAAAAGTTAAACCGCTGTAAGGGTTCCTCGGAGAGACCAGCTGAGAACCCAGCGAGTTCCTTCATCGGGTCTTTCAGGTACATGCCCATGTACAACTGGTAGGCCTGGATGTGGCCGATGAGCATTGAGCCCTGGTAGCATTTTCTGCTGAGGGCATCCAGGGTGCGGGCCTCCCTGCTAGGGGGCACCAAGTGTGTCTTCTAGCGTTTCAGCCAACGCATGGCTGACCCAACCACCATGGAGTTATGCGGCAGCTGTGACTTTTGGAACCTGGGCTCCAGCCAACTCGATACATCGAGTCAAGCCCTTTGCTCACCACGAGTACCAAAGCCAGTCTCTCCCACATTTGGAGCATTAGCCGTTCTAGTATGGGAGGGATGGGAACCGTGAGCGATTCCCACGGAGGAGCCTCGTACTGGAGGATTTCCAACTCATCCGCCCGAGGGTCCACCTCCGACTCCGCAGGGAACACCAGGGCCTTTGACATATCCTTGACAAAATCAAGAAAGCCCATATCCTCCATCAGAGACCACTGTCAAGCAATGTTCCCTCTAATTTTCTGTAGGCTGTGTGCGCATAAAATAAATATCAGCTGTGTGCAGCTTTTGAAGGAAGGTTAAATTTTTGTGCGCCACATAACGACACTCAGAGTTATATACTTTAAAATTTGACTACACGTCAGAATACAGTACGTACACCACATTGATTTTAATCAAATTAAATGAAAATAGACGATTACTAAATGAAGTGGTAAATTTCTAATAATTACAATCATAACTTTTAAATTTTAAGATGTCTGTGTTGTTTTCTATCAGAATCAGAACCGTAATTTTTGTGCGCTCTGTTGTAAAGTATGTGCGCTCGCTCGGCGAGGTGTGTGCGCGCGCACAGCTTAGAGGGAACAGTGCCGTCAAGGCTCCAAGATGGGAGATTCGGATGGGATGTCGTGGTGGCGACTGTTATCGGGTGACTCCTTATCCTCCGTCTCCCACTCAGAGTAGTCTGTCGAGGACTCATAGGAGGGCTGCTCTGCGGGCCTTGGGGCTCCTGATGCGCCGCAACCGGTGACCAGCATATTTGCCAGGGATTACCGCAGTCCCGTCGAGGGGGACTCGGATCACAACCTCGGCTGAGGATCGACTCGAGGTCGAAGGACCTCAAGGATCGGCTCGGCCTCCAGGGATGCCTTGGACATCGAGGGCTCGGTGGTTGGGGCAGATTAACTGGTCGTGCCAGACAACAGCGCCTGCTGCTGGTCCATGAAGGCAAACAGCACGCCAAAGGCCGCCATTCTGGACTTCAGACCAGAAGGCTCCGTAGCCTTAGTGCGACTCAGAGGAACTTGGGCCCAATGCCGGCTCCCCCGAAGGGGAATCCGACGAAGATGGTGTCTGTGGACCAGGTCCGGTCCACTGTCGGATCCTTTCGGGGGACCTTTGCAGGCCGCTCCTTCTCCGAAGCCTCGGACGAGCGTCTCAGACTGTGGGACTGGGCCCAGGGGCACCCAGCCGGTCGGAACTATCCAAAGATACCACCTTCCAGGGTTGTTTCTTCTTCCTGGGTTCTCTCGAGGGAGACCCCCTTTGAGGACCCACAATGGGGCTCGGGAGGTTCCGCTTGAGACCTCTGATGAGGCCCTGGCCTTTGGAGGCACTGGGGACTTGGGGAAAAACGTATTGAGCTGCTGCTGGTGGTTCTTGAGGGCTTTACTGGACATCCTTTTGTAGGGACTGCAGGCTGCCAGGTTGTGTTCTGGCCCGAGGCAGCGGAGACAGCAGTCATGTGTGTCGGTCAAAGACAATTTTAGAGCACCACTCACACTTCTTAAAGTCACTGGTAGCCATGGGAGAAAAGAGTACCCCCTGTGAGGTCAAAGACTCTCTGTGCTGCCAGTTGGAAAAGGCGGCATGAAGATGCCAAGAAAAGAAAGAATGAAAACTACAAAAATTGACCTGAACTCGACGCCAAGGCAACGGGGTTGGGTGGCGGGAAGAGTACCCGTGCGATTCTGGTGGTGAGTATTAAACTTGGAAAGAAAAAAAAAAAAATCAAACTTTTTCCAGGGATAAGCCAAACAAACATCTGAAGTGCTCCGCAGAAAAAATGAGACCGAACAAGATGGCACCCTTAGGCGGGAAGGGGACCATGCTTGCGTGGTGGCATCTCCTAAAGGCTTTCTTTGAAAGCTGGAGGGATGCTTCCATGAGGGCTCTGTCGGTGCCGACATCACCCATATGAGGGCTGACTTCCTGTTTGTTCCTGGAGAAGGAAGTCATATTACTCTATTCTCTCCACCAATCTCTCTGTGATATTCATGCAAGTCGCCTTCACCTCTCTTCTGTTACCCGCTCCTCAGCTATTTTCTCCTCCCCTCCCCCTTTTGGCTTGAGCCTTCCTACCTCAGGTTTAAATCCCTTCTTAAGACACATTTTTTTCATATAGCTACAGCCACCTTGAGTTCTTCTCTCTTCTGACATCTTCTGTCTCCCTCTTCCTTTTGCTCCCCCCTTCCCATTTCTTAGTATGAGTGATGTTGCCTTTCCTATCTATATTGGTGTTCCCTTTCTGCTTTCTCTCTTGTTTTTACTGTTTTTAGTAACTATGTAAACTGCCTTGCTGCTAATTGTGAAGGCAGCTAAGCAAATTTTTAAATAAACCTAAGAACATAACATACTGGGTCAGGCCAACGTCCATCAAACCCAGTATCCTGTTTCCAAACAATGGCCAATCTAGGTCACAAGTAGTTAGCAGTTCCCCAGAAGACACAGGTTCCACAATGCTTGAAGGACGGCAGCACTGTCCTGGGCAAAGCATGTGAGTAGACACATGCGGTTTGAATTTAGGCTGGGTTCTCTTGGAGGAGGTTCATCCGGTGATAGGGCAGGTATTGGGACCTCAGACCGCTTGCCGAGTTTGACAGGGTCGGGGGAGGCATTCCCGGTGGGAAGGGATTCCTCCTATCTGTGGTGCTTGAGAGGGTTGCTGGCCTTAGCTGAAGCAGCAGCAGGATCCCCTGGATGAGGCAGTGAAGCAGTTTTTGAATGCTTGGTCTTTGCTGTTGCCTTTGACTCCTGGTGAGTTCTTTTGGAAGATGGAGTCTGTCAGGAGGGGGTGAAGCTTCTGGCCCGGAAGGAAGTCTGCCACCAGTGGCACAGCTGGTTGTCCTACCCCCAATCGTGTAGAGTGTGGCCCGATGAGGGAGGGGCCAGGGAAGATCGTGGGCCACAGGACAGCCAATGTTTTTTTTTTTTTTAAGGATCTGAGGCTGTCATCCACTGCACAGCAGAGCAAAAGGGTCTTTTTTTTTCTTCTTGCAGTTACTGTTGTGCGTGGGCTCTTCACTGCTGCCAGTGTGACTGCCAGGGAGCACGGGGTCCCATGTGCTTACTGGGGCGATGCTTGGCAGCAGGGAAAGGCTTGACGTCCTGGGTTCAGTGGCTAATCGGGACTGGCAGCTGACTGGATGCTCGCTGTAGTCAGCGTCATGTGGGTTGCTGCTCTGGGGATCGGGCGGTTGATTGGAGCCCACTGTGCAGACAGAGCTATTTGAGAGGAGTAGGGTATTTATTTTCCCTGGTAGGGCTGGGGTCCCAATGATGGGAGGAAAGGTCTCACCGAAGCAGGAAGTGGACTGCATAGGGGTAGGTGTGGGTAAGCCTTCTTCCTAATAGTAAACACCGGAGGGGAAAGCTGCGCAGCATTCTAGTGTGGCAAGAAGAAAGTGGGACTCCGGAGTGTGGGAAGTGGCATGAAGGCTCAGAGAAGTCCCAAAGACTTCTGAGCTAGGGGAGAGTCCAGCACACCTGGCTCCATCAAGGACGTCATCCAATACAGTGTGCCTGCATCTCCCTGCTTGTCTCCAAAGAACCACCTGCTTACTGGGCCACTATCTTTGGAGTCCCAAAGTTAGGAACATGAGATCACTGGGAAGAGCCCTTCGGGTTGTTCTCAGACAGCCGCTGGAGTATAGCCTCCCCCAAATCCTTACATTTCTCCAGGTCCTTCCCAAAAGAAGAGACACATCCCTTAAAAATGGTGGCTTGCTAAGATGGGCCTCAGAAGCCATATCCACTGCCCAGTGCCTCAACCACAGCCAATGTCTGGCTGCTGGAGCTACAGCTAGATGAGATCATCAAGATGGCAAGATGCACGGTTTCAGACTCCAGGCAGACCAATTCAGAGTCCTCCTGAAGGAGTTGCCTGGGCCACTAAGCTCCCACACAAATGGAAGCCTGCATGCCAAGTGCAAAGGCTGCAAAGACAGTCTTCAATAGCATCTCCACCTTATGATCCCAGAAGGTGGCTCCACCCTTCACACAGATAGTGGTGAGGGATGGAAGGATACACCTATGAGGAAAGGCTGAAAAGGTTAGGGCTGTTCAACTTGGAAGAGAGACGGCTGAGGGGAGATATGATAGAGATCTATAAATTAATGAACGGAGTGGAATGGGTAAATGCAGATCAGTTGTTTACACCATCAAAAAGTAGAAAAACTAGGGGACACACAATGAAGCTACAACATAATCCATTTAAGACTAATAAGTGAAAGTATTTTTTCACTCAGCACGTAATCAAACTCTGGAATTCGTTACCGGAGGATATAATAAAAGCTGCTAAATGTAGCTGGGTTTAAAAAAAGATGGACACATTCCTGGAGGAAAGGTCCATAAACCATTATTAAAGAGGCCCTGGGACAAGCATTGTGCAACTTGTGTCTCTTGAGAACCTGCCAGGTACTTGTGATCTGGATTAGCCATTGTTGGCAACAGGATACTGGGCTTGATGGACCTTGGTCTATCCCAGTATGATATTTCTTATGTTGTGCTGCATGACTACAACAAATGTGTCAACCCTCAGCTATTGACATATGCTTGGGGAAGGGCATACAGCTAGCCTATAACCTTACCCCTAACACACAAGCCCATCCAAGGTCTCCTATTACTCCAGAATTGTGTGGCAGATCGCTAGTGGAAGAGGAAATGCCTTAGGGCAGAGGTCTCAAACTCCAGTTCTGGAAGGCACCAAACCAATCATGCCCTTCCCAAAGCATACGATGAACTGTAGAATCCCTTCAAGATGAGACTGTGGAAGAAAAGTCAGACAGAGTTCCCATCTACAATGCAGAGCACTGAGCTGACCTGGGCACTAAGGGAGGCCAATTCCTTGCACTGGAACAGGTGGATGAATCAAGAGTCATCTTCCTCTATGGGCAAACTCTTGCTTTTGCTACTGCCTGAACTAAAGCAGCCCACTCACTCCTCCCCCATCCTGGGGACAGAATCCTGAAGTCCCTTCAGGCGTGCCATCCTCATAAGAAAGTAAAGCATGCTTCTGCAGCACAGCCTCCATGGGGCCCATCTCAGAAGGGGAAAGGGGGATGGATCCCCTAAAACAAGAGTACACTAACCTCCCAACAGGCACCAAAGGTGATCCCTGTGGCAGACAAAAAGCCTGATGCAAGAAACAAAGAAAGTTAGGGGAACACTCCTCCCCCTCGGACAGCACTACCAGGAACTAGGACCCTGGGGATGCCCCCCCAGTGTCCATTCCCATTCACAACATAGGAGGCTCCATACATCTCCAAGAGAGACCTGCAGTAGCAAACTGCATGAAATGCCAGGGCCACCTTTGACTCTGACAACAGAAGGCCCAAGATCACATGCTCCTCTGCTGCTTCTTAGTGAAGTTGACAATCCCTTGCCACTATGGCCTCCTGCTAAGGATTACCCAGGTGTGTGCACATGTAGTGCACACAGGGCTAGCTGATTCAAGGAGTTGGCGCTCTAGGCAGCTATTAAGCTTTACTACCCCCCTGGCTGTCAGAATCTATTATTTAACTTTGAATGCCCTGCTCTTTGCTGCCCACCTCCCACCCAAAGTTGTCACCCTAGGTGGCCATCTAGTTTGCCTAATGGATGGGTTGGCCTTGGTACAAATCCTGCTTAGCCATGCCATTCTGACTAGCACTGCATGTGAGGCAGAGGTGTCTGCGGTCCACCATGATCCCTGCCACTGCTGCATGCTAAGGACTGCCTAACATCAAAACCCAAGGCTGCCATAAGAAGACTGAACAGCCAGTGCTTAAGCAGCAAGTCACCGTACCAGAGAAGAAAGCCATCACCCCCTCCCACCCCATCAACCCACCTGCAACAATTGGGCCGAATCACCAGGACCTGCAGCTGACCTATATCTCCCTTCAACACAGGCCCAGGTCCCAGCCCCATCGAAGGTCACACTCTCCAGGAATCTGCCTCTGCCCAGCATCTAAGATTTATTTTTACTTCAAAGACAAAACAGCCTAGGGAAGGAGGCAAAGATAGATGCCTGAGCCCAGAGAACCCCTCTCAAGGTGGACCTCACTTGTCTTCCATATCTGCTCTGCTGGTGGAGTGCTCACACCTCAGCCCTGTCCAGGTAGCCAATGCTGGAACAGAAGTTGCCCCTCAGGGCAATGTCCCAGGAGCCCCCAAGCACACTCAAGACAGGCCTACTGGGTTCTACTTGGGAAGAAAACAATGCAGCTACACCAATCTTGCAACCACCATATGCTGGAAACAGAGAAATAATGAAGGGTGCCCCTAGCTGCAGCAATCCTTATGCCAGTGATAGTATCACATGAAGCTTCTAGTTTTTTTTTTTCTCCAATTTCACCATTGGCTGGGCAGGGTACCTAACCCACTTCTGCAGGCTAGTGCAAGAGGATGCACTGGAAATTTAAATACTACTATGGTACAAAGGCACCAGAGGCTGGCTTCTCATTTGAAAGTAAGCTCTGGAACGAGGAGTAATAGGATGAAGGTTAAAAGGGGATAAAACTAAGGAGTAATCTAATGAAAGGGTGGCAAATGCATGGAGATAGTAGAGAAGAGAACTGTATCTGAATGCAAGAAAGTATAGGACAAGTGCAAGAGAGGGACTGTAGAGCTTAAAAGGTTCTGATGGATGGACAGACTATCTGGTCTTGAAGGACTGGAAAGGGGGGCTGTTACTTCTGGAGAGAAATCTGAAATTGTGAGTATATACTTCTGGGAATTTTTCTGAAAGGAATTTTTTTTCTTTTAAAGCTAATTAATCTGTGAACCCACTATTCTTTTTGTTAAATCAGTCAGGGCCTAGTAGCAACAGTTTAAGATTCAATTTAAAAACACAGAAGAGAACTTTCTGGTTAAATTTCATAGTCACTCAGGGCCTAGCATCAGCAAAGTACTTTTAGTTTCAAATTAAAACACAGAAGAGAGCTTTCTGGTTAAATTTAGAATCCAGCAGAGAGCTTGTAGTTTAATAGGTTAGAGCCTAGTAGCAGCAAAGAGCTATAGTTTTCCTCAGCAGCACAGGACAAGGTACTGTGTAGCAGCCCTTTTTAATAAGTGTTATATCCCTCCCTCCCTCCCCACACCCACCCTCCCCTGGGAAAATCACAGCTTTATAGGTACTTGCACAACTTAAAAAGACAGGAGGTGCTCTCAGGTGAAGCTCATTACCCAAATCAGTCATACACCAAGGACCTGAGATTAATTAAGCTTCAGGTGAACAAGGTATATTAAACTTCTTAGGTACAGTTTTAGTGGTATAAATATCCATTGCACCCTTTAGTACATATAGAACTTAAAGATCTAAACACAAACTTAAAACTAAGATGCAGACAGCAGTCCAGCAGCGGGATGTGGGCTTTCCAGTCTTTTGCATTGAGTGTCACATGTATGATTTTCTCCCAGCTGGTGAGAGGTCTTACGTGTGCACTAGGTGCAAGGAGCTCTCTGCTCTCAGGGAACGAGTCCGTTCTCTAGAGGCTAGAGTAGCAGACTTGGAAAACATAAGACAGACAGAGAGGTACATAGACGAGACCTACAGGGATATAGTCCTGAAGTCCCACCTCCAGTCTGGCAGCATCCCTGTTGCCATGGAGGAGAGAGGTCACGTGACAGGAGAGCATCACCCTGGTGTGGCAGGAAGTGATCCTGTAACTAGGACCTGTCCTCCAGGTGATGTAAACCCCTCTCGCACCGAGGAGGTTTCTCCAGGGCCAAGTGCCCATGTGGGAAGGGTTAGGACAGCAGTTATAGTTGGTGATTCGATCATTAGGCATGTAGATAGCTGGGTGGCTGGTGGACGTGAGGATCGCCTGGTAACATGCCTGCCTGGTGCGAAGGTAGCGGACCTCACACGCCACCTAGATAAGGTCTTAGATAGTGCTGGGGAGGAGTCTGCTGTCTTGGTACATGTTGGTACCAATGACATAGGAAAATGTGGTAGGGAGGTTCTGGAAGCTAAATTTAGGCTTTTAGGTAGGAAGTTGAAATCCAGAACTTCCAGGGTAGCGTTCTCCGAAATGCTTCCCGTTCCACGCGCAGGACCCAATAGGCAGGCAGAGCTCCGGAGTCTCAATGCGTGGATGAGACAATGGTGCAGAGATGAGGGGTTCGGATTTGTTAGGAACTGGGGAACATTCTGGGGAAAGGAGGGGCTCTTCCGAAGGGATGGGCTTCACCTTAACCGGGATGGAACCAGGCTGCTGGCATTAACCTTTAAAAAGGAGATAGAGCAGCTTTTAAACTAGATAATAGGGGACAGCCGACAGTCGCCCAAGAGCGCATGGTTCGGAAGAATGTATCCTTGAAGGATACTACAAAAAGCAGAGAGGTTCCAAAAAAGAGTAAAGTAGCCCAAATGCCCTCGAGTATGGAGCAGACAGAACTTAAAGATCCCAAATTACCCATGTCTACCAATAGCCACATTAATATGAATAAAATACAGTCTCTAAAATGCTTGTATGCAAATGCTAGAAGTCTACAAAACAAGATGGGAGAGTTAGAATATATATCACTAAACGAGAGGTTAGATATGATTGGAATATCAGAGACATGGTGGAAGGAGGACAACCAGTGGGACACTGTGATACCTGGGTACAAACTATATCGAAATGATAGAGCTGATCAAATTGGTGGAGGGGTTGCGCTCTATGTTAGAGAGGGCATTGAGTCAGAAAGGATTAAAGTTTTGCAAGAAACAAAATTTGCTGTAGAATCTCTATGGATTGAAATTCCATGTAAAAAGGGGAGGGCGATGGCAGTGGGGGTGTACTATCGTCCGCCTGGCCAGAATGAACAAATGGATGATGAAATGCTCAAAGAAATCAAGGAAGCTAGCAAAAGTTACAGTGCAGTAATAATAATGGGTGATTTCAATTACCCCGGCATCGACTGGGTCAGTGTCACAACAGGACATGCTAGGGAGATAAAGTTCCTAGATGAAATAAATGACTGCTTCTTGGAGCAGCTGGTTCATGAACCGACCAGAGGGGAAGCAATATTAGACCTAGTCCTTAGTGGAACACCAGATGTAGTGCAAGAGATAAGGGTGTTGGGGCCACTTGGCAATAGTGATCATAGCATGATCGCCTTTGATTTAATTAGTGGAGGAGGGATAGTAAGGAAATCCACAGTACTACCCTTTAACTTTCGAAAGGGAGACTATGATAGAATGAGGAAAACAGTTAAGAAAAAACTAAAAGGAGCAGTTGCAAAGGTTAAAGACGTACATCAAGCTTGGGTGTTGTTGAAAAATACTATCTTGGAAGCCCAGACCAGCTGTATTCCACGCTTTAAGAAAAGTGGAAGGAAGTCCAAAAAATTGCCAGCATGGTTTAAAGCTGAGGTCAGAGAGGCTGTTGTTGCCAAAAAAGCATCTTTCAGGAAATGGAAAAAAGAGCCAAATGATGAAACCTGGAAACAGCACAAGCACTGGCAAGTCAAATGCAAGGCATTGATAAGGCAGGCAAAGAGAGAATTTGAGAAGAAGCTTGCTGCGGAAGCAAAAACGCGAAATAAAGACCTTTTCAAGTACATTCGTAGCAAAAAACCCGTGAGAGAGTCAGTTGGTCCATTAGATGATAAAGGGGTTAAAGGAGCACTAAGAGGCGACAAGGCGATAGCGGAGAGACTGAATGAATTCTTTGCTTCGGTCTTTACTGAGGAAGATGTAGGGATGTTACCCACGACTGAAGTGGTATTTAAAGGTGTGGAAGAATTGAAGGAAATATCGATACATCGGGAAGATGTCCTACAACTATTAGATAAACTGAAGAGTAGCAAATCACCTGGGCCGGATGGTATACATCCAAGGGTGTTGAAAGAACTGAAATTTGAGATTGCAGACCTGCTATCAGTAATCTGTGAACTATCATTAAAATCATCTCTAATACCTGAGGATTGGAGGATCGCCAATGTAACACCAATTTTTAAAAAGGGTTCGAGGGGTGATCCGGGAAACTACAGACCGGTGAACCTGACATCAGTACCGGGAAAAATGGTAGAAACCATCATAAAGAATAAAATTACTCAGCATATAGATAGTCATGACCTAATGGGAGACAGCCAACATGGCTTTAGACAAGGAAGATCTTGTCTTACTAATCTGTTATGTTTTTTTGAAGGAGTGAATAAACAGGTGGACAAAGGTGAGTCGGTTGATATTGTGTATCTGGACTTTCAGAAAGCCTTTGACAAGGTCCCTCATGAGAGACTTTTGGCAAAACTAGAGTCATGGGATAGGAGGCAGTGTACTACTGTGGATCAGGAACTGGTTAAAAGATAGAAAGCAGAGGGTAGGGCTAAATGGCCAATTTTCCCAATGGAGAAAGGTGAATAGTGGTGTACCCCAGGGATCTGTGCTGGGTCCGCTGCTTTTTGACATATTCATAAATGACCTGGAAAGTGGAATAACGAGTGAGGTTATCAAATTTGCTGATGACACAAAACTATTTAAAGTTGTTAAAACCCAGGAGGATTGTGGAAAATTGCAAGAGGATCTTGATAAATTGGAAGACTGTGCATCAAAATGGCAGATGAAATTTAATGTGGAGAAGTGCAAGGTTATGCACCTAGGGAAGAACAACCCAAACTATGGTTACACGATGCAAGGTTCCACATTAGGAACCACCACCCAAGAAAAAGATTTAGGCGTCCTTGTGGATACCATGTTAAAACCCTCGGCCCAGTGTGCAGCGGCGGCCAAGAGAGCAAATAGAATGCTAGGTATGATAAGGAAAGGAATGGAAAATAAAACAAAAGATATTATAATGCCTCTATATCGTTCCATGGTGAGACCGCACCTTGAATATTGTGTGCAATTCTGGTCCCCATATCTTAAAAAGGATATAGCAATTTTAGAAAAGGTTCAGAGAAGAGCCACCAAAATGGTAAAGGGGATGGAAGGCTACTCCTATGAAGAAAGGCTAAAAAGGTTGGGGCTCTTTAACCTGGAAAAGAGACGGCTGAGGGGAGATATGATAGAAGTCTATAAATTAATGAACGGAGTGGAACGGGTAAACGTAGATCGATTGTTTACCTTATCAGAATATAGAAAGACTAGGGGACATGCAATGAAGCTACAGGGTAAACTATTTAAGACTAATAAAAGAAAATATTTTTTCACTCAACGTGTAATCAAACTCTGGAATTTGTTACCGGAGGATGTAGTAAAGGCTGTTAGTGTAGCTGGGTTTAAAAAAGGTTTGGACAAGTTCCTGGAGGAAAGGTCCATAAACCATTATTAAGAAGGGACCCAGGATATCAATGCTTGAACCAATACAAGCATTGTGGAACCTGTGTCCCTTGGGGAAACTGCTAGGTACGTATGACCTAGATTGGCCACTGTTGGAAACAGAATACTGGGCTTGATGGACCTTGGTCTGACCCAGTATGGCATATCTTATGTTCTTATGTATCACTAGATGAAGACCATACAGCCCATCTGTCGTCATTTTCTGTGTTTCTTGATTACCCTTAACCTAACAGGAGTTTTGCTCTTCTACTCAAGGTGAAATTAGGCCTTACCTGTTGATTTTCTTTCCTTGAGCCTCTCCAGTCCAGTCCAGATGCAGGGGTTATGCCCCATCACCAGCAGACAGACTGAGAATTCCAGGTTTTGATTATATCACAGTATAAGGGATCTGTGCACCTCCTCTCACACCAGTATTCTAACAAAGCAGACGCCAACAAGAGCAATGTTAAACTACTTCTTAAGCAACATGTAATAGCTATAATCATGACCATAAAAAATGGGAGAAAATAGAGTTACCGAGAGAACAAAAAAAAAAATCTCAAACACACTACTGAAGTTCTCCCAAAGGATTAATGTAATAGTACAAACTACAAAAAGCACGAAAAATAGGCACCAGCCACCTGAAACAGGATTCAGAACTTCCTTCATATCTAGGCTCACCAAAAAGGACAAACAAAACAAGTGGGCTCTGGCCTGGACTGGAGAGACTCAAGGGAAGAAAATCAGCAGGTAGTCTAATTTCACCTTCCTTATCATTCCTCCAATCCAGATGCATGGGATGTACTAAAGCTGTACTCAAGATTGGGCAGGACCTGTAAGCTCAGCCTGCAACACTCTAGCCCCACATTTCGCATCTGCTCTGGCTTGAACATCTAGCGGATAGTGATGCACAAAGGTGTGAAGGGATGACCAGGTTGCTGCTTTACAGATATCAATTGGTGAAACAAGACTACTCCACCCAGGAAGCTGCTTGAGCTCCAGTAGTATGCACATGCAATCCCACTGGAAGGGGCTTGCCCTTTACCAGATAAGCCGAAGCAATAGCTTCCTTTAACCAACAATTGAAGCCTTTGACACTGCTTCATCCTTGTGTGGTCCTCCAAAAAGATGTTCCGACTTACAAAAAGGGTTCAGTACGCTTAAGATAACTGAAGAACCTAGCAGATGTCCAAGAAACGTAAACTGCCAATCCTCCAAGCCCTCCGCCGAGCCAGAGAAGACCAGTAGACACCATCTTATTTAGATCCTCACAGGTGACTTATAAACAAACTGAGCACCCTAGGGATGGACCCTAAAGTTACTGCTTGGGTTAGAAATTGGTTGGGTGGGAGGCGACAGAGTACAAGTAAATGGAGCTCACTCTGAGGAGAAGGATGTTACCAGTGGTGTGCCCCAGGGATCTGTCCTTGGTCCGATTCTTTTTAACATCTTTGTTAGTGATATAGCGGAAGGGCTGTCGGGTAAGGTTTGCCTCTTTGCAGATGATACCAAAATCTGCAGCAGACACCCAGGAAGGTGTAGATAACATGAGGGGGGGAACTAGCTAAGCTTGAAGAATGGTCTAGAATTTGGCAGCTGGGATTTAATGTTAAAAAATGTAAGGTCATGCATTTGGGCTGCAGCAATCCAAGGGAGCAATACAGTATAGGAGGTGAAGTACTTTTGTCCACTAAAGAAGAGCAGGACCTAGGCGTGGTTGTGTCTGATGATCTTAAAGTAGCTAAACAGGTAGAAAAGGTGACGGCAAAAGCTAGAAGGATGCTTGGGTACATACGGAGAGGAATGGCTAGCAGAAAAAAGGAGGTGATAATGCCTCTGTATAAGTCTTTGGTGCGACCTCATTTGGAGTATGGTGTGCAATTCTGGAGACTGCACCTTCAAAAGGATGCGAACAGGATGGAGTCGGTGCAGAGGGTGGCTACTAAAATGATTAATGGGCTTCATTATAAAGCATATGAGGACAGACTTAAGGATCTTAATATGTACACCTTAGAAGAAAGGCGGGATAGAGGTGATATGATTGAGATGTTTAAATACCTCCGTGGCATAAATGTTCAGGGAGAGAGCCTCTTTCAATTGAAAGCAAGTTCTGCTACGAGGGGACATGGGATGAGGGTGAAGGGAGATAGATTCAAGAGTGATATGCAGAAATATTTCTTTACAGAAAGAGTAGTGGATCCATGGAATAGTCTCCCAGTGGAGGTGGTAGAGATGAGGACAGTAACTGAATTCAAAAAAGCATGGGACCAACACAGAGGATCTCTAAAGGTAAAAAGTGGACTGTTGTAGTTGTTGTTATGGAAGGACAGACTAGATAGGCCATGTGGTCTTTTTCTGTCATCATGTTTCTATGTTTCTAGATGGAACACCAAAACCACCTTTGATAAGAAAGAGGGAACTGGATGCAAACTACCTTTTTCTTTGAGATTATAAGGAAGGGTTCACCTACAGAATAATGCTTTGATTTCAGAGATTCTCGGAGCCAAGCATATGGCTACTAGAAACACTACTTTAAATATAAGATCCTTAAGAGTAGCCCTGCTCAGTGGTTCAAAAGAAGACCCAATCAAAGCTGACAAGACCAAACCGAGGTCCCGCAGCGGTACCAGGAGGATGTAAAGGCAGACAAACCTGTTTAACGGTCCTAAGAAAACACACATCTGGATGGGAGATTGAGAAACTCCTTGCACCCACCCCCCAGTAATAGACTAGGGTGGCCACCTGCACACACAAGGAATTCAACCCCAGCCCTTTATCCAAACCTGCCTGTAAAAAGGCCAGCACGTCCGCACATCAAGTCTCAAATATAAGTCAAAGCCTAATATATGACAAGAACATGGAACACTCACAACAAGGTGGAAATAACCTGTGCAGAATAGCCCTTTCTTCTCAGCCTAGCCCTCTCAAAAGCCAAGCCGTGAGAACTGATACATTTGAGGCATGAGGATTGGGCCCTGCAACAATAGATTGACCATCCTCAGAAGTGCGATGTAATACCCGTTAGCCTGACTAGATCCACATAGCAAGGCCTCCAAGGCCAATCCAGTGCCACAAGATCACCAGACCCTGATGCGCCTCTCTCCTCTAGAGGAGGCACCCTATTAGGGGCCATGGCAGAAATACATAGCGGACCTTCCTTCCACTGCAAACTCCAGGACAAGCATTGTGGAACCTGTGTACCTTTTCAGGAACCTGCAGAGTACTTGTGACCTGGAATGGCTACCGCTGGAAGCAGGATACTGGGTTTGATGGACCTTGGTCTGACCCAGTATGGCATTTCTTATATTCTTTGGTCGGCTTGAGCCATATGCCTTTTGGAACACACACTCCATCTCAAATAAACTTGCCTTTACTCATTATTTCTCTCTCTATTGCTCTCCATCTCCTTGCACTGAGACCTGGCTCCTCCCAGAGGACTCTGCTTCAGTCACTGCTCTCTGTCATAGCAGCTATCAATTCTCCCACACACCTTGTCCCACTGGCCATGGTGATGGTGGTGTTGGGCTTCTACTCTCTCCTTCCTGCAAATTTCAACCCCTCCTTCTGCCTCAGTCTCACTTCTTTCCCTGCTTTGAAGTCCACTCCATCTGGCTTTTTACTGCACTACCTCTTCGATTAGCTGTTATTTATCAACTCCCTGACAAGTTCACCTCAATCTTTCTCTGACTCGTGGCTTTCCTTCTTTCTGGATTCATCTTGTTGTTCCGTTGAATCAGTGTCAGTTCATAGCTACCCTCTGGATAGTTATCCTAAACTGTGTTCAGTCTTCAGTCAGGCGGCTCATTGTTGACAGAGTGGCACCATAGCTGCCGTTATTGTATCGATCCATCTCATTGCTGGCCTTCCTCTTTTGTGTTGACCTTCTACCTTGCCCAGCATGTCGTCGCTCTCTTTGCATGATGTGTCCAAAGTATGAAAGTCAAAGTCTTGTCATCTGAGCTTCCAAAGAAAGCTTAGGTTGATCTCCAGTACTGACTGGTTTGTTTTTCGGGCAGTCCGTGGTATATACATGTATTACTAATTAAAGATTTATTTGGATTTTTGGATCAGCAAAGAATATTGGACTTTGCAAGGAAATTGAGCCATTCTGCATGTGAGAAATCATGATGAGCCAAGCTTGCTAACCCAGAGATCAAAGCTTGGGGTTACTTTAGGTCAAAATCTCTGGGCAAGCAGGCAGTTTTAACCAGACAGAACTGAATGAATGACTCATAGACAATTGACACCCTACAATAGTAGACCACGGGTACAGCATTAACCCTAGCCAATCCTGATTTGAGCATGCTGCATGTTAACCTATGGATTGTAATGGCATGCAGCAAGCACGACATTAGTTAGGTATTTAACAGGGGGACTTTCAGCAGGAAAATGGGACTTCAACTGACAGACAAGACAGACGTGTTTCTGTGGTCTCCCGGATTTTCCTCTAAGTGATCGCTGAAAAGTCCCCCGACCGACTGGAGTGAAGCTACAATAATCCGGTGATGTATTGATGCTTAACTTTTTATTAGTATTCTAAAAGGACTTATTTTAATAAAAGCATATTGTATTTGCCAAAGTGTCTGTGCCTAGTCAGTGAGCTAGTGAGTGACAGGGTTAAAGGAAAAGCGTAAAATTTGGCAATACATAATTGGCGACGAGGGTGGGATGGCCGGTGGTTCTTGCAGTGCACGGCAGGAACCATAAGCTAGTCTAAAAATGTTTCGTAGAAAAAATAACAGAAATTATTACATAATGGGTTAGCAGAGTCCTGGGATAATAAGCTTAAGGAAGCAACCCCCGCCGATGTGGAAAGAGTACTCGGCGGGCTCCCCAATAAACCGGGTGAAGCAGGGACCCTAGGACGACAGACCTGGGTGTTGTTAACAGCATATAGGAAACAGAAGCTCATGTGTGAGGGCTAGCTGCAACACATTTGTGCCTATATAGGTGCAGAGGGAGTCCAGAGCAGACAGAGCATAGATCTGCTTGGCCATGCATGAAGAGTCCCAGACTTCTATAGCCTTCGCTGATTTCTCCCAGCTGATGCTTTAAAGGGGCTGTATGATGACAAGTTTGGTGAAGTATTTTTTGTAGATAGCTGCACTATTAGTTCTGACCCACTGATACAAGGTCAATTTTGTCATGTTATTATGACTTTACAATTTCAAATTGATAGGGGAAATGACTGTGATGCAAAAATGTTTAATTCAGTGCTTTGAACAAAATGCCTATCCTGTAGAGTTAGTATTAATTGTTATGGAAAATCCTTATAAGACTATGAAGAAATGAAGACTTTTTACTTGTTTTTTTAAGGTCCCTGGCTAAGAGAAACATCTTATTCTGATCAGATAGGTATAAAGCACTTGTAAGCTTTGATTTGCTCTGTGTTCAAATGTTTGTTTGCAGTAGACATAGTAATCTGCATTTGCCTGAAGTAATCTGGACACAAGAGAGACCTATTGTTTTGTTTTGCTGTCTGTGTTGAAGATAACATTTCAGATCAGTTTGATACCAGTTTCAGGTATAAGGTTTTAATTTAAATGTGACAAAACATGATTTTGAATTCACCTCTTTGCAGTTTCATGTTATTTGAGAATGCCTGTTTCCTGAACTGTAAGATTCAAGATAATTACTTTGCCTTGTTAAGCTTTGTGCTGATGACTGATGAACAGGACAGTAACATCACAGTTTTATTTTTTATAGTATTGGATTTTAGGATAAATTCACCTGTTTTTCTGTATTTGAATTTTACGTGTTGGTGTCCAGAGAAAAAAGTGTACTTTGTTTTGAAAGTTTCTATTTCAGTTTCAGGAGTACATTTGCAGAGAAAACAGATATATGTTGCAGCACTGTGAGATATTAATTTTCTTTAGTTTATACGCTTGCACTTATGTTACCAGATATACTTGTTGTAGTAGTACATTATGCAGAGGTCCAGTACACACACAGCAATTACAAGATGAGTAAAATATTAATAAGTTTGCTGAAATTTTGGACAGAGGCTGATATGAAATTGCTTTGTTCCCAAGCATATAGAGCAAATATAGAGTAAAGATGGAACTGAGTTCCCAGAAAATAATGAGAACTTGAGTTGATTGGATAAAACCAAATCTTGCTTGTCAGCAATGATCCAGGAGAGGTTTAAGAAAAAGAATAAGAGAGAGGCAGAAAGGTGAGGCCACGGCCTAGGATAGGAAAAGACAATAAATGTGCTGCTTCCTGTGTGATGATCTGGGTTACAGAATTCTGACTGCTCTAAGACTCCTCGAGGACCCACAAGGCCTGAAGAACAGGAACCTTGCATATTTATGCCTCTGAAGAGACATGGATAGGCAGGGGAGAATAGGCCGAGAAGAACCCGAGGATCGTCATGAGGCCCAGCCACAAATGCCTTGCAATCCAAGAAGAACCTGAAGACATATCGCCATGAGGCCCAACCACCTATGCCTTGTACCCTCTTAGATCTCTCACCTCAAAAGGATCTCTTTTTGACACCATAATTAATGAGTAGCTTACACAAATCCTTGTGAACACTGCAATTTTAAAATCAGTCCAACAGCACTCTCACTGAGAACAGTGTATATGATAGATTCTAGTTATACGTAAGAGATATGTGACTGTCATGTTATGAGCCACATTTCTTTCTATTGGGATTGATGTTATAAAATGCTGCAAAATAATAGTTTTATATTGTAAGGATTTTACCCAAATTGTTCCTATTTAGAATGAGCATGTCCACTTAGCATTGGACCAATTAAGTTAATGGGAAAGGGACACTGTTTACTCATACTGTTATCTTATTGAGAAGAATCAAAATGTATATGATCTTAGTAAATATAGATGAAATTAAGTTTATCTTATTATGAAATCTAATCTAGAATATTTAGTCTTTTCATTTAATATTGGTGCTGCTCTTCTGAATGAGGCCTGGAGCCATGTCACAAATTGCAATCCAGAGAGTCCAGCAGAGGGAATTGGCCAGAGTCCAGATGGAGCAGACCATCCCGAGAAATCCAAACTACATACCGCAGAAATGTGTGAAGGCGTTCCTACCCGGATCAGTGTGTCACATTGGTTTCTCTCAAAAGTTGAACCTCTTATTATCGTGGGCGGATATTTTGGCCCCTTTTTCAAACTTAAACTTCAGAGAAAGGTGAAATAACACTACGGAGTCCTGAAGAACTGCTGAGAAGCAGGCCAAATTATCTGAAAATAGGAAAAGGACTATTGGACTGATTGGGGGTTTTTGTGAATGCTTTTTTGTTTTATGAACTGTTATCCTTTTATTATTGTTTCCTTGGAAAGTAACTAATTCTAGTATCTCAGATTTTTTCTGCTGAACATCATGTGCCCAATTGCTTATGTTACCTGTTCCTCAGATCTTAGTTATGGCTGTGGTTTCTCTTTTTCCTGCTTATACTACTTTTGAACCCACGGGTGGTCAATAATGTAAATAACTAGTAGACTGAAATCCATGGGGCAGATATACAGTAGAAAAGGTCCTGAATATGCAGGTGAAATGAGTCCCACACTGTATGGGGAACTGATAAAAGTAACTGAGATCCACAAGCCATTTGGCTTTGGCAATTGTAATGCCGGTGGGAATGGGAAAATATCACCTAATTTACACTGTGACTTCTTGTCCCCTCAAGCATTCACCTTAATGCTATCCACTATGTTTTAGCCCATGTTATTATTACTGTATTTCTAAATGAATTACAAAGGCAATTCAGCCATTGCTTACGTACAATATTCTTACTGATCCACGGGTGGAATGTATTACTAATTAAAGATTTATTTGGATTTTTGGATCAGCAACGAATATTGGACTTTGCAAGGAAATTGAGCCATTCTGCATGTGAGAAATCATGATGAGCCAGCTTGCTAACCCAGAGATCAAAGCTTAGGGTTACTTTAGGTCAAAATCTCTGGGCAAGCAGGCAGTTTTACCCAGACAGAACTGAATGAATGACTCATAGACAATTGACACCCTACAATAGTAGACCACGGGTACAGCATTAACCCTAGCCAATCCTGATTTGAGCATGCTGCATGTTAACCTATGGATTGTAATGGCATGCAGCAAGCACAACATTAGTTAGGTATTTAACAGGAGGACTTTTAGCAGGAAAATGGGACTTCAACTGACAGACAAGACAGATGTGTTTGTGGTCTCCCGGATTTTCCTCTAAGTGATCGCTGAAAAGTCTCCCAACCGACTGGAGTGAAGCTACAATAATCCTGTGATGTATATTGATGCTTAACTTTTACTTATTATTCTAAAAGGACTTATTTTAATAAAAGCATATTGTATTTACCAAAGTGTCTGTGCCTAGTCAGTGAGCTAGTGAGTGACAGGGTTAAAGGAAAAGCATAAAATTTGGCAATACAATACAGTATTAGTTGACAGCACCATACTAAAAAAGGCATCGATTTTCTTCCTATCTTTTTCACTGTCCAACCTTTGCAACCATATGACATTGTTGAAAATACCATGGTGTGAATGAGTCGAATCTTTGGAGACAGACATCTCTGCTCTTGACTAGTTCCTTCATAGCCAATCTGCCAGAGCAATGCGACTGCTTGTTGGTTTCTTTAATGATAGTTGATCCAAGTAGGTTAAAAAGTTGTCCATTATTTCGATTTCTTCTCCATCAACAATGAACTTATTGATTTTGCCAGTTGTCAGGATCTTTGTCTTCTTTACATGAAGGTGCAGGCCCATTTTAAGACTATGTTCCTTGATCTTGAGAAATAAACGTTTCAGATCATCCTCACTTTCTACCAGTAATGTGGTATCATCAACATAGCAAAGGCTGTTGAGTCTTCCACCAAGCTTCACACCTGTTGTCTTCATATAGTTCTGCTTATAAATTAAACAGGTAGGGGGTAAGTATGCAGCCTTGTCATACCCCTTTGCTTATTTTAAACCATTCCGTTTTTCCTTGTTCTATTTGAACTGTTGCTTCTTGATCAAAGTAAATCAGGTGTTCTGCTATAGCTATGCTTTTTAAGGTGTCCCAGAGTTTCTCATGCTTTACACAGTCAAAAGCCTTGCTATGGCCAACCAAAAATCCCTCTCTCTATATATATATATATATCCTTTTGGCATTCTTTAGTCTTTTCAGGGATCCATCCCAAATCCACAATGTCTCTTGTTCCTCACCCCTTCTTGAACCCTGCTTACACTTCAGGCTGTTCTTGTTCCAGGTATGGTTGTGGTCTCTGCTTTACAATCTTGAGTATAATCTTGCTGGAATGTAGGATCAAAGAGATTGTGCAATACATTTCCAGACAATTGGATCACCTTTCTTTAGTACTGGTATAAACCCAGATCTTTTCCAGTCAGTTGACCATGATGTTGTCTTCCAAATTTCCTGGCAGAGCCCTGCAAGTATGGTAACAGTTGCATCAGATTGCTGTAATACTTCAATGGGAATGCCATCAATGCCTGGTGCTTTGTTCTTTGATAAGGCTTTCAATGCTGCTTCAATGACTTCTTCCATCACCAATGGTTCCTGATCATAAGGTATGGGTTGAAACGACTGTTGGTCCACTTGATCTTTATCATATGACTGTATATTCTTTCCACCTTTTCTTGATCTTCTCAGCATCATTCTACATGGATCCTTGAGCATCTTGTAACATTCCAATTAGAGGCTGGAATCTTTTTTTTTTTTTTTTTTTTTTTTTTTAACTCTCATAGCTTTAGGAAAGCCGATCTTATTCTTATCTAATAGTTTCTGCTTCTACTTCCTTGCATTCAGCATTGTAGTACTTCTCTTTGTCTTGTCTTGCTGCATATTGGAAATCTGTCGAGTACAGCGACTGCCTCTCTCCCTTGGCTTTAGCTTCTCTGCATTTCTGGGCGATTTTCAGAGTTTCTTCGGTCATCCATTTTGGCCGTTTTTGCTTTTTCACCTTTTATAGAGACTTCTCATTTTCTTCCAACACAACTTTCTTGATGTAATTCCATAACTCTTCTACTGGAACTCTCATTTGTATCTAAAGCAGCAAATAAATTCTGCAGGCAGTTTTAAATTCTGGTGGTATATTCTCAAGGCCATATCTTGCTACATTCATGAGTGGCTTGCTCTTTTTCAACTTTAGTTTGAGTTTGCATATGTTGATGATCTGTACCAGTCAGGTGGAAGAAGGTGCTTGAGATGACTAGATTGTTGGTCTTGCAGAATTTGATCAAGTCTTTCTCCAGCTTCATTTCTGTTGCCAAGTCCATATTTTCCAACCACTTTGCCTTCTTTGTTGCCAACATTTGCCTTCCAGTCACCTGTGACTATCAGGATATCCAGCTTGCACTTGTTCATAGAACTCAACTTCATTCTCCTCTGCAGCAGCTGTAGGGGCATATACTTGAATTATAGTTGTGTTGATGGGCATTCCTCGTAGATGAATAGAAATTAAGCGTTCACTGACTGCACTGTATTTCATTACAGTTCTTGCAACACCATTCCTTCTTTGTCTTTCATTTCCAGCATAATAGACCATGTGATCATCAGATGCAAAGTGCCCGATGCCAGTCCATTTGAGTTCACTGACACGTTCCATTTCATTCTTGACCGCCTCCAACTTACCTTGATTCATGCTTCGTACACTCCATGTCCCAATACGCAAGACATCTTTACAGCTTACGACTCAATTCATGCGCAGGTACATCAGCAGTCAGACTTCCTGAAGGCTGTGATCCAACCACATCATACATGCTGGCTTTACTCGGAAAAGTCCACAGCTCCTCCCCAGTAGCCAGTTGAGTACCTTCTGACCCGGGGGTCTCATCTGCCAGCATTTATTTTGTTGTGACTATCCATTGGGTTTTCATGGCAAAATATGGAAGTAGATTGCCAGGCCTTTCTTCTGCACAGTTTAATTCTAGTGTTGTTGCCCATGTCACAGAAATGTGATCTTCTGTTGCCAACACTGTCCCATTCTGCTGCTGTCCTGATGGGTGGTTTGTCTTGGTCTGGCACCTCAGCTAATACCTGTCCATCTTGAGACCCTGCCAATAGTTAAGATACTGATAGCTTAGCCCTCAGTATCACTGATGCACACATGCCCTCACAGTACAAGCAGCTGCAAACCAAAGTGAGGGTGGATTCATCTTACCCCTCTCTTATTCTTGGGGATCTTAACATACATGTTGATAACCTCTTTGACCCTTATGCTTTAAAGCTCCGCTCCCTTTCCTCATCATTCAACCTCCAGCTTTGCTCTACTACCCCTACGCACCAGCAAGGCCACTGCCTCTACCTTGTTTTCTCTAACTGCTTACCCTCAAACATCTGTACCTCACTTCTTCACTTATTAGACCATCACCTTCTAAGCTTCACTCTTCATCACTTACCGCCTCAACCTTGCCCTGTCTCCTCCAACCTCTTTAGAAATCTTCATGCTATTGACCTGGTGGCTTTCTTCTCCACTGTCTCATCACCTCTTTTCTCCACTATGTCATCCGAGTCTGTTGATGAGGCAGTAGCTTCCTATAACACTGCACTCTCCTCTGATCTGGATGTTCTTGCTCCGCCCATGCCACATCCTGTGAGGTTTACTGTACCTCAACCTTGGCTGTCTTCCATTACCTGCTATCTATGTTCTTGCACCCGCTCAGCTGACCATTCATGGCTCAAATCCCATGCCCTTGTGGACTTTCTACACTTCAAATTCATGCTTGTCTCTTTTCAGTCAGCCATAGCACTTGCCAAATAAGACTATTATGTCCATCTAACTCTTGACTCTGACCCTCACTGTCTCTTTACAACTCTCAACCCTCTCCTCTTCCAGGTACCTGCACCTCAGACACCTCCCTCCCTTTCTGCCCAAACTCTGGCTGACAACTTCCATGACAAAATCCACAAGATCACACTCCAATTCCCCATAAGGTCAGCTACTCCCCCCTCCTCACTCCCAACTCCCCCCCCCACCCCTGCTTCACTTTCTTCCTTTTCTATGATCTCTGAGGAGGAAACCATGCACCTTCTTTCCTCATCCAAACTCACTACCTGTTCCTCTGATCCTATTCCCACACCTTCCATCTCATTTTTCTCAACCTATCGCTCTCCACTGCAACTTTCCCTGCAGCCTTCAAGCATGCTGTGGTCACTCCTCAAGAAACCTTTACTTGACCCATCGCCCTCCTCCCTTTCTTTTCTAAACTACTTGAACGTGCGGTTCACCGCCGTTGCCTTGATTTTCTCTTCTCTCAAGCCTTCCTGGATCTTCTACCAACTGGTTTTCGTCCTTTACATTCTACAGAAATGGCTCATGCCTGTTCCTGGCAAAATCAAAGGGCCTTTACTCAATCCTCATTCTTCTTGACCTTTCTGCTGCTTTTGACACCATTGACCCCAATCTTCTACTTGATACCTTGTCCTTGCTTGGTTTTAAGGGCTCAGGGCTCTGTGCTATCCTTGTTCTCTTATCTCTCCCATCGCTCTTTCAGTGTTTGTTCTGGTGGCTCCTTCTCTATTGCTATCCCGCTCTCAGTTGGGTGTACCCCAAAGATCTGTCTTGGATACACTCCTTTTCTCTCTCTATACCCAATCATTTGGTACACTCATCTCTTCCCGTGGCTTTCAGTACCAGCTTTACACTGATGACTTCCAGATCTACCTCTCTACGCCTGAAATTTGTCCAGCAATCCAGGCCAGGATCTCTGCCTGCCTTTCTTTCTGACATTGCTGCTTGGATGTCTCACCGCCACTTGAACATGGCCCTAAACCCTCCTCTCCCCCCTCCTTTCAGTCTGTGGATAATTCTCTATGCCTTCCTGTCTCCTTGGCTTGCAATCTTGGGGTCATCGTCGACTCTCTCATTTTCCACACACATCCGATAGTTAAAACCTGCCATTTCTTTCTCTACATCAACAAAATTCACCCATTCTTTTCTGAACACACTACTAAGACACTTATCCACTCCATATCACCTCCTGTCTAGACTATTGTAACTTATTCCTTTGTTGGTCTCCCTCAAAATCATCTCTCTCCCCTTCAATCTGTTCATCACTAACGTTTACATGTATCCTTACACATACCAAGTTTAGACTAATGTTAAAATGTTTTCTCCAAAGTTGTTTCTTGTTACAATGTATACTGTTCTGTTACAATGTAAATCGCTTTGACCACAGGATAAAGTGGTATGAAAAAACAAACTGTTAAATAAAATACACACACACTGTTGCGCAGCTAATCTTCTGCCAGCCTCATCATGCTCATATTACCCCTTCTTCTCAAGTCACTCCATTGGCTCTCTAGCCGTTTCTGCATCCTGTTCAAACTTCTCCTGCTGACCTAAGTGCATTCACTCTGCAGCTCCTCGCTACCTTTCCTCTCTTATCTCTCCCTACTCCTCTCCTTGGTAACTCCACTCTTCTGGAAAATCGCTTCTCTCTGTGCCCTTCTCTTCTATTGCTAACTCCAGACTTCGCTCCTGTCACCTTGTTACTTCTTATGCCTGGAACCAACTACCCGAGTCTGTATGACAGGCACCTTCTCTGATCCTTTTCAAATCCAAGATGAAAATACTTCTTTGCTGCTGCTTTCGGATCTTGACTCACCTGATCTCCTTTGTGTTTCCTTACTATTCCCTTTAGACATATCCTATGTCTACAGCTACTGTGCCATCTGTCTTGACTATATTGTAAGTTCTGATGAGCAGGGACCATCTTTTACACGTGTTTGTGCAGCACTGCATGTGTCTTGTAGCGCTATACAAATATGAAGTAGTAGTAGTAGTAGAGCATCTAGACCCTCACATTCTTTTCTGCCAGTGACTGAACCCCCCCATTTTGGCACTGGATGTGTATACCATCAGATCCATGATCAGTGCACCCCAGTATCGGACTGCTGTGAAACACAGAGCCCTCCAGAGACCATTCCCCCGGATCCAACTGACCTGTATTTTCTTTTCTCCGGCCATGTGCACCGCCGATAGCGCCAGTAGATTTGTCTTTGCTCAATGAAGGAGCAGAGATATTTCTTCCACTGCAGCTGCACTTCTTATGCCTTCTTGGCGATTGAAGTATGCTCCTGTGGTGGTAGTGTCCAAGGAGATTCTCACTACCTTATGCTGAACGAGACGGAAAAAGAACTGTAAAGCCAGAAATACCACTCGCATCTCCAAGCGGTTTATGGACCAACAGGTCTCTTCCAGAGACCAATAACCCTGCGCTACTTGTGACAGACAATGCGTTCCCCATCTGGACAGGCTGGCATCTGTAGTCATCACTGTTCACAGCATCCCCGCCAACAGCTTAGATTCACCCTTGTCTGAGGGCATAGCAACCTCTTTGAGACAGTGTGTTTCTGCGGAGACCGCTCGACAAAAGGGACCTTTATAAAGGACACATATGAACCCTGGCCCAGGGTACTTGATCCAAAATCGTCCCCCATGGATCCCAAGAGCTGCAGATAGTGCCATACTGAAAAAAGCATGCTTCCGTAAGAATTGCTGAATCTGAGACAGCACTATTCTTGCTTGCTCCAGTGGGAAAAAGACTAGTCCCCTTGATGTATTGAACTGTGCCCCTAAATGAGACTGAGATGGCACCAATTTGCCGTCGGCAAAGCTGACCACCCAATTGAGCTTTTGCAGGATATCGACAATTCGCTGAGTGACTTTGCGACTCTCCTCAAGCAATCATCTAGGTAGGGATGTACTAGCACTCCTTCACGTTGAAGGACGGCCGCTACTACCACTATGATCCTTGTAAAGGTTCAAGTAGCCATCACCAGACCAAATGGTAAAGCTTGAAATTGAAAGTGGCCCATCTGTACTGCAAATTGCAGGAAACGCTGATGTTTCAGACAAATGGGAATATACAGATACAGATATACCTCTGAGATTTAGAGCTGTTAAGAACTTGCCCTTTCATAGGGCTTATATGACCAAATGCAGTGTCTCCATGTCAAAATGAGGTACCCACAAGGCTCTGTTGACTTAAGATGAAAAAAAACCTTCCTTTTTAGGAGCCACAAAATAAATGGAGCATCGACCTTGATCACACTGGTCTGAAGAAACTGGCACCACTGCCTCCAGCTGAAGTGGTTTCTGGAGTGTGTCCGCTACTGCCTGTACCTTGAATGGGGCCTTGCAAGGAGACAACAGAAAAGCATTCGAGAGAGGCTGAGCGAATACCAGAGCATATCCTTTGCAAATGATTTCTAAAATCCACTGGTCAGAAGTTATTTGGACCCAGGCGGAGTAAAAATGTCATAGCCAACCTCCTACCAGAATCATCTCCTCCTGGTTCGCCCTCACTTCATTGTGACTTTTGGAACCAGCCCCGGTTCCACAATATCATCCTCTACCTCCCCAAAAGGACCGACTCCTGGAAGGATAGAGAGCCTATTGGAACAGAGCAAACTGAATAGCATGAAGCCTATGGAAAGCCCTAAACTGTCCTCTCATTGGAGGCACAGATTTTCCGTTCTTAGGCTTTCCTCCAAAAGTCTGCCCCCCCCTTTTATTTAAAAGTTTTTATATACTGCCCCTTCCAGTGATCAAGAGTGGTTTACAATGAATAGAACTCGTTTACAAAGAACATATTGAACTATATTACAAGGTACTATTTACAAATCAGCTGTTCACATATACATTGGACAAGTTTACCCAAAAAGACGTTTACCCTTAAAAAGAAGCTTACTTCAATGAGTTTTAGAAGAGACGTCCACAGACCAATTGAGCAACCAAAGAAAACACTGAGCAGTGACAACTGATGACATGCTCTTGGTGGAGGCTCTAACCAGATCATAGAATGTATTTGCCAGATCTGCCGAGCCGGATTCCAATTGAGCTGCTTCAAATGATGCATGCTGAGGACCCAACTCAGAGTCCGGCAAACTTTGGGCCCACCGCAAACAGGCCCTCACAACATAAGCTCCACACACACATAGGCACTGGATTTCAAATGCCTACTTCCTATCCTGAACATCCTGTAGTGACGCTCCTCCCTCAACAGGGATAGCTGTCTTCTTGGTAACAGCCGAAATGAGAGCATCCACTTTTGGCAGCTTGAGGACATACTTTTCACTTGGCGGAATTGGATACAAACGCGGCTTAGCACTTCCCATTCTGCCTCAGTCGTCTCCTTTATAACTCTATGGACCGGAAAAGCTGTCAGAGTTCCTTATGCCCTGTAACTGCAGATCTTCAAGATGAATTTCCTTTGCTTGAGAATCTTGCAGGATATTCAGAGCTGCCAATAATTGAGCAATCAGTGCAGCCAACTCTTCCTGGTGGAAAACTCTAATAATGTTAGGATACTCACTTCTCAGCTTCTTTAAGATCCACAGGAGAGACTTTCCCCCAGACACTGGAAGGACCTTCTAGAGGATCCTCTGAATCTGCCAAAAAGACCGAGGCTTGGTCTTCCTCAACACGTGGATGCTCAGTTGAAGGTTCCACCGAATCTGGAGCCTCAGATAAGGGATCACTCACCACCTTAGCAGCAGCGCTCTTGGACACCAACTCCCCCAGGCCCTGCACCATGCAGTAAAAGCCTGGTGTAAAAGGAGAGTAAAATCCGGAGAAAAAGCGTAGTTACTCACCTGTAACAGGTGTTCTCCAGGAGCAGCAGGAATCAGTCCTCACATATGGGTGACGTCGGCGGAGCCCTCGCGGAGCAATTTTCCCCAGCTTTCAAAGAAAGCCTTTTGGAATTGCAGCGCGCATGCACGGTCGCCTTCCCGCCCAAGGGTGCCATCTTAGCCAGTCAGATGACATAGCTAAAAAAGACAGCATAAAAATTTGCAAAAAAACTTAAGCAGATGATTGCAACTCCACGGGGAGGAGGGAGGGTTGTGAGGACTGATTCCTGCTGCTCCTGGAGAACACCTGTTACAGGTGAGTAACTACGCTTTCTCCAGGACCAAGCAGGAAGTCAGTCCTCACATATGGGACTCCCAAGCTTAAGGCTACTGGAGACCCTAAGCACAAAAATGAGCTCCCTCTAGCTCAGCAGCACAGAAGGAAAGAATCTTCGCTGAATTATTACCCACCGGTAGCCCACATCCGGGATGGAGGGTAGGAGTTGCTCAAACCTCAAAGAGATTATGGAGGACTGCTTGTCCGAAAGCACTGTCCCTGCGGGACTCCCTCTCGAGACAGTAATGGACCGCAAAAGTCTGGCTCGAAGACCAAGTAGCGGCCCGGCAGATGTCTGCCAGCGGAACAGAGCGGAGGTAAGCTACTGACGTAGCCTTTGCCCGAACACAATGAGCCGTGACTCGACCATCCAAGGAGAGTCCGGCTGCCCCATAAGCCCAAGTGATACAGTCCGCAACCCAGATGGACAGAGTACGCTTGGAGACCGGGAGTCCCAATCTATTGGGATCAAAAGACACAAAAAGCTGAGCAGCTTTACGGTGCTCCCGCGTACGGTCAAGGTAGAAGTTCAATGCCCTTCTACAGTCCAGGGTATGTAGGACCATTTCAGCTCGGCTGGAGTGTGGCCTGGGAAAGAAGGTCGGAAGTACCACCTCCTGATTGATGTGAAAAGGGGAGACCACTTTTGGAAGAAATTTTGGGTGAGTCCGTAGGACTACCCTATTTTTGTAGAACCGAGTGTAAGGGGGATCAGACACGAGGGCCTGCAATTCACTTACGCGTCTGGCGGAAGTGAGGGCTATCAAGAACAATGTTTTCCAAGAAAGAAAACGGAGAGAACAGGTAGCCATAGGTTCAAAAGGCGGACAGGTGATCCGCTGTAAAACCACATTCAGATCCCAGTAAGGTGCTGGCGGGCGCAGAGGTGGTTTAAGTAGAAGACGACCTCGGAGAAACCTCGCTACGAGAGGGTCGCTGGAAAGAGGTCTGCCGGCCACCGGCACATGATGTGCTGAAAGAGCACTGAGGTGAACTTTGACGGAGTTGGACTTAAGTCCCAGATTAGAGAGGTATAACAAGTACTGCAAGATCACCGACACCGAGCAGGAGAAGGGATCCTGAGACTGTTGGGTACACCAAACGGAAAAGCGACGCCATTTAAGGGCGTAGCATTTGCGGGTAGAAGGTCGCCGAGAAGCTAGGACAACCTCTTCCACGTCTGCCGGCAGGAGAAGGGGAGCAAGGACTACCCTCTCAGCAGCCAGGCCATTAGATTGAGAGATCTGAGGTTGGGGTGTAGCAGAGACCCCTGATCCTGAGTGAGGAGATCCGGTTGAAACCCCAGAGGGAAGGGATCCTCTACCGCTAATTGCAGCAGGAGTGGAAACCACGGCTGTCTGGGCCAGCGAGGGGCCACCAGGATCATGGAAGCTTTGTCTCGGAGAACCTTGAAAAGAGTTCGAGAGACTAGCGGGATGGGAGGAAAAGCATACAGGAGGCTCTCCGACCATGAGAGTAGAAAAGCGTCTGCCGCAACTCGAAGGGGATGTGGCTGACGAGAGCAGAAGCGAGGAAGTTGCCGGTTGAGAGGACTGGCAAAGAGATCCATCGTGGGGAGGCCCCACTTTAGAAAGATCTTCTGAACTACCAAGGGATCCAGGCGCCACTCGTGCGGCTGGAGGATCCTGCTGAGTTTGTCCGCCAGGCAATTTTCTTGGCCTGGGAGATAAACTGCCTTGAGAAGAACGCCGTGACTGACGGCCCAAGAGCAGAGCTTCTGTGCTTCCCGACAGAGAAGGAAGGAGCCCGTGCCCCCCTGCTTGTTCACGTAGAACATGGCAACTTGACTGTCCGTCTGGACAAGGACGGACTGGTGAGAGGTCAGGTGGGAGAAGGCCTTGAGAGCCAGGCGGATCGCTCTGAGCTCCAGGAAGTTGATCTGCTGAGCAGACTCCCACGTGGTCCAGAGGCCCTGAGTACGTGCCCCTTGGCAATGTGCTCCCCAACCCAGGAGGGACGCATCTGTCGTCAGCACCTGGGCCGGCTGAGGTGACTGAAAAGGCATGCCGAGTACCAGGTTCGGCCGATGAAGCCACCACCGGAGAGACGAGGCCAGCGGCTCAGAGACGCGCACGAGGTCTGTTAGGCCGCCTGTGGCTTGTTGCCACTGCTTGCGAAGGCACCATTGAGCAGGCCGCATATTCAGGTGGGCATTGGGGGTCACATGGACGGTGGAAGCCATATGGCCGAGCAGTCTCAGGAAGCGCCTGGCGGAGACCAGGGGCTGGCTGCGAAAACGGTCGGCTAGGTCCATGAGCCGTTGAGCCCTGTCGAGAGGCAGGAAGGCTGGTGCCTGAGGAGTGTGCAGTCTTGCGCCGATGAACTCGAGATCCTGTGAGGGGAGCAAAGTAGACTTTGCGAAGTTTATGACAAAGCCCAAGTACTGCAGAAGAGTCGGTGTGCGGTGTGCGGCGTTGGTGACCTCCGGAGCGGACGCTGCTCTGATGAGCCAGTCGTCGAGGTACGGAAAAACATAGAGGCCGTGAAGCCGGAGATGTGCCGCCACCACCGCGAGACATTTTGTGAAGACTCGCGGTGCGGAGGACAGGCCAAAGGGCAGTACCCTGTACTGGTAATGATTTCCTGCCACCACAAACCTTAGATATTGGCGGTGGCTTGGGTGGATGAGGATGTGCGTGTAGGCATCCTTTAGATCCAAGGAGCATAGCCAATCTCCCTGCTGGAGGTAGGGCAGAAGGATTCCAAGGGTAAGCATTTTGAACTTTTCCCGCACGAGGAACCTGTTGAGGTTGCGCAAGTCCAGGATGGGTCTGAGGCCTCCTGTCCGTTTTGGTACTAGAAAATACCTGGAATAAAAGCCTTGACCTCTCAGGTGGTGGGGCACTGGTTCCACCGCCTGTTCCTGTAGAAGACCTGCTAACTCCTGAAGGAGTAAGTCCCTGTGCAGAGGGAGTCGTGGAGGTTCTCCCGGAAAATAGGAGGGAGGGACCTGGTGGAAGTGGAGAAGATAGCCTTCTCTTACGACTTGAAGCACCCAGGCATCTGAAGTGATGTTGGACCACCTGTGGGCGAAGTGAACCAGCCGGCCTCCGGTGCTGGGAGGAGCCAGCGGAGGGGGAGAGGCTATGCTTAAGGAGTCAAAAGCCCCCACCCTGCTGAGCAGGGGCTGGTGGTGCAGGCTTGGGGGCTTGCTGCCTACGGGACCCGTTACCCTGTCCCTTGGCCTGCTGGCCCTGTTGGGGAGCTGCAGGGGCCTGATATTGGGGGTAGTGTTTATAGGCAGCCGCCTTTCTCGGGTAAAAGGACTTCTTTCCCGAGCCCTTCTTTTTCTGGGAAGGGGCGGAGGTCTTCCTAGAAAGCCTAGTCCTGGTGAGAGTCTCCGTCTCGATTTGTGCAGCCTTTTCAGCCATGGGCTTGCCAAAGAGGTTCTCACCTCGGCAGGGGACATCGACCAACTTGTCCTGCACCCAGGGCTCAAGGTCAGACGACTGAAGCCAAGCCTGTCGGCGGGCACCGATGCCGGCTGCGGCCACTCGAGCCGATGCTTCAAAGCCATCATAGGCTGCTCGGGATATGAATTTTGAGCATTCCCGAATGCCAGTGGACAAGGCCAGGAACCTCCGCAAAGGTTCCTCGGACAATCCAGCGGAGAATCCGGCTAGCTCTTTAGCCAGGTCTCGGAGATACATGCCCATGTATAGCTGGTAGGTCTGGACACGACACGCAAGCATAGAGCCCTGGAAACACTTCTTACCAAGGCCATCCAGGTTACGGGCCTCCCTGCCAGGAGGCACCGAGGAGTGCATCTTCTGGCTCTTAAGACGATGCATGGCCGATTCCACTACCATGGAATGGTGTGGTAGCTGTGCTTTTGGAAGCCAGGGCTCTTGCGGACTCGATAGATAGAATCGACCCGCTTGCTCAGGACCGGCGAGGAGGCCGGACTCTCCCACATGCGGAAGAGTAGTCGTTCCAGCATGGGAGGAACCGGTACAGTAAAGTGTTCCCTGGCGGGAGAGTCATACTGGAGGGCGTCGAGCTCTTCGGCTCCTCCTCGGGATCCGCAGGGAAGGCCAAAGCCTTGGCCATATCCCTGACGAAGTCCGAGAACCGGGCATCCTCCGGGGGGACTGCTTCCGAGGTTCGGACTCAGGTGAGTCCGAGGGGACACACCGAGTCCGAAAAGAATCAGGTGACTCTTCCTCTTCAGACTCCCAGACCGACTCAGACGAGGAATCGGTGGGGTCGGCCCGGGCAGGGTGCGGCGCCTGCCGCCCCGACGCCGAGGGAGTCGGCGTCGGCGACCTCGGTCCCGAACGGGAGGCCGAGGGTGACCTCGATCGAGGATCGACTCGAGTTCGCATGGACTCGAGGATCGGCTCGGTCTCTGGGGTCGACTTAGACGTCGACGTCCCGGCGGTCGGGGCAGCCGCGCCAGCGAGGCTAGCGAGCAGTGCCCGCTGCTGGTCCATGAAGGCAGACAGTCTGCTCTCCAAGGCCGTCAACCTGAGTCCGACCTCAGGTGACCCAGCAGCCCCCGACTCGGGCCCGACGTCGGCGGTCTCAGAGGCGAGTCCAGGAGGACCACAGGACTTACCCGAGCAGGCAGCTCCGACTCCATGCTTCGAGAGGTGCTCCTTCTCCAAGGACCCGGGACGGCTATCGGGGCTATGCGACCTGGCCCTCGCGGAGCCAGGAGCGTCCACTGACGCCGCCCTCGCGGGTTTCACCTTCCGTCGATGGTCCCCGGAGGGAGAACCCCTGTCGGAGGAACTCCGGCGACGGTCCGAGCTGGAACCTCTGGACGCGGAGGCCTCCGACGAGGTCCGGGTACGGCTGGGGTCAGCGAAGATTCTATCCCGCTGATGCCGCCGACTTCTCAACGCTTTGGAGGACATTTTGCCGCAGGCCCCACAGATCATTTCTTCATGATCCGGGCCCAGGCAGCGGAGGCAATTGTCGTGTGTCAGTTAGTGACATATTTCGGTCACACGGACCACACCGCTTGAAACCACTGGCAGCCATCGTGGGAAAAAGGGCCCCTGCGAGGTCAAAGGACCGGGCTGCCAGGGAAAAACCGAAAACGAAACTGACTAAGTCAGAAAAACCGAAAAAGAAGAAGAGGACTCGTGACCGGCGTCGCGAGTCCGGGCGGGAAAAAGACCGGCGTCGAACCGAAGAAAAAAAGAGAATTACGAATAAAATCAACTTTTTCGCGGGGACACGGCGGGTACGTCTGTAGGGCTCCGCGGAAAAAAAAAGACTGGCTAAGATGGCACCCTTGGGCGGGAAGGCGACCGCGCATGCGCGCTGCAATTCCCAAAGGCTTTCTTTGAAAGCTGGGGAAAATTGCTCCGCGAGGGCTCCGTCGGCGCCGACGTCACCCATATGTGAGGACTGACTTCCTGCTTGGTCCTGGAGAAGGGAAAATTCCATTTATGTTTATTTCATTTGATATACCGCCCTTCCATGATAAGCAGGGCGGTTTACAATTCATAAAATTACAATAGAGGCACAAAGTCAGCAGAAAAGAAAAGGAACTACAATTGGTGACAGGAGAGTGGAGGGAAAAGAAGAATAGACAAAGCATGAAGAAAACAGTTAAACAAAGGGGGAGGGAAGGTCAAAGGCCAGAGAAAATAGGTGGGTTTTTAGGTTTTGCTTAAATGTGGCATGATGGGGGTCTAAGCGGAGAGTAGAGGGAAGGGAGTTCCAAAGGGCAGGACCGGCAAAGAAAAAGGCTGAGGAGCGGGTGGAGTGCAAGTGGGCAAGGGAGGGAGAGGGGAGGGTGAGACGGTTGAGATGAAAGGAGCGTGGAGTGTATCTGGGAGTATTGAAGGGAGGGAGAGGGGAGGGTGAGACGGTTGAGATGAAAGGAGCGTGGAGTGTATCTGGGAGTATGGAAGGAAGGGAGAGGGGAGGGTGAGACGGTTGAGATGAAAGGAGCATGGAGAGTATCTGGGAGTATGGAAGGGAGGGAGAGACGGTTGAGATGACAGGGGCGTGGAGTGTATCTGGGAGTATGGAAGGGAGGGAAAGGGGAGGGTGAGACGGTTGAGATGAAAGGAGCGTGGAGAGTATCTGGGAGTATGGAAGGGAGGGAGAGGGGAGGGTGAGGCGGTTGAGATGAAAGGAGCGTGGAGAGTATCTGGGAGTATGGAGGGGAGGGAGAGGGGAGGGTGAGACGGTTGAGATGAAAGGAGTGTGGAGTGCATCTGGGAGTATGGAAGGGAGGGTGAGACGGTTGAGATGAAAGGAGCGTGGAGAGCATCTGGGAGTATGGAAGGGAGGGAGAGGGGAGGGTGAGACGGTTGAGATGAAAGGAGCGTGGAGAGCATCTGGGAGTATGGAAGGGAGGGAGAGGGGAGGGTGAGACGGTTGAGATGAAAGGAGCGTGGAGAGCATCTGGGAGTATGGAAGGGAGGGAGAGGGGAGGGTGAGGCGGTTGAGATGAAAGGAGCGTGGAGAGCATCTGGGAGTATGGAAGGGAGGGTGAGACGGTTGAGATGAAAGGAGCGTGGAGAGCATCTGGGAGTATGGAAGGGAGGGAGAGGGGAGGGTGAGACGGTTGAGATGAAAGGAGCGTGGAGAGCATCTGGGAGTATGGAAGGGAGGGAGAGGGGAGAGTGAGACGGTTTAGATGAAAGGAGCGTGGAGAGCATCTGGGAGTATGGAAGGGAGGGAGAGGGGAGGGTGAGACGGTTGAGATGAAAGGAGCGTGGAGAGCATCTGGGAGTATGGAAGGGAGGGAGAGGGGAGGGTGAGGCGGTTGAGATGAAAGGAGCGTGGAGAGCATCTGGGAGTATGGAAGGGAGGGAGAGGGGAGGGTGAGACGGTTGAGAAGAAAGGAGCGTGGAGAGCATCTGGGAGTATGGAAGGGAGGGAGAGGGGAGGGTGAGACGGTTGAGATGAAAGGAGCGTGGAGTGTATCTGGGAGTATGGAAGGGAGGGAGAGGGGAGGGTGAGACGGTTGAGATGAAAGGAGCGTGGAGTGTATCTGGGAGTATGGAAGGGAGGGAGAGGGGAGGGTGAGACGGTTGAGATGAAAGGAGCGTGGAGTGTATCTGGGAGTATGGAAGGTGATGAGATCCGCTAGGTATTGTGGAGTGCTGGTATGGAGAGCCTTGTGAACAAGGGAGAGCAGTTTGTATTGAGCACGGTAGGGGACTGGTAACCAATGAAGATGAAAAAGAAGGGGTGTTACATGGTCGCGGGGGGAAGAGTGAGTAATGAGGCATGCGGCGGTGTTTTGAATCCTCTGAAGGCGGGTCAATTGGGCTTTAGAAAGACCAGTAAAGATTGAATTAGAAAAGTCAACGCGCGATATAACAAGAGATAGTAACAGGGTAGTAAGAGCAGATCTAATTTATAGGTAGACTCCCCCCGAAGGAGCAGGAACTGAATCCTGCCTCCCCGCAAAGCTGAATGACTGAAAATCAGGCTGAGGCAAAATGACCACAGTTCCCACCAAAACTGTAGGAACCATAGACAGACGATGATTGAGATCTCTGCTTCTTCCAGCCTTCTACCACCAACGGAGCCTCCCCCGAAGAGGATTTAGCTCCTCTGAGCATGTCCTCTGCAGCCCAGCCTTCATCTTCACATCCATGGCAAATTCCCTCTGCTGACACCTGTCCCCGCCGGCTTCCACAGGCCACACTGCTCTATCGCATAAACCCAACCGAGTAAAACCCCGACATCTAAGGAAAGCTAAGAAAACTCACAAAGCGGTTCAAGAAAAACAAGACAATCACCCTGGGTCTTCTACCATTATCGCGAGCCCCGAAGGCTATGGCTGTTGCCTGTGAGTGCTCAGAATATATATATATATTTTACTTTGGGAATTTAAAGCAACAGGTTCAGAAAGTGTATCTATATAAATGAATAAACCCTGAGACACTGGGGGACCTTTCTCAAACACAGGCAAAGTAGAGACATGCCTTTTAAGGCTGGGGGGGGGGGGAAGACAGGATTGGACTGAACCACCAGGTATAAACCCACCAAAAGAAGAGCTAGCTGACTTAACAGCATGGTTTCTCTAAGAAGAGTAACTTTATTCAAATAAAGAGCCTCTTAGTAGGTTTTTTTTTCTGTTTAAATTCCTTTCAGTGGAGTCTAGATTGCATAGAAGCTCATTATCATCTGATGGAGACTGACAATACTGGTGTGCACAGATCCCTTATACCACAACATCATCAAAACCCAGAATTCTCAATCTCCATCTGCTGGTGATAGGGCATAACCCATGTGTCTGGACTGGAATGATAAGTTAAACCAATTACATTTCTATTGCAGCCTGCTTTCAGCTCCAAACAGCAGAAGCAGCACATGGGCCCAGCTCAGGACTTCACTACTGCCTCCTACTGGCTAACACAAGGTGGTTCAGGTAGACACAGGTGCAAACAAAAACCAGGCACAAGCAGAGTTAGAGTGAAACCTCTTATTTTTGTTCTTTTGGTACTGGGGAAGGGAACAATCCCTCCCATGCTCCAACACGTTGTATTCTAGACCCTGGTGGTGCTGTACTGTCAGAGGGAGTGGCGTTTATAGTTTCCACTCACCACACTAATGCACAAAGCCCGGGGCTGGGGTGGGGGAGTCTGCACCACTCTTAATACAAGGAGCAAAGCATTCTGGTTATGTGCACACAGCCTTCTCACCCCTTTCCCTGTCACACTGGGGCAGAGTAAGCCCCCACCCTTCCAGAAACCCTTTAAACATAAGACACTGCACTGGGAAGCAGGTGAGGCACAGGGCAGTCTTTATCCATTGTCCTCAGGCTCTAGCTGTCGACTCTCTGATAGAAATAGATGTAACCCAGGTCCTTTGGAGGCTTCTCGGAAGCACACACCTTCTGATCATTATAGATCACCCACCTGAAACAAAGCAGAGCATGAGTGAGAGGGTGAGACACTGGCATGAAGCACTTAGTATCTAACGCCCACCATTTACCATTATGACTTCTGCCCCTGGGTTATCTCCTTACCTGCCCTCTTTCTTGATATGGCAAACATAGTGACCGCACATGGTGGAGGTTCCCATATGACTAATGAAGGCAAAGAGATGGTACTCTGAAAGACATGGGTGGGGGAAATACATAAGCAAGGCTCTGCCAGTCAAGGAGACTGCTTTCTAACACCCAACCACATTAATATGAAACACTAAACCCTACCATAGCTAGATGCCCCCCCCCCAAACAAAGTTAGCAAGGGAGAAATCTACCAACATTTCTTCTCCAGCCTGTCCCAGGGGTTTGTTTTTTATAGCCCCTAACACTTACTTCCTGGCCCATCCCGGACCTTGGGCCCAATGGGGGCAGACTCGGAGACAGAGTCTGCTAGAGAACGCCCTCCTTCTGAGATGTCCATGGCAGCTTCTGTATCTAGATCATCAATGTGGCTGAATATCCAGTCTACAGCTCGCTCCAGGCTATTAGCCTGCATTAGGAAAGGGTGGAGGGTGGCAGGGAAGAGACACACAGGCAATCATATTGAGCCTCATTTGTGCACAGCACTTTCAGACACGGGGTGAGATACATGGGGGAAGAACATCACTCACATGCACATACAGTGGGTGGAGGACAGACACGCATAGAGCAAGGAGCCTTGCATCTCTACATGGTGGTGGGGGGCAGTCCTCGCATGCACGTATAGTAGGGGGAAGACAGACAGACACAGGATGGAATTGTGCAAGGGGAAGACTTGCAATTACCGTGACTTTCAAAGCTTTCAGGGCCTGCTCCCTGGAGAAGCCCATGGATACAATGGTAGCGACGCCGTCCTCCGAGGGGGGATCCGCTGAAGCTATGGTGCTACCAGGACCACTGGAGCATGGCAGGACCAGCGGGCTGCCAAAGTCTGCAGAGAAGGTGGTTAACCATAATGCAGGACATCGTTAGGTTACCTAGTGAGGAAAGCTGAGGTCCACTGTAACAGACTATAACATCCGGACAGATTCCGATCACGACTGCATTCACAACTGCTCTTACACTGTGTCAAGCTGAGGTCCACTGTAACATCCGGACAGATTCCAATCACGACTGCATTCACAACTGCTCTTACACTGTGTCAAGTTAAGGTCCATTGTAACATCCGGACAGATTCCAATCACGACTGCATTCACAACTGCTCTTACACTGTGTCAAGTTAAGGTCCATTGTAACATCCGGACAGATTCCAATCACGACTGCATTCACAACTGCTCTTACACTGTGTCAAGCTGAGGTCCATTGTAACATCCGGACAGATTCCAATCACGACTGCATTCACAACTGCTCTTACACTGTGTCAAGCTGAGGTCCACTGTAACATCCGGACAGATTCCGATCACGACTGCATTCACAACTGCTCTTACACTGTGTCAAGCTGAGGTCCACTGTAACATCCGGACAGATTCCGATCACGACTGCATTCACAACTGCTCTTACACTGTGTCAAGCTGAGGTCCACTGTAACATCCGGACAGATTCCGATCACAACTGCATTCACAACTGCTCTTACACTGTGTCAAGCTGAGGTCCACTGTAACATCCGGACAGATTCCGATCACGACTGCATTCACAACTGCTCTTACACTGTGTCAAGCTTTACCACCAAGGCATCTGAAGCACGACATCAGTTTCCAATCTCACAACTTTCACCAATTCTGTGTAGAGACCCTGAGCAGGCCACTGGCTGCCTCGGGTGCTGTAGATTGATTCCAATTGCGATTTTAAGGTAAGTGCAACAGAGGTGATGGAATGTGCAGCAGAGTCTCAGGTGGCGGAGAGGGCTCTTACCTGGGTCGTCCATGTGTGACATCACCCAGTTCATAGCTGCCTCCACACCACTATTTCCAGTGTAGTACACTGCTTTGCGACACGCCTCCATGGGGAAACCCATCTCCACCAGCTGGATTATCACACACTCATCCAGCATTGGCGCTGTAGAAAGCAGGCACACAGATCAGAGCTGAAAACCGTCCCCTATGAATAGCCCCAGCTCTTTCCTGGGGCAGATCAGATCCCTTTCTACACACAGAGCAGCAGAACTGCATGAGAGGAGGACAGGGTGAGGAGAAGAGGCACTAACATGTTGGAGAGGAGAGGTGAGGGGAGCAGAAGGAGTCGTCTTCATCGTTGCCATAGAAACCAAGGCTACCTTTGGGCTCGTCCGGAGTGAGCAGAGGCGGGGGAGCGATGTCAGGCAGCTCCTCCTCACCAGGCTGCAACCCCATGGCCCGCAGCTGCCCGATGTCCAGCTCATCTGGCATTTCTATGGAGATGTCTGTGGAGACAGAGCACATTCCCGACACTGCAAACATACCCTTCTGTGTCTGCATGTTCCCTGGCATTTTCCCTCTTGGTGGGCAAGTGAGAGATTCCCATTCACTGCCAGCACCCTCCCCCCATCACCCTCTTACCAAGTTTTTTTGGGACCCAGTCAAGGCCAAAGGTGAACTTTTTAATCTGGATCACCAGATAGTCCGGGAAAGAGGCAAACCGCGTAGTCCTGAGAGTAACAGAGAGGGTAAAGTGTGAGATCCCACACTCGACATATCACAAACCAATACTGAAAAAACACATACAAGACTAAGCATTAATGGCACCTATTAAGGGATACACAGCCCCCAGTCACTCTCAGAGAGAAGGGGGACAGCAGACAGTCTAAAACCTTCACTTCCCAACCCCTTCCCCCAACACCGAGACAGGGAGAACCAGTGACCAGTCTAAAACCTATACCTCCCCCTTAACAATCTGGCAGCTGGGATTTAATGTTAGAAAATGTAAGGTCGTGCATTTGGGCTGCAGCAATCCAAGGGAGCAATATAGTATAGGGGTGAAGTACTTTTGTCCACTAAAGAAGAGCGGGACCTAGGCGTGGTTGTCTCTGATGATCTTAAAGTAGCTAAACAGGTAGAAAAGGCGATGGCAAAAGCTAGAAGGATGCTTGGGTGCATACGGAGAGGAATGGCTAGCAGAAAAAAAGGAGGTGATAGTGCCTCTGTATAAGTCTTTGGTGCGAACTCATTTGGAGTATAGTGTGCAATTCTGGAGACCACACCTTCAAAAGGATATAAATAGGCTGGAGTCGGTAGAGAGGGTGGCTACTAAAATGATTAGTGGTCTTCATTAAAAAGCATATGAGGACAGACTTAAGGATCTTAATATGTACACCTTAGAGGAAAGGCGGGATAGAGGCGATATGATTGAGAAGTTTAAATACCTCCGTGGCATAAATGTTCAGGGGGAGAGCCTCTTTCAATTGTAGCCAAAACCATTGAAAAAAAAAAGTCCAATATCAAATTACAGGATCATATAGATGCCACAAATGCACTTGATAACCATTTGTGTTATTTGATAAGCTATATAAAGGCACTGAAAATTGCAAGAAAATGTTCATCTTAATATTCATAGACATAACAGCGGCCTTTGACTCTGTGAATCATAAGACCCTCATATCAAGACTGGAATCAATAGAAATAAAGGGAACGCCCTTAAAATGGTTCACTTCCTATATATCCAATAGAGTACAAAAAGTATACTTTGACCAAAACTTATCCAATGCTTCCCACAAACACAAGGTATTCCACAGGGTTCTGCAATATCTGCCATACTATTCAACTTATACCTAAGGCCCACTTGCAAAATATTTCAAAAGTACAAAATTAATGATTATCTATATGCAGATGATATAATGCTTTATACACAATTGGATATATGTAACCCAGATTATAGCCACTTAGAAGCCTGCCTTAAAGAAACCCAGTTATGGCTTCAACAAAACAATATGATCATCAATCATAAAAAAACGGAAGTAATGTTCATCTCTAAAAACCCAGAATTTAAACACACTCCCACAATCCTACTAAATAATATATCTTACAACATCAAACAATAATTAAAGTACCTAGGTGTGACCCTTGATAAGGCCCTTAGCATGGAAACTCACCTAAGACTATTAAACAGAACAATTTTCCACAAACTAAGAATCTTACAACTCCTACGCAATACGCAATATCATCGAACAATCAGATTTTAGAACAATAGTACAAACACTCATAACCCCACATCTGGACTATTGTAATGGCATCCTACGTGGACTACCTAAAAAAACAAACATACTCCAAATGGCCCAGAACGTCACAGCTCGAATATTAATGAATGTACGGTTTTCAGATCACATCACAGCCATTCTAATGGAACTTCACTGGCTACCTATCCAAGCACGCATAAGATACAAAATAATAATTACAACATTCAAGTTAATACACAATATCATCCCATCTTTTCTCGCCACACATTAAAAAACAACCCCCTAACAGAAAAAAAAAAGACGTACACACAATCTAAACACTCTACAAATTCCACTCTCTATACTCAAGGTGAAAATGAATACTAGCAATAGAACATTCACTTACCTAGCCCCCACACAATGGAACAAACTCCCTGACACACTAAGAGCCAACAAGGACCTGTATCTTTATTTGCAAAACTTGATATACCGCCCTTGCCGAAGCGTCAGGGCGGTGTACAATACAACAAACTGTGGGCTACGAGAGAAAGGAAAAGGAACAACATTAAAAGACAGGAAAGTAAGAGGAAACAGAGCAGGTTGAAGAGCAGCCTGAGAGAAAACAGATATGGAGCAACTAGAGAGCTGTGGGCAGATTAAACAGGAGACAACTAAACCGGATGTGGGGAGGGGAGACCTCCAATCATTCCAAAAAAACCCTCAAAAAACTCACCTATTCCAAGAATATTATAATCTGTCAGAAATAACAAATCAAATTGTATTCAAGTATAATCATATCATGATGGATTCCAACAACTCCATCATATGCCACACCAAACCCAACAGGGTATATTAAAATGTAAACTCATTAGCCATGTGACATTCCCCTTGTACATCAATGTAAATATGTATATAGTTAACTGAACATACACGGTTCTCTCTGTAAATAGTTCTGAGTTTTGAATTCATACACTTCCTTTGCTATGTACATAGTTTCTATATTGTTATATGTAACTACTGTCATTGCAGAATTAAATGTTAAAAATGCAAACCGCTGCTGATCACTGGAAGGAGCGGTATAAAAATGAATTCAAATAAATTGAAAGCAAGTTCTGCTACGAGGGGACATGGGATGAGGGTGAAGGGAGATAGATTCAGGAGTGATATGCAGAAATATTTCTTTACAGAAAGAGTAGTGGATCTGTGGAATAGTCTCCCAGTCGAGGTGGTAGAGATGAGGACAGTAACTGAATTCAAAAAAGCATGGGACAAACACAGAGGATCTCTAAAGGCAAAAAGTGGACTGTTGTAGTTGGTCTATCTAGTCTGTCCTTCCATATCAACATGTGGTCTTTTTCTATCGTCATGTTTCTATGTTTCTAAGACTAGTCTTAAGACAAGAAATGGGCAATGAGCAGTCAAAAAGCTTGACCTTCCCCACATCCCTTGCTCCTGCCCGCCCCACATTACTCACTTGACAGCCATGGACTTGGCCTGCAGGGCTGTGCTCCAGAAGTCCTCCACCTGCTCAGGGGCGCTAAAAGCCTCCAAACAGGCACTGAATGGTATCTGTGCACGAACCGACTCCGGCAACGGCAGCTTCCCTTCCTCTGCCTGCTGCTTCTGTGCCTCATATTCCATGAGATCCTCTGTGGAAGACGAGACAACACCATGAGGCTGGAAATTGCATATTTCCTTGCTAGTGATATTGTAAAGGACATAGGGCCAGACTTTCTACTAGGCGACTGCAGGAACAGCAGCTGCACAAACTCAGGAAGAGCGGCAATAGGACACAGCAGGAGGCAGCCAGACAGTCAACTCAGCCGCTGCCCCCCCCCATGTGACCATCTGTAATCCCTTCTGTGCTTGTGTAAGGTCTCCCATGGGTTTAGCTACAGTGCTACCTAGGACTTGTAGCGCTATACAAATGAAAAGTAGCACTACTGCACCCCTCAAACCTTCGCGCATAGCTCCTTCATTCCTTGTAGCTGCGAGCATGTCATCGCTAAAAAAGAAAATAAACGTGCCACAGAGCCTCAGGGTCTAGCATGTTGGAAGGTCTTGTTGGTCCCTCAAGTACTTCCTACTGCTGTGGGGGCTTCCAGCATGTTTGAGTACAAGGTTCCGCAGCACATTCATTTTTATTTAGTGTTGTCACAACTACAAGGAATGAAGGAGCTGTGTCAGCCCATGTGGGGGAGGAGAGCATGGCTGGACCCTTGGGCTTGTCCTGAAATGACAGTCTTCCGGGGAGGAATCTGAATGCACGAAAGCCTGGGACTGCTACCGAGGGTTCTCAGCACTGGGGAGTGAGGGTAACTATTGGGTCCTAAATTTTAGGGAGAACAAGCAAAGACCGGATGAGCTTGGAAAGGGTTTTTTTTGTTTTTTTTTTAAATCTGCCCTATCCCAGTTGATCCCTGACCTCTGTTGAGTGCGGCGTCCATGGGAACAGGCAGCTGTAGGATGTAATCCACTCTCTGCGTGTACTTCACCTTCTCTGTGGCCAAGCATTTGATCTTCTCCTCCACTAGGAAGCGAAAAACCTGGCTGGGGTTTGATGAGCTGCGGCAGTTCCTCTGTATAACCAGCAGGGTGCAGGGGGGAAATAAAAGAAAAAAAAAAAAAAAAAGAGGAGGGGGGAGGGGAAGGATGAACCAGAGTTCATGCAACACTTTGCTGTGGATCAAGAGACCATGAAAAAATGGCCCTGCTTTGGTCTTCCCTTCATTCTCCACCCCTCCATTTCTGACTCCCAACAACAGTCCGAATCAGTCATAAGAATCTTACAATGCCCTATACGAGAAAGCTCGCAACAACCTGTCTCCTCTTCTCTATGCACTCCAGCCCGCATTTTCCATTCACTACGCAACAATCTGCTATCCCTCCTCCTATACGAGAAAGCTCGCAACTACCTGTCTCTTCTCTCTATGCACTCCAGCCCGCATTTTCCACAGTTTGCTATCCCTCCTCCTATCACCTTTGTAGCCCCCTCTGCTCGGGAACAGTTTCCCCATCCCTCCATCTTGACCAGGTTGGAAATATTTATCTTCAAACTGGTCTTTGGAATTTTGGGATGAGGCTCTGGGCTGCTGGCACTTCTCCTCGCTTGTTCCTTTTGAAAATGCAGTGCAATTCTTTTCCTTTTGTCAGGTATAGCAAGTGTAATAAAACCGTAACAGCTGATTCTATCCTTTGCTTACATCATCTATCACGGCACATCCCTTCCCCAATCTCACCGCTTCATGTTAATGAAGTGAAAGAACTGGGTGCAGCGTCTGACCCTCCCCCTCCCTCTCCCTCATCTCACCTCCACCATGTTGATAAAGTGCAGAAAGAATTCCTGAGCATCCTGCTGGCGATTGGTAGAGAATTCAGGGTGGCCCTTGCCGATGAGAGCTTTGAACATACGGGGAGCAATACCATCCTGCTGACCCTGGAAGAAAGACACCAGAAACTGCCTGGGTGGGCTGTGGATTTATTTAATTAGAGCACTTCACGGACAAAACTATCACAGCAGTTTACAAACAATACAAAGAAAGGTAACAGCACAGCAAGAAAGAGGGAAAAGTAAGACAAGAGAGGGGAAATTACAATTCATATACAGGGAGGGAAGCCGAGAGGCAAAAGGAAAGAGCAGGCCGTTCTCTGAAGGGAAAAGAGAAGGAGTAGGTAATAGGGAAAAGCACGCAGAAACAGGGTTTAGAGATTCCTCTTAAAGATGGGGAGGTTCAGTGTGACGTGAAAGGGGAGGGAGGGACTGGCGTAAGAAAAGGAAGAGCTTCTGGAGATGAGGCAGAGACAGGAGGGCGGCACTGAAAGAGCAAAGAAAAAAAGGAAGGAACATAGGAAGAAACAAGGGTAGCCAAGTATGGGGGACAAGACGCAAACAGTGCGTGCATGGGGGACAAGACGCAAACAGTGCGTGCATGGGGGACAAGACGCAAACAGTGCGTGCATGGGGGACAAGACGCAAACAGTGCGTGCATGGGGGACAAGACGCAAACAGTGCGTGCATGGGGGACAAGACGCAAACAGTGCGTGCATGGGGGACAAGACGCAAACAGTGCGTGCATGGGGGACAAGACGAGAAGTTTGAAGCAGATACAGAAAGGGACAGGAAACCGTGAAGAGCATAGAGAAAGTGGAGAAATGTGATCATAAGTGTGACCATGAAAGATTATTCTAGCGACAGTGGACTGAATCAAGCTGAGTAAATTGTAGGGTGGAGAAAACCGAGCGGACCAAGTGGAAGCGGGAAATGCTGATTTGGATAAAGAATCAAGGTGGGCTTTAAAGGAGCGAGATGAAACAAGCGTGACACCTAAAAATTTTATAGTGTCGCGAAAAGAAAGGGGAGAGGAGAAGACTATAAATGATGTAAGCATAGAAGTTGCTGGGGAAGGCAAGGCCTCACATTTGGAGATGTTTAAAGGTGGCAGTTGTCTATGGTGTACAGATTGTAAACAGGTTTGGAGGGGGGGCATCAGACAAAGAAGAAGGAACAGTGTAAAGAATCTGAATGTCGCCAGTGGATAGGAAAGTAGAGTTGTTTACCTGTAACAGAGGTTCTCCATAGACAGCAGAGATGTGCAGCCACACTCCATGGTGCCATCCCCAGCTCTCCCCTAGCTTAGAGAAGTCTTCTCCAAGCATGCGCGATAGGTCCCCGATGAGATTCCTGCCCAATTTAATGCTGTTCAGAGCTGCGGAGCAATAGCTCCAAAAATTAAACATATATACAGTGGGATTGGACTTGCACAGATCCAGAAGATAAGTTTTCACTTCTCTGAACTGAATGGCTTTCTTCTGCCCCCCCTTTTTTTTTTTAAATGTGGGATGGAGAGCGGGTGAGTGTAGCTGCATCTCTATGGAAAACCCCTGTTACAGGTAAGCAACTCCGCTTTCTCTGTTGAGGTCCCCTGGGAGATATTCTGCTCTGAGGGACATGCCCTGGAGGATGGCAAATTTCCAGAGGTGCACCGCTTCATGCCACCCTGCTTGTTGATGTAGAACATAACCAACTGGTTGTCCATCTGGTGGGCAAGTTGGCACCGGAAAAGTCAGAGTGCATTGGCAATGGCTCAGAGTTTGAGAAAGTTGATCTGGTGGAGGCTCTCCCAGGATGATCAAGTCCTTGAGTGTGCAGACCATCCAGGTGAGCTCCCCAGCCCAACTTAGAGGCATCTGTTGTCAGGATGCGCTGATGTGGTGGGGCCTGGAAGGGAAGGCCTGCCAGGAGGTTAAGAACATAAGAACATAAGATATGCCATACTGGGTCAGACCAAGGTCCATCAAGCCCAGTATCCTGTTTCTAACAGTGGCCAATCTAGGTCATAAGTACCTAGCAGTTTCCCCAAGGGACACAGGTTCCACAGTGCTTATAATGGGGCAAGCAGTGAATATCCTGGGTTCCCTTTAATAGGTTCCCTTTAAAGGTTCATGGATTGCAGCTACCAGGATAAAGCCTTCTTGAGTGGAGAAGTGGCGCAGAGTGTCTGAGCCAGCCCATCACTTGGCGACAACTAAATAGAAAGCATCCACTGCGCCTGAGGCATGTGAAGGCATGCTGGCGGGATGACGGACTATAGAAGCCACGTGGTCAAGGAGATGTAGTATATAACAAGTGGTGATGAGCAGCTTGGACGGTCTTTGCCGGGACCCTCAAAAGTGTTGGGCCTTGTTCCTCAGCAGGTATGCACATGATAGGGTGGTATCGAGGAGAGCCCCAATGAACTCCAGCTTTTGAGTGGGGTCTAAATGGGATTTATGGTAACTGATGAGAAACCCTAGGTTTTCCAGAACTTGAATGGTTAAGCTGGTCAAATTCTGGATGTCATTCAGGGTCATGCCCCTGATCAACCAGTCATCCAGATAAGACAAAATATTCGCCTTTTCAAAGAAAAGCAGCCACCACTGCTAAACACTCTGTGAAGACTCTGGGACGGATGCAAGGCCAAAGGGTAGCACCCTGTATTGGTAGTGCTGACCGCTAAGCACAAAGCGGAAGTATTGCTGATGAAAGGGGTGGATAAGAATATGTGCATAGGCATCTTTCAGATCCAAGGAACATAGCCAATCCTCCTGCTGGAGGTAGGGTAAGAGGGTACCCAGTGACACCATTTTGAATTTTTGACTCACAAGTACCAGTTGACAGTCTGGAGGTCCAGGATGGGATGAAAACCCCGTCTTTTGGGGACCAGGAAGTACCCCTGTCTGAGACAGTGGGATCAACTCCACCGCATCGTCCGATAAGAGGTTTTGGATCTTGAGACAGAGGAGAGAGCAATAAGAGTCGAGTGGGTACTCCCCAGGACAGAAAGTGGGAAGAAGCTGATCGAAGTGGAGGGGAAAAGCCCTCTCAGACTACCTTGAGAGCCCAGGAATTTGATGTGATGGTGGGCCATCGGTGGGCAAAGTGGACAAGCCGTCCTCCCACTTATAGAGAAATGGCATCTGGAAGAGAAAGACAGACCATGTCCTCGAAGAAAAAAGTCAAAATCCCTCACCAGGATGCAGTTATGAAGCTGGTTGGGATTTCTGTTTGAGGTGGTGCTGTTGGTTCTGGCCTTGACACTTTTGCTGTGGAGCCTGCTGAGAGGACCGATACCCCATACCATTTGTATATGTACCATAGAATCTTTTCTTATTTAGGGAGAAAGGCTTCTTCCCAGATTTCCTTTTAGATGGATCAGATGTCTTCCAAGAAAGGCGATTCATGGTGAGCTGGTTTTGCTCCAGTTTACCCGCCATCTCCTCACAGGTGCTCCAAAAAGTGTTTCACCCTTGTAGGGAACGTCTGCCAGCTTATCCTGGACCCACTATTTCAGGTCTGATGCCTGAAGCCAGGCCAGGCAACATGCCCCCGATACCCACTGCAGACTCCAAGCCATCAGACGCCAAGCCATCATAAGCAGTTCTGGTGACATGCTTTGAGCATTCCTTGACTTTAGAGACAAGGGAGCAATTTCTGCTGTTGCTTCTCTGACAGCTCAGAAGAGAACCCAGTGAGGTCTCCAGCCAGATCCCACAAGAGCATGCCCACGTAAAGTTGGTACGTCTGAATACATGCATCCAACATGGAGCCCTGTATTTGCAGCCAAAGGCATCCATAGTATAGGCCTCCCGGCCTGGAGGCACCAAGGAATGATTCTTCTGACTCTTGATACAGCACATAGCTGACTGGACCACCACAGAATTATGTGAGAGATGTGGTTTCTCAAAACCAGGGCTCTTGCTAACCTGATACTTAAAGTCCAGGCACCAGCTCACAATAGGCATCGAGAGGGGGGGCCTCCCTGATACAGAAGAGAAGCCTCTCGGGATTCTTTCGGAGGCAAAGGGTACTGAAGGATTTCCAGTTCCTCCACTTGAGGCTCCTCTTTGGCCGTGATATTTAAACAGGTCTTCTACACCGACCCTATCTTCCATTTAGGGCGGTTTATATTATAACATCAACAATTTTACATTAAACAGGGAATTAAACTTGGAGATATATACATATAATATATACGAACTTAAATAACTATTATATAGTAGGATTATTAGGGGAACATTAAGACTGTGTTCAATATGCTATATTGGAGTATTGCAAGGGTATGTGGTAAAACAAGAGGGTGTTTTGTCAGGTAATGTTGGCGTAATGCTTCATGAATAGGAATGTCTTAGCGAAAATCTTGGAGATCCATGGTGACTCTTATAGCTTCTGGTAATGAGTTCTACAGTGTTGGGGCATAGAGGGAGGGCGCTCTGTTGCAGGTTAGCTGTTTATCTTTAGTTTTTGTCTTTGGTATGAGCAATAGGTTTCTTATAGAGGCTTGTCAGTTTCTCGATTCTGGAACTCTCTCGATTATTGGTTGGAGGGCGATTGGTGCCATGTCCCTCACAAAGTCCAGGAAGGACAAGTCCTCAGGAGGGGACTTCCGGATGCTCATGCAGTGGTGAGGGATCCAAAGGAATGTCCCGATAGCGTAGTTACTCACCAGTAACAGGTGTTCTCCAGGGACAGCATGAATCAGTCCTCACTTATGGGGGACGTAGACACCAACAGAGCCCACGTGGAGCAATTCCCCAGCTTTGAAAGAAAGCCTTTGGGATTGCTGCCACGCATGCGCGGTCCCCTTCCCGCCCAAGGGTGCCATCTTGCTCAGTCAGGTCCCTTAGCTCGAGCACTACCAAGCAGATGGCAAGGGAAGGACAAAAATTCAGCAACTTATCAGGGGAGATGGGAGGGTAGTGAGGACCAATTCCTGCTGTCCCTAGAGAACACCTGTTACAGGTGAGTAACTACGCTTTCTCCAGGAACAAGCAGGAAGTCAGTCCTCGCTTATGGGACTCCCTAGCTACAGATTACCGAACCTGTAACCAAAAAACACCTCTGCGAGGCTGTGATCAGAAGCCGAAGCCCGAAGGAGCCTGAGTCCTTGGGGCGAGGCCCTCAGTAGCCGTGAAGAAGGGTCAGAGGGCAGGAGATGCTTATACCCAAAACAGGTTATGGAGTACAGCCTGGCCGAAAGCACTGTCCCAGCGGGACTCCCTCTCCAGGCAGTAGTGGGCCGCAAAGGTATTCGTGGAAGACCAGGTCGCCGCCCAGCAGATGTCCATCAGGGGCATGGAGCACAGCGAGGCCACCAAGGCTGCTTTGGCCCGTATCCCGTGTGCGATGACTCGACGATCTAGTGGGGCGCCCGCTTTCGCATGGGTGAAAGTGATTTTTAATTAATTTATTTATTAACAATTCTTATATACCGCACTATTTACTATCAGCGCGGTTTACATTGAACAGAAACATCCGACAGCTTACATATGTCTGGTCATTACATTTAACAGGGAACAAAAACTTGGAGAAACGGGGTAACTATATACATCCGTGGTTCCCTTGAATAGGGAAACATGGTCAACTGATGCAGTCCGCCACCCAAACAGAGATGGTGCGCTTAGTGACTGCCTGCCCCGGTCTATTGGGATCATAGGTCACGAAGAGCCAGTCAGACTTGCGATGAGTCTGGGTAGGCTGCAAGTAAAAGGCGAGGGCCCGTTTGCAGTCGAGGGTGTGGAGAGCCATCGACGCCTGGTTGGCGTTGGGCCTCAGGAAGAAGGTTGGCAGGACTATCTCTTAGTTGAGATGAAAGTCCGAAACGACTTTAGGCAGGAATTTAGGGTGGGTACGGAGGACCACCCTGTTCCGATAAAACCTGGTGTAAGGAGCACCAGCCTTGAGAGCCTGGAGCTCATTGACTCGGCGGGCCGAGGTCAGCACCACCAGGAAGGCCACCTTCCAGGACAGGTGCTAGAGCGAATACGTCACCATCGGCTCGAAGGACAGACGGGTGAGCTGCATGAGTACCACATTCAGGTCCCATTCCACCGGAAGACGGATGGGTGGCTTGGAAAGCAGAAGACCCTGCACGAAGCGGGAGACTAATGGCTGCCCCGAGAGGGGTTTTCCCCTCGATGAGAAAGTAAGTAGCCGAGATGGCGCTCAAATGAACCCTGACAGAGTTCGACTTCAGCCCTTATCTCGAGAGATGGAGGAGGTACTGGAGAACCCATCGAATGTGGCACGAGAAGGGGGTCGATCTGGTGCTCCAAGCACCAGACAGAGAAGCATCTCCACTTAAAGGCATAGGCTCGCCTAGTGGTCTTTCCTCGAGGCGAAGAGGACTCCGACCTCCTCCGGAAGGCCCAGGGAGACCCGTTCAGCTGCCAGGCTGTGAGGGATAGGGAGGCTAGGTTTGGGTGCAGCACCCAACCCCCCTCCTGTGTCAGCAGAGCCCAGGGAAACTGGAGGCTCTGTCGACAGGCGGAGCAAAAGCGGAAACCAAGGCTGCCGAGGCCACAAGAGAATCAATGATGCCCCGTCTTGCTGAGCCTTGAAGAGAGCTTTTGCAATGAGGGGGAAAGGAGGGAATGCATAAAGAAGGCTGGACAACCAATCTAGGAGAAATGCATCAGGGCCCTCCCTGCTCAGGTGCGGCACCAGCCTGCAAAAGCAGGGCAGCTGCATGTTCTGGGGGCTGACAAAGATCTATCCCCGGCATCCCCCAGCAGAGAAAACAGCCAGTCTGCTACTCTGGGATCCAGCTGCCATTCGTGGGGGCGAAGGATTCTGCTGAGTCTGTCCGCCAGGCCATTCTCCTGATCCGGGAGGCATGTCACTTTGAGGGACATCCTCCATTGGACAGCAAAAGAGCAGGTGAGGACCGCTTCCCGGCAGAGGGAGTGCGATCCCGTGCCACCCTCCTTGTTGATGTAGAACATTGCTACACGGTTGTCGGTCTGCAGAGAACCGATTTCCCGCTGATGTGTTCCTCTAAGACCCTCAGAGACCACCGAATCACCTGGAGTTCGAGCAGGTTTATTTGCTGCTGAAACTCTTTGGGTGACCATTGCCCCTGCGTGAACAGTGGCCCGCAGTGGGCTCCACACCCTAACAGGGAAGTGTCCATCATCAGCACCGCATCATGCTACGGGGCCTGAAAGGGTAATCCCCGCAGGAGGTTGTGAGGATTTTGCCACCAGCTCAGGGACAAGCGGAGGTTGGGAAGAACCCTGACAGGGTCTCAGATGTCCGGGGGACTGGCTCCATTGGGCTCTGAAACAGCACTGAACCATCCGTGGGCGTGGGGAACCACATGCACAGTTGAGGCCATGTTTCCCAGGAGACGTAGCATGGTCCGAGCGGTGACCTGGGGAGGCGCTTTGTATGCGAGCTGCCAGAGCTCGGAGGCAGGCGGAGCAATCCACTGGCAAGAAGGCGGTCGCCCGCTGAGGATCGAGGCGTGCCCCAATAAACTCGAGCGCCTGCACCAGCTTGAGTTGAGACTTTGAAGGACTAGAAAAAGGGACTGCTACTTCTGGAGAGAGATCTGCAATTGTGAGTATATACTTCTGGGAATTTTCTGAAAGGATTTTTGTATTAAAGCTAATTAATCTATGAACCCAGTGTTTTTTGTTAAATCAGTCAGGGCCTAGTAGCAGCAGTTTAAGTTTTTATTTTTTTTTTATAGCATACAAATACAAAACTAAAGAAAACAGTCTGGAACAAAATATTTTACAAATAAGAAGAAACAAAAACAATATAACTTCACCAAGGCTGTTATATAGCCCACATCATGGAGGAACATTGGCCAAGGAACAAACAAGGGTAATACCTAATAAAAGCTCCATACCCCCAACCAAGACCCAAACTAATAAATGAAAATCTCAAGTTTGAGGACACCAACAAAAACAATTTATACCCTGTAAAGTAACAAGACATTTACATGGATACCGCAGAAAGAAGGTTCCTCCCACAGCTAAAACTCGTGGTTTAAGCTGGAGGAAGGACCTCCTTCGTGCCTGAGTTAACCGGGAAACATCGGAAAAAATGGACAACTTATGGGCATGAAAAGATACATCCTTCCTTGAAAAAAAGGCTTTCATAATTCGGGCCTTATCTGAAAAATTGACCAAAGTGAGCACCAATGTTGCACGTGAGGGGATCAAAGCCTGAGAATTTAAGAAAATCTGTTAAATTGAAATCACTATGATCCTCCGACTGAGCAACATTGGTATCCCCTGATATTTCCCGAGAAGGCAAATAAAAAGAACGGGCCAGCAAAATAGATTCAGAGTCAGAAATTAACAATATTTCTTTACAATACTGTTGAAATAAATAGGTGACATGAAACGAGTTTTAGGAAAATTCAATATGCGCAAATTATTTGCACGAGTCATGTTCTCAAGTGATTCCAGCTGCTTATACAGAGTAAGGGTATCTTTTAAAGAGGTAGAACTAGCCGATTGAAATATTCCGGCTTGAACTTCTAATTTATCCACACGTTGGGACAGTCTCCCAATGGTGGAGTCCAAATCTTGTACCCGCTTTGTCACTTGCTGAGAAAAACCAGCTGTCTGAGCCATAAAATTTTTTAACAAAGAATTAGTAGCAGAAACTTGTTTCCATACATCAAAGTAACATTTTCAGGATCTAGAACAACAGGAAGAGAAGTACCACCCTCAATATCAATAGCCAAAAAAGGACTAGAAGAAACTTTACACAATTCTGCGAGACCTACTTGAGAGCCCTCCTCCTCCCCAGAGGCAGACGAAGCCTCCTCGGATAATGTATCCAAAGCCAACGTTTGAGCCAAACCGGGATTAGGGGAGGAGTCCTTTCGATGGAACTCAAGGACGCCCAGAGGCAGGAGAAGAGGAAATCAGACCAGCAGAAGCAGTCTTGGGTTTAATAACCACATGTTGATCCATTGGGCCAGTAACCACACCAGACGTCAAAGTACTATCAGAAGATTGCTTCAGAGACTTACTTTTCCATTTACGGTGTCCCCTGGGCATTCCTTCAGCGGCTTGGGCACTAGGCCCCGAAATGGCACCGAAGGGGCACCAAAGGGGCGTTCCCCCTTTGGTCACGCCCCCTTCAGGCACGCGACCGCGAAGGCAGCTAGCGTTTAAGAGTGCAGGAGCCTCGATGTCAGCTGGGAGGGGCTTCACATGCATCCAATGGTGTTGAAAGAAAGCTGGCTGCCAAGCCCTGTTGTCTCCGCCGCAGTTTAATTAATCTATGAACCCAGTGTTTTTTGTTAAATCAGTCAGGGCCTAGTAGCAGCAGTTTACGTTTAAATTTAACACACAAAAGAGCTTTCTGGTTAAATTTGGAACCCAGCAGAGAGCTTGTAGTTTAAATTTCATAATAAGTCCGAGCCTAGCAGCAGCAAAGAGCTGTAATTAACATCAAATCAGAATTTAACTTAGCATAAAAGGCAAAACAGGGTCAGTACTCTGAGCAACAAATAAAGTCTTCTAGAGACCTTTACAAAGAGGCCTTCTACCTAGGGGGCAAGAGACCTGTGAAACGTTTTCAATAGGTGTTAATACCAGGTGGCAGGTCAAAAGGCCATTTTGAAAGACTCCTATCCAAGCAAGGACTGTTAATCACCCAGGAAGTTGGTCACAGCTTACCTCAGCAGCACAGGACAGGGTACTGTGTAGCAGCCCTCTTTTAATAAGTGTTATGTAGTAAATGCTGTTAGTGTAGCTGGGTTTAAAAAAAGGTTTGGACAAGTTCCTGGAGGAAAGATCTATAAACCATTATTAAGAAGGGACCCAGGATATCACTGCTTGACGCAGTATAAGCATTGTGGAACCTGTGTCTTTTGGGGAAACTGCTAAGTACGTATGACCTAGATTGGCCACTGTTGGAAACAGGATACTGGGCTTGATGGACATTGGTTTGACACAGTATGGCATATCTTATGTTCGGGTAGTTGACCAAGAACCCCAAGCTCTCCAAGAGGAGGAGGACAGCGCGCGACATCGCTCACCAAACCTCCTCGACTGAGGAGCCCGTAATGACCCAGTCATCAAGACAGGGAAAGGCAGGGAAAGACCGGCATACCCTGGCGCCGAAGGCAGGCAGAGACCACGACGAGGCACTTTGTGAAGACTCGTGGGGCAGACGCAACACCGAAGGGGAGCACCCTGTACTGGAAGTGCTCTCCCTGCACCTTGAAACGCAGATACTGCCTGTGTTGGGGGTGGATTAAGATGTGGGTGTAAGCGTCCTTTAGATCCAAGGAGCATAGCCAATCGCCCTGCCGGAGGAAGGGCAGCAGAACACCAAGAGACATCTTGACAAGAGATAACATCTTGAATTTCTCCCGCACAAGGAACTTGTTTAACCTGCGGAGGTCGAGGATGGGCCGCAAACTCACCCCCCCCCGTCTTTTTCGGGACAAGGAAGTACCAAGAATAGAAGCCCCAACCTCAGAGGTGGGGAGGGACCTTCGACTGCCCGTTGGGCGAGGAGATAGTGTAGTTCCTGCTGCAGCAGAAGCTGGTGTGCAGGGAGTCGAGGAGGCTCCGCTGGGGAGAAAGGAAGTGGACGCCTGTCGAAGTGAAGGTGATAGTCTCGGATGACTTGGAGAACCCAAGTGTACGAGGTGATGGAAGCCCACAATGGGGCGAAGCGGTTCAAGCGTACCCCCACTGGCTGCTGTGTCACCGAAGAGCGAGGGGCTATGCCGATGGCATCAAAACCCCTGAGTGGGTTGTGGGGGAGCCGGCATCTGGGCCTTCGGTCCCTTTGGCTTACGATGCTCCTGGCCAGATCTTCCCTGTGCTAGAGTTGTCAGCGTGAGGGTGGCTGGATAAGGCGGATAGCCCTGATACTGGAGGCCCTTTCTAGGGAAGGGGGGCTTCTTGGTTGGCTGCTTCTTCCGAGGCAGGGTGGAAGTTTTGTGGAAGAGACTGATCCTGATGACAAACTCCGCCTCGATCTCCACGGCCTTCTCCTCCATCGGCTTGCCAAAGAGCTGCTCACCGAGACAGGGCATGTCTAGGAGCTTCTCCTGCACCCATTGCTCCAAATCCTAGGATTGGAGCCATGCCTGGCGGCAGGCCCCAATGCCCACTGCCGCCACCCAAGCCGATGTCTCAAAGCCATCATAGGAGGCTCGGGAGAGGTACTTAAAGCAATCCACGACGGACTTTAGCAGGGTGCGGAACCTATTGAGGGGCCAGGTTAAGGGCCTGTGCCATGTCCCGAATGAACACCAGGAAGGTGGTGTCCTCAGGAGGTGAGCGCTGCTGGAACGTGGGCGGTGAAGGGTCCAACAGAAGATCACGGTGGATACGAGTTTCCAGAGAGGTGTTCCCATCGGACTCCCACTCCGAGAAATCGGTCAAAGAGTCCTAGCCAGGCAGATCACCCTGTCCAATGGCCGGTGGCCTGGTGCCACAGGCCCTGGACGATCTCGCTCCAAGTAACAGGAGGGCAAGCGAGATTGACGTCGAGGACCCTCATGAGGCCTGTGGCTCTCGTGGGTTTCCTGGACGGATTTGGGTGTCACACCCGAGGGATTTGTGGTCTCTGGGCATGGGAAGCAATAAACGCAGAAATGTTGCGTTCCCACACGGGTGTAGGGCCCTGCGACGCCGATCCCGGGGTCACCGGGTCGGGTGTCGAGGAGGTCCTCCCCGAGTCAACCCTCAGGAGACCGGGCTCCTTCGCCAGAGTCCTCTGCTTCCGTTCGGGGTACCTTGCGGGGCCACTCCTTATCTGACTCTCGGGAACACCAAAGGGGGCTAAGCGACCGGGCGCAGGAGCCCTGGACAGCGACTTCGAGGCTGCCTTCTTTTTGCGACTCTTCACCTCGGGGGACCCCTGGTCGGAATCCACCGGAGGAGAGACAACTGAGGACGCCACCAGGGACTCTGAGGCAGCCTTTCAGAAAATGTCTTCGGACTTCTGCTTACAGCTCAGCAGGGCCTTAGAGGACATTTTCTTGCAGAGCAAACAGAGCTCTGGATCATGGTCGGCTCGGAGGCACGGCAGACAACAGTCATGAGTGTCCATAAGTGACATGTTCCTAAAGCACCTAGTGCATTTTTTTAATCCAGTGGCCATGGGGACAAAAATGGCTCCTGTGAGGTCGAAGACCCACGTGTCCAGCGGTTAGGGAAGAAAAAAAAAAAAAGGACACGAAGTCCACAAAGAAAAAATGAAGAAAAGAGTATCCCTGACAGCTCTAAAAAATAGAGCAGGGGAAGGACGGGTGGAAGACCGGTGTAACTGGAAAATGGAAAGCCTTTAAGGCAAAAAAACTGAACTTTTTCCGAGGGTCGAGGATGTGCGTCCGAAGGGTTCTGCGGAAAAAGGGAGACTGAGCAAGATGGCACCCTTGGATGGGAAGAGGACCTCGCATGCGTGGCAGCAATCCCAAAGGCTTTCTTTGAAAGCTGGGGCATTGCTCCACACGGGCTCCATCGGTGCCGACGTCATCCATAAGTGAGGGTTTACTTCCTGCTTGTTCCTGGAGAAGCCACATGTTCTTGGGCAATTCCTCTCCATTTCCCAATCAGACTCAGACTCTGAGAGGAACTCAAAGTAGCAGTGCGAGTCTTCTTGGTGCTGCTGGAAGTCCGTTAGGCTGGAAGAAGGAATCGGAGGCACTCGAGGCGAAAGCTGGTGCACAGAGAGATCTCGAGTGCCTCTCGGAGGCATTGTCCACCCAAGGGAGGGCATGTATCTTGAGGATAGACTGCACCTCCTCCGGCAAGGCCGCCACACCACAGATGGGGCCATTGCCGGGACAGAGAAACCCGAGGTCATGGGTCCTTGGATGCCCACTGGGCAAAGAACTCCAAGCGGCTTCACTCAAGTGCCTCTATGTGCTGATACAAGAGCTCTGTCTCAGAATGTGTCTCAACCGGATCCTTCAGTGGGGACTCCATGATCATGACCAGGTCGGGAGACACCTGATGGCTCCTCCTGGGCCTCGGAAGGCCTCTCCTCTCTCCGGGGTAGCTTGGGAGGCCACTCCCAGCCCTTGTCCTCCAAGTCATATTGAAGGCTCGGATGCCAATACGAGTGGGCCTTTGCCTGGGGCTCGGCATCACCCTTCAATGCCGACTGGGTGTGAGGCTGGTCTTTCTGGGGGCGCTCCTTACTGAAAGAGAGCCACCAGTCTGATGCACTGTGACCCCTCAGCTGAGGTAAAGATGTCTCCTTTGGGCATGAAGGCTGGCACGCATGCATGGTGCACTTCCAAAGGTTTCCTCTGGAAGCTGGGAAGTGTTCCCACAGGGGCTCCGAAGATGACATCACCCATAAGTGAGCACTGACTTCTTGCTTGGTCCTGGAGAATTCCTGTTCCAGGATCTGTAAGTGTTGAGCTGAAGGTGTGGGCACATTGGAATAGGAATTAGGGGGTGGAAGCTGTAAAAAGTTGATCTTGTACCCCCCCCCCCCTTTTGACTATGCTTAGTACCCACCGTTTGGTAGTTATGGAATGCCAGGCCTTTTAAGTGCTGAATTCAGCCTTCTACTGGTAGGTAGACAAAACCTAGGATAGATTTGGGGGCAGGAGTTGGGATGGAGGGTTGTTTTCCTGTCCCATTTTCCCGGAGCACTGAGGGTAAGCTGAGGCAGCAGGGTGTTGTGATGGCTGCATGGAATATGGCCGATATTTCCAGCGGGGGTAAATTTGCTGAAAATATTGGTAATGGTAAGCTTGCCAGTAGCGAGGAAGTTGAGAGCATCTGGGTTGTGATGCTGGTTCCACTGGATGGGCAGCCAATTCCCTGACTGTGGACACATGATCTTTAACCTAAAGACTGCTTCTTGTACTTTAGATCCAAAAAGGCTATCTCCTGACATGGGGCAATCACAAGACAATCATAAAGGTCCTCAAGGATCCAAATACCTGAAGCCAGGCATGCGTCTGTCTGAAAGAGCAGGGGCAGCAGAGCATGCCTTCGAATCAAAAGCATCATAAGTGATGGAGATGATATGGAATAAAGACTTATGCAAATTGAGACATTGAGCTTGATCTTCCGTTGCTAAGAGTTGAGTATCATCCAGCTGTAAGAGGAGACCATGGTGGCAATTGTAAGATCTGGAGCAGATGCACTAGAATACTCAAGGTAAGAAGGCTACTATAGTAAGTCTTCTGACCGACAGCATCAAGAGTTTTTTGTTCGTCAAGATGCTGGGAGGTAGCATATACTGAAGTGGGATTCTTCCAAATGGAAGATTGCAGGTCTTGAAGGATTTGATGCACTAGTAGAACTAAACTCTGCTTCGGTGCACTGCAAGCTGTAAATATAGACTGGAAATCTTGTTTATTGGTAGGAGTTTGAGAGTCGCTCAGAGCCAGGGCTTTAGAGACATTCTGCAGAAATTTTGGAAAAGAGATCTTCATGCACTTCTTCCGAAGGCTCTGGCAGTGACAGGGTCCCCAGAAGTCTTCATTTACCCTGCAGCTAGTGTGAGAATAAGGGACACTAAGCAGTGAAGAGGCATTGTCCTCCAGTGGTATAAGTGTTCACCATGCTATCAGACAGGGTGCCTTTGGGTGTCCCTGATGCATGGGATCTGTGGGTATGTCCATTGTAGTGCTGAGTGCAGGCGTCCCGGGATTTGCAGGAGCTGCACGGAGGATGACTGTATTTTATTTATTTATTTATTTATTTACAGTTTCTTTTATACCGCGCTATTCGTCATCAGTGCGGTTTACAATGAACATAAAAACTACACGTCTCAAATAATTGATCTGTGTTTACAATGAACAGGACAATAAACTTGGCATACATTAAACAAGTTTCATGAACAGTGAAACAGAGAACGTGAGAACTATGTACAAAGCAACTAAATGCAGCTATATGTAGAGCTACATGAATCTAGGTAAAATTTTCTTAGTGAGAGGAGGTGCAAAGTGAGATTGCGGTTCTACGGATTAAGACTGTGGAGTGCATGGGTTTAATGTGTTGGCCTGGGGTGTGGAGGTGGGTTGGTATGGGAGGGTGTCCGAAACATCGTAGTGCTGCAGGAACAGGTGATGCTTCAGTGCCTTCCTGAACTGGGAGAGGTCACTGATGGTTCTGATGCCTGATGGTAGGGCGTTCCAACATGGTGCAAAGTAAGAGAAGGCTCTGGATCTAGTGACTTGAGAGCATTTTGTGATTGCCTTGGGTAGTACAAGAGAGTTGGAGGCAGTCGATCTCCGTGCTCGATTAGGGGGTGTAATTGATATCAGGTCAGTGATAGTAGATGCGGAGTAGTTATTGATCGCCTTGTGAGTCATAGTTATTATCCTGAACAAACTTCTTTAATAGAAACAGGAGTGTGTGGCTTGTGATCCCTGTTGGCTGTGGTTGTTCAGGCTTAGTGGGAGCATACTACCTTTGGGTTTTCTTAGAGGGCTGTGGCAACTCTAAAGGGTCAGTCAGGCAAAGTTGCTTGGGGGTCTTACCTGCTGAGCTGTCTCTGTCAGGAACATGCTTAAGATATTTAGTTTTTGATTTTACCTTACCTCCAGCCATGCTGCTTTGTCACTACTTTCAGGAGCTGAGATGGTGAAGGAGTGGAACCCTGGCCTGAATAGGCAGGCTTTGATGACACTGGTACCAGTAGGGAGTCTGCCTCCAGACATTCGGCTGCCCTGCGGAGCCCTGATCATGGCTGGTCTGGGCCCAATGGGACAGAGCTCACCGAAGATGGTTGACACTGAAAAATGCTGATCCCTAAGCAGTCAATGGAAAAAAAAAAAATTAACAGGGATAAAGGCTTGAGACAGCTTAACAGCGTGTCCTGTGCTCTCAGTTTTGCTTTTTTTTTTTTTTTTTTTAAAAGCGAAGGGCTACACAATGGGGAGCCGTGAGCCGCAGCATCAGTGCTTCAAAGACAAAAATAGGAGGAGGTGTGGGGTCCAATCCAAGATGACCACATAACCTGCAGTTATCTCAGACGTGCTCTTTGCGATGCCTAAGAGGAAGGGGAAGCTGCAGAATTATCCTCCCGATTCTTCGGGGATTCCCCAGAGCTCTATTCCTGCGATTGGCCCAATGGATTCCTTCATAGCATGGGCTGAGCGTCAGCAAGCACAATCTGGTGGTTTCCTGGCTGAGTCGATGCCGGTGTCGGGGGGGGGGGGGCATGGCATCCTCCTTGGGATTTGAGCTTTCACTAGATCTGCGTTCGCCCCCTGTGCTCCCAGCCAGGTTTCTTTGCCTCGGTGCGGCTGGTCACCCTGTTCAGTTTCTGGACTAGAAGTTGCCCCTTTGGGAGGAGAGGCACCAGGGTTGTTCCCGTTGTCAACGTCGTTGGCTGGACTAGCTGCAATGGAGGTTTCAGGGGTGAAGAAGTCTGCCATTGAGAAATCATTGGGAAAGCTACAGCTAGTTGTTCAACAACCTGGAACGGCGGGACGTTGTGTTCCGGGTGGAGACGTAGTCAGAGCGGACAGTTCTCCCTGAGTTTGTTTTGGAATGCTCTGATAGCAGTCCAAATAGATTCCAATGAAAAACTATTTCCAAGTTGGGTGAGACTATGGTTTCTAATTCTAATATGATTTTGGGGTTGGTTCATCATAATACTCTTGTCATTCAGAGAAATGTGTCTGACGTTTCTACTCTGCAGAAAGAACTTGAGAGTTTGAAGGGATTTCAACATAGGCAGGAAGATTCTGTTTCTGCCTTGGTTAAAGATCTGACATCAATTAAATTTAAAGCCGAGACTCTGGAAAACCAGTTTCGCTCTCTGCTAATTTGTGTGTGTTGAATCTTCCCCATTCTTCTCTAGTTTCGGCTAGAGATATGTTTAAAAAGAATATGGCGGAAGACCTGGAGATTCCACTGCAGTCTGAGCTACCTTTATCTAAAATATATTATCTACCTACCGGCAAGAAGATTTTGGGTGATGCATCTCAGCAGACTTCAACAGGAGAACAGCATATGGATATTTTAAATATAACTGAAGTTTTGGAATCTTCAGATCCGGAAATTGTTGTTCCTGCAACATTATTAGAAACTTTTGCATTATCTGCTGATTGTGAATGGTCGCTTAGAGTGTATTTAAAAAAAAAATGTTCTGTTTCCTTCAAAGGTTTGCTGATCTGTATGTTCCCAGACCTTGCCCGGGACACACAGAAAAGACGTAAGGAGTTTCTTCTCCTGAAGCCGGGGATCTCGCAGCTAGGGGGGGGGGTATTTTTCCTTAAATTCCCATGTAAGAATGTAGTTTCACCAAGCACTAAATCTTGGGTCTTATGATCCTAGTCAGCTAGCAGCCACTAGCTGGGGTTTCATAGGTATGAGACTAACGCAGCGTATTAGTTTAGTTTGCTGATTTTATAGGGTTATTGCTTTTCTTTTTGATCTTTATATAAATTGTTTTTCCTCTGTTTTCTCAGATCTCCTATGGTTTTGGGCTAGTGAGAAAAAGATGAAATTAGACTTACCTGCTAATTGTTGTTCCTTAAGGAACTCTAGTCAAATCCCGGAACCATAGAGTTTAGAATCTCCTCCAGCAGCCTTGGAGACTGAAATACATCATCGCTTTGCTGGCACCAGTATAAGTAGGCAAGGACCGCCCCCTCCATCCAGTACCTATTGACAAAGCAAACTGAGCAGAGCAACAAAACAAATTGAGCAAATAGGAATACAAACAGCAAAGCAGTCGAACTCCCCTTGGGAGTAACAGCCTTCATCCAATTGGCATACTAGCAAAATTTATTTTCATATATTCTATTTATTTATTTATTTTTTAAACAGTGCTACGAACAGGATCCCCACCATGGCTCCACCTGACGCCTGCGGAGACCCCCTATAGACCACACCTGTACCGACTATCATGCACTTCAGACTGATGAACCCCAATACTCAGGGTGGGCTCCGGGACTGGACTAGAGTTCCTTAAGGAACAACAATTAGCAGGTAAGTCTAATTTCATCTTCCTTAGCGTCCCTCTAGTCCAGTCCCGGAACCATAGAGGATGTAACAGAGCAGTGAATACTAACGGGAGGGACCTGCAAGTCCAGCCTGAAGAATCGCCAAACCGAAACACGCATCCCCCACCGCCTGCACATCTAGCCTATAGTGGCTTTACAAAAGGAATGTAATGACGACCACGTCGCCGCTCTACAAATGTCATCGACCAGAACCAAACTGAATTCCGCCCAAGACGCCGCTTGCGCCTTAGTCGAGTGAGCTCGTAGTCCCTCCGGAACCAGCTTCCCTTTCAAAAGATAAGCTGAAGCAATCGTTTCCTTCACCCAATGGGAAATAGAGGACTTCGCCGCCGCCGCCGCCTCCCCCCCTTCCGCGGGACCGCGAAAGACACAACCTATCTGATTTGCGGAATGGAGCTGTCCTTCCGAAATACCTCTTAAGTACCCGCCGAACATCCAACCGATGCAACTTGTCCTCCGACTGTTCGTTTTGTCGGTCCGAAAACACCAGAAGCGATACTACCTGATTAACATGAAACGCGGAGACCACCTTTGGCAAAAATCCCGGAACCGTACGGAGAACCACCTTATGATCGAAAAAAGACAAATACGGCTCCTGACAGGATAGCGCTTGCAGCTCAGAAATCCCCCTCGCAGAGAAAATAGCCACTAGGAAGACCGTTTTCAATGTCAGATCTTTTAGCGAGGCCTTGGACAATGGCTCAAACAGCACCCCGAGCAAAGCCGCCAACACCAAGTTCAAATCCCACGCTGGCACAAAGCAGCACCTCGGCGGTCGCAAAAGCAACACGGCCCGCAAAAAACATTTCACATCGGCGTGAGTCCCTAACTGCTGCCCTTGTACCTTACCTCGGTAACAGGAGAGAGCTGCCAACTGCACTCGCAAAGAACTCGCTGCGAGACCCTTGTCCACACCATCTTGCAGAAAAGAAAGGATTTATTTTATTTATTACAGTTGCTTATATACCGCACTATTCGGTATCAGCGCGGTTTACAGTATAACAAAACGACCAAGACAACACTCTGTTTGGTTTTACATCGAACAGGGGTACAAACCTGGATAACAGGGTTGAACTATATACATGAAATAATAAACCTATAACAGGGTTGAACTATATACAATAAGAATGAGACCGATGAGCTATATGTAATACCATGGGAACTTAAGACAGTGTGAGCCTGATCTGCAGGATGGGGGTTGAGACTATAATGAGACTAAGAATGGATGTTTCTTAGGAGGGGTTACTTAGATTCATTGCTGGCAGGGTAGCATTGTAGGAATAGGTGAAGTTTGATTGCCTTCCTGAATTGGGTAAGGTCTGCAATAGCTCGAATGTCTGGTGGGAGCACATTCCAGTGTTTGGGAACGTAAAGACTGAAAGCCCTGTTTGCTGTTGTACTATTGCATTTAGTCATGGTTTTCGGGGTTATTAGTAGATTTAGTGCTGTTGACCTCCTGGATCTGTTGGGGGGCACTGTGTGGATAAGCTCAGTAAGAGCAGTAGAGGATAGGCATTTGATGGCTTTGAATGAAAGGAGTAGTGTTTTGAAGATAATCCTTCCGTGTATTGGTAGCCAATGAAGCTGTTTTAATATAGGTGTCACATGGTCGCTTCTGGAGGCTCCATAGAGGACCCTTGCTGCAGCATTCATGGCCAGTTGTAACGGATTTAATGTAGCTTGAGGGAGACCTTGTAAAATGGAATTGGCAAAGTCAAAATGCGGTAGAATCAGTGCTTGGTATATGGTATGAAAATCATCCGGGTCCAGCAGGGAGCGTAGATGTCCGAGTGAACGGATTTTGAAGTAAACAGCTTTGACAATGCTGCTTATATGACATTTCATGACCAGGTGTGGGTCTAAGGTGACCCCCAAGTATTTTATTGTTTCTTTGGTTTGTAATTCCGCTTCCTCGACTCTTATGTGGGGTGGTGGGGTGAAATCAGGGTCTCTGGAGATGAATAGTACCTCCGTTTTTTTGTGCTGGATGCGGAGGTTTTGTGATTGTAGCCAATCTGATATTTATTTTATTTATTTATTTATTAACAATTCTTATATACCGCACTATTAGACATCAGCGCGGTTTACATTGAACAAAAAACATCCGACAATTTACATATGTCTGGTCAATTACATTTAACAGGAGATATAAACTTGGGAAATAGGGGAAACTATATACAAAGGTGTGTTATCTGACAAGAGATATCATGGTTAACTATATACAAAGGTGGTGCAATAGTATATGGAACTGTTTGTATTTACATTGTGTAGTTGGCCTGTTGCGATGGTCTGTCTGTTTGGCCACTCCTGCTATTCACCTGGAGGTTATGTTCTGAGCTGTCATTGAGATATTTAAGGAAGAGGAAATGTTTCAGTGACTTTCTGAACTGACTCAAATTTGGTACTGATCTGATTTGTGCTGGTAAGGTGTTCCATAAAGTGGGGGCACAGAGTCGGAATGCTCTGTTGGCTGTTGATCTAGCACATCTTGTGGTGTCGTTTGGGATAGCTAGTGTGTTCATTTCTGCTGTTCTTCTTGGCCTGTTTGGTGCGAGTGGTAGTATGAGGTTGGAGAGAGAAGAAGAAGAGGTGAGCCCCTTGGTCGCTTTAAATGTTAGCAGTACAGTCTTGAAACTGATCCTTGCTTGAATGGGAAGCCAGTGTAGCTGTTTTAGGAGTGGTGTCACGTGGTCTCTCCTAGATGCCCCGAGGAGTACCCTCGCTGCACTATTCATGGCCAGTTGCAGGGGGTTCAGGGTGGACCGGGGGAGCCCCTGTAGAATAGAGTTTGCAAAGTCAAAATGGGGAAGTATAAGGGCTTGATAAATGGTACGGAAATCATCTGGTTCAAGTAGTGTGCGTAGGTGTCTGAGGGATCTAATTTTAAAGTAGATTGCCTTGACTGTGTTGGCTATGTGACTCTTCATGTCAAGGTTTTGGTCCAGTGTTACTCCAAGGTAACGTATTGCAGGTTTCACTTGGAGCTGGGCATCCTTTACATTAATACAACTAGGAGGAGTGAAGTTGGTGTTCCTTGAGACGAAAAGGACTTCAGTCTTTTTGTGTTGTATTCTCAGGTTTTGGGATAGGAGCCACTCTGCTACGGCGTCAAAACAGTTAGTCAGCGGTGTGAGATCCAGGCAATCCAATGATATTGGCATATATAGTAGCACATCGTCTGCATATATCATGTAACTGACATTAAAGGATCTGATGATGTTGCAGAGGGGTTGAATATATATATTAAACATCAATGCAGATAAGGAGGATCCTTGGGGTACACCTTGACTTTGTTGGAATGGTTCAGATGTATCCCCGTCAATTCGGATGTGCTGCCATCTGTCGGACAGGTAAGATTTGCACCATTCAAGTGCTGTTCCGCAGATGCCTTTTGCCCTTAACCGGCAGACGAGAATTTCATGGCATACCGAGTCAAAGGCCGCTGCTATATCGAGAAATACAAGAGCGAAACCTTGGTGTATGTTATCCATACCTGAGATTATGTTGTTGAGGAGTGTTGTAAGTAGTGTTTCTACTCCATGTGACTCTCTGAAACCATGTTGAGCCGGATCAAGTGGAGCAGAGGTGTCTATATGATCCTGCAGTTGCCTGTGCACTACTTTCTCAATGATTTTTGCTAGCATAGGTATGCTAGATATGGGCCTATAAGATTCTACCTTCTGAGGATCAAGTTTAGTGTTCTTTAACAGCGGTCTTACAGAGGTCTGCTTGAGCGTAGTTGGAAATGAGCCGGTGGTGAAGGACTGGTTTAAAATTTTTGCTATAATTGATGATATGTCACAACGCAGGTCCTTTATCCAGTGTGCAGGGCAAGGGTCTGTGTGCGCAGTGGATGTATTTAGTGCTAGGATGGTATCTTCAATGGTTTTCTTTGAGGGAGTGGAGAAGGATGCCAGAGATACTGGGTAGTCTTGTTCATCAAGAGGTTCCGGTATTAATATTTTATTAGTTTGGCACATTTTAGATTGCATATAAATTGCATAGTCCTGTGGGTGGATCATGCTGTGGTGCTCCGGGGTTGGTTCTTTGGCAAGTGTTTTAACTAAGTTAAACAGGTCATGAGGTTTATTCAATGACCGTTTCAGGGTGTCTGTGTGGTGTTGTCTGATTTTATCTGTGATGGTTCTACGATGCTCTGCCAGGTGTTGGATGTAAGCTGCTTGGTCATTACTGGTGCGTGATTTTCTCCATCGTTTTTCTAGCCTTCTTAGAATAGTTAGTGAGGCTTTTAGGTCCGCTGTGAACCATGGGGCTGTAGATCTCTTTTTTGGATTCTTGTTTGTTGGAGGGCGGATAGCAATAGTGCTGATTTTTCTGTTCCAGGAGGAGATCAGTTCTTCAAGGCTTAGTGAGGTGTCAGAGAGTGTGCTAATCTCAGAGAGGATGCGTTCTCTGTTAAATGGTTGGAAACTTCTGGTAGATGAGTTAGTGGGCTTGCTTTTATCCATTATTGTCTTGTGTGAATGGTTAGTGGTATGCATCTGGAAGGTGATGAGTTTGTGATCGGTCCATGGGACTGCCGTTATGGATAGTATTATGTTTTGTGGTTGATCCAAAATTAGCTGTGGTGCGAATACGAGGTCGAGGATATTGCCTTTCTCGTGAGTAGGTTCTCACCATTTGCGTGTATCCGAGGCTCTCTAGGGCATCTAGGAATGCTGTTGCTTGGGTGTCCTGTAATGATGGTAGGTTGATATCTCCTAAGATCCAATTGGGTTTGTTTGGGCCCTGGGTGAGAGATGCCAGATTTATTATGGTTGCTAGGTCGTCTGGATCTCCTGATGGTGATCTATAGACCAGGTTTATAGAGCATAAGTTGTTTGAAATAGATACTGTCTCTAGATGGTTGTTGCTGTTGGATTCCTCCAATTTAAACTGTAGGTCGGCTTTGGCGATGATAATTACTCCTCCGCCTTTTTTGTTCTGTCTGTGTCCGGTGAAGGCTGTAAAGTTAGATGGGAGCAGCTGGTTAAGGATGATATTGTCTTCCGCTGAGAGCCATGTTTCGGTTACCATGAGAATGTCTAGTTTATGGGATATTATTATGTCTGTGATCGCTGGCCACTTGTTTCGAAGTGAGCGGGCATTTATAAGTGCACACTTCATGCTACTAGGGTAGACCTTTTTAGATTGTCTGGTTTTCTTGTTGTGTTGTAGTGGGACTTGTAATAGGAGGTTGTGGTGCGAGAGGTTGGCCCCACGTGAGTTGTGATAGGGGTCTCCTGACCATTTTCTCTCCCTATGTAGTACAATAGGAATGTGGTTTTGTGGGGTGGTGAGGGCCAAAATATTGGATGGTAGTGCTATAATAAGTAGGAACAGGCATATCAACCTGATGATCATGTCTTCCATGTTAACCCCAAGAGGTAGGAGGCTTGCAGGAGGTGAGTCGAGGCGGTTTTTGGCACACTTGAGCTGACTGGATCTTAGCTGGTATATTGTGTAACCGGTAAACAGGCTAGTGTGTCATATCGTATGATGAGAAGACAGTATTTGTAAATTTATGGGTGGTGACGACAGTATGTCTGTCTATCTACTGACAACAGTATAATTTTCTGGGATATGGCAACAGTATGTCTGTCTATCTACTGACAACAGTATAATTTTCTGGATTATGACAACAGTGTGTCTGTCTATCTACTGACAACAGTATAATTTTCTGGGATATGGCAACAGTATGTCTGTCTATCTACTGACAACAGTATAATTTTCTGGATTATGACAACAGTGTGTCTGTCTATCTACTGACAACAGTATAATTTTCTGGGATATGGCAACAGTATGTCTGTCTATCTACTGACAACAGTATAACTTTCTGAATTAGGACAACAGTACATTCTGTCTAGCTACTGGGGACAATAGTTCACAACTAGTGAGTATTGGCAACAATGTATCTTATTAATATGAACAGTGTATGTTTATAGCTACTTAGTATATTTACTGATATGGTTACTAACAATAGTAAGCAAGGCTTTAAGGGATATGCAGGATATCAGTTAGAACATAGTTCCATTTGTATGTGGTATACTTGCTGTTCTCCGAGAGGGATCAATTCAGCGGTGGAGCGAGCTGCTCGATTTTGTTTGAAGTATCGGTTGCCGATTTGCTATTAAGTTGTTGAGTCGTTAGGCCAGCGTTCTTTTTCCGCCTGTCGTGCCCCACCTAAGGGCCACGCCAAAGGGCCCTCTGGCGAGGCCCTCAGGCGCGGGCCCGCAAGGCGCGGGCACGCCTGCCGGCGCGATCGTTTTGAATCAGTTGGTCTGGCCCGATTGGCCGGAGCTGGTTTCCTGGGCTGCCCTCACCTCTGGAGGCTCAATCCCCCGACTGGGGAGAGCCGATGAAGGAGGTGGGTGAAGAAAGAACGTGCGCCTGCCGGCGCGATCGTTTTGAATCAGTTGGTCTGGCCCGATTGGCCGGAGCTGGTTTCCTGGGCTGCCCTCACCTCTGGAGGCTCAATCCCCCGACTGGGGAGAGCCGATGAAGGAGGTGGGTGAAGAAAGAACGTGCGCCTGCCGGCGCGATCGTTTTGAATCAGTTGGTCTGGCCCGATTGGCCGGAGCTGGTTTCCTGGGCTGCCCTCACCTCTGGAGGCTCAATCCCCCGACTGGGGAGAGCCGATGAAGGAGGTGGGTGAAGAAAGAACGTGCGCCTGCCGGCGCGATCGTTTTGAATCAGTTGGTCTGGCCCGATTGGCCGGAGCTGGTTTCCTGGGCTGCCCTCACCTCTGGAGGCTCAATCCCCCGACTACAAGTGGTGTAAGGTCCATTTGAACAGTCGAGAAAGGCATATATAAGAGGATGTCATCCGCATATATCAAACAGTTCACGTTAAATGATCTAATGATATTGCAGATGGGCTGCATATATATGTTGAACAGTAAAGATGACAATGAGGATCCTTGAGGCACACCTTGTGTTTGATGGAAATGCTTCGATTCTTCTGCTCCGGATTTGACATACTGCCACCGATCAGCTAGATAGGACTTACACCATTCGAGCGCGGTATTGCATATTCCCTTTTCTTTCAGTCGCCCGAGGAGAATCTCATGATGTACCGAGTCGAAGGCCGCAGCAATGTCTAAAAAAATAAGCACAAAGCCTTGTCGGATGTTATCGGTACCTGTAATTATGTTATTGAATAGGAAGGTGAGAAGTGTCTCGACTCCGTGATAACTCTCTGAACCCGTGTTGGCAGTCATCCAGTGGAGCTGTGGAGTCTATATGATCCTGAATTTGCCTTTGGACCCCTTTCTCAATTATTTTTGCTAGTAGGGGAATACTAGCTATTGGCCTGTAGGAATTGACCTTATGGGGGTCAAGTTTGGGGTTCTTCAATAAGGGCCTGATTGAGGTTTGTTTGAGGGTTGTGGGGAAGGAACCAGTAGAGAAGGAATGGTTTATCAGTTTTACGATGAATGGGCTGAATTCCTTACGTAGTTCCTTGATCCAAAACGCTGGGCAAGGGTCGGTTTGCGCTGTGGAGGTATTGAGAGAAGCTATTGTAACTTCAATGCTTTTTCGGGATGGTGTGGAGAACTTGAGTAATGGGGTTAAGCCGGTAGGATCTTGGAACGAGGCTGTTGATATTTTGTCGGTCTGTATGATCTTTGATTGGAGGTAGTCAGCGAATTTTTGTGGTTGGATATCAATGTGTTGTTCCGGAGATGGTTCCTTTGAAAGGGCTTGAACCAATTTGAAAAGATCCCGTGGTTTGTTCAGGGATCTCTTCAGAGTTTCGGTGTGGTGTTTCATTTTCATTGAGATTGCTTCTCTGTGCCTTGTTAGGTGAAATTGGTATGCTGTCAAATCTTCTGTGGAGAGTGATCTGCGCCATTTTTTCTCAAGTCTGCGTAGTTGTGTTAGAGAAGCTCTTAACTCTTGGGAGAACCATGGGGCCGTATTTCTTGTTCTACTGGATGCGTTATTGGATTGTGGGCGTTGTGAGATAGTCTTGAGGTTGAGATTCCAGGCGGAGACTAGTTCTTCCGGATCGGATGTGGTTTTGCTAAAGAGTGAGAGGGTTTGAGAGAGGATTAACTCTCTGTTAAAATGTGCGGAAGTTTCTTGATGAGATTCGAGCTGTGCTGTTACATCTCCTGTTACTATGCTGCTGGCTGTCTCTAGTGGGTATCTGGAAGGTGATAAGTTTATGGTTAGACCAGGGTACGTCAATAACAGACATCATCAGGTTGTGGTTTTGCTCGAGGGCCGTAAGCGGTGCGAACACCATGTCCAGGATATTACCCTTTCTATGTGTGGGTTTGTCGATTTGTTTAAAACCCATGTCTTCAATGGCTTCAAGGAATGCAGTTGCATGACTTTGATGAAGTGAGGGGAGATTAAAATCTCCCATTATCCAGATAGGTGAATTAGGGTTGTGGACGTTAGCGGCGAGGTCAATAATTGTGGGGAGGTCCTCAGGAGATGAAGACGGTGTTCTGTATATTAGATTGATAGTGCATTGCTGGTTTTTGATGGAAAGAGAATCTAAGTTACTTGTACTGGATGATTCGGTAATGTGGAAATGAAGATCTGATTTAGTGATTATTAGTACTCCACCTCCTTTTTTGGTTTCTCTGTCTCTTATATGAATAGAGAAGTTGGGAGGTAGGAGTTGATTGAGGATGACGTTATCCTCCGAGGATAGCCAGGTTTCTGTGATCATAAATAGATCCAGGTCATAAAGGGATATCATATCTAGGACAACGGGCCATTTCTTGCGTATGGAACGCAAATTTATCATAGCACATTTTAGGTTGTGGCAGTACTTGAGTTTCTCAAGGTTGGGTGGCCTGGATAGTTGGAGTGGAATGTGTATAAGGTGAGAACGGCGTGTGTGTGTGTGTCTCCTCCTGGGTGGGGTCCAGACCATCTTTTTCCATGGTTGCTTAAGATGGGGATGTGGTTCTGGGCTTGAGAAAGTGCATTGGAAGTTCCCAGCCAATGTGTAAGGAGATACAGGCTAAAGAGGGTCAGGAAGTGAGAGGCCATATTGTGTGGCTAGGGGGTGTGTGATTGCGTTATAGAAAAGTTCTCACTGCAATTTAAACAGCAATAGTGGGACCAGAAATAAAGTGCTGATAAGGAGCATAAAGCAGTCGTTAATGAGGTCATGCGATTGCACATGCAAACATGCTTACATGCTGTAATGGGGTGGTGAATTGTACATACATGCACAATAGGTAAATCAATAGTGGCAGAAAGTGTTGGTACTCTTATCAGGATCTGCGAAACCGAGGCTCCCAAAGGCCGCAGACTACGCTCCGCACACCAGACCTCAAAAATGCGCCAAACCCGAATGTACGCCAACGAAGTCGATCTTCTACATGCCTTTAGCAATGTAGAAATGACCGCTGCGGAATAACCTCTAGCCGTCAGCCTAGCCCTTTCAAGAGCCATGCCGTAAGCGAGAATCAATTCACCTGGGGCATTCGCAATGGGCCCTGCTGCAACAAATCTGCTTGCTGCGGCAGCCTCCATGGCCTGTCCGCCAGTAGCCACACCAAATTTGCATACCAAGGTCTTCTGGGCCAGTCGGGCGCCACCAGTAGCACCAACCCGCGACGATGCTCTATCCGTTGCACTACCCGGCCTATGAGCGCCCAAGGCGGAAACACTTAGAGAAGACCCCCTTCCGGCCACCGCTGGGCCAGCGCATCGAGCCCCTCCAACATCCGTTCCCGCTGCCTGCTGAAAAAGCGCTCCACCTTCGCTGACTCGAAAGTTGCCATCAGATCCATCAGCGGGAGCCCCCGGCGGCACACTAAAAGCGAGAACACGTCCGGGTGCAGGACCCACTTCTCCTGGGTCCACCCTGCGCCGACTGAGAAAATCCGCTTCGACATTGTCCACATGCTGCGCCGAAAGACCCGTTAGATTTCGTTCGGCCCAATCCAAGAGCTGACTGGCCTCCACTTCCAGCATCGTGCTGCCAGTGCCGCCCTGGCGATTGATGTAGGCTATGGTCGTCGCATTGTCTGACAAGACCCGCACCGCCTCCTGCCTGAAGCTTCCCTGAAACTCTCGCAGGGCCAAAAACACCGCTCTCATCTCCAACTGGTTGATGGACCAACCCTTTACTTCGTGAGACCACCGACCTTGAGCAAACCGGCCTTCGCAATGCGCCCCCCACCCCAGAAGACTGGTGTCCATCGTCAGCAGTTTCCAGGATGGAGGCTCTAGCGGCAACCCCGCCAACAAACTCTCCGGCCGCAACCACCAAAGAAGATCCTGACGCACTTCCTGCGGACACACCAGCTGATGAGACAACGCATCCCATTGATGAGACCACCGTCGAAGAAGCGCACTCTGCAACAGCCGCATATGAGCCCTGGCCCACGGCACCACCTCGATCGTGGCCGCCATCGTCCCGAGCAATTGAGGATAATGGCACGCAGATGGCGCCGGTCTCGCTAGAAACCACCTTACGAGCTCCTGCAACCCCTGAGCTCGCTGGGCTGGAAGAAACACCGCTGCCTGCTGCGTCTCGAAACGTGCCCCCATGTACTCTAGGGACTGCGAGGGAACCAGGTTGCTCTTTGCAACGTTGACCACCCAGCCTAGGCTTTCCAACATCTCTATCACCTGAGCGGTGGCCGCGGTACTCTCTTCCTGTGACTTTGCTCGAATCAACCAATCATCTAAGTACGGATGCACTAGCACCCCCTCCTTGTGAAGCGCCGCCGCTACTACTACCATGATCTTGGTGAATGTCCGAGGTGCCGTGGCCAGCCCGAACGGCAACGCTTGAAACTGAAAATGCCCCATCGGAACTGCAAAGTGCAAGCACCTTTGGTGCTCCTGCCGAACCTGGATATGGAGATACGCCTCCGTCAGGTCCAAAGAGGTCAGGAACTCCCCTGCCCTTACCGCCGCTATGACGGAACGCAGCGTCTCCATACGGAAATGCGTGACCCGGAGACACCGATTCACCCTTTTTAAGTCCGGCCAAGAGAAACAGGGTGGCTGGGGGGGAAAGCCCAGGGTCTTGCCTCTGAAGACCTGGGAGGCATAGACATCACGTCGCAAGAGTTTTCAGGGGAAGAGTTGGAGGAGGGTGAGTTGCCTGACTCGGAGCAGCAGAGCAGAGTAGTCAGGGTGTTTCGGCGCAAAGAATTGCCGGCCTTGATTGCCGAAACTCTTAAGACGTTGAATATGCCCTCGGAAAGGACGGTTGCGGAGGAGTCCTTGGAGGATCCGTTGCTGCAGGCGGTTCGGACGTCCCAAAGAGTTTTTCCCATTCATAGAGTTTTTCGGAATATGATTCAGGAAGAGTGGGACTCCCCAGAATCGGCGCTGAAGGGGTCTCGGACCCTGGCTCGGCTTTACCCGTTGTCAGATCAAGATAGAGATCTGTTTCGCTCCCCAAAGGTGGATGTGGCGGTATCGGTGGTTACTAAGACGACTACGATTCTGGTTGAAGGGGCCGCGGCGTTAAAGGATGTACAAGACAGGAAATTGGATACTTTGTTAAAGCAGGTGTTCGATGTGTGCGCCCTCTCGATGCAGGCCTCGATAGCGGGGCGTGGGTGGCGAGAGGCGGTTTGCGGTGGTCTCAGAGGTTGCAGGGGGACAACCTGGAAGGGCAGTTGGAGGATGTAGCGTGTCTGGAATCGGGGGCCGCTTATTTGTTGGACATTCATTATGATCTCATCCGCGGCTTAGCTAAGGGTATGGCCTCGGTAGCGGCTCGGCGGTACCTCTGGCTGCGTAATTGGGCGGTGGACAATTCCTCTAAGACTCGCCTCAGCAAGCTGCCCTTTAGGGGGTAAGCTTTTGTTTGGAGAAGATTTAGAAAAGTTGGTCAAGGATCTCGGTGAGTCCAAAGGGGGTTGACTTCCGGAGGACAAGCCTAAGCTGGGACGGAGTTCGGCTGGGCCCCAGGGGCTTTCCAGGTATTTCCGGCGGTTTCATTCCTCCCGCTTTCTCCAGTCTCAGCAAGGGAGATTTCCGACAAGAAGCCAGGGGTTCCGCAGTTTTCAGGGGGGGGCCGGTAGAGGTTTTGCCCCTTACCAATCAGGCGATAGCGGAGAAACTGAATGAATTCTTTGCTTCGGTCTTTACTGAGGAAGATGTAGGGATGTTCCCCATGACTGAAGTGGTATTTAAAGGTGCGGAAGAATTGAAGGAAATATCGATACATCGGGAAGATGTATTACAACTATTAGATAAACTGAAGAGTAGCAAATCACCTGGGCCGGATGGTATACATCCAAGGGTGTTGGAAGAACTGAAATATGAGATTGCAGACCTGCTATTAGTAATCTGTGAACTATCATTAAAATCATCTCTAATACCTGAAGATTGGAGGATCGCCAATGTAACACCAATTTTTAAAAAGGGTTCCAGGGGTGATCCGGGAAACTACAGACTGGTGAGCCTGACATCAGTACTGGGAAAAATGGTAGAAACCATTATAAAGAATAAAATTACTCAGCATGTAGATAGTCATGACCTAATGGGAGATAGCCAACATGGCTTTAGACAAGGAAGATCTTGTCTTACTAATCTGTTATGTTTTTTTGAAGGAGTGAACAAACAGGTGGACAAAGGTGAGTCGGTTGATATTGTGTATCTGGACTTTCAGAAAGCCTTTGACAAGGTCCCTCATCAGAGACTTTTGGCAAAACTAAAGAGTCATGGGATAGGAGGCAGTGTACTATTGTGGATTAGGAACTGGTTAAAAGATAGAAAGCAGAGGATAGGGCTAAATGGCCAATTTTCCCAATGGAGAAAGGTGAATAGTGGTGTACCCCAGGGATCTGTGCTGGGTCCGCTGCTTTTTGACATATTCATAAATGACCTGGAAAGTGGAATAACGAGTGAGGTTATCAAATATGCAGATGACACAAAACTATTTAAAGTTGTTAAAACCCAAGAGGATTGTGGAAAATTGCAAGAGGATCTTGAAAAATTAGAAGACTGGGCATCAAAATGTCAGATGAAATTTAATGTGGACAAGTGCAAGGTTATGCACCTAGGAAAGAACAACCCAAACTATGGTTACACGATGCAAGGTTCCACATTAGGAACCACCACCCAGGAAAAAGATTAAGGCGTCATTGTGGATACCATGTTAAAACCCTCGGCCCAGTGTGCAGCGGCGGCCAAGAGAGCAAATAGAATGCTAGGTATGATAAGGAAAGGAATAGAAAATAAAACAAAAGATATTATAATGTCTCTTTATCGTTCCATGGTGAGACCGCACCTTGAATACTGTGTGCAATTCTGGTCGCCGTATCTTAAAAAGGATATAGCGATTTTAGAAAAGGTTCAGAGAAGAGCCACCAAAATGGTAAAGGGGATGGAAGGATACTCCTATGAAGAAAGGCTAAAAAGGTTAGGGCTCTTTAACCTGGAAAAGAGACGGCTGAGGGGAGATATGATAGAAGTCTATAAATTAATGAACGTAGTGGAACAGGTAAACATAGATCGATTGTTTACCTTATCAGAATATAGAAAGACTAGGGGACATGCAATGAAGCTACAGGGTAAACTATTTTAAGACTAATAAAAGAAAATATTTTTTCACTCAACGTGTAATCAAACTCTGGAATTTGTTACCGGAGGATGAAGTAAAGGCTGTTAGTGTAGCTGGGTTTAAAAAAGGTTTGGACAAGTTCCTGGAGGAAAGGTCCATAAACCATTCTTAAGAAGGGACCCAGGATATCAATGCTTGACCCAGTACAAGCATTGTGGAAGAGGAAATTAGACTTACCTGCTAATTATGGTTCCTGGAGTGGAACCCGTCTAGTCCCGGAATCTCTGGGTTGCCAATCTTATCCAGCAGCTTGGAGACTGAGAAACTCCCACTTTTGTGACCTCACGAGTATATCCCTCCGGTGTCCGCCTCCAATCGTCAGTAACCTATTGACAAAGCAGACTCACCAGAGAAACAAGTAAATATACCTACTACAGGTAATGGCCAAAGGGAAAACAACAGGGACGAAGAAACAGCCCCGTCCTCACTGTGACGATAGACCCTCGAACAGATCAGAATCTTAGCAGAAAAGAAGGAACGGAGAGAAAGAAACCCCCCGAAAGGAAGGCCTCTGACCCCCACCCCCGAGTACTCATACAACAAGTAATCTGGTGTATGCACTGTGTTTTTTTTTTTATACAACAGAAGGAAGAAAGGACAAATCTTACCGGTAAGCCTGTGAGACACTTCAGGCAGTAGAGCGCATGCACAGCCGGGGAGGGACCCGGGACTAGACGGGTTCCACTCCAGGAACCATAATTAGCAGGTAAGTCTAATTTCCTCTTCCTGATCGTGTCCCCCGTCTAGTCCCGGAACCTCTGGGTCAGTACCAGAGCAGTAGAAAATAATTAAGCACGGGAGGGACCCGGCAAACCAGCCTGAAGAACAGCCCTTCCAAAGGAGGACTCCTCCATCCTTTGCACATCCAGACGATAGTGTTGAACAAAGGTATTCAAAGAGGACCACGCGGCCGCCTTACAAATGTCGCCTGGTGACACCAAGCGATGCTCGGCCCACGAAGTGGCTTGCGCTCTAGTGGAGTGTGCCCGTAGCCCTTCCGGCACAACTTGACCCTTCAGCACATAGGCGGAGGCAATCGCCTCCTTGATCCATCGGGAAATGGTGGCCTTGGAAGCCACGTCGCCCTTCCTCGGACCCCCAAACAACACAAAAAGCCTGTCAGAGTTCCGAAAAGACTCTGTGCGCCGCAGATATTTCTTCAAGATTCTGCGAACATCCAATAAATGTAGGTTCCGTGAGCAAGAGGCAGAGCCAGCCTTAGAAAAAACAGGCAAAACGATTTCCTGGTGCAGATGAAAAGGCGATACGACTTTCGGGAGGAACGCCGGCACAGGCCGCAAAACCACCTTACCCGAAAAAAAGGAAAGGTAGGGCTCCCTGCAGGAGAGCGCCTGAAGCTCGGACACCCGACGCGCCGAACAGATGGCCACTAAAAACACCGTCTTCAGCGTGAAGTCTTTAAGAGAGGCCTCCGCTACGGGCTCGAAAGGAACCTGCTCTAAAGGCTCCAGGACGAGAGGTAGATGCCACCTAGAAAAAACAGTTTGAGAAGGCGGCCAAACCAGAGCAACCGCTCGGAAAAAACACTTCACATCCCGGTGCGACATAACGGACTGACCTTGGACTCGGCCCCGAAAACAGGACAAAGCCGCCGCCTGGACCCGCAGCGAGGCCGCCGCCAGCCCCTTGTCAAAGCCATCTTGTAAAAACGCTAGAATCTGAGGAACAGAGGCCTGCAGGGGTCTGCACTTTCTGTCCCCGCACCACGCCTCAAAGATGCGCCATACACGAATGTACGCCAGGGACGTAGAACGCTTCCTGGACTTCAATAAGGTGGAAACAACCGCCGTGGAGTACCCCTTGGATGTCAACCGCGCCCTTTCAATAGCCAAGCCGTAAGCGAGAATCGATCCACGTGGGGCATGAGAAGAGGTCCCTGAGAAAGAAGGTCCTCCCGACAAGGGAGACGCCAAGGCTTCGCCGCCACCAGCCTCATCAGATCCCCGTACCAAGGACGGCGGGGCCAATCCGGCGCTATCAAAATCACGGACCCCTGGAATTTTTCTATCCTTTGTAGCACCCTGCCGATCAAGACCCAAGGGGGAAAGACACAGAGCAGTTGATCCGCCAGCCAAACCTGAATCAGAGCATCCAGACCCTCCGACATCCGCTCGCGGCGCCTGCTGAAGAAGCGATTTGCCTTTGCGGACGCTAAGGTCGCCATGAGATCCATGACCGGGAAGCCCCACCGGCAAGCTACCATCTCGAAGACGTCGGGATGAAGGACCCATTCCCCCGGATCCACGCGCACCCGACTGAGGAAGTCGGCTTCCACATTGTCCACCCCCACAATATGAGCGGCCGACAGGTCGGAGAGCGTCAACTCCGCCCAGGCACACAGAGCCGCGGCCTCGGCCTCTAAGGCGACACTGCTGGTGCCTCCCTGCTTGTTGATATAGGCCATGGCTGTCGCGTTGTCTGACAGCACCCAGACCTCCTTGCCAGCAAGCAAGGGGCGAAACCTCTGCAGGGCCAGACTCGCCGCCCTCAGCTCGAGGCGGTTGATCGGCCACGCTGCCTCCTGGGGGGCCCACCGACCTTGAACGAAGCGGCCCTGACAATGAGCGCCCCAGCCCAGCAGACTGGCATCCGTCGTGACTTCTACCCAGTCTGGGGCCACCAGGGACTTTCCCCGCTCCAACGACTCGGGAACCAGCCACCAGAGCAGATCCTGCAGGACCTCCGCCGGACAAACCAGCCTCCGAGACAGCGGGTCCCTCTGATGCGACCGACTTAACAAGGCGCGCTGCAACGGCCTCATATGAGCCCGTGCCCACGGCACCGTCTCTATGGATGCCACCATGGTGCCCAGCACTTGCAGATAATGCCAAGCCGAAGGAGCCCTGCGCAACCGGAACCGCTCCACCAGCTTGCGGAGGTGCTGAGCTCTTTGCGCCGTGAGAAACACCCTGCCCAACTGGGTGTCGAAACGCGCACCGAGATATTCCAAGTTCTGAGATGGGAGCAAGCGACTCTTCGCCACATTGACTACCCACCCCAGACTTTCCAGGAACGAAACTACTCTGGCTGTTGCTCGCACGCCCTCGGCGTGGGATTTTGCTCGGATCAGCCAGTCGTCCAGGTACGGGTGGACGAGGATGCCCTCCTTGCGCAGAGCCGCCGCTACCACAACCATGACTTTGGTGAAGACCCGCGGAGCCGTGGCAAGCCCGAAGGGCAACGCTTGGAACTGATAGTGACCGAACGGGACCGCAAACCGGAGGAATCGGTAATGGTCCGGTCGGATGGGAATATGCAGATAAGCCTCCGAGAGGTCCAGCGACGTAAGGAACTCCCCGCGCTGAACCGCCACAATGACGGACCGCAGAGTCTCCATGTGAAAATGAGACACTCGAAGACAGCGGTTGACACGCTTGAGATCCAAAATGGGACGTACTCCCCCGCCCTTCTTTGACACCACGAAATAAATGGAGTAGCGACCACACCCGCATTGGTCTGGAGGCACGGGGACGATGGCCTTGAGGTCGAGTAGCCTTTGTACCGTCTCCCGAAGGGCCGCCCGCTTCACGACGGACAGACCGGGAGACAGCACAAACGCGTCCCGCACTGGACGGAGGAACTCCAGGGCATAACCGTCTCGAATGACCTCTAGGACCCACTGATCCGAGGTGATTTGGGCCCAGGCAGGAAGAAACCCCTGCAAACGCCCCCCCACTGGGATGAGGGGCGCCTGGGCCCCCCTCGCTTCATTGCGGTTTCTTGAAGGTAGTCGAGGAGGAGGTCGAGGCACCGAAGCCCTTGCCCGCTCCCCGAAACCCACGAAAGCCCTGCGACCTGTTGGAGAAACGGCCGCGCTGGCTCGGGAAAAACCTTTGGGAGCGAAAACGCCGAGAATCGCGCACGAGCCCCCTACCTCCCGGTGCTCCACGGGCCACCTTGGGCTTATCCTCCGGTAACCGCCCGCCCTTGGATTCACCGAGATCCTTGACCAGCTTCTCCAAGTCCTCACCAAACAGAAGACGACCCTTAAAGGGAAGTTTACTCAATCGAGCCTTAGAGGAGTTATCTGCTGACCAATTGCGGAGCCATAAATAGCGTCGGGCTGCGACAGAGGAGGCCATACTCTTGGAAAGCCCACGCATAAGATCATACTGAAGATCTGCCAAGTAAGCTGTCCCGGACTCCAGGCGGGCAGCCTCTTCCGCCAATGCGCTGGGCTGCCCCTCCTGCATCCGCTGGGACCACCGCAGGCAGGCCCTAGCCACCCACACACCACAGATCGCTGCCTGGAGCGAAGTGGCATTGACCTCGAAAACCTGCCGCAACAAGGCATCCAATTTCCTGTCTTGCCCATCCTTAAGGGCCGCACTGCCCTCCACGGGAATGGTCGTTTTCTTAGTAACTGCGGAGACGGCCGCATCCACCTTAGGCAATTTAAACACCTCTCTATCTTGATCTAACAAGGGATACAAACGCCCCATAACCCGGGAGCCTTTGAGCGGGGCCTCGGGCAGATTCCATTCCTCCTGAATCATCTCCTGAAAAACCCTGTGAACCGGGAACGCTCGTTGAGTCCTCTGAAACACCTGCAACAAAGGATCCTCCAAGGACTCATCAGCCGACGTACCTGGGACCGGCATATTGAGCGCCTTAAGCGTCTCGACGATGAGGGCGGGAAGTTCATCCCTCCGAAAGACTCTCACAATCCGGGACTGGTCCTCCCTCTCTGAGATCTCACCTTCCTCCAGCTCCTCATCCAACTGAAGGCTGTGCGACTCCTCATCCGAAAGAGGATCCTCAGAAACCTCCGACTGCGCCCCGAGGTCACCTGTTATTCGAGGTTTCTTACCCTCCACCGAAGCGCAGTCCGCTCGAGGAGAAGCCGAGCGCTTACGGGTACCACCCTTCGGAGGTTGCTGCTGCGTAGGGCCGCCAAAGACGGACTGTTGCAGGAGAGCAACAAACTGTTGGGAAAAAATAGAGGACAAGTCCAATGGCAACGCCGGTAAGGCGGAAGAGACAACCGAGCCGGATGAAGGACCCGCCACAGACTCCAATGGAGAAGCGTCCTGCCCCCCTGGCACGGCAATGTCCTCAGTGGAAGCCGGGACGGCCTCCTGCTGTGCTTGTTCCGAAGCCGTCTCCCCGGAGTCACCCACACAAGACTTACAGACGCCGGTAGACGTTTTCCGGGTCCCACACACCAAACACAGGGACTTGGAAGGCATGACAGAAAATACACTGACCCGGGGCTTGCCTAGGGTAGCAAACACCAAGGCAGGCAGGCAAAGAGTTCTCAGACTAAGAGCCAACCGTGGAATTACCACACCAAACCGCCTTAACCCCAGCAGCAGAAAAGGCCCAAAGCCCCCCCTGTCAAGAGATTCACCCTTCACAGCGCTGTGCTTGTAAGGTATTTTTTTTTTTTTTTTTTAAAGAAACGCTGAAGCACTCAACCGCCTGCTGCGGCCCCCGGACCCCCTGTGCCGAAGGCCAGAAGAGCCGGCACGCCGACGCCACGCGGCAGGGCCGCAGGGAGCAAAAGCGCGCGAAAACGCTCTGAGGGGAAAGGAGCTTGCTGCCCGTCGCAACACTCACCTCCGGCCTGCGATCACGAGGAACGAGCGTGCAGGAAGCAGGGCTGCGGCCGCCTGCCCCGGGAGCGCTCGAGACGCCGCAGGCCCGAGAAGCACTCCCGAAGTAAAGCAAATTTGTTGTTTTTCAGCCACCGGCCGCGTGCACCGGAGGGAGCCGCCAGATGCACGAGCAGGCAAGACCTCTGCGTGGCGTCGGCTCAACTCCGGACAATCAGTCTATGAAGCAGCGCTAGGCAGCTGCTGCAGGGAGACCGCTCTTCTTATCGCTGGTGCCTGAAGGGACCCCACTCCCCAAAGAAATGAGCAGGGAGACAGAGAGGAGGGAAGAGACAGGGAGGGAGAAGCAGACAAAGCTAGAAATAAAGACGCTGACCTGTGCAGAGATAAAAGCCACAGACCGAAGGTAGAGGGAGACCCCGGGACTGAACTACTTGCACCACACCAAAGAATTAAACCCAATCACTTAAAAGCAATTATCTAATTGTTTCTCTTGTGAGCCCGGACCCCCGGGCTCCCATGTATCCAGCTGCTTGGAGACTGAGGTAACTGACGATTGGAGGCGGACACCGGAGGGATATACTCGTGAGGTCACAAAAGTGGGAGTTTCTCAGTCTCCAAGCTGCTGGATAAGATTGGCAACCCAGAGGTTCCGGGACTAGACGGGGGACACGATCAGGAACCTGTGTCTTTTGGGGAAACTGCTAGGTACTTGTGACCTAGATTGGCCACTGTTGGAAACAGGATACTGGGCTTGATGGACCTTGGTCTGACCCAGTATGGCATATCTTATGTTCTTATGTAAAGCGCACCGGAGTAACTGAGAAGCTGCTCAGCCAAGCAGAGCCCAGAGCTCAGGCTTCCGCCAGCCGCGGGACTCCGTATATATGTATATATTTTTTTCACTTTTTAGCAGTACACCTAAGGCCCCCAGGCCAGGTTAACTCAGTTTCCTGCAAAAACGAAACTTTCTGACTCGAAAACCAAAAGGAAAAACACAAAAAGAAACTCAAAACCTAAACCGCGTTTTTTCTTTAAAATGGCCGCCGCCACCGCGTTTCCCGCGCGGAGACACACGGCAGGCCTTTCCTGACCAAGATGGCGAGTTGACGATCTAAAGAATCCCCCGATCGTGGCCGCTTGAAAGAAAAACAAAATTTGCGCTTACCAGCTCACTCACCGCAACTGTTCCCCGGTGGAGAGAGAGACGATGCAGTCGTGTCGGAGCTCAGCCAAACTGCGGCTTCAGCTCCGACGCTTTCACTCCTCTGAGGGCAAGGCTGACTCTCCGTTCGGCTCGCTGTCACCGAGATGAAGCCTTCCACCTGCTCTTCACCCTTAATCGCGGGTTCGGGAGCAGGGAGGCTATAAAACTACAGGGTAAACCATGCCTGCCCCTTTAGAGCCGATTCTGCTCGTTTATACCATGGGGAAGGGGGGGAGGGAGGAGGGAAGAGAACAACCATGAGAGAGATGGAGCCAAAAGAAGGAGCTCCCAGCTACAGCACTGCCCCTGCAAAACAAAGAGCAAAAACTCAGAATCCCCAATCAAAGAAAAAAAACACCCCTTAAATTTAAAGGGACCTAGCAATTCCAGTTCTGCTAATTTGTTTTAGCTGAGCCCAGTTCCAGGCTCAGAATCTCCTTCAGCTGCTTGGAAACTGAAAGTACTGGATGGAGGGGGCGGTCCTTGCCTACTTATACTGGTTCCAGCAAAGCGATAATGTATTTCAGTCTCCAAGGCTGCTGGAGGAGATCTAAACTCCATGGTTCCAGGACTGGACTAGAGGGACGCTAAGGAAGGCTTTATTTTTGTTTTCTTGATTATAATTGATTACCGTATGTTTTTCTTGTCTTCTATTTCTGTATAAGTTGTTTTGTTTGTAAAGCATCTTTAAAAGTGAATAGACAGACAACCTACAGGGCCACCAAAGTAGGAAAAAGTAAAACTAATCACGGCAAAAACTACTTCGTCGAATGCGGTTTTAAATAAAAGAAAGGAGGTCATTGCAGAGAGGGGTAGAGCCATGGTGATCCGGGTCCGCGGAAGAAAGAGAAACTGAATAGGGTGGGAATCCTCTTGGGGATCTACTGCATATTCTTAGAGAAGTCTAAAGGGACTTCTCTAAGCTAGGGGAGAGAGCCCAGCACACTGGTGCTGTCAGGGACAGCACCATGGAGTGTACTTGCATCCCCTTGCTTGTCTGTGGAGAAAGGTGTACAGCCAAGGATTGGATTAACAGAGGAAGAGGTGACAGATATTAAAAAGAGTGGATGCTGGCAGGTGACTTTGGTGGACACCTGAGAGATGGGGAAAGGAGGCAGAGAATCTAGAATTGGATAAAACCTGGAAGATGTGAACCGAAAGATAAGAAGAAAACCAATTGAAAATCAAACCCCGGATCACAACAGAATGGAAGCATTGAAGGAGAGTATGATTGACCAGGTCAAAGGCAGAAGAAAGAAGGAAACAAGGTGGCAAAATTAGACCTTATCTGCTAATTGTTTTTCCTCGAGTCCCTCCAGTAGGCATGAGTTTTCTCTGCCCACTAGCAGCTGAGGACAGACTATGACAGAGTTCTGATGTAATCCTACAAGAGCTCCCCTCTTAGGCTCCAGAGTCCAGTCTTCCACTGACAAAGCAGAGTCCATATATTTGCAGCTTCCACAACAAAACCTCACTACTGGCTCCAAAAGCCTGGTCCTGAACAAGAGGCCACAAATGAAATACTCATTAAAACTGAGTAACCAATGCCCAACTATGTGCAGGGGTACTGAGTGAGTAAGGCTATGTGCTGACCACACAACAGAACACATCCATCACCAGCAGACCACCCCAATAAGAACCGGAAAGGGAACCCAAAGAGTGCTGCATTTGCAGAGACTCCGTCAAGCCAATGGACTTGCCCCGAACTTGTAAGCTGTGCACATAAGAACCTTGATCAAACAGGCAGGTCCTGGACTGGCTTGGAGGGACTCAGCAGGTAAGGTTTAATTTTGCCTTCATAAATTGTCCTTCCAGGCCAGTCCAGTATGCACGGGACGTACCAGAACAATGTCTAAAAACAGGAGGGACCCACGAGTCTGGCTTGGAGCACTGAAGCCCCGAAACATGCATCCTACGTTGTTTGAACATCCAGACGATAGTGTCGTGTAAAGATATGCAGTGACGACCATGTTGCCACCTGGCAAATGTCTGCTAGGAGCACCAGATTGCACTCCACCCAGGAAGTAGCATGCGATCTAGTCGAATGAGCTCTGAATCCCACTGCGACTAACTGGCTTTGACTCATATAAGCTACTGTGATGGTCTGTTTCACCTAATGCGCTATGGAAGCTTTAGAGGCGGCCTCCCCTTTGAGGCTCCCCCCCCCCTGAAAAGCACGAACAACCGATCCGACTTGCGGAAGGACTCAGTGTGTTTAAAGATACCATCGCAACACCCTGAGCAGGTCCAACAGATAAAGTTGACATTCCTCTGCAGACTCGCCCCACGCGGCAAAGACCGGCAGGGAAACCACTTGATTCAAATGGAACAGAGAGATCACCTTAGGAAGGATGGCACCAGCCGTAGAGCTACCTTCTCAGTGGTCAAGAGCAAAAAAGGCTCCCTATATGATAGAGCCTGCAGCTCTGAAATCTGCAAGGCCGAACAAATCACCACCAGAAAGACTACCTTCAACATCAGGTCCCTGAGCAAAGCTATCGAGAGAGGTTCAAATGGTGCCTCTGTCAAGGCGGACAACATTAAGTTAAGGTCCCATGAAGATACCATTAGGTGAAAAGGAGGCCACACCTGCTTCGCTGCCTTAAGAAAGTGGACCATATCTGGATGGCCCTCAGGGGGTCACCTCTGTACCTGCCCTCTGTAGCAAGAGTGCCGCCAGCTGAACATTTAACAAATTTAGTGCCAATCCCTTCTCAAGTCTATGCTGCAAAAACAAGAGGATGTCCAGGAGAGAGCAGGAGAACGGACACACGTCCCTCTCTGAACACCAATCCTCAAAAACTTGCCAGACCCTCACATAAGCTAGGGAAGTTGACCGCTTCCTGGCCTGCAACATGGCTGTTGTGACCACCACAGCATAACCTCTCCACCGTAAGCGCACCCGCTCAAGAGCCAAGCCATAAACAAGAATCTATCCACTTGTGGAATCAGTATGGGCACCTGCTACAGCAGGTTGATTCTGTTGGGCAACCTTCAAGGCTGGACGATCAGCAGGTGAATCAAATCCACATACCAAAGTTTCCTTGGCCAATCTGGAGTGATGAGGATCACCGGACTGTTGTGAGCTCAGATTCGTTGCAGGGTGCACCCGATGAGCACCCACAGCGGAAAGACAGAGCAGCCCTTCCTCAGGCCAACGTTGAGAAAGGGCATTGAGACCCTCAGATATGTGTTCTCCGCGCTGGCTGTAAAACTGGTGTGCTCTGGTGTTGAGCAGGGAAGCCATGAGATCTATCACCGGTTCCCTGCACCAGACCTTGATGTTGTAATAAGACCACACATTCAGCTCCCATTGTCCTGGATCCAGCTGGTGTCAGCTGAGGAAATCTGCCTGCACATTGTCCTTCACTGCTACATGCAATGCGGAAAGCACTGTCAAATGCTCCTCTGCCCACTCCAAGAGAGGCTGAATCTCCTCGGCGAGGATTGCACTGCCTTTCCTCCCTTGATAGCTGATGTACGCTACTGTAGTCACGTTGTTCGAGCACACCCTCAGTCTTATGGACTATCCAGGGATGGAAGTACTGTAGAGCTAGAACCGCCATCCTCATCTCCAGTCGATTGATGGACCAAGAGCTTTCCTAAAGAGTCCACTGGCCCTACGTAACCTGCAGACAGACAGACAATGCCCCCCCTCCCCAACCCGGTGAGGCTAGCATCTGTCGTTACAAGGATCCATTGTGGTGACTCCAATCGGAATCCGGCCATTAGGCACTCTGACTCCTGCGTACCTCTTCTGGACATTCCAACCTTCGGGACAAGGGGTGGTGCTGAGGAGACAATCACAATAGTAGCGCCTGCTGTAACAGTCTCTCATGCACCGTGGCCCAGGGCACTAGGTCCGACACCACCGCCATTGACCTCAGCAACTGGAGATAGTACCAAGCCATAGGTGCCTTTATGTTCACGAACTGCTGTACTTGCCCCTGAATATTCTGTACCCTGTCCACCGGAAGCAACACTAGTCCCGATTCTGTATCAAACAGTGCCCCCAAGTACAGTAGCCTCTGGAGTAGCTGCAGTTGACTCTTGGCTGGGTTGACCAACCAGCCCAGCAGCTGAAGAAACTCCACTACCCTCTATGTAACAGACACCTTCTACTGCAGATTTTGCCCTGATCAACCAGTCGTCCAGATCGGTATGTACCAGAATGCCCTCTCTGTGCAAGACCGCTGCCACCATCACCATGATCTTGATAAAAGTGTGGGGAGCGGTCGCGAAGCCAAAGGGCAGCGCTCTGAACCGAAAATGGCCCATTGGTACAACAGAAAGCACTGATGCTCCGGCTGTATAGGAATATGCAATAGGCTTCCATGAGATCCAGGGTGGACAGAAACTCGCCCTGCCGCAAGGCCAAGAAGACAGAGCGCAAGATTTCCATGCAGAAATGAGGCACCCTGTAGGGTACCCTTGAGGTCGAGAATGGGTCGAAAAGTGCCCTCCTTCTTGGGCCCCACAAAATAGATGGAGTATCGACCTAATCAGCATTAGTCTCGGGGCACCAGGACTACCACATACAGCTGTAATAAAAATTCCAGCATTTCCTGGATGGCTCTCACTTTCTCCAGGGCCTCACATGGTGAGGCTACGAAGGCGTCGGACAGGGGCTGTGCAAACTCCAGTACGTACCCCTTCCTGTACGATCTCCAAAAACCACTGGTCGGTTGTGACAGAAGCCTGGATGAATAGAACTGTTGTAGCCGACCGCCGAATGCTATGCTTTCCACCTGGGCCATCCTGGCATCATTGGGGATTCCGGGGGGGGGGTGGGGGGTCTCTGGAGCAGAGTAGGACCCCCAACTGAAACCCCTATAGCCCCGAAAAGGCTGCCCTCTGACCCTATAACACCCCCTCTGGTATGGAGCAAAAAACAGTTGACCTGGAACCTCCTGAACACCATAGATTGACCCTGCTTCAGGCCTTTCAGACAATCTTCCGGCAGCCTGCCTTCCTTCGAATCACTGAGGTCCTTGACTAACTTATCCAGTGCCTCCCCAAACAGTAACTTGCCTTTGAAAGGTAGTTTTTACTTAGTCTGGCCTTAGAGGAAGCATCAGATGACCAATTGCGGAGCCACATAAAAACAACATGCCACAATAATGGAGACTATGGCCTAAGATGATGCCTGGATCAAATCATAAAAGGCATCTGCTAAATAAGCTGAGGCACACTTCAGCTAACACCATCCAAAGCCGCTTGCCCCTCCAGATCAGGTGGTGCCAACCCCTGAATCTAGCGGTTGGATACCCAGGAAACATAGGCCCCACAGATAGTGGTCTGCAGTGTCAAAGCCCTGGTCTCAAATGCTTGTTTACGCAGGGACAACTGTTTATGATCCTGGAGATCCTTTAGCCGCTCCACCCTCAACTGGTATGGTGGTCTTCTTGGTCTCTGCTGAGACCAAGGCATCCACCTTGGGCATTCGAAGGTGATCTTGGTCATCCTGGGAATAGGGTACAAATGGCCCATTACCCTGCTGCCTCTCAGTGTAGCCTCTGGAAACTCCCATTCTGAATCAATCACTTTCCTGATCACTCTGTGCACTGAGAAAAAAACCTGGGCCCCCTTGAAATCTTGAAGTAAGGGGTCCTCCAGAGGCTTCTCCTCCACTGCAGGTGGGGCCACCATATTCAGTGCCGCCAAGGAAAGCTTAATGAGGGCTGACAATTCCTCTCTGTGGAATACTCAGAACACATTTGGCTCCTCTCCTGATGGGAGCTCACCCTCCTCCTCGGCCCTTCAGACCTCCCGTTTCTCCCCCCAGGAGGTCTGAAGGGCCCTCCCCAAGCTCCTCAGAGGTCTGGGAGGGGAATCCTGAGCCAGCCAGGCATCAGGATCACCTCTAGCCTTCTTGGCGGAAGATGCCCCCTGCTCAGGGACTCCCTCCTGCAGGGTATCAAGTGCAGCCCCAGCTCCAGCGTGCTTCAGGCATAAGCTCTCCTGCTTTAGACAGTATGCCATATGCAATGACAAAATAAATTTTGGGGAAAACACTCTAGAGAGTCTCAGCACCGTGCTCTGCCACTACCTGCATTCCTGAGCCTTGTATCTCCCTCTTTTCTGCCGTCTTTTTAGTGGACTTGCCTGAATCTACTGAAATGGCCGCCTGACAGGAAATGCCCGCATTTCCCGACAAAATCACATCCTCTCTAAGAGTCGTCACATCTCGCACAGCTCCCTCCTTGTCTGCCGGCATACTCGTGCTACTGTGGCTCTGTCCCCACATGCACTGTGCCTACTCAAAAGAGCTTATCCACGTGAGAACCCATCATCACAGCCGCAAGCCCCCATTGTATGAACCTCGACGCAGTATCTAACACAAATGCAAAGAGCTGGTCTGAGCATGCCGACCCAAAAGTGCACCAATACACACTGCCCTGGGAGCTGCGAGGGAGAGAAGGGAAAAGGGGACTCTTGTCATACCAATCCTGTCTCTCCCCGGTACTCAAAATCAAGCTGCTGCAGCCATTCATCTGTTAGCAGTCTTTTTTTTTTTTTTTAGCTTTAAGTACAGCACAATTGGAGCACACTCTGGAGCCTAAGGAAAATCCAGCAACCTGTAGCTAACAGACTGCTGGACTCTCCCGCTGGGGGCAACCTGAGGCACCCAGGTAGTTTACCCCGGCAATCCTGCAACTCTGCTAGAGCCAGGAAGCTAGGCAAGCCCTGCAGCCCTGTCTGCCCTCCACACCGTATATAGCAAGGCAAAGAACCCCAGCCACAAGAAATCAGCTCTCCTCCCCCAATTGTCCTTTCAGTGGAATCCACTACACAAAAGGTCTTCACACAGCTGCTAAGGACTGAAAGACTGGGTTCTGGAGTTGAAGAGGGAGCTCTTGTAGGACATCAGAACTCTGTCAAGATCAGTCCTCAGCTGCTGGTGGGCGGAGAAAACCCATAAGTACTGGACTGGCCTGGAGGAATGATTAGGAATAAAGCATAGTTACTTACCTGTAACAGGTGATCTCTGGGAACAGCAGGAATTAAGCCTTCACATATGGGTAATGCCTGTACCGATGGAGCCTGTGTGGGAACGCTCCCCAGCATCCAATTGGAAAGCTTTTGGGAGCACTCTACTGCACCTGCGTGACTGCTTTCCCACCTTCCCAACTCCCTCTCTTCAGTTGAGTTCGTAGCTGAGAAAAGAGTAAATGAAATCCTATAACTCCTAGGGAAGGAGAACAGGTTGTGAAAACTAAATTCCTGCTGTTCTCAGAGATCACCTGTTACAGGTGAGTAACTACGCTATCTCCAGGAACAAGCAGGAAAGTAGTCTTCACATATGGGACTGTATAGCTCCCAGATGAAGTGACTTCAGAACCGGTGGACCTCACAGTAAGCATGATGAGATCATGGATCCTGGTACCTTCAAAGTCCGGGACAGAGAGTAGGAATTGCATCTAAGTCTGAAAGAGGTACTGAAGTACAGCCTGACCAAATATGGCATCTCGCTGGGAGGCCTTGTCCAGACAATAATGGGCAAAGATATGGACAGAACACCAAGTTGCTGCTTTGCAAATTTCGTCAGTGGCTATTGAGGGTAGGTTTGCCATAGGGGTGGCCATAGAGGATCCGCTTAGAAACAGGTGAGTCGGTTCTCGCTTACGGCTTGGCTCTTGAAAGGGCTAGGATGACGGCCAAGGGGTATTCGCCTACAGTTATTTCTACCTTGCTAAAAGCGCGCAGGTGCTCCACCTCGTTGGCGTACATTCGAGTGTGGCGGATTTTTGAGGCCTGGTGTGCGGAGCACGATGTTCAGCCCTTGGGGGCTTCAGTGGCTCCAGATCCTTTCGTTCTTGCAGGATGGTGTAGACAAAGGGTTGGCGGCTAGTTCCTTGCGGGTACAGTTAGCGGCCATTTCCTGTTACCGCAGAAAGTTTCGGGGTCAGTCGTTGGGTTCTCACGGCGACATCCGGCGGTTCCTGCAGGCGGTGTTGCTGATGTGTCTGCCGGTGCGTAGTGCAGTGCTGACCTGGGATCTGAATTTGGTGTTGGAGGCCTTGTTCAAAGCGCCGTTTGAGCCTTTGGACAAGGCCTCTCTGAAGGACCTAACTTTGAAGACTGTTTTTCTGGTTGCGATTTGTTCCGCGCGCCGCATTTCAGAGTTGCAAGCCTTGTCTTGTAGGGGATATGAAGATAAGCCTCCGTCAGGTCCAGGGACGTAAGAAATTCCCCCGCTCGGACCGCCGCTATCACAGATGGCAGCATTTCCATCCGAAAATGGGTCACCCGGACACACCGATTCACGCGCTTCAGATCTAAGATCGGCCGAAACGTGCCTTCCTTTTTTGGCACGACGAAATATATAGAGTACCGACCGTACCCGCATTGATCCGCTGGAACCGGCACCACCGCCCCGAGCTGAATCAGTCGCTGCAGAGTGTCCAAGACCGCCTGTAACTTGGCCGGAGCTGAGCAAGGGGATCTGACAAAGGAATCTAAAATGGGGCAGTGGAGTTCCAACGCGCACCCTTCGCGAATGACCTCGAGGACCCACCGGTCCGACATAATCTGGACCCAGGCAGGGTAAAAGTCCCGCAACCGACCTCCCACGGGAACCACCCCCACCTGAGCCCACCTCATCTCATTGTGCCTTTTTAGGGCCCGAGGACTGGTAAGGAGCGAACCCTCTTCCCGCTCTCCGGAAGCCCCGAAACCCTTGACCTCTAACTGGGAACCTCCCCCGCAGAGACGGGCCAAACCGAGAGGATCGAAACCTACGAAACTCCCTAGTGGTTCCTCTGAACCCCACCAGAGCATGACCCTGCTTTGGCTTATCCTCCGGGAGCCGACCGCCCTTGGACTCCCCGAGATCCTTGACCAACTTCTCCAAATCCTCTCCAAACAATAGCTTACCCCTAAAGGGCAGCTTACTGAGACGAGCCTTAGAGGAACTATCCGCCGACCAATTACGCAACCAGAGGTACCGCCGAGCCGCCACTACTGAGGCCATACTCTTAGCTAAACCGCAGATGAGGTCATAATGGATATCCGCTAAGTACGCCGTACCGGCATCTAGCCGCGACGCATCATCCAAGCAGCCCTCCACTGGTTCCCCTTGCAAGTTTTGGGACCACCGCAAACAGCCCCGAGCCACCCAGGCCCCCGCTATGGAAGCCTGCATGGAAAGGGCGCAAACATCAAAAACCTGTTTCAGTAAAGAATCCAGCCTCCTGTCTTGCACATCCTTCAGCGCTGCGCCCCCCTCGACCGGGATCGTAGTTTTCTTCGTAACTGCTGATACCGCAGCATCCACCTTTGGGGAGCGAAACAGCTCCCTATCCTGGTCTGCCAGCGGATAAAGCCGAGCCAAGGCTCTGGTACCCTTAAGAGCCGCCTCCGGCACATCCCATTCCTCTTGGATCATATTCCTAAAGACCCGATGTAGGGGAAAAACCTCTCTCGGATGACCGAACCGCCTGCAACAGCGGATCCTCCAAGACCTCATCAGCCACCGGTTCACCCACGGGCATGTTGAGGGTCTTGAGAGTCTCCGTGATCAGGGCCGGGAGCTCTTCACGACGAAACACTCTGACCACCCGACTCTGCTGCTCGGCACTAGGCAACTCCCCCTCTTCCAACTCCTCATCCGAAATGACCTCCATTTCCTCGTCCAACTCTGTGGGGTCCTCGCCGAGGAGCGAGGCCGCACCCTCAACGCCGGCCCCCTTACACTTTTTAGCCGCAGGAGCGCCCTCCGATGGACTGCCCAAGGGCCCTAACCTCTTCTGCCCCTGGGACCCCGGCGGCAGAACCGGCATTGCAGGCTGGAGCAAGGCAAACGCCTGTTGAAGCAGCGTAAAGAAATTTGGCGGGATCCCTGGAGAAGCTGCCCCCTGTTCCAAACCTAACGATACCGAGGAACATTCTCCCGAGGAAGGCCCCGCCACTGGCTCCTCCTGGGCTAGGACCGGAGGCAACGGGCCCACTGCTTCCGCCACAGGCTGTCCCGGCCCCTTATCCATCCCTTCTGCTACCAGTGTACAAGCAGAACACACCCCAGAGTCCTGCACAGTACTGCGCCTCAAGCCACACACCAAACACCGTGGCTTAGAAGGCATAGTCGAGTCCTGAGAAGCAAACCCCCCCCCAACTTGCTCTGTGCCTGCGTTCCACCTCCTACAGAGGCCGGGTAGCACCCCCTGAACTGACACCTGTAGCCCAGTCGGGTGAAACCCTGCAGTCTCTGCTACAGCCTCTAATCTAGGCTTTAGCCCCTCCTCTGTTCTCTGTGTCTTATTTTTTTATTTTTTATTTTTTTAATTGCTAAGCCACCCCACAGAGGTGCCCAGACAGCCGGGAATAGGGCCGTGCACAAACGAGGCCTCTAATGCCGCAAAATCACCTGCACAGGAGAGGGCAGAAGGAACCGCGGCTCCTAAAATGGCTGCCGGCTCTTTTTCCGTGTGCGCACACGCGGCTGTGACAAGCACCCAAACGCTCACTCCTCAAAACAAAAGAAGAAAGAAAGAAAGAAAGAAAAGCAAAGAAACAAGCGCCCAGAAAAGCGGCGCTACCACTCACGGTGCTTTGTCCTGCTGCAGAGTCTCGCCACGGCTTCGGCTCCGACGCTGCTCACTGTCCAATTCTGCCCCTGGACTCCACAGGTACCTGGGACACTGAGCAAGCCTGCTACCTGCTCCTCACCCCTATTATCGGGTTCAGGAGCAGGGAGGCTAACACCTACTTCTCCCCTTTGCTCGTTTAAACGATGGGGAAACTAGCACAGAGGGGGGGGGAGGGGGAGGAAGGAGGGCCCAGGGAGCAGGATGGAACCAAAACTGAACCTGCAAACCAAAGGAAAAGGAAAAAAAACTTTAAACTCTGAAGAAAATAATGAAATTAAAAGACCAAAATAAAACCCAATAGGAGCTAGAAACCCCTAGCTCTGCTTATTTGTACTGAGCCCAGTCCCAGGCTCAGAATCTCCTCAGCTGCTTGGAGACTGAAGTACTGGAGATAGGGGGCAGTCCTTGCCTACTTATACCACTGTTAGTAAAGCGATGATGTCATTCAGTCTCCAAGACTGCTGGAGGAGATTCTAAACTCTATGGTTCCGGGACTGGACTAGAGGGACGAAAAGGAATGCGCAATTACGAAGTTCCTCCCTTGGAAGGTAATCTTAAGTGAGATCATGGCTAACGTTTCAAAGGGCGGCTTGAGAATCTGCGCTAGAATGACACTGACGTCCCAAGTTACTGGAGGTGGCTTAATGGAAGATTTGGACAGCAGGAGACCTTGGCTCCTTCTCTGATGTTACCATGACAGAGAGAACCTTGGCTAAGTCATGAATGAATTCCTGAAGGACATGTCTTCCGGAGGTGACGTGTCTGTGTTGAGGCAGGGAAGGGTCCGAAGGTAGGTCCCAAGGTCTCCAGGAATCGAGTGACTCCGCATCTAAAATTAGGGAGTTGGAATCCGAAGACTAAGTACAGACAGACAGTCTCTGTGTTCGCCCTAAGCTAGATGCCGGTACCAATGCTCTGAGATATCGGCCTCTGAGCCGCTTTGGCTTGGCACCAGTAAGTATTTCAAGGGAGGGCATGGGCGAGAGCAATGTCTATGCCATCTGCAGCAACCCTGATGTCAATGTCTGTACCGTAAGCGGTATAGATGAGGTAGTGCCTGTAGCCAAGGGTTTTATTGGAACCGAGGCTGCGAGGAGGGTTGCCAAGTTGTGTTCGATGGCCAGTATGTGCTGGTCTATCGAGGTTGCCGATGCCTGGATGTCAGTAACGGATATTTGCACTACTGTCCTAGAGCATGGTACCAGTAGCTTGCCAGAGGTCGAGGCCTCGGGAGCATTCTGGAGCCCCTTGATGGCTTTGGAGGAAAGGGCCTTCCACCAGGGCTGTTTAGTAGGCCGATCCGCCTCCAAGGCGACCCCCAAAGGGTCTCTCTGCTTTGAGTGAGATCTTCCTCTGGAGGTGCAATCAGACTTTGATGCGGCTTTATGCTTGGACTTCAAAGATACCTGAGATCCACGAGAGGATGGCGAGGCCCTCTATGAAGAGGACGCCATTGATACCGTGTCCAAAGTGAAGAGTGCTCCAACTTTAGAAGCCAAGTTTTGTAGGCCTCTCCATGTCATTTTCTGACTGAGGAAACAGTCTTTTGGCTGGTGGTCTGGGCAGAGGCATTTTAGACACCAGTCATGCGTGTCAGTCATTGAAATGGTGCCGACACAATTAGAACAGGTTTTGAAATCACCAGTTGGTTTCTCCATACCTTCAAGTGTGAAGAGTATGGTAGGCTTAAGGCCTAAAAAGGGCTTCAACACCTAAGTAGTTTTTTTTATTTATTTATTTATTTAACAATTATTTCTATACCGCTCTTTCACAAGTATCAAGTGCGGTTTACAATGAACATTATGTTATATGGTATGGGTAGTATCATACCAAGTCATTTTACATAGAACATAGAACAGGTGAACTAGGTACAGGTAACAGTATAATATTTAAACAGTAAATTATTAGAACGTCAAACTATTAGAACATATGTACATAGTAGATATTTACAATTATCATATTTTTGTTAAAGAAAATAAAGAAAGAAGTTAAAGAAAAGAATAAGGGAACTAGCGATGTCCTACCTAGACTGTGCCAGTGTTGATGGGAAGGCAGAGGCACTATCCACAAAAAACGTTTTTCTGTGGTGACAGGATTTGCTTCTTGTTGGCTCTGTGGAAAACGAACTGAAGAAAGGGAGTTGGGAAGGTGGTAAGACAGGTGCAGTGGAGTGCTCCCAAAAAACTTTTCCAATTGGACAGAGGGGAGCATTCCCATACGGGCTCCATCTGTACCGACATCACCCATATGTGAAGACTACAGTCCTGCTTGTTCCTGGAGATCAGAATTACCATGGTCAAAGGAAGTCCAGATTTCATTTGTGAGAGCACAAAGAATCTGTTCAGTGATCTAAGCAGAAACCAATCTGCCGTGTGTGCAAGACCAACGACTTTTCCAGAAAAGGAGAGAATAAAGAGAATGATAACCTCCAAGAGCTTAGAAAGGAAAGCAAGGTTGGAGACTGGATGGAAATTAGAAAGGGAAGATCAAGAGAGGGTATCTTGAGGAGAGGCCAGATGACAGCATATTTCCAGGGGGTGGGACATAGCCTTCAGCGAGGCTAGCATGAAGCAGAGAAAGAATCATAGAAGAAAGTGAAGGAGACAGACTGGAGGCCAGGAATCCAAGAGAGAAGAGGAAAAGTGAGCTGATTTGAAAGCAAGTTCCCAAAAAAGGGGAAGAAAGAATGGGGAATGAGGGCCAGGAAGAAGAGAGAGTGAGAGTCGGGGGGGGGGGGGGGAGTACGAACAAGTAGAGACAGGAGAATCGGGGCAAACCTAAGCCTGAAGAGAAGTCCTGTCGAACAAGGAAGAAGCATAGGCAGTTGGAGAAGGGGGAGCAGCTGGAGCAGGATTGACAGTGGGGGCCAAGTCCAGGAGGCAGAAAAGCTGCCATGGTTTATTAGCAGAAGAAGAGATCCATTCTTTTATTAAAGGTGGAACGGGCCAAACAAAGGGCGCACCTGTAAGAAAAAAGCAGTGGTAACAGATATGGGAAGATTGAGGGAAAGGATTGTCTCACCTTCTGCTGCAGGCTTTGATCCCCGTTGCTGGAGCTCGGCGCAGATTTTGAATATTCTCCAGACAAGAGACCATTGCCCAGTTTGGCCCTGGTGGGAAAGATTCAGCAAGGGTGGGATTAAGAAACAGAAGGAGCACTGGAGCAACAGACTTACTGCTCAGTAACACTTACACCTGGATGCTAAAGTCCTGCGTGGGATCAGATGGGGCCTTCCCAAAAATAGTTTCTATCTTGTCCACATACCTGGAGAGAGAGAGAGAAAAAACCTTTTTCAAGATGTGATAGGTGAAAGGTGAGGAAGGAAATCAGATCCGCAGCTATGCTGGGAGCAGAAGCAGGAACTATATAGGGAAATCCCATTCCCACCCACACTAGGACCGCAAATTCTTCCTTGTAATTTTGTCCCCCTTTTTGTTAATCTGGTCTGCCTCCCTGCACACTCTTCTTCTAGTTGTAGAAGCTCATGGTGGGCCAGTACAAAACACTGGACATCAAGTTTTAGGTTTCCAGAAAATTTTCAGTCCTTGGAAGGGGGAATAGCCTTGCATGAAAGGAGGAATAAAAAGAAATGTGGTCATATTTGCTAATTTTCTTTCCTCGAGTTCAACCAGACCAATCCAGGATGCATCGGTTGTGCCATACAGATGGAGAGTTGCAAGCTCTGACCTATAAAGGTCAAATTAGGCCTTACCTGCTAATTTTCTTTCCTTGAGTCTCTCCAGTCCAGTCCAGTCCAGAAGCATGGGTTATGTCCCATCACCAGCAGCTGGAGACTGAGCATCACAGGTTTTGATGCCGTCACAATATAAAAGGGTTCTGTGTACCTCCTCTCACACCAGTATTCTAATAGCAAAGCAGAATCCAAAGAGAAATGTCATTTCAAATTAAAATCACTTAATGATTGTAGTTTCCCTACTACATAACAGTCCAAAAAAATTCTTGTTCTAGAAAATTCTAAGAAATTAGAGGTACCACTCCAGAGAACTCCACCCCTGAATACACTGCGGTGAGCCAAACCTGCATACCCAAAAATGAGATCTAAGCACACCTGGATATAAACAATGCAGAAGGAACCAGAAATATGCCAACAAAATCTACACACTGCTTGAGAACCACTTCATCAACCTCCTACATCTCATTAAAAATTAAACCTCATCTGTCATCTTCTCTTTTTTTCCACCCCCCCCCCCCAGCTGTCCATGGTAGTCCACAGGGAACCCATGCGAGCAGATGACCCTAACTATATCCAGCCCAACAACTTGATGCCCTTCTTTCAAACCAGGATCACCATCTGAACAGACAGAACTACAAGGGAGTGGACTGAAGGGGACTCAAGGAAAGCAAATCAGGTAAGTCCTAATTTTCTCTTCCATATCCCCTCCAGTCCAGTCTGGAGACATACCAGAGCAGTATTAATTCCAAGGGGACCCAAAAGCCCGGCCCACTGCCGCCCCAAAACAGGCATCCTTCACCACCTGCACATCTAGGCAATAATGTCGCACAAAGGTATGCAAAGATGACCAAGTATTCACCTGGCAGCTATCCCCTGGCGGTACCAAATCGTTCTCAACCCACGACATTGCCTGCACCCGAGTGGAGTGCACCTGCAACCCCACAGGCAATTCCTTATGCTTCAGAAGGTACGCTGCCGCCGCCTCACCTCTCCATGGCCCCCCAATGGATAAACAATACGTCTTACAAAACAATTCCGTCCACTGAAGGTATTTACGAAGTACCCTATGTACATACAGCGGGAGCAGTTGATGATCCACCGCTGATGTACCCCTGCCTGAGAACAGACAGTCACCAGCTGATTGATATGAAAAACAGACACAATCTTGGGTAAAAAGGAGGGAATTGACCGCAACACTACTTTCTCATCAGACAGTCAGAAAGGGCTCCTGGTACTACAACGCCTGAAGCTCTGAGATTCTCCAAGCCGAACAAATGGCCAATAAGAACACAGACTTAAGTGTCAAATCCTTCAAGGTGGAGTCGCCCACCAGCTTGAAGGGCGCCTCCGTCAAAGCCCACAGAACCAGATTTAAGTCCCACGTTGGAACCAAGGACCTAACCGGAGGATGCACCTGCTTAACCGAACCACATCCAGATGCGCCCCAGGGGACTGGTCTTGCACACATCCACAATAGCAGGTCTGTAGGAACACCAGAATCTCCGGCAAGGACACTGCCAAAGGCCAACAGCCTCACCATGCACATCAATCCTCAAACCAACACTCTCCACACCCAGATATAAGACAAGGAATGCTTCCACACCTTCAAGAGAGCTGCAATCACCGGGGCAGAATAAATTCTCTTCCTCAACCTAGCCCTCTCAAGAGTCAAGCTGTAAGCAATAATTGATCCACCTGAGGCATTAGAAAAGGGTCCCGTGAGAGGTGGTCAGCCCGAACTGGAAGTCACAATGAGCAGACGACCTTCAGATGAATTAGGTCAGCATAACAAGGCTTGCATGGACAATCCGATGTCACTGACACCACCAGCCCTGGGTGGGCCTCGATCCTCTACACTATCTGGCCAATCAGCGCCCATGGCAGGAAAAACATACAAGAGATCTGTCGGCCACTTCTGTATCAGCGCATCAAAACCTTACGACATCCTTTCCCACCATCTGCTGAAGAAAACGGGCCGCCTTTGTGTTGCCGAAGGTCACCATGAGGTCCATGATGGGTTGACGAGAATGCCAAACTATCTGGGCAAAGACTTCATTGTTGAGAGACCACTTGGTGGGATCCAGCAGATACCTGCTGAGATAGTTGGCCTGCATGTTCTCTCTGCCGCAAAGATTGCCTGAAGATTCACCTCTGCCCAAACGAAGAGCAGCTGTACATGAGAAGCACAGTGCCAGTGCCTCCTTGCCAACGATGTAAGCTACCGTAGTCACATTGTCGGAAAACACCCGGACTGCCTTCCCTGGAGGAAGGGCTGGGAAACTTTCAACGCCAGGAACACCACTCTTATCTCCAATCAGAGGAAACAATGATACTCTGGGTGAACAGGAATGTGAAGGAATGCCTCTGAGATCCAGAGCCATCAAGAACTTGCCCTTTCACACTATAGAAACATGACAGAAAAAGACCACATGGCCTATCTAGTCTGTCCTTCCATAACAACTACAACAGTCCACTTTTTACCTTTAGAGATCCTCTGTGTTGGTCCCATGCTTTTTTGAATTCAGTTACTGTCCTCATCTCTACCACCTCCACTGGGAGACACTTCCATGGATCCACTACTCTTTCCGTAAAGAAATATTTCCGCATATCACTCCTGAATCTATCTCCCTTCACCCTCATCCCATGTGCCCTAGTAGCAGAACTTGCTTTCAATTGAAAGAGGCTCTCTCCCTGAACATTTATGCCACGAAGGTATTTAAACATCTCAATCATATCACCTCTATCCCGCCTTTCCTCTAAGGTGTACATATTAAGATCCTTAAGTCTGTCCTCATATGCTTTATAATGAAGCCCACTAATCATTTTAGTAGCCACCCTCTGCACCGACTCCATCCTGTTCACATCCTTTTGAAGGTGCGGTCTCCAGAATTGCACACCATACTCCAAATGAGGTCGCACCAAAGACTTATACAGAGGCATTATCACCTCCTTTTTTCTGCTAGCCATTCCTCTCCATATGCACCCAAGCATCCTTCTAGCTTTTGCCGTCGCCTTTTCTACCTGTTTAGCTACTTTAAGATCATCAGACACAACCACGCCTAGGTCCCGCTCTTCTTTAGTGGACAAAAGTACTTCACCTCCTATACTGTATTGCTCCCTTGGATTGCTGCAGCCCAAATGCATGACCTTACATTTTTTAACATTAAATCCCAGCTGCCAAATTCTAGACTATTCTTCAAGCTTAGCTAGTTCCCTCCTCATGTTATCTACACCTTCCTGGGTGTCTACTCTATTGCAGATTTTGGTATCATCTGCAAAGAGGCAAACCTTACCCGACAGCCCTTCCGCTATATCACTAACAAAGATGTTAAAAAGAATCGGACCAAGGACAGATCCCTGGGGTACACCACTGGTAACATCCTTCTCCTCAGAGTGAGCTCCATTTACTTGTACTCTTTGTCGCCTCCCACCCAACCAATTTCTAACCCAAGCAGTAACTTTAGGGTCCATCCCTAGGGTGCTCAGTTTGTTTATAAGTCGCCTGTGAGGAAAAGTGTCAAAGGCTTTACTGAAATCTAAATACACCACACATCTAGAGCTCTCCCTCAGTCCAACTCCCTGGTCACCCAGTCAAAGAAAATCAATCAGATTTGTCTGACAAGACCTGCCTCTGGTGAATCCATGCTGCCTCGGATCCTGTAATCCGCTGGACTCCAGAAACCTCACTATTTTCTCTTTCAGCAGAGTTTCCAATAATTTACTCACCACCAAAGTTAAACTAACCGGCCTGTAGTTTTCAACCACATCCTTACTTCCACTTTTGTGTAAAGGCACCACATGAGCCTCTCTCCAGTCCTTTGGCACCACTCCCGACTCCAACGAGTCATTGAAAAGGTCAGTCAGTGGAGTTGCTAGAACGTCCCCAAGTTCCCTCAGTATTCTAGAGTGTATCCCATCCGGTCCCATCGCTTTGTCTACTTTAAGTTGAGCTAGTTTCTCACGAACACAGTCTTCTGAAAATTGTTCAAGATGTCCCTTGCTTCTGTTCTTATTTGTGGGTGTTTTCTGAGGTCCTGCTCCTGGTTCTTCATCTGTGAACACAGAACAAAAATATTTGTTAAGCAATTCCGCTTTATCCTTATCAGCTTCTACATATTCCTCCCCTGCACCCTTGAGTCTGACAATACCACTTTTGCCCTTCCTCTTCTCACTAATATATCTGAAAAATGTCTTATCCCCCCATTTTATTGCTTTGGCTATTTCCTCCTCCTTTTGAATCTTTGCCTTCTTGACTACTTTGCTAGCTTCTCTACGTTTTTCCAAATACAGATGCTTGTCTTCCTCTCTCTGTGATCTCTTGTATTTCATGAAGGCCTCCCTCTTTTTCTTCACTTTTTCAGCTACTTCCTTAGAAAACCATAGCGGTCTCCTTTTCCTTTTGCCTTTATTTACCATTTTAACAAAAAGGTTGGTTGCCCTTAAAATACCCCCTTTCAGTTTTGCCCACTGTTTTTCTACATCCCCCAGCTGTTCCCATCCCACTAACGACTCCCTGAGGTATTGGCCCATCTTCGCAAAGTTAGTCTTCCTAAAGTCTAAGATCCTCACCTTGGAATGGATTCTAACAGCCCTAGTCCTAATACTGAACCACACCATCATTTTGCATCCAGTGATCACCAGATCTCCCACTACAACATCAGAAACACTTTCACCATTGGTAAGCACCAAGTCCAGTATGGCCCCTTCACATGTGGGGTCTGTTACCAATTGCCTGAATAGTTCTCCCTGTAGAGAATCCAGGATCTCCTTACTTCTAGATGATACTGCAGCAGGAATGTGCCAATCAACATCTGGCATATTGAAATCTCCTATCAGTAGCACTTCCCCTTTCCTAGCAATGCTGCGTATGTCTTCAATTAACTCTGTCCACCTCTTCCTGACCTCAATGTTTCCATGTGAAACAGAGGTACTTGTAAGACTCTGCGGACATGCTTTAGGTCAAGAATTGGACGAAAGGAACCTTCCTTTTTGGGAACAAAATAAACAGTGTATCAACCTGGTCTTAGTCTGCAGGAACCTCTACCACACTATCCAACTGGAGTAGCCTCTAAAGCATGTCTGACACCACTCTTACCTTGGCCGGAGCTCTGCATGGAGACAGACGTTGGAGACAGGTTGAGCCAACTCCAGTGCGTAACCTTCTTGAATCACTTCTAACATCCATTGGTCAGAAGTATTCTGGACAGAAACTGAGTAAAATTGTAGCCGATCCCTACTGGTATTAACTTTTCCTGGGTCCCCCTTGCTTCACTGTGGTTTCTTAGAGGCCACTCCGGCTCCCGAAAAACCACCTCTACCTGGTCCTCTACCTTGAAAGGGCTGTCCCCTAGTAGGCTAGCAAGCCCACTGAAACAAAGCAAAAATGGCACAAAACCTGCAGAAATCCCTTAACTAACCTCTGACTGAAGCCACAGACTTCGCCAGCTTAGGCTTGCCCTCCGGAAGCCCAGCCTCCTTGGTTTCACCTAGATCCTTCACCAGTTTCTCCAATACTTCTCTAAAAAGCAACTTCCCCTTACAGAGCAGTTTACAGAGGTGGATTTTAGAAGAATCTGCCAACCAATTTTGCAGCCAAAGAAAGATGCACCTACTCTTACCGCCTCACTCGGTAGATTAGATGGACCATAATGGTCTTTATCTGCCATCATTTACTATGTCACTATGTAAAGAAAATACTGTGCCGCCACCACCACCAAAGCCATGCTCTTTGCAAAGGCTTGCATCAGGTCAAAGACTGCACCAGCCAGGTATGACAACCTCAATTCGAACTTAGCTATCTGCAACATCGATTGCTGGATCCTGTAAGCTCTGGATCCGGTAAGCTGTGTGCCCACCTTAAACACGACAGAGTCACATAAGTTCCGCAAATGGATGCTTGCAAGGTGGGCAGGTTTATCTCCAAGGAATGCTTCAGCAGAGTTTCCAGCTTTCTATCTTGCACACATTCAACGCTGCTCCTCCTTCAACCAGAATGGTTGTCTTCTTGGTCACAGCTGAAATTAAAGCATTCAATTTTGGCAACTTGAGCAAGTCCTTCTCAACCAGCAGAATAGGGTACAATCGGGCCATAGACCTACCGCTCCACAAACTTCCCATTCTGCATTTGTCGTCTTTATTACTACTCTGAGTTGGAAACAAATTCAGAGTAGTATGAATGTCCTGAAGTAGAGGATCCTCTAATGTCTCCTCATCCATTGTGATACTGAATGCGATATTCAGCACTGCTCGGAAGAATTCCTCTCCCCTCCAGATCTATAGGGGAAGCACCCCCCCACAGTCCTGATGGACACTCCAGAGGGTCCTCAGAGGCTTCTTATAGAACCAAAGCCGGATCCTCAGCGGATTCTGCCTGCTGTGTTCAGCAGAAGGCCCCATGCTCTCTCTAGTCAGAGACAACGCATCCAAGACTGCCCCTGACGACACTGATTTGCACTCTGTATGATCCACCATATCCTGCATCATGTAATAGGTCTGGTGAAGTAGCAGCATGAAGTCTGGGGAAAAAGGAAGACTCAAAGAAGTTAGCCCCAATGCAGAATCACTGCCCTGACGCTTTCCTGCAGAAATTGAAAAAGGCTGCCCCCCCTCACCACACAGCTCTACTGCTCCTTACTCTGCTGGCAAAATGACCGCTCCTCTCACAGCTAAGGGGATACCTGATTAAGTTGTTCTGGGCTCTCTGTTGCTGCTTGGGAGCTCCCCGGAGCGGTCTCGGCATTTAAAAAAAAAAAAAAAACGCTTTATACAGCCTGGCCTTCTTCCACACAGCTGCAGCAAACCTCCTTTCTCGATGACATGGCAGATTTGTCGGCCAAATCCCGACCCCAGCCTCAAATAGTCCTCTCACCTGAGGTAAAACCGCAACCATCAAGGAACCACTTGTAATGCTGCTGCTCCCTTGCCATGCCAGGAAGCACAGACATAAATGGGTCAACCAGAGCTCTGTGATTCTGTCTTGAGGAACTACCAAAAGAGACTGCTACTGCTGGAAAGAAATCTGCACTTGTTAACTTAGTCAGGACTTATGATTTAAATTAAAAGCTTTCTGGTGCTCATATCGGAGTATAGCACAAAAGGAAGAATAGGGTAAACATTCTTTGAGCAGAAAGAAATTGTTTCTAGATTCCATTGCTCAGAAAAATCCAAGTTATCAATGTCCCTGTTTAATATACGTTTACCAAGTTTAAGTTACAATGTAAACCGCTTTGATTGAAATGATAAAGTGATATAAAAAAAACCTGTTAAATAAATAAAATAAATAGAAACACAAACATGACAGCAAAAAGAGACCACATGGCCTATCTAGTCTGCCCTTCCATATCAACCACTACAACAGTCCCCTTTTTACCTTTAGAGATCCTCTGTTTGTCCCATGCTTTTTTGAATTCCGATACTGTCCTCATCTCTACCACCTCCACTGGGAGACTATTCCTCGCATCTGCCACTCTTTCTGTAAAGAAATATTTCTGCATATTACTTCCGAGTCTAACCCCTTTCACTCTCGTCCTATGTTCCCTCGTAGCACAGCTTGCTTTCCATCGAAAGAGGTTCTCCTGTGCATTTATGCCATGGACGTATTTAAATGATTCAATCACCTCTATCCTGCCTTTCCTCTAAGGTGTACATATTAAGATCCTTAAGTCTGTCCTCATATGCTTTATAATGAAGACCACTAACTATTTTAGTAGCCGCCCTCTGTACAAAGAGAACTCTACAAAGAATCCTCCAGTTAGGAGGCAAAAAACCTGTGAAATTGTTTTAAATAGTTGTTAAAAGACAAGTGGCAGATCAAAGGGGCAATTTGAAAGGCTCCCCCTCTATCAAACCAAGAACTGTGTGAATCACCCAGGAAATTGTTAAGAGATTACCTTAGAAGCGCAAATAAGGGCACTTGTAGCAAGTCAGCTTTTACTAAGTGTTCTTTCCTTCCCACCTCCCCCGACTCATCCACCTCAGGCATAATCTTAGCTTTATAGGCTTTTATATGGCGTGGAGTAGCAAACTAGTGGTTAGAGCAACTGCCTAGTACCCAGAAGATCAAGAGTTTGATTCCCACTGGCACTCCCTATGACCCTGGGCAATACACTTTACCCTCCTTTGCCTTGGAAGAAAACCATAGTTACTCACCTGTAACAGGTGTTCTCCTGGTATAGCAGAAATCAATCCTCACATATGGGTGATGTCGGCACTGAGAGTCTTTGCAGAAGCATCTCCCCAGCTTTCAAAGAAAACCTTTGGGAGATGCCACCATGCATGCGTGGTCCCCTTCCCGCCCAAGGGTGCCATCTTGCCTCAGTCAGATGACATAGCTAAAGACGGCAAAAATGATAGGAAAGCAACTCCATGGAGAGAAGGGAGGGTTATGTGAACTGATTCCTACTGTCCCCAGAGAACACCTGTTAGAGATATGTAACTATGCTTTCTCTGGGAACAAGCAGGAAGTCAGTCCTCACATATCGGACTCCCTAGCAACAGGCTATCAAAAGTCCATAGAAAAACAAGGATGGCCCAAAGGGGATCCATGAGCAGCAGCAATTGAGTCAAAGGATGCAGACTCCAGAAGGACCAGTGTATCCAGTGAGGCACCAATACTCTGGTAACCTGAACACAGAAGGGTCAGAGGGTAGGAGTTGCCTGAACAGAGCACAGAGCAGAGCCTGGCAAAAGGCGCTGTCCCATCAGAACTCCTTCTCTAGGCAGTAATGAGCTGTGAAAATATGGACTGAAGACCAGGTGGTGGACCTGCAGATGTCCATCATTGGGATGGAACACAGACTTGCCACAGAGACCGCCATGGCCCCGACATTGTGAGCCATGACCCAGCACCCCAGTGAGGCCAGCCTGTTCATAGGCGAGGGCAAGCTGAGAACGTGATAGGAAAGACCAAAGTAGATGAAAATACCGTAAACTTTATTTGAATGCCAATATAACCCAACACAGGCCGTGTTTTGTTTAGACTTCCTCAGGGGTAAAATGGCAAACTCAAAGACGGGATAATGCCGCCTTAGACATGTCCTGTATGAAATCTAGGAACGCCATGTCCTTGGGTGGGGATGGGTCCGAGGGTACTTTGCAGTGGCAATGGGTGTCTGGGGACTCCTCATCCTCGGTCTCCCAGTCCGAGTAATTGGTGGAGCCATCGAGGGAGGGCCAGGGCAGATAATCTGGCCCCAAGCCCAGTCTGGGTCCATCGGAGGCTTTGTGGCTGAAGCCTTGGGCACTTGCCAGGGAGAATCTCAGTTCCATGGACCAGGACAGACTGCTGTGGAGGATCGACTCGAGGCTGCATACTCTTGAGGATCAGCTCAATGTCCGGGGATGTCCTTGATGTCAAAGGCCCGGTGGTTTGGGCAGATGACCTGGCAGAGCCGGGCCGGGACTTAGGGCCCGCTGCTGATCTATGAAGGCAGACAAGCTGCTTTCAAAGGCCGCCATTTTGGTCTCCCTCTGCAGCAATTGATGCGGGCACCGAGGGGCTCAGGCCCAGTGCTGGTTCCTCTGAAGGAGAATCCTTGATGAGGATAGCCTTGGGGATGCAAGGTCAATCACCAGAGGATTCCTTTCAGGCAACCTTGGTAGGCTGCTCCTGCTCCACGCCGACAAGTGGTATGAACTGCATGATTTGGCTCGAGACTTACCCACCTTCTCGGATCAGTCCACGGACATGGCCCTCGAGGGTTTCTTTTTCTTCTTCTTGTGTTCCCTGACCTAGGAGCTCTGCTCGGAGGACCCGTGGCCTCGCTCGGGGTCCACAGAGTCACCATGGGAGTCTGAGGCCTCAGAGGGGACCTTGGAGCACATATCACTGGATACTCCAGGAAGAACTTGTCATGCTGCTGCTGCTGTTGCTGTCAGCTCTTGAGAGCCTTGGATGACATTTTCTTGCACAGGACAGTCTGCCAGGTTGTGGTCCAGCCCAAGGCAACAGAAGCAGCAGTCGTGCATGTCAGTGAGGGACATGACCCTCAAGCACTGATCACACTTCTTGCAGCCACTGGAGACCATGGGGGGGAAAAAAGGGCCCCAGCTAGGTCGAAGATCCGAGGCTCTTCCAGTGGTAAAAAAGGTGTGAACTGAACAGAGGAGAAAAAAGAAAATGTAAAACGGGCCCGAGACACGATGCTGAGGCAGCACACTCGGGGATGGGAAGTGTGTGCAAGACTGGAGAAGAGTAAACTCAAAAAAATAGAAATTACTTACCTGGTAATTGTAGTTCCTGGAGGGTCCAGTTTAGTCCTCCACATCCGGGTAGTGCACCTCCTCCTGCAGCCTGGAGACTGGACCAATCAAAATCTTCCTCTGTATGATCTATGCTGCCGGAGCTCCCATCAGCCCCCAGTGAACTAGTAACAAAGCAGACTAAAAAAAGCAACACCAGAGTCTACTGATAAGATATATTTACAATAAGAAATTGAAACTGAAACCCCTTATGAATTCGCTGACTCCCTCCCCAAACGAGGAAGCCAGAGTTTTGCCTATGGGTTCTACCGTCTCTTGGAAGAAGCGATAGTCCAAACTCAAGCCCCTGACAACAGGAGCAAGACAGAAAAAAAGGAAAATCCGACAGAAAGCCGCGTCCCGAAAAATGAAATACAGAAGGCCGAACGAACGTCGCCGAGATCAGAGACGCGCGCCGGAACAGATCAAATGACAGATAGGGTGGGAAGGAGGACTAAACTGGACCCTCCAGGAACTACAATTACCAGGTAAGTGTAATTTCTATTTCCTGAGCGGTCCTCCAGTTTAGTCCTCCACATCCGGGATGTAACAGAGCAGTTATCACTGGGCGGGACCTTGCCATCCGGCACGCAACACTGCCGAACCAAAACAAGAATCCCGAGCGGCGAGCACATCCAACCGGTAGTGCTTACTGAAGGCATGCAAGGACCAAGTCGCCGCTTTACAAATTTCCGCCGGCGGAACCAAGCTGTGTTCCGCCCAAGAAGCCGCATGAGCTCTGGTAGAGTGAGCCCGCAGACCCACCGGAACCGGCTGAGAGTGTAGAATATATGCCGACGCTATAGCCTCCTTGATCCACCTAGCAATGGACGCTTTAGCCGCCGCCTCTCCTCTTCGCGCTCCGCCAAAAAGCACGAACAAACGATCGGTCTTCCGGAAGGACTCGGAGACTTTCAAGTAACGCCGTAGGACCTGACGCACATCCAGGAAATGCAAGCCCTCGTCTCCAGCGCCAGCCGAACTGCCATGCAGGACCGGAAGAAAAACCGCCTGATTTAAATGAAAAGGCGACACCACTTTAGGCAAAAAGGAGGGAACGGGCCGAAGCACCACGCGGTCCTTAGAGATAGATAAGAACGGTTCCCGGCAGGAGAGCACCTGCAACTCGGAGATTCGGCGCACCGAGCAAATGGCCACCAGAAAAATTGTCTTGGGCGTGAGATCCTTGAGAGACGCCTGGCCAAGGGGTTCAAAAGGCTTGCCAACCAGAGCCCTCAACACCAGGTTCAAGTCCCACGAGGGCACTGCCACCCTACGCGAGGGCCGTAAACGGAACACCGCCTTGATAAAACGCTGTACGTCTGGATGAGAACCAAGAGTGAGACCTAGAACCTTGCCCCTGTAGCAAGCGAGAGCCGCAAGCTGAACTTTTAGAGAACTGGCCGCGAGACCCTTGTCAAAGCCGTCCTGCAAAAAACTGAGAACTATGGGCACTGAAGCCGTCGCCGCCCATACACCCTGACGTGAGCACCAGTCTTCAAAGATCCGCCATACCCGCACATAAGCAAGGGAAGTGGAAGACTTGAGCTCGAAGAAGAGTGGCAATAACCGCCGGAGTGTAACCCTTCTTACTCAACCGAGCCCTTTCAATGGCCAAACCGTAAGCGAGAATCGAGCCACCTGGGGCATCCGAAGCGGACCCTGCAGCAGAAGATCCGGCAGAGAAGGCAGGGTCCACGGAACACCGTCTCACAACCTCACCAGGTCAGCATACCACGGTCTTCTGGGCCAGTCTGGAGCCACCAGCAGCACTCGCCCTGGGTGCGCCTCGATGCGCTGAACGACCCGTCCGATTAATGCCCAAGGGGGAAAGACATAAAGGAGACCGTAATCCGGCCACGGCTGAATGAGGGCGTCGATCCCTTCGGACATGCGCTCTCTCCGCCTGCTGAAGAAACGCCCCGTCTTCGCTGATTGAAACGTGGCCATGAGGTCCATGAGGGGAGGCCCCCATCGGCGAACGAGTTGCGTGAAAATCTGCAGGTTCAGCTCCCATTCTCCGGGGTCGACGTGTACTCTGCTCAGATAATCCGCCGTCACATTGTCCTTTCCCGCTATATGCGCTGCCTATATCGCTGGAAGGCGGGACTGAACCCAATTGAATAAAAGCGCCGCTTCGTTCTCCATGGCAACACTGCCGGTGCCGCCCTGGCGGTTGATGTAGGCCACCATTGCGGAGTTGTCCGAGAGCACCCGCACCGGTCGCCCCCTCACTAACGGCTCGAGGGCAATCAGGGCCAGCCTCACCGCCCGAAGTTCGAGACGGTTGATCGACCACGACGCCTCCTGAAGAGACCACGTTCCCTGCGCAAATTGACTCTCGCAGTGAGCTCCCCAGCCGGAGAGGCTGGCATCCGTGAGAAACGGAATCCACAGGGGCGGCTCCAAGGGAAGCCCCTTCCGCAGGTTGTTCGCGCACAGCCACCAATGGAGCGACCGACGAACCATCAAGTGGGCAGGGCAACCGCATGTTCAACGAATCGAATTGATTCGACCACCGACGTAACAGAGCGCTCTGGAGGGGCCGCATATGGAACCGCGCCCAAGGAACTGCTTCCAGGGTCGCAGCCATAGTGCCGAGAAGCCGAAGGTACCACCATGCGGATGGGGCGGACATCCGTAGAAAAGAACGCACCAGGCCCTGCAATGCTTGGACCCGGCGCTCCGGCAAACACACCAATCCTCTCGCCGTGTCGAACCGCACACCCAGGTACTCTAGGGATTGAGTCGGTGACAAATGACTGTGTCGTTTATCACCCAGCCGAGGGACTGTAGCATGGACACCACTCTGCCCGTGACCTGCAAACTCTCGTTGTAGGACTTTGCTCGAATTAACCAATCGTCGAGATAAGGGTGAACGAGTATGCCTTCTTTGCGCAAGGCCGCCGCAACCACTACCATTACCTTTGTGAAGGTGCGCGGAGCTGTAGCTAGGCCAAACGGCATGGCCTGAAACTGAAAGTGACCGCACGGAAACGCAAACCGCAGAAACGTTTGATGAACCTCCCGAATGGGGATGTGCAAGTAGGCCTCCGAGAGGTCGAGAGACGTGCGAAACTCCCCCTGACGCACCGCCACAATGACGGATCATAAAGTTTCCATCCGGAAATGAGGAACCCGAAGACAGCGATTTACGCCCTTGAGATCTAGGATTGGCCGAAGCGACCCGTCCTTTTTGGGCACCACAAAATAAATGGAGTAGCGACCGAGGCCGCGCTCGGAAGGAGGCACCGGAATGACCGCCCCTAAGGCTAAGAGGCGGAGCAAAGTCAACCGAACCGCCCGCGCCTTTTGAAGGCCTGTGCTGGGAGAGAGGACAAAGGAATCCGGGAGCGGGCAGGCAAACTCTAGAGCATATCCGTCTCTGATTATCTCCAGAACCCATTGATCTGAAGTGATTTGGACCCAGGAAGGAAGAAAGAAAGTCGCGTAAACGACCTCCGATGACTAGATTTCCCTCCTTAGTCCTCCTCGCTTCATTGTGGCTTTCGACTAAAAGGAAGCAGACGTGGAAGAAGCAGCTCCCGAGAAACCTCTGCCCGCTCCTCGAAACCCTCGGAAACCCTGGGATCGAGAGCCAAAGCGACCCCGTTGGGAACTCCAAAGACGGGAAGAGCGAAATCTGCGGAAGTCTCGAAACTGACCTCGCGCAGACAGCAAATTCCTACTCAGCTTAGGCTTATCCTCAGGCAGTCTACCGCCTTTTGACTCCCCGAGGTCCTTAACCAACTGATCTAGAGCGTCTCCAAACAACAACTTGCCCTTGAAAGGAAGTTTACTGAGACGAGACTTGGACGAAGCGTTGGCCGCCCAATTGCGCAACCAGATAGAGCGGCGAGCCGCCACTAAGGAAGCCATACTATTAGCCAGAGTACGGATTAAGTCATAATGCACATCTGCCAGATAAGCCGAGCCAGACTCCAGCCAGGTTACCTCTAACAAACCCTGCTGATCCAAACCAGAAGCGGTGCGCAGGTGCTGAGCCCAACGCAAACAGGCCCTAGCCACCCAAGCGCCACAGACAGAGGCTTGCAGAGAAGGCATTGGTGTCAAAGGCTTGCTTCAGCAAACTGTCTACCCTCTTGTCCTGCGCATCCTTTAAGGCCGCACTGCCTTCAACAGGAATGGTGGTCTTCTTGGTAACCGCCGAAACCGCAGCATCAACTCGAGGTGACAAACCTCTCTTTGTCTTTGTCAGCCAAAGGGTACAGACGATACATCGTCCGAATCCCTTTCAGACCGGAATCGGGCTGATCCCACTCCGTCTGAATCATCTGTTCCACTACTCGGTGTACTGGGAAGACCACTTGAGACTCCCGCACGGCCTGGATAAGAGGATCTTCTAAACCGTCCTCCTCGAGAGGACGAGACACTGCCAGATTGAGCATCTGAAGAGATTCAGTGATCAGAGGCACCAGCTCTTCTCTATGAAACACCCGAATAATGCGGGCCTGTTCCTCCAGCTCCGGGATCTCGCCATCCTCCAACTCCTCAACACCAGGTTCAGGATCTACGTCCACCTCCAGATCCTGCCAACTCAGCTCGTCCTGTTCCACGTCCAAGGACTTCAAGCGTTTGGCGGAATGGGGGAAACTGCGCCGGGGCTCCTCAGCTTTTAACGAAGGCAGGGACGCCGGCCAGGACTCGGGCAACTTACCGGAGCGACTTAAACGAAAAGCCTGGTGCATGAACAAAACAAGATCTGGAGAAAAATCCGCGGAAAGGGACGCCACCTCATCCATTGGTAATGTGCCAGTTTGTCCTAAGATAGGGGCGGCAGGGCCCGAGGGGGGGGGGCCCAGACGAGGGACCGCTCTCCATGAGCACCAAAGGACTGTCAGAGTCCGTCAGCTCTTTAGAAGGCTCGGAGACTGAGGAAACCGAGGCACAGGTTTTGCACAGGCCAGAGTCCGCCATCAGCACTCTGCGCGATCCGCAGAACACGCCCTGCGGTTTAGTAGTCATGCTAGACCCGGAGGCGGCCTGAAATTATCTAGGGAAGAGATAATCACACCAAAAAGAAAAATAGTTGAAGCCCCTAGCTGATTAATGTAAAAAATTTTTTTTTTTTTTTTTTTTTTTTTTAAATTTAAAATATCAGGCCTGCATGCTGCGAAGTCCACAGGCAAAATCGCCACAAAAAGAGCCTGAAAAAACGCAAGGGGAACGCATGCCCATCTATTGAAGTGGGCAAGCAGGAAACATAAACGGGAACGAAAATGGCCGCCGGCAGTCTGTCAGCGCCGAAATTAAAAGGGCGCGAAAATTAAACAAAACAAATGAAGAAACAAAAGAACTGAAATAAAAAAGAAATTGCCCCCCAATCTCGATTTACTGCAAAGGGGAAGGCAGGGACCGATGAACAGACGTCGGGAGCAGTCTCACCGCCCGAATCGAGTGCGGGAGCACAGCCCCGCGCTGGACTTACCAGACAGGCAACAGCCCTGCAAAAGTAAGCAGAAGGAAGGCAAAAAGGTCCCTGAACCAAGCAGAAGCACGGTAAAGGCAGATCTCTTCCCCGTACAGTCAAGGGGGGAGATCAAACCAACCAGACTGCCATCACTCCTCCCAATAGCAGGCAGAAGACCCAAGCAGACCTGGCTTCTCCACACCGGCGTGCCTTTTTTTTTTTTTTTAAAGAAACAGCTACCTATAAATAAATAAAGGAAAATGTTCCCAAATAAAGTAAAACTCTATAGTGTTGCTCTCAAAGTGTCCCTAAGTGTACCTAACACAGGCACACACGTCCTCCAGCTGCAAGGAGACTGGACACACTGGGGGCTGATGGGAGCTCCGGCAGCATAGATCATACAGAGGAAGATTTTGATTGGTCCAGTCTCCAGGCTGCAGGAGTAGGTGCACTACCCGGATGTGGAGGACTAAACTGGAGGACCGCTCAGGAACATACTTTTTCAAGGGGAAACAGACAGACGTCTGGTGGGCTCCATGGAAAAAAGAAGACCGAGGCAAGATGGCACTCGTGGGTGGGAAGGGGACCATGCATGCATGCACTGTTCCCTCTAAGCTGTGCGCGTGCGCGCGCACACACACCTCGCCGAGTGAGCGCACATACTTTACAACAGCGCGCACAAAAATTACGGTTCTGATTCTGATAGAAAACACAGACGTCTTAAAATTTAAAAGTTGTTGTGTATTTACGGTTTTCACAAGTTCTACAATATTTTCTAGTGCAATCAATGTGGTGTACATACTGTATTCTGACGTGTAGTCAAATTTTAAAGTATATAACTCTGAGTGTTATTATGTGGCGCACAAAAATTTAACCTTCCTTCAAAAGCTGCACAGCTGGTATTTTATGCGCACACAACCTACAGAAAATTAGAGGGAACATTGCATGCATGGTGGCATCTCCCAAAGGCTTTCTTTGAAAGCTGGGGAGATGCTTCCATGAGGGCTCTGTTGGCGCCGCCATCATCCATATGTGAGGACTGACTTCCTGTTTGTTCCAGGAGAAAAAGCTGACAATCTACTTCCAATGATATATTACCAAGAAAACCCAGAGGCAGCTGGGTTGCCAGGATTGACTTGACTGCACTAAACATTTACCAATTAAAGGGGAAGAGGTTGTCAAATTCACTTTCAGGTTCAGCTGGTTATCCTCACCAGAAATAGATTAATTAAGGCCCTGACATTAATTAATCTTGAGATGAACCAAGTCCCTTAAAACATATTAGGCATAGTTGTATCAGTACAAGTATCCCTAGTAACTTTAAGTAGACAACTTAAATAAAGCGTAGTTACTCACCTGTAACAGGTGTTCTCCAGGAGCAGCAGGAATCAGTCCTCACTTATGGGTGACGTCGGCGCCGACGGAGCCCTCGCGGAGCAATTTTCCCCAGCTTTCAAAGAAAGCCTTTGGGAATTGCAGCGCGCATGCGCGGTCGTCTTCCCGCCCGAAGGAGCCATCTTAGCCAGTCAGATGACATAGCTAAAAAGACAGCATAAAAATTAGCAAAAAGAACATAAGCAGACGATTGCAACAACAAGGGGAGGAGGGAGGGTAGTGAGGACTGATTCCTGCTGCTCCTGGAGAACACCTGTTACAGGTGAGTAACTACGCTTTCTCCAGGACCAAGCAGGAAGTCAGTCCTCACTTATGGGACTCCCAAGCTCAAGGCTACCGGAGACCCTAAGCACAAAAATGAGCTCCCTCTAGCTCAGCAGCACAGAAGGATAGAATCTTCGCTGAATTATCACCCACCGGTAGCCCACATCCGGGATGGAGGGTAGGAGTTGCTCAGACCTCAAAGAGATTACGGAGGACTGCCTGTCCGAAAGCACTGTCCCTACGGGACTCCCTCTCGAGACAGTAATGGACCGCAAAAGTCTGGCTCGAAGACCAAGTAGCGGCCCGGCAGATGTCTGCCAGCGGAACAGAGCGGAGGTAAGCCACTGACGTAGCCTTTGCCCGAATGCAATGAGCCGTGACTCAACTTTCTAAGGAGAGTCCGGCTGCCCCATAAGCCCAAGAGATACAGTCCGCAACCCAGATGGACAGAGTACGCTTGGAGACCGGGAGCCCCAATTTATTGGGGTCAAAAGAGACAAAAAGCTGAGCAGCTTTACGGTGCTCCCGCGTACGGTCAAGGTAGAAGTTCAAAGCCCTTCTACAGTCCAGGGTATGGAGGACCGTTTCAGCTCGGCTGGAGTGTGGTCTGGGAAAGAAGGTTGGAAGTACCACCTCCTGATTGATGTGAAAAGGGGAGACCACTTTAGGCAGAAATTTTGGGTGAGTCCGTAGGACTACCCTATTTTTGTAGAACCTAGTGTAAGGGGGATCAGAAACGAGGGCCTGCAATTCACTTACGCGTCTAGCGGAAGTGAGGGCTATCAAGAACAGTGTTTTCCAAGACAGAAAACGGAGAGAACAGGTAGCCATAGGTTCAAAAGGCGGACAGGTGATCCGCTGCAAAACCACATTCAGGTCCCAGTCAGGCGCTGGCGGCCGGAGGTGGTTTAAGTAGAAGGAGACCTCGGAGAAACCTCGCTACGAGAGGGTCGCTTGAGAGAGGTCTACCGTCCACCGGCACATGATGTGCCGAAAGAGCACTGAGGTGAACTTTGACGGAGTTGGACTTAAGTCCCAGATTAGAGAGGTGTAGCAAGTACTGCAAGATCACCGACACCGGGCAGGAGAAGGGATCCTGAGACTGTTGGGTACACCAGACTGCAAAGCGACGCCATTTAAGGGCGTAGCATTTGCGGGTAGAAGGCCGTCGCGAAGCTAAGACGACCTCCTCCACCTCCGCCGGCAGGAGAAGGGGAGCAAGGACTACCCTCTCAGCAGCCAGGCCATGAGGTTGAGAGACCTGAGGTTGGGGTGCAGTAGGGACCCCTGATCCTGAGTGAGGAGATCCGGTTGTACCCCCAGAGGAATTGGATCCTCCACCGCCAGTTGCAGTAGGAGCGGAAACCACGGCTGCCTGGGCCAGCGAGGGGCCACCAGGATCATGAAGGCCGTGTCTCGGAGAACCTTGAAAAGAGTCCGAGAGACTAGCGGGATGGGAGGGAAAGCGTACAGAAGGCTCCCCCCGACCATGAGATCAGAAAAGCGTCCGCCGCAACCCGAAGGGGGTGTGGCTGACGAGAGCAGAAGCGAGGAAGCTGCCGGTTGTGAGGACTGGCAAAGAGATCCACCGTGGGGAGGCCCCACTTGAGGAAGAGCTTCTGAACTACCAAGGGATCCAGACGCCACTCGTGCGGCTGGAGGACCCTGCTGAGTTTGTCCGCAAGGCAATTTTCTTGGCCCGGGAGATAAACTGCCTTGAGGAGAATGCCGTGGCTGACGGCCCAAGAGCAGAGCTTCTGTGCCTCCCGGCAGAGGAGGAAGGAGCCCGTGCCCCCCTGCTTGTTCACGTAGAACATGGCAACTTGATTGTCCGTCTGGACAAGGACGGACTGGTGGGAAGTCAGGTGGGAGAAGGCCTTGAGAGCTAGGCGGATCGCCCTGAGCTCCAGGAAGTTGATCTGCTGAGCAGACTCCCACGTGGTCCAGAGGCCCTGAGTACGTGCCCCTTGGCAATGTGCTCCCCAGCCCAGGAGGGATGCATCGGTGGTCAGCACCCGGGTCGGCTGAGGTGACTGGAAAGGCATTCCGAATAGGAGGTTCGGCTGCCGGAGCCACCACCGGAGAGACGAGATCAGCGGCTCGGAGACGCGCACTAGGTCTGCTAGGCCGCCTGTGGCTTGACGCCACTGCTGGCGGAGACACCATTGAGCAGACCGCATATTCAGGCGGGCATTGGGGGTCACATGGACGGTGGAAGCCATATGGCCGAGTAGTCTCAGGAAGCGCCTGGCGGAGACCAGGGGCTGGCTGCGAAAGCGGTCGGCTAGGTCCATGAGCCGTTGAGCCCTGTCGAGCGGTAGGTATGCTCGCGCCTGAGGAGTGTGCAGCCTTGCGCCGATGAACTCGAGATCCTGTGAGGGGAGCAAAGTGGACTTTGCGAAGTTTATAACAAAGCCCAAGTGCTGCAGAAGAGTCACCATGCGGCGCGTGGCGTTGGTGACCTCCCGAGCGGACGCTGCTCTGATGAGCCAGTCGTCGAGGTACGGAAAGACAGAGGCCGTGAAGCCGGAGATGGGCTGCCACGACCGCGAGACATTTTGTGAAGACTCGCGGTGCGGAGGACAGGCCAAAGGGCAGTACTCTGTACTGGTAATGATTTCCTGCCACCACAAACCTTAGGTATTGGCGGTGGCTTGGGTGGATGAGGATGTGCGTGTAGGCATCCTTTAGATCCAAGGAGCATAGCCAATCTCCCTGCTGGAGGTAGGGCAGAAGGATTCCAAGGGTAAGCATTTTGAACTTCTCCCGCACAAGGAACTTGTTGAGGTTGCGCAAGTCCAGGATGGGTCTGACGCCCCCTGTTCTCTTTGGTATCAGAAAATACCTGGAATAAAAGCCTTGACCTCTCAGGTGGTGTGGCACCGGTTCCACCGCCTGTTCCTGCAGAAGACCTGCTAACTCCTGAAGGAGTAATTCCCTGTGCAGAGGGGGTCGCGGAGGTTCTCCCGGAAAATAGGAGGGAGGAACCTGGTGGAAGTGGAGAAGATAGCCTTCTCGCACGACTTGAAGCACCCAGGCATCTGCGGTGACGCTGGACCACCTGTGGGCGAAGTGAACCAGCCGGCCACCGGTGCTGGGAGGAACCAGCAGGGGGGGAAAGGCTATGCTGTGTGAGTCAAAAACCCCCACCCTGCTGAGCAGGGGCTGGTGGTGCAGGCTTGGGGGCTTGCTGCCTACGGGACCCGTTACCCCGTCCCTTGGCCTGCTGGCCCTGTTGGGGAGCTGCAGGGGCCTGATAATGGGGGTATTGTTTGTAGGCAGCCGCCTTCCTCGGGTAAAAGGACTTTTTCCCCGAGCCCTTCTTTTTCTGGGAAGGGGCGGAGGTCTTCCTAGAAAGCCTGGTCCTGGTGAGAGTCTCAGTCTCAATTTGCGCAACCTTTTCCGCCATGGGCTTGCCAAAGAGGTTCTCGCCTTGGCAGGGGACATCGACCAACTTGTCCTGCACCCAGGGCTCAAGGTCTGACGACTGAAGCCAAGCCTGTCGGCGGGCACCGATGCCGGCTGCGGCCACTCGAGCCGATGCTTCAAAGCCATCATAGGCTGCTCAGGACATGAACTTTGAGCATTCCCGAATGCCAGAGGACAAGGCTAGGAACCTCCGCAAGGGTTCCTCGGACAGACCAGCGGAGAATCCGGCTAGCTCTTTAGCCAGATCCCGGAGATACATGCCCATGTATAGCTGGTAAGTCTGGACACGACATGCGAGCATAGAGCCCTGGAAACACTTCTTGCCAAGGCCATCCAGGTTACGGGCCTCCCTTCCAGGAGGCACCGAGGAGTGCATCTTCTGGCTCTTAAGACGATGCATGGCCGATTCCACTACCATGGAATGGTGTGGCAGCTGTGCCTTTTGAAAGCCAGGGCTCTTGCGGACTCGATAGATAGAATCGACCCGCTTGCTCAGGACCGGCGAGGAGGCCGGACTCTCCCACATGCGGAAGAGTAGTCGTTCCAGCATAGGAGGAACCGGTACAGTAAAGTGTTCCCTCGCGGGAGAGTCATACTGGAGGGCGTCGAGCTCTTCGGCTCAAGGCTCCTCCTCGGGATCCGCAGGGAAGGCCAAAGCCTTGGCCATATCCCTAACGAAGTCCGAGAACCGGGCATCCTCCGGGGGGGACTGCTTCCGAGGCTCGGACTCCGGTGAGTCCGATGGGACACACCGAGTCCGGAAAGAATCAGGCGACTCTTCCTCCTCAGACTCCCAGACCGACTCCGACGAGGACTCGGTGGGGTCGGCCCGGGCAGGGTGCGGCGCCAGCCGCCCCGACGCCGAGGGAGTCGGCGTCGGCGACCTCGGTCCCGAACGGGAGGCCGAGGGTGACCTCGACCGAGGATCGACTCGAGTTCTCATCGACTCGAGGATCGGCTCGGTCTCCGGGGTCGACTTGGACGTCGACGGCCCGGCCGTCGGGGCAGCGGCGCCAGCGAAGCCAGTGAGCAGTGCCCTCTGCTGGTCCATGAAGGCAGACAGTCTGCTCTCCAAGGCCGTCAACCTGAGTCCGAGCTCAGGTGACCCAGCAGCCCCCGACTCGGGCCCCGACGGCGTCGGGCCCGACGTCGGCTGTCGCGGAGGCGAGTCCAGAAGGACCACAGGACTTACCCGGGCAGGCATCTCCGACTCCAGGCGAGGCCGCTTCGGGATGTGTTCCTTCTCCAAGGACCCGGGGCGGCTGTCGGGGCTATGCGACCTGGCCCTCGCGGAACCAGGAGCGTCCACCGACGCCGCCCTCGCGGGTTTCACCTTCCGACGATGGTCCCCGGAGGGAGAACCCCAGTCGGAGGAACTCCGTCGACGGTCCGAGCTGGAGCCTTTCGACGCGGAGGCCTCCGACGAGGTCCGGGTACGGCTGGGGTCAGCGAAGATTCTCTCACGCTGATGCCGCCGACTTCTCAACGCCTTCGAGGACATTTTGCTGCAGGGCCCACAGATCAGTTCCTCATGATCCGGGCCCAGGCAGCGGAGGCAAAAGTCGTGTGTGTCGGTTAGTGACATATTTCGGTCACACCGACCACACCGCTTAAACCCACTGGCAGCCATCGGGGGAAAAAGGGCCCCTGCGAGGTCAAAGGACCGGGCTGCCAGGGAAAAACCGAAAACGAAAGCTGACCAAGTCAGAAAAACCGAAAAAAGTAAGAGGACTCGTGACCGGCGTCGCGAGTCCGGGCGGGAAAAAGGATCGGCGTCGAACCGAAGGAAAAAAGGATAAAATAAAGAAGAAAATCGACTTTTTCGCGGGGACAAGACGGGGACGTCTGTAGGGCTCCGCGGAAAAAAGAAGACTGGCTAAGATGGCTCCTTCGGGCGGGAAGACGACCGTGCATGCGCGCTGCAATTCCCAAAGGCTTTCTTTGAAAGCTGGGGAAAATTGCTCCGCGAGGGCTCCGTCGGCGCCGACGTCACCCATAAGTGAGGACTGACTTCCTGCTTGGTCCTGGAGAACTAAACAAAACCTTAAAACTAAGATGCAAAAAGCAGTCCAGCAGCGAAATGGGGGCTACCCAATCTATTGCACTGAGTGTGGCATGTACGATTTTCTCCTAGGTGGTGAGGGGTCTTACATGTATACTAGGTGCAAGGAGTTCTTTGTCCTCACGGAATGAGTGTGATCTCTGGAGGCTAAAGTAGCAGACTTGGAGGTATATAGATGAGACCTACAGGGACATAGTACTGAAAGTACCACCTCCAGTCTGGCAGCCTCTCAGTTGCCATGGAGGAGAGGGCTCATATGAAAGGAGAGCATCACCTTAGTGTGGCAGGACTTGACCCTGAAGCTAGGACCTGTCCTCCAGGTGATGTAAAACCCTCTTGCACAGAGGAGGTTTCGCCAGGGACATGTGCCCATGAGGGAAGAGTTAGGATGACATAGTTGGTGATTCAATCGTTAGGCATGTAGACAGCTGGTTGGCTGGTGGACGTGAGGATTGCCTGGTAACATGCCTGCCTGGTGCGAAGGTAGCAGACCTCACGCGCCACCTAGACAAGGTCTTAGACAGTGCTGGGGAGGAGTCTGTTGTCTTGGTACATGTTGGTACCAATGACATAGTAAAGTGTGGGAGGGAGGTTATGAAGGCCAAATTTAGACTTTTAGATAGGAAGTTGAAATCCAGAACTTCCAGGGTAGCATTCTCAGAAATGCTTACTGTTCCATGCGCAGGACACAAAGGCAGGCAGAGCTCCGAAGTCTCAATGCATGGATGAGATGGTGCAAAGGAGGAGACAAAGAATTTTTTGTTTCTGTCTTTACTGAAGATGATGTAGGGAAGTTACCCATGCCTGAAATGGTATTTAAAGGTAATGTATTGGAAAAATTGAAAGAAGTAATCGATAAACCGGGAAGATGTATTACAACTATCTGATAAACTGAAGAGTAGCAAATCACCTGGACCAGACAGTATACATCCGAGGTTGCAGAAAGAATTGAAATATCAGATTGAAGACCTATTAGTAATTTGTGAACTATCGTTAAACTCATCTGTAGTACCAGAAGACTGGAGAATGGCCAATGTAACGCCAATTTTTAAAAAGGGTTCAAGGAGTGATCCGGGAAACTACAGCCAATGAGCCCAACGTCAGTACCAGGTAAAATTGTAGAAGCCATTATAAAGAATAAAATTACTGAACATGTAGATAGTCATGGTTTAATGGGAGAAAGCCAACACAGATTTAGCCAAAGAAAGTCTTGTCTTACTAATCTGTTATATTTTTTTGAAGGTGTGAACAAACAGGTAGACCAAGGTGAACCAATTGATATAGTGTATCTGGATTTTCAGAAAGCCTTTGACAAGGTCCCCCGTGAGAGATCCTTGGCGAAAATAAAAAAAAGTTATGGGATTGGAAGGAAGTGTACTATTGTGTATCAGGAACTGGTTAAAAGATAGAAAGCAGAGTAGGGATTTTCTCAATGGAGAAAGGTGAATAATGGAGTACCCTGGGGATCTGTGCTGGACCCGCTGCTTTTAACATATTCATAAATGACCTGGAAATAGGAATAAGTGAGGTGATCAAATTTTTAGATGACATACAATTATTCAAAGTTCATAAAACAAGAGAATTGTGAAAAATTGCAAGACTACCTTGATATATTGGAAGACTGGACATCCAAATGGCAGATGAAATTTAGTGTGGACACTTGCAAAGTTATGCACCTAGGAAAGAACAACCCAAACTATGGTTACACGATGCAAGGTTCCACATTAGGAACCACCACCCAGCAAAAAGATTTAGGCAGCATTGTGGATAACAAGTTGAAACCCTCGGCCCAATCTGCAGCAGCAGCCAAGAAAACAAATAGAATACTAGGAATCATAAGGAAAGGAATGGAGAATAAAACCAAGGATATCATAATGCCTCTTTATCGTTCCATGGTGTGACTACATCTTAAATATTGCGTTCAGGTCTGGTCACCGTATCTTAAAGGATATAGCAGAATTAGAAGAGGTACAGAGAACAGCCACCAAACTGGAAAAGGGGATGGAAGGATACACCTATAAGGAAAGGCTTAAAAGTTAGGGCTCTTCAACTTGGAAAAATGACTGCTAAGGGGGAGATATGATAGAGGTTTAAAAATTAATCAATGGAGTGGAACGCATAAACGTACACAGTTTTTTCTCACCATCAAGAAGTTGAAAAACTAAGGGACACTCAATGAAACTACAACGTAACCCATTTAAGACTAATAAGAGAAAATATTTTTCACTCAATGCGTAATCAAACTCTGGAATACGTTACCAGATAAACATAAACAGATGATATAGTAAAAGCTGTTAGTGTAGCCGAGTTTAAAAATGGTTTGGACAAGTTCCTGGAGGAAAGGCCCATAACCATTATTAAAAAGGACCCGGGAAATCCACTGCTTTCCCTGGGATGAGCACTGTAGAACCTGTGTGCCTTTTTGGGATCCTGCCAGGTACTTGTGACCTGGATTGGCCGCTATTGGAAACAGGATACTAGGCTTGATGGACCTTGGTCTGAGCCAGTATGGCATTTCTTATGTTCTTAAGATCAAACAGAGCATATACCAAAGAAGCCAACCCAAGAAAGAGGATCCCTTTCAAATCAGATTCTTTTTAACATCTTTGTTAGTGATACTGTGGAAGGGCTGTCAGGTAAGGTTTGTCTCTTTGCAAATGATACCAAAATCTGCAATAGAGTAGATAACCAAGGAAGGCGTAGATAACATGAAGAGCAGCTTGAAGAATGGTTGAAAATTTGGCAACTGAGATTTAATGCTAAAAAAATGCAGGGTCATGCATTTGCGCTGCAAAAGCCCAAAGGAGCAGTACAGTGTAGGGGGTGAAGTACCTCTGTCCACAAACGAACAGCAGGATCTAGGTGTGATTGTGTCCAATGATCTTAAAAGTGGCTAAACAGGTAGACAAGGTGATGGTGAAATCCAGAAGGATGCTTGGGTACATAGGGAGAGGAATGGCCAGCAGAAAAAAAAAAAAAAGAAAAAAAAAAAGGAGGCGATAGACACTGTCTAAATCTTTGGTGCGATCTCATTTGGAGTATTGTGTGGAATTCTGGAGACCACATCTTCAAAAGGATATAAACAGGTTGGAGTCTGTGCAGAGGGTGGCTACTAAAATGGTTAGTGGTCTTCGTTATAAAGTATGAGGACAGACTTAAGAATCTTTAAATGAAAGGCGGGCTAGAGGAGATAAGATAGACATTTAAATACCTCTGTGGCATAAATGCACAGGAGAGTCTCTTTCAATTGAAAGCAAGCTCTGCTACAAGGGGACATAGAATGAGGGTGAAAAGGGATAGACTCAGGAGTAATAGTCGGAAATATTTCTGTATGAAAATGGTGGTAGATGTGTGGAATAGTCTCCCAGTTGAGGTGAGGATAATATCTGAATTCAAAGTAGTATGGGACAAACACAGAGGATTTCTAAAGGAAAAAAGGGAACTATTGTAGTAGTCGATTTGGAAGGGCATATTAGATAGGCCATGTTGTCTATTTCTACCATCATGTTGCTATCCAGAATAGGCCTGAAGGAGCCCATGCCTCCGGATGTCTCATTTTCAAATGAAGCCCTGAGAACAATCATTCAGGTGGTGCAAAAAAGGAGAATTCCTTACTTCCCTGGACCTCGCAGAAGCCTACCTTCATATCATGATAGAAGAGGATCAGCAACGTTTTCAGCAATTTTCCATTCTGGGTGCACACTATCAGTTTTGTGTCCTGCCTTTCAGCCTGGCCATAGCACCCAGGACCTTTTCCAAGGTTATGGCGATTGTTTCAGCAGTTCTTCGTTAAAAGGGCATCTGCATGCACCTGTACCTGGATGATGGGCTCATTTGGGCCATCACCATAAGGCCTCCATGGCCACAACCTGGGTGGTGCAGTTCCTGGAAAGGCTGGGCAGAGTAATGAATCATGTTAAGCATCACCTTAGACCCTCTCTCAGCTTCTGTTGTATCTCGGCGTGCTTTTCAATAACCAGACCAGTCAGGTCTTTGTGACAGCCAAGACACACTCCAAGCTGTTGTCTCTAACTGCTTTCTGGCAGCAAAGGGCTCTCAGGGCTTTGGATTGCCTGCATTTGCTGGGAATGATGGCTACAATCTAGTTGGTACACTGGATATAGGCATATATGTGGTCGCTCCAAAGAGTTCTCCTATCTCTATGGTCCCCACTTTTAGAGGACACTGTTCACTTTCCCACTTCTGGCAGGAGCTTGCAGCCTGCATGATGGTCTTGCCCATCCAATCTGATGCCAATCTGCACTGAAAAGGATCTAGGCATCATCGTAGGTAATATGTTGAAACCCTCTGCTCAGTGTGCCATGGCAGCCAAAAAGACCAATAGAAGACTAGGAATCATAAGGAAAGGAAAGGAGAATAAAACTAAGAATATTATAATGCCTCTGTATCGCTCCATAGTGCGCTGCACCTTGAATAGTATGCCCTATCTTAAAAGGAAAAACACAGATCAGAAAAGGTACAAAGAGTGACCAAAAATAAAGGGGATGGAAGGAAACCCCCTGTGAGGAAATGTTTGGGGCTCTTTAGCTTGGAAGAGACAGCTGAGAGGAGATATGATAGAGGCCTACAAAATAATGAGTGGAGTGGGAAGCGTAAACATAGATCAGCTGTTTACTCCTCCTTCACAGTACTACCTTTTAACTTTTGAAAGGGAGACTGATAAAATGAGGAAAATAGTTAAGAAAAAACTAAAAGGAGCAGTTGCAAAGGTTAAAGACTTGCATCAACTTGGGTGTTATTTAAAAATGCTATCTTGGAAGCCCAGACCAGCTGTATTCCATGCTTTAAGAAAAGTGGAAGGAAGTCCAAAAAACTGCCAGCATGGTTTAAAGGTGAGGTCAGAGAGGCTGTTGCCAAAAAAGCATCTTTCAGGAAATGGAAAAAAGAGCCAAATAATGAAAACTGGAAACAGCACAAGCACTGGCAAGTTAGATGCAAGGCATTGATAAGGCAGGCAAAGGTTAAATTAGACTTAACTGCTAATTGTTGTTCCTTGCGGAACTCTAGTCCAGTCCCGGAACCATAGAGTTGTCAACCTCCTCCAGCAGCCTTGGAGACTGAAATACATCATCGCTTTGCTGGCACCAGTATAAGTAGGCAAGGACCGCCCCCTCTCACCAGTACCTATTGACAAAGCACACTAAGCAGAACAAATAAGGAGAATTAACCAGAATACATTCAACATAGCAATATATATATATATATACGGAACAGAATATTTCATGTTCCACTTCAAGTAATTATTATTATTTTTTATTTTTCATTATTTTTTATTTATTTATTTTTTATTTGTTTCTTTAACAAATTAATTGCATTCATCGACTGTGTCTGAATAAGAATATCGTCTGACAACACAGAAGCGCCGTACCACACCACCTCCTAAGAGGATGGACAGGCAAGAGCGCTACGCAAGAGGGTCCTCCAATGGCTTCATCCTGCGCCACCCAGAAGGAAAGACAACGCAGAGCACCCACGGGAGCCGAAACAATCAGGCTGGCAACTCTTTAAACCAAAGGAGGGATCCGGGACTGGACTAGAGTTCCGCAAGGAACAACAATTAGCAGGTAAGTCTAATTTACCCTTCCTTAGCGTCCCTCTAGTCCAGTCCCGGAACCATAGAGGATGTAACAGAGCAGTGAACATCAACGGGAGGGACAAGCAAGCCCAGCCTGAAGCACCGCTGAGCCGAAACGCAAAACATCCAAGCGGTATTGCTTGGCAAAGGAACGTAAGGATGACCAAGTCGCCGCCCTACAGATGTCGCCCACTGAGACCAGACTGAACTCTGCCCAAGACGCCGCCTGCGCCCGAGTGGAATGAGCCCGAAGACTCTGCGGAACCACCTTGCCTTTCAAGATGTAGGCCGATGCAATACCAGCGGGAAATAGACGACTTCGCCGCCGCTTCTCCCTTACGCGGTCCCCCAAACGCCACAAAAAGTCGATCCGATCGCCTAAAGGACACCGTCCGGGAGAGATACTTCTTGAGAACCCTGCGGGCGTCCAACAGCTGCAACTGACCCCCAGATCCGGCCCCATCGCGGTCGGAGAACACCGGAAGAGAGACCACTTGGTTAACATGAAAAGCGGACACCACCTTGGGTAAGAACGCCGGAACGGTACGGGGAACCACCTTGTGGTCGGTAAAAGAGATAGGGCTCCCTACAAGACAAGGCCTGTAGCTCCGAGATCCTCCTAGCCGAACAAATCGCCACCAAGAAAACTGTCTTCAATGTGAGATCTTTTAGCGAAGCAGTGGACAACGGCTCAAACGGAGGAGCCAGCAAGGCTTCCAACACCAAATTCAAATCCCACGGAGGAACAGCACAGCGCCGAGGCGGCCGCATGAGCAACATCGCCCTCCAAAACCGGCGGACATCGGCGTGGGCCCCGAGAGGCTGACCCTGCACTTCCGCCAGCACTCGAATCACACCTTTGCCACAGAAGGCAAATCAGACTCTAGTCACGTCAACTCCCTGAACCTTTCCTGTTCCAGGCGAGTAGACTGCCGTAAATACTGCGACCACAGGAAGCATGCTCTCGTTCCCCCAGACACCCCCAATGGGAGCCTGCAAGGACAGAGCAGTGCCCCCAACGATCGATTCAGTGAACCACCTACGCTATCGCGCGCTAAAGAAGATCGCTAGGGCTCTCTTCCAGACAGTGAGTCCACACCTCCTGGAAGTGCAAGGTGTGCACCCACAAACGTAGTACCGAGGCCTGCGCCTGCCTAGTCTCAAAATGTCAATCAAGAACAGGCCAATTCAGGACAGCTGAATACGTTGTGGGTTTTGTTTTGTTTTTTGTACAAAGACATCTCTTAACCAAAAATTCCTTCAGCCGATGTGGAGAAGCTATTTCCGCGCCAACACAATGCAGCAGAAAGAACTCCCTATGACAGGCATAGAAATCCACAGCCTTCCTGCTAGAGGAACGCCCCATTCCGTCTGCCTGCACCAAGCTGGACATTCCCTTTTTTTTTTTTTTTTTCCTTTTTAAGGTCAACTAGCCCCTGGTGTTAGAAAATATAGCTTTCCCATTCCACAGTGGCAATTGAGTCAGCAAAGAAGAAGCCGAGAACCCGCAGCGAAGTTCCCATTATACCACCTGGTAAAGACTACACTTCTAGACCCATGAAGCAAAAAGCATGCAAGAGTGCATTGTGTCCTGCCAGTAGCTGATCGAACTTATGTGTGTCACTACGGCTTCTTTCGGGATTGAAGGAATGCTCTGGGAGAATTCTTTGGGCAGACACCGATTCACCCTCTGAAAATTCAGAATCGGGCGAAACGAGCCTTACTTCTTTGGAACCACAAAGTAGAGGGAGTATCAACCGTATTGGGCTGCCGGCACCGGCACCACCGCTTTAAGTTGAAGCAGCCGCTGGAGCGTTCCTGTGACCGCCTGAAACTTTTGCGGAGCTTTGCAGAAGGATTGGACAAAGGAAGCTAATACGAGCCGATGGAGCTCCCAGGCTGACGCCAAACAGCGTGCAAGCCATCCCGCAAACACAGCATATGATGTATGCCTTCCAGAATCTGAGCTGCTGCTAGTGCTGTGAGAGAACGAGCCGGGCTGCGCGCATCTGGCCCCCAGTAAGACAGACGCTGAACACTAGCAGATACTCTCTGTACTGGAGCCAAAATAGCCTCAAAGGCCAGAGTCCTATTCAGCGACCTCTTGCTGAGCCGCCTTTTACAGAAGGAAAAAGAACCCCATATAGCCAAAATGAAGACATTACAAATCTACCACCAAACCTTATAAATCGGACAAAGCCAAACTAAACGGGAATATTGTCCATCAAGAACTATAAAATCCCTCTCAGAACATAATGCGTATGGCAAAGCATTCCACACCTGGGGCCTGGCCAAGGCACTCAGCCAAGCACCTTTTAGAACTGTCCAAGAGAGCTACCACCATAATTCCTTTTGACTTGAATATGTGTACAGCGGATCATAGCGCTATATCACAACAACTAACCTCAAATATTACCCTGCCATAGCAACCGACTAACGCCTTATAGGACCTGCTATGGACAGCGGAAGGAAATTCTTGTAAACCAACATAGCTAGGCCCCCCCCCTTTTTTTTTTTTTTTAACAACCTTTGAAGGCCTACTGAAAAAGTGTAATCCATACTCTGCAGCTGGGTTAATTTATTTATGTATTGTATTTTATTTTATTTTTGCACATTTCAGGAAATTGCACCCATCCTATGCACTCTGTTCTAATAGTGATTTTCCATCTGCCATGTTCACTTACTAACTACCATTGGAGAGGAATATGTAGTCAGAAGTTGGGATCCCGAGAGATTTGGGCACAGCCGGGAAAGGGTGTATAGGACTCCAAAAATCAAGCTCCGGCCACCTCCAATGAAATCAAAGCAGATCAGCTAAAATTATCCGAACTGCTGTTATAGCCTTGCAAAAGTTACCAGGTCCCACTGCACCTTGCTTTCCTTTCCCCCTTATCCTGAGGGATTCACCGTTGCCGGAGGCGTTGCCCCCCCCCTACCAGCCTGCTACGTCTGCCAGGGAGCTGAAGAGCAAAATAGAGAGCAGAACTCCTGGAAGTAAACAAATAGCGTCCAGCTCGTGGGGTTCAGGGCACCAAAAGCCCCCGAATAAATCAACCGTGGTCGCTCAAAATGAACAAGGCTCTCTCTCACTAGAGAGTTTCTTGTTCCTTTTGAAATCCTGCTCTAGAAATAGATGAGAACTGCCGGGGAAGGGCACGATAAGTGATCCCCCCGTAAGCTAGGAAACACCCAAGCACCTGGCAAAGAGGTGGCTGCCTGTGTGAACCTAAGGAGTAACACAATTTCTTATTTTACCACCCCCCTCCCCCAGGGATGGGGGCCCTGAATACTACATGTGAGTCATGAGCAGCTGTGGCTGTTAGGACAACAGAGACCAACAAACCATACAGAATTTAAGAGCTGCAATCTTGGTTATACAAACAGGAGCTGCAGCATTACAGAGAATAAGCAATCAACTGCTGCAGACACAGACAGAGAAAGGCCCCATTGAGTGCATCCGCTGCCCTCTGGTGGCCATAGACCTTAGCCCAGGCACTCCTTGATGGACAGGTAACTGCTATATACTTCTGTATATCCTAAGGATTCCTAAAACTGTCCCTGTGAAAGACAGGCCTTTGGGCAACTGTCAGTATAGAATACACAAAGGCCCATTTCCAGCCGGACCCTTACAAATACCTGCTCTGGAACCTAAAACTGGCAATTTGCCTAACATCCCGGGCTTAACAGATGCTCCTCAGAGACATGATTATTATAAAAAATCTTATTTCGCAGCAATATTATCAAAATCTTATAACAGACCACGAGAACTATTCTCCATTGTTAGAAATCTTACTAATAATCCTCAAACATCTAACACTGAAATCACTGATATTTCAGTACAAATCTTAGCCAACCACTATCAAAACAAATCTATGCAACCTATAATGACTCTAAACAATATAGATACAGTCCATCACTGCTCAGATGAATGGTCCAAATTTCACACTATATCAAAAGACGCACTAAAGAACATCATTTCTAACCTAAACACAACAACTTCCTTTTTGGACCCATGCCCAGTAACATGGATAAAAAGTACACTCCCAATACTACTATCATATATCCTCCCTATAGTCAACCTCTCATTACTTCAAGGATACCTCACATCTATGCTCAAACATGCACAAATCCGTCCAATCCTCAAAAACAACACGCTTGACAAAACATCACCAAAATCATACAGACCCATCTCAAGTATCCCTTTTTTGGCTAAAATAATAGAAAAAGTGGTACAAATCCAAACACAGGAATACCTAGATTCATCCTACCCACTTGATGAGCACCAATATGGATTTAGGCCTCAACATGGAGTTGAAACTCTCTTAACAGTCTTAACCGATGTACTACTCAAAGGAATTGATAATCATAAACAAGCATTTATACTCTTATTTATTGATATTTCCGCAGCATTTGATAGTGTTCACCACACTATAATGCTTAATAACCTGAAACAAATAGGAATAAATGCCACTGTACACAAATGGTTTACCTCTTACTTAAATAATCGAACACAAAATGTAAGAATTGGTAACCAAACATCAACCATATAAACAGGAAATTGGACTCCCACAAGGCTCCGCACTATCAGCCCTCCTGTTTAATATTTATATAAAACCAGTCTGATATCTTTAAAAAATTCGGAGTATACTATCATCTATATGCAGATGATATTATGATGTACATCCCATTCACAATCCCTAATTTGCCAATAAAACTACTATCAGATTGTTTCAGTGAAATCACAACATGGCTAAAAGCTCAAAACCTCCACATTAATCATTCAAAAACAGAAGTCCTAATTGTAACAAAAAACCAATCATATACCCCCCCAACCCACATAACATTACAAAATCATGACATTAAAATAAAAAATGAAATAAGATACCTAGGTGTTATCTTGGATACACATCTGACGATGAATACTCACATCAGAAACGCCATTAAGAAATATATTTTAAACTCAAAATCCTTAAACAATTACGCCCTTTAGTACACCAACCAGACTTCATTAATATAATCCAGGCCACAATAACCCCACACTTTGATTTTGCCAACCTAATTCTATTAGGAATAACGAAACAAAACATAAAAAGAATCCAATTAGCACAAAACGCAGCAGCTAGAATTATAATGAAAGCACACTCATTCCAGCACATAACACCATTATTATTGTTACAAAATGTTCCATGTAAAACTAAGTTCAATGTAAAACTAGTTCGATGTAAAACTAAGCTTTTGCTTTGTTGGATTGTTTTATTGTGAACCGCAACTGAACTCTGGAAGATGCGGGTTATAAATGATTGCTAAATAAATAAATAATAAATTAGAAGGGAAAGACCATGTGGAATCAATGCCACAACTGCTGTCCTATAAACTAAGAACAAACTCAAAAATAAAGAGGTCTAAAACACTAGGCCCAAAAAACTAGCTATTCAGCTTGTCTTCCTCACACAGGCCTCTCACTGCAACTCCCACCATGTGGTCCAAACACCCAGAAAGAAAAAGGGCCCCAAAAAAGGAGGCCTCAGCAGACCGACAGAGCCCGAAGGCCTTACCTGCAGGGCAAAAAGCCACACTGCCTGCTCCTACCACCTCCTTAAAGTGCTCCGATCCTCAAACTGCGCTGATGCGCCTGGCAGCTGCGGCAAGGATCGCTCAGCGGTTCCACCGTGTAAATCAAATCACGCAGCAACGGAGAGGCTCCGTCTCACACAGCTGCAGTGTGGATGTACGGGTCCCGGAGTTTTCTCCCGTAGTCAAGGGAGAGAGATCCGCACCAGCAAAGGCCTGCATCAAGCAAAAAATAATTGAGGAGGGAAGGTGAGAGCTGCTACAAACTTAAAGAGGCCGGCTCAAATTTAAAACCACTGTAAATAAGGATATTTGCTCCTAACCAAAGGAACTAATCCCCGGTTGCCAATTAATCAAAGGCAACTGAATCAAAAATAAAGTTAAAGTAAATTAAAGGCAAAAATCAAAATCAGACTAGAATTTGCACACTAAATGCTCCTTATCTGCTCCCCCCCCAAGGGAGCCCAGGAGCAAGGCTGTCTACCAAAACAAATAAATCCTGCCGGTGAAAACGCGGCCCTCAAAATGGCCACTGCCAGCATTCCCGCTCAAAAAAGCACACTCTCTCACCCCCCCGCGGCAAGGCCCCGAGCACCCTGCAACCCCGGGAGCCGCCGCGAAGCCTCCCCTCCCATTTTAAACCAGCTCCCCAAAGCAGATCTGCGTGGGTACTTACCACCGCCGCCGATCCTGGAGGAGAAGGGGAGGGGGAGGGGAGTTAGGGAAAGGAGCCAACAGGACACCGGAGCACAGCCTTTTTAACGGCTTCAGCTCCGGCGGCTCTCTGCTCTGATTGATCTGGGCACAACCTTCACAGGCTTTTCAGCCCCTGCATCGCTGCTGCTGCAACTGCCCGCCTTCCACCTGCTCCTCACCCCTTCAGCGCGGGTTCAGGAGCAGGGAGGCCACGGATCAGCACTGTCTCCCCTGTGCTCGTTTAGACGCTGGGGCAATGCAGAGAGGGAGGGGGAAGAACTCCCTGATCCTTTAGAAACAAAAAATAAAGGTCCACAGACACAGGAACCCTTACAGCAGCAGCAGATCTGACATAAAAGAAAACGAAGTAACCAAATCAAACAGGGAAAATAAACCAAAAGGAGTAAATTTCAAAAACCCAAGCTCTGCTTATTTGTTCTCACTGAGCTCAGCCCTGGGCTCAGAACCTCCAAGCTGCTTGGAGACTGAAAGTACTGGTGAGAGGGGGCGGTCCTTGCCTACTTATACTGGTGCCAGCAAAGCGATGATGTATTTCAGTCTCCAAGGCTGCTGGAGGAGGTTGACAACTCTATGGTTCCGGGACTGGACTAGAGGGACGCTAAGGAAGGGAGAATTTGAGAAGCAGCTTGCTGCGGAAGCAAAAACGCATAATAAAGACTTTTTCAAGTACATTCGTAGCAAAAAACCTGTGAGCGAGTCAGTTGAACCATTAGATGATAGAGGGATAAAAGGGCACTAACACACACTGCTGCTCTATAGACAGCCAGTGCAACTGCCAAAAGTACACCAGACACCGAATCCTGCCAACCTAACCCCCAAACCACCCTTGCGACTGAGTTCTGAACTACTTGCAGCTTCCGTATCAAGTAAGCCGGCAAATCCACATAAAGACAGAGCATAAATGCCTGAACCAAAAGATGCAAAGCGTCCCTGTCCAAAAAAGGGGCAGCGCTGCCGCACCAATTGTAGCTTAGCATAAGTGGCGCACTGACAGACACGTTCCTGCAGAAACTGGTGATCTTGGTGGTTCTGGATTGGCCGCAGAGGCTCCGATATGCCGACCTGATCCGAGTTCTAGAAGAAAATCCCCTCATGCCTCACTTATGGCTTGACCTTTGAGAGTGGAAGGGTTACTTAACTTCAGCGATCTCTAAGCTTTTACAGACACTTATCTTTCAGCTATCTGGTGTACATCCTAGTCTGGTGTCTTTTTGAAGCATGTTATCCGCGGCAGTCTCTTTCACCTTGGCTGGCAGACTTGGCTTCCTCGGCAAGCCCCTTCTGGAGAGAGGACAAAAGTCTAAGCCCGAGCTCCCTAAAGGTTCAGTAGCAGCTTTAACTTGCTTTGGGGAAAAAAAAAAATCACCCATTTCCTCCAGGGACGTGACTCACTAGGGCCTGCCTGTGTCCCCTGTTCCACTGTGGGACTTGGCCCTCGGCCCTCGTACTTCAGGCTATGATGAGGGCACCCTTTGAGATGCTGAGGTAAGCCATGCTTAAGGATCTCTCCTTCAGACAGTATTCCTGGTCATTGTTCATTTGTTTGCATGTTGCATTTTGGAATTGCAAGCCCTTTCGTGTAGAGACCCCTACTTGTCATTTTCTTTGGAGTTTCTCTCTGCATCCAGATCCTCTTTGTCCAAGGTTGTTTGCCCTTCCATGTTAATGAGATGGTGTCTCTCCTCTCCTTTTGCTCTGAGCAGTGTACTGGAAGAGACAAAAATCCCCACATGGTGAAGGGTGCTTCTCCAGTACCCAAAAGTGACAAATCCATTCCGCAGAACAAAGAGGCTGTTTGTCTTGTTCAGCGGTCTGCAAAAGAGAAGTGGACTCCAAATCCACTTTAGGCCATTGGATTAACAGTGTAGTTTTACCATACATCCTGCGCAAGAGACACATTTTGGAAAGGTGGAGAGCTCATTCTACCCAGGTGCAGTCTCAAAGCAAAAAGTCAGTTTTGTTGCACTGGATAACACTTGCCAGGCAGCAACTTTGTCTTCCTTGTCTACTTTTGTCACATTAACACCGCTTGGATCTCCAATTCCTCTCTGAACAGGAGTTTCCCCTTAAATGGAAGCTTGCCGAGACAGGCCTTGGAGGAACTGTCCGCCACTCAATTCCGCAGCCAGAGATAGCAGCATGCTGCAACCACAGAGGCCGTACTCAGAGAGGCCCCTAATGAGATCGTAGCAGGCATCGGCGAGGTACGCAGCTCCCGATTCTAATTTGGCTGCCTCCCCCCGCCAGGTCCATAGGGGCATCCCCCAGCTCCAGAACCCGTTGCGACCAGCAGAGGCAGGCCCTAGCCACCCAGGCCCCACAAATAGAAGCGTGTAACGGGAGGGCATTGCTATCAAAGGCTTGCTTCAGCAAGGTGTCCAATTTCCTATCCTGGACATCCTTGAGCACCGTACCTCCTTCCACCGGAATCATCTTTAGTCACTGCCGAAACCACTATGTCCAACTTCAGAGACTGAAGCAATTCCTGCTCCGGAAGTGGATACAGGCGTGTCATGGTCTGCACACCTGAGGCCGGCCTCCGGTAGATCCCACTCATCTTGGATCATCTGCTTGACTACTCTATGCGCCTGGAGTAGCGGGTCCACTAGCATGTCTTCCTCCACCAGGAGTCCAGCGGGCATATTAAGGGCCTTTAAGGACTCCGCAATGAGTGGTGGCAAGTCTTACATGTACAATGCGTGCCTGTTCCTCCTGCCGAATCTCTCCTTCCACATCCAACTCGTGTCCGGGTCCTCTCCATCGGACCTTCTGACAATGGAGACTGCTCTCCCCAGTTCTCAGAAGGCTTAAACCTCTTTGACATCTCTACAGCCTGCTCGCTGTCTCTCACGCCCACTGCCCTTTCTCTGCCATGCTCCTGTACCAAAGAGTGGCCCCTGGCCCCTTGCTGGCGCATGCATAACGCCTTATGCATAAGCAGGACAAGTTCAGGGAAAAACCACCAGGGGCCCCTCCATACCCAAGATGTTGAAGGGCCGGGGGAGGCCTGGGAACTGCTTTCCAGATCTAGCAGTGGAGGAGCGGTACCTGCTACTCTGACCTGCCTCTCCGCTATGTCCTCCTGGGTAAATGAGGGACTCCTCTCAAGGTCTGTGCTCTTGTGCAAGACCTGTTCGACTAACCGGGCCTCTTTCTCGTATCCGTGGCAAACGCCTGTGTCTGAGACAGCCCCCTGCTGGGTCCCGCATATGAAACACTGCGGTCTTGCAGGCAGTCTGTGGACTGCCCCCTTCTGACACCCTAGCAGAAAAAAACAGGCTGAGAAGGAAGCAAAAAAACAAAATAACCAATAACAGGGGACCCTCTAAAAGAATGGCAGGGTTTCCGGTATTTTCTCCTCCCCCCCCCCCCCCAACAAAATGCAGCTTCAGCTAGAAGCCTCCAAATTTAAAACTAAAATTCCGCTTAACCGATCTATGGCTGCAGGAAAAGCTATGGGAGGAGAGCTAAACGGCCATCCCCCACCTCATGTGCTACTAAGGGCCACCGAGGCTAGTGGTGATTTTCCCACGCTGCTGATCACCGCCAACCATGTGCTTTACAGCCGCGTGCCGGTCAACTCTCTAGAGGACCTTCCTGTACCATATTCTTGTGCTTCAGACCCATGTTCTCCAGCCCTCTAAACGTGTTATTACCTGGATTCCTGATCTCTGTCCAGAACTGTCCGTGCCCGTCTGCCTGCCTCGTGCTAAGCTGCATCCCCTGGCTTTGGCGACTAGAAAGAGGCCTGAAGTGCTGTCTGCACGGACTCCTCACCCAGTAACTGGTTCAGGAGCTGCTACTGGCTCTGGATGGCCTTTTAACCCCCAAAGCCCCTTCCTTCGCACCCATGGGGGAGGATCTCCCTCTTACTCAGCCACGCTCTCCCGTTTCTCTTTTTTTAAACTTACTCTAGCCAAGTAAAATAAGAGAAACTAACTAAAAAGCTCCAAAATAAGCCCAAACTAACTCCTTAGTTGTCCCTTCAGCGAGTCCAGCACCCTGGTTCACTACCTCCTCCAGCTGCTTGGAGACTGGGGCTGGTAGGCGGTGCCAGCTGCTTGCTTAAGGACACTGCTGTCATCAAAAGGACGACGTGCTCAGTCTCCAAGCTGCTGTAAGAGGTACACTACCTAGAAGGTGTGGGACTGGACTGGGGGGACGATAAGGAAGCTATAGTTGTGTGTTGTAGGTGGAAGAAATAGCTTCCTGCATCCATCTTTAAAGATCGGCTTACACCACATTATTTACAGGCCCTTTTGACTGGAGATAGGGTGGGGAACAGCAGAGGGATTCCCTTGACTTCTTCTGCAAAGTGCTTGGAGAGGAGGATGTCTTCAGTGTCACTTTAAGCAGTGATGGCTACATCCCATGCATTCTGGACTGGTCTGGTGGATGGATAAGGAAAGAGAAATTTGGCCTTACCTGCTAATTTTCTTTCCTTGAATCCAACCAGCCCAGTCCCGAGGCCCACCCTTATCCTTGACTATCTGCCTTCTATCTTGCTGTTTGTCAGATGCTGAGGACTTTTTGGGTTGCACTGCTGAATACCCTCCTCCCTTGGATTAGAATGTTTTGGTCATCCTTGCTTTGTTAGCGAAATATTGAAGAGCATGTGCCTGCACAAGGCCAGAGTTCATAGCTCCATAGTCTGTCTCCATTTGCTGGCCGGTGGGTATAACCATGCATCCTGGACTGGTGGACAGTAAGGAACCTGGAATATGTAGGTGTGGCATAGAGGTGCAGAAGGCATCATGCTTGCAAGAGGAAAGATGGTAAGCGTGGATGAGTGGCTGTGTGGAGAAGGAAACCTGTCGTTATCAGTGCAGCATGTCTGGCCGGATGTGGAGGGCAGGCTCACTTTCTCTCGAAGTCCGGAATGCTAAAGAGGATCTGCATAACAGAATTGAGATAACAGCTGTTGCCAAGGTTCCACATGCCGGTATAACCCGGGCCAAAGAGAGGCTTCAGCTGCACTGCAGACTCCTGGATCAGCTCCCACTCCCCAATCCGCTGGTTCATATCAATCTCCAGCTCAGTCATCGTCTTGTCTGTCTACGGAGAGAGAACAGAACAGCAAACATACAAATAAGTAGGGGCAAATAGACCTCAAAAAGAGCTCTCAAGAAAAAGAAACACGGTTTTAGCAACTTCAGCTCACTGAGGAGATTAAAAAGATGGGAGACGGAAATCAGGAATTAATGCACATCTCACCTTTTGCATTTTCATCATGTCTATGCCAAAATGAGAGAGGTGTTCAGCTAGTTTGGGATCCAGGACCATGTCATCCTCATCATAGGAATAGACATCTGGAACACAGGAAGAGGAGAGAGAAGCTTCCCACATAGGAAATGCACCTATAAGCAGCTGACAGACCGTGCATGTTCCTGACCTCTCGTCTGAATGCTCCCCTTACCTGCTCCATCAGGGGTGATTGTGCCAAGTTTCACAGCCAGGGGGTAACCAGTCTCCTTGTAATGCTGCACAGCGTGATTGTTCCCACCACTGCCATCAAAATAGCGCCGGCCACATAGGATAGCGCCATCTGTCAGATTCAGCCAGAGATTCTCCTTCAGGTCACACCGGGAACACTTCCAGCCACTGCCAGATATCAGGGAAGTGAACAAGAGCAAGTTAAGAGTCCTGACGCCAGACAGTGAAGACAGGGAGGGGAGGGAACAGAGCAACAAACAAATATGAAGGTATAATGGCGAGGGGGTTGGGGAAGGTCCGAAAAAGGTGCTCAGTGCGTCAAAAAGAGCCTCACCAAGGTGGGATGCGAGCAGCAGGCTCCAGCTGTTTCAGAGAGAAAGCATGCTTGGACACTTGCCGCACTTCTCCATCCCAGGCCTGCACGTCCTGCTTCCGGGAGGCAGAATCGGCAGCCAGTATTGCAGCAATGGCACAAGCCACCTGCAAACAGAGAACCGTAATGAGGAAAGGAGGGTAAGAAGCCAAAACCACCACCATAGTACTAATATTTAGTGCATGCTAAAGCCAGTAGTGTAAATAAAATGAAATTAATGGTGAAATTAGATCTTACCTGCTAATTTTCTTTCCTCGAGTCCCTCTAGTCCAGTCCAGGCGAGTGGGTTATCTCACCTACCAGCAGATGGAACACTAAACTGAAAACCCAGCCTTATAAAAAGACTGTGCACCCTCACTCAGCCAGTATGAACATAACAAAGCAGATACGGACCCCAAAGTCCCAATTCTCTACCAGCACAGAAACTTGTCAAAACAGCCATTATCATGTTTCAATCAGCTACAGCCTTGTGCTCTCTTTTTCTTATTCCTATTTATTTGTTTATATTTTATTTTAAATGAGCTTCCCAACAAGGAAAAAAAACAGCAGACAATTCAGGAGAACACCAGGAACCTCAATGTCATCCTTTGTCCCAAAACAAAGGCCAAATAGATACCACAGAACCTGGGTGAGTTCTGGAATGGGGAGACTTTAGGAAAGAAAATTAGCAGGTAAAGCCTAATTTCATTTTCCTAACCATCCAGTCCAGTCCGACGAGTGGGATATAGCAAAGCAGTACTAATGATAGCAGGACTAGTAGCAACACCGGCCTGCAGCACCCGTGCACCAAAAGTAGCATCCTGCCGAGTTTGCACATCAAGCTAACGCACAAGAGAATGAAGAGAAGACCATGTCACGGCCTTGCAGATGTCCAAAGGAGGAACCAGGCCAACTCCGCCCAGGAAGACGCCTGAGCCCACGTGGAATAACCCTGCAAGTCCAACAGGGCCAAACAACCATTCATCAAATAAGCTGAAGCCATGGCCTTCCAAAACCAACATGAAATAGAGGCCTTAGAAGCTGCTTCACACTTCCGATGACCCCCAAACACCACAAAGAGCCGGTCTGAGTGTCGGAACTCCCGAGTAGCCAGTAAGTATTGCCTGAGTACCCGATGAACATCAAGCAAATGCAATAACTGACTCCACCAAATCCTGAGAGGCCTCAAAAACTGGTAAGGAAACCACTTGATTAAGATAGAAAGCTGACACCACCTTAGGGAAAAAGGAAGGAATGGGGCGGAGCACCGGCATGTCAAACAAACAGCGACCTAACACACCACCTTCAGCATTAAATCTTTGATGGAAATAACCTGAAGCAGCTCAAAGGTGCCTCCGCCAAAAGCTGAAAGATCCCAGGGAGGAATCACCGAGCGACAAGGAAGTGCTTGACACCCTTAAGAAAATGAACCACATCCACATGCAAAGCCAGGGACGGACCCTGCACTCAACCATGAAAACAGGACAAAGCGGCAACCTGCACCCTCAGGGAGCCTAAGGCCCAACCTTTCTCCAGCCAGAATGTCAGGCAGTGAAGCCCCCATGGAATGTACCTCATACTCCTCACACCAGGTTTCAAATGTCTGCCACACATGAACATAAACCAAGGAGGTGGACTGCTGCCAAGCCTGTAACCAAGTGTCAATCCATTGCTGGCATCAGAACAGGCCCCCGAGACAATAGATTCTCCTGTAGTGAGCAGAAAGGGCTCTGCCACCAGTAACCTCACAAGATCCATATACCATGGTCACTGTAGCTAATTTGGAGCCACCGGCACCACCAGGCCTAGATAAGCCTCCACCCAATGAAGGACCCTGCCTATCAATGGCCATGGAGGAAAGAGAGAAGAGGAATGCCAGGCTAGGGCTGCATGAGGGCATCAATCTCTTCTGCCATTTGTTCTCTGCGCCATCTGAAGTACTGGGACACCTTGATATTGACCATGGTTGCCATCAGATCCATTGTCTGTACTCCCCAACGTTGCTGCAACAGAGACCACCCCCCGGGTCCAGAACATGACGACTCAGATAATCCACCTGAACATTCTCCTTCCTGGAGAAATGAGCCTACAAAAAGGGCAATCAGATGATGCTCTACCCACTGCAGAAGAGGAAGTGCCCAAGTGCTGACAGACAAAACCCTCACTGCCCTGACCTGCACCAGGGGAAAGCAGCCTGCAGGGCCAGAAACACCGCCTGGATCTCCAAGCAATTGATGGACCACCTGCACTCCTCTGTGTCGATTCCTGGACCACCACCCCATCTGGGAGCTCGAGAGAAAAACTCTTGCCGGGAGCTGAACAGAGTCCAACCATCACTGAAGACTCGCCCTAGCTGCGCCCCACAGGGCAACCCACAACTTCATCGACTGAGACAATCTGTTTAGAGACCAGTGAGAAAGAGCAGCCAACTGCAGCAGACACATATGCAATTGGGCCCAAGGCAAGAGCTCCAGAGTTGACACCATCAAGCCCATGACCTGTAGATAACCCCACACCCTTGGGTGTGGCAGAAAAATGCAAATACAATGTGTGTTTTTGGGTCAATGCCGACTCCTGGGTTTCTTGGCAGCGTGACTGGAAGTAGACTGCCAGGCCTTTCTTCAGAGGCAATAGAGAGTTAAGTGACTTGCTCAATGGCACTGACACCTTGGGAATTGAACCCTGGTCTACTGCTTACTAAGCCAGAGCTCTAACCACTAGGCTACTCTTCCACATTGGGCGTGGTACACTCAGCAAAAACTAGACCTGATGCTGCAGTTTCGCTATCTTGCTGTTTGGCAGAAACACCATGCCGGCCCATGTATCACAGCACGCTCCCAAGTATTCTAAGGACTGGGATGAACTAACCCGCTCTTCCCAAAGTTGACCACCCAGCCCAGCTCCTGTAGGCTCTGAACCAGCAGCATGGCTGCCTGCCAAATCTCCTGCAGGGACTTTGTCGAGACCAGTCATCCAGGTATGGGTGGACCAACCCCCTACTTCCGCAGGGTGGCAGCCACTACCACCATCTTTGTGAAAACGCAGGGAGTAGTTGCAAGGCCGAACCAGGAGGCCTGAAACTGGAAATGCCAAATCAGGACAGCAAACCGCAGATGCTCCAGATGCACAGGGATGTGCAAATAAGCCTCGGTCAAATCCAGAGAGGTTAAATACTCTCCTTTGTGGACCACCAGTATCACTGAATGCAAGGTTTCCATGCAGAAATGGGGAACTTTTCAGTCCCTGTTCATCCCCTTGAGATCCAGGATTAACCACCACATTTCTTCCTTCTTGGAAACCACAAAGTAAATGGAATAGCTGCCCGTGACCCTCTTGGCATGGGAACAATGACCTCAAGTTGCAACAGACCTCTAGGGTAGCCTGGATTGTCTGCGTCTTGATGGGAGCCTGGCAAGACAAAGCCATAAATGTGTCAGAAAAGGGGCAGTGCAAACTCTAGCAAGTAAACTTCCAGAATAATTTCCAGCACTCAAGCATTTGAAATGATCTGGGCCCAGGAGGGGTAAAAATGCTGCAAGCAGCCGCCTACAGACTGTAGCCCCACCAGGGCCCCCAAACCTTCATTGAGAAGACTTGAGGGCTCCTGAGCTACCAGGGGCCCTGTAGCAAAAACCTGGATCTCTGGAAACTATCAGTCCTCATCGCCTAAATCCTTTGGGCTTATTCCCCTAAAAAACGAGGGACCTTCGACTCCTCAAAGTCTTTGACCAGCTTCTCCAAATCCACTTCAAAACAGCAACTGCCTGACTAAAGGAAGCTTTCTGAGACACATCTTAGAGGCCACATCAGCTGACCAGTTACGTAGCCACAAGAAGAGGCGAGCAGCCACCACCATTGCCATAGTCTGCAGAAGCTCTAAGCAGATCATAAAGAATACAAACTGGATTCCAGCAGAGCTGCAGCAGCCAAGCCACCCGACTCTGCCAGAGATCCCTCAGGAATCATCTGAGACGACTGAAGACCAGCCCTAGTCACAGAGGCACCACACACTGAAGCCTGTAGCGCTAGAGCAGAGATCTCAAAAGACCGCTTAAGCACCATTTGCTGGAAACAGAAATTCAGGCTGAGTAAGGGTGCACAGGCTTCTTACAGGGCTGGGTGTTCAGCTCGGTGTTCTCAGTCTCCATCTGCTGGCAGGTCAGCATAATTCGCTTGTCTGGACAAGACTGAAGGGACGACTAAGAAGAACATTTTACATCAACCCTTTATGCACCTTAACCCCATAAGCTATGATCACATACCCTGTCCCGCACTACATCCGGCAGCTCGGGAAGTCCATCTCGTGGAATCTGCAGGTACTCTGGTAGTATCACTAGCTTCACCTCCTCGTCATACTCAAACTTCTCTTCAGTGATATCAAAGCCACCCTCTACCCCTGCAGTGGGAAACAGACAAGACAATGCAAGCAGGCTATGAGAGAAACACAGACACCTACTCCGCACACGTCACCAGACAACACCTACCAATTGCAAGGCGTGTGGGCTTCTTTCTTGGAGGGTCTCCAGTGCCTGAATTGTCTTCCACCTGTTCACAGAAAGATCAGCAGCAGTTAGAACCTCTTTGCACCTCACTCCAGTCCTGCAGTACCCTCTACTAGTCCAGTACCAAGACCCCATCACCCAGCTCTGCCAATGCACCTGTTCTGCAGCATCACCTGCTATTACAGTATCAAGACCCTCATATACACCTTTATTAATGCACCTCACACTCCTGCTTTGCAGCAGCCCCTAATATTCCAGTACTGGTCCGAGACCCTCACACAACTCTGCTAACACACCTCACTCCTGCCCCACCACACCCTCTGCAATTCCAGTACAGACACTCACACATAGAACACTCCTGTCTCCTGCACCACTTACATTTTCACTCCTGTCCCTTCCCAGCCTTTCATTTTTAGCCCTCACCGCTCTGCGTGTTTTCTTCAGGTGCAGGTAGACACGTTGACCTGTCTTCTGATAGTGTCTTTCCACATACTGTTTCCCGAAGCCAAGGAATGTGTTCATGCAGATATAGAGGCCGCCATCTGATTCCTACATGTGGAGAAGGCAGCGAGACAGATGTGGGGGGGGAAGGGAGACATAATGAAATAAAGTGAGACGCTAGCAATGGGAAGTGGCACAAGGAAAGCGAGGCGAGAGTGTGACCAAGGAACGTAGCTGAAGAACAGAGAGCTGCAGCCCCCAGGACTTGCTGTTTCACACACCTCAGCAATGCCACTATCACTGGCCCTGCTAGAGGGCTCAGAATTTGCTGCACTTTACTCAGTGCTGACTATGAACTGTCGCATTTCTTCTCCGACTTCTATCCACACCATTCAGAGAAGACCAGTTTAGGTGGGAAGGGGGGGGGGGAATCTTGCTTAAATGCAAAAATTAGACTTACTTGCTAATTGATGTTCCTTGAGTTCCAACAGTCCAGCCCGATACCTGTGGGTATTCACGCCCTACCAGAAGCTTGGAGACTGAGCATGACATTAACAGATAGAGAGCTGGTACCGCCCACCAGCCTTCAGTATCCTATTAAACTATATTAACTTCAAAACCCTTCACTCTAATCTATGACAACACCCTACCTCTTGAGTGAATCTTAAGTAACTGACACTGTTAACACACCACTATTTTTTGTCGGAAGTTTTTGCCATGAGAGATAACTCCCTCCTGAAGCGTAACTTCCCTTTTAATCAATTATGTGGTAACCTAACCACTGTATAAAATATTGTGAAATAATGGCATTCAACCTTAATGCTATATCACAATAACTCAAATCTGCAGATCATAACGAACACAGTACTGCGTTTAGAGCCACACTCCTATTTCAGGCCCTGTTTCAACGCTTAAAAATCTGCCAACCTCTTGTACTCATATTAGAGCGTCCAACCGCGGGAGCTTCAACATCCGGCCTTAGTAGCTTCGTTCTTTCTGTTGTCTTCTCGAAGAAATAACGCCATTCGTCCTCCTCATATGTTGTAACAACAGAGAGGTCCATCATATGAGGACGAATGGCGTTATTTCTTCGAGAAGACAACAGAAAGAACGAAGCTACTAAGGCCGGATGTTGAAGCTCCCGCGGTTGGACGCTCTAATATGAGTACAAGAGGTTGGCAGATTTTTAAGCGTTGAAACAGGGCCTGAAATAGGAGTGTGGCTCTAAACGCAGTACTGTGTTCGTTATGATCTGCAGATTTGAGTTATTGTGATATAGCATTAAGGTTGAATGCCATTATTTCACAATATTTTATACAGTGGTTAGGTTACCACATAATTGATTAAAAGGGAAGTTACGCTTCAGGAGGGAGTTCTCTCTCATGGCAAAAACTTCTGACAAAAAATAGTGGTGTGTTAACAGTGTCAGTTACTTAAGATTCACTCAAGAGGTAGGGTGTTCAGTATCCTATTGACAAAGCAGACTCATGGAAACAAATTTAATCAACTCTTGCAATAATTAACATCCCTCCCTGCCAGGGAAGGAGACAACACTTACCTGCTATGGATGGATGGATATATAGAGAGACTCTATAGGCCCGTCACTCCCACCCCCAATACTCTGCCTCTGAGCCCCTAGAGAAAAAAAAAACAATCTTTTTGTTTTCCCTCAACACTGTGCCTCTGAGGCATTGAGCACCTGCGTTGCTTCTCCTGTCCGGCCTATTAATGAACCATATATAATTCTTCAAGCCGAGGATTACACCAATTGCCAATGTTTGCAATCAGGGAGGGATTCAGGACTAGACTCTAGGAACTCAAGGAACAAATTAGCAGGTAAGTAATTTTCTCTTCCATATCGTTCGAGTCCAGTCCCAGTACCTGAGGGATGTACCATAACCGTACTATACTCGGGAGGGATTCACTAGGTGGGCTTGAAGAATCACCGCACCAAACCGTGCATCCTGTGATGCCTGTACATGTAGCCAGTAATGTTTTACAAAAAGAAAAGGAAGACCAAGTTGCCGCCTTGCAGATATCCACCAAACTGAATTCTGCCCAGGAAGCAGCCTGGGCCCGGTTTGAATGCGCCCTCAAGCCTGAGGGCACTGGTTTATACCCCAAGAGGGAGGCAGAGGAGATAGCTTCCCTTACCCACCTTGATATGGAGGCTTTGGAAGCCGCTCCCCCCTTATGCGACCCAAACACCAGAGAGCCACTCCAACTTTCGAAAAGACTCTACTCTTCAGGTATTTCCATAGTACACGACTGAACATTCATCCTTCGCAGGAGGGGATCAGACGTTCTTCCTGCTGCCTCCAAAAAACCCGGCAGGAATACTGACTGATTCAGACCAATATAATCTTAGGGAGAAAGGCAGATACTGGTTGCAAGATCATCTTCTCCCTGGATATCACTAAGTACGGTTCTCTACACAATAACACCTGAAGCTCTGAAATCCTAAGCACTGAGCACATAGCTACAAAAAACACAGTCTTCAACGTCAAATCCTTCAGGGTGCAGTCCCCCAAAATGTTCAAATGTTCTCTCCGTTAATACTGACACCACCAAGTTCAGGTCACAAGGTGGGATAACCCATCTTACCGGCCATCACACCTGCTTCACTGCCCACAAAAATACATACAATGTCCGGGTGAGAGGCCAGACTCACCCCTCTAACCTGGCCCCGATAACAGGACAGAGCTGCTACCTACACGTGTAAGGAGCTGCCGGCCAACCTCTTATCCAAGCCCACCTGCAAGAAAGCCAGAATGTCTGGCACTGCCGCTTTCACACCAATGCTCAAACACTCTCCACACATGGAGATACACTAGTGAAGTAGACTGCCTATGAGCCTTCAGCAAGACCGTTTCCCCCCAGCCGACTCTTTTCTTCCTCCCGACTTTGCCTCCCTCACTGTAGGCCAGCAGGTAGATTCCTGGACCTCCACCTTCTCCGCCATGTTCAATACTCTTGCTCCACTCCATCCTGTCATGCTCTGTCCTTCCTCCCCCCACCCCTGGTTCCATCCTGGACTTTATCTACTTCGTACACATCTTCGCCGTGCTGAGCATCACTGGCGGAAGAAGCCCTCCCCCTCTTCTACCTCAGCGTTTCATCAGGCCCAACTCCACTACCGATCCGCGATCACTTCCGCTAAGAAAAATTACTATTCACACCTCATTACCTCATCTTACAACTCTTCCAGGTGACTATTTCAAGTTCTTAAGTCCCTTTCCTCTCCCTCCACCGCCCCTTCTTCCTCCTCTCTCTCTCTAGCCCAACCACATGCGCCTCCTTTTTCTCTGACAAGGTTTCCTCTCTCCGTTTGTCCTTCCTGGCTTGTCCTTTACCCCTCTCCCCCCCCCTTGACTCCCCGCCTGTATCCAACACCTTTCCCCATACCTGGGGTACCTTTCGTCCCGTAGCCTCTCCCGAGCTTATTAAGGCTATATCTTCCTCCCACCAAACCACCTGTCCTCTTGACCCATTCCCTTCTTCCTGGCTTCTTAACTCGTCACTTCACTTTATTCCATTTGTTCTGACCATTCTTAATGCTAGCCTCACTACTGGATGTTTTCCCTCTAGGTGGAAGCACGCCATCGTCCGGCCCCTCCTTAAAAAGTCCACACTAGACCCAGCTGTCCCAGGCAACTGGCATCCAGTTGCTAATCTATCATTTCTCTCCAATGTTCGAGAAATTGTTTTTTTCCCAGCTCTCTGCCCACCTTGATACCACATTTTCTCTTCACCCCCGCCAATCAGGATTTCGCCCCGGTCACAGCACTGAGACTATTCTTCTGGCACTTCTCTCTGAGATACATCGCTCTCACGATCGTGGTGACCTTTCCCTTGTTGTTTCTCTGGACCTCTCCACTGCCTTTGATGTTGTTGACCACCGCACACTCCTATCACATTTGTACGACCTGGGTATTTTTGATACAGTCCTGCAATGGTTCCGTTCTTTTCTTTCCTCCCGCTCCTTCACTGTTCACATGAGCCCTGACGTCTCCCCATCCTTCCCATTACCATTGTGGTGTTCCCCAGGGCTCTATTCTTGCCCCCCTTCTTTTCAATGTCTTTCTTGCCCCTCTCGCCTTACTCATTCATCAAACCGGTATTTCCTCCTATATTTACGCTGACGATATTCTACTGGTCTACCACGATCCCCCCTTAGCGCTTGACCTTGCCCCTCTTAACAACTGCCTTAATCTCATCGCTTCCTGGTTCAGTCAGAATTTCCTGCACGTCAACCCATCCAAGTCCTCCGCCATTTGGGTCTCCTTTCAAAACCCTCCCCCTGACCTGTCCCCCACCATGTCTTCTCTTCCTATCCCTTTGGTCTCTTCCCTCCATTACCTGGGTGTTACCTTGGATTCTTCTCTTTCTTTCCACCAGCACATTTCCTCTGTGGTACGCTCTTGCTTCTTCCATCTCTGTCGAATCAGATCAATCCGCCCTTTCCTCCCATCTTCTGCTGTCACCACTCTTATGTCCCTTGTAATCACCCGTTTGGATTATTGCAACTCTATCCTCGCGGGTCTCCCGTCACCAGTTACATCGTCTCCAGTTAGTTCAGAACACCGCTGCCCGCCTAATCACCTTTTCCCCTGTTTCCGCCCACATCAGTCCTCCTCTTCTCTCTCTCCATTGGCTACCAATCAAAGTCCAGTTCATCTATAAAAACTCCTATCACTCATAAGGTCCTCTTTACCAGCACCCCGCAATACCTGGCCGACACTATTCATCTCCAGCCTGCCCCTCGTCTTTTCCTTCCCTCTCCCTCCCAGTCCCACCTTGAAAGTACCCAACACTCTGCCTTCTTCTTTCTTGGCCCTGCCTTATGGAACTCGCTCCCTCACTCCCTCCGCACTGAACTCTCCTTTCCACGCTTTAAAGCTCTCCTTAAAACGCAACTTTTCTGCCAGGCTTTTGCCCTTCCTCCCCCCACCGATGGCTCTGGTATCCCCTCGTCTGACCCCCTCCCCCTCCCCCCGCCACTTAGCAACTCCCACTCTCGGAACACTCTCTCTCAACTATTTACTACTCTTTCTCTCTCTTTTCTTTCCTATCCTCCATTGGTGTTCCTTTCCTTCCTGTGTCCTTGTAGCCATCTCATTGTCTTATTGTACACCGCCCTGATGGCTTGCCATGGGCGGTATATCAAACTCTGCAAATAAAGAATAAAGAATTGCTATCAACTGCACCCTCTCAAGAGTCAAGCCGTAAGCGAGAATCGATCCACCTGAGGCATTAGTATGGACCCCTAAACGAGATCTCTCTCCAAACTGGCAGTCACTACGGTCGATCATCCGTTAGCTGTACCAGATCCACATACCATGGCTGTCTTGGCCAATCTGGGGCAATCCACAGAACCAGTCCCCAAAGTGCCTCTATGAGCTGCACTACGTGGCCAAGGAGGAAATACAGCAGACCTTGCATGGGCCATGGTTCTACTAACGCATCGAGTCCCTTAAACATGCGCTCTCCTTCTGCTGTTTAACCTCTCCGCTTTCGCTGATTTGAAGGTTGCCATCAGATCCATCATTGGTTGGCACCAATGCCTTTCTAACTGCAAAAAAACATTCTGATTGAGCGACCACTCTGCAGAGTCGATCCACACTCTGCTGAGATACTCCGCCGCTATATTCTCTCTTCCGGTCAAATGTGCTGCTGATAGGGGCCATCAGGTTGCTCTCTGCCCATCCCAGCAACAGACCTGCCTCCTCTCCAGTTGGGCACTGCTCATGCTCCCCTTGTGTTGACATAAGCCACCATTGTGGCATTGTCCGAGAACACTTTCATCGCTTTCCCCCCTTTAACCAGTCCTGAAAGCCTTGCAGGGGCCAAGAACACTGCTCGCAACTCCGAGTGATTGATGGGCCATGCTTTCTCTTGCTGTGACCAAAGTCCCTGCAGAAACTGCACTTTGCAATGCACCTTTCACCCCGCTAGGCTGGCACCTGTTAGCAGAACCCAGGGAGGGGTTTCTAGAAGTGTTTTGGTCCGAGTCACCACTTGAGTCTTCTGCATTTCCCCTTGTGCACAGTAAGTGGCGCGAAAGTGGATGGCACTGCGCTAATCATCAGCACAACATTGCCCGCTGCATCGGCCTCATATGAGCCCATGCCCAGAGGACCAGGTCGATCGACGCCGCCATGGAACACAAGATCTGCAAATAGTGCCACGCCGTTGGTCGTCATCCACAAAAACTGTCGTAATTGTAGCTTGCACATGCGTCCCATGAACAAGAAGACTCAACCCAAACTGGTCTGAAACCTCACTCAGAGGTACCCCAGATCTTGGGACGGCTTTAGTTGACTTTTTGCAAAGTAGACCACCCATCCATGTTCCTGGAGAAACTCTGACTCTGGCAGCCACCCTTTCGCTCTCATCCCTGGATTTTGCCCGGAAGAGCCAATCGTCAAGGTAGGGATGAACCAAGATGCCCTCCTGATGGAACACTGCGGCAACCACCACCACCATGACCTTGGTGAAACTACCAGGCACGGTAGCCAGTACAAACAGAAGCGCCTGAAACTGGAAGCGTCCCATAGGCACTGAGAACCTGAGGAACTGCTGGTGTTTGGGCTGCACCGGAATATGCAGATATGCTTTGGTAAGATTGAAGGACGTCAAGAATTCCCTCTCTCGCGCACCACCACAATCACCAACCTTAACATTTCCATGTGGAAACTGGGCACTCAGACAGCAATTCACATGCTTGAGGTCCAAAATGGTGAGAAAGGACCCTTCTTTCTTTGGAACTATGAAATAGATGGAGTATCAACCACATCCATACTGGTCTTTTGGTACCTCTGTAACAACGGCTACAAGCACTGAAGGGTTTGACGTACTGCTGTGCGCTTTCGTACTGCCCTGCAGGGAGAAGCAACGAAGGCATCCCTGAGCAGGCATGCAAACTCTAAGGCATAGCTGTCTCTGATGACCTCCAGCACTCATTGGTCAGCCATGATGCGCGACCAGATATCATAAAAATCCCCTATGGGAATCAATTTTGCCTGGCCTGCTCTCACTTCATTGGGATTTCTTGGGGGCTGTGAAGGCAGAAGAGTAAAAACCTCTACCCATGCTCCAAAACCCTTGACATGCTTGCCCTCTTGAGGGAAACCTGCCCCTCTGAAAAAGGCGCAAACCGTGTAACCTGAAAGTGTCGAAATTCTCTCGGCTGACCCCTTCTAGGAGACGAGGATCTGAATGGTTTCTGCTTATCCTCCAACAGTCTACCTCCTTTAGAGTCTCATAGATCTTTGGCTAGCTTCTACAGATCCTCCCCAGTTTCGGGTTAAACTTTTAACCCTGCTTCAGGTATTGCATGACCCTCAAACAATGTGTCGGTCAGTGAACGCAATGACAAATTTTGCATTTTGGAAGTTTCACCCAAAATGTGCCACATCGTATGCAGGACGTTACTGTGAATGTCATGTAGAGTACAATTGTTATTTGAGCTAAGTAGCCATTTTAATTTCACATTTGATTAAAAGGGGTAGTTGGAGACAAATTTCTCCCACTCACTGCATTTCCTGTGACAGCACACCCGACAAAAAATCCTTTCAAAAATTTTCAAGAAAATTATTTTGAAATGAGATTCTGTTTGTCTGATTTTTGGGGACTATATTATTGGTGTATTGTTTTGGCTCTCCAAATTATGGGAGCATGAATTTTTTGGTCATGAATATGGAGTGGAGGAGTAGTCTAGTGGTTAGAGCAACTCCCTACTACCCAAAAGATTAAGGGTTCAATTCGCACTTTACCCTCCATTGCCTCAGAAACATCCAAGTTATCAATGTCCCTGTTTAATGTACATTGCACCAAATTGAAGTTACAATGTAAACCGCTTTGACTGAAATGATAAAGCGGTATAAAAAAAACTGTTAAATTAAATAAACAAACATATCATGACATGCTCAGTCTCCAAGCTGCTGTTAGGGCGTGAATACCCACAGGTGTCAGGACTGGACTGGAGAACAATATGGAACTGTTGGTTACAGAATCAGAATTCTTTCCTCTTTCAGCCTTGTGAATGGTCTATAAACTAATGAATGGTGTGGAACGGATAAACGTACATCGACTGTTCATGCCATCAAAAATTAGAAAGACTAGGGGGACATGCAATGAAGCTACAATGTAACCCATTTAAAACTAATAAGAGAAAATATTTCACTCAACGCATAATGAAACTCTGGAATTTATTACCGAAGGATATAGTAAAAGCTGTTAGTGTAGCTGGGTTTAAAAAAAGGTTTGGACAAGTTCCTGGAGGAAAGGTCCGTAAACCTTATTAGAGGTCCCAGGAAATCCACTGCTTGCCCCAATACAAGCATTGTAGAATCTATGCGTCTTTTTGGGAACCTGCTAAGTACTTGTGACCTGGACTGGCCACTGTTGGAAACAGGCTAGTGGCCTTGATGGACCTTGGTCTGACCCAGTATGGCATACTTCCGTTTTTATGCATGCTTTTTTTCCTCTAGCGAGTGTGAAGATTTGAGCGATGCTTCTAGACCAGTTATTGATATATTCTCTATGATAAATGTACCGTTCTGGATGTATTTCATGTAAACCACTTTTATATGGCGATTTCCATTGTTCAGTTTTGGAGACCGCATTTCGCAAAGGATATAAAAAGACTGGAAACAATTCAGAGGAAGGCGACCAAAATGATTTGGAGCCTGCGCCAGAAGACGTATGAGAAGAGACTTGAAGAACTAAATATGTATACACTAGAGCAGTGTTTTTCAACCTTTTTTGTGCAAAGGCACACTTTTTCCATGAAAAAAATCACGAGGCACACCACCATTAGAAAATGTTAAAAAAATTTACCTCTGTGCCTATATTGACTATATATAAAGTAATTCTCTTGAATAGGAATCAAACACTCACACCAACCCCACTCCCCTGCTGGTTCACTCACACCCCCCCCCCCTCCACTGCTGGTTCACTCACCCACCCCCCTGTCACTTACTCACCCCTCCTGCTGGGTCACTCACTCACTTACCCCCCCTCCCCTGCTGGTTCACTCACACCATCGCCCCCCCCCTTGCTGGTTCACTCACACTCCCCCCCCCCTTGCTGGTTCACTCACACTCCCCCCCCCTTGCTGGTTCACTCACACACACACCCTCTGCGCAAGCCGCTGCTTCTGCTTTGTACAGAGCAGCGGCTGCACTACACTTACATTGAAAAGTAAAGAGAAACTGTGTCAGGAGCCCTCCGGTCATCGCAGAGCCCGAGGAAGTGATGTCATGGGGGCGGGCTCCTCACAGGCTGTCTTTCCTTTTCAAATTAACTTTATTGCAGCTAAAGTTAATTTGAAAAGGAAAGACAGCCTGTGAGGAGCCCGCCCCCATGACATCACTTCCTCGGGCTCTGCATGATCGGAGGGCTCCTGACACAGTTTCTCTTTACTTTTCAATGTAAGTGTAGTGCAGCTGCTGCTCTGTACAAAGCAGAACCAGCGGCTGCACTGCTATAGGGAATCGCGATCGCGTTCGCGCCGCGGACTTCGGCACAAAAGCCGGTTTTTTGCTCTGGCCGCTCCCGATCTTGCGGCCAGAGCAAAAAACCGGCTTTTCAATGGCCGGTTTTACAACTGTGCTGGCAGCCGGCCTGGCCATGGAAAAACCTGCCAGGCCGGCTGAAAACCGGCCGGTTGGCAACCCTAATTTGTGAGCCGAGGCCACATGTTACGGATGAAATTGGAATTTTTCCCACGGCACATCAGACAATATCTCACGGCACACTAGTGTGCCGCGGCACAGTGGTTGAAAAACGCTGCACTAGAGGAGAGGATGGTCAGGGGAGATAAGATACAGACCTTTAAATACTAGAGGGCATAACATGAAACTGCAAGGGGTAAACAGAAAGGCAATGTCAGGAAATACTTTTTCACTGAAAGGGTGGTGGATGCTTGGAATGCCCTCCCGATGGACGTGGTGGGGGCACACACAGTGACAGAATTCAAAATGGTATGGGACAAAGTAGATCCCTTTATAGAAACAGAATAAAATCAAAATAAACTTAACTCTCTCTTATATCTTAACAAATCGGGGCGACTAACACGCAGCAGTGGGTACACCCCTAAAAAAAAAAAGGCATGGGGAGGGGTCATCTGCATGGAGCAGCAGGTGCACCTACTCTTGCCACCTTTCTAGGCAGACTAGATGGACCATGATGGTCTTTATCTGTCGTCATTTACTGTTACTATCTACTGCCTGTCACCTTCTGATCAACCCCCTCCTACCTCTTCAGACCATCACTGGAAAGTTTTGCATAATTCATTTATATTTTCTTTTGTTTATTCTGTTCTTAATTAAGGAAAGGGTGTTCACTTTCATAAGTTAGGCTAATTTGTTAATCTTGCTTTCTAGTAAGGGCTACTGGACTGCTCACCCTGCCTAGCTGTCCCTGCACGCATGTCTTGAAGGATGAGTTATCTCACAGCTATTGCTATACAAGGGTCTGCGTGTTCAGGGACTCCCTGACATTTCAGTATCAAGAAACTTAATATACATTTTGCGCACATTAACTTAATGCCAGTCTGCATTATTCTGTATCAGTAGGTTAACCGTTTTGATTTTGTCTAAATTGCTTTTGTACCTTTGTTTTATTTATCTGAGTAAAAGTTTGGGTTTGGATTAGTGAAATAGAAACCTCTGCTAAACAAAAATTGTATTTCCTAGTCGAGGGCTGCGCCCCTCCTAGTGGTAAGTGACCTTCTTGTAACTAGAGTCATCTTTGCATGAAAGCAGCGGCACAGCAAGGCAGGAGAGACATGGATTATTTAGACAGAAGCACTTACTCTTATTCCAACCGCTGGTAGGACGTTTGGTGGGGGGACAGGGAGATCTCCTCTTTCCCTGGTATCAAACCTGACTCAGGTCTCCGAGAGATCAGCCTACTTGCCCTATACTAAAACCTGTCCCTTGCCTATCAGCACAACCAGCCAGTCAGATTTCCAATCTTCAAAACGATTTGTTTTGATCAAGCCCTATACTCTGGAATTCATTGCCCCTTTAAATAAAAACAGAGGCCTTGTTTTTAGGCCTACTTTAAACTTTATAAGCACCTGTGGGGCACTTGGGCTGTTACTTGTGTTTATTCTGCAATTCTGTTTTTTCAAACTCTAATTTTTAAAAGCTTTTTTTAATTGTAGCTATTTAGTCATTTTAACTAAACAAAATAGAGTAAACAGGTAAAAGAAAATTTGCATCCACGGCCTTAGGTGCTTCTCTCCATAAAAATAGTTAACAAATCTTCATGAATAAGTCAGAGGTAGTGCATGCAAAATCCCGGTCGTGCATAATATTCATGAACACTTTGACAGGATATGATATTACTCTGCTATTTCATTTATAACAAGGCCAGAAAGATCTATACAAACAGATCAATTAAACAGTTCGAGAAAAGGCGATAATTTAACGCCGAGTTTCTTCGCCACTACGAAGGGCAGAGAAGCAACGAAAGGATTTAGCTGAAAAACAAGGTGGTAACGGCTGTGCCTCGCGGCATCGTACCCAGCCCGTCTGGCATTTGCTTTAGTGTCTCTGTCTTGCTCTTCTGGACACCAGTAAAAGGTTATTACTGGACCAGTAGCCGGCACTAGTTCCTCCTCTGCTGCATTCTTTCTACCTGTGCTCATTAGAAGCGTTTGGCGTCACACCAATGACGTCACAGAAGCACACCGGTCAGACTAGGCGCGTCCGTCTCGTCAGCGACTAGAATCGCCGATCCGAACAAGTCAGAACTACAAGTCCCAACATGCCAAACGCGAGGCTACCTCATCCCAACCCAGGCGGCAAGAGGGCACGCCGGGAGATGAAGTCCCCGTGCCTCCAAGAACCGGAAAACAACCGACCGCTAAAGGAACGAGGAGAAATACAAGTCCCGGCGTGCACCGAGCGCGGCGCCATCTGCAACCAGCGCCAGAGGGCGGGCAAAGGAGCGGCATGCCGGGAGAGAGAGTCCACACGGGTCCCGGACGGATAACATCTGCGCTTCCCTGCTTCCTTACCGGCGTATAAAAGGAGAAAGCGCACTCGTCCTTATGCACGCGGTCCCCTGCTTTAGGCACACGAATTGAGGGTAAGACAGACAGCAGCGCCTCGCTCAGGTCCGCCATGTCTCCAGCGGTAGGCAGAGGCCGGCAAAACCTCCAGTCACTACTTCAACTCCAGCGACAGCCAGAGGGAACGTGCGCGCACCGCTACGGCAAACGTACCTAGACGTGCGCGCGAGGAGGCGGGCCATCTTTCAAGCATGCGCCCTAGCCGGTACGCGAATCTCTACTGAGGAAAGAGGACAGAAAGGAAGGAGTCGGGCACGGCGCTGATTGGGTAGTCGGTGTTTCTTTGACCCAATCAGACAATTCTATTTCCGTAAGAGTATGCGATTGGATAGAAACCGTAAAGACGAATTACCGACACCCGTAATAGCCAATGAGTAGGGTGGGCAATGCAGATTGGCTGTGGCGGGAGGTTTGAAAGGTGCTTGAGGGGTTTAAAGTATAGACGGCGGACTGGTGCTATTTGCTGGGTTTGTAGCCCGGGGTCGTTAATAGAGCCGCGTGCAGTATTGGTCTGTGTAATGTATGTATGTTTTTACATATATAATCGTACGGCCTGGCCTCAACAGCAGTGGGCGCTTGGGAATGATCTGATGACGTGTTTCTGTCTTACTTTTCTATGCTTTGCATGTCATAAAGTCTTGTCTGTTGTCGGGGTGATGTCACGGTCCTTTCAATACCTTGTATAGCCTCCCATTAATACTAGACGATGATGGCACACGCTTGCTGGGTGTCTAACTCCCCCCTCCCTCTTTTCTAGGAGCAGGACTATGGGCATAGGTGACAGTAAGCAACTGAGCACACCTGCAAAGCCCCTATGCCACCGCCAGCTGGCCCGGGCTCTGGATCCACGCTCACCTAGTGCTGGCATCCCCCGCACCCCTATCGAGGTAAGGTAGAAGCAAAGACAAACATCCTTGCTCCTGGAGGGTTCTCACTGAAGGATGGTATTTGCTTTCAGTGTGTCCTAGTACTATAAAATAGTATTTAAGAGCTACCCATTAACAGTAGTGTGAGAAAGAAGCTGCTTGTTTATTCAGCACTCTATTGGCTCGCATTGAATGAGCATTCTTGTATACCATCCCTATCCTCTAGTAACTAGGTGTGGTCCCAAAAACATTTAAGAATAGGAATGCTTAAAGGCATTACTATGTGATGTGAGTGACAATCTGAACTGTGAATCATAAAGAACAGCTTAGTCACCAGTCTAGAGAGGTTCATTAATACCAATATATTAAGTGGCCTTACATTGTAGGGAGGAGTAACCTAGTGATTAGAGCAACTAGTCTAGTCTAGTACTGTACCCAGAAGACCAAGGTCTCAAGGTGTGCCAGTGGGAATCAAACCCTTGATCAAGTCACTCTACCCTCTATTGTCTTGGAAGAAAAAGCCTGGCAGTCTACTTCCGGAGATACGTTGCCAAGAAAACCCAGAGGCAAATGGGTTGCCAGGAGTCAGTACTTAAAGGCACTAAAAAAAAAAGTCACAATAGCGTAACTGAAGGAAGAGGTGTAGGCAGCAGTGTTGAGATCTGCCTTGCGATTAATGGCGCATATACCTAGAGACTGGCTGCAGCCTGAGGTGTCCTGAGCTCAATGACTTTTTGTGAGCAAGGACAATCTTTTGCATGTGTCTGTGTAGCACTGACTACGTCTTTAGCGCTGCATGATTGATCATTCTTAGCACTATAATATTAATAATCCTGTTAGCTCTTCTACTAATTATCTTGCTTCCCCCTCCATCTCTTCTCATCTTATGGCTCCACATCACTTTTTTCTTTGTTTTTTCACTCCCTAAAAGCCTTCCCTCCTTTATTACCCTCTTATCTTCTCATTTCCTTCCCCTGTCTGGTCTTCCTACCTTTCCTCTGCTCTTGAACATCACCTTTTTCTTCCTCGCATTCATCACTTTCCTCATCCTCGTTTCTGCTGTTCCATCACCTCTCTACCTTGCACTCTTCCCCCGCCTCCTTCTTTCAGTTGGCAACATTAATCCTAACCCTGGTCCTTCTAGACTATTCTCTCATTCCCACTGCTCACTCAAGCACTCTAATCTCACCCGTATTCCTCTCCTTTCCCCCTGGCTCCTCCCTGATGACACTACTTCGGTATCTGCCCTCTGTCACAGCTGCTACCAATTTTCCCACACTCCTCATGCCACTGGCCGTGGTGGCTTTCTGCTCTCTAATTCCAGCCCCTCCTTCAACCTCAGTCTCGCTCATTTTCTTCCTTTGATGTCCACTCTGTCTGACTTTTTATTCCCCTACCTCTCCAAATAGCTGTTATTTATAGACCCCCTGACAAGTACTACTATTGCTATTAATCACTTATATAGTGCTACAAGACTTATGCAGCGCTGTACCTATACATGTAGAAAGGCAGTCCTGCTCATTACAGCTTACTATCTAAAACAAGATAGACAACACAATAGCCAAGAACAAGGGTACAAATAGGGAATGGTAAGGAGACCCAAGGACAATAAGGGATCAGGATTCAAAAGCAGCCTCATAGCTAGACTTTTTTTTTAGAATGGATTTGAAAATGAGCAGAGGAGCCTGACGTACAGACTCAAGTAGTTTGTTCAGGCATAAGGAGCAGTCGGGTGAAAGGATCAAAGTCTGGAATTGGTAGTAGAAGAAAAGAACATAGAGAGAAGAAAGCCAGAAGAAGAGTGGAGCTCGTGAGGAGAGAGAAAGGGTAGTGAGAAGCAGTAGCATGAACACATTCATAGTTCAGAAACCCTCACTTGACACTACTTGTCCTTCTAATTATCGACCCATATCCCTTCTTCCCTTCCTTTCCATATTTCTTGAATGTTCAGTTCTCCACAGTTGTCTTGAATTTATTTCCTCTCAAGCCTTGCTAGATCCACTTCAATCTGGCTTTCACCCCTTACATTCTACAGTGATGGCACTTGCCAAAGTCTCTAGCAACTTGTTTCTGGCTAAATCCAATGGCTTTTACTCAATCATCCTCCTTGACCTTCCTGCTGCTTTGGACACTATCGACCACCAGCTTCTCCTTGAACATTGTCCTCACTTGGTTTTAGGTGCTCTGTGCTGTCCTAGTTCTCTTATCTCTCATTGCTCCTTCAGTGTACTGGTGGTCCCTCCTCTATTGCTATCCCTCTCTGTTGGTGTACCCTAAAGGTCTGTTCTGGGACCTCTCCTTTTCTCTCTCTACACCCTAGCCCCTTGTACTCATCTCCTTCCATGGATTTCAGTACCGCTATGCTGATGACTCTCGGATCTATCTTTCTACACCTGATATTTCTCAGACACTTCAGGCCTGCATCTCTGCCTATCTCTCTGACATCACAACATGGATGTCTAACCACAGTTTGAAATTAAACATGGCCAAAGCCAAACTTCTTCTTTCCCCCCCCCTCCTCTTCCTCCTCTATCTCTGATAACACTCTTCTACTTCCTTTCGTCAGCCCGTAATCTTGGGTCATCTTTGACTTTTCCCTCTCCTTTTCTTCACATATCCAACAGATAGAAATCACAGGTTTTAGCTTTCTCTATAACATTAACAAAATTTGCCCCTTCCTTTCCGAACATACTATTAAAACACTTGTCTACTCTCTAATTACTTCTGTATCGACTATTGCAACCTTCTCCTTGCAGGTCTTCCTCGGACATCTTTCTCCCCTTCAATCTGTTCAGAACTCGGCTGCACAATTAATCTTTCACCAGCCCTGATATACCCATATTTCCCCTCTCCTCAAATGTATTTCTTTAACTGGTTTTATATACCGCCTTATCAAAGGTGAGAGGTTCTAACTGTTCCGTGTAAACCACCTTAACGTTCTATAGAACAGTATAGAATTAGTTATATTTAACTGAAGTAATTGAAATAATTTGGGCTAGTATACATGGGACAGGCATGTTAGTAGAACACCACTTACATAATAAAAGTTGTAAACAACATAATGTTAGATGACAAACCCTCTGTTGGGAGGGGGTAGGTAAGGTTGGGGAGGGTAATGGGGTTGGTGTTGGTGTTGGTGTTGGTGTTATGTAGGGCCTTTGCTAAAGTGTTCCTTAAATAGATGCATCTTCAATTTTCTTTCTGAAGTCTTGCAGGTCACTTCATTGGTTCCCCTTCAGTTTCTATATCCAATTCAAATTTCCCTTCTGACCTATAAATGAATTCATTCTTCTGATCCTCACTACCTTTCCTCTCTCCCTACACCCTCCTCGTGACTTCTGCTCTTCTACTGACTTCCTCCTCTCTATACTCTTCTTCCACTGCCAACTCTAGACTGCGATCCTTTCACCTTGCTGCTCCTTATGGACTCGGGAAGTTTATTCCAGGCATAAGTCAGCTGTCCTCTTTCCCCCCCCCCCCCCCCTTTCAAATCCATGCTAAAGGCTCACCTTTTTGGGGCTGCTTTTGGAGCCTGATCACTTGTTTTCCTTCTGTCTCCTCACCCTTCCCTATTCTTACTTTGTCTTGTCTGTCTTCATTAGATTGTAAGCTCGCACAAGCGGAGACGTTTTGTATGTGTCTGTACAGTGCTGTGTATGCCTTGTACTATATGGAGTAGTAGTAGCAGCAGACCGAGGTGAGGTACCATAACCGCTCACATAACTATCACCTAATGGACACTAGGAAGCTGCTTTCAATGAGAATTATTCTTAGGGAGGAACTTTTGTATAACATGATCTTGGATCTAGCGCCAGTGCTTTTTATGCTTTCTTACTTATAGGTTGTGGGCCCCCCAAGAAACAGTCTAGTGGCCTCTGAGGAAAAAGAGAAGGTGGAGCAAGACACCGACCATGTTGTAGACCCTCGATCGCCAACCCACGGCATTGCACGAACCCCCCTGAAGCCGGCTGACGTGGGTGAGCTCAGTCTCCCTGCCTCATTTCCCTTTTCTTTAGAGCTGGAAAACTGACTAAAACTTGCTTCTTGTGCAGCCTTCATCTGGGAGATTAGGACTAAGAAGTTAGATATGATTGGTATCTCAGAGACTGGTGGAAGGACAACTAGTGGACACTGATACCTGGGTACAAATTATATTGCAATGATAGAGCACAACCCCTCCACCAATTTGATGTACCCTGTTAGAGAGGGCATTGAGTCACACAGGATTAAAGTTTTACAGAAAATAAAATACACTGTAGAACCTCTATTGATTGAAATTCCATGTAAGAAGGGGAAGGCGATGGCAGTGGGAGTATACTATCGACCGCCTGGCCAGAATGAACAAATGGATGATGAAATGCTCAAAGAAATAGGGAAACTAACAAAAGTTACAGCACAGTAATAATAATAATGGGTGATTTCAATTACCCTGGTATTGACTGGGTCGGTGTCACAGCAGGACATGCTAGGGCACAGGTTCCCAACTCCAGTCCTGGAGGGCCAAACACCATTCAGGTTTGCAGGCTGTCCCTAATTAAATATGCATGAGAAATATTTGAATACAATGGGGCAGTGCATGCAAATAAATCTCATGCATATTTATTAGGAACAGCCTGAAAACCTGAATGATATTTGGCCCTCCAGGACTGCAGTTGAGAACCTCTGTGCTAAGGAGATAAAGTTTTTGTAGATGGAATAAATGACTGCTTCTTGGAGCAGCTGGTTCATGAACCAACAAGAGGTGAAGCCATTTTGGACCTAGTCCTTAGTGGAACACAAGATCTGGTGCAAGAGATAAGGGTGTTGGGCCACTTGGCAATAGTGATAATAGCATGATCGCATATACCTTAATAAATGGAGGCAGGATGGCAAGGAAATCCACAGTGCTGCTTTTTAACTTTCAAAAGAGAGATTATGATACAATGAGGAAAATAATTAAGAACTAAAAAGGAGTAGCTGCAAAGGTTAAAGATTTACATCAAGCATAGATGTAAACAAAGTATTATTCTATGTAAACCACCTTGAGATTAAGAAAGGTGGTATATACAAAATGGAGTGGAGGAGTAGCCTAGTGGTTGGGGCAAGGTACTTCAGGCCGGAAGGTCGGGGCTCAAATCCTACTAGAGGACAGCAACCTTGGGCCTGAAGGACTGGGGTTTCTAGTCCTACAGGTGCTCCTTGTGGTCTTGGGTAAGCCACTTAACTATTTTACAGGGAACATGGGCTATGGAGGGTTATCTCCAAGTTGTAATGCCCTGTTCAATGTAATTTCAGTTTGTTCAATGTAAACCGCACTGATGCAGAATAGCGCGGTATATAAGAGAATGTAAATAAAATAAATAAATCTTTAAGTAAAATGTAAAATACTATCTTGGAAGCCCAGACCAGCTGTATTCCACGCTTTAAGAAAAGTGGAAGGAAGTCCAAAAAACTATCAGCATGGTTGAAAGGTGAGGTTAGAGAGGCTGTTGCCAAAAAAGCATCTTTCAAAAAATGGAAAAAGGAGCCATATGACAAACTGGAAAAAACATAAGCACTGGCAAGTTAAATGCAAAGCATTTATAGGGCAGGCAAAGAGAATTTGGAAAAAAAAGCTTGCTGTGGAAGCAAAAATGCATAAGAACTTTTCAGGTACATTCATAGCAAAAAAACCCCGAGTCAGATTGGACTATTAGATGATACAGGGGTAAAAGGGGCACTAAGAGGGAACAAGGCCACAATGGAGAGACTGAATACTTTTCTTCTGTCTTTATTGAAGAACATGCAGGGAAGTTACCCATGACTGAAATGGTATTTAAAGATGATGCATCGGAAGAAATGAGACATGTAATACATCTACCCGGTTTATTGATAACTATTTGATAAACTAGAGTAGCAAATCACCTGGACCAGATGGTATACATCCAAGGGTGTTAAACTGAAATAGGAGATTGCAGATCCACTATTAGTAATATGTGAACTACCATTAAAATCATCTGTAATATCTGAAGGTTGGCGAATGGCCAATGTAATAACAATTTTTAAAAAAGGGCTCCAGGGGTGATCTGGGAAACTAGACCAGTGAGTCTGATGTTGGTAATGGGCAAATGGTAGAAACCATTATAAAGAATAAAATTGCCGAACCTGTAGATAGCCACATGGCTCTTTAGCCAAGGAAGGTCTTGTCTTACTAATCTGTTGGGGTTTTTTGAAGGTGTGAATAAACAGGTAGAAAAAGGTGAGTCTGTTGATATAATATATCTGGATTTTCAGAAAGCCTTTGACAAGGTCTCCCATCTTGGTGAAATTAAAAAGTCATGGGATAAGAGACAGTGTCCTATTGTGGATCTGGGACTGATTAAGATAGAAAGCAGAGGGTAGGGCTAAATGGACAATTTTCTCAATGGAAAAAGATGAATAGCAGAGCACCCTATGGATCTGTGCTGGGTTCACTGCTTTTTAACATTCATAAATGATCTAGGAATGGGAATAACAAGTGAGGTAATCAAATTTTACAGATACACAATTTTTCAAAGTTGTTAAAACACAAGAGGATTGTGAAAAATTGCAAGAGGACCTTGATAAACTGGATGTTCAAATGGCAGATGAAATTTAATGTGGACAAGTGCAAAGTTTTATGCACATAGGAAAGAACAACCCAATCTATGGTTACATGAGGCAAGGTTCCACATTAGGAACCACACCCAGAAAAAAGATTTAGGCATAATCATGGATAACACGTTGAAACCCTCCAGCCAGTGTGCAGCGGTGGCCAAGAAAGCAAATGAATGCTAGCTATCATAAGGAAAGGAATGGCAAATAAAACAAAGGATATTATAATGCCTCGGTATTGTTCCATGGTGCGACCGCACCTTGAATATTGCGTGCAATTCTGGTGGCCGTATCTTAAAATGTGAAATTGGACTTTACCTGATAAATTTTCTTTCTTGTAGTTCCTGCAGCCCAGTCCAGACAAAGGAGTATATGCTCACCAAACAGTAGGTGGAGACTGAGGGGAAACGTCTCAGCTTTAGTATAAGTAGCCTGTACCCACTGGACTGACTTGGTATTGACACTTCACCAAGCATCACCAGAGAACCATCCCCAGCTCTGCCCAAACGACCAAGACCAGTAATTGCTGCTGCCAGAAAACCAGGAGCCTTTTGTACTGTTTACCACATCCTGAACAGGCAAATGGCCAGAATCGGAGCCAAGGCTCCAATGGTTCATATCATGTCAAACGTCCATTTATTTCTCTAATTTTATTTTTATCTATTTTCTTCTTTTCCTCACCAAACTGTGACCCTAGACTAGAAATCGAGAGAGAGAGACACACACATGCGCCTAAGTGGATATGACACTGTGCGCTGAAAACTGAAACAGACCAGGTGGGTCCTGGACTTGGGGAACTACAGGAAAGAAAATTAGCAGGTAAGGTCTAATTTCACCTTCCAGAGCGTCCCTCCAGTCCAGACAAATGGGATGTAACAGAGCAGTACTGACAATGGGTGGGACCAGAGATCTCTGCCTGCAGCTGTATTGCCCCAAACACGCATCTTGTCTGGATGGCAGATCCAGACAATAATGCTGAGTAAAGGAATGAAGAGATGACCAGGTGGCTGCCCTACAAATGTCCAGAGGAGGGACCTTCCCCATCTCAGCCCAGGAAGAAGCCTTTGCCCTAGTAGAATGGGTTCATAGGCCTTGCGGGACCTGCTGCCCCTTCAGGACATAGGCTGAGGCAATCACCTCCCGAATCCAAAGGGTGCAATGGACACTTTGAGGCAGCCTCCCCTTTCCAGGCCCCCCCCCCAAAAAAAAAAGAATGAAGAGCTGCTTTGACTAGCAAAATGGCTGCATGACTCTCAAAACCCTGCATACATTCAATTTTTTCAGTTGAGCCCAGTCTGCTGAGCCCTGCTGGCTGGCTGGCAAAGGAAGATAGTGTCACGGAGTGACTGAGGTGATATTCTGACACCACTTTGGGCAAAAAGGATGGCACAGGCCCCAGAACCACCTTTTCCTTAGAGTTGACCCAATAGGATTTCTTACTGGACAGAGCTTGCAATTCAGAAATTTGCCTTGCTGAACAGATAGCTACTAGGTAAATGACCTACATTGTGAGATCCTTAAGTGAGGCTGCCCCCAGCGGTTTGAAGGGGGAACCCCCCAGTGCTGCTAGGACAAGATTGAGATCCTACGCTGGGACCAGCGGCTGTGTAGGCAGCCACAGATGTTTCATGCCCCATAGGAATCAAATAATATCAACATGGGCTGCCAGGGGAACTTCTCCGCAGGGGTGGGATAAAGGCGAGTTCCGTTTCATCCCTTTAGTCCAGTCCCGGAACCATAGAGTTGTGAACCTCCACCAGCAGCTTTGGAGACTGAAAGATGTCATCGCTTTGACGTCACTGGTATATCTTGGCAAGTACCGCCCCTCTTCCACCAGTACCTGTACTTTCAGTCTCCAAGCAGCTTGGAGGTTCTGAGCCCGGGACTGGGCTCAGTAGGAACAAATAAGCAGAGCTTTGTCTTTTGGGGCATATTTAATTTTGGTTGGGTAATTCTGCCTTTTGGATTTCTTTTAGGTGCAGACCTGCTGCTGCGGAAAGGGTTCCCTGCTGGCTGTGGACCTGTTTCTTTTTTTCTCTTTCTCTTTTCCCCTTTCCCTCTCTTTCTAGCCCCAGCGTGTAAACGAGCATTGTAGGGTTGCTCAGTGCCTCCCTGCTCCCGAACCCGCTAGGAAAGGGTGAGGAGCAGGTAGAAGGCTGCACTGCAGGGCAGCAGCAGGACAGGGACTGCTAGGCTAGTGAGAGCCTTTTCCCTGCACCAGAGACCGGCAGATTATTGCGGCTTGTGATAAGGAAGCTTATCATAGCTCAGGTAGGAGCTATAGAAAAGATGATGTGACTCTGAACAAGCAACCTGTCAGTTCTGGTAGAAGTGAGAAAACAGAGTTTTCACATAAAAGACTACCAGTCCCAGAATGCACCAGGTTTCCAGCAGCCATGAGAGGGGCTGAAGTGAGGAAATGTGTGTGCAATCAAGAGAGCTATGAGGTAATCCCTAAGCACTCATCTCAAAGGGCAGGGCCTGATTCAAGACAGCTGCGCTGTGTTAGGGAGCAGCACACATTAAAACAGGATAAGAGTAGAGCTTATTCTTCAGATAACAGTTACTACAAGCTCCAGCCCAGTTTCAGCAACAGTTTCAAGAACAGCTTCAGGAAGAGATAGAGGGGAGAGCTTCAGCAACGGCTACAAGCACCAGTATCACCTGGAGAAACAGAAGCCAAGCCAAGCAGATAGAGAGAGAAGGAAACTCTCTGGAAGGAAGAGAAGAAAGGCCATTGGAAGGTCTGGGAGATTCCAAGGCAGTACTCATACTGGGAGGTATTCCAAAGGCCAGCAGAGTCCATTGGACTGGATTCAGCCAGAGGAATGGAGTGGCAGAGATAGGAATCACCAGTGGCTACCTGGAAGAGAGAAGACTGCATGTGGAAGGGACTTTCAGACCAAGGCCAGAAGGTATGTGAGAGAAGATCCAGTGTCCAGGGATCAAGATTGGAAGGCTGGACATCAGAATTGGATTACAAATTGGCCAGGCTATACAGAGAGGAATAATGATAGCAGGAGAGGCTCAGGTATGAACATTGATCCAGACCCTATCTATAATAGAGAATGGCAGCAAGGGAATAAGCATTCTCATGATAGTGCCTTAATGAAAGACTCATCTGTGCCAATGTATGATATTGACCCTATGATTGTTGATGCAGGGGGAAATACAGCAGATGAAACTATTTACATGGACTGTTCTTTATCTAAATGCTATTGCTAGTTTTCTATGAGCAAACACATCAGCCATCACAAAGAAACCTAACTTTGTTCTTTATTTCCACTGCAAACAGCTCTTAAAGCAGGATTTGGGCTCACACAGTAGCAGCCAGCCAGCTAAAGGCTTTCAGCTGGTCCATGGATAGTAATTAGGGCTGCACCTGATTGTGTGTGTGAGCAAGGGAGAATCACTGCTGAGATCAGCGTGGAAAATAAGCAGAAGTTAACCTAACCAGCAAAGTTTATTCTTTACTTTGTGCCTTTGTATTTGGTAATTACTTGCTAAGAAAACATTAGCTAATTGCCTGACAAGTTGAAGGTTGTTTTCTGGTTTACTTTGTGACTTTTTGTTATCCATTTTTAAACACTGCAAGCAAGTAACCTCATTTATAGTGCTATCAAGCATACATGTGCTGGGTGAATTAAACCCCATCAATAAAAGAAGTATTTTATTGATCTTACCACTTGGTTTCACAACTCAAATTATTGTCATCAGCTGTGTTTGGGAGTGAATGAACTACAATACCCACAATACCTTGCAAGAATCATATGAATATATGCATCGTCAAGATTGTGTAAGTTCTCACCCTAGGCAGCCGTCTGACAGGCTCTATTCCCTCCCTGCTCCCGAACCCGCTTCAAAGGGGTGAGGAGCAGGTGCAGGTGGCAGGGCAATCAGCACAGCTGCGGCTGTTAAGATTCGGCAAGCCGGTGCAGTTTTTTCCTGGCGCTGTTAAGGAGCTGCCGGCGCTGATTCAGCCGGACCCGCCGGGCCTGAGGCTGGGGTCGGCGGTGCTCCGAGGATACTGGTACCCTCCTGTGCCCCTTCCTCGTTGCGGCAGCGGTGAGTGACTCAAGGGGGTTTTTTTGGGTTTCCTGCGACCTCCGTCTGTCGGTCCATTGGCCTTGCTGCATGCGTTTCGTTTAGGTGCGATTCTTTGAGCGGGAACCCGTTGCCGGCGGCCATTTTAAGTGCCACGGAGGGAGAGAGCAGGGGCCATCGCTTGGTTTTTACGGCCTGTGGAGCTTCGTTTGTACAATTGGGGTGCAGGCTTCAGCTAGTTAAACATTTCTCTCTCTAGGAGGGGGTGAGTTAAAAAAAAAAAAGGGGGAGTTGCCTGACGCAGAGGAGCAGAGTAGGGTAGTCTGGGTGTTCCGGCGCGAGGAGCTGCCGGCACTGATTGCGGAAACTCTAAAGACGCTCAATATGCCCGCAGTAGTACCGTCGGCTGAGGAAGCGTTGGAGGATCCTCTGTTGCAAGCCGTTCGGAAGTCCCAGCGTGTGTTCCCGGTTCATCGGGTGTTTCGAGACATGATTCAAGAGGAGTGGGACGCCCTGGAATCGGCGCTGAGGGGCACCAGAGCTTTAGCCCGGTTATATCCCCTTTCGGACCAGGATAGAGATTTTTCGTTCAGCAAAGGTAGATGCGGCAATGTCGGTGGTTACTAAAAAGACCACAATTCCAGTGGAGGGCGCCGCGGCGTTAAAGGATGTGCAGGACGGAAATTAGAGACTCTGTTGAAACAGGTGTTTGATATGTGTGCCCTTTCCTTACAGGCCTCGATAGCGGGAGCGTGGGTAGCTAGGGGCTGCTTACGGTGGTCCCAGAAGCTGCAGGTCGGCCTCCTGGATAAGCAGGCGGACGAATTAACGCGACTGGAGTCGGGCACAGCGTATTTGTCAGATATCCACTACGATCTGATTCGAGGTCTGGCCAAGAGTATGGCCTCCGTGGTAGCGGCGCGTCAATATCTTTGGCTGCGTAACTGGTCGGCAGACGGGTCTTCCAAAGCGCAGCTTAGTAAGCTCCCCTTTCGCGGAAGACTTTTGTTTGGTACAGATTTGGAGAAGCTGGTCAAGGACCTGGGAGAGTCCAAAGGGGGTCGGCTCCCGGAGGATAGACTAGGGAAGGGCCGCGAGACGACTGGCTCCAGGGGGCTCTCGAGGGATTTTCGTAGGTTTCGATCCTCACGTTTTGGTCAATTGCAGAGGGGGCATTTCCCTTTGTGGGGCCAGGCGTTTTGCGGCTTCCGAGGGGCGGGTAGGGCTTTTGCTCCCTTCCACTCCTCTAGCGGGAAGAAAGCACAATGAGATAAGGCGGACCAAGGTGGTGGACGTTCCCATAGGAGGCAGGTTGCGGGAGTTTTACCCTGCCTGGGTCCAAATTACCACGGATCAGTGGGTGTTGGAGGTAATTCGGGAAGGATATGCTCTAGAGTTTCATCGACCCATCTTAGATTCCTTTGTCCGCTCCCCATGCAGAGCTCCGCGGAAGTTGCGGGTGGTATCAGTCACGCTTCGGCGGCTACAACAACTCGGGGCGGTGGTGCCGGTGCCGCAGGATCAATACGGGTGCGGTCGATACTCCATCTATTTTGTCATGCCAAAGAAAGAGGGCACTTTTCGGCTGATTCTGGATTTAAAACGGGTGAATCGCTGCCTTCGAGTGTCCCATTTTCGGATGGAGACCCTGCACTCGGTTATTGCGGCGGTCAGGCAGGGCAAATTCTTAACGTCCTTGGATCTCACAGAGGCGTATCTGCATATTCCCGTGCGCCCCGAGCATCAAAGGTTCCTGCGATTTGCGGTACCCATGGGCCATTTTCAGTTCCGGGCGATGCCTTTCGGGCTGGCGACAGCGCCTCGAATGTTCACAAAGGTCATGGTAGCTGTAGCGGCGGCGCTCCGCAAGGAAGGGATTCTGGTGCATTCTTATTTGGACGATTGGCTGATCCGGGCGAAGTCCAGAGAGGAGAGTGTTGCGGCCACCTGTCGAGTGGTGGAGTTCTTAGAAAGCCTAGGCTGGGTGGTCAATTTCGCAAAGAGCATCCTACTTCCTACTCAAGACACTAGAATGTTTGGGAGCGCGCTTCGAGACAGCTCGGGGAATGGTGTTTCTTCCGAACAAGAGGGCTCAAGCCTTAAGGGAGCTTGTGCGGAAGTTTTTAATATGCAGGGCTCTGACGGCATGGCAGTATTTGCAGTTGCTCGGAATGATGGCGGCCTTGATCGAGGTGGTGCAGTGGGACCGGTTTCATATGCGCCTGTTACAGAGCGCTCTTCTCCGGCGTTGGTCTCATCAACGGGACGCCTTGTCTCTTCGACTGGTGTGCCCTCCGAAGGTGCGGCAGGAACTTCAGTGGTGGTTAAGGCCCGGAAACCTGGAGAGGGGCGTGCCGCTAAAGGCTCCATCCTGGCGGCTGGTGACAACAGATGCCAGTCTCGCGGGCTGGGGGGCGCATTGCGAAGGATGGTTTGCCCAGGGGTCTTGGTCGGGTCTGGAACTGAGTTGGTCTATAAACCGGCTAGAAATGCGCGCGGTGTATCTAGCGCTGAGGCAGTTTCAGGGGACCTTGGGTCGAGTGGCGGTACGGGTTCTCTCCGACAATGCGACAACAGTGGCTTATATCAATCGCCAGGGAGGCACGGGAAGTGTGTCGCTGGAAGAGGAGGTCGGCCAGCTGTTGAGCTGGGCCGAGCGTCAGTTGGTGGCGTTGTCGGCGCAGTACGTGGCCAGAGTGGAGAATGTCGAGGCAGATTTCCTAAGCTGCCACAGAGTGGATCCGGCGGAGTGGAGTCTTCACCCGGAGGTCTTTGCGATGCTCGTGCAGCGCTGGGGGACTCCGATAATGGACCTCATGGCGAGCTTCGATTCCGCGAAAGTGGACTGGTTCTTCAGCAGACGGAGAGAACGAATGTCGGAAGGCCTCGATGCGTTGGCACGGCAGTGGCCAGCGGACGGGCTTCTCTATGTGTTTCCACCTTGGGCGTTGATAGGAAAGGTGGTCCAGCACATAGAGAGGCACCACGGCGTGGTCATTCTCGTAGCGCCCGATTTGGCCCAGAAGGCTGTGGTATGCGGATATGATTCGGCTGGTAATAGATGGACCATGGCGACTCCTGGTTTGGGAAGACCTCTTATTGCAGGGGCCAGTACGCATGCCGCAGGTGGGTCGATTCTCGCTTACGGCATGGCTCTTGAGAGGGCTCGGCTGAGGTCCAAGGGGTACTCGGAGGCGGTCATTACTACGTTGTTAAAGGCACGGAGGCATTCCACGTCACTGGCATACACTCGGGTGTGGCGGGTGTTCGATGCGTGGTGTGGGGAGCGCGATCTGCAGCCTTTGAAGGCTTCGGTGCCTCACATTCTTTCCTTTTTTGCAAGATGGCTTGGAGAAAAGTCTGGCGGCAAGTTCCTTGCGGGTACAGTTGGCGGCCATCTCCTGTTTCCGGGGGAGGATTCGGGGTCAGTTGGTAGGAGCGCATATTGATATTCGGTGTTTTTTTGCGGGCGGTGCTGCTTCTGCGGCCGCCGAGATGGGTGTCCGTCCCTCCGTGGGATCTCAATGTGGTGTTAGAAGCGTTGATAGCAGCGCCGTTCGAGCCGTTAGGTAAGGCTTCCCTGAAGGACTTGACATTGAAGACAGTTTTTCTAGTAACAATTTGCTCCGCCAGAAGGATTTCGGAGTTGCAGGCGCTGTCTTGTAGAGAACCGTTCTTGTCTTTTTTTGATCATAAGGTGGTCCTGCGCACGGTTCCGGCTTTCTTGCCTAAGGTGGTGTCGGTTTCACGTGAACCAGGTGGTATCCCTTCCGTTTTTTAATTTCGCACAGACGGCTCAGTCGGGCAGTCGATTGCATCGTTTAGACATCCGGCGAGTGCTTAAGAAGTATTTCCGTCAGACGAAGAGTTTCAGAAAGTTGGACCGACTGTTTGTCGCCTTTGGTGGGCCGCGGAAAGGGGAGACGGCGGCGAAGTCTTTAATTTCTCGGTGGTTGAAGGAGGCTATTGCATCGGCCTACCTGTTGAAGGGTAAGGTGGTTCGGGTTGGTCTTCGTGCGCACTCGACCAGGGTGCAGGCGGCGTCTTGGGCAGAATTCAGTTTGGTGCCGGTGGAGGACATTTGTAAGGTGGCGACTTGGTCCTCGTTGCATTCCTTTGCAAAGCACTATCGGCTTGATGTTCAGGCACAGGGGGATGTGCGGTTTGGTTCAGCGGTGCTTCAGGCTGGGCTTGTGGGTCCCTCCTGTTGATGTTCACTGCTCTGTTACATCCTCTATGGTTCCGGGACTGGACTAGAGGGACGAAAAGGAAATGAAAATTAGACTTACCTGCTAATTGTTGTTCCTTAAGGAACTCTAGTCCAGTCCCGGACCCCTCCCAGGGTCTTCGCTCGTAACAGCCTGAAGAAAAAAAAAACAAAAAACCCCAGGAATCCGTGTGCAGGAGACCATCCCACTCTTTTCTGGGGAACAATGGTGGAGTCCTTTCTTGCGCAGCAGGCCCGGGTGGGCTAGGGGGCGCCAGGGAGCAGCGTCCGGAGTACATAGTTTTTTCCATACTTTTGTACATATTTTTACATAGTGCTTATGAGTTTAATTTTTCCTGTTACTGCTTATTTGTTGTTCTGCTTAGTCTGCTTTGTCAATAGGTACTGGTGGAAGAGGGGCGGTACTTGCCAAGATATACCAGTGACATCAAAGCAATGACATCTTTCAGTCTCCAAAGCTGTTGGTGGAGGTTCTCAACTCTATGGTTCTGGGACTGGACTAGAGTTCCTTAAGGAACAACAATTAGCAGGTAAGTCTAATTTTCATCTATGCCCCGTCCCACTTGCTGCTCTTCCTCTATAGTAGTCAGCAGGGCTCGATGACCTGGGAAGGATTGTGAGGGTCTGTGGGTACCCTCTATTAAAGGGTCCGGCTCCGGGCCCACAGCTTCAGGCTCTGCAATACGCAGGGCAGTTAAGGCTTGCATAATTAAGGGCAGGAGCTTGTCCCAGTGGAAAATTCTAACTGGGGTGGGGTCTTCTCCTCCTGGGATGTCCCCCTCCTTGAGCTCCTCTGGAGCCTGGTCCAAAAAACATAAGAGTCCTTCCAGTGACCTCGCGAGCCCCAGGGAAGTCAAAGAGCACACCTCCGGTTCCTCATCCACACATTCCTGCCTTGGGCGTTTCCTAGTAGGAGTACCCATGCCTGTGGGCAAGGAGGGGTTTGCTGTAAACCCCCCTCCCCCCAGCTCCCTACTTAATTAGGAAGGCTTGATGAAGGAGCATGAATTTGGGCGAAAAAGGGACTGAGCCTGTACCTTCTCACAGCTGCTGGTGTACCTAGGGGCTCTTCCCCTGTGAAAAGAGCAGGAATCGTGCAAGTCCGGAGGCCCCTCTTGACTCTTTTTTTTGTGCTGTAAAATCCAGAATTGTGGGGTTTTCTGCCAAAATCATGGTCCTGCCGGATGCTCCTGTGGCTTCCCTGCTATTGGAGGAAAGTCCTTCTCCTTCCTCTGACCCCTCCTAATTTTGCTGCAGTGTTGCTGCAACCGTGGCAAAGCCCAGCCTCGGAGAAATGGGCCCTGTCCATGTGGCTGTGTGTGCACGGAAGTCCGTCCCCCCCCCCCCCCAGTCCAACAAATGCAAGGCCCAGGGCCAAAGGACTTACCCGAGTTGCCCCTCTCAACTGGAGACTGCGGGTCTCCCCCCCCCCGGAAGTTTTGTGTGTCCTCCTCTGGTATGTATTTTCTTTTTGGTGAACGTTACTGGTCATAGGCTCCATGGTGCATACAGGCAGGACAAGCAGCGCTGCTGTAACCTCTAGCCCTCTCCCAAGTGTTGGGGAGAGGGAGCACAATAGGGGGGGCTAGTGGGGGAGAGACCCAGGACCCCTAGGTTCTGCACCCCTCAGTTGTAGGCCAAAATCCCCAACAAGGCTCCCCGTTTCACAGGCTATGCACACCACCTGTGTGGAGACTGAGGCATACTGGGTCAGTCCGGTGGGCACAGGCTATTTATACTGAAGCTGAGACGGTTTCCTCAGTCTCCACCTGCTGGTCGGTGAACATATATCCAATTCCTCTGGACTGCACTGGAGGCATGCCCTGGAAAGGGTATAGCAGAATTAGAAAAGGTTCAGAGAAGAGCCACCAAAATGGTAAAGAGGATGGAAGGCTACTCCTATGAAGAAAGGCTAAAAAGGTTAGGGCTCTTTAACCTGGAAAAGAGACGGCTGAGGGGAGATATGATAGAGGTCTATAATTTAATGAATGGAGTTGAACGGATAAATGTAGATCAATTGTTTACACCATCAAATATAGAAAGACTAGGGTACATGCAGTGAAGCTACAGGGTAACCTATTTAAGATTAATAAGAGAGAATGTATTTTTTCATTCAGCACGTAATCAAATTCTAGAATTTAACAGAGGGTGTAGCTGGGTTTAAAAAAGGTTTGGATAAGTTCCTGGAGAAAACATCCATAAACCATTATTAAAGAGGACCCAGGAAATCCACTGCTTGCCTCAATACATGCACTGTGGAAGCCGTGTGTCTTTGGGAACCTGCCAGGTACTTGTGATCTGCATTGGCCACTGTTGGAAATGGGATGCTGGGCTGGATGGACCTTGGTCTGACCCAGTATGGCATACTTATGCTAAGTTCAGTGGGAAAAGAAATGGTTTTAAAATAGTTTGAGGTTTGGGGGGTGAGGTAAAGGAAACATAATCAGATTCTCCCTCATTAAACCTTTCAAAAAAAGAACAAAATAATACAATTATTAAACAAACCATCAAACTTTTTTTCCTTCTGATGCCTTGAGTATAGGTGTTACCCCTTCCCCATCTTTGCTATGTTTGTTTCGGTATCTGTCTTTTCCATCTCTCTGTCCTCTTTGCTGCCAACTGCATTGGAGTTCCCTTCTCTTATTTTTTTGATTTTTGTAAACTTCTTTGCCTAACTACAAAAGGTGGTATGGAGAATGTAATAAAACCAGTGGTTCCCAATGGGGTCACATCAGTAGATGGGGATCATATCAACATGGCCATTTCCGCATCCCTCTGTATTTTCACTGCGACCGATGCCTAGTCCCCAGTCAGCATGTGCCCTGTGAGCCAGTGAACAGTGATAGGCCCTTTTGCCCTCCTAGGTAAGCTTCCTGTTAAGTTGAAAATCTGTGCTGAGTACTAGGGGCTGTAAGCAGCAAGGGACCCTGTGTTGACTGCTGCTTTATATGAGTGGAGTGAGAGGAAGAGGACTGCAGATCTGCCAGTTTGACTTTAGTATCAGCTGGGGTCATGTGAATTTCTGGTTGTTAAAATGGAGTCATACAGGATAGAAGTTTGAAAAGCACTTCAATAAACCATAAAAGCTTTTTCTTAATAGTTGCTACTGCATCCATGTTCTCCCTCTGACCTGTGTTTGTGTATAATGACCTTTTTTCTGGGGCCAGAGAGGTTAAAGAGTGACTGCAGATTAGGCGGAGTGGAAAGTGATTCTAACCCCCTGAATAAAACCTTTGTCTGTTTCAGAGACCTTAACCAGCGTAGCTAGGCAGCTAAGTGAGACTTTTATTAGCGAACACGTGGAGATCCCATGTGCTAACCTTACACCAGAGGAGAAGCAAGGTGCCGAGGTAGAAGACCTGGAGAGGAAGGCAGAAGCCCAGCTCCAGAAGGGGGATGTGCCTGAAGATGGCCCTATTGCCGCATTGGTGGAGGAAGTCCAGGCTGCTCTTGGAAGCGGGTCATTGGAAGAGAAGGTGCAAAAGCCCAGTGGATCTCCAGCAGCTGCATCATCCAGTGAGTGAACGTGTTGGGGGCAATCTTACGGCTGTGTCCCAAGGTAGTATGAGAGGAATAGATATCTCGCAGCATGGATCATTGGGGTGACCTGGGATTTCTCCCTTGTCCCTGTTTTGTTCACACATGCTCCTTCCCTGTAGGCACTGGCAGGCCTGCCAAGCAGAAATCTCGGACCACTGGAGGGAAGGGGCTAATGACGACAGCAGCTGGAAATGGACGCTCGCCTTTGAAGGCACTGTGGGATGAAAACTCTCCAAACACCCTCTCCCATAGACAGGTGTGTGCTTCATGGGGATGTGACATGAGCTAGTTCTAGATGATACAGGTCCATGAATTATGGCATGTTTGTCTGTCTGAATCTCTCCCTTTTGAATCCAGGGAAAATAATTCCTCTAGCCCAGAAGGGAGGGGTTGATCAGGTGAGACCACACCCAGGGCTTGGGATGGTGGAGATCTTCAGGAAATGTCCATTGACTCTCTTTCTTTCTTTACTAGGTGAAGCATCCTATTTTGATCTCAGCTGGCCGGAGTGAGACTGATAATTTGGTAATGGGCAGACCCCTGCTCCAGTCCCCCAAGATCTGGAAGCGTCACTCTGACAAGGAGAACAAAGCAAGTCGCCCAGTGCTGCCGCACTAGATGCTCTGGCACTGATGGAAGAGGGGCTCTAGATCGCCCTCTAGCAGAGCAGCAGGAAGAGGGTGGCTGGAAACGGGCCGGGACTCTTATCAGATGAAGGACTGTTCTATTCCTAACCTGAACTTTACTGATCAAACAAGTGTTGTGTTTCCTCCTTTGCTTACTGTTTCCTGCAGGAGGGAACTGCTCAAAGCTAGAGCTTTATGCCTTGGCCTGGTGTCTCCCTCTGTATCCTGTACTTTTAATTCCCTGTTGTGTCTTATTTGTTTTTGTAGGAAAGGTGGATAGTGCCTGTCTGTTCTTTATCTGTAATGCAATGATTCTCTACTTTTACTTAGTCTTATTGCCTTCTCCTACTGTGACTGTCTCTTAGAAGAGGAAATGCCCTAGACTTCTAGTGTTGAATGATAAGTGCTGGATTGGGGTATTTACTTGGGTTACTATAATAAAGGTTTTCAAGTCTAACTCTGGGCATTTTGGTTAACGTTTTCCAGTGTAGCCTCCTCCATAGCTCTTATTCATAATGCAGCAGACCTAGGGACCTTCAAACCTGCCTTACAAAAAGAGGAGTGTGGGCCCTAAGCACCAGCAGCTTTTTCCTACCAGGCCTCATTCAACAGAAGTGACACTTCTCTCTGCTTCACACTTAATTTATTTCAATTTGTTATATCTTTTCTGTTTGATGCTAGGAAAGGTATACAGTGGAGGAAGAAAGACCTTAGAAACAGGAGAAGACTCCTAGGCCATTAATCCATTTTAAATAAACCTTACCCCCCTGGCCCGTTCCAATAGCTTAGCTCTAGGCTAGTGCTGATTTCAAAGGGTAGAACTGGGGCCTTGTTCCTTTAAGATGCTAGTACAAAAGGTCTGTATTGGAACAGGAAAGGGGGGTAGCGATGCATATAGCTCATACTACTGGCAGCAGATGGAGATAAAAGATCAAGGTGATAACCTCCTGTCAAGGTTAAGGAAAGTTGTGATCTCTGCCAGAGGTTTTGCCTCTCCCTTGTCTAGTTCCAAATCTTAAGGAAGCTGTCCCAGGAACCTGTGGCTGCAGCCATGCCATCTATCGTAATGCCCAGACAGCTCACCCGGTTATCATGTCCCGACAACACACCTGGAGGGCAAACAGAGAGATGTTGACACCTGCAAAGCTGGTTTCCAATCCCACCTCCCGCCATCATCCCTCAGTGTGTGACCAGTCCTAAGTCACTCAGAACTGTACATCCTCCAGAGGGCGGCTTCCAGCACTCACTATGTGAACTTAAGTACAGAGTCACTTTGGAAGCTGATTCTGCAAGTCCTATCTCACTTTTCCTATCATCTTTCACCCTGTGGCCAGCAGTAAGTTATTCAGGACTGTAACACCTACAAAGCCAGCTTCCTTATCCCTCCAGTCCATCTGGATAGTCGACCTCCTCCAGAAGCTTGGAGACAGAGCACGTCATCGTTTGACAACATCAGTGTACTAAGGCAGCTGGCATCTCCCATTAGCCTCAGTAAGCTCGGTCTCCAAGCAGTTGGAAGGAGGTGGTGATCCAGAGGCTGGATTTGCTGTAGGGTATGGCTTTTTTGGTTTTGGGATTTAAGTTTGAGATCTCAGTTTTGAAAAGAAAAAAAGTGCCTTGAAACCTGAAAAAAAAATAACTGAAGAAGGGAACCCCCACCCCCAGGCTTTGGAGAAGGCTCGGGGGCTTCACACGCGGCTGGATATCAGCAGCAGTTCCTGAACCTGTGACCAGGTGAGGAGCCACGAACAGAGCACTAGGCCTGCAGTTGACATTTCTCTCAGCACTCCTGCCTTGATGCTGAAGCCGGGGGAGGCAGGCAGGAAGCAGAAGTGTCTCCGGTGCGTGCAGTTGGCTGTGGAGTGAGTGCGGCAGTCAGTTTCCCCGGGAGTGCTTGGCACATGCACTGCTGACCGTGTAGGGCCCAGCGGCTTCTACAGCAGTGCGGGAAATGGGCTGTCTTTCTGGCACATTTCCTTGTGGCAGGGAGCAGAAGAGGGGGTGGTTTTGCACAAGGCACTGATAAAGGGGATACCCCTGTGATTTTGTTTTTCGGGACAAGGTTCTTAAAAAATAAAGGCTGAAACAAGGAATCTTCACAGGGAAGCAGGGGTTTCTTCTCATCTCCCCTGCTCAGTAGCAAGACCGATTCAGAAGGGAGTGAACGGTCTGTCAGCACGAAGTACAGGACCATGTCTGCAAGGCTGCCGGGTGGGGCTCGGCAGGGGTCTATCGGATGCTGGCATTTGCCGCAGCTGCAAGAAGGAAACCCGGGTGGTTGAAAATGAGCAGCAGGATGGTGCAGAAGGGCTGTTTGGGGCGAGTGGTATACTCAGAAGTGGAGGGGGTATCTTGCAGCCCCAGGAGGGGCACAGCTCGGCAGCAGGGGAGGTTAGGGGTATGGGTACTGCACCTCTGCTAGAACCGTACAGTAGAGAACAGGCCTCTCCCAGGCCCTCCATATTGCAGGACCTAGGTGACGAGAGTGCCTCAGGAGGTTTTTTGCCTGAGTTCATCCTCCTTATGTATAAGGCATTCTTTATGCATCCACAGGGGGCGAAGAGCCAGGCTGCAGTGCAGGAAATGGCCAGCAACTCTGCGGGAGCCAGAGGAGGAAACATCCAAGCAGCACAGGGTGGAAGGGGACTGGCGGGAACAGTCCCTGCTGTTGGAGGAGCCAGAGGCTTTGAATCTGGGACCGGAGTTAGATGCGGATGGAGAAGAGCTAGAGGAAGAAGAGATTCTGCAGGAGGAGTCTCTGATAGTTTGGGTTTTCCACTGAGAGGAGTTGGCAGCGCTCATTGCAGAGTCGTTAAAGACACAATAAGCCGGTGGGGCTCCCGGTAACGGAAGAGGCGTTGGAGGATCCGCTGCTCCAGGTGGTTCAAAAGATGCAGAAGGTGTTTCCCATACATAGAGTAGTCAAGCAGATGATCCAGGATGAGTGGGAGCTTCTGGATGCTGGGCTCAGGGGGGTGAGGACCATGACCTAGCTGTACCCACTACCGGAACAAGAGCGGAAAATGCTCCATTTACTCAGAGTGGATGTGGCAGTTATGAAGAAAACAACGATCCTGATAGAGGACAGTACAGAGCTCAAGGACGTCCAGGATAGGAAGTTGGATACCTTTATTGAAGTAGACATTTGATATTAATGCCCTCTTGTTGTAGGCTTCCATTTGTGAGGCCTGGGTTGCCAGGGCCTGCCTGCATTGGGCGCAAGAGGTGCTGGACCCTGCAGATTTGGCTCCTGATCCAGCAAGGTGGTAGCTAAGCTGGAGTCAGGACTACATACTTTGTGGACACCTTCTATGATCTTATTCGAGTATTCTCCTAAGGTATGGCCTCAGTAGTGGTGGCTCGCTGCTATCTCTGGCTCCGGAATTGGGTGGAGGATAGCTTCTCCAAAGCCTGACTTAGCAAGCTTCCGTTTAAGAGGAAAGTTCTTTTTGGAGAGAAATTGGAGAAGTTGGTGAAGGACTTGGAGTCAAAAGGGGTCTTCTCCCCGAGGACAAACAGAAGCAGGTCCGCAGCTTGGCTCTGCCTCGGGGTCAATCATGGGATTTTCGGAGGTTCTGCACCATCTGCTTTGCACCTTATCAGAGAGGTCAGTACCCCTCTCGAAGACAGGGCTTTTGAGGATTTTGAGAAGCAAGGCATGGCTACTTTTGAGCCTCTCTGTCCTCGGGACTTAAGAAATGAATCGAGGGGGGGCCCAGGTGGTGGTGCAGCCTGTAGGCTGTGGGGATTTTACCCTGTCTGGGTCCAGATCACATCCAACCAATGGGTTTTGGAAGTCATCAGGGAGGGCTACGTGCTGGAGTTTGCCAGTCCACTGGGCCTGTCCTTAGTGCAGTCCCCCTGCAAGGCGCGCAGCAAAGCTGCAGCGGTGAAAAGCATCCTGGTGTGGCTCCTGCAGTTGAGGGCCATCATGATGGTTCCCGAAGACCAATGTGGATCAGGCCCATACTCCAATTTGTTTCATGATGCCCAAAAAGGAGGGTTCATTTTGGCCAATTCTCTACCTCAAGCATGTGAACAGGTATCTCAAGCGTGTGAATGGGTGCCCCATTTTCACATGGAGATGTTGTGGTCTGTCATAGTGGTGGTATGAGAAGGGGCATTTTTAACCTCCCTCGATCTCGCAGAAATGTATGTACACATTCCTATCCAACCAGAGCATCAGCAGTTTCTCTGGTGCATGGTGCCCATGGGGCATTTTCAGTTACTGGCCCTGCCTTTCAGGCTGGTGATGTCTCCTTGCACTTTCACCAAGGTCAAGATGGCAATGGTGGTGGTGGCGGTGGCACTCTGGCAAGAGGGAGTCCTGGTGCACCCTTACCTCGACGACTACCTCATTTGGGCAAAATCAATGAGCGAAAGTGAACAAGCAAGAGCACGAGTGGTGGAGTTCTTGTAGAGTCTCGGATGGGTGATCAACATGTCCAAGAGTTGCTGGGTACTGTTCCAGGCGCTTGAGTAGTGGGGGGCGTGCTTTGATACCCACAACAGGAAGGTGTTTCTTCCAGGGCAGTGGGCGCAGGGTCTTTGGCAGCTAGTACGTCAATTTCTGCAGGGGACAGATCCGACAGCTTGGCATTATCTGCAGCTGCTAGGAACCATGGCAGCAATGTGACCTCGTGCCGTTGGCAAGAGCGCATATGCATCCATTGCAGAGAGCACTGCACTGCAGGTGGTCACACCAGCGACATCCTTTGTTGCAGCGGTTGCCCTGCCTGATGGAGGAAAGGAAAGCACTCCAGTGGTGGCTCAGGCCTGAGAGCTTGGTGGCGGGGATGCCCCTAGAGGTGCCTTGCTGACAATGGGTGCCAGTCTATTGGGCTGGGGGGCCCACTGAAACAGACATCTGGCTCAAGGGAACTGGACACTGCAGGAGTTGGTCCATAACTAGGCTATAAATGCATGCAGTTGTCCTGGCACTGCAGAAGTTCTGTCCTTGGCTGTAGTGAAAAGACATCTGTGGCTTCTTGGACAACATGACCACAATGGCCTACATCAATCAGCAGGGAGGCACGGGCAGTATGTGCTTGGAAATAGATACTGAGGCACTGCTAATGTGGGCAGAGGAATATCTTCAAGCACTGTTGGCAGCACATGTTGTGGGATGGGTAATGTGACAGTGGACTACCTCAGTCAGGTGCACGTAGGCCCTAGCAAATGGACACTCTGCCAAGGGGTCTTCTTGCAGATGGCGACATTTGCAACGGCATAAGTGAGATGAGTTTTTTTAGTAGAAGAAGAGAACTGATGCTTGAGGGGCTGGATGCCCTAGTGTAAAGGTGGCCCACGGAGGACATCCTATATGTGTTTTTCCCCATGGGCTCTCATAGGCTGTGTCATACAGTGAATCGAGGCGCACCGGGGAATGGTGATCTTAATAGCCCCAGACTGACCAAGGTGCCCTTGGTATGCTGATCTGGTGAGACTAATGATAGGTTGACCCTGGCGGCTGCTGGTCAGGGGGGGCCTCTTGACCCAGGGACCAATTCAGATGTCTCAGGTGAATCGATTCTCAATTACAGCATGGCTCTTGAAAGGGCTCGGTTGAGGAGATGCGGCTATTCCGGTCTGGTGATAGCAACATTACTAAATGCCTGAAAGAAGTCCACTTCTCTGTCCTATATCTGCATCTGGCGCATTTTTGAGGTGTAGTGCGAAGAGAGGCAGTGTCGACTGTTCCAGGCTTCCATACCAGATGTGTTAGCTTTTCTGCAAGCAGGGTTTGAGAAGGGCCTAGTCTCTAGTTCATTGAGGGTGCAGGTGGTGGCCATTTCTTGTTATCAGGGCAAGATCCAAGGGGTGTCCTTGGGAACACATGGGGATGTGGGGCGGTTCCTGAAGGTGGTGAAGCAGCTCTGGTCTCCGGTATGCTCAGTGGTTCTCTCTTGGGAACTCAATTTGGTGTTGGTGGCACTGGCAAAGGAGCTGTTTGAGCCGGTGAGCAGTTCCTCATTGAAAGATTTGATTCTCAAGACAGTGTCTCTCATGGTGATTTGCTTGGCACATAGCATTTTGGAACTTCAAGCTCTCGCATGCAGGGAACCCTTTCTCTCCATCTCAAAGGAGAAGGTTCTCCAGCTAGTACCTTCCTTTTTGCCCAAGATCATGTCGGCCTTTCACTCGAATCAAGCGGTTTCCCTACCATCGCTCTCTGGAGATCAGAGGGGAGAGGTAGATCCACAGTTACGTCTGCTAGATGTAAGGAGGATATTGTGGTGTTATTTGAAGAGAATGGTGCCATTTCGTAAGTCTGATCATTTGTTTGTGCTGTTTGGGGGTCCACGCAAGGGGGAGGTTGCAGCCAAGGCCTCCATTTCCAGGTGGATTAGAGAAGCTATTGCATTGGCGCTTGTGTTGAAGGGGAAGTTGACGGCAGCAGGGCTGCAGACGCATTCAGTGAGGGCATAGGCCACCTCATGGGCGGAGTATAGCATGGTACCGCTGGCTGACATTTTGTAGGGCAGCCATTTGGTCCTCTCTCCACACCTTTGTGAAACATTATCATCTGGATGTGAAGACACCAGGGGATGCCAGATATGAGGCGGCAGTAATTCAGGCCAGAATCGTAGGCCCCTCCTGCGGTAGAACTGCTCTGTTACATCCCAGAGGTGTGATACTAGACTGGAGGGACGAAAAGGAAAGTTAAATTAGGCCTTACCTGCTAATTGGTGTTCCTTGAGTAAGTGCAGTCCAGTCCCAAAACCCTCCCTGTTTGGTTGTAGTATAGAGCGCCATGACTCCGGGCCTGAACAATGTTACCGTGGTGTTTGGTGGTCAGAGGAATTACTGCACAGCAGTGTTGGTGCATAGCTTCGGACAGGAGTGCTGCCTGTCATTTTCTCCTTGCGTTCTAAGATGAGATTCTTTGTTACCATTTGTGTGTCAGCTTCATGTCTAGGATTGTCAAGCCTTTCAGCTATGCAGGCCACAAATAAGCCTCCTCATGGGGGGGGGGGGAGGGAGGAGAAGAAGTGGGGTCCCTACGGAGGTTGGGGACCCCTACTTATAGAGTTTGATTTAGCAGTTATAGAGAGTTTGGTTTATATTGTTTGACTACTTTAATTGTTTCTCCTGTGAGGCTGCTTTGTCAATAGGTTACTGGGGCTGGTGGGAGGTGCCAGCTGCCTTAGTACACTGATGTCATCAAAAGATGATGTGCTCAGTCTCTAAGCTGCTGGTGGAGGTTGACTACACAACGGTGCGGGACTGGACTGGAGTTACTCAAGGAACGCCAATTAGCAGGTAAGGCCTGATTTAACTTTCCAATCCCACCATCTCTCACCCTGTGGCCAACAGTAAGCTATTCAGGGTTTTGTGATTTGTAAAACCAGCTTCCAATCCCAACTGATTATTTTTTAGGGGAGTGGGGCACTCACCAACACGCTCAATCTTCACAGCATCCCAAATGTTGCAACTAAAGTCATCATATCCGGCAAGCAGCAGACGGCCACTGTGGGAGAATGCCACGGAAGTGATGCCGCAGATGATACTGTCGTGGCAGTAGGTAGTCAGCTCTTGGTCTGCGCGCAAGTCAAAGAGACGGCAGGTTGCGTCATCTGAGCCAGTGCAGATTGCATCACCATTTGGAAAAAACTGCCATGGGAGAAGAAAGAATCAGAAATACGATGAAGGCAAGAACATGCACCAGGAGGAACAGCTTCCTGTTATATGCAGCACTTGTTGAGTCTGGGCCAGGTACCCAACGTGTGCAAATCTGTCTCACGAATATATATATGACTTATCTCCTGGGACTCCCTACCACTTACTCTTTAACCTCCCCATTTCTTGTCTTACTGACAAACCTCCTTTATGATATCATGGAGATGGCCCCCCCCCCCAATGTTCCCTCTAATTTTCTGTAGGCTGTGTGCGCATAAAATATCAGCTGTGCAGCTTTTGAAGGAAGGTTAAATTTTTGTGTGCCACATAACGACACTCGGAATTATATACTTTAAAATTTGACTACACGTCAGAATACAGTATGTACACCACATTGATTTTAATCAAATTAAATGAAAATAGACGATTACTAAATGAAGCGGAAAATTTCTAGTAATTACAATCACAACTTTTAAATTTTAAGACATCTGTGTTGCTTTCTATCAGAATCAGAACCGTAATTTTTGTGCGCTCTGTTGTAAAGTATGTGCGCTCGGCGAGGTGTGTGCGCGCGCACATGCGCACAGCTTAGAAGGAACAGTGTCGTCCCCCCCCCCCATTGTCACCAGAGATACATACACAAATGGCATTAATGTCAGACTCGTGTCCTGTGAAGGTCTGCCGGCAGATCCCCTCGCGGATATCCCAGACCTTGGCAGTGGCATCACAAGCGCCAGAGACAAAGAACCGGAAGTCCGGTGCCACCGCCAGGCTCATGCAGTCACCCATGTGTCCTGCAAAAATCATTTTCTGCTGACCCGTCTCAATGTCCCAGAGAGCACTAAGGTGACAGAAAGAAGATCATGTCTCAGGGTGTGATGTTGGACCTCTCTCTTTTTTCACTCCTAGAATACTGTAATTATTTCTTATAGTACTCCCCTCCCAGGACTGTTACCCTCTTTTTGCTTAATGCTCTGAAGGTACTATCACCCTCCCTTTTATACTCACCAGGTACTGTCTCCAGAGCTGGTAACTATCTGGTTATCATCCAAAAATCGGCAGCAGGACAGGTACCCTGGAGGGAGGAAATGCATGGGAGGTATGCATAGTGGGGAGGGTACACACAGTACAGCTGGCAGTACATAGTGGGGAGGGTACACACAGTACATCTGGCAGTACATAGTGGAGAGGGTACACACAGTACAGCTGGCAGTACATAGTGGGGAGGGTACACACAGTACAGCTGGCAGTACATAGTGGAGCGGGTACACACAGTACAGCTGGCAGTACATAGTGGGGAGGGTACACACAGTACAGCTGGCAGTACATAGTGGGGAGGGTACACACAGTACAGCTGGCAGTACATAGTGGAGCGGGTACACACAGTACAGCTGGCAGTACATAGTGGGGAGGGTACACACAGTACAGCTGGCAGTACATAGTGGGGAGGGTACACACAGTACAGCTGGCAGTACATAGTGGAGCGGGTACACACAGTACAGCTGGCAGTACATAGTGGGGAGGGTACACACAGTACAGCTGGCAGTGTGCTTGCTGGGTGGTGAAACCTTACCTGTGTGTGCAGCAAGCTCACGACTCACTCTCACGTTACCCTCTCGTGTCTTGAGGTTATAGATAGAGCACATGTTATCCAGACCTCCACAGGCCACAAAATTACCCGAGGGGGCATAGGAGCAGGTCATAACCCAGGACGAGCGCAGCGGGATTGCATGTACCTGGAATATGGCAAAAAGGGTCACAAAATCATATATTGCCAGCTTCTGTGGATGCCACCTATATTGGCAGGAGGGGCTTCATGGAATGGTGCAGGAACACTGGCTGCAGGGGTAGACTACCTTATTTGTGCTATAGGTGTCCCAGACAATCAGTTTTCCATCCTGTGAGGCGCTCACCAGCAACCTGGGAAAGAAAACAAAGAATGAAGGTCTGTCATAGGTACTGAGCTCCTTCTGTCTCAGTGTGACACTCACTGACTAGCTTGCACACCCTGCGGTGTCAGACTCTAAGCTTTTCTCTTGCTGGCTCACCCTCAGTCTCTCACCATGCTCCTCACTTGCACACCCTGCGGTGTCAGACTCTAAGCTTTTCTCTTGCTGGCTCACCCTCAGTCTCTCACCATGCTCCTCACTTGCACACCCTGCGGTGTCAGACTCTAAGCTTTTCTCTTGCTGGCTCACCCTCAGTCTCTCACCATGCTCCTCACTTGCACACCCTGCGGTGTCAGACTCTAAGCTTTTCTCTTGCTGGCTCACCCTCAGTCTCTCTCACCATGCTCCTCACTTGCACACCCTGCGGTGCCAGACTCTAAGCTTTCTCTTGCTGGCTCACCCTCAGTCTCTCACCATGCTCCTCACTTGCACACCCTGCGGTGTCAGACTCTAAGCTTTTCTCTTGCTGGCTCACCCTCAGTCTCTCACCATGCTCCTCACTTGCACACCCTGCGGTGTCAGACTCTAAGCTTTTCTCTTGCTGGCTCACCCTCAGTCTCTCACCATGCTCCTCACTTGCACACCCTGCGGTGTCAGACTCTAAGCTTTTCTCTTGCTGGCTCACCCTCAGTCTCTCACCATGCTCCTCACTTGCTCACCCTGGGGTATCAGACTCTAAGCTTTTCTCTTGCTGGCTCACCCTCAGTCTCTCACCATGCTCCTCACTTGCTCACCCTGCGGTGTCAGACTCTAAGCTTTTCTCTTGCTGGCTCACCCTCAGTCTCTCACCATGCTCCTCACTTGCACACCCTGCGGTGTCAGACTCTAAGCTTTTCTCTTGCTGGCTCACCCTCAGTCTCTCACCATGCTCCTCACTTGCACACCCTGCGGTGTCAGACTCTAAGCTTTTCTCTTGCTGGCTCACCCTCAGTCTCTCACCATGCTCCTCACTTGCTCACCCTGCGGTGTCAGACTCTAAGCTTTTCTCTTGCTGGCTCACCCTCAGTCTCTCACCATGCTCCTCACTTGCTCACCCTGGGGTATCAGACTCTGTCTAGGCTTCTTGCTTGCTCACTCACCCTATGGTCTCAATCTCTTCATTTGCTTCTTCACTCACTCTGGTATTTGTGAGGTTCACCAGGTTCCATGCAGGTCTTGTGCTGTCAGTGAAACTCTCCCTAGGGCCCTCACCCACTCTAGTATCAGCATGACTTTCACCAGGCGCATAAGAACATCAGATCTGCCATACTGGGTCTGACCAAGGGTCCATCATGCCCAGTATCCTGTTTCCAACAATGGCCATGCCAGATCTGAAATACCTGTCAGGTTCCCTAAAGCTATACACATTCCATGTTACTTGTCCCAAGGGTTTAGCAGTGGATTTCCCGGATCCTCTTTAATAATGGTTTATGGACTTTTCCTCCAGGAACTCGTCCAAACCTGTTTTGAACCCAGCTACACTATCAGCTTTTACTACATCCTCTGGTAACCAATTTTAGAGTTTGATTACACGCTGAGTAAAAAAAATATTTTCTTAGATTTGTCTTAAATGTGCATGTTTTCTAGTCTACATTTTGAAGGAATAAATAACCAACCTACGTTTACCTGTTCTACTCCAAACATTATTTTATAGACCTTCAAAGTCTACCATAGTTTTGTTGTAAATAGTTGCTCCTGTTATCCAAGTTAATTTTCCTGTTTTATGTAATAACCAGATAAATGTAACTTGTCTGAAGTTTTCTTGTTCCATGTAAACCGCGCTGATAATGAATAGTGCGGTATATAAAAAATGTTAATAAATAAATAAAATAAATAAATAAATAAATAGCTTGACCTCTTTCTACCTACAGCAGTTGCTTCAATGACTTCCAGATAACAGGCTCAGAAGAGCAACCACCCAAAACAAGCTTGCGCTATCCCAAGAGATGACAAAGTGGAACCAATCAACCTTTGCTAGATCATTCTAACTTTATGCCCCCCCCGCCCCTCCCCTCCCCCTCAGATTGCCCTCCTGCAAAACATTAGAGCCACCTCCGATCTACCAACGTTCTGCAAGTTACTAAAAACATATCTATTCTCAAACCACTTCAAAGGTACCACCTGAAGTATTCATTGCCCATAATAGCTGCCTCTCTGATATCATCCACATGAATGAACTATGTACATTGTCTTGTTCACCTGTTGTAAAATAGTTATCATGTTTTTAAAAGAAAATGTTACCTTGTATCTCCCTAATCATGTTCCTGCTAAGCCACAATGTTACTTTTTACTTTGATCTAGTTTAACTGTAACATGTTCTCTGTAAAGCTGGGTTAAGTTATATGTAAAGCACGCTGATCAGTGGAAATGTGATATATAAAACCTTTCAGATAAATAATAGACCTCTATCATATCTCCCCTCAGTTATCTCTTTTCCAAGTTGAAAAGCCCTAACCTTTTAAGCCTTTCCTCACAGAGATATCTTTGCTTGCTTGCCCCTTCAGTTTGACTTTGATTCTGTTTCCAGAGAAATAGCATTGCATTGCACACTGGTGAGATCGGGGCACTCTCCCCTTTGTGAAGCTCTGACTTTCCTTCACTGTGTATATCAGTTTCACCACATGCCGCTTTTCCCATGGTTTCACCTGGAGTCTGTGGACCAGTGCATGGCGTAGATCTTGGCCAAGTGGCCCCTGAGTGTGCGCCTTGTTCTCATCTGGATCCGTCCAACCACCTCCATCCCTGAGGTCACCTGTAGGGGATAATAGAGATATTACTGGGAGACTCAAGATAATCAAAGACCCTCTAAGCCCCACTTCCTCTCTGTAAATGATTACAGCCACACACTAATGGTGTAGTCTCTAGAAGAGCTTTCCCCCCGCTCACTTGTCTCCTCATCCTCCATGCCAGACTCCTCTCCTCTCTTACCTGTTCCAGGCTGGTGTCTGCACACACCTTACGAGCATCCTGCAAAGGAAGAGACACAAGATAAACGAGAGAAGTTTCGTATTGCAAATGTGGAACTAAAAAACCATTGCCAAAGGCTCTTAGTATCTCTCTTATAGTCTCAGCCAAGTGAATCTAAAGAGGCTAATTCATGTCTGATTTTACCCCATTACAAGCAGGCAGGTGTAGTCTAAGTGTTTTAAGGGAAATTTGAATTATTTCTGCCTGTGCTGTATCATGACTGGATCTGCTCTTGGGGTTGACCTAAGAGGAGTGGTGACTCTCCTTAGGAATGAGAGTCTAAGAATCTCAGAAGCAATGGGAAGGATGTGGGGCGAGAAGTTTGAGCATCACTAGAATTGGGAAAAGGGAGCTCTGAGTCTTAGAACTGAGTAGAGTTGTCAGCTGGCTCCAGATATGTTCAACAGATTGGTCAATCCCTGGTTGATCCTACTGAATGAATGGACTTGTTCTGATTTTCCTATTGCTTTCCCTAACAAGGCAAGACTACAAGTCCCTGAATAAAGTGGGGTAAACCTCAGACTGGATCAACCTGTCCAGCAAATCTATTAGTGAATGGAACCTTAGCTGTGTGTGGATCCACTTGGCAACGCATGGCTGGGGGGAAATATCATCTCAAGAGTAAGGGGAGGGAGTGCTGGGTATGTCAGGAGGGACAATATCTGAGTATCTCAGGGGGATGGTGAGGAAGGATCTGGGTATCTCAGGAGGGGCGATACCTGAGTATCTCAAGAGTATGGGGAACGGAAGTCCAGGGTATCTCAGGTGGGTCAATATCTGAGTAGCTCAGGAGTATGTGGAGGGAGGGTTTCAGTATTTCAGGAGTATGAGGAGCAAAGGTGTGTGTATCTCAAGAGGGACAATATCTGAGTATCTTAGGGGTATGGGGAGGAATGATATGGGTATCTCAGGAGGGGTTATATCTGAGTATCTTAGGAGTAAGGAGAGTGAGAGTATGCATATCTCAGGGATATGGGGAGGAAGGGTCTGGGTATCTAAGGAGAAGCAGGATCTGGGTATCTCAGGAGGGGCGATATCTGACTATCTCAGGAGTAAGTGAAATGATGGTGTGTATATCTTAGGAGGGACAATATCTGAATGTATCAGGAGTATGGGGAAGGGAGCTCCTGGGTATCTCAGGAGGAGCAATATCTGATTATCTCAGGAGTATGGGGAGGGAGGGTCTGGGTATCTCATGAGGGGTGATATCTGATTATCTCAGGAGTAAGAGTAGTGAGGGTCTGGGTATCTCAGGAGGAGTGATATCTGAGTATCTCAGGAGTATGGGGATGGAGAATTTGGGTATCTATGGAGTAAGGGGCAGGAGGGTCTGAATACCTCAGGAGCATTGGGAGGAAAGATTTGCATCTCAGAAGAAGCAATAACTGAGTATTTTGGGAATATGGGGAGAGATGGTCTTAATATCTCAGGAGTAAGGAGAGGGATGGACTAGGTATCTCAGGAGGGGCAATATCTCAGGAGATGGAGGATTTGGATATCTCAGGAGTAAGGGGAGGGAGGGTCTTAATATTTCAGAAGTACGGAGAAGGATATACATATTTCAGGTGGAGCGATATCTGAGTATCAGGGGTATGAGGACAGAGGATTTGGGTATCTAAGGAGTAAGGAGAGGGAGGGTCTGAGTATTTCAGTAGTATGAGGAGGAAGGATTTGCATATCTTAGGAAGAGAGATATCTGAGTATCTCAGGAGTATGGGGTGAGAGAGTCTGAATATCTCAGGAGTAAGGGGAGGGAGGGTTTAGATATCTCAGGAAGGCCAATATCTGTGTATTTCAGGGGTATAGGGATGGAGGATTTTGGTATCTTCGGAGTATGGGGAGGAAGGATTTACAAATCTCAGGAGGAGAGATATCTGAGTATCTCAAGAGTATGGGGAGAGAGGGTCTGAGTATCTCAGGAGTAAGGTGTAGGACTGTCTGGGTATCTCAGGAGGGACAATATATGAGTACCTCAAGGGTATGGGACAGAGGATTTGATATTTCAGGAGTAAGGGAAGGGAGGATCCGAGTATCTCAGGAGTAATGGCAAGAGTTTGGATATTCTGCCCTCCTCCCCCTTGATCTGTTCTTAAACTCACCGTGATCTGTTTCTTCAGCTGCTCTGCCTCCTGTCTCAGTTGCTCCATCTCCCCCATCCAAACTTCCAATCCTGAGGGTCCTTAAAATTCCTGGGTTGGATGTTGGAGTGGGAGGAATGCATGGGGTAAAAAAGACAGCAATGAGCGAAAGAAGAGACATCAATAAGCCATTAGATATTTGGAAATTATATACATCTCTCAAAACATCATTCAAGTTTACAGGACAGGTGAAGTGCTTAGGTTCATTTTCTGTGACTGTAGATGATCTCCTGAGGTCCCTTCTAGTCCCATTTTCTCTGACTCCAGATGGCTTCCTGAATCTCTCCCAGCCCCTTAATTCACTGAGGTCCCTTCTAGTCCCATTTTCTCTGACTCCAGATGGCTTCCTGAATCTCTCCCAGCCCCATAATTCACTGTCTCTAGGTGACCTCCCTAGGTCCCTTCTAGCCCCATCTTCTATGACTTGAGATGACTCCCTGAGGTCTCTTTCAGTCCCATTTTTCTTTGACTCCAGATGACCTCCTGAAGTCTCTCCCAGACCCATAATACACTGTCTCTAGCTGATCTCCTGAAGTCCCTCCCAGTACCCCCCCCCCTCCTTTTATCATGGCTTCATGTTACAGAGGCCAACAGGTCAGGGGTCAGGGTAGCACAGACAATGGACACAGAAGGCACTGAGACAGGCTGCTCCCTTAGTGCAGGCAGCAGGAGGTAATACCAAAAGAGAAGCTCTATATTATTTTAGTTTGAGTTGATTTTACCTGCTGTTTTTACATGTTATTTGGATAAATTGTTAAACTTAACTTTGGATAAAGATTCTTTGAAAAAGTGGATTATTAAACACCCCTAAAAACGAATGAATCAATAAATATTGTCAGGCTAATAGTGGGCTTTCTCAAAACCAATAGGTTGCATGATCTGAGGCAACATGGTTTTTACCAAAGAACGATCTTGCCAAACAAATCTGATTGCGTTCTTTGACTGGGTGACCAGAGAACTAGATCAGGGGCATGCGATGGATTTCATCAAAACCTTTGATACTGTTCCTCACAGGAGGCTTATCAATAAACTGAACAGCTTGGGAATGGGTCCCAAGGTGGTGAAATGCATCAGAAAATGGTTGACTGACAGACGACAGAGGGTGATGGTAAACGGAACTCACTCGGATGGAGGAAGGTGATTAGTGGCGTGTCCCAGGGATCAGTCCTGGGACCAGTACTGTTCAATGTATTTGTGAGTGATATTGCTGAAGGACTGAATGGAAAAGTCTGTCTTTTTGCAGATGACCCGAAAATTTGCAACAGAGTGGACGCCCCTGAGGGAGTGGATAACATGAGGAAAGATCTACAAAAGCTGGAAGAATGGGCTAATGCTTGGCAGTTAAGATTTAATGTGCAGTGTCATGTACTTGGGATGCAGAAATCCAAGGGAATTGTATTTGATAGGGGGCAAGACGTTGGTGTGCACGGACCAGGAGAAGGACCTTGGAGTGATTGTTTCTGAGGATCTCAAGGTGGCAAAACAGTGTGACAAGGCAGTGGCCAAAGCCAGAAGGATGCTGGGTTGCATACATTATTTATTTATTTATTTTATTCATTTAGACAGATTTGTATACCACCTTATCCTTCAATCAAAGTGGTCACTTCACAGGAGGGTTACATTTAACATGAGGGTACTTAGCAACATTATACAATGAACTCGTATGTCTAGTTGTGATGAGTGTGTATCGAGTTGGCGGAGGTAGTTGCATTACCATTCGGGTGGAGACTGCAACCTATTGGTTTTGAGAAAGCCCACCATTACCTGCAGAAAGGAGGCGGTACTAATGCCACTGTACAAGTCACTGGTGAGGCCTCACTTGGAATATTGTGTTCAGTTTTGGAGACCGTATCTCGCAAAGGATATAAAAAGGCTGGAAAAGGCTCAGAGAAAGGTGACCAAAATGATTTGAAGTCTGCGTCAGAAGATGTATGAGGAAAGACTTGAAGACCTAAATATGTACACTCTGTAGGAGAGGAGGGATAGGGGAGATATGATTCAGACCTTTAAATACTTAAAACAAACAAACCTCTTCCAAAGACGGGGAAGCTGTAAAACTAGAGGGCATAACATGAAGCTGCAAGGGGAAAACTGAAAGGCAACGTCAGGAAATACTTTTTCACTGAAAGGGTGGTGGATGCTTGGAATGCCCTCCCGAAAGAAGTGGTGGGGGCAAATACAGTGACAGAATTCAAAATGGCATGGGACAGACACAGTGGATACCTTTATCGCAACAGGATAAAATTAAAATAAATATAACCATCTCTTATATGTCAACAAATAGGGATGACCTGCACGGAGCGGTAGGTACACCCCTACACTAAGGCATGAGGAAGGGTGACCTGCATGGAGCGAATGGTACACCTCTAAACAAAGACATGGTGAGGGGTGACCTGCACAGAGTGGCAGATGTGCCTACTCTTGCAGTCTTGCTGTGCAGACTAAATGGACCATGCTGGTCTTTATCTGCCGTCATATACTATGTTAGCATGCCACAATATTCAAAGCGATTAATGCAGTAATCAGACTTGCTAACCGCGTTTAGTTGCGCTGACTGCATTAGTGCCGCTGAATATCCCTGGGCGTTCTGGGGTTGGAGAGGGGGTGGTATTTGACGATAACCAGCTGGTGTCAATATTCAGCTGCTAGCTGGTTATTACAGATTGGTGAAAGTTAGGCACTTTGAAGGCTGGCCTTTCACTGCCCAGTTAGCTGCAGCGCTATCCTGCTGGCCCAGATATTCAATGCCCATGAGCAGTTATGGCCCTGACATTGAATACCCAGGTTTAAAGTTCCGTGTAACACCTTTGATACACAATCGACTGACTGCAATGACTGTCCGTTCCCAGAGAGAGCATCCAGGGGACACCTGCACTCAGCACCCAAAAGACGAACCTTTCTTACCGTGATCTGCAGGGGCGTCTTGTCTCTGTTTCTCTTCTTTAAATGATGTCTCTGTCCTGCACACACTTCTTCCATCAGTTGCACACCGCCTGCCAGAGAAGTCAAACCTGACAGCTGGAGCAGTCAGCAAGAGAGTGAGAGGGGTCAGGAACATAAGAGTGGCTTAGATGCAAAGAGGCTGCACGGAGAGGATTGGAGGGTAGGGCACGGACGGAATGGGATGGGGGGGGGGGGGGAGGAGGGAGGGAAGGAGGAAAGATGAAAGATTCATAAAAAGAGCTGATGGATGGCATGTGATTCCTGAATTTTAATTCACCCCCTTTGAACATTTCTTGGCTCGGGATGTGAGAAGGTGAGCCATAATATAAAAGTCTTCATACCTTACCTTATGAGGAGAACCTGCCGGCATATTGCTAGAGACCTGTACTGCATGACCCATGTTTACCTGTATCCACCTGTAAGCAGGGGAGGGAATCACATGATGGGCTCTAAGCCCTGTCTCTCTCTCTGTGTTACAGGGCAGGAAGGGGCTCGATGGGTTCTAAGCCCTGTCTCTCTCTCTGTGTTACAGGGCAGGAAGGGGCTCGATGGGCTCTAAGCCCTGTCTCTCTCTGCATTACACGGAAGGAAGGGGCTCAATGGGCTCTAAGCCCTGTCTCTCTCTGCATTACAGGTCAGGAAGGGGCTTGATGGGTTCTAAGCCCTGTCTCTCTCTGTGTTAAAGAGCAGAAAGGGTCTCGATGGGTTCTAAGCCCTGTCTCTCTCTCTGTGTTACAGAGTAGAAAGGGGCTCGATGGGTTCTAAGCTTTGTCTCTCTCTGTGTGTTACAGAGAAGGAAGGGGCTTAATGGGTTCTAAGCCCCCTCCCTCTGTGTAATACAGGGAAGGAAGGGGCTTGATGGGTTCTAAGCCCTGTCTCTCTCTCTGCATTACAGGGCAGGAAGGAGCTTGATGGGTTCTAAGCCCTGTCTCTCTCTCTGTGTTACAGGGAAGGAAGGGGCTTGATGGGTTCAAAGCCCCCTCCTTCTCTGTGTTACAGGGCAGGAAAGGGTTTGATGGGTTCTAAGCCCCCTCCCTCTCTGTGTTACAGGGCAGGAAGGGCTTGATGGGTTCTAAGCCCTGTCTCTCTCTGTGTGTTACAGGGAAGGAAGGGCTTGATGGGTTCTAAGCCCCCTCCCTCTCTGTGTTACAGGGCAGGAAGGGCTTGATGGGTTCTAAGCCCTGTCTCTCTCTGTGTGTTACAGGGAAGGAAGGGGCTCAATGGGTTCTAAGCCCCCTCCCTCTGTGTGATACAGGGAACGAAGGGGCTTGATGGGTTCTAAGTCCCCTCCCTCTCTGTGTTACAGGGCAGGAAGGGCCCGATGGGTTCTAAGCTCTGTCTCTCTCTGTGTTACTGGGCAGGAAGGGGTTTGATGGGTCTAAGCCCTCTCCCTCTCTGTGTTACAGGGCAGGAAGGGCTAGATGGGTTCTAAGCCCTGTCTCTCTCTCTGTGTTACAGGGAAGGAAGGGGCTCTTTGGGTTTGAAGCCCCCTCCCTCTGTGTGAAACAGGGAAGGAAGGGGCTCAATGGGTTCTAAGCCCCCTCCCTCTCTGTGTTACAGGGCAGGAAGGGGTTTGATGGGTTCTAAGCCCCCTCCCTCTCTGTGTTACAGGGCAGGAAGGGCCCGATGGGTTCTAAGCCCTGTCTCTCTCTCTCTCTCGCTCTCTCTGTTACAGGGAAGGAAGGGCTTGATGGGTTCTAAGCCCTGTCTCTCTCTGTGAGTTACAGGCAGGAAGGGGCTTGATGGGTTCTAAGCCCCCTCCCTCTCTGTGTTACAGGGCAGGAAGGGCTTGATGGGTTCTAAGCCCTGTCTCTCTCTGTGTGTTACAGCGCAGGAATGGGTTTGATGGGTTCTAAGCCCTGTCTCTCTCTCTGCATTACAGGGCAGGAAGGGGCTCGATGGGTTCTAAGCTCTTTCTCTCTCTGTGTTGTTGGGCAGGAAGGGGTTTGATGGGTCTAAGCCCCCTCCCTCTCTGTGTTACAGGGCAGGAAGGGCTTGATGGGTTCTAAGCCCTGTCTCTCTCTGTGTGTTACAGGGAAGGAAGGGGCTCATTGGGTTTGAAGCCCCCTCCCTCTGTGTGAAACAGGGAAGGAAGGGGCTCATTGGGTTTGAAGCCCCCTCCCTCTGTGTGAAACAGGGAAGGAAGGGGCTCGATGGGTTCTAAGCCCCATCCCTCTCTGTGTTACAGGGCAGGAAGGGCCCGATGGGTTCTAAGCCCTGTCTCTCTCTCTCTCTGCATTGCAGGGCAGGAAGGGGCTTGATGGGTTCTAAGCTCTGTCTCTCTCTGTGTTACAGAGCAGAAAGGGGCTCAATGGGTTCTAGGCTCTGTCTCTCTATCTGTGTTACAGTGAAGGAAGGGGCTTGATGGATTCTAAGCCCCCTCCCTCTCTGTGTTACAGGGCAGGAAGGAGCTTGTTGGGTTCTAAGCCCTGTCTCTCTCTCTGCATTACAGGGCAGGAAGGGGCTCGATGGGTTCTAAGCTCTGTCTCTCTCTGTGTTACAGAGCAGAAAGGGGCTCAATGGATTCTAAGCCCTGTCTCTCTCTCTGTGTTACAGGGAAGGAAGGGCTTGATGGGTTCTAAGCCCTGTCTCTCTCTCTGTGTTACAGGGCAGGAAGGGGCTTGATGGGTTCTAAGCCCTCTCTCTCTCTGTGTTACAGGGAAGGAAGGGCTTGATGGGTTCTAAGCCCCTTCCCTCTCTATGTTTCTAGGCAGGAAGGGGTTTGATGGGTCTAAGCCCCCTCCCTCTCTCTGTTACAGTGCAGGAAAGGGTTTGATTGGTTCTAGGCCCCCTCCCTTACTGTGTTACAGGGCAGGAAGGATTTGATGGGTTCTAAGTCCTGTCTCTCTCTCTCTCTGTTACAGCGCAGGAAAGGGTTTGATGGGTTCTAAGCCCCCTCCCTCTCTGTGTTACTGGGCAGGAGGGGGCTAAGTGAGCCCTAAGCCTTTTCTATCTTTGTGTACTGAAAAGCGAGGAACTAATGGCTCTTATGTCCCTTCTGTTTCTTGTTATAAGATGAAGGGACATGTTGGGTCCTAGGCCCCTTTTGTCTTTGTGATATGGGGGGTTGAGTCCTAGGTTTCATATAAGTCTATTATAGGGAGAGGGTCCAAAACCCCTTCCATCTTTGTTATGGGGAGGGGGCATCATGCTTATTCTATTTTAGGTAAGCCATTAATAGAATGGGGGGGGGGGGATAAGGTGGGGTACACAAAGGTGAGGTGGGGGGTTCCCATTTGCTGAATGGAGGCAACTGACAGCTGGATCAGAGGTTGGCACTATTATAATCCTTCCTCCGCCCAATCCCTTAATCTATCCTTAGAGCTCGAGGATGGCAGATAAACACCTTTTAAAACTCTGGAATGACATCAGGGGCGGATTAAGCACTGGGAGAGGGTGGGCTTCAGGGATAGTCACATAGACAGTGTGCATCTCTGTCAGTGGGTTACTTTCATATGGAGACAGGGACTTCAGGAGAGGCTGCTAAAGTGCATCACTGTCAGTGAGTTCCCTTCATATTGGGTCAGGAGTCTCCAGGATGGGGGCAGGGGGCTCGGGTGGGGGGTGGGGGGGGGGCTGCCATCTCTGTCAGTGAGCTCCCTTCATATTCAATCAGGAGTCTTTGTGATGGTGTGATGGGGGATGTGGCGGGGGCGGGGGGGGGGGGTTTGACTGGCATCTCTGTCAATGAGTTACCTTCATATTGTAGCACAGATCTCTTTGATGGGGAGCAGGGGATTCACTAAGTTACCCTCATATTCCCGGGAGGTTTCCTGAATCTCTTTGTGAGAAGTCCGTGACTGTAAGAGATTCTTTAGGGTGCTATATGGGGAGAGACACAGGTTGAAAGCTGCCTGTCACTTCAGCCTCACCAGCACAGAGACGACACGCCCCCCTCTTACCCCTCAGCCCTACCCCAGAAATGCTCCATGGGCAGAAAAATCCAAGTTATCAATGTCCTTGTTTAATGTACATCACCAAGTTTAAGTTGCAATGTAACCGTTTTGACTGAAATAATAAAGCGGTATAAATAAAATCTGTTAAATAAATAAATAAAAGCAGCCTCATCTTTCTGGGAAGGAGACAGAGGCTATGCAATGGAGGAAAGGGGGGAGGAAACGTGCGGAGGACGGGAGACTGTGTCAGGTGAAGGAGAGTTTCATGGCTGATTTGGCTATAAAATACACACAGGAGGAGGTCATAAGCTCTTAACATTCAGATGATTTTATTAACAAATCACAAAGAAGGAAATGCAGCCCTGAGCATATCTCTCTCTCTCTCTCTCTCTTCCCACTCAACTGCGTCTGCAACAGAAGCTAATCAACTCACACCGGTCAGAGGCCCACGGTCTCAGAAGAAAGTGATCTCCCTTAGGCATGGTCTCTGAGCTCTTTACGGTGTCACAAAGGGGTTTCCCTTGGATACAGTATCCAGAGGAGAGGGGTCTCACTGGGCAGGGCCAACTCAACCATTAGGCAAGACTAGGTGGTCACCTAGGACAGCAGCTTCTGGGGGAGGGAGCAGCAAAGAGCAGCTGCAGTCAAAGTAAAGCACTACATCCTGAGGGTTTCACAAACTCGAAGAGCCATCACACATTCTTTTACCTGCAGGGAGAGCAGGAACCTGCACACAGACAAAGCAGAATGTAATATTTAAAAGGATGACCTTCAGTTCTGCATCTGTACAGGATCAGTGGGGGGGGGGGGGGGGAGAGGGGGGTGTTCAGAGGATCATGACTGTTGAGTTTAATTATCAAAATCGCAGGGGAGGGTAAGGTTGAAGGTTTGACTAGGGCACCAGCCCTGTCCCTCAGACATACTCTCCAAAGTCCTTACAGCACTAGTGGAGAAAGTGGCTCTTGGGTGTGGTCGCCTAGGCTTTTACGGTTTTAGAGGCGGGACATTCCCCTTGCTCTTATAGCATCAGGAGTGGGAGGTCTCCCTTGTGTAGTATCTGAGGTCTCTAGAACATCTCAGTCCTTCCTTTGCCTGGGTAAGTACAGGGGACATTAAAAGCAAAACAGTCCCTCAGAGTTCTTCTCGTCTTGATTGGACACTGTTTGTGGATGACCCTGTCTCCTTTCTCCCCAGAGGCTTCTTAGTCTCTTCTCGTGCTGACGATCTTGGAGATGTGATGCCTTCCATTGCCCCATTGTCTTGAGGAGATGCAACTTCCATCTGTGATAGGAGTTTCTCGGCCTCCTTCCTTTCCTGAGAAGTAGCAGTGAACATTAGGTTGAATGCCTGAGAAGAAGGACGTGACTCCTAGTGGCCACATCTGGCCTCTGCTGTTGGGAGGGCAGACCCATGGCTAAGAACAGTCAATCATTCATACCTTTATTTTAATTTATTTATTCATTAGATGCCTAAATTCAACATACGATCAAATAAAAATTCACATAACCCTTAAAGCCTTAAAAACATGGGGGGAGGGGAGCATTTTCAAAGCCATTAACGTGGTTGGCACACCTGCTAACTGCGTTAATTGTGGCAAGCGAGATAATGTGGTTAGTGCCGCAAAATATCTGCAGGTGCTGCCGCCAAGCGCCCCGATGCAACCTGGATTTTCAATGCCGGTGGCCGGTTATAGCCTCAGCATTGAATATCTACGTTCAGCCACTGAAGTCACGCTACAGCTGTATCATGCAGAACACTGACAAACATACATCATACACGCGTGACGTGGTCATGGCACAGCTGGCTCCTATGTGGATATATCAATTAAAGCAAACATCTTAACATGAATCCAGCAAAGACAAAATTAATGGCCCAATATTCAGCCAGCAGCAGTCAGTGCTGGTAAAGCGTCTGGCTGCGGTGGGTAAAAATGAAACTGGATATTCAGCGCTAGACACTGGACATCCTCTGGCGCTGACTATCTCGTTTTACCGCTGACCTCTGTTGCAATCTGGTCAGCAGCGATATTCAGCTGCAAACCCGCATAAAGTTAGGACAACCATCAACCTGTTCTAACTTTATGCAGTTAACCATCTGCTTAGTGGCTAAAAATTGTCACTGACCAGATACTGCCAGGGCTGCCCTGGTTCCTATCTTGATTGTGCCAAAGTGGTCTGTGGAGTTATTCAGTAGCCCTGGCCAGTCAATGCCACCGAATGCTGGGCTCAGCAGGGTCCTGCTAACCGCATAAACTCTTTTGAATATCAGGCCCTGAAGGACTAGTGTACGTTTGTCCCTTTCAGGATTACCTCCTTACCTCTGTCCAAACTGGTCAAATAACCAAGTTGTCGATATTCAAAATCACTTATTTGGGCAGCAGCACCAGCCAACCTTGTAAGTGTTTCAGTGGCACTATGTGGATAGCACTGGGGTGGCCCATGAGTGGCGCTTGGGTGAAGTGGCGGGATTCAATCCGAACAGGAACCACTTTGGATCGATCCCGCCACTGCCAGAACTGAGCGGGTGGCAGCACGGGATATGTTTGCATTGCTGGCGCCATATGCTCGGACCACTGGTGGCCACCACAGGGCAGCAACTCCCTGGTGGCCCAGCAGACTAATTCCCCCACCTGCCAGTGGTTCGATGGCATCGGGGGCTTAACGTGATGCCATCAAACCACTGGTGGGCAGGGGATTCCTGGCAGTGCACTGTCAGCATCGGGATGCCGTTTTCGGCCTGGTTCGGTAAATGTGGCCCCTGGCAGGAACTGGTTTGTGCAAACCAGGCCGAACCAGCTGAATCCCACCACTGGTTCTAAGGTATGTTGTTAGTGACGATATCCAGCAGGACCGTGCCAAGCTCAAAATGCAACCTGTGAGATTCGTCAACTTGGAGCCCCCCTGTCTCCCCAACCATATGCAGGAACAGGCTGGGCTTTCTGAAAGGCCGGTGATGATATTGGTGGCCCTTCATGCTTGCTCTCTGTGTGGCCGCACCGCTCGCACAGCCATTGGTATGGTCCTAATATCCAGGTAAAGTTAGGACAGCAAAAGGCTCTCCTTGGTTAGCTATCTGTTTAGTGGGCTTGATACTGCTGCCAGCTGGATAATGCTGCAGTTCCCCACTGGATCCAGATGTTTGAGACTGGTCACTATCTGGATGCTGGAGCTGAATATCCAGTTGCTTTTTACTTGTAGAAGCCTCAGCTAAATATTAGTCTGCAAGTCCTTCTGTGTTTGCTAAAAGTTGAGGGTCTGATATTCAGTGACAGTAGCTAATGCAATTACAGTGGCTGCCGCTGAACATTAGACCCGAATATTCAATGCTGGGGGCCCAGGGCTAACCCATGAGTTTCTGCCACTCTACGCAGAAGCCCTGGCTGTGCCACATCCTGCGTACCGCCCCCCCCTCTCTGTGTGCCTTCCCACACCATCCTCCCCCCTCCCCATGCTGAGCTACTGATTCTGATGGTGGGGCCGGGGGGCAGCACGGTGGCAATGGCAGGCCATATGCTTTGGCACACATGGCCTGCCACTTCTGACCACTCTGACACAATTTCGGAGGGTCAGAAGTGACAGGTCAAGTATGCTGAAGCACATGGCTTGCTGTGGGCCACTGCCACCGTGCTGCCTAGCCAACCCCGCTGCTTGAATCAGTGGCAGTGGGGTGGCAGTGGCACGGCATGGCTCAGCATGGGGGGTGATAGGCCATGTGTGCCATGCCACCCATGGAGGTCTGCCACCCTAGGTGACTGCCTAGTGGATTGGCTGGCCCTGCGGGGGCCATATCCGCCAGCATGAGGCAACCTGGCTGCCTGAGAACAGCAACTATTCTATGTTCACTTCCTTTCCCCGACTTCCTCCCCCTTCCTAGATATCCAGGATCAGGCTTGCAATGTGTTTCCCTCACCCTATTGTTGGAACCCTCCCCTCCTCTTTCCAAGCCAAGGTGCAGCTAAAGTATCTAACAGCACTCACACTGCTCTAGGCCTGCTCTGTCTCACCCCCTCTGACAGCACATTTGTGTCAGGAGGGGGCAGAGCAGGTCTTCAGTGCACCAGAGTGCTATAAGATTCACTTTAGCTGCAGTGTGGTGTGGGAGGGTGAGGGGAGGATGTGGGGTTTGAACACCAGAGCTAAGGGAGGCATGGGGGCATGAGGCTGGACACATGTGGAGTGAGGTTGCGATGTGTGGTGCTGTACACCTCATGGGAGGACAGGTAAGGAGAAGTGCTGGAGACTGAAGAGGGTCAGGGAAAGGAAAGGAAGATGCTGAAATCCCACTCACCAAGCACAAACATACATGCGTACCTTGTCAGTCTGCTGCACTCAAATACACATACTCCTGTGACTCTGCTGCACTCACGCACACACACACACGTACCCCGTGATTCTGCTGTACTCACACACACATGTACCTGTGCCTCTGCTGCACTCACACACACACACACACACACACACACACATACACACCCAAACACATACCCCTTGACTCTGCTGTACTCACATACACATACACACGTACCCCATGACTCCTCTGCACTCACACACATATGTACCCCGTGACTCTGTTGTACTCACACACACATGTACCTGTGCCTCTGCTGCACTCTCACACACACAAACGTACCCTGTGACTCTGTTATACTCACACACACACACACACACACACACATACACACCCATACACATACCCCTTGACTCTGCTGCACTCACACACACATGTACCTGTGCCTCTGCTGCACTCATGCAGATGTGCACTGTGATAAGGAAGCTTATCAGGACCCAGGAGACAGGGATAAAGAGAAGAAATTCACCCTTATCAAAGGACCTATTTTACAAGGTCAGAGACACAAAACTCCATTTACACCTAGAAAGCAGGTTTTTCCTAGCTGCAATAGGTTGCAGAATGCCCCTAGTGGGGAAAAGGAGAGGGAATGCAGGCCCAGGGTAAGGATCCCTTACGTCACTGAATTCCCCAATTACTCAGCTGCCACGAGGCAGTTTGATCTCCAACACCTGAGAAGAAAAGGGGTGGGGCTGGAGCCTGAGAGGTTTAAGACTAGGTCAGATTATCCAGAGGGAGAGAGGAGTAGGAATGCTTACTGGAAGAGGAATGGAGCTGGAACAGTAAGAACAGCAGGAACAAGGAACACAAGTTGGAGGACAGGACGAGGAAGCTCAGGTGAATGGTGGCCAGAGCATGAGAGAGGAGAAGCTGATACAAGCCTTGACCCAGGTATGAGCATTAGAAGCTTGTCTAATTTGGAGCACTACAGAGTTGCAAGAGACAGCTTTTGCCCTAACGGGAGGCAGTCAGCCAAGCCCTCCGAGCCAGACCTGAAGGTAGAGCTTATGCAACTGGGTGAACAAGACCTAGTTGTAGAAGAAGAAGACTCATACATGGATTGCTCTTTATGCCAATCTTCAAATACAGAGAGTTTGGAAGGGAGTCAACCGTAAGGAAAACCTCCAGAGTCCGGTAACCCTGAGAGCCTGTAGGTAACTTGTGAAGGTCCTGTATTAAAGGAGAAATACCTTTGCCGAGCAAACTGCAGCTATCTAATTACAACTTGTTAAACAGCTGCTAGCCAATGCAGTGCTCAGCCTGAAGCCGTGCTGACTGTGAAAGCCTGTTCCTGAAAGCCTTGCTATTCCTGAAAGCCTTGCATAGAGAATTGTTTGCCTATGAAGAGTTTAACTTCTTGTTGAAAGTTTTTACTGTGCTTAAGGAGACAAACAGCCGGGAAGTGTTCTGGACTGTGAGAAAATAAACTTGCTTTAGGAAAAGCTGTTTCTGTTTGTTTTGAACAGCACTGCTAGCTGTGCCTTGTAGCATTAGCTGTTGAAAGGACTTTCCTTTATTCTAAAGAACATTATAAGCTGTTTTGGTTTTGAATTCAGTTATATCCTGATGTATTTTTGAAAGAATCCTGGAGAAACAATCCAAAGGTGTTAATTTATGACCCTAGCGTTTACCCCATCAATAAATTTCTGTCAAAAGCCTTACCACTCAAAGTCAACTACATTGTGTTTTTTTTTTTACCTGAAGCCAAGTACCTCCTGACTGAACTACCTTTCCCATGAGGCATTACAAGGCAGCCAGTCAGTTAAAGGCTAAATGGTGAATCTCTCCTATGACAAGCACGCCCCTCCATACTGTCTGTAAGGGGCTAAGGGCGTGACAGTGGTGTAGTTCTTGGATATTTTACACTTAAGGATACCAGGAATTTCACTAAGGATATACAGCTGTGAGATTTTCAAGCTGAAGAAGGTGGAAGCAGAATTTCCCTGACGGACTTGATGAGCAGAAGAGGTGATCCAGGAGCAGTTCCTGAGGAAAAGACCCTGTATAAGCGAGAGTCAACGCCTGAATGAGGTAAAAGATACCTGGGTATGACCAGTTTTGGATAGAGGAAAAAGTATATGCTGAGGCATTTAAAAGGGGCATATAAAAACAAAAAACAAAACTGTTGTGTGGTGCCGCCCTGGGTGTTTTTTTTTTCTCTCTTTTTTTTCTTGCAGGTAACAAGTTGTGGATCCTAAGGAGCTCGTGAGATGGATGGCGACCCAGTTTGCACGTCAGCAGGAGCTGGCACAACTGGCGCAGGACAGTGTAATCGCTGCCATGAGGGAACAGCAAAAACCAGTTCTTGACTTGGTCGAAGCTTTGATTACGCTCCGGAGCCAGGGAGGCGGAGGAGTACCAGCACCAGCAGGACCAGTTACACCTCGTGTGGACAGTATGGGTGACTTTCAGGATACTGGGGCATTTAGTTTTGGCAAACTTACCCCAGAGGACAATATAGACGATTTTCTTGAATCTTTTGAAAGAGTGGCTCAGGCTCTAGGTTGGCCGGAGACCCAGTGGGCAGTGCGTCTGACTACGTCTTTAACCGGAGAGGCGCTTGCCGCCTATAGAGCCGTGCCGGCAGCCCAAGCTTTAGATTATAAGGCTGTAAAGAGTGCCATTAAGGACCGCTAAGGGTTAACTGCCACAGTATACCGACGCATGTTTAGAGCCACAGTCCTGAGAGTTGGCGAGACGCCAAAAGCCTTAAGCCAGAGGATTCGTGGATTAGCACTGAAATGGCTGGCTCCTGAAGGGAAAAATGTAGAAATGATTATGGATATGATAATGTTAGAACAATTTATGGCAGCAGTGCCAAAAGACTTACAGTCCTTTCTCATCCAGCAGAATTGCCAAAGCATGGGAGAGGCAACCCTTTTGTCTGAACGTTTTATGGAAGCTGAATTAGCTTATCAGCAAAAGGGTAGCACTCTGAAAATAGGTGCTGAGGTGGGTTTTGCTGAACCAGAAAAGAAGAATGGAAAGGATACTGAATTTGGAAGTGTTTGTATGCCTAGCCAAGATGGGAAGTGGGCTAGGAAAAAATGTTTCCAGTGTGGGAAATGGGGTCACTTGCAGAAGGGTTGCAAAGCCCGCACTAACCTAATGGGTACCAGTATAAAACGGCCTGGAGAAGGTTTTCTTTTAACGGTTGACATACAAGGGATTTCTACAAATGCTCTTTTGGACTCTGGTGCGGGCCAAAGCATGTTATCTAAAAGGCTTTGGCGAGCAATAGAGGCCCAGAACAACTCCGAGCATAGAAAGCCCGAAAGTAATGTACGAATTAGATGCAGTCATGGGGCTGCTTCATTTTACCCTACGTATAAGTTAATGGTCAAGGGTTTAGGGGTGCAGAAAGAGATCCCAGTGGCAGTGGTCCCCAAACTCCCATATGATTTAATATTAGGAAGAGACTGGCCCCAATTTAAGCAGGGAATAGAAAAGGGCCTTAGCCAGAAGGGGGATGGAATGGTGATGGTGGTCCCCGTGCCCCTTTTTGAAAATCCCCGAGAGCCAGTTGAGAACCCAGTAAAGAAACCCCTGGGAAACAAGCCTCCCGGTAAACAGATTTTTACATTAAAATTCTGTAAGGTATCAGAGAAGGCCCAGGCTCCCAAGCGGGCGTCCCCGCAAGCTGCAGGGTTTGATTTGTGTAGTGCGGAAGATGCAACGATACCTAGCCGAGGAAGAGCCCTCGTGGACACTGGTCTGCAAATGGAGATACCCATCGGCTGTTACGGGCGAATAGCCCCTCGGTCAGGGCTGGCTCTAAAGCATTTCTTGGATGTTGGAGCGGGTGTTATTGATCCGGACTATAGGGGAAATGTAAAAGTGCTATTGTTTAACTTTGGACACAAAGATTTTCCGGTAAAGGTAGGAGATCGGATCGCCCAGCTAATCTGTGGAAGGGTGGGTTTTCCCCCGTTGGAGGAGGTACCAACATTGTCCACTACCGAGCGTGGAGCCAGAGGATTTGGTTCAACCGGAGGGGTGAAGATGAAAAGCCTCGCTGCCACCTGCGAGGAAAGAATAGAAGTGCCCGAAGAGGAAGACCTCTGACCTCAAGTGGCAGAGTGCAAGGAAAGCCCAGAGCCACAAATAGGTGAAGACTTGTCGCTGGTACAGCATGGGGAATTAACAAAATTCCTGGATGTGCTGACTCCGGTTCCCGGAGAAACCCACCTGGTGGCGCACGAAATCATAACTCCGCCGGGGAAGATAGTCAGGCAGAGGCCCTATCGTTTGCCCGAAGCAAAAAAACAAGAGGTAGTGGTACAGGTCCGTGAAATGTTGGAAATGGGCATCATAGAGGAATCAAAGAGCCCCTGGAGTAGCCCCATAGTCCTGGTGCCGAAAGCGGACACCACCTTAAGGTTTTGTATAGACCTCCGGCAGGTGAACGCCATATCTGTCTTCGACGCCTACCCGATGCCAAGAATTGAGGAGCTATTGGACCAATTAGGGCAGGCAGGTCCAATATTTGACTACACTAGATATGACGAAAGGATATTGGCAAATCTCTCTGACGAAGGAGTCTAGGCCAAAGACCGCGTTTAGTATCCCAATGGGTTTATTTCACTTCAAGAGGATGCCTTTTGGTCTTCATGGGGCAGCGGCTACCTGCCAGAGGTTAGTGGATCAGATTCTCCGACCACATCAAGAGTACGCTTTCGCTTACATGGATGATGTCATAATTCATAGCGACAGCTGGGCAGAACACCTTGTGAGAATCGGAGCTGTACTACGATCCATGAGGCAGGCCGGCATCACCTTGAACCCAAAAAAATGCGCCTTTGCAAAACGAGAGGTGAAGTATTTAGGACACATGGTGGGAAAAAGAAAAATTAAGCCTTTGATCAACAAGGTAGCCAGTAAAAAGAATTTTCCCCAACCAACCACCAAAAAACACTTAAGAGGTTTTCTAGGACTCATCGGATATTACCGAAGATTCATACCCCGGTTTGTAGAAGGAAGTGCGGTGTTCACAGACATGTTGAGGAAAAATTGCCCGAATCAACTCAGATGGACCCGAGGCTGAGAAGGCATTTGCTCTTTTAAAAGGAAGGCTGTGCACAAGTCCAGTGTTGTGCAGGGTTGACTTCAAGTAGCCCTTCCTGGTGCAGACTGATGCGTCAGACGTAGGCCTGGGAGCTGTTTTGTCCCAAAGACATGAGGGGGATGAACACCAGGTGATGTATTTCAGAAGGAAACTATCTCCGGCGGAGCAAAAATATTCCACCATTGAAAAAGAATGCCTTGCTATAAAATGGGCCATTGAAGCACTGCGTTTTTACCTTACGGGAAGGAAATTCCTATTAATTACAGACCTGCCCCGCTAAAATGGCTTCAACAAATGAAAAATCATAATGCACGGTTGACCCGCTGGTATATGGCTCTGCAAGCCTTTGATTTTAAAGTGGAACATCGGGCAGGAAGACTGCATCAAAACGACGATGCTCTCTCGAGAATTACGGACTGTTCGGAGGGACACTCGCAACCTCCGCCAGCCCATAATAACTTGAGCAGGGGGGGTATGTGATAAGGAAGCTTATCAGGACCTAGGAGACAGGGATAAAGAGAAGGAATTCACCCTTATCAAAGGACCTATTTTACAAGGTCAGAGACATAAAACTCCATTTACACCTAGAAAGCAGGTAATTCCTAGCTGCAGTAGGTTGCAGAATGCCCTAGTGGAGAAAAGGAGAGGGAATCCAGGCCCAGGGTAAGGAACCCTTACGTCACTGAATTCCCCAATTACTCAGCTGCCACGAGGCAGTTTGATCTCCAACACCTGAGAAGAAAAGGGGTGGGGCTGGAGCCTGAGAGGTTTAAGACTAGGTCAGATTATCCAGAGGGAGAGAGGAGTAGGAATGCTTACTGGAAGAGGAATGGAGCTGGAACAGTAAGAACAGCAGGAACAAGGAACACAAGTTGGAGGATAGGACGAGGAAGCTCAGGTGAATGGTGGCCAGAGCATGAGAGAGGAGAAGCTGATACAAGCCTTGACCCAGGTATGAGCATTAGAAGCTTGTCTAATTTGGAGCACTACAGAGTTGCAAGAGACAGCTTTTGCCCTAACGGAAGGCAGTCAGCTAAGCCTTCTGAGCCAGAAACGAAGGTACAGCCAATGCAACTGGGTGAACAAGACCTAGCTGTAGAAGAAGAAGACTCATACATGGATTGCTCTTTATGCCAATCTTCAAATACAGAGGGTTTGGAAGGGAGTCAACCGTAAGGAAAACCTCCAGAGTCTGGTAACCCTGAGAGCCTGTAGATAACTTGTGAAGTTCCTGTATTAAAGGAGAAATACCTTTGCTGAGCAAAATGCAGCTGTCTAATTACAACTTGTTAAACAGCTGCTAGCCAGTGGAGTGCTCAGCCTGAAGCCATGCTGATGGTGAAAATAAGAAAAGCTTTGATTTTGTTTTCACTATTCCTGAAAGCCTTGCATAGAGAATTGTTTGCCTATGAAGAGTTTAACTTCTTGTTGAAAGTTTTTACTGTGCTTAAGAAGACAAACAGCCGGGAAGTGTTCTGGACTGTGAGAAAAGAAACTTGCTTTAGGAAAAGCTGTTTCTGTTTGTTTTGAAAAGCACTGCTAGCCGTGTCTGGTAGCATTAGCTGTTGAAAGGACTTTCCTTTATGCTAAAGAACATTATAAGCTGTTTTGTTTTGAGTTCAGTTATATCCTGATGTATTTTTGAAAGAATCCTGGAGAAACAATCCAAAGGTGTTAATTTATGACCCTAGCGTTTACCCCATCAATAAATTTCTGTCAAAAGCCTTACCACTCAAAGCCAACTACATTGTGTTTTTTTTTCCTGAAGCCAAGTACCTCCTGACTGAACTACCTTTCCCATGAGGCATTACAAGGCAGCCAGTCAGTTAAAGGCTAAATGGTGAATCTCTCCTATGACAAGCACGCCCTTCCATACTGTCTGTAAGGGGTTAAGGGCGTGACAGCACATACACATGTAGCCTATGACAGTGCTGCACTCATGCACACACGCATGTACCCTGTGACTCCTCTGCACTCACACACACACATACACACGTACCCTGTGACTCTGTTACACTCACACACAGACACACACACACATACTCCATGACTCTGCTGCACACACACGCACACGTACTCTGTGACTCTGTTACACTCACACACACACACACATATCCTGTGACTCTGCTGCACTCGCACACACACACGTACCCTGTGACTCTGCTGCACTCGCACACACACACACACACACACACGCACATGTACCCTGTGACTCTGTTACACACACACACACATATCCTGTGACTCTGCTGCCCTCACACACACACATGCGCACACACACACACACACATATCCTGTGACTCTGCTGCACTCACACACACACATGCACACACACACGCACACGTACTCTGTGACTCTGTTACACTCACACACACACATGCGCACACACACACACACATTCTGGGACATGTCTAGCACAGTCCTAAAAATGATATCAAAAAAATTTCATAGATTCCACTAATCATGTCCCAGAGACATTTGAAAGTGGAGAAAGTTGGGTGTCCACAATAATAAACTCATTTGGTTTAAAAAATTCTTAAGACTCACTTTGTTTTTAAAAAAATATTAAACATTTTGCTTCTGTCTAATGGCCATAGGGGCTCTGTATTATGCCCATAATAATCTGTTGCTAGCAAAGCCACTTTATATCATGTCTCCGTGGTTAAGCTGAGTGTGATTTTCTTTTAGATATTGATATGCCAGTCGTAATGTAGGCAGAATTCATTATTGTATCTTCTGTAATTTTACACATAGCACTTCATTCTGGATAATACATTTTCATATTTATGTTCTACATGCTACTTAAGGTTTTACAGTTTTTACTATTCTAAAGGATATATTAGACACGATCAGTTCATCTACCGGGAGGTAAACTCTTAAACTGAACAACAACAGTACAAAGTTATCAGCCACTTTATCATTATATTATGATGTGGCAGAATTCCTTATCTATTTATTTTTGTATGTTTCAAGCAATTGTAAGGTCAAATCTATTTAGATCAATATTGCTAATTTGATTTCCAAATGAGGTAAACAGTTTTGCTTAAGTCGATATAGATGGAAGTATATATATATATTAATTTGAGTACAGATGAAATGGATAAAAATTAAAATGATGTTTTCCAATTAAAGATTTTATATGTATGAGCCCTGAAGAAGGTATTAGCTTGCCGAAACATGGCTATATAGGGCCCTGTGCTTTAATAACTGAGTGTGGCCTCCCACCCTCATCTAAATGTGCATAGATCTGACGATTATCAGCATAGGCACGCTACTTGAAACTTCATCTATGAATAAAGCCCTCCTACAGCTGAAAGTAAATATTAAGCAGTACTAGGGACAGACAAGGCACCAGGGAATGACATGCTTCATATCCCAATATGTAGCTATAAGGACCCTAGTGGTCATGCCCTGCCTCTAGTGTCCGGAGGTCATAAGTGCACCTGAGCGTTCTCCTTGGGCATTACCTTATCAGCATGTTCTGATGCGTGTGTAAACCACAGCACGATTGCACAGCGTCTGCCACTGGTCACAGCTTGGACTCCATGAGGGTTCTCTCCACCTGAACTGAAGGCTGCTAGTCGCCCACATGTGGGACGGACCTCTGCCTGCATCAGCATGGGGATAGCAGAAAGAATCTTTACAATATGTGCAATATACTTTACAACATTTCTCCTAAATAAGTACATATAAGATGCACGCTTCGGTGCCTGGGTATGTGCACATGTGCGTGCGCAATCACGTCTCAGTCAGACCCTTCCTCCTCACATTCAGGCACCAGTGTTAGGGACAGGGGTGGAGTGAGATGGAGAGAGTGGTGCAGTGTGGGCGTTGGAGAGGGGAATAGAGGAGTATAGAGATGGCAAGGGGGAAGGGATGGACCCGATAGGCAAAGCAAGAGATTAGGGGAGGAAGCAAGTGGAGTCTTAGTACGGAGAGGGTTCTCCCTCCTCCCCAAGCTGCTCAGACTTCACTGAAATTTGCATTTATGGCTTCTGTAGTCCAATAACCCCTGAATACCAGTTCAGCAGCATGTTCAAGGAGCAGCAAGCAATACTGTCATGACAGTACTAGCTTGCACATGGGCCCTGTGATCTTATAATTAATGGTATTTGGAAACGTATCTGTCATTTTATTTACTTGTGCAGACCGAGAAAATCTATAGTTGCTCTAATGTCTTGCTGGGTAGGTTCATTTCTTGCCTTTGCGATGTTTTCGTGGACCATTGACTGTTGCTGCTTAAAGCTAGATGGATAAGTTACCCGGATATCTTTAAACATGCATTTGACCTGCCTATTAGTTTTAATTGGATTGCTGATCATGAAATCCTGATGTTATCTGCTGGAGATGATGAGTTTCACTCCTTAGGATGTGTCACATTCATCTGAAAACTTTCTCACTCTCACACTCACTGAGCCCCTGTCTCAAGCATTAGGGTTGGTCACTCTTTCATGCGAAACAAGCTAAGAGAAGACAGGAAGAAATCTGAGCTCACCTTCCTTCCTACCGCATCATCCTGCCCCACCCCTATGTTAATGTTTATACCACCCTTCGTCAGTGACACCAAAGTACATAAGAACATAAGATATGCCATACTGGGTCAGACCAAGGTCCATCAAGCCCAGTATCCTGTTTCCAACAGTGGCCAATCCAGGTCATACGTACTGTCACCACCAGGTGGGCAGGCTGCCGCCTAGGGGTAGCAGGTCTGTGTCTGATGGTGGTTATGAAGAATAAGTAGTTGTAGACACGAATGGTTAAGGTAAATTAGGATTTATTTCCCCTCCCGGGGTCAGATTCTCCAAATGTATAACACAATAAACTTAAGACAAATAAGCCATACTTTCTGGCATGTTATAAAGGAAAACAGAAAAGCTTCTTCTTGCTTCTTAATTAAATGATAAGTGATAATCATAGGAATATTCAGCATACAGTTCCTCTATAGACAAACAGGCATACTTGACCTTTAATGTTAGCTTCAAGCACTATACAGCATCTGTCTAACATAAAGAGGTAATTTTGTCAGAGAATGTTAATGTACAGTCCATTGGGTCATCAAAAGAGCATTCACTGGGACAATCAATGACCATGGGTTCATGCAGGCTTTCAGAAGGACCTGTGTTTTCCTTGCCACAGAATGTTTGTAAGTTACCTTGCAATGTCTTGTCACATAGCCTATCTGACCAGCTCCCTCTAGGGCTGGAATAGCTGTTACCGTATTTCTCTGAGTCTGGGAGAGAAGGAAGCCACCATTCAGGATTTCCAGAATCCAACTTCTTATAAGAGTTTCTAGCTCTAGAATATCTGTTGGTTCTACCTTCAGGCTTTGGCCCAGAATAAAAGAATTCTTCTCCTTTGTCAGCACAAGGTTTAGCTCTGCGTGTCTTTCTCTGAGGCTTAGGAGCTTCAAATACTTTCTCTTCTGTCATGCAAATGTCTTCAATAGCATACCTCTCTCTTTCAGGGGCTTGTAACTGCTCTCTCCTTAGCTCTCTAGATAAATCCCTCGGTTGGCTTTTACAGCACTGCTCCCACCTTGGATTTCTCCCACGAGGCTTCTGAGTATTAACCCTGCAGGTATTTCTATTGCCAGTAAACTTTCTTAACTCTATTTCAGAATCACTCTCAAGGTTACAGCTTTCGGATACATACTGTTTCACTCTCTCAGGCTTCCATTCATTCTGGGTGGAACGTTGACTCTGAGTTTCAAACTGCGTCACATCAGAACACTCACAGCTGTTCTCTGACTCCACTGCTCCTAGCTACTTTCTCCCGAGGTATTCTGGGTATCTTGTGGGTTGAACTTTTCCTGGTTCCTGTCTCTGCCAGGGTTCCTGTTCTTGTTCTAGTTCCTGTCCTTGTTCTTGTTCTAACTCTGTATTTCCTGAGTGACTCTTATAGTAGCTATTAGCCCTTCCTCTATTCAGGTGCAAGCTATTAAGAACTGGGGATTGTTTGTCAGCTGGGCGTGTTTGCAAACCTCGTGGCTGGGTTTGTTTATGTTGCCCCTGACAACTACTGCTCGCATGGCTTGCCTGCCTGTCAGCTTCCAAGCTAGAATTCACAGAATCCTGTGTTTTTAAGGCAGAGAATGGATCTTCCACATTACAGTACCTAGCAGTTTCCCCAAAAGACACAGGTTCCACAATGCTTGTACTGGGTCAAGCATTGATATCCTGGGTCCCTTCTTAATAATGGTTTATGGACCTTTCCTCCAGGAACTTGTCCAAACCTTTTTTAAACCCAGCTACACTAACAGCCTTTACTACATCCTCCGGTAACAAATTCCAGAGTTTGATTACACGTTGAGTGAAAAAATATTTTCTTTTATTAGTCTTAAATAGTTTACCCTGTAGCTTCATTGCATGTCCCCTAGTCTTTCTATATTCTGATAACGTAAACAATCGATCTATGTTTACCCGTTCCACTCCATTCATTAATTTATAGACTTCTATCATATCTCCCCTCCAGGGGCGGCCCAAGGGGGGTGCGGGGCCATGTGCGGAGACTCGGTGCGGGGCCTCATTTGCATAAGGGGCCTCATTTGCATAAATATTTGCATAATGTTACCATACACGAACTTTTAGTAAACATGCCTCTTAATGAGTGTATGAATAAAGAAAGACTAAAAGACTTCTACATTACTATAATCCAATACCAACCGCCAGGCACATTAGGAACTACTACAAACACTGCCCATTTAGAACCCATAGCAAACCCGCCGTATCCTAACAGCACTACCAGGACTCATAAAGCACCATACCCTAACTATCAAAAGGAAACGCTGCAAATATTAAACCAATACATTTCAGAGAACAACAATACATGACCTACTGGGGAAAGAGAACAAGTGGCAATGTCAAATAGGAATTACATAAACAGAATACCTCAGCTCAGTTACACATGCAGAACATAGACCATCACCAAACAAGGAATCACAATTTAGAAACAGGAAGACAATAATTAAACTGGGAATCCCAAAAGCCAAACTTGGAATGTACAACACTGTAGAAATAAAACTATACATTAATTTGCTCTTGTACTAAACAAAGCGCAGACGTTAATGATGCACATTTCCCAGAGCTGACATATTCCAATTAATAAATTCAAAATAAAGAGATATTTTTCTACCTTTTGTGCATTTTTTTTCAGCTGCAATTGCTCCAGCCACTTTCTTCTGGTTTCTTCGTGTCTTCCGCTAATTCTTCATCGTCTGCTGTCCATTTGTCTTTTCTTCTCTCTTCTAGTTATTTTCCATTCTCTCTCTACATCTGCTTTAACATACTAATCTTTCTCCTTTTTGCTCTTTCCTCATTCCTATTTCATCCACTCAAATTTTACCCCTCCATCCTCAATCCCCACCTACTCTCCCAATATCCGGACAATTGTAGATTTGTCTTCCCTCCCACACAAAATATTTTTTCCCTCTCCATTTCACTCTCCCAGCTCCATCCCATTCTAATCCTCCCCCAACATCAGCTCCATTCTAGTTCCAGTCCCACCCAGCATCCGCTCCCTTCTAGTCCCCGCATCAGCCCATTTCCAGTCCTAGCCCCCCATAAGCCCATTTCCAGTCCTAGCTCCCCCATCTATTTGCAGTCCCATCCAAGTCCCTCCATCAGCTCATTTCCAATCCCAGCCCCCCATGAGCCCATTTCTAGTCCTTTCCTAGCCCCACCATCAGCCCATGTCAAATCCTAGCTCCCCTCCACTCAGCCCATTTCCAATCCAAGCCCCCCATGAGCCTACTTCCAGTTCTAGCCCCTTCATGAGTCCATTTCAATCCAAACCCCCACCACAGCCCATTTCCAATCTTAGCACCCCCCAACAGCCAATTTCCAGTCCTATTCTAGCCCATCAGCCCATTTCCTGTCCTAGCCCCCCCCCCCTCACCCATTTCCAGTCCTAGCTCCCTCCCCCTCACAACCCATTTCCATTCCAAGCCCCCGTCCCCATCAGCTATTTGCAGTTCAAGCCCTCCTTCCACTCAGCCCATTTCCAGTCCTAGCCTCCTCATAGCCCATTACTAGTCCTAACCCCCCATCAGCCCATTACGTCCTAACCCCCCATCACCCTATTTCCAGTCCTAGCCCCCCATCAGCCTATTTCCAGTCTTAGCCCCCCTCCCATAGCCAATTACCAGTCCTACCCCCCCATCAGCCCATTTCCAGTCTTAGCCCCCCATAGCCCATTACCAGTCCTAACCCCCCCATCACCCTATTTCCAGTCCTAGCCCCCCCATCAGCCCATTTCCAGTCTTAGCCCCCCATAGCCCATTACCAGTCCTAACCCCCCCATCACCCTATTTCCAGTCCTAGCCGCCCCATCAGCCTATTTCCAGTCTTAGCCCCCCCCCATAGCCAATTACCAGTCCTACCCCCCCCCATCAGCCCACTTCCAGTCTTAGCCTCCCCCCCCCATGGCCCATTACCAGTCCTAACCCTCCCCCCCCATCAGCCCTTTTCAAGTCCTATCCTCCCCCCCCCTGGCCCATTACCAGTCCTAACACCCCCCCCCTCGCCCATTACCAGTCCTAACACCCCCCCCCCCCATGGCCCATTACCAGTCCTAACCCCCCCCCGGCCCATTACCAGTCCTAACACCCCCCCCATCAGCCCACTTCCAGTCTTAGCCCCCCCCATAGCCCATTACCAGTCCTAACCCCCCATCAGCCCATTTCCAGTCCTACCCCCCACTTCCAGCCTTAGCCCCCTCCCCATAGTCCTTTACCAGTCCTAACCCCCCCCCATCAGCCCATTTCCAGTCCGACCCCCCCACTTCGAGCCTTAGCACCCTCCCCCTAGCCCATTACCAGTCCAAACCCCCCCATCAGCCCACTTAGCCCCCCCATAGCCCATTACCAGTCCTAACCCCCCCATCAGCCCACTTAGCCCCCCCATAGCCCATTACCAGTCCTATCCCCCCCCATCAGCCCACTTCGCCCCCCCATAGCCCATTACCAGTCCTAACCCCCCCCCCCCAATCAGCCCACTTCCAGTCTTAGCCTCCCCCCCCCCATGGCCCATTACCAGTCCTCACCACCCCACCCCCTGGCCCATTACCCGTCCTCACCACCCCCCCCCCCTGGCCCATTACCAGTCCTCACCACCCCCCCCCCCATCAGCCCACTTCCAGTTTAGCCTCCCCCTCCCATCAGCCTACTTCCAGTTTAGCCTCCCCCCCTCCCATAGCCCATTACCAGTCCTAACCACCCCCCCCCCTACTATCATTCCAAATTAAAATTAAAAAAAACCCAAACCGGCTGCTTCTGCCGCGGCAGCTTCAAGAGCTCTGCCGCGGCAGCATCAAGAGCTCTGCCGCGGGGCCCCCCCCCTGCCCGGCAGAGCCTCCGTGCATCTTCAGCTCTTCACGTCCAAAACGCGGGCTTTTTTCAGAGCCGCGAGAGTTTCTTTTCTCGCGGCTCTGTTAATCCCGCCGAGGGTGATGGGAAATCCCATCAGCCCGCGGGATTAAGAGAGCCACGAGAAAAGAAACTCTCGCGGCTCTGAAAAAAGCCCGCGTTTTGGACGTGAAGAGCTGAAGATGCACGGAGGCTCTGCCGGGCAGGGGGGGGCCCCGCGGCAGAGCTCTTGAAGCTGCCGCGGCAGAGCTCTTGAAGTTGCCGCGGCAGAAGCAGCCGGTTTGTTTTTTTGTTTTTTTTAACTTGGGATGCTTAAGAATGTTTTTTGCGCGGGGCCCCCTGAAACGCGGGGCCCTGTGCAAAAAACATTCTTGCTCAATGGACGGGCCGGCCCTGCTCCCCTCAGCCGTCTCTTTTCCAGGTTAAAGAGCCCAAACCTTTTTAGTCTTTCTTCAAAGGGGTATCCTTCCATCCCCTTTACCATTTTGGTGACTCTTCTCTGAACCTTTTCTAATATCGCTATATCCTATTTAAGATATGGCGACCAGAATTGCACACAATATTCAAGGTGCGGTCTCACCATAGAACAATACAGAGGCATTATAATACCCTTTGTTTTATTCTCCATTCCTTTCCTTATGATACCTAGCATTCTATTTGCTCTCTTGGCTGCCGCTTCACACTGAGCTGAGGGTTTTAACATGTTATCCACAATGACGCCTAAATCTTTTTCCTGGGTGGTGGTTCCTAATGTGGAACCTTGCATCGTGTTACCATAGTTTGGGTTGTTCTTCCCTAGGTGCATAACTTTGCACTTGTCCACATTAAATTTCATCTGCCATTTTGATGCCTAGTCTTCCAATTTATCAAGATCCTCTTGCAATTTTCCACAATCCTCTTGGGTTTTAACAACTTTAAATAGTTTTGTGTCATCTGCAAATTTGATAACCTCACTCGTTATTCCACTTTCCAGGTCATTTATGAATATGTCAAAAAGCAGCAGACCCAGCACAGATCCCTGGGGTACACCACTATTCACCTTTTTCCATTGGGAAAATTGGCCATTTAGCCCTACCCTCTGCTTTCTATCTTTTAACCAGTTCCTGATCCACAGTAGTGCACTGCCTCCTATCCCATGACTCTTTAGTTTTGCCAGAAGTCTCTGATGAGGGACCTTGTCAAAGGCTTTCTGAAATTCCAGATACACTATATGAACCAATTCACCTTTGTCCACCTGTTTATTCACACCTTCACAAAAACATAACAGATTAGTAAGACAAGATCTTCCTTGTCTAAAGCCATGTTGGCTGTCTCCCATTAGACCATGACTATCTACATGCTGAGTAATTTTATTCTTTATGATGGTTTCTACCATTTTTCCCGGTACTGACGTCAGGCTCACTGGTCTATAGTTTCCTGGATCACCCCTGGAACCCTTTTTAAAAATTGATGTTACATTGGCGATCCTCCAATCTTCAGGTATTACAGATGATTTTAATGATTGTTCGCAGACTACTAATAGCAGGTCTGCAATCTCATATTTCAGTTCTTTCAACACCCTTGGATGCATACCATCTGGCCCAGGTGATTTGCTACGCTTCCTTTATCTAATAGTTGTAATACATCTTCCCGATGTATTGATATTTCCTTCAATTCTTCCGCACCTTTAAATACCACTTCAGTCATGGGTAACATCCCTACATCTTCCTCAGTAAAAACCGAAGCAAAGAATTCATTCAGTCTCTCCACTATCGCCTTGTCGCCTCTTAGTGCCCCTTTAACCCCTCTATCATCTAATGGACCAACTGACTCTCTCACAGGTTTTTGCTACGAATGTACTTGAAAAAGTCTTTATTTCACGTTTTTGCTTCCGCAGCAAGCTTCTTCTCAAATTCTCCCTTTGCCTGCCTTATCAATGCCTTGCATTTGACTTGCCAGTGCTTGTGCTGTTTCCAGGTTTCGTTGTTTGGCTCTTTTTTCCATTTCTTGAAAGATGCTTTTTTGGCAACAACAGCCTCTCTGACCTCACCTTTAAACCATTCTGGCAGATTTTTGGACTTCCTTCCACTTTTCTTAAAGCGTGGAATTCAGCTGGTCTGGGCTTCCAAGATAGTATTTTTCAACAACACCCAAGCTTGATGCAAGTCTTTAACCTTTGCAACTGCTCCTTTTAGTTTTTTCTTAACTATTTTCCTCATTTTATCATAGTCTCCCTTTCGAAAGTTAAAAGGTAGTACTGTGGATTTCCTTACTATCCCTCCTCCACTAATTAAATCAAAGGTGATCATGCTATGATCACTATTGCCAAGTGGCCCCAACACCCTTATCTCATGCACTAGATCTGGTGTTCCACTAAGGACTTGGTCTAATATGGCTTCCCCTCTGGTTGGTTCATGAACCAGCTGCTCCAAGAAGCAGTCATTTATTTCATCTAGGAACTTTATCTCCCTAGCATGTCCTGACGTGACACTGACCCAGTCGATACCAGGGTAATTGAAATCACCCATTATTATTACTGCGCTATAACTTTTGTTAGCTTCCTTGATTTCTTTGAGCAATTCCTCATCCATTTGTTCATTCTTGCCTGGCGGTCGATAGTACACCCCCACTGCCATCGCCTTCCCCTTTTTACATGGAATTTCAATCCATAGAGATTCTACAGCAAATTTTGTTTCCTGCAAAACTTTAATCCTTTCTGACTCAATGCCCTCTCTAACATAGAGTGCAACCCCTCCACCAATTTGATCAGCTCTATCATTATGATATAGTTTTTACCCAGGTATCACAGTGTCCCACTGGTTGTCCTCCTTCCACCATGTCTCTGATATTCCAATCACATCTAACCTCTCATTTAGTGCTATATATTCTACCTCTCCCATCTTATTTTTTAAACTTCTAGCATTTGCATACAAGCATACAGGTGCTGTGAAACCTATGTAGATGGTGAAATTAGGCCTTACCTGCTAATTGGCTTTCCTTGAGGACCTCCAGTTCAGTTCCACACCACTGGGTAGTCAACTCCCACCAGCAGCTTGGAGACTGAGCATGTCACGTTTTAATGACATCAGGATACTTAGGCAGCTGGCACCTCCCACCAGCCACAGTAACCTATTGACAAAGCAGCCTCACAGGAGCAACAAATAAGAAGGTAACACTTACTTCAAAGATATAGGCTCCAAAAAAGAAAACCTGCTAGAACCAGGCCCCTCCCCTCAAGCCCACCAGAGGCCCTCCTCCAGCCAAACAATGAAGTTTAGCTATCCAAAATATCTCCCAAAAACATGAGAAACCTCATGATAAACATTCTCATTATGTCCATAAAAGAATGCATTCTTGCCCAGAGGCTCCCAAGCCTCTACCGTAGCTTCTGACAAATAACCTGCTGGACGTGCTTGAGATCGAGACTGGGACGAAAAGAGCTTTCATTTGGGAAACACAAAATAACTGGAGTATCGACCGCAGCCACACTGGCTCTGGGGTACCGGCACCACGGCTCCCAACTCCAGGAGCCGTACCAGGGTGTCCTGCACTGCCTTGGCCTTGCAGGGAAATCATATGAAGGAGGGTGCAAGATGCCTGTAAACTCCAGCGATTTGCCCTCCCGGTTAACCTGTAGGACCCATTGGTGGGATGTGATCCAGACCCAGGCAGGATAAAAGTCCCGCAGCCGACCTCCCATGGACTGCACCCCTACCTGGGTCCCCCTCATTTCATTGTACCTTTTTCAGGAGGAGGAGGTGGGGGAGTAGTAGCCCTGTCCTGCTCCTCAAAACCCCTGAAAGGCCTGCACTGAGGGGTAAAACGTCCCCTCTGGTAAGGCACAAAGCTCACTCCCCCAGCTAGTTTCCCCCACACACTTACATTCGCAATCGTTGTTCCACTCCGTGCCTTGTGCTCAGCCCACTTTCTGGCTTTGGCACTGAAGCGGGAGCCCGACAGAGAGCCACACTCAAATCTGACAGGCCTGTGCTTCTGACGCGGCTCCTCCCTCGATGACGGGTTCGGGAGCCGCTACAGCTGTCACCGCAGGACCGGCAAGCCTCTTTCTTCGCTGGGGAGAGAGCTCCTGCCCCAATTGCAATGCCAGGGTTTTTTGCATTAGTTTACTGTGCCAGATAAACCTTTGCAGCTAATTGCTTTCAGCACTAAGGGCTCTCATTAGCTACCCAAGTAAGAGAAGGCAGTCAGACAACCAAAACCAAGGGGGAAAAGCTAATAGGCTCCTTAGTTGTCCCTTCAGTGAGTCCCGATTCCTGGGATCACCCACTCCAGCTGCTTGGAGACTGAGCTTACTGGGGGTAGTGGGTGGTGCAGCTGCCTAAGTACACTGATGTCATCAAAAGATGACATGCTCAGTCTCCAAGCTGCTGGTGGGGATTGACTACCCATATGTGCAGCACTGGATTGGAGGGACGATAAGGAAAGAGTGGTGAGCAATTTTCAGCCCAGAGAATTTACCAATAGTGCCTCCTTTCTGTAGACTTTCAGAGGTTCTACATAAAATCAAATATGGCCGATCTGGGCGTCCAAATGGCAGATGAAATATAATATGGACAAGTGCAAAGTTATGCACTTGATATTACTACTACTACTGAGCATTTGTATAGCGCTACAAGTCGTATGCAGCACTGCACAGACATAAGAGACAGTCCCTGCTCATCAGAGCTTACAATCTAGTCAAGACAGACAACACAGAAGGTGTAGGCTGGGATAAAACAAGGGGGAAAGGAAAGGAAAAGAAAAAGAAGAACAGGTGAGTCAAGATCCAAAAGCAGCAGCAAAGAAGTGAGTTTTCAGCCTGGATTTGAAGAGGGTCAGAGAAGGTGCCTGGCATACAGAAACAGATAGTTTGTTCCAGGTGCAAGGTGCAGCAAGGTGAAAGGAGAAAAGTCTGGAGTTAGCAGTAGAAGAGATGGGCACAGGTAGAAGCAGTTTGCTAGAAGAGCGGAGTTCCCGAGGGGGTTTGTAAGGAGAGATAAGAGAAGAAAGGTAGTGAGGAGCTGCAGAGTGAATGCATTTATAGGTCAGGAGGAGAAGCTTGAACTGGATGTGGAAACGGATAGGGAGCCAGTGAAGTGACTTGAGAAGAGGAGTAATGTGGGCATGACGAAGCTGGCAGAAGAAGCGCAGCAGAGTGTTGAACAGATTGAAGGGGAGAGAAATGATTCAAAGGGAGACCAGCAAGGAGTAGGTTACAGTAGTCAAGATGGGAGGTGATTAAGGAGTGGCTAAGCATCTTAGTAGTGTGTTCAGAGAGGAAAAGACGGATTTTGCTGGTGTTATAGAGAAAGAAACAGCAGGTCTCAGCTATCAGACAAATGTGTGTGGAGAAGGAGAAGAGAAGAGTCAAAGACAACCCCAAGATTGCGAGCCGAGGAAACAGGAAGGAGTACAGAGTTATCCACAGAGACTGAGAAAGGAGGAAGAGGAGGGGAGGTTTTAGGGGGAAAGATAAGAAGTTCAGTCTTGGCCATGTTCAATTTCAAGCAGCGGTGAGACATCCAGGCAGCAATGTCAGAAAGTCAGGCAGAGATCCAGGTCTGGATAGCCGGAGAGATTTCAGGTGTAGAGAGGTAGATCTGGGAGTCATCAGCATACAGATGGTAGTGAAAGCCATGGGAAGAGATAAGCGCACCAAGGGACTGGGTGTAGAGAGAGAAAAGGAGCGGCCCCCAAGACAGATCCTTGGGGTACACCAACTGTGAGCGGGGTAGCGGAGGAGAAAGAGCCACCAGAACACACACTGAAAGAGCGATGGGAGAGATAGGAGGAGAACCAGAATAGTACAGAGCCCCTAAAACCAAGCGAGGACAGAGTATCGAGGAGAAGGTTGTGGTTAACAGTGTCAAAAGCAGCAGAGAGGTCAAGAAGGATGAGGACAGAGTAAAGGCCCTTGGATTTTGCCAGGAACAAGTCACTGGAGACTTTGACAAGAGCCATTTCAGTAAAGTGTAAAGGACGAAAGCCAGACTGTAAAGGATCCAGAAGGGCATGAAAGGCGAGGAACTCGAGGCAGCGGTGGTGAACCGCACATTCAAGTATTTTAGAAACAAAAGGAAGGAGGGAGATGGGTCAATAATTAGAAGGATAGGTGGGCTCAACCTAAACTACGGTTATACGATGCAAGGTTCCACATTAGGAACCACCACCCAGGAAAAAGATTTAGATGTCATTGTGGATAACACATTGAAACCCTCCGACCAGTGTGCAGCGGCGGTCAAGAGAGCAAATAGAATGCTAGGAATTGAAAGGAAAGGAATGGAGAATAAAACAAAGGATATTCTAATGCCTCTATATCGTTCCATGGTGAGACTGCAGTACCGCACCTTGAATATTGTGTGCAATTCTGGTCGTCGTAACTTAAAAAGGATACAGCAGATTTAGAAAACGTACATAGAAGAGCCACCAAAATGGTAAAGGGGACGGAAGGATACCCCTAAGAGGAGAGGCTTAAAAGGTTCAGCATGGAAAAGAGATGGTTGAGGGGAGATATGATAGAGGTCTATTACAGGGCTCAACAAAGCCATGGAGACCAGAAATTTAAATCTGATGCCTGGGATTTGCTCCACAGCCCCTCCTATTTTTTAAAAATATGATCACAGGCAGAAGACCCCTTTCTTTCGGGCCAGGGATATCCAATCCACTCTCCAGCAGCAGAACAGGAGGGATCTTTGCCACGATCAGGGCTTAGATGCAGCTGACAGCCTGTGGGGATTGGAAACTTGAGAAAAAAGAAAAGTAAGACAGGGAGTGAGGTAGCAAAAATTTAAAGGGGCATTACCCTAAAATAAAAATAAAAGTAAGGAGGATAGGGGAATGGAGGGAAGAGGATGGGTGCTGGGGAAAGGGAGAAGGGGAGAGAGTCTGGAGAGGGGATGAAGTGGGGAGGGAAGAGTGCAAGGTGAAGGACAAAAATGACAATTTGTATATACACATCCCCCCCCCAAACACCCCCCCCCCCACAGTACACACACACAGACAGGTACACCAGCGTCGAACCACACACTCACAGAGACACCATGAGGCATGGTGTAGAAACTCTGGCACTGGTCTCGTGAAAATATGAGACCAGCGTGAGAGAATTGGAGGGGAAATGAAGAGGTCACAAGCACTGGCTCCTAAGATTTTAACCTGGCTCCTAAATCAGCACAAAATTTGTCAAGGTCTAGTTTATAAAATAATGAGTGGAGAGGAAGGGGTAAACGTAGATCGGTTGTTTACTCCTTCCAAAAGTAGAAAGACTAGGGGGCATGCAATGAAGTTACAATGTCGCACATTTAAGACTAATCGGAGAAAGTATTTTTCACTCAACATATAATCAAATTCTAGAATTCATTACCGGAGGATGTAGTAAAAGTGTAGCTGGGTTTAAGAGAGGTTTGGACAAGTTCCTGGAGGAAAGGTCCATAAACCATTATTAAAGAGGACCCAGGAAATCCACTGCTTACCCCGGGATAAGCAGCATGGATTCTATCAACCTTCTGGGAACTTGAAAGGTACTCCACTGTTGGAATCAGGATACTGGGCTTGATGGACCTTTGTTTGACCCAGTATGGCGGATCTTATGTTCTTATGTCCTTATCATTTTATGCTGCCTTTTTCATTGGCAAAGTAAAGTTACATCTAAATATTTCTAAATTTATACTCTGGACACACCATCTAGGAAAATCTTACTCTTGGGATGCCAATCTCACTCCTTGGGATGGTTCACCCTCAGCATGTCTATGGATCTATTATTCCTGCTTAAATCGATTGGCTGAGTATCACCGTTAGCTCTCTCCTCAGCTTAATAGATGCATTTCGGCTATACGTTGACATATGGACAACACTGACCCATTCACCAGTGAGAACATTTAACACAAGGCACTAATGCGCAGAGCGTCCAAGTTCCCCAGTTCCAGGAGGGAGATTTTAGGCCTCACCTGGTGCATTGTGGGACCCTCAGCACTGGTTTCAATGGGTTGAATCAGGGACTACAAATCCCACACTGCTCTGGGAATGCCAGATCAGAACTAGGAATGACCAAGAAGTCTCCTCCTGAAGCTGGGGAACTTAGCAGCTCCCTAGGCAGCCAAGACCAAATCATGTTCTTAGCACTAATGAAGCTTTTCTTGCGCATCTTCCGAATCTTCCTCTCTCCCATGACATCTCCTCTGGCAGGACTTGAAGTGTCTGCTTCATAGGAGGAGGTCTGGATACTTCTTAAACTATTTCATACAGAAAACAGTGATAACAAATACTGCTGAATTCTTACTCCGATATCGGGACAGTTTTCGCTGTTTTTGCTACTACTGTGGTGCTGTGAATTATGTCCCCATTTCACACCCGTGTTTTTCAGGAAGACGTCTACCAGACAGGACATGATTTCAGGGCATCCAGAGCCCCCCATCCCCCACCTTAATCCCCAAAGCAGGACATGAGGTCACATACTCACAGTCACCGTAGTGGCATCGACGTCTGTGAAGAACAGGTCTCCGCCCTCAAAGTTATCATTTAGGTATAAAACCCCACTGCAGAAAGAGTGAGAGAAAGGCATTGGGTTATCCCAAACTCCTAGGGCTAGGCAGAACTGAGGGTCATCATAAATTCATCCTCCCAGCCCCCCCTCCCCAGTGTCTCATCACTCCTGCAGCCCAGCTCCTCTCATAGAAGCAAGTTTCTCTCCCCCAGCTCTTCCTACCTGTAGTCTCGGTGAATGTATGCAGGGGGCTCTTTCCAGCACTCTCTTCCTTCGGGGTCTAGGATACAGTTATCCGCATGAACGGGGTGACTCAGGTCCACACGGCCTTCCTGCTTCCCTAGAGGATGACAGGTGTATAAAGGGAGAAGCCCTGCAGACAACTAACAGAGAGGACATGTGCCCCAGTCAAGGCTGAGGAGAAGAACGGGGAGACGGCTACATGGAAATAGCCAAGGGGTGCAGGAAGAGAAAGAGGGGAACAGAGAGAGAAAAGAGAAAGCTCTGATACTGTCACAGACAGTTCATCCAGTGGTTTCACTTGTACCTTTCAGGGCTGACCGACACACCAACTGCGTGAAGGAGACATGCAGAGGGGCCTCTGTGCGGAAGTATGACTCCACAATCCTCCGGGATCTCTCGCCTGCATCCAGAAACAGACGTATACCAGGAGTTGCTGCAGCTCCCTCTCTCGCTAACTGCATCAAACAACAGGAAAACAAGGCAGATAAGATATCTGATGAGTCACAAAACAAGGTGACTGCCACGCCATATGCATTGTGTTCATTCTACTGCACCTTGACAGCTTTCAGCACTGAAAGACTTTGGAAGTGTTCATGGTGTGTGTGTGGGGACCGTCTCTCCTGGTTACCATCCCCTGAACCTGTTGGGGTCCTGGCAAGGCGCAAAATTTCCTGGCATTCAGACCATGTTAGGACACCATCCAGGAGCACGCGGCGACTCCCATTCAACTGGCGGGAATCCAGAGTCACTGTTGGGCCCTCGAAGGGCAAGGGACCTTCAGGGAACAGATAAAAAAAAATAATAAACATTGTTTAAATTCAGAAGGCTAGCACACTCAAATTTGTCCCCCAGTCCCTTTATATACATAAGTGGGTAAGGCTGACTCCTTGAAGAGAGTGTGCGAGTCCTGATTGTTAAAAGAGACCTCCTCAGTTATTTGCTATACTGCTAAACTTAGAGGGGCTAATAGTCAAACGCAGACGTTATGCCTACAGGAGAGCACTGCTGGATATTCCCTCAGACCTTCTCGACATTCTCTGGATAGTGCTGGTATGGTCCATCGGAGGAGCTAGTTTGGATTTTTTTGTTATCCAGTGAGTATGGCAATATTCAGTCCAATTGCAGAGTCAGTGCTAGCTTTATGTGGTTTGCTCTCCGGATAGCAGGCTGAATATGTTGGCGCTATCTGGAAAGAGGTGCTGGTCACTATGCAGATACCAGCACTGAATGTCCACATTTCATTTAGCCACAGTGGCCAGTAATTACAAAAAATACTGACCACTGCAGCAGAATATTGACTTCATAAATATTGAATCAATTTACGATAAAGTAATTGCAAAAAAAAATCAGATAGTAATAAATAACTATATAAAAAGATTAAATATTTAAAAAAATACAAAAAAGTAAAAGAAAATCCCACCTCTCAGTGCTTCTTCTGCTGCCTCTACCTCTTCCTGCTCCTCTTCCCTTCCCTGCTTTTCCATCCTGCAAAAAATAAAGGTGGCCTGACTCGTCATCCTAAAGACAGAAGAACGGCACCCCCATTGTCTCAAGCTGCACACCATCCTACCTCAGCTTCTCTTTTACAGCCTCTGGGATGGTGCTCTCAGGAGTCCAGGCATCCTGAACCGTTTAAAGAGAGGTGAGAAAAGCCTTTCAGTGTGCGGTCAATAAATTCAAAATTAACCATTTACATGGACTAACACAGAAAGCGCATGACTTTACCAGTGTGGGGTCTGTAACTCTACAAAACTGAGAGTAACCCTAGAGATTGCACAAGGTGGGAAATGACCCTGTTTTGGGACTGAGAGATGCTTACTTACAGGATCTTCAAAGCTGATGTCCAAGCTTTCCATGGCATAAAAAATCAGTCTCTTCTCTTCAAGGGACTGCTGAATGTAAGCACGTATCCTCTATGAGAGACACACTAGAGTCAGGAGACTGTCCCACCCAGAGAGAGAGAGACAAGTGTGAGAAGGGGAGAGCAGTACCTCTCTGGCTTGGACCTCCTTTTTCTCTCCGAAGTGCTCCCGGTACTGCTTAAGTTTCTCCTGCGCAGGGCTGTCCCGAGGGTAAAAGTGCAGGTAAGTCAGAAGACTCTCAATAGCAGCTGCCCCGTCACCGACTACACAAGACAAGCACATCGTTAGTTCAATACAACCAAAATAAATCTCTCTCCTAACACCAGATCCCAGCCCCGCCTTTGGATCCCCATCTCCCAGCAGAGGGCCTACAATCACATTGAACTCTAGGCTCCAGCCTCCAGCCTCTCAGCAGCCAACACCAGGTCTCACCTCACCTGCTGCTGTTACTGGAGCGCTCCTCGCCCTTTCTCCTGATACTGAGTCCCAGACTTTCTCTCATCCCCTGACATAGAATCTTTGCTCTGCTGTCTTACCCCCTGCATAGGCGGAGTGCAGTAACTGGAAGTGAGATGGGATGAAATCAGGGATGGGAGACTTCTGTCCTGGCTTTGTCGCAATTTGGAGTGCGCAGGCCTGTCTGCACTTCAAAGCCTGCACATACCAGTCTGAAAAAGACAAATAAGGAAAGAAAGTGACAGATATAAAAGAGAAATAAACGTGACTCTGTTTTCAGAAATATCTATTGAACTAATGACATTCTGAGAAATGGAACTTAACCAGAGTATGAAGGAAAATGTCTCCAGCAGTACAGCACAGCACAGCATCCCTACATCACAGCACTCTGAGGTTCTGTGAGATGGAGCACGTCCTGGGTAGGGAGGATAGTGTCTCTAACATCGTGCTGAGGTTCTGGGAGATGGAGCACGTCCTGGGTAGGGAGGATAGTGTCCCTAACATCGTGCTGAGGTTCTGGGAGATGGAGCACGTCCTGGGTAGGGAGGATAGTGTCTCTAACATCATGCTGAGGTTCTGGGAGATGGAGCACATCCTGGGTAGGGAGGACAGTGTCCCTAACATCATACTGAGGTTCTGGGAGATGGAGCACATCCTGGGTAGGAAGGACAGTGTCCCTAACATCATACCAAGGTTCTGGGAGATGGAGCACGTCCTGGTTAGGGAGGACAGTGTCCCTAATATCATACTGAGGTTCTGGGAGATGGAGCACATCCTGTTAGATGATAGAAGGGTAAAAGGGGCACTAAGAGGGAACAAGGCCATAGCGGAGAGACTGAATGAATTCTTTGCTTTGGTGTTTACTGAGGAAGATGTAGGGATGTTACCCATGAGTGTAGTGGTATTTAAAGGTGCGGAAAAACTGTAGGAAATATCAATACATGGGTAACATGTATTACAACTATTTGATAAGCTGAAGAGTAGCAAATCACCTGGACCAGATGGTAAATATCCAAGGGTGTTGAAAGAACTGAAATATGAGATTGAAGACCTACTATTGGCAATCTGTGAATTATCATTAAAATCATCTATAATACCTGAAAATTGCAGGATGGCCAATGTAACGCAATTTTTTAAAGAGGGTTCAAGGGGTGATCCGGGAAACTACAGACCAGTGAGCCTGATGTCAGAACCGAGAAAAATGCTAGAAACCATTATAAAGAACAAAATTACTGAGCATGTAGATAGTCATGGCTTAATGACAGCCAGCCAACATGGCTTTAGCCAAGGAAGGTCTTATCTTACTAATCTGTTATCTTTTTTGAAGGTGTCAAGAAACAGGTAGACACAGGTGAGTCAGTTGATATAGTGTATCTGGATTTTCAGAAAGCCTTTAAGAAGGTCCCTCATGAGAGACTTTTGATGAAATTAAAAAGTCATGGGATAGGAGGCAGTGTACTACTGTGGACCAGGAACTGGTTAAAAGATAGAAAGCAGAGGGTAGGGCTAAATGGCCAATTTTCCCAATGGAGAAAGGTGAATAGTGGTGTACCCCAGGGATCTGTGCTGAGTCCACTTCTTTTTAACATATTCATAAATGACCTGGAAATGGGAATAACGAGTGAGGTCGCCAAATTTGCAGATGACACAAAATTATTCAAATCTGTTAAAACCCAAGGGGATTGTGAAAAATTGCAAGAGGACCTTGATAAATTGGAAGACGGGGCATCCAAATGGCCGATGAAATTTAATGTGGACAAGTGCAAAGTTATGCAGCTAGGAAAGAACAACCCAAACTATGGTTGCACAATGCAAGGTTCCACATTAGGAACCACCACCCAGGACAAAGATTTGGGCATCATCATGGCTAACATGTTAAAACCCTCGGCCCAGTGTGCAGTGGCGGCAAAGAGAGCAAATAGAATGCTAGGTATCATAAGGAAAGGAATAGAGAATAAAACAAAAGATATTATAATGCATCTATCGTTCCATGGTGCGACTGCACCTCGAATATTGTGTGCAGTTCTGGTCGCCGTATCTTAAAAAGGATATAGCGTTATTAGAAAAGGTTCAGAGAAGAGCCTCCAAAATGGTAAAGGGGATGGAAGGATACTCCTATGAAGAAAGGCTAAAAAGGTTAGGGCTCTTTAACCTGGAAAAGAGACGGCTGAGGGGAGATATGATAGAAGTCTATAAATTAATGAACGGAGTGGAACGGGTAAACGTAGATCGATTGTTTACCTTATCAGAATATAGAAAGACTAGGGGACATGCAATGAAGCTACAGGGTAAACTATTTAAGAATAATAAAAGAAAATATTTTTTTTCACTCAACGTGTAATCCAACTCTGGAATTTGTTACCGGAGGATGTAGTAAAGGCTGTTAGTGTAGCTGGGTTTAAAAAAGGTTTGGACAAGTTCCTGGAGGAAAGGTCCATAAACCATTATTAAGAAGGGACCCAGGATATCAATGCTTGACCCAGTACAAGCATTGTGGAACCTGTGTCTTTTGGGGAAACTGCTAGGTACGTATGACCTAGATTGGCCACTGTTGGAAACAGGATACTGGGCTTGATGGACCTTGGTCTGACCCAGTATGGCATATCTTATGTTCTTATGGGTAGGGAAGACAGTGCCCCTAACATCCTACCGCGGTTCTGGGAGATGCAGCACGTCCCGCTTATGTAGGTCAGTGCTATAGTGCTGCTAGCATACCTACCTGCTATGATTTCGTAAACTGTCAGGTGTGTCTCTGTGTTTCTCTCGTCCTCCTGTGTGCCCTCACACAGTGCCCAGCACTCCTCCAGACTCACAAATGCTTCCTTCAGTGAGGTCTCCAGCCTCAGAATTGCCTGCGTGTAGTTTTGGGCGTTGTAATGACCCATGCCTGCCTCATAGGCCTCCTATAATGTAAGGTCATACAACACAGGCAAGTCTAGCTGTTAAAATGCAACACTTTATCCACCTCTACCCCCTGCCATTCACACACCCACCCTATCATTCACACCCACCCTTCAGTCACAACCATAGGTCATAACCTCTCTATTACTACTACTACCAGTACTCCTATTAAACATTTATAAAGCGCTAGAAGGCACAGATAAGAGACAGACCCTACTGTCAGAGCTTACAATCTAATCAAGATAGACAAAAGATAGGAATAAGGATAGAGCAGGGAAGGGGAAGGAGACACAAGGGACTAAGGGATCAGGAGCCAAAAGCAGCCTCAAAGAGATGAGCTTTTAGCATAGATTTGAAAAGGGGCAGGGATGGAGCCTGACGTACAGACTCAGGAAGTTTGTTCCAGGCATAAGGAGCAGCGAGGTGAAAGGACCCAAGTCTGGAGTTGGCCGTGGAAGAAAAGGGCAAAGAGTGGAGCAAGCCAGTAGAAGAGCAGAGTTCACGAGGACGGTTGTAGGGAGAGAGGAAAGGTAGTGAGGAGCTGAAGAATAAATACATTTAAAGGTCAGAAGGAGGACTTTGAAGTGGATAGGGAAATGGAAGGAAAGCCAATGAAGAGACTTGAGAAGAGGGGTTCTATGAGCATATTGAGGCTAACAAAAGATTAGCTGCACAGCAGAGTTCTGATTAGACTGAAGGGGAGAGAGATGAGTCAGAGGGAACCCAGCAAGAAGGCGGTTACAATAATCGAGACAGGAAGCAATTAGATAATGGACAAGTGTGTTAGCAGTGCGTTCAGAGAGGAAGGGGCAAATTTTGTTAATGTTATAGAGAAGGAAACAACAGGTTTTAGCTATCTGTTGGATATGTGAGGAGAAGGAGAGGGAGGAGCCAAAGATGACACCAAGGTTACAGGCTGAGGAAACTGGAAGTAGAAGAGTGTTATCAACAGAGATAGAGAAAGGGGAGAGGAAGGTATAGGGGGAAAAATAAGAAGTTGGTTTTGTCCATGTATAGTTTCAAACGGCGGTGAGATATCCAGGTGGCAATTTCAGAGAGACAGTCATAGATACGGGCCTGGAGTGTCGGAGAAATATCAGATGTAGAAAGATAGATCTCAGAATCGTCAGTATAAAAATGATACTGCAATCTATGGGAGGAGATAAGAGTACCAAGGGACTGGGAGTAGATAGAGAAAAGGAGAGGGCCTAGAACAGACCCTTGGGGTACACCAACTGAGAGAGGGATGGCAGTAGAGGAGGAACTACCAGAACAAACACTGAAAGAGTGATGGGAGAGATAAGAGGAGAACCAGGACAGGACACAGCCCCTAAAACCAGGTGAGGAAAATGTGTCAAGGAGAAGGTGGTGGATCAGTAACAAAAACAGCAGAAAGGTCAAGAAGGATAAGGGTAGAGTGGATGCCCTTAGATTTAGCCAGGAACAAGTCACTGGAGACTTTGGCAAGTGCCGTTCCAGTAGAACGTAAGGGGCAAAAGCCAGACTGAAGAGGATCCAGAAGGGTTTGAGAGGAAAGAAATTCAAGACAATGGTGGAGGACTGCGGGCTCAAGAAGTTTGGAAACGAAGGGAAGAAGGGAGATGGGATGATTAATTAGAAGAAGAGCTAGAATCAAGAGAAGATTTCTTGAGCAGGGGTGTGACCACAGCATGCTTCAAGGCTGAAGAGACCATGGCAGTGGAGAGCGAGAGGTTGAGAATATGTGAGATGGAAGGGATGAGAGAGGAGGAGATGTGTGGGGATAGGATCAGAAGGGTAAGTACTAAGCTTGGAGGAGAAAAGACGATGAGAGGCTTCATCTTCAGAGATCATGGAAAAGGATGAAAGGGTAACAGAGATTGATAGGAAAAGTTATTTCTCATCCCTTTCCCCCTGCTACACAATCATCTCTATCAGAGAAGGATAGATCCCAGGCTCACCCAGTGGGGCAGGGCCTCCAGGTCCCGCTTGTTGTCCCAGCGGATCCCCTGTATGTTGCGGTACTTCCCAAGGTCTTCACGGATTTGTGCATGTTGTGGATTTGCCACAAAGAATGTGTGAGCAGCTGTCAGTGCTGCATCCATCTGCCCCAGCTGTGGGAATGGAGAACATCTGTATCACCGCTGCTGTCTTCAGAATAACTCACACTGTGACACTGTTCCTCCAAGCTTAGCAACTCATGACAGAGGGCAAGTCAGTGCTCATGGGGGCAGGAGTCGTGGCACTAGAGACACTGCAAGCATGGGCCAAGGGCATCTATTGCACTCCAGGGACCAGATGTGGAGAAGATATGAGAAGGACACAGAGGTGAGGAAAGGGTTGGGGGAGAGACAGACAGACAGACAGAGGGAGATATGGAGAAGATGTGAGAAGGACACAGAGGCGAGGAAAGGGTTGGGGGAGAGACAGACAGACAGACTGAGGGAGATGTGGAGAAGATATGAGAAGGATACAGAGGCGAGGAAAGGGTTGGGGCAGAGACAGACAGACAGACCGAGGGAGATGTGGAGAAGATATGAGAAGGACACAGAGGCGAGGAAAGGGTTGGGGGAGAGACAGACAGACAGACCGAGGGAGATGTGGAGAAGATATGAGAAGGACACAGAGGTGAGGAAAGGGTTGGGGGAGAGACAGACAGAGAGACAGAGGGTGATGTGGAGAAGATATGAGAAGGACACAGAGGTGAGGAAAGGGTTGGGGGAGAGACAGACAGACAGACAGAGGGAGATATGGAGAAGATGTGAGAAGGACACAGAGGCGAGGAAAGGGTTGGGGGAGAGACAGACAGAGGGAGATGTGGAGAAGATATGAGAAGGACACAGGGGTGAGGAAAGGGTTGGGGGAGAGACAGACAGACAGAGGGAGATGTGGAGAAGATATGAGAAGGACACAGGGGTGAGGAAAGGGTTGGGGGAGAGACAGACAGAGGGAGATGTGGAGAAGATATGAGAAGGACACAGAGGCGAGGAAAGGGTTGGGGGAGAGACAGACAGACAGACAGACAGAGGGAGATGTGGAGAAGATATGAGAAGGACACAGAGGCGAGGAAAGAGGTGGGGAGAGACAGACAGACAGAGGGAGATGTGGAGAAGATATGAGAAGGACACAGAGGTGAGGAAAGGGTTGGGGGAGAGACAGACATACTGAGGGAGATGTGGAGAAGATATGAGAAGGACACAGAGGCGAGGAAAGGGTTGGGGGAGAGACAGACAGACAGACCGAGGGAGATGTGGAGAAGATATGAGAAGGACACAGAGGTGAGGAAAGGGTTGGGGGAGAGACAGACAGACAGAGGGAGATGTGGAGAAGATATGAGAAGGACACAGGGGTGAGGAAAGGGTTGGGGGAGAGACAGACGGAGGGAGATGTGGAGAAGATATGAGAAGGACACAGAGGTGAGGAAAAAGGTGGGGGAGAGACAGACAGACAGACAGAGGGTGCTGTGGAGAAGATGTGAGAAGGACACAGAGGTGAGGAAAGGGTTGGGGGAGAGACAGACAGACAGAGGGAGATGTGGAGAAGATGTGAGAAGGACACAGGGGTGAGGAAAGGGTTGGGGGAGAGACAGACAGACAGAGGGAGATGTGGAGAAGATGTGAGAAGGACACAGAGGTGAGGAAAGGGTTGGGGGAGAGACAGACAGACAGACAGAGGGAGATGTGGAGAAGATATGAGAAGGACACAGGGGTGAGGAAAGAGGTGGGGGAGAGACAGACAGACAGACAGAGGGTGATGTGGAGAAGATATGAGAAGGACACAGAGGCGAGGAAAGGGTTGGGGGAGAGACAGGCAGACAGAGGGAGATGTGGAGAAGATATGAGAAGGACACAGGGGTGAGGAAAGGGTTGGGGGAGAGACAGACAGAGGGAGATGTGGAGAAGATATGAGAAGGACACAGGGTTGAGGAAAGGGTTGGGGGAGAGACAGACAGACAGAGGGAGATGTGGAGAAGATATGAGAAGGACACAGGGGTGAGGAAAGGGTTGGGGGAGAGACAGACGGAGGGAGATGTGGAGAAGATATGAGAAGGACACAGGGGTGAGGAAAGGGTTGGGGGAGAGACAGACAGACAGAGGGAGATGTGGAGAAGATATGAGAAGGACACAGAGGTGAGGAAAGAGGTGGGGGAGAGACAGACAGACAGACAGAGGGAGATGTGGAGAAGATGTGAGAAGGACACAGGGGTGAGGAAAGGGTTGGGGGAGAGACAGACAGACAGACAGAGGGAGATGTGGAGAAGATGTGAGAAGGACACAGGGGTGAGGAAAGGGTTGGGGGAGAGACAGACAGACAGAGGGAGATGTGGAGAAGATGTGAGAAGGACACAGGGGTGAGGAAAGAGGCGGGGGAGAGACAGACAGACAGACCGAGGGAGATGTGGAGAAGATGTGAGAAGGACACAGAGGTGAGGAAAGGGTTGGGGGAGAGACAGACAGACAGACAGAGGGTGATGTGGAGAAGATGTGAGAAGGACACAGAGGTGAGGAAAGAGGTGGGGGAGAGACAGACAGACAGACAGAGGGAGATGTGGAGAAGATGTGAGAAGGACACAGAGGTGAGGAAAGAGGTGGGGGAGAGAGAGACAGACAGACAGAGGGAGATGTGGAGAAGATGTGAGAAGGACACAGGAGTGAGGAAAGGGTTGGGGGAGAGACAGACAGACAGAGGGAGATGTGGAGAAGATATGAGAAGGACACAGGGGTGAGGAAAGAGGTGGGGGAGAGACAGACAGACAGACAGAGGGAGATGTGGAGAAGATATGAGAAGGACACAGAGGTGAGGAAAGGGTTGGGGGAGAGACAGACAGACGGAGGGAGATGTTGAGAAGATGTGAGAAGGACACAGGGGTGAGGAAAGAGGTGGGGGAGAGACAGACAGACAGACAGAGCGTGATGTGGAGAAGATGTGAGAAGGACACAGGGGTGAGGAAAGAGGTGGGGGAGAGACAGACAGACAGACAGAGGGTGATGTGGAGAAGATGTGAGAAGGACACAGGGGTGAGGAAAGAGGTGGGGGAGAGACAGACAGACAGACAGAGGGTGATGTGGAGAAGATGTGAGAAGGACACAGAGTTGAGGAAAGAGGTGGGGGAGAGACAGACAGACAGACAGAGGGTGATGTGGAGAAGATGTGAGAAGGACACAGAGGTGAGGAAAGAGGTGGGGGAGAGAGAGACAGACAGACAGAGGGTGATGTGGAGAAGATGTGAGAAGGACACAGGGGTGAGGAAAGAGGTGGAGGAGAGACAGACAGACAGACAGAGGGTGATGTGGAGAAGATGTGAGAAGGACACAGGGGCGAGGAAAGGGTTGGGGAGAGACAGATGGAGGGAGATGTTGAGAAGATATGAGGACACAGGGGTGAGGAAAGAGTTGGGGAGAGACAGATGGAGGGAGATGTTGAGAAGATATGAGAAGGACACAAAGGTGAGGAAAGGGTTGGGGAGAGACATGGAGGGAGATGTTGAGAAGATATGAGAAGGACACAGGGGTGCGGAAAGGGTTGGGGAGAGACAGATGGAGGGAGATGTTGAGAAGATATGAGAAGGACACAGGGGTGCGGAAAGGGTTGGGGAGAGACAGATGGAGGGAGATGTTGAGAAGATATGAGAAGGACACAGAGGTGAGGAAAGGGTTGGGGGAGAGACAGACAGACGGAGAGAGATGTGGAGCTGCTGCTTGCATTACCAGGCCTTGAGGCTCTGTACCAGCTTCTCTCTTGTTTAACAATTTTCTTACTGCTCTAACACACCTAATCCAAGACACTAGAATTAATGCAGATTGCTATGCAGCTTACATCTGGCCTCTACAGGTCCATATTCTCCCGACTTGCCTTACATCAATCGTTACCTGGAACAAGTCACCTCTTGCTTAATCGATAACCATCTTAAACTCAGCATTACCAGAACTCTGCTGCTTGGCTCAGCGGTGGCCCAGATCCAGTGAACATTGCTCCTATTCTCCATGGTCAACCTCTGCAATTCCAGTGCTCTCCCCAATACCTGGGGATTTGCAGAAGCTCCTCTCTCGCATTTTGCCAGTTCCATACTCTGCAGCCTTTTCGTGATCCTGTGCCTTAAAGGCTCTTGGCTTTAGTTTCATTATATTGCGTCTTGACTAGTGCAATGTCATTTATGCAGGTCTTCTGGGATTGAAATCAGAGTCTCCAGACCATCCGCAACTCTGCTGTATAAACCCTCCGTCATGCCAGTAGCTTCAATCATATAACATCACTCTTATTTCAGCAATATTGGCTCCCAGTTTTATACAGCATTCACAATAACATTTTAGCCTTGACCCACAAAGCCCTATACATAGATACTCCCACATACCTCTACACACGCCAGAGAGATCTCTCAGGCCCCGGCACATACACAGAAATCATTTGCATACTGCTTCTGCTTTCTTCTTCACATCCCCGAGTAATCATGGAATGCAGCGCCTCTCTCCCCACCTTAGACCCTTCTACAAACCTCTTTTCAGTTCATCCTTCGCTTCAGGGAAGATGCGGCCGCAATCCCTTCTAACTTTGTACCTCTCTTCTCTCTATCTCTCTTTTCTTTTCTATATGAAATTTGCAGTTCTTTGCTATTTTCTTATTATTTCATTTTTTATTGTACACTACTTTGCTTGCTATGTTAAAATCATAAAGCCCCCTTTGCTGGGTAGCTAAGTGGCAGAAGGACCGAATTCCCCACTAATCTGGGGCAGGACCCCCAGCATCACCTTTCCCTCCCTGGGCTGCCAGGTCCCAGGAGAGAAGCTTTGTACTGCAATTGCTGTCAGCTCTTTGCTTCTGTGAGTGAGTGTCAGGGGTCTGAACAGTCTCATTGTAGTTTCTTTATGGAGGGAGGGAGAGGGGAGAGGTTGTTGCTAATCCCAGGATATACTAACTTGCCTAATTCTAATAGAGAGGAAAGATAGTGAGGAGCAGCAGGATGAGGGGACTTAAAGGTCAGTAGGAGAAGTTTGAAGCTAGGTATTCCAAGCGGGACCCAGATTATCACAAAGATAACTGGGCAGCGGGCAGATGCCGCCTCCGCTGCACCCTCGGAACACCCTAATGTCAGCATTGAGGCAGCAGCACCCACAGATATTCAGCTGAATATCCCAGCAAGAGGATTAACACGTTAATGCCTTCAAACATCAGGCAGAATGGATGAACATTCTAGAGGCTGTCATTGGCAAAGCACTACATTGAAAATAATTTGTTTTACCCCCTCTGAAGCCATTGTTGGAATCAGGGACAAGAAGGTGCCAAACAGGTGGGAGATGGGAACACAGCTCTAAAATCGGGGACATCTGGTAACCTTAATTGCAAGTCATGTTTAAAGTCATTGTGGGAGATATTGTGAGGCATTTACATGGTTTACAGACCTGCAAATTCTGTAAATGCCGCCGAGCTGGATATTTAATGGCAGTAACCGCTTAGCACTGGGGCGTGTTGGGAACATTCTGGGGTGGCAGTTGTTGCAAACTGGGCTGGAGCGGGATTGAGCCGCTGCCTGTTTAGCGACATGCGGGTAAAGTAAGACGCAGCGCATGCTGCTGTTACTTTATCCGTGGAAACTAACTGGACAGCGACTCAATACCGCCACTGCCCAGCCAGCTTCCGGGTTCTTCGGCCAATCCCAATGTTAGTCTAGTTTAGTTAATTAAAAATTGATATATAACAAGGCAGTTTAACTAAAACGAATTTAAGAACCTTGAATATCCAGGGTTAAACTTCTGTAGCCATGGTCAGCCACGTTACAAATGTTAACCTGTTAACGCTGCTGCTGAATACCCCCCCCCCCCCCACCCCCCAATTATTTTTATATTAAACTCTGCAAGAGTTGGGACCTAAGTGATCCAAGATACACTCTAATGCAGCAGTTAACATCGAGCTGCAGCAGCCCCTAAGAACACTGAAGTAGGGGAAATCCAAGCCGGAAGGGGAATTCGATTCTCAATCTAATGTGAAAAGCTTTCTCTTTCATCAAATTCTACCCTCTGCCTAATCTTATGAGCAGTCTGATAATGTCCCATGGGCGCTCAGATAGTCTTTGAAAGTTTTCACTACTACGATTTCGTAGGCACTTCAGTGCTGTCCTCACCGATCATAGTTTCACCAGTTTAATTTCACATTTCATTATGATAATGCCTAATGGTTAATTCCTGTGTTTGAAAGGTGATGCCCTGCAGAGCCAGCTGAAGTCTACTTTACATTTTTTGTGTTTATTTATTTTATTTATTTATTTATTTATTCACATTCTCTTATATACCGCGCTGTTCTGCATCAGTGCGGTTTACAATGAACAAACTGAAATTACATTGAACAGGGCATTATAACCTCTTTGCTGCTGCTTTTGGATCTTGACTCTCGTGATCTTCTTCTCCTTCCCTTGCTTTATCCCTGCCTACACCTTCTGTGTTTGTCTTGACTAGATTGCAAGCTCTGATGAGCAGGGACTGTCTCTTACTTGTTTGTGCAGCGCTATATACGACTTGTAGCTCTATATTTATTTACATTCTCTTATATACCGCGCTATTCTGCATCAGTGCGATTTACATTGAACAAACTAAAATTACATTGAACAGGGCATTATAACTTGGAGATAACCATTTTACAGGGAACATGGGCTATGGAGGGTTAAGTGGCTTGCCCAAGACCACAAGGAGCACCTGTGGGACTAGAAACCCCAGTCCTTCCGTTAAGTTTTTATTTTCTACTCGGAGTCGGGAGTGGTGCCAGAGGACTGGAGAAAGACACATGTGGACCCTTTACACAAAAGCGGACATAACGATGACATTGAGATTACAGGCCGGTTAGTCTAACCTCTGTGGTTTGTAAATTATTGGAAAGGCTACTATAAATGAATGGAGTAGAAGGGTAAACGTAGATCAATTGTTTACTCCATTAAAAAGTAGAAAGACTAGGGGACACACAATGAAGCTACAGTGTAATCCATTTAAGACTAATACTTTATGTGTCTGTAGAGCGCTGCGTGCGTGACGCTTTATAAGTGTTAAATAGTAGCAGTAGTGAAAGAGAAAATAGTGAGGTTTCTGGAGTCCAGCGGATTACAGGATCCGAGGCAGCATGGATTCACCAGAGGCAGGTCTTGTCAGACAAATCTGATTGATTTCTTTGACAAGGTGACCAGGGAGTTGGACCGAGGGAGAGCTCTAGATGTGGTGTATTTAGATTTCAGTAAAGCCTTTGACACTGTTCCTCACAGGCGACTTATAAACAAACTGAGCACCCTAGGGATGGACCCTAAAGTTACTGCTTGGCTTAGAAATTGGTTGGGTGGGAGGCGACAAAGAGTACAAGTAAATGGAGCTCACTCTGAGGAGAAGGATGTTACCAGTGGTGTGCCCCAGGGATCTGTCCTTGGTCCGATTCTTTTTAACATCTTTGTTAGTGATATAGCAGAAGGGCTTTCGGGTAAGGTTTGCTTGCTTGCAGATGATATCACACCTCACATGACTGCAGTGATGTTACTGTGGCAGTATCCTTGGACCTCTTGGCGGCTTTCGATCTTGTAGACCACTCAATTCTCCTTTCTCAACTACATGATGCTGCCTTCAGGGTCTAGTCTATCACTGGTTCCATTCTTTCCTTTTTTCTGGTTCTTTCATGATCACTTCAAATGCAACTCTCTCCTCTTCCTCAGCTCCACTTTCTCTCCACTGTGGCGTTCCTCAGGGTTCCGTTTTGGCACCTTTCCTTGCCCCACTCGCTCTTCTTATTCAGCAGTCAGGGATGCCGGCCTATTATTATGTGGACGCCAATTATTCTACTCTACCACACCAGTCCCGCCCAACCAGACCTCTCCCCTCTCAACTCCTGCCTCTCTCAAGTTTCCAACTGGCTAACTAATAACTGTCTCTATCTCAACTTGGCTAAAGCATCTGCTATCTGGTTCACACATGAAAGCCCATGTCCCCCAATAGCTCCACTTCTCTCTGGTAACCTCATTCCGTTAGTCTCCTCTCTCCACTACCTCAGAGTAATTCTCAAATCTGATCTCTCTTTCAAGGATCACATCTCTCAGCTCACTAAGAGATCTTTCTACTATCTCCATCCCATTCGTCCATTCCGCACTCCCCAAGCCCTAACTACTCTTCTCCTATCCCTAGTTATGTCCCACCTAGATTTCTGTAATGTTGCACTCGCCGGCATACCCCAAGTTCAACTTCACAGACTCCAACTGATCCAAAACATGACAGCCCGGATTATTACACATGTTACAAGTCAAGATCATGTCATCCCCCTTCTCTTCCAGCTGCACTGGTTACCCCTGGAACATCGTATCCGATATAAAATCCTCACTCTGGTTCACCACGTTATCTACACTCATTCCCCACAGTACCTGTCAGATCTCCTTCAATTTCACAGCCTTCGGTCAATCCACATCAACTGCCTTCTTCTTCCGTCATCTTCCCGCATCCATTTACAATCCAACCCCCACTCACAGCCTTCGGTCAATCCACATCAACTGCCTTCTTCTTCCGTCACCTTCCCGCATCCATTTACAATCCAACCCCCACTCACAGCCTTCGGTCAATCCACATCAACTGCCTTCTTGTTCCGTCACCTTCCCGCATCCATTTACAATCCAACCCCCACTCACAGCCTTCGGTCAATCCACATTAACTGCCTTCTTCTTCCGTCACCTTCCCGCATCCATTTACAATCCAACCCCCACTCACAGCCTTCGGTCAATCCACATCAACTGCCTTCTTGTTCCGTCACCTTCCCGCATCCATTTACAATCCAACCCCCACTCACAGCCTTCGGTCAATCCACATCAACTGCCTTCTTCTTCCGTCACCTTCCCGCATCCATTCACAATCCAACCGCCACTCAGCTTTCTTTTTCCTGGGTCCCTCCCTATGGAGCTCCCTCACCACCACCCTCTGCCTGGAACGGATCTACTCTAAATTCAGGTCACTTCTCCAAACCCATCTGTTTTCCTCCACCTTTGACCTCCCTGACACTGTATATCTATGGTGTCCGCCTCTCTGTCTTGCTTGAATGAATGATTTCTCTCTCTTTCCTGTCTTATAGTTCCTTTTCCTCTTCTGGCCTCTGAGCCTATTTGTATATCTTTGTTTGTACACTGCCCTGATGTCGCAACGGAGCGGTATATCAGAATAAACATAAACATACCAAAATCTGCAATAGAGTAGACACCCAGGAAGGTGCAGATAACATGAGGAGGGATCTAGCTAAGCTTGAAGAATGGTCTAGAATTTGGCAGCTGGGATTTAATGTTAAAAAATGTAAGGTCATGCATTTGGGCTGCAGCAATCCAAGGGAGCAATACAGTATAGGAGGTGAAGTACTTTTGTCCACTAAAGAAGAGCGGGACCTAGGCGTGGTTGTGTCTGATGATCTTAAAGTAGCTAAACAGGTAGAAAAGGAAACTGCAAAAGCCAAAAGGATGCTTGGGTGCATACGGAGAGGAATGACTAGCAGAAAAAAGGAGGTGATAGTGCCTCTGTATAAGTCTTTGGTGCGACCTCATTTGGAGTATAGTGTGCAATTCTGGAGACCGCACCTTCAAAAGAATATAAACAGGATGGAGTCAGGGCAGAGGGTGGCTACTAAAATGGTTAGTGGTCTTTGTTATAAAGCATATGAGGACAGACTGAAGGATCTTAATATGTACACCTTAGAGGAAGGCGGGATAGAGGTGATATGATTGAGATGTTTAAATACCTCCGTGGCATAAATGTTCAGGGAGAGAGCCTCTTTCAAGTGAAAGCAAGCTCTGCTACGAGGGGACATGGGATGAGGGTGAAAGGGGATAGATTCAGGAGTGATATGCGGAAATATTTCTTTACGGAAAGAGTAGTGGATCCGTGGAATAGTCTCCCAGTGGAGGTGGTAGAGATGAGGACAGTAACTGAATTCAAAAAAACATGGGACAATCACAGAGGATCTCTAAAGGTAAAAAGGGGACTGTTGTAGTTGTTGATATGGAAGGACAGACTAGATAAGCCTGATGTAGTCTTTTTCTGCCATCATGTTTCTATGTTTCTACTTTGTGCAATATTTTTATTATTTCATATAGACATATAAAAATGATTTTTATTAGTATTATTATTTAGCTGGTGCCTTTGCAGTGGTAGTTCAAGGTGACAGTGCTCGGAGGGCTTATAATCGATGAGGCATGTTTAGTAAAGGTTAACGCATGTCAAGTCCGCTTCGTCTCCCATGGGTTTCCTCACCACTCCCCTAGATATGTCCTTGTCCTCAGCTGTTGTGTGGTCTGTCTTGACTAGATTGTAAGGATCGTCTTTTACATGTCTCTGTACAGTGCTGTGTACACTTGTCAGCGCTATACAAATGATCAGTAGTAGTAGTAAGTACTGCAGTGAATGGGCAGTGGAAGCACTTAGTTAACCTTTAGCAAACGTGCCCCTAGTTTTCTACCTGAGGTAATGAAGGGTTAAGCGACTTGCCCAAGGCCACCAAAAACAGCAGTGGGATTTGAACCCTGGTCTCTCTGGTCACCCGGTTGCTGCTCTATGCACTAGTAGTAGCAGATAAAGACCATAGAGCAAATACTAAGCGCTACAAGCCCCTCCTCTCGCTCAGAATTCCTCTCACGCTTTCTCAAATGCAGACAGTCCTGGTCTCCGCCACCTCCTCTGGGAGATTAGTCCATGCATTCACTGCCCTTTGCATAAAGAAATAGTTCTGCATATTACTCTTGAGTCTATCCCCTTTCACCCTCATCCCATGCCCCCTCAATTGAAAGAGGCTCTCCTCCTGTGCATTATATTGCTCCCCTCACATAATCTTTCTCGTATTTATCTCCAAGTTATTTACCCCTGCTCAATGTAAAATGATCCCTCTGTAATTGTTATGTTGTTTGATGTAAACTGCCTTGGATAAAGGCGGTACAGAAAAACGGTTAAATTAAATAAATAAAATACCATGGGGGTATTTAAACATCGCTATCATATCTTCTCTCTCTCGCCTTTCCTCCAAAGAATACATATGGAGATCTTTACGTCTGACCCCATATGCCTTACGATGACGTGCTCTGATCATTTTGGTAGCCACCCTCTGTATGGACCATCCTGTGTATATCCTTTAGAAGGTGCGGTCTCCAGACTTGCACACAATACCCCAAATGAGGTTTAACCAGAGACTTATACAGAGGCACTATCACCTCCTTCCTGCTGGCATCCTTCTGGCTTTCGCTATCACATTTTCTACCTGTTTAGCCACCTTAAGATCATCAGGAACAATCGCATCCAGGATCCACTCTTCGTTCATGGCCAGAAGTGCTGCACCCCTACACTGTACTACTCCCTTGGATTTTTGCAGCCCAAATGCATGACCTTGCATTTTTTGGCATTAAATCTCAGCTGCCATATTGTTGACCATTCTTTAAGTTTTGCTAGATCTGTCCTCATGTCATCTACATCTTCACCAGGTATCTGCCCTATTGCAGATTTTATTATCATGCACAAAGAGGCAAACCTTATCCGACAGCCCTTCCACAATGTCACTTGTTAAGTACTGTTGAGTCACAAAAGCATTAAAAAGAATGAGACCAGGGATTGATCCCTGCAGCACAATACTGTCCTTATCCTCCGAGTGAACTCCATTTACCACTATCTTGTCTGACCTCGCAGTTTCTAACCTAGTCAGTTGCTTTAGGATCCGTCCCAATAGTGCTCGGTTTATTTACAAGTCACATCTAGCACTCTCCCTCTGTCCAAATCTCTGGTGACCTAGTCAAAAAAATTAAGAAATTCTATTTAGGTTTGCAGGGTGACACTACATTTAAATAAATCAGCTTGTTTTCTGTGTGGAGCTGAATAAGGACCTCTTAAAAGTGGATAATTCCTCACTTTTATTTATTTATAAAGTTTATTATACAGTTTTCCTGACCAAAATTTCCTTCAAAGCCAGAGAAACAATTCAATAAACAAGGCCCCAGGTTAGGAAGTTAGAAAGGGGGAAAGGAGCAGCAGGATTCTGAACTTGCTTTGCTTAACAATCAGCAGCCAAATCAATTAATTCAATTTGGGGGAAGGGGGCGGGGACTCCAGCACAGACAGACGCCACGTCGCTGCAATGCAACACTGGAAATTCAGCTCTTCCTGTAGGTGCAAAACCCAGAGAGAGGAGAGCTGCACATTTCCCAAACTGCAGAGACCGGTCAGGAAACACCGTGTCTGATCCCAGGGAAAGAGGAGAGACAGCAGCTAGGGAGCAGCAAAATGTGTGGGATCCTCCCCCAGGGCAGAACCGGAGACAATCTGGACCAGCACCAGAACCCAGGAGCAGCCTCTGACTTTGTAATTCTTTCCTTTTGCAATTTAGGGTTACTTTGCTGCCTCCAAAACAATCAGGCAGGAAATTCTGTAGCTTTGTCCCCCCCCCCCACTTTCTTCTGCAGCCCCCCATTGATCCCGCTCCTCCCCTGCTCCTCCTCTTCTGATGCTGTGAACCCCATTCCCTCCACGCCTCATTGGTCACTTCTGCGGCCCTGGTACTGCACTCTACCGTCACCTTGTCTGATATCCCCCCACCCCCCTTCCTCTTACCTTGAAGTGAGCTGCTTGCAAGAAGTTATAAGGGTCTCTTTGCTGGAATTCCCTGCGGACTGCAGTGGAGACCCTGTGCCGGGATGTGGGCCCCAGCTGCAGCCTCTGACAATGCTCCAGACACTCAGCCCTCTGCAGCACCCCATCCATGAAGTCCAGGTCTTTCATTGAGGGTTTGAAAGGGGCTTCCCGCTGGCACTGACCCCAGCATGCCACCTTCACCTGCTTCAGCAGGGAATAGCTGTGCAGGGCCTGCTGCAGGTAATCCCGGCTCTGAAGCCAGGCTCCCTGGAAGAAAGCTTGCACCCCAGCGCTGTACAGCAGGTCGTAGGGCTCCAGCCAGCTCTGGTCAGCCAGACTGGAACAAGGAGCAAAGCAGAGGAGCAAAGGGGCAGAGAAGAGGAACCAAAGAGGCAGAGCGGCCATGGCAGGCAGACAGGGAGAAAGGGGAGGGGGCAGGAAAGGAGGAGGAGGAGGAGGAAGGCACTGTGGAGGAGAGGGGGAGAACACAGACACACAGTAAACAAATACTGAACTGCAAACCCCAAGAAGCCAGACTAGCTAGAGATGTCTTTCCACATCCCGAGAGAGAAGAGGCGCATGTTTCCCACGCCCCCTGGCTTAGAAGCGAGGGCCATGACTGTCCCAGAATGTGCACAAGTAGCCCAGAGAAAGCAAACCAGAGACTTCCCACCATAGACTGAGCAGAAACTGCAGCGGGAACGGCAAAATCTGTGGGATCCTGTCCCCAGGCCACAACCGGAATCTGAGCAGAGACAATCCGGACCAGCACCAGAACCCAGGGACTGTCTCTGGGATTTATCTTTCTTTCCTTTGTCTGCTTTGGGGCAGCAGTTCAGAAAGTGGAGACATGGAAAGCGTCTGTGTCAGTTGTCTGACACCTTGCAAAAATGTTATCCTAATACATCTTACTTACCAACTTTCTGTGTGGAGACTTTAGAGAGAGTGTTGGGAGGGGGGGAAGCACCTCATATAATATACTTAATAAGCCCCCCCCCCCGTCTCCCACTTAAGAGTAATCAAAGCCAAAGCTGGAGCTGAAGAACTTGGCCGGAGGCAGCAAAGAGGCCGAGGGGCTTCTGATACCGCATTACCCCTCAGGAAAGAGATCATGGGGTTACCAGGGAGCGTTAGCCCAATATGTGGCCGACTGAGGATTTAGGAATTCTTAGGAAAGGGTTTTCTAGCAGATCGGGGATGCTCCTATCTGGATTATCTGGTTACTGGTCTCAAAAGAGGATATAGGACGCCTGAAGACAGAACCATACCAAGCCAAACATGCAGCCTGTGCAACAAATGAATCTGGTGCCACCTTCCCCCCCCCCCCCCCCGACACTTGCAGTACTTCACTCTTTTTAAGCTTCCTGGTAGCCCAGCGATATCAGCAGCCCAGTGATATCAGCGCCCAGCGATATCAGCAGCCCAGCGATATCAGCAGCCCAGTGATATCAGCGCCCAGCGATATCAGCAGCCCAGTGATATCAGCAGCCCAGTGATATCAGCGCCCAGCGATATCAGCAGCCCAGTGATATCAGCGCCCAGCGATATCAGCAGCCCAGCGATATCAGCAGCCCAGTGATATCAACGCCCAGCGATATCAGCAGCCCAGCGATATCAGCGCCCAGCGATATCAGCGCCCAGCGATATCAGCAGCCCAGTGATATCAGCGCCCAGCGATATCAGCAGCCCAGCGATATCAGTGCCCAGCGATATCAGCGCCCAGCGATATCAGCAGCCCAGCGATATCAGCGTTCAGCGATATCAGCGCCCAGCGATATCAGCAGCCCAGCGATATCAACACCCAGCGATATCAGCGCCCAGCGATATCAGCAGCCCAGCGATATCAGCGCCCAGCGATATCAGCAGCCCAGCGATATCAGCTCCCAGCAATATCAGCAGCCCAGCGATATCAGCGCCCAGTGATATCAGCGCCCAGCAATATCAGCAGCCCAGTGATATCAGCAGCCCAGCGATATCAGCGCCCAGCGATATCAGCAGCCCAGCGATATCAGCGCCCAGCGATATCAGCAGCCCAGCGATATCAGCGCCCAGCGATATCAGCAGCCCAGCGATATCAGCGCCCAGCGATATCAGCAGCCCAGCGATATCAGCGCCCAGCGATATCAGCAGCCCAGTGATATCAGCGCCCAGCGATATCAGCACCCAGCGATATCAGCAGCCCAGCGATATCAGCAGCCCAGCAATATCAGCGCCCAGCGATATCAGCGCCCAGCGATATCAGCGCCCCGTCTGTTCTTGCACCCTGTGGGGTCACACCATTCACACAGCCCTCGTTCAGCCCTGCTTGGAGGAGATGCGGCTCAATTTCTTACAAGCTGGAAGAAGCACAGAAGAGCTGTTCTTCTATAATAATAAGACTTTAATAATATAAGATACACTTACAACAGCAGCACTTAAATTTTTATTCTGAGGGGGTCAGAATCCAAAGACCCCCCGGGACTTAGCATACCCCAGCTCAGTTTTGCTGCTCAGAAGGGACATGAGCCCCAAGTACGTCTCCATTGCGATGGGCTTTTCCAGTATCATGGGCCCGTTGGCCCTTCCCGGCAAGGGATTCTTCATGTGGGCACTTCTCACACAATCTTCCAACTGCTCCTTAAACCGTTCTAGCTGTGGAGAAGAAGAAGGAAAAGCTTGAGGACAATGGGAAACAGGAACTATTCCCCTGCCAATACCCCCCTAGCCTGACCGCATGGAACCCTGTACCCCTGCCAATACCCTCCTAGCCTGACCGCATGGAACCCTGTACCCAGACAATGCTCCCTCCCCCACCCCCAGCCTGGTTGCATGCAACCCTGTACCCCTGTCAATACCCTCCTAGCCTGACTGCATGGACATTGCCCCCACCAGTGCATTCCCACTCTGGCCACATGGAACCCTGTACCCAGTCAATGTCCCCCCCCCCCCCCCCCCCCGGTTGCATGGAACCCTGCACCATTGCCAATATCCTCCCAGCTTTGGATGTACTCCCCCCTCCCCGCCAAGACCAAAGTACAAATGGTGCTTTGCTGATCTCCTGCATGACAGCAGGGTCAGCCGTCACCCCAGTGCAGCACTGATAGGATTGCAGGGTGTGAAGAATTAGAAGTTGGGAGTTATAGAGCAGAGGGAGAGCTGAGGGTCTCTGTGCAGTCACTGCTGAGACACACATGCTTACCTGGCACATGTGCGAGATGCTTTCCTCCATCCCAGCCACGGGATGCTGCATCAGCGTGACGTAGGGCACTTCGGAAGACCAGGGGTTCCAGCGGGCCAGGAAGGAGGGGGGCCGAAGCTTATCCCAGTGGATGCGCAAAGCTTGCCCCTGTCTCCTGCAGAAAGAGAGAGAGAGAGAGAATAGGGGAAAGGGAGGGAAAACTAGCAAGTTTAGTTTAAAACAAATTGGAGAAAACATTGAACAAATAGGCCAGCTGTGGACATGTTACCGGAGGGTGTGGCGAAGGCACTTAGCACGGCTGGGCTTTAAGTTCCTGGAAGCATAGTCTATAAACCATTATTAGCCATTGCTTATATCTGGGTATTAACAATAAGGGAAAGCTCTAATGTCTGAGGTCCTGCTGGGCACTGACCACTGTTAAAAGCTGGGTTTCATGGACCTTTGGTCTGACTCAGCTGGGAACCTCTTATTCATGGAAAAGAGTCGGGAAACAAGACTCAGGCATTCCCCAACACTTTAGACCATCTTGGTCCTTGAGGGCCACAAACAGGCCGAGTATTTCTAATGTCCTGCGTCTTCTTGCTCTAGCTGAAACGTGGCTTCTCCCTGAAGAATTTGCTTCGGTTGCTATCCTCTGTCATAGAGGACACTGATCCTCCCACATTTATTTAGTAGTATTTAGCTCACTATATTAAGGCAAGTTACAATCAGATATTGTAGATTGTTCCCTGTCCCTGAAGAGGACATTTGTGCTGCAAAAATCCAAAGGAGCAATACAGTGTAGGGCGTGAGGTACTTCCATCCACAAAAGAAGAGCGGGACCTGGGCATAATTGTGTCTGAGGCTCTTAAAGTAGCTAAACAGGTGGAAAAGGCGAAGGTGAAAGTTAGAAGGATGCTTGGGTGTATAGGGAGACGAATGGCCAACAGAAAAAAGGAAGTGATAGTGCCTCTGTATAAGTCTCTGCTGTGACCTCATTTGGAGTATTGTGTGCAATTCTGGAGAACGAACCTTCAAAAGGATATAAACAGGATGGAGTCAGTACAGAGGGTGGCTACTAAAATGGTTAGTGGTCTTCATTATAAAGCATATGAGGACAGACTTAAAGATCTTAGTATGCATACTTTAGAGGAAAAGTGGGATAGGGGAGATATGATAGAGACATTTAAATACTTCCGTGGCATAAAAGCACAGGAGGAGAGCCTCTTTTGACTGCACATCCTATGAGGGGACATAGGATGAGGGTGAAAGGGGATAGACTCAGGAGTAATATGCAGAAATATTTCTTATGGAATGAATGGTAGATGCATGGAATAGTCTCCCAGGGAATAGGGGGTTAAGAGACTTATCCAAGGCTACAAGGTGAATCAGTGGGATTTGAACCCTGATCTTTCTGATCCTGGGTTGCTGCTCCTTCACTCCCATATGCCTCAACCTGCTGGCTGTGGTGGTGTTATAGGATTGATACTTTCTCATTCCTGCCTATTTAAATTCCTCAGTCTCACTCCTTTTCTTCCTTTGAGGTTCATTCCATCTGCCTTTTTACTCCACTATCTCTCAGAGTAGCTGTTATTTATCGACCCCCTGACAAGTCCACCTACTTGCCCCTTTCCTTATTCTTGGAGATTTTAATATTCATAATGATGACCCCGCGCCCCCCCCCGACCCTCATGCTTTAAAGTTCCTTTCCCTAAACTCCTCATTCAACCTCCAGCTATGCTCTGCTACCCCTACTCACCAGCATGGCCACTGCCTCAACCTCGCCTTTTTCTCCAACTACTTGTCCTTGGACTTCTCCACCTCAGTTCTTCCCTTTTCTGACCAGCATCTGCTAACCTTCACTCTTCACCACCCCTCACCTCAGTCTCATCCAATCTCCACCAACATGTTTAGGGATTTTCACGCTATCGACTTCATCTCTTTCCTCCACTATGGTCTCATTGACAGGCTTAGGTGACGTGTCTTCCTATGACACTGTCCTCTCCTCTGCTCGGGATGCACTCGCTCCTCCCATTTCACACCCTGTGAGGCCAGTCCTCCAGAACTTGCTACCTATGTTCCTCAGCCAGATTAGCTGAGCGCTTTGGCTTAAATCCCATACTGTTGCTGACTTCCTACATTCAACATTCATGCTAACCTCATTCCAGTCAGCCCTAGAACTTGCCAAGCAAGAGTACTATGTCCACCTGACTCTCTTGCCTCTGACCCTAGCCATTTCTTTATGACTTTCAAATCTCTCCTCAAAGTGCCTCTATCTCCAACCCCTCCTTCCCTTTCTGCCCAGACTGACTGACTATTTCCATGACAAAGTCGACAAGATTATTCTTCAGTTCCCCCACAAGATAATCTCCATCCACCCTTCCTCCTTGTCAATCATAAATCTTTCCCTTAAACTCTGTCACCTTCTCTTCCTTTTCTAAAATGACCGAGGAGTAAATCATACATCTCCTCTTCTCTTCCAAATTCACTATGTGCTCCTCTGACCCCATTCCTATCCATCTGCTAAGCCCTGTCTCATATACTCGATATATTGCTTTCCTCTGCAACTGTTCCTGCAACCTTCAAGCATGCTGTGGTTACACTTCTCCTCAAAAAAAACTTTCACTAGAATCCTCCTCCCCTTTGCTTCTAAACTACTCTAAAGTGCAGTTCACCACCATTGCTTTGACTTTCTTTCCTCTCAAGCCCTTCTGGATCCACTACAGTCTGGCTTTTGTCTTACATTGTACAGAAAAGATTCTTGCCGAAGTCTCGGTCACTTGCTCCTCACCAAATCCAACGGCCTTACACCCTTGTTGACCTTTCTGCTGCTTTTGACATTGTTGATCACCACTTTCTCCTTGATACCTTGTCCTTGCTTGGATTTGAAGACTCTGTTCTGTCCTGGTTCTCTTCTTATCGCTTCATTGCACCTTAAGTGTCTGTTTTTTATCTTTATTTTTATTTCAGTCTTAATATACCGCTCAGACAGAGGTGCATCAGAGCGGTTTACAAAATAAAAGGATTTGTACTGCTAGGAAAACGAAGTCAGGAACACCATAAAATAATAGGAAAGAGAGGATAGACGTAAAAGCGCCAAAGAGGCAGGCGCACTGCTCAGGGGAGAGGGAGAGGACGCTGGACTTCAGTGGGAGGGGGTGGGGACAGGGGCGAGGGGGGAGGTCAAAAGCGGAGCAGAAGAGGTGGGTTTTGAGTCGTGCCTTAAAGGTAATGAAGGAGGGTTTGAGGCAGAGGGGGAGGGGAGCGAGTTCCAGAGCCGGGGACCAGGAAAAAGAAGGCAGATTCTGGTGGAACCCGCTTTCAGTCAGTGTACCTCAGGGCTCTGTCTTAGGACCTCCCCTTGATTTCTCTATACTCAGTCCTTTGGCGCACTTATCTCCTCCCATGGTTTTCATTAGCATTTTTATGCTAATGACTCTCAGATCTACCTTTCTGCACCTGAAATCTCTCCAAGAATATAGGCCAGTAGCTCAGCCTGCTTATCAGACGTTGCTGCCTGGGTGTTCCACCGACATCTGAAACTGAACATGGCCAAAATCAAGCTCCTTATCTTTCCCCCTAAACCTACTTTTTGGTTTCCTGGACCATGGGATGCTGTTACAAGGGTTGCAGAGCAGAGATGGCATCCATCTGTCCAAGAAAGGTCAACGCGTCTTCAGTAGTAGACTGGCTAATCTCCTGAAGAGGGCTTTAAACTAGATTCATTGGGGATGGGTGAAGAAAGCCCCCAGGTAGGTGATACATTAAATAACTTTATGGAAATGGGTAACAGGGGTAACATATGGAAAGCAGTGTGTATAAATGCCCGTAGCATGGGAAATAAGATCCCTGATGTTGAAGCTTTGGTGGGAGTGGCTGACTTGGATTTAGTGGCAGTTACAGAAACATGGTTCACAGAAAACCATGATTGGGATGTAACTATACCTGGCTATACTTTATTCAGAAAGGACAGGGGAGGAGGAGTGGCACTATATGTAAAAACTACTATTAAACTTTGGAATTACAGAGCTTAAAAGGGAGAGGGGAGGCATTGTGGGTTAAACTAGAAAGAGGGAATGAGAAATCTATTTACATTGGTGTGATATACAGACCTCCCTCACAAGAGGAAGAGGTGGACAGAGAGTTAATTGAAGACATGCGCAGCATTGCTAGGAAAGGGGAAGTGTTACTGATAGGAGATTTCAATATGCCAGATGTTGATTGGCACATTCCTGCTGCAGTATCATCTAGAAGTAAGGAGATCCTGGATTCTCTACAGGGAGAACTATTCAGGCAATTGGTAACAGACCCCACACGTGAAGGGGCCATACTGGACTTGGTGCTTACCAATGGTGAAAGTGTTTCTGATGTTGTAGTGGGAGATCATTTTGCGTCCAGTGATCACCAGATGGTGTGGTTCAGTATTAGGAATAGGGCTGTTAGAATCCATTCAAAGGTGAGGGTCTTAGACTTTATGAAGACTAACTTTGCCAAGATGGGCCAATACCTCAGGGAGTCGTTAGTGGGATGGGAACAGCTGAGGGATGTAGAAAAACAGTGGGAAAAACTGAAAGGGGATATTTTAAGGGCAACCAATGTTTTTGTTAAAATGGTAAATAAAGGCAAAAGGAAAAGGAGACCGCTATGGTTTTCGAAAGAAGTAGATGAAAAAGTGAAGAAAAAGAGGGAGGCCTTCATGAAATACAAGAGATCACAGAGAGAGGAAGACAGGCATCTGTATTTGGAAAAACTTAGAGAAGCTAGCAAAGTAGTCAAGAAGGCAAAGATTCAAAAGGAGGAGGAAATAGCCAATGCAATAAAATGGGGGGATAAGACATTTTTCAGATATATTAGTGAGAAGAGGAAGGGCAAGAGTGGTATTGTCAGACTCAAGGGTGCAGGGGAGAAATATGTAGAAGCTGATAAGGATAAAGCGGAATTGCTTAACCAATATTTTTGTTCTGTGTTTACAGATGAAGAACCAGGAGCAGGACCTCAGAAAACACCCACAAATAGGAACAGAAGCAAAGGACATCTTGAACAATTTTCAAAAGACTGTGTTTGTGAGAAACTCTCTCAACTTAAAGTAAACAAATCGATGGGGCCGGATGGGATACACCCTAGAATACTGAGGGAATTTGGGGACGTTCTAACAGCTCCACTGACTGACCTTTTCAATGCCTCGTTGGAGTCGGGAGTGGTGCCAAAGGACTGGAGAGAGGCTCATGTGGTGCCTTTACACAAAAGTGGAAGGAAGGATGTGGTTGAAAACTACAGGCTGGTTAGTTTAACTTCGGTGGTGAGTAAATTATTGGAAACGCTGCTGAAAGAGAAAATAGTGAGGTTTCTGGAGTCCAGTGGATTACAGGATCCAAGGCAGCATGGATTCACCAGAGGCAGGTCTTGTCAGACAAATCTGATTGATTTCTTTGACTGGGTGACCAGGGAGTTGGACCGAGGGAGAGCCCTAGATATGGTGTATTTAGATTTCAGTAAAGCCTTTGACACTGTTCCTCACAGGCGACTTATAAACAAACTGAGCACCCTAGGGATGGACCCTAAAGTTACTGCTTGGGTTAGAAATTGGTTGGGTGGGAGGCGACAAAGAGTACAAGTAAATGGAGCTCACTCTGAGGAGAAGGATGTTATCAGTGGTGTGCCCCAGGGATCTGTCCTTGGTCCGATTCTTTTTAACATCTTTGTTAGTGATATAGCAGAAGGGCTTTCGGGTAAGGTTTGCCTCTTTGCGGATGATACCAAAATCTGCAATAGAGTAGACACCCAGGAAGGGGTAGATAACATGAGGAGGGATCTAGCTAAGCTTGAAGAATGGTCTAGAATTTGGCAGCTGGGATTTAATGTTAAAAAATGTAAGGTCATGCATTTGGGCTGCAGCAATCCAAGGGAGCAATATAGTATAGGGGGTGAAGTACTTTTGTCCACTAAAGAAGAGCGGGACGTAGGCGTGGTTGTGTCTGATGATCTTAAAGTAGCTAAACAGGTAGAAAAGGCGACGGCAAAAGCTAGAAGGATGCTTGGGTGCATTCTTAGAGGAATGGCTAGCAGAAAAAAGGAGGTGATAATGCCTCTGTATAAGTCTTTGGTGCGACCTCATTTGGAGTATAGTGTGCAATTCTGGAGACCGCACCTTCAAAAGGATGTGAACAGGATGGAGTCAGTGCAGAGGGTGGCTACTAAAATGATTAGTGGTCTTCATTATAAAGCATATGAGGACAGACTGAAGGATCTTAATATGTACACCTTAGAGGAAAGGCAGGATAGAGGTGATATGATTGAGATGTTTAAATACCTCTGTGGCATAAATGTTCAGGGAGAGAGCCTCTTTCAATTGAAAGCAAGTTCTGCTACGAGGGGACGTGGGATGACGGTGATGCGAGATAGATTCAGGAGTGATATGCGGAAATATTTCTTTACAGAAAGAGTAGTGGATCCATGGAATAGTCTCCCAGTGGAGGTGGTAGAGATGAGGACAGTAACTGAATTCAAAAAAGCATGGGACAAACACAGAGGATCTCTAAAGGTAAAAAAGGGACTGTTGTAGTTGTTATGGAAGGACAGACTAGATAGGCCTTGTGGTCTTTTTCTGTCATCATATTTCTATGTTTCTACTTCCCCCTTCCCTCCTTTTTCTATTGCTGTGGTTAACTCTGTCATCTTCCCTGTCTCCTTGGAGTCATCTTTGACTCTTCTCTCTCTTTCTCCGCACAGCTGTTTCTTTCTCTATAACATCAGCAAAATTTGCCCCTTCCTTTCTATGCATATTACTAAAACCTTTATCCATTTTCTAGACACCTTCTATCTAGACTATTGCAATCTGCTCTATACTGGTCTTCCTCTGAATCATCTCTCCCCTTCAATCTGTTCAAAACTCAGCTGCCTGGCTAATCTTCTGCCAGTGTTGCTATTGCTTATGTAACCCCTATTCTGGCAGATCCCTTCTCTATGTGCCCTTCTCTGTCACTGACAAATTCCAGACATTGATCTTTGCACCTTGCTGCTCCTTATGCATCCAACAAACTACTGAGTTGGTACATCAGGCTCCATCTTTGGCCCTATTCAAATCCAGGATAAAGACCCAGGGTCCGATTTTCATCTGGGCGGTGCTATGCACCATGTCAGCGCATAGCCCACCCGCCATCTGTCCAACTCAGATTTTCAATGCCAGGGTCATATGCAGCCCTGGCACTTAAAATCCGGGTGTTGCTGCACAACCCAGAAGCTGCAGGAGCTACCCGTTTACCCCTGCGTCTGAATGATATGCGAGGAAAAACCTTGCCTATCTTTAAGGCGCAGAGGGCTCAGTGGGTAGCAATAAAATGATCAGTGCTACCTGTTTAGCCCTTTCCTCCACCTTCGCTCCGGCCCAGAATGCCCGTAACACATAGCCTGTGGGTGCGTTAGGGACTTATCCGGGATTTTCGAAGGGCGCAACCCGTGTAGGTGCCTCTGCCTCTGATAGGTAACTAGGGCAGTCACCCATGTAAATGCCTTCGAAAATCAGGCCCCCACCTCTTTGAGGCTGCTTTTGGATCTCCTGCGTATCATTATCATTCCCCTAGATTTATCCTAGTCCCTAGTTTGTTGTGGTGCTCGTCTCATTTAGATTGTGAGCTCTACAGAGCAGGGACACAGTGCTTTGTAGTGCTATATATGATAAGCAGTTGTAGTATATGTGGGAGCTGGTGCATACTACCCCCACTCTATGCACATATTCATCAGGGACAACCAGAACACTTGACCTGTTTGCAGCCTTCGAAAACTCAAGTTGTGCAACCCTGCATTTGAGTCTCCTCTCGGCCAGCCCCAGGCACCCTTCCAGCCCTCGGGTCCTTTCCTCTGCACACCCCCAGACCTCCTTCAGCTTTCTCTCCATACTTCTCCCCAGGCCAGTTGTGGGTATCTGTCAGGTTGTCAACCTGAAACCTTTCGTTACCTGCCTCAGGTATCTTATGCACTTCCCCTGGTCATTCCTCCAGCCCCTGCCCCTCACCCCACAGCCGCTCCTCTGAGTGGAGCTGGGACTCACTTGTTGAGGGACGTGTTTGGGTAGCTGAGTTCTCCCCAGCAGAGAGCATCAATGAAGTTCAGAGGGATGCGGAAGATATGCGAGCTGCAGAGGCCCACAAAGTCGTAGCGGCAGAGCAGAAGAGAGTGTTGGTTGAGGAAAACCAGACGCTCCTGGTCATTATTCCAGTGATCCACCCTGGAGAGAGGTGGAGGAAATAGCAGCAGTGATTACTCATGCTAAAACCAGGAGAACAATCAATGGTGAACCGGGGGCCACTGCTGCCAGCAAGAGGAAATGACTCTCCCTGACTGCTCGCTGCTCCAGCTCTCTGCGGCTCCGGGATCTTTTCCTTCTTACTCACTCTGTAAGTATCCAAATGCTCTGCACTTCTCCATCCTCAGCTGCAGACAGCACGGACGTCACATCTGCGATGGCTTGTTCCAAGGCCCCAGTCTGCAAGAGAAAGAACACTACCCCTGAAGCCTGTCTCTTACCCCCCAGGACACATTACTCACCTTGAGTCCTGTCTCTTAAACCCAGGACACAGCACTAACCTTGAGTCCTGTCTCTTACCCCACTGAAGCCTGTCTCTTACCCCCCAGAACACAGCACTAACACTGAGGCCTGTCTTACCACAGAAGCAGTTCACTAACCTTGAAACCTGTCTCATACCCCAGGATACAGTATTAATCTTGAGGATTGTCTCTTACCCCGAAGGCAAAGCACCAACCCTGAAGCCTGTCTCTCACCCCCCAAGACACAGTATTAACCCTGAAGCCTGTCTCTTACTCCCAGGACACATTACTAACACTGAGGCCTGCCTCTTACCCCCCAGGACACATTACTAACTGAGTCCTGTCTCTTACCCCCCAGGACACAGTACTACCCTGGAGCCTGTCTCATACCCCCAGTACACAATACTACTCCTGAAGCCTGTCTCTTACCCCCCGGACACAATACTACCCCTGAAGCCTGTCTCATACCCCCTGGACCCCCAGGACACATTACTACCCCTGAAGCCTGTCTCATACCCCCAGGACACAGTACTACCCCTGACGCCTGTTTCTTACATCCCCAGGACACAATACTACCCCTGAAGCCTGTCTCTTACCCCCCAGGACACATTACTAGCACTAAGGCCTGTCTCTTACCCCCAGGACACATTACTAGCACTAAGGCCTGTCTCTTACCCCCAGGATACAGTATTAACCTTGAGGATTGTCTCTTACCCTGAAGGGAAAGCATTTATCCTGAAGCCTGTCTCTCACCCCCCAGGACACAGTATTAACCCTGAAGCCTGTTTCTTATCCCAAAGGCAGAGTATTAAGAGAGGCTTTGGGGCTGGCAAAATAGTCAAGAGAGCAAAGATTCAAAAAGAGGAGGAGTCCAGCGGATTTCAGGATCCGAGGCAGCATGGATTCACCAGAGGCAGGTCTTGTCAGACAAATCTGATTGATTTCTTTAAGTGGGTGACCAGGGAGTTGGACTGAGGGAGAGTCCTAGATATGGTGTATTTAGATTTCAGTAAAGCTTTTGACACCGTTCTGCACAGGCAACTTATAAACAAATTGAGCACCCTAGGGATGGACCCTAAAGTTACTGCCTGAGTTAGAAACTAGTTGAGTGGGAGGCGACAAAGAGTACAGGAGCTCACTCTGAGGAGAAGGATGTTACCAGTGGTGTGCCCCAGGGATCTGTCCTTGGTCCGATTCTTTTTAACATCTTTGTTAGTGATATAGCAGAAGGGCTGTTGGGTAAGGTTTGCCTCTTTGCAGATGATACCAAAATCTGCAATAGAGTAGACACCCAGGAAGGGGTAGATAACATGAGGAGGGATCTAGCTAAGCTTGAAGAATGGTCTAGAATTTGGCAGCTGGGATTTAATGTTAAAAAATGTAAGGTCATGCATTTGGGCTGCAGAAATCCAAGGGAGCAATATAGTATAGGGGGTGACGTACTTTTGTCCACTAAAGAAGAGCGGGACGTAGGCGTGGTTGTGTCTGATGATCTTAAAGTAGCTAAACAGGTAGAAAAGGTGACAGCAAAAGCTAGAAGGATGCTTGGGTGCATACGGAGAGGAATGGCTAGCAGAAAAAAGGAGGTGATAATGCCTCTGTATAAGTCTTTGGCGCTACCTCATTTGGAGTATGGTGTGCAATTCTGGAGACCGCACCTTCAAAAGGATGTGAACAGGATGGAGTCGGTGCAGAGGGTGGCTACTAAAATGATTATTGGGCTTCATTATAAAGCATATGAGGACAGACTTAAGGATCTTGATATGTAAACCTTAGAGGAAAGGCGGGATAGAGGTGATATGATTGAGATGTTTAAATACCTCCGTGGCATAAATGTTCAGGGAGAGAGCCTCTTTCAATTGAAAGCAAGTTCTGCTACGAGGGGACATGGGATGAGGGTGAAGGGAGATAGATTCAGGAGTGAAATGCGGAAATATTTCTTTACGGAAAGAGTAGTGGATCCATGGAATAGTCTCCCAGTGGAGGTGGTAGAGATGAGGACAGTAACAGAACCCAGAATACGGAGAGGAATGGCTAGCAGAAAAAAGGAGGTGATAATGCCTCTGTATAAGTCTTTGGCGCTACCTCATTTGGAGTATAGTGTGCAATTCTGGAGACCGCACCTTCAAAAGGATGTGAACAGGATGGAGTCTGTGCAGAGGGTGGCTACTAAAATGATTAATGGGCTTCATTATAAAGCATATGAGGACAGACTTAAGGATTTTAATATGTACAACTTAGCGGAAAGGCGGGATAGAGGTGATATGATTGAGACATTTAAATACCTCCGTGGCATAAATGTTCAGGGAGAGAGCCTCTTTCGACTGAAAGCAAGCTCTGCTATGAGGGAACATGGGATGAGGGTGAAAGGATAGATTCAGGCGTGATATGTGGAAATATTTCTTTACGGAAAGAGTAGTGGATCTGTGGAATAGTCTCCCAGTGGAGGTAGTAGAGATGAGGACAGTGTCTGAATTCAAAGAAGCATGGGACCAACACAGAGGTTCCCTAAAGGAAAAAAAGGGGAATGTTGTAATGGTTGATATGGAAGGACAGACTAGATAGGCCATGTGGTCTTTTTCTGCCATCATTTCTATGTTTCTTTTAACCCTGAAGCCTGTCATTTACCCCCCAGGACACAGTAGTAATCCTGTGGATAGATTATTAACACTGACACCTGTCTCATATCCCAGCCCTGAAACCTCTTTTCTCTTCCCCTGCCTCTCTCTGCTACTTTTTGGGAAATGCAGTGTCTTACCCTGAGAATAAAATATGTTTCCTTGTCTGCTGTCTTCTCGTGGTTGCGTCTCAGTTGTAGAGTGGTCGGGCTGTACCCCAGCCTGGGTTCCTTGGGGTAAAGGTGGGCGATGTCTGCTTTTTCTGGATCGTCCTTGCTTGTATCAGTGACCTGGAGGGGGGAATGGGGCTCACTTGCTGTTTCTCGGTACATAGGGAGGGTCTGCATCTTCCCACACACAGTCGTGATCTCCTGCATGGTGTCCGGACCTCCCTCCTGTATATATCTTTCTCTAGCGTCTGTCTCTTCTCTCTCCTTCTTTGTCCCTTCCATGTCTCTGCCTCTTCACCTCCCCACCTCTGTATCTGTCTCCTCTGCTCTCCTGTATTCCCTTCTCCTTCTCTATATCTGTTTCTTGCACCTCTCCTCTCTCTGTGTCTTCCTGTCTCTTTATCTGTCACTCCGGGTCTCTCCTTTCTCTTCTGTGTGGCACTCTCTTCTGTCTCCGGTTCTCTTCTGTCTCTCTTCTGTCTTAGCCTTTCTCACTGTCTCTTGCACTTTCTCCTCATTTATTTTTCATTTTATTTTCTCTCTGGCGTTCTCGAACACAGAAACAAAACCTATATCTGGGCTTACAGGAACACGGAAGTACTTGATGTTTTTGAAGCCCTGCCCTACCTTCCTCTGCAAACACCACCCCAGAGATTCACAGGTTTCCCTGGGAGCGGAGTCTAAAGAGACAACAGCTGAACACACCTCCCTCACACTGAAAGAGAAGGGTAGAAAGACTTCAAGCTGCAGTAACATGCAGAGGACCCAGGGACCAAAATAGCAAGGGAGACTCATAAGAATATAACATAAAAAATGATAAAAAATGGAAATAAATTCCGCCACACACACACACATACACACCCCCACTTGAATGACGAATACTCTACACTATAACTCATTGTATCCTAACCTTTTTGTAAATAGCATCTGTAAATAGCAATGGCAGTTCGCTGCCTATTCCCTGTAAAAAGTTAGAAACTTCTGATCAATATAACGATACAGAAGTATACAAAAAGAATACACCTTGTAAATAGTTTTAACAGTTTAATGCTCTGTTATATGTAAAAAGTTAATAATTTTTTGTTCAATGTAATGTTATACGAACGTATACAAAACTGTTAAATTGTTCCATGTAAACCGCCCCTGATCTCTGGAAGGGGCGGTATAGAAGAAATAGATAAATAAATAAATAAAATAAACATAAGAACATAAGAAATACCATAATGGGTCAGAGGAAGGTTCATCAAGCCCAGTATCCTGTTTCCAACAGTGGCCAATCTAGGTCATAAGTACCTAGAAGTTTCCCCAAAGGACACAAATTCCTCAATGCTTGTATTGGGTCAAGCAATGATATTCTGGGTCCCTTTTAATAATGGTTTATGGACCTTTCCTCCAGGAACTTGTCCAAACCTTTTTAAAATCCAGCTACACTGACAGCTTTTACTACATCCTCCGGTAACAAATTCCAGAGTTTGATTACACATTGAGAGAAAAAGTATTTTCTCTTATTCGTCTTAAATGGGTTATATTGTAACTTCATTGCATGTCCCCTATCTTTCTACTTTTTGATGGCATAAACAATCGATCTACGTTTACCCGTTCCACTCCATAATTTATAGACCTCTATCATATCCCCCCTCAGCTGTCTCTTTTCCAGGTTGACGAGCCCTAACCTTTTTAGCCTCTCTTCATAGGGGTATCCTTCCATCTCCTTTACCATTTTGCTGGCTCTTCTCTGTACCTTTTCTAATTCTGCTATAAAAGGCCCACACTGGGATTTGAACCTGGCCATCCCACTCCTAATCCATTATTTTAACCATTAGGTTATTAAACAGTCAGCAAAGTGCAGGAGCTGTAAATACCAGAGGGAGACTCCAATAACAACCCGAGAGTGCAGAGCGGATAATACCAGGCAGAGAGCGCTGGGGATGATTATACCAGGCAGAGAGCGCTGGGGATGATAATACGAAGCCGAGAGCGCTGGGGCTGATAATACCAGGCCGAGAGTGCAGGGCCGATAATACCAGGCCAAGTGTGCAGGGCCGATAATACCAGGCCGAGAGCTCTGGGACTGATTATACCAGGCAGAGAGCTCTGGGGATGATAATACCAGGCAGAGAGTGCTGGGGATGATAATACCAGGCTGAGAGTGCAAGGCTGATAATACCAGGCAGAGAGCGCTGGGGATGATAATACCAGGCTGAGAGTGCAAGGCTGATAATACGAAGCCGAGAGCGCTGGGGCTGATAATACCAGGCAGAGAGCTCTGGGGCTGATTATACCAGGCTGAGAGCGCTGGGGATGATAATACCAGGCAGAGAGCGCTGGGGATGATAATACGAAGCCGAGAGCGCTGGGGCTGATAATACCAGGCCGAGAGTGCAGGGCCGATAATACCAGGCCAAGTGTGCAGGGCCGATAATACCAGGCCGAGAGCGCTGGGGCTGATAATACCAGGCCGAGAGAGCTGGGGCTGATAATACCAGGCCGAGAGCACAGGGGCTGATTATACCAGGCAGAGAGCGCTGGGGATGATAATAAGAAGCCGAGAGCGCTGGGGCTGATAATACCAGGCAGAGAGCTCTGGGGCTGATTATACCAGGCAGAGAGTGCAGGGGCTGATAATACGAAGCCAAGAGCGCTGGGGATGATAATACCAGGCAGAGAGCGCTGGGGCTGATTATACCAGGCAGAGAGCGCTGGGGATGATAATAAGAAGCCGAGAGCTCTGGGGCTGATAATACCAGGCAGAGAGTGCAGGGGCTGATAATACGAAGCCAAGAGCGCTGGGGATGATAATACCAGGCAGAGAGCGCTGGGGCTGATAATACCAGGCAGAGAGCGCTGGGGATGATAATACGAAGCCGAGAGCGCTGGGGCTGATAATACCAGGCTGAGAGTGCAGGGGCTGATAATACGAAGCCGAGAGCGCTGGGGATGATAATACCAGGCAGAGAGCGCAGGGGCTGATAATACGAAGCCAAGAGCGCTGGGGATGATAATACCAGGCAGAGAGCGCTGGGGATGATTATACCAGGCAGAGAGCGCTGGGGATGATAATACGAAGCCGAGAGCGCTGGGGCTGATAATACCAGGCCGAGAGTGCAGGGCCGATAATACCAGGCCGAGAGCACTGGGATGATCTATACCAGACCGAGAGCGCTGGGGCTGATAATACCAGGCCAAGTGTGCAGGGCTGATAATACCAGGCCGAGAGAGCTGGGGCTGATAATACCAGGCCGAGAGCGCAGGGGCTGATTATACCAGGCTGAGAGCGTTGGGGATGATAATACCAGGCAGAGAGCACTGGGGATGATAATACGAAGCCGAGAGCGCTGGGGCTGATAATACCAGGCAGAGAGCTCTGGGGCTGATAATACCAGGCAGAGAGTGCAGGGGCTGATAATACGAAGCCAAGAGCGCTGGGGATGATAATACCAGGCAGAGAGCGCTGGGGATGATTATACCAGGCTGAGAGTGCAAGGCTGATAATACCAGGCAGAGAGCGCTGGGGCTGATTATACCAGGCTGAGAGTGCAAGGCTGATAATACCAGGCAGAGAGCGCTGGGGATGATAATACGAAGCCGAGAGCGCTGGGGCTGATTATACCAGGCCAAGAGTGCAGGGCCGATAATACCAGGCCGAGAGCACTGGGATGATCTATACCAGACCGAGAGCGCTGGGGCTGATAATACCAGGCCAAGTGTGCAGGGCTGATAATACCAGGCCGAGAGCGCTGGAGCTGATAATACCAGGCCGAGAGAGCTGGGGCTGATAATACCAGGCCGAGAGCGCAGGGGCTGATAATATCAGGCTGAGAGCGCTGGGGCTGATAATACCAGGCCGAGAGCACTGAGGAATGATAATAACAAGCCGAGAGTTCAGGGCTGATAATACCAGGCCGAGAGCACTGGGGAATGATAATAACAAGCCGAGAGTTCAGGGCTGATAATACCAGGCCGAGAGCGCTGGACCTGATAATACCAGGCCTAGAGCGCTGGGCTGATAATACCAGGCAGAAAGCGCTGGGGAATGATAATAACAAGCCGAGAGTGCAGGGCTGATAATACCAGGCTGAGAGTGCAGGGGCTGATATTACAGGGCTGATAATACCAGGCTGAGAGTGCAGGGGCTGATAATACCAGGCCAAGAGCGCTGGAGCTGATATTACCAGGCTGAGAGTGCAGGAGCTGTTAATACCAGGCTGAGAGTGCAGGGCTGATAATACCAGGCTGAGAGCGCTGGAGCTGATATTACCAGGCAGAGAGCGCAGGAGCTGATAATACCAGGCTGAGAGCGCTGGAGCTGATATTACCAGGCTGAGAGCGCAGGAGCTGATAATACCAGGCTGAGAGCGCAGGGGCTGATAATACCAGGCTGAGAGAGCAGGGGCTGATAATACCAAGCCAAGAGTGCTGGGGCTGATAATACCAGGCTGAGAGCGCAGGGGCTGATAATACCAGGCCGAGAGCGCCGGGGCTCTTTTTTTGGTTGTGTTATGCCTTATCTGAGTATTGTTCTCCTCTATTTGCTGATAATTCCAACACAATTATTTTATGGAGATACAAAGAAATATATTACAGGAGCTCAGATGCACCGTCCTGCTCACATTTTATTCAATACATTTTCATCTTTGTTCTTTCTGGCTTTTTAAGGAGTGATTAAGAGAAGTCTGTATGTGTTCGAGGGGAATTGTTGAAAGATTAATCTGAATTCATCCTCAGTTTTCCTTGCTGCCCGAGAATGTGACCCTTCCCCTTTTTCAGTTTGCCTACGGGCCCTGCCCTGCGAGGCTCCACTACCCTCAGTGGCCCCTTGTCCTGAAAATGATCAGTGTTCAAAGTCCTGAAGGTTAGCAGTTCTTGAAGCTTCTTGGGGGGTCACAGGGTTCTCACTGTCCTGACGAGTCCTTCTGGGGGCGGTATCCCAGGAGTCTGCTCTGGGCCCTCGGTAGGGCGATCCCTGGGGATGTCTGTATTGGGGCCGGGTCCTGGAGGGCAGCGCTTCATGGGGATTTCTAGGGGTCTGAAAATCTGTAACAGCACCTGAGAGTGAGCAGCGTCGTACAGCGCTGTGTTCTCTCTCCAGCCCAGCACTGAGTGACATCCGGCGCTCATCACGGGGCATTGGGTGGGGCCGGGGCCGGCGTGGGCTCCCTACAGGAGTAGGCAGTGGTGTCTCATCAATGAAGGTGGTAATCTCATCCCGGAAGAAGAAGGCATCCCCTGGGTTGCCTCGAAGTCCCGCCTCTAGGAACTGGCGCAGGCTTGTGAGACTTTCGTCTGCCTTGTGTCTACGTGGTTGCTGGAAGTCCAGGAGGTCCATAGTGGAGCCGCTACTCCTGTGGGGACTGCCCCTGCGGATGTCATCGGAAGAGGGCCACTTCTGGATGAAGGGAAGCGTCCGATTGGAAGAGGACATATCACTCTCATCATGTGACATGCGACGAGACAGCGAAACCTGAAACCCAAAGACAGAAATTAAAATAAACACAGGAGCACAGGAGGCTGGGACAGGATGAGACCATGTAGCACACATACTGTAGATAAAGAGAAAGCGAACAAGACAGAGAGTGGGGTAACAAGAGATCCAGAAAGGAAAATCTCTACAGAGGGGCTGGGACACTGCATGACAGGACAGGACCCCTGTAATGTCCTTATAGAGAAAGACAGAAAGGGAGATCTCCAGGGGGTACCCACAGAGGGGCTGGGACAGTGCAGGACAAGACAGGACCCTGTAACATCCATCCAGAGAGCAGGGGCGGTCTCTTACATGTCTCTGTACAGTGCTGTGCATCCCTTGTAGTGCTATACAAATGATTAGTTGTAGATCGTGAGCTCCAGCGAGCAGGGACGGTCTCTTACATGTCTCTGTACAGTGCTTCCTATGCCTTGTAGTGCTATACAAATGATTAGTTGTAGATCGTGAGCTCCAGCGAGCAGGGACGGTCTCTTACATGTCTCTGTACCGTGCTGGGGACTACCATTGTGATGTTATTGCCTGCTCTGTTGATTGGAGGGAGCAGTGGGGTGTCTGTAGCTGGTGGTGGGGGGGGGGGGCTTTCATGCCTGCCATCTGTCAGCTAGCATCTCCTTCTGCCTGAGTCCTGATGTCTGCGCCCAGAGACCAGCACCCCTTACCTTTGTTCTGGTAACATGAGCCAACCTCTCAAGGTTGGTGGGTTGCCACCAAAGGAGTGACCAAAAGGGGTTCTGCCTCTTTAAGTGTCTCTTCCAGAATAACTTTAAGGATGAATCTAAGGGGTTATTTTGGAGTGATGGGGGATTTTACGGTATGATGGGGTGAGTGGTATGTATTTGTAAACTGTTGATTGTGAGGGTTTGTGGAGATACGTTTAGATTATTTTAGAACCAAACTGATTGGATTGCTCTTTTTGTTATATGTTACATTTTCTTGAAATTGTGTAAGTCACTTTGTATACTGGAAATGCAAGATATAAATGAAAATTCAATGAAAACTGTGGTGATAAATAGTCACAGTAATGGCGGGTATGGTGGCTTTATGAGACCATCCCAGATATACAGTGTGACTTCTGAAAAAGGTTCTATGGGGACTGGAGAGCTCACATCTAGTGCTGACTGAAGAAAGGTTCCATTTGCGCCTGGAATAGTGACACCCAAACATCATCTGCAGAAGGGAACTTACTGTGCAGTCTCCAAATCTCACTTCTGCAATGTCTGATTTGTTCACTGGTTTTATTTATTTATTACAAATTCTTATATACCGCGCTATTTAGAATCAGTGCGGTTTACATTGTAACAACATTTGCATTAGAACAAGATCTTTTGCTCACATTATAACAGGGATCGTAACTTGGAGGTAACAGGGTAACTATGTACAGTTCAAGAAGAAGTCCCAGCCTGCAGCAATAAATCTGTAATTCCTGCAGGCTTCCGCTCTAGTGATATTAGGTCTCTATGTCTGAGCTGCAGCAGTGAGAAATGGATTTCTATAGGAGTGTTATCAAGGGACTGTGACTGACTGTGACACTCACCTGGTGTCGCTGGACTTGTAGATAGTGGCTCCTCTCCCCTGGTGCCACTGGACCCTTCAAAGGCAGCAGGAACTTGCTGTCATGGCCATCAACGAATGCTGGGACACGACTCCCACTGGTTGTTCCATTGGAGTCAAAGCGCACCTCACAGAGCCGGCGCTCGGCGTAATCCCCAGGGGTCATCTCTGCCAGAGAGGAGATAAGAGAGGAAGGGGGAGGACACAGCTAAAGCAGGCACAACCAGACTTTCCAAATGATACATCCCTCCCCCTCCTCTCTACATGTACACACAATCTCTCTTGGCTCGTAGGAAGGACTTTTCCATTTCAGGTCTATTACCAATTATATGCAAATGAAAATTTCAAAAGGCATCAATTGCTAAGTGCAAACAGTATAGCTTGTGGTCAGATGACGTGACATCTTATCTTTGTACGAGAAGGGAGGGTGCAGAACCTTTCCAGGCATGGACCAAAGTTTATCTGGATGGTGACGAGATTTGTCCACTATTCGGATGAATGGATTCCTTTAGGATGGCCTCTATGTTATCTGTTCAGATTAGGAGAACATATTCAAGGATCCTATGGAAATGGATAGAGCAACTGAATTCTGGGCATTAAGCAAAGCCGATAAATCATCCTCTTATGCTTATTGGCAAATGTGTCTCTGAATATTGGTACTATATAAAAAAGAGTGTGAAAAGCTGTCACAAAATGACAGGAGGAAACTGCGTCCCTGCTTCCTGGGCTTGTGTCCCCCAGAGCGCCCAGAGGTCCGAAGAGGCAGAGATGTGCCAGATGCAGTAGAAATGGCCCAGCAGGCACCCAGACAGTGCCTGTCCTTCCACAGCCTCTTCTACCCCATAGCTGATGAATGCAAACACTGCACACAGAACTCGGCTAACCAGTGTCACATCTACGATTTTCTCCCAGTTGGTGAGGGGTCTTACGTGTGCGCAAGGTGCAAGGAGCTCTTTGCACTCAGGGAACGAGTCCGATCTCTGGAGGCTAGAGTAGCAGACTTGGAGGAATTAAGGAAGACAGAGGTACATAGACAAGACCTACAGGGATATAGTCCTGAAGTCCCACCTCCAGTCTGGCAGCACCCCTGTTGCCTTGGAGGAGAGAGGTCACGTGACAGGACAGCATCACCCTCGTGTGGCAGGAAGTGATCCTGTAACTAGGACCTGTCCTCTAGGTGATGTAAAACTCTCTCACACCGAGGAAATTTCTCCAGGGCCATGTGCCCATGAGGGGAGGGAAGGGTTAGGACAGCCGTTATAGTTGGTGATTCAATCATTAGGCATGTAGATAGCTGGGTGGCTGATAGACGTGAGGATCGCCTGGTAACATGCCTGCCTGGTGCAAAAGTAGTGGACCTCACGCGCCACCTAGACAAGGTTTTAGATAATACTGGAGAGGAGTCTGCTGTCTTGGTACGTCAGTACCAATGACATAGGAAAATGTGGTAGGGAGGTTCTGGAGGATAAATTTAGGCTTTTAGGTAGGAAGTGTTAATCCAGAACTTCCAGGGTAGTGTTCTCTGAAATACTTCCAGTTCCACAAGCAGGACCCAAAAGGCAGGCAGAGCTCCGGAGTCAATGCGTGGGTGAGATGATGGTACAAGGATGAGGGTTTTGGATTTCTTAGGAACTGGAGAACATTCTGGGGAAAGGAGGGGCTCTTCCGAAGGGATGGGTTTCACCTTAACCAGGATGGAACCAGGCTGCTGGCATTAACCTTTAAAAAGGAGATACAGCAGCTAATAGGGGAGAGCCGACAGTCACCCAAGAGCGCATGGTTCGGAACAGTGTATCCTTGAAGGATACTACCAAAAAAAATGAAGTTAGGGCACATCAGCAGAGAGGTTCCAATAAAGACAAAAGTAGCCCAAATGCCGTTGAGTACGGAGCAGACAGAGCTTAAAGATTCCAAATTACCAATGCCTACCGATAGCCAGATATGAATAAAATACAGTCTCTAAAATGCTTGTATGCAAATGCTAGAAGTCTGAAAAATAAAATGGGAGAGTTAGAATATATAGCACTAAATGAGAGGTTAGATATGATTGGTATCTCAGAGACATGGTGGAAGGAGGACAACCAGTGGGACACTGTGATACCTGGGCACAAACTATATTGTAATGATAGAGCTGATCAAATTGGTGGAGGGGTTGCGCTCTATGTTAGAGAGGGCATTGAGTCACAAAGGATTAAAGTTTTGTAGGAAACAAAATTCAGTGTAGAATCTCTATGGATTGAAATTCCATGTACATAAGAACATAAGATATGCCATACTGGGTCAGACCAAGGTACACCAAGCCCAGTATCCTGTTTCGAACAGTGGCCAATCTAGGTCATACGTACCTAGCAGTTTCCCCAAAAGACACAGGTTCCGCAATGCTTGTACTGGGTCAAGCATTGATATCCTGGGTCCCTTCTTAACAATGGTTTATGGACCTTTCCTCCAGGAACTTGTCCAAACCTTTTTAAACCCAGCTACACTAACAGCCTTTACTACATCCTCCGGTAACAAATTCCAGAGTTTGATTACACGTTGAGTGAAAAAATATTTTCTTTTATTAGTCTTAAATAGTTTACCCTGTAGCTTCATTGCATGTCCCCTAGTCTTTCTATATACTGATTATGTAAACAATCGATCTACATTTACCCGTTCCACTCCATTCATTAATTTATAGACTTCTATCATATCTCCCCTCAGCCATCTCTTTTCCAGGTTAAAGAGCCCTGTATGAAGGGGAAGGTGATGGCAGTGGGGGTGTACTATCGACCGCCTGGCCAGAATGAACAAATGGATGATGAAATGCTCAAAAAAATCAAGGAAGCTAACAAAAGTTACAGCACAGTAATAATAATGGGTGATTTCAATTACTCCGGTATCAACTGAGTCAGTGTCATGGCAGGGCATGCTAGGGAGATAGTTTCTAGATGAAATAAATGACTGCTTCTTGGAGCAGCTGGTTCATGAACTGACCCAAGGGGAAGCCATTTTGGACCTAGTCCTTAGTGGAACTAAAGATCTGGTGCAAGAGATAAGGATGTTGGGGCCCCTTGGCAATAGTGATCATAGCATGATCGTGTTTGATTTAATAAATGGAGGAAGGACGGGAAGGAAATCCACAGTACTATCGTTCAACTTTCAAAAGGGAGACTATGATAAAATGAAGAAAATAGTTAAGAAAGCACTAAAAGTAGCAGTGGCAAAGGCTAAAGATTTACATCAAGCATGGGCATTGTTTAAAAATACTATCTTGGAAGCCCAGATCAGCTCTAGTCAATGCTTTATGAAAAGTGGAAGGAAGTCCAAAAAACTGCCAGCATTATTTATAGGTGAGGTCAAAAAAGCATCTTTCAGGAAATGGAAAAAAGACAAAAAATGACGAAAACTGGAAACAGCACAAGCTATACAAGCAAGTTAGATACAAGGCATTGATAAGGCAGGCAAAGAGAGAATTTGAGAAGAAGCTTGCTATGGAAGCAAAAACGCAAAATAAAGACTTTTTCAAGTACATTCATAGCAAAAAACCTGTGAGAGTCAGTTGGACCATTAGATGATAGAGGGGTAAAAGGGACATTAAGAGGGTTCAAGGCCATAGCGGAGAGACCGAATGAATTCTTTGCTTCAATCTTTATAGAGGAAGATGTAGGGATATTCCCATGACTGAAATGGTATTTAAAGGTGATACCGCAGAAGAATTGAAAGAAATATCGATACAATGGTAAGATGTATTACAACTATTTGATAAACTGAAGAGTAGCAAATCACCTGGACCGGATGGTATACATACAAGGGTGTTGAAAGAACTGAAATATGAGATTGTAGACCTAATATTAGTAATCTGTGAACTATCATTAAAATCATCTATAATATCTGAAGATTGGAGGATTGCCAATGTAACGCCAGTTTTTAACAAGGGATCCAAGGGTGATCCAGGCAACTACAGACCAGTGAGCCTGACATCAGTACCAGGAAAAATGGTAAGAGCCATTATAAAGAACAAAATTACTGAACATGTAGATAGTTATGGCTTAATGGGAGACAGCCAACATGGCTTTATCCAAAGAAGGCCTTGTCTTACTAATCTGTTATGTTTTTTTGAAGGTGTGAATAAACAGGTAGACAAAGTTGAGTTGGTTGATATAGTGTATCTGGATTTTCAGAAAGCCTTTGAAAAGGTTCCTCATGACAGATACTTTTGGCGAAATTAAAAAGTCATGGGATAGGAGGCAGTGTACTATTGTGGATCAGGAACTGGTTAAAAGATACACAGCAGAGGGTTGGGCTAAATGGACAATTTTCCCAATGGAGAAAGGTGAATAGTGGTGTATCCCAGGGATCTGTGCTGGGTCTGCTGCTTTTTAACATATTCGTAAATGACCTGGAAAAGGGAATAATGAGTGAGGTAATCAAATTTGCAGATGACACACAATTATTCAAAGTTGTTAAAACCCAAGAGGATTGTGAAACATTGCAAGAGGACCTTGATAAAATGGAAGACTGGGCATCCAAATGGCAGATGAAATTTAATGTGGACAAGTGCAAAGTTATGCACCTAGGAAAGAACAACCCAAACTATAGTTACACGATGCAAGGTTGCACATTAAGAACCACACCCAGGAAAAAATTTAGACGTCATCCTTAATAATATGTTGAAACCCTCCACCCAGTGTGCAGTGGTGGCCAAGAGAGCAAATAGAATGCTAGGTATCATAAGGAAAGGAATGGAAAATAAAACAAAGGATATTATAATGCCTCTGTATCATTCCATGGTGCAACTGCACCTTGAATATCATGTGCAATTCTGGTTGCCTTATCTAAAAAAGGATATTGTGTTATTAGGAAAGGTACAAAGAACAGCCACCAAAATGGTAAAGGGGATGGAAGGATACAGCTATGAAGAGAGGCTAAAATGTTTAGGGTTCTTAACCTGGAAAAGAGATGGCTGAGGGGAGATATGACAGAGGTCTATAAATTAATGAACGGAGTGGAACGGGTAAACACAGATCGATTGTTTATACCATCAGCATATAGAAAGACTAGGGGACATGCAATGAAGCTACGGTGTAACTTACTTAAGACTAATAAGAGAAAATATTTTTTTACTCAATGTATAATCAAACTCTGGAATTCGTTACTGGAGGATGTAGTAAGAGCTGTTAGTGTAGCCAGATTTTAAAAAAGGTTTTGACAAGTTCCTGGAGGAAAGGTCCATAAAACATTATTAAATGGGACCCGGGAAATCCACTGCTTGCCCCAATACAAGCATTGTGGAATCTGTGTTTTTTGGGGAAACTGCTAGGTACTTGTGACCTAGATTAGCCACTGTTGGAAACAGGATACTGGGCTTGATAGACCTTGGTCTGACCCAGTATGGCATGAAGTAATGTTGACAAGTGCAAAGTTATGCACCAAGGAAAGAACAACCCAAACTATGGTTACATAATGCAAGGTTCCACATTAGGAACCACCACCCAGGAAAAAGGTTTAGACGACATCGTGGATAACATGTTAAAACCCTCTGCTCAGTGTGCAGCAGCGGCGACCAAGAGAGCAAATAGAATGCTAGGTATCATAAGGAGAGGATTGGAAAATAAAACAAAAGATATTATAATGCCTCTATATCGTTCCATGGTGAGAGCACACCTTGATTATTGTGTGCAATTTTGGTCGCTATATCTTATTTATTTATTTATTTATATTTCTTATATACCGCGCTATTATAATCAGTGCGGTTTACAGTAGAAAACAAATTTACTACAATGGAATGGTACATTGAGTTTACATAGAACAGGCTATTCAAAACTTGGAAGGAACTAGGGGAAACTATATACAGCTTATATACATGTTACATTAACGATTAATCTCAAAGGTATGTAAGGGGTCTGTACAGATACTAGTGCACATGGGTCAGGATGGGGAGAGGGGAAAGCTGGTTAACCATTATCAGTGGGGGGAATTTCAGTGGGGGGGGGGGTTGTGTGGGAGGTCAGAGGGGTGGGTGTGTGCTTTTTAGGCTGGGAGGTTGGGTAGTGCTGTATGAACAGGTGGTGTTTTAGGGCTTTTCGGAACACCGTTAGGTTTTGGATGGCTCTGAGTTCTGCTGGGAGGGCATTCCATGCAATCGGTGCAAAGATAGAAAACGCTCTGTTGGCTGTTGACTTTGTACATTTTGTTATAAACTTGGGGACTTCGATTGTGTTCATCTGCGTAGTTCTTCTTGTTCTGTTGATTGTTGTACGGTGGAGAAGTGCGTTGATGGGTGTTGATGGTTGATTCTTGAGGGCTTTGAAGGTAAGTATTAGGAATTTGTAGGTGATTCTGGCGGGAAGAGGCAGCCAGTGTAGGTTTATCAAGATAGGTGTTATATGATCTGACCTTGATGCACCAACTAGAACCCTTGCAGCTGTATTCATGGCAAGTCTGAGTGGGTTTAAGGTTGACTGTGGGAGTCCCTGTAGGATGATATTCACAAAGTCAAGGTGTGGGATGATTAGAGCTTGGAATATTGATCTGTAGTCAAGGAAGTCGAGTAATGGACGTAGGTGTCTTAGTGTTCGAATCTTGTGATAAATTGCTTTTGTGATGTTTGTAACATGGGCTGACATATCGAGGCGTTGGTCGAGGGTAATTCCTAGGTATCAGATTGTGGGTTTTGTTTTCAATTCAATATTATTGATCTGAAGTGATGGGGGAGGCGTGAAATTCCGATTCCTCGTGACGAATCTTAAAAAGGATATAGCATTAGTAGAAAAGGTTCAGAGAAGAGCCACCAAAATGGTAAGGAAATGGAAGGCTATCCCTGTGAGAAGAGAATGGAAGGATATGCCTGTGAGGAGCGGCTTAAAAGGTTGGGCTGTTCAACTTGAAAAAGAGACGGCTGAGTGGGGATATGATAGAGGTCTATAAATTAATGAATGGAGTGGAATGAGTAAACATGGATCGGTTGTTTATGCGATCAAACTGTTGAAAGACTAGAGAACACACAATGAAGCTACAATGCAACCCTATTTAAGACTAATAAGAGAAAATATTGTTTTATTCAACACATAATCAAACTCTGGAGTTCATTATCAGAGGATGTAGTAAAAGCTGTTAGTGTAGCTGGGTTTAAAAAAGGTTTGGACAAGTTCCTGGAGGAAAGGTCCTTAAACCATTATTAAAGAGGACCCAGGATATCACTGCTTGCCCCGGGACAAGCACTGGGGAACCTGTGTGCCTCTTTGGGAATCTGCCAGGTACTTGTGGCCTGGCTTGGCCACTGTTGGAAACAGGATACTGGGTTGATGGACCTTGGTCTGACGTAGTAAGGCGTTTCTTATGTCCTTATGCCTTTTATTTATGTGTGTGTGTGGGTGGGTGTGTCTACATGCACATAGAGATATGTTTACTGAAGGTTAGGCACAGTAAAACCTTTACTAAGCGTGCCCCAGAGACAGACAGAGAATTTTAAAATGCTGCCTGAAAGAAAATTGACCTCTCCAGTTACTAGCAGCGTGGAGAGGTGGTTAATTAGCTTGTTATTTGCGAACATGCCAAATGTTCATGCACTCTCTTCTCCCTCAAGCTAACATGTCACCTCGCAGTTTGCTGAGGTAAAGAGCTCTATATTTATGCACTTCCGCCCCAAACACATCTACTCTTCCTTAAAAATAGTCGAATGTGGACTCCTTTGTGCTGATTTCTATGTTGTATTTTTAGGAACTGGTGTTAGAGGTTTTGGGATCCCTCCAAGACGTACTTTCCTCCAGGGCACAGTACAGTGGGCTCTCTCCTGGCCAGGGCAGGGGTTTGGGGAGGGGGGGGGGTGATTCTCTGCTTACTGCACTCACAGCCTTCCATCCTCCTAGAGTGACCTGTGGCCTAGGTGGTTTCATATTTTTAGATCTTATCCTGCTATGATGTAATAATTGAATAGTGTCACGTGTCCCTATCCCCAGCCACGTGCTTAGGGGATTAGAGTTGCCATTTTTAGTCCTCTTTAAAGGGTTTGAAAACTATTTCCTTCAGGAGCAGTGCCCTCTGGGAGTTGTAGTTTACCTCTTAAAAAGGATAGTCGTGGAAACATTGAGTGAAGGCAAACATGACACAGTTTATTTCCCCAAAATATGCACAAATAAGGTTCAAACGCAAAGTATCTGAATATTTCCTTCAGGACAAAAAGTACAGAAAATATTTACATCCTTAAGCTGAGTAACTTCTCAAAGGCATTAAACAGAAGCAGACGTTTCATCAATCAAAACAGGCAAATCAAAAGTACAGCTTCTTAGGTTCAGCAAAGTAAAGAACATCTTTCTACTTCCTTAGTGAGATAATATACAGTGCTGTGCAAGCTTGTCTTACTTAACCTGGTTCCTACCTTAACGAGGTTAAGTTTTCTTGGTAGTGCTTTTCCCAAAAGCATTTACTCAGGCCGCTACTCCTTAACCAAGGATTCAGTAGCCTCTGCACAACACAAAGAACAGTCCATTGGCAGTTCAGTAATCAAGGGGTCTGGTTCATTATACTCCACTTGCATTTCCTCCTGCTCGGGAATTATAATATCCTGCACTGAGCTCTCATGACTTGCCTCTGGTGGAATTCTTGCTGAGGATTCCTGTAACTCCCTCCAGGACTTCTCTACCCGGTAAGGAATATGGAGAACTGTATTACTGGATATCTTTCTTTGGTTCTCTTGCCCCAGTTCTTCTCTGAGGTTTAACCACGGCTCTCTGTTGGAGGCTGGGTTCTTCTGCTTCCTGGTTTGAAACCTAGGCACCCACCTCTGAGTGTTGCGAACCTCTTGGTCCGGAACAGAAGTTTGGAACCTGTCCTGCTCTCTCCGCCTGAGCAGCTCTTGCCTGGTTTCCCTTGTGCCAGACTCTTTCCAGGTCCTTCTTCTTTCCTCTGCTTGGAACTTTCTTTCTGGGAACTTCCAGCTCAATTTCCAGTCCTGCTTTGAGTCTGTCTCTGACTCTGTCTTCCTGGACTCTCTCCTTGAGTGTTTGCTTGCTCTTCTCTTCCCTTCTGAGCACCTTTTCCTCCTGAGCAGCTCTTCTCCCCTCTGCTTTTCCCTAAGCAGGGTTTATAAAGGTGCTTCCTGGGCAGCGTTTCTCTCTGCCTTAACAGGTGTTCATAATCATGCTCCAAGTCTGCTACTCCGTCAGCAGAGCTTGGGTGTGGCAGCATAGCCTCAGAAACTCTAAGCTTGCTCTGAAGCCTGTGTACTGCTGGAATGTTTTTAAAGGTACAATCACTGATTTTCTCTAACTCTGCAGGCTCACCAGCGCCTTCCTCATCACAATAGTGGTATATCAAATCGTTTAAATAAATAAATAAATATTATTGTTGAGTTTGAGGGGGTTCCAGCCCACCCATGATTTTGTAGACATCTATCATGCCTCCTGTCAAGCTGAAGAAGTTTGACCTTTCTAAAGGTCTAGTTCTAAGGCATGTTATCGTTCAGGTGCACTGATTCACTGTTAATGCGTGCTATTTTCACATGTGTTTAGAACCCTTCCATGTACAGGAGTCATTCCATCCCCTTTTCGGGCTTCTCATACAAGTGTTCTGCTATAAAATTATCCCCATGTGTCTTGAATTATCTTACTTAAATAAGTTTCTCTTGTACCCTACCAACTTTGCAAAATCGCCCAGGGCAGCTTGCAAAAGCACATGAAATAACACGATCACCAAACAAGTAAGAAAATAATAAAACACACATAAACCTCCCCCTCCCCCTTCTAACCCAAGCCGTACAGTCAGGTTCCCAGTCCACACTGAAGGTCGAAATCTTGTTTAAGAAAAACAGTCAAATGTTTCGTTTTTTTTGCAAAGATCAAATAACTTGATTCCTCCTTTACAACCATAGTAAAAACATTCCACAAGACCAGAGGTGCCGCGCTAAAACCTCACGGGTCAGTTTGTAAAAGCACTTCTCCAAGGATTAGGACTTGGTGTCTGGAGAAGCCGCATGGAAGATTCTGACGGCATCAGTGCTATTTGGATAGTCCTGCAACAGAGTGGAAGCAAAACTGGAAATTATCCGTATCTCAGCAATATTCAGCATTGCCATATGGCTAACTATTAGGACCTCTCAGGACAGATAAAGGTTATCTTAATGGCTACAGAGATATTGTGGGCACTAGCCTCATTAACTGGCCACATCTGGATACTGGTCCTCATTGTCCAAATTATTTTTAGCTGCGGTGGCTGGAGTTGGAAAACGCTGAGCTCTGTAGCTCAGTATTATCCATCACTGTCTCATCCTAGAATTCTTTATCTCACAGAACGTTGATAACTCCAGCAAATTTGTCTGGCTTGATCCTAATTCTCTCTTCGGTAAATACCACTTCAGATGCTCTCTGAAATAGTCCACTGCACCCCTATGCAAGACCCTACATTAAGGGTAAGAATCTTAAATTGTGCCCAAGCTCAGGTAACTAGTGCAAAGAATAACATAGGGGACCAGCCTCAGCCCTCATAGCCACCTAAAAAGCAATCAGGTTACACGTCCTCGGTTCTATACCTGTCAGCTTTCTCAGTAACTCTTACAATCATGCAAATGTAAGAGAACATAGCCAGGCATCACTGCCTTGACAGAACAAATACTCGGTAAAGGATGTAATTCCAAAAAAACGGAGCTTTATGTATCACCTGCTCCGCCGTACTGAAAAGAGAATCCAGAACCCCAGGGTCCTTAACAGACGGGTTTCTGTTCACCACCACTTGGGCCGCACTTGAAACCAGACTCCCATTAGTCTTGGCAACACTTAGAAGTAACTTACTGGCAATCAGTCAACCAGAAATAACTTGAAGATGCCCATTCAACTTCATCTTACAGTCCTCGGGATTCCTTACAACTGGAGCAACCAGTTGTATCTCAGCCACATATAAACAGGCACAAGAATCTAATTAAGCCAACTAGTGGTCTCATATAGAGACAGAAACGTAGAGGCAAAAGGCTGGATCTCTATGGCACCCCACAAGATGACTTCACTCAACCAATCTAATGCCATTTGACAGCACAGAAAGACCCAAGATGAATGATTCAATCCAAGTCAAAACTAACCAGAGGAGGAGTAGCCTAGTGGTTAGGGCAACAGCCAGGAACCAGAAACACCAGGGTTCAAATCCCACTGACACTCCTTATGGCCTTGGACAAATCACTTAACCCACCACTGCCTTGGTACACACTTAGATTATCAGCCCGACAGGGAAGTACCTACAGTACATGACTGTAACTTGCCTTGAAGTACTAGCGGATAGGTGTGAACTAAATAATAGCTACTTCACCAAAATACACATCTCAACATCATCTCACAAAAACCGAATGATCCCTTAGTCAAGGGTGGGCAACTCCAGTCCTGGAGAGCCGCAGACCAGTCAGGTTTTCATGATGTCCCTAATGAATATTCATGAGATCTATTTGAATCCACTGCCTTCCATTGTATGGAAATAGGTCCAGAATAGGAACAGAATTCGCCTCCATGCAAACATTTGATCTAAGGCTTAGATCAAATGTTTGCATGGAGGTGAATTCTGTTCTGTGTGCCCCCTGCCTGTCCAGCCAGTCAGAATTGGGACGCGTTCCGGTTGCACCCAATTCTGCTCCCGCAAGGGCTAGACCTGCCCACTGGACCAGAATTGGGTCTACCAGCCTGGGCGTGCAGGCTGTGCCCTGATTCTGGCCACCCAGACATCGAATAAACTCACCGGTTAGCTCAGCCTGGCTCCTGCATGGAGCCATGGTGCCATGGCATCATGTTGCCCATGATCCCCGGCAGACCCAGCATTCTGCTTTTCTCAGCATCCCGACACCCAATCGGCCCTGCCATGGCCGGGCTGTGGGGACCACCCTGTGCACCCTCACTTCTGCTCCGCTACCTGACTCCCAAAGCAGGCTCCGACTAGGGGGACTTATTCCACCTCCAAGGTGGAATACGTCCCCTGTACAAATGGCCAACCCCTGACGTACAGGGTAGAACTCAGAATCAGTCCTGTACATCCAAGATCATGCGCCACCCACAGCCTGCCCCCTCCTGCCCACAAACAGAGCTCCCCATACAGCTCAGATCTACATGCCAGGAGCTCTGTTTCCAGGATGCAGGTCAGGCGTTTAGCAGGGCTGGATGTCCAGATTGGATGTCCAGACCCACTAAACGCAGTTCGAAATTACCCCCGTGGAGGCCGATTCCAGTCTGGGCGTCCCTGGGCCATCCAGAATCTGGACGGGCCTGCGTTGCACCTGATTCTGCTCCCACAGGGGCTAGAAATGCGTGTGGGAGCAGAATTGGGAGCAACCGGCCGGACATACAGGCTGTGCCCCAATTCTGGGCACCCGGATATCAAGCCAGACTCCTGCATGGAGCTGCGATGCCCTAGTACCCCATTGCTATGGCACCGCGGCTCCATGTAGGAGTCATGATCCCTGATAGCCACAGCAAAGTTCTTTTCCTTGTAGACGACCCCCAATCGGGCCGCTGTGGCCAGGGCGGTCTGCGGGGAGCCTCCTGAACCCCCTCAGCTTCCTTTCCGACCTCGGATCCATTGTCCTCCTCCATCTAGAGGAACTTATTCCACCTCCGAGCAAATGGCAGACCCCGGGCATACAGGGCCAACCCTGGAATCAGCCCTGTATGTTTGGGGTCAGGTTCCCACCCACTCCCCATCCTTGTTCCTCCTCCGGCCCACCCCTCCCACCCACAAACAGAGCTCTCCACATAACTTGCCTATACGTGCGGGGAGCTCTGTCTTCCGGATCGGCAACCTGGCGTTTAGTGGGTCTGGACGTCCAGATTAGATGTCTAGCTCTGCTAAACACAGGTCAGAATGATCCCCATAGTGAATAATTTGATACTGTTTGAGTCTTACAATGTTGTTTTATGTTTATGGGACACTGTGATACCTGGGTACAAACTATATCATAATGATAGAGCTGATCAAATTGGTGGAGGGGTTGCGCTCTATGTTAGAGAGGGCATTGAGTCAGAAAGGATTAAAGTTTTGCAGGAAACAAAATTTGCTGTAGAATCTCTATGGATTGAAATTCCATGTAAAAAGGGGAAGGCGATGGCAGTGGGGATGTACTATCGACCACCTGGCCAGAATGAACAAATGGATGATGAAATGCTCAAAGAAATCAAGGAAGCTAACAAAAGTTACAGCACAGTAATAATAATAATCATGGGTGATTTCAATTACCCCGGTATCGACTGGGTCAGTGTCACAGCAGGACATATTGGGAGATAAAGTTCCTAGATGAAATAAATGACTGCTTCTTGGAGCAGCTGGTTCATGAACCGACCAGAGGGGAAGCCATATTAGACCTAGACCTTAGTGGAACACCAGATCTAGTGCAAGAGAGAAGGGTGTTGGGGCCACTTGGCAATAGTGATCATAGCATGATCACATTTGATTTAATTAGTGGAGGAGGGATAGTAAGGAAATCCACAGTACTATCTTTTAACTTTTGAAAGGGAGACTATGATAAAATGAGGAAAATAGTTAAGAAAAAACTAAAAGGAGCAGTTGCAAAGGTGTAAAGACTTACATCAACTTGGGTGTTGTTGAAAAATACTATCTTGGAAGCCCAGACCAGCTGTATTCCATGCTTTAAGAAAACTGGAAGGAAGTCCAAAAAACTGCCAGCATAGTTTAAAGGTGAGGTCAGAGAGGCTGTTGTTGCCAAAAAAGCATCTTTCAGGAAATGGAAAAAAGAGCCAAACGACGAAACCTGGAAACAGCACAAGCACTGGCAAGTCAAATGCAAGGCATTGATAAGGCAGGGAAAGGGAGAATTTGAGAAGAAGCTTGCTGCGGAAGCAAAAACGTGAAATAAAGACTTTTTCAAGTACATTCGCAGTAAAAAACCTGTGATTGAGTGATGGAAGTTGGTCCATTAGATGATAGAGGGGTTAAAGGGGCACTAAGAGGCGACAAGGCGACAGCAGAGAGACTGAATTAATTCTTTGCTTAGGTCTTTACTGAGGAAGATGTAGGGATGTTACCCATGACTGAAGTGGTATTTAAAGGTGCGGAAGAATTGAAGGAAATATCGATACATCGGGAAGATGTATTACAACTATTAAATAAACTGAAGAGTAGCAAATCACCTGGGCTGGATGGTATACATCTGAGGGTGTTGAAAGAATAGAAATATGAGATTGCAGACCTGCTATTAGTAATCTGTGAATTTTCATTATAATCATCTGTAATACCTGAAGACTGGAGGATCGCCAATGTAACGCCAATTTTTAAAAAGGGTTCCAGGGGTGATCCAGTAAACTACAGACCGGTGAGCCTGACGTCAGTACTGGAAAAAATGGTAGAAACCATCATAAAGAACAAAATTACTCAGCATGTAGATAGTCATGGCCTAATGGGAGACAGCCAACATGGCTTTAGACACGGAAGATCTTGTCTTACTAATCTGTTATGTTTTTTTGAAGGTGTGAATAAACAGGTGGATAAAGGTGAGTCGGTTGATATAGTGTGTCTGGACTTTCAGAAAGCCTTTGACAAGGTCCCTCATCAGAGACTTCTGGCAAAACTAAAGAGTCATGGGATAGGAGGCAGTGTACTATTGTGGATCAGGAACTGGTTAAAAGATAGAAAGCAGAGGGTAGGGCTAAATGGCCAATTTTCCCAATGGAGAAAGGTGAATAGTGGTGTACCCCAGGGATCTGTGCTGGGTCCACTGCTTTTTGACATATTCATAAATGACCTGGAAAGGGGAATAACGAGTGAGGTTATCAAATTTGCAGATGACACAAAACTATTTAAAGTTGTTTAAACTCAAGAGGATTGTGGAAAATTGCAAGAGGATCTTGAAAAATTGGAAGACTGGGCATCAAAATGACAGATGAAACTTAATGTGGACAAGTGCAAAGTTATGCACCTAGGGAAGAACAACCCAAACTATGGTTACACGATGCAAGGTTCCACATTAGGAACCACCACCCAGGAAAAAGATTTAGGCGTCATTGTGGATAACATGTTAAAACCCTCGGCCCAGTGTGCAGCGGCGGCCAAGAGAGCAAATAGAATGCTAGGTATGATAAGGAAAGGAATGGAAAATAAAACAAAAGATATTATAATGCCTCTATACCGTTCCATGGTGAGACCGCACCTTGAATATTGTGTGCAATTCTGGTCGCCGTATCTTAAAAAGGATATAGCGTTATTAGAAAAGGTTCAGTGAAGAGCCACCAAAATGATAAAGGGGATGGAAGCTCTTTAACCTGGAGGGGAGATATGGTAGAAGTCTATAAATTAATGAATGGAGTGGAATGGGTAAACATAGATCGATTGTTTACGTTATCAGAATATAGAAAGACTAGGGGAGATGCAATGAAGCTACAGGGTAAACTATTTAAGACTAATAACTCTGGAATTTGTTACCGGAGGATGTAGTAAAGGCTGTTAGTGTAGCTGGGTTTAAAAAAGGTTTGGACAAGTTCCTGGAGGAAAGGTCCATAAACCATTATTAAGAAGGGACCCAGGATATCAATGCTTGACCCAGTACAAGCATTGTGGAACCTGTGTCTTTTGGGGAAACTGCTAGATATGTATGATCTAGATTGGCCACTGTTGGAAACAGGATACTGGGCTTGATGGACCTTGGTCTGACCCAGTATGGCATATCTTATGTTTATTGTTTTACAATGTTTGCTGACTGGAATCGGATTCTTTTATACAGTGACTTATAAACATAAATGGAAACATTAATAAACCAAATCTACCACCCCCAGCACCAATCACATACATGTTCAAGTATACCAGAGCACAATACATGCACTATACTCTCCCATACTGTATAGAAGGACATAGGTATGCTTACAACACTTACATATACGAGGGGGTGCTGATAAGTCTCTGTCCTTGTAACGAAACAGGCACACTTCAATTCTGGAGGTCCGAATGATCTCTCTGCAGTTTTGTTTTAAATAAGCCTGTAGCTTTCTGTTTCGTTACAAGGAAAGAGACTTATCAGCCCCCACCCCTCGTACATCAAGATATCCAATGGGCACAGACACAAAAATGTTTCTGTGTAAATGGCCCCCCATAGTGCCTGACAAACCCTCTGTTTCCACACATTAATGCTACAATATGTCTGTCCAATCTCACCTTCCTCTCCATCCTCCTCTGATAGGATAGCCACGCATTGCTCCCAAACCGTCCGCACATCTGCACGGTACCTCTCACAGGACCAGATAAAGGATGGTAGCAGCAAAGTCTGTACCATGGAGCACCAGAGAACGGAGAGAACCATCCAGGTGGGGGCGCTGTTGTACTTCAGGCTGACAAAACTTACCACCTGAAGGCAAGGAGAGAACATAAGAAATGCCAGGCTGGGTCAGGCCAAGGGTCCATCAGTCGCTGGGTCACTAGGAAGTGCCTGGAAGATCACAAGGAGTAGATCTATTTCTTACAGCTCCCTCAAACGGATAAGGTCTGCTTGGCTAATGACGGCTTATGGCTGTTCCTCTAGGAATTTGTCTAACCCTCTTTTGAAACCCAGCTCTGCTCGAGGTCTTCACCACCTTCTCTGGCTACACAGTCCAAACACAGCTTGATGGCTCAGTCTATTTGAATTCTGCTACCTGTTAGTTTTATATAATGTCCTGTAGTACATGTCCATCCCCAGATCCACCCCACACACATCCCCTCTCGTTCGCCTCCATGCTGAGCATTCCTAACCTATTTAGCCCTGATAAAAATCTGAACACATATGCGCAGTCCTAGAGGTAATAGGCTCTGTATCCCTGCACCCATCACCTGAGCCCTCCAGTCCTAGAAGTGACAGGCTCTGTATCCCTGTGCCTATCCCCTGAACCCTCCAGTCCTAGAGGTGACAGGCTCTGTATCCCTGACTCAATCCCTTGAGCCCTCCAGTCCTAGAGGTGACAGGCTCTGTATCCCTGTGCCCATCCTCTGAGCCCTCCAGTCCTAGAGGTGACAGGCTCTGTATCCCTGTGTCCATCCCCTGAACCCTCCAGTCCTAGAAGTGACGGGCTCTGTATCACTGTGCCCATCCCCTGAGCCCTCCAGTCCTAGAGGTGACAGGCTCTGTATCCCTGTGCCCATCCCATGAGCCTTCCAGTCCTAGAGGTGACAGGCTCTGTATCCCTGTGTCCATCCCCTGAGCCCTCCAGTCCTAGAGGTGACAAGCTCTGTATCCCTGTGTCCATCCCCTGAGCTCTCCAGCCCTACAGGTGACAGGCTCTGTATCCCTGTGCCCATCCCCTGAGCCTTCCAGTACTAGAGGTGACGGGCTCTGTATCCCTGTGCCCATCCCCTGAGCCTTCCAGTACTAGAGGTGACAGGCTCTGTATCCCTGTGTCCATCCCCTGAACCCTCCAGTCCTAGAGGTGATGGGCTCTGTATCCCTGTGTCCATCCCCTGAACCCTCCAGTCCTAGAGGTGATGGGCTCTGTATCCCTGTGTCCATCCCCTGAACCCTCCAGTCCTAGAGGTGACGGGCTCTGTATCCCTGTGCCCATCCCCTGAGCCTTCCAGTCCTAGAGGTGACAGGCTCTGTATCCCTGTGTCCATCCCCTGAGCCCTCCAGTCCTAGAGGTGACAGGCTCTGTATCCCTGTGCCTGACCCCTGAGACCTCCAGTCCTAGAGGTGATGGGCTCTGTATCCCTGAGTCCATCCCTTGAACCCTCCAGTCGTAGAGGTGACAGGCTCTGTATCCCTGAGTCCATCCCCTGAACCCTCCAGTCGTAGAGGTGACAGGCTCTGTATCCCTGTGTCCATCCCCTGAACCCTCCAGTCCTAGAGGTGATGGGCTCTGTATCCCTGAGTCCATCCGCTGAACCCTCCAGTCCTAGAGGTGACAGGCTCTGTATCCCTGTGCCTGACCCCTGAGCCCTGCAGGTCCTACAGGCGACAGACTATACCCCTGTTCTCATCCCCTGAGCCCTACTTTCTAGTCATTTTCAAACAGTCCATGCAGAGAAAGAGGACGTGATAGAAAGAAAGAAGATGTTAAGAAAGAGGGAATGACAGAAAAACATACAGATGCAGAGAGAGAGAGAGAGACAGAGAGAGAGAGAGAGAGAGTGACAGAGAGAGATGCTGGAAGAGAGTGCATGACAGAGACAGAGATGGACAGAGAAAGCGCTGGAGAGATGCAGAGACAGATGGAAGTACAGAGACAGAGCGATAGATGGAGACAGAAGGAGTGACAGTAAAAGTTAGTAGAACAGAGAGAAAGGAGTGTCAGAAAGAGGATGCTTACCAGGATGGGGAGCCCTGTCAGGGTGTCGTAGAGGAAGACGATGGCACCAATGAGGTTTGTCGTCTGCATGGACATCTTGAAGGACTCGGATCCATCTAACGAGGATCTTCTCTTGCCGTAGGCATCCTCCACCACAATGGTGGGGACAGTGAAGGCATTGCGGGTGGCCCGTCGGCCTCTGCCACGGGCACAGAGGGCATGGTAGAAGGTGATGGTCATACAGACCAGGCCCATGACTATACCACCCAAGAGCAGGAGACTGAAGCAGACTCCAAAACCAAGTCCAATCTTGCTGACGATGAACTGACACCCACGGGCGTAGTAGCGCTCACTGTTGTCATGCCAGCCAATGGAGGGCAGTGTGGACAGGATGAAAGACACCATCCAGATGCCCATGATAGCATGGAGGGCCTGCTTTTTGGTGTTACTCAGGCGGTAATTGACAGGCCAGCGAACCATCCACATGCGGTGGTAGGAGAGGGAGGCCACTGTGAAGCAGGTAGCCAGGGCCAGCGTGTAGTAGGTGGACACAAAGACCTTGCAGATGCCTTCATTCCAGTCATAGTCTGAGGCCTCCTTCCGCAGTTGAATTACAGAAAACATGGTGAGAGGAATGGCAGCCATGAGGATGTGGGTGCCTGAGAGGAAGCAGAGGAGGAGCTCTAGGGGTTTCCGCTTCTGCTGCTTGGCACAGATACTGAGGATGATCCAGGCATTGGCCAGGAGGGACAGGGCTCCACAGGCCAACCAGGAGAGGGAGTTATTATGAAAGGTCTTCTCTGGGCTACTCTGCTGCATTTTACACAGGGCCAAGGAGAGGGGGTGGTGGACTACCACTGCAGGGATCACTAGAGCAAGCAGAAGCAATGGGGCAACTCCAGACACCAGCCCACTCCCACACCTGTTGCAGACACTGCAGACCTGGACTTGCCTACACCCTGGCTGGAAAGGGTCTGGGGTCCTGTGAGTAACATCATACTAGGGGAGGTATAAATTCCATGATTATTTCAGGTCTTCCTTTCTCTCCTCTGGTGATTTCCAGGGTGGACATCATGAGGAATGGTGGAGTTAAATCAAGAGAAGGGTCTTGCAGATGGGGGCAGGGTGGAAGAGGTATCAGGACTGTGCCTATTGAAAGGATAGGGAGAGGTACTTGAGGAGAATGTAGCTGGAGGTAGGATGGAGAAGTAATCAGAACACACTGGAGCTGGGCTGAAGTTGGGGAGATGCAGGATACTGTGGTAGAGGGCAGCCTCAGGGGAATCCTCTGCAGTCTCTGTCCCCTCTGAAGACTTTTGGAAGGGTGGGATGAGCTGCCTCAGACAGGGAGAAACACACAGATCCTGGGTGCTAGAAGTCACATCTGTCTCTCTGGAGAATTCTCAGTGAAGGGACATCACCTTCCTGCAAAACAGAGACGTCCAGAATGAGGAGCACCATTATATCAGGAGGACATCACAGAGACCTCTCTCATCCCCGCCTGTGAGAGGGCCTGAGATAGACAGAGAAAAAGAAGCAGAGAGAAGGACAGAGTGATGGGGGTTGACAGAGATCTCTCACGCTCATACTGGCTCCTGAAATAATCATTGCAGGCAAGAGATTATGAGACACGCATCCTGGAAAGCACACAGGCCCTTCTGCAGATGAGGGAGAGTGAGAGTACAGGAGTGTCTCAAAGGTGGTACTATGGGGGAGGGGGAGTGCCTCTATGGTGGTAATGAGGGGGGGGGGAGGGAGTCTCTCTCCTACAAGGAGTTACAGGTTTACTGTCCCTCATTCCCTGGACAGAGGCAGCAACAGAATACTGAAGGAATATGGAGGAATTTATTACCTAATCCTGGCCCCCTACTACCCCCTCCATCTCTCCTGCCATACTGTCCTCCCTGACCCCCACCACTCTTACATCACTCTCCTCTTCCTCAATGTCTTTCCATCTCTCACCACCTCCCATCTGCTCCCTCCCTCCTTCACTTCACCCAGCCCTCCTCCTTCAATCCCCCACCAGTCCATCTTCTCTCATCTCTGCTCCTCATCACCACCATTCTTCCCTCCTCCTCCTTCCTTCACTCCCCCTCCTTTCCTATTCTCACCTCTCTCCTTTCCCTACACCCACAGGTCTTCCCACTGCTTAACTCGCCTCTCTCCTGTCCCAACCACTTCCTCTCGATCTTTACTCTCACCCAAAGCCTACCACTCTTCCCCTACTTCCTAGTCCCATAACTCCCCGTTCTCTCTCTGACTCTCCCTCCTTACCAATACCCTCCACTCTTTTCCCCCAACCTAATCCTTCCTCCTCTTTCTCCCATCACTAATACCTTTGCCCTCCCTGCACTCATGTCCACCTGTTCCCTCTCTTCTGCATCTATCAGCACCCATCTTTCAACCCTATTACCCTCCCCTCCCTCACATGTCCCTCCCTACCACTCTTCCGTCCCTCTACCTTTATCTCTGACTCTCATCCACTCTTCCCGCATATGTCCACCTTCCTTCTCTACCTTACTCCCCCTCACCACTTGCTCCTTACACCTCATTCCTTCTACTTTCTACCCCTCTACACATTCCCTTTCCCTGCCTGCAGCTGCTATGGTCCTTTAGAGAGGCATGGAAGAAAGAGGCCTGCATCCAGCCTTTCCTGAGAGGCCATGAGGGGAAGGAGTAGGGAAGCAGGGCGGAGGAGGAAGAGGAAGGGAACAGATGACAGGATGGATTCTGAGATGGGGCCTTCTGTGGAGATAGACAGGGGATTAAATGGAGGACAAAAAGATGAGAGTGAAATGGAGGGACGGAAAAGCGACAAGCAGAATGATTTAAGGATTCATGCAAAGAAAGGGAGAGGATGAGAGAGGGATAGGTACCGACCTCCTAGTTACAGCTGCCATGGAGACCAGAGCATCTCTCTCTGCGTACTGCTCCTTACGCTTCTCTCCCTCTCGCAGCCTCTCTGCTGGCCAGAGACAGATGGGGGAGAAGGAGGGGGCAGAGGGGATGAGATCAGTCTCCACCCCAAGCGTGCACCCCTGGAGGGAGGGAGAGACAGACAGACGGAAGGAGAGATAGAAAGACCTAATGATATTCACACACACACACACACACACGTCCATGAGACACTGCTTGGTTGTGTCCTGCTCACCTGGACTTTGAAGAAAATCGGGCAAACTTTCTAACCCCCTTCATTCTCAGCATGAGTGACTTCCTGGACTGGCAAAGATGTCCGTCCGTCCGTCCGTCGCCTCCCTCCAAGAACAAGATGATGATATTGGGGGGAGGGGAGAGCCCCTCTTCCCACTCCCCTCTGCAGTAGGATTACATTAATTTCCTTTGTGAGACTTGATATCCTGCTTTGTGAAGCACAAAGCAGGTGAGAAACAGTGTAAAGGCACAACGGGACGTCACAGCTGCAACAATCCATGATGACAAAGCAGCAAGAAAAGGGTTACAGCAACCTCCAGGACAGAATCAAGCAGTGGAAGGCGGCCTGTCCCCATGCCACGGGATCTGATGGAACAGTTTCCACAAGAAAAAATACTCTAATCTTCAAGTTATCTTCCTCAAGGCTAGAGACAAAAGCAAAATGCTGAACAAGGAGTAGAGACAATCTGGCAGAGGAACGAGCTTGCGGGGATGATCCAGGCTGCTTAAACAGGTCCCACCAAGCTTAAACATTGGAAAAGCAGGGGAAGAACTTAACATGGATTTGTTTTGTGATTGGAAGCTGGAGCGACTCCTTCAGGGCAGTGAGAATGTGGTCACTGAAGCCGCTGCAGCCTTTCTATTGTCTCTTGGGACAGCGTGTGATATGTGTGGTACCAGGGACCCACCCAACTGGTTATGGAGCAGTGGTTAATCATAGACAGGTTATGTTTGATCCAACCAGGCTACAGATGTCACCGGTGGCTCCATCAATCGAGGGAAGCATGACAGGACCACTAAACTCCGCAATCCATCACTGGGCTCTAGATTCCCCTCTCAAACCACCAAGTGTCCAGCTTTTCTATATACCCAAAGCAACTCTGACGTTTTAGTCAGTTTTAATTTATGGGAATGGGTAAAAGGGACAACATCTGGAAAGCGGGGTGCATAAATACCCCTAGTATGGGAAATAAGATCCCAGATGTTGAGACTTTAATGGAAGAGGCCGACTTGGATTTAGTGGTGGTTACAGAGACATGGTTCATGGACAACCATGACTGGGATGCAATTATACCGGGCTCTACTTTATTCAGGAAGAACGGTGGAACCTGTGTGTCTTTTGGGGAAACTGCTAGGTACTTGTGACCTGGATTGGCCATTGTTGGAAACAGGATACTGGGCTTGATCGACCTAGGTTTGACCCAGTATGGCATATCTTATGTTCTTAGGAAAAAGGGGAGGAGGAGTGGCACTATATGTAACAAATAATATTAAAGCAGTAGAATTACAGGGCTTAGAAAACAAACTTATTATACTGATGGACTTCAGGAAATCCAGAAAGTTAACAAATAACAAAGCATTCTCGCATGTTGTCCCTAACCTCTGGAAAGCTGTACCAGACTACCTTAGAGAATTAAATGACCTTCAAATGTTCCGCAAAAAAAGGAAAACTCACTTATTTACCCTCCATTTTGGCACACAAGTAGAATATAATACACCTGATACAACACCCCCTTCCTCCCAAAACCCACCAAGAGTAAACACTACTTTACATCCCAGCCAGAGCTGTATATAGTTCTTATAAAGATTTCTTCACCTTTGAGTTATGTCAGCCATGCTTATGTATATAGTTTAATTTTTTCTTCGCTACTGTATATAGTTCTACAGCGTTCCATGTAACTGAGTATGTACTTGTTATTTGTACTATTCAAATTTGTTGTTAATTGTAAACCGCGCTTGATCTCTTGGAAAACGCGGTATACATTTTTTTATAAATAAATAAAAGGGAGCAAGGAGGCACTGTGGGTTAAACTAGAAAGAGGGAAAGTGAAATTCATTTGCATTGAAGTGATATACAGATCCCCCTCACAGGGAGAAGAAGTGGACGGAGATTTAATAGAAGACATACGCAGCATTGCTAGGAAAGGGGAAGTGCTATTGATAGGAGATTTCAATATGCCAGATGTTGATTGGCACATTCCTGCTGCAGTATCATCTAGAAGTAAGGAGATCCTGGATTCTCTACAGAGAGAACTATTCAGGCAACTAGTAACAGAACCTACATGTGAAGGGGCCATGCTGGACTTGGTGCTTACCAATGGTAAAAGTGTTTCTGAAGTTAGGAGTGGTCCAGTGGTTGGGGCAAGTTACCTCAGGCCGGAAAGTCAGGGGTTCAAATCCCACTAGAGAACAGCAACCTTGGGCTGGAAGGACTGGGGTTTCTAGTCCCACAGGTGCTCCTTGTGGTCTTGAGCAAGCCACTTAACCCACCATTGCCCATGTTCCCTATAAAATAGTTATCTCCAAGTTATAATGCCCTGTTTAATGTAATTTCAGTTTGTTCAATGTAAACCGCCTTGATATCATGAAAGATGGTATATAAGAAATATTAAATAAATAAGATTATCTCACATCCAGTGATCACCAGATAGTGTGGTTCAGTATTAGGACTAGGGCTGATAAAATCCATTCAAAAGCAAGGATTAGGAAAACTATCCTTGTCAAAATGGGACAATACCTCAAAGAGTCGTTAGTAGGATGTGAACAGCTGGGTGATGTAGAAAAGCAATGGGCAAAACTGAAAGGGGATATTTTAAGGACAATAAACCTCTTTGTTAGAAGGATAAATAAACATAAAAGGAAAAGGAGGCCACTATGGTTCTCAAAGGAAGTAGCTGAAAAGATGAAGAAAAAGATGGTGACATTCATAAAATGCAAGAGGTCACAGAGAGATGAAGACAAGCTTCAATATTTGGAAAAACTTAGAGAAGTTAGAAAAGTAGTCAGGAAAGCAAAGATACAAAAAGAACAAGAAATAGCCAATGAAATAAAATGGGAGGACAAGAAATTTTTCAGATATATTAGAGAGAGAAGGAAGAGCAAAAGTAGTATTGTCAGACTCAAGGATGAAGGGGAGGAATATGTAGAAGCTGATGAGGATATAATGGAATTGCTTAACAAATATTTTGTTCTATGTTCACAGATGAAGGGCCAGGAGCAGGACCTCAGAAAACAGGAACAGAAGTGAAGGGGATTTTGAATGATTTTCAGAAAACTGTTTGTGAGGAACTAGCTAAACCAGTGGTTCTCACCCAGTCCTCTGGGACCCCCAGGACAGTCAGGTTTTCAGGATATCCACAATGAATATGCATGAGATAGATCTACAAACAATGGAAGCAGTGCATGCAGATCTATCTCATGCATATTCATTGTGGTTATCCTGAAGACCTGACTGGCCTGGGAGTCTCAGAGGACTGGGTTGAGAACCACTGAACTAAACTAAAAGTAGACAAAGTGATAGGACCACATGGGACAGTAATTCAGTTGTAATTCACTGTCTGTTGCGTTCTATGGAAACCGTCTTGAATTGTAGAAAGACGGTATATAAAAACTGTTAAATAAATAAATAAAATAAATAAATAAATACATCCAAGAATGTTGAAGGAACTTGGGGACGTTCTAGTGGCTTTACTGTCCATCATTTTCAATGCTTCTTTAGAGTCGGGAGTGGTCCCAGTGGGCTGGAGAAAGGCACAAGTGGTCTCTTTACACAAAAGCCAAAGGATGAGGTTGAGAACTACAGGCTGGTTAATCTGACTTCTGTGGTAAATAAATTAATGGAAATGCTGCTAAAACAGAGGATAGTGCGGTTTCTGGAGTCCAATGGATTGCAGGATCAGAGACAGCATGGGTTTACCAGAGGCAGGACAAATCTGATTGATTTATTTGACTGGGTGACTAGAGAGTTGGATCAAGGGAGAACCCTAGATGTGGTGTACTTAGATTTCAGTAAAGCTTTTGACACCATTCTGCACAGGTGACATAAATAAATTCAACACTCTAGGGATGGACCCTAAAGTGACTGATTGGGTTAGAAATGCGTTGAGTGGGAGGTGACAAAGGGTACAGGTAAATGGAGCTCATTATGAGGAGGAGGTTACCAGTGGTGTACCGCAGGGATCTGTCCTTGGTCCGATTCTTTTTAACATCTTTGCTAGTGATACAGCGGAAGGGCTGTCGGGTAAGGCTTGCCTCTCTGTGGATGATACCAAAATCTGTAATATAGTAGAAACCCAGGAAGGTGTAGATAACATGAGGAGGGATCTAGCTAAGCTTGAAGAATGGTCTAGAATTTGGCAGCTGAGATTTAATGGCAAAAAAAATGCAAGGTCATGCATTTGGGCTGCAGAAATCCAAGGGAGTGGTACAGTGTAGGGGACGAAGTACTTCTGTCCATGAAAGAAGAGTGGGACCCGAGAGTGAATGTTTTGCATGATATTAAAGTGTTTAAGCAAGTAGAAAAGACAATGGCAAAAGCTAGAAGGATGCTTGGGTGCATAGGGAGAGGAATGGCCAGCAGAAGAAAGGAGGTGATAATGCCTCTATATAAGTCTTTGGTGCGACCTCATTTGGAGTATAGTGTGCAATTCTGGAGACCACACCTTCAAAGGATATAAACAGGATGGAATTGGTGCAGAGGGTGGCTACTAAAATGGTTAATGTTTTTTGTTATAAAACATATGGGGACAGACTTAAAGATCTCAACATGTATACTTTTAAACCAAATAACCGTAGGAGCAAAGTACCACAAAAAGAGTACACTCCCACAATCATTCAATATCTCAAACTATCAACACTGATACCTCAACAGGACTAAAATTTTCTAAACAGGGACCTGTTCTATAGATCCAGTCTTAAAAAGAAAGAAAGATCAACCAGTCACGCCGATCTCAACATTTTACCAAACGGGAGAAAAAGCCTCAGGACATTATCACATCCCTCTTTGCGTCAAATCACAGCTGTAGGGGAAAAAGAACTCTCAACATCACTGGCTTAAAAAGTCCCCCTTTTTAAATATTTACATTTTTATTTCAATATTTCTTTCAATGGTTATTTCTGTGCACAATTTTTGTGTGGGCTTCTTTCATGTGCTTTTTATTTTTCATAGAACCGATGGTTCCAGGGCCTCGCTTGTCCTCAGAAACCTGAGAAAGCTCATCAGATGGGAAGAGGTGAGTAGTGCTCAGACTGCTTCGATTTTTTTTTATGAGACTGAAGAAAAGAAATCTAAAAATTCAAATAATTTGAAAAAAAGGACCAATGATTATAATTCAGGAGAAAGTGGTCTTTCCAACATTCTCCTGCATATAATGGTCGAAAACTATTTATTTGTAGAATGAAAATTGTGGGTGAAGGTTTGAATGATTGAGGTTCCCCATTTCTGCCTTATTCATTGGCACATTTAGAATATTTCACATAGGTGCCATGTGCTAATCCCACCCCCATTCTCTGTCCTTCAAAGCAAGCTCTGTATTTCTCACTGGGTGACCTCTTCAGCCACATTTCCAAAAATGTTCCTATTAAATTAGGCCAATTAAATCACATGTCCTGGGGCAAGCACTGGATTTCCCGGCCCTCTTTAATAATGTTTTATGGACCTTTCTTTCAGGAACTTCTGCAAACCGTTTTTTAAACCCAGCTACGCTAAAAGCTTTTACTACATCTCCCAGTAATGAATTCCAGAGTTTGATTACGCATTCAGTAAAAAAATATTTTCTCTTATTAGTCTTAAATGGGTTACCCTGTAGCTCATTGTGTCCTCTAGTCTTTCTACTTTTTGATGGTGTAAACAATCGATCTACATTTACCCGTTCCACTCCATTCATTAATTTATAGACGTCTATCATATCCCCTTTCAGCCATCTTTTCCAAGTTGAAGAGTCTCAACCTTTTAAGCCTCTCCTCACAGGAGTATCCTTCCATCCCCTTTACCATTTTTGTCGCTCTTCTTTGAACCTTTTCTAATTTAGCTATATCCTTTTTAAGATATGGAGACTAGAACTGCACACAATATTCAAGGTGGGGTCGCACCATGGAACAATACAGAGGCATTATAATATCCTTTGTTTTATTTTCCATTCCTTTCCTTATGATTCCTAGCATTCTATTTAGCTTCTTGACCACCGCTGCACACTGGGCCGAGGGTTTCAACATGTCATAATAGGCTATTTAGCCCTATCCTCTGCTTTCTATCTTTTGACCAGTTCCTAATCCACAATAGTACGCTGCCTCCTATCCCATAGTAACATAGTAAATGATGGCAGATAAAGACCAGTATGGTCCATCTAGTCTGCCCAGCGAGGCGCTAAGAGTAGGTGCATCTGCCGCTCCATGCAGGTCACCCCTCCCCATGCCTTTGTTTGGTCATGTACCCACTGCTCCATGTAGGTCACCCCTCCCCATGCCTTTGTTTGGTCATGTACCCACTGCTCCATGTAGGTCACCCCTCCCCATGCCTTTGTTTGGTCATGTACCCACTGCTCCATGTAGGTCACCCCTCCCCATGCCTTTGTTTGGTCATGTACCCACTGCTCCATGTAGGTCACCCCTCCCCATGCCTTTGTTTGGTCATGTACCCACTGCTCCATGTAGGTCACCCCTCCACATGCCTTTGTTTGGTCATGTACCCACTGCTCCATGTAGGTCACCCCTCCCCATGCCTTTGTTTGGTCATGTACCCACTGCTCCATGTAGGTCACCCCTCCCCATGCCTTTGTTTGGTCATGTACCCACTGCTCCATGTAGGTCACCCCTCCACATGCCTTTGTTTGGTCATGTACCCACTGCTCCATGTAGGTCACCCCTCCACATGCCTTTGTTTGGTCATGTACCCACTGCTCCATGTAGGTCACCTCTATTTGTTGAGATATAAGAGAGAGTTATGCTTATTTTGATTTTATCCTGTTGTTATAAAGGGATCCTCTGTGTCTGTCCCATGACTTTTTAAATTCAACAAGAGTCTCTCATGAGGGACCCTGTCAAAGGCTTTCTGAAAATCCAGATACACTATATCGACCAGCTCACTTTGTCTACTAGATTAGTAAGACTTCCTTGGCTAAAGCAATGTTGACTTTCTCCCAATAAACCATGACTATCTACATTTATTTTATTTATTTAACATTTTTTATATACCACTTTTCAAATTCTCAAAGCGGTTTACAGGGAACATAGATAACTTTGCATACATAGAATTACATGTTCAGTAATTTTTTTCTTTATAATGGTTTCTACCATTTTGCCTAGTACTGACGTCAGCCTTTTTAAAAATTGGCATTACAATGGCCATTTGCCAGTTTTCAGGTATTACAGATGATTTTAATGATAGTTCACAGATTACTAATAGTAGGTCTGCAATCTCCTATTTCAGTTCTTTCAACACCCTTGGATATTTACCATCCAGTCCAGGTGATTTGCTACTCTTCAGTTTATCGAATAGCTATAATGCATCTTCCCGGTGTATCGATATTTCTTTCAATTCTTCCATGGCATCACCTTTAAATACCATTTCAGTCATGGATAACTTCCCTACATCTTCTTCAGTAAAGACCGAAGCAAAGAATTCATGTGGACTCTCCACTATGGCCTTGTCCCCTCTTAGTGTCCCTTTTACCCCTCTATCATCTAATGGTCCAACTGGCTCTCTTACAGGTTTTTGCTACAAATGTACTTGAAAAAGTTTTTATTATGCGTTTTTGCTTCCACAGCAAGCTTCTTCTCAAATTCTCTCTTTGCCTGCCTTATCAATGCCTTGCATCTAACTTGCCAGTGCTTATGTTGTTTCCAGTTTTTGTCATTTGGCTCTTTTTTTCCATTTCCTGAAAGATGCTTTTTTGGCTACAAACAGCCTCTCTGACCTCACCTTTAAACCATGCTGGCAGTTTTTTGGACTTCCTTCCACTTTTCTTAAAGCATGAAATACAGCTGGGTTGGGCTTCCAAGATAGTATTTTTAAACAACTCCCATGCTTGATGTAAATCTTCAACCTTTACAGCTGCTCCTTTTTATTTTTTCTTAACTGTTTTCCTCATTTTATCATAGTCTCCCTTTTGAAAGTTAAAAGGTAGTACTGTGGCTTTCCTTGCCATCCCTCCTCCATTAATTAAATCAAACATGATCATGTTCTGATCGCTATTTCCAAGTGGCCCCAAAACTCTTATTTCTTGCACCAGATCTTGTGTTCCACTAAGGACTAGGTCCAAAATGGCTTCCCCTCTGGTTGGTTCATGAACCAGCTGCTCCAAGAAGCAGTCATTTATTTCATCTAGAAACTTTGGGGTCTATTCTGGGGCACAAATAGCACGGATGGACATCCTGTTGAGATGGCCATCCCCGCTATTTGTTCACCTTTCCCATCCCCGACTGAGCTCCCTGTACGAACAGGGAATTTGAACAGGGAAGCTAGACAGAGGTGGAAAGGGGTGGCAAGGAGATGGAGACAGGGCAAGTAGTGGGCGGTCTGTGGCCCTGGACGTACAAGGCCGATTCTGTCATCAGCCCTGTATGTCCAGAGCTGGTAGACAGGAACGTATTCCACCTCTGAGGTGGAATAAGTTCCCTAGATGGCAGAGTATGGCAGGCCAGAGCATGTCAAAGGGTGGAGGGGCACAGGAGATTCCCCACAACCTGACCCTGACCTTGGAAGGCCAGATTATGAGTTGGGCTGCTGGGAATGGGTTCAGTCGGTGGCTGCTGGGGATTGCGGCTCCTGAATGAAGCCATGGTGCCATGGCAACCGGACACCATGGCACCGCGGCTCCATTCAGGAACCTTGACTGAGTTAGCCGGGCAGAGGCCCGTACATGCATGATGAACGGAATTGGGTCCTGTCCTGCATATACAAGCCTAGACAGGATTCTGATCCCATGGGGGCCAGACATGCCCGGCAGGATCAGAATCCTGCCTACATCTGTGCATCTGGCTCTGACCGGATGCACAGAGGCCTGGACGTCCATCAGAATAGGCTTCCACATCTCCCTAGCATGTCCACTGACCTGGTCAACACCGGAGTAATTGAAATCACCCATTATTATTACTGCGCTGTAACTTTTGTTGGCTTCCCTGATTTCTTTGAGCATTTCATCATCCATTTGTTCATTCTGGCCAGGCGGTCGATAGTACACCCCCACTGCCATCGCCTTCCCCTTTTTACATGGAATTTCAATCCATAGAGATTCTACAGTGTATTTTGTTTCCTGCAAAACTTTAATCCTTTCTGACTCAATGCCCTCTCTAACATAGAGGGCAACCCCTCCACTAATTTGATCAGCTCTATCATTACGATATAGTTCGTACCCAGGTATCACAGTGTCACACTGGTTGTCCTCCTTCCACCATGTCTCTGATATTCCAATCATATCTAACCTCTCATTTAGTGCTATATATTCTAACTCTCCCATCTTATTTTTTAGACTTCTAGCATTTGCATACAAGCATTTTAGAGACTGTATTTTATTCATATTAATCTGGTTATCGGTAGGCAGGGGTAATTTTGAATATTTAAGCTCTGTCTGCTCTGTACTCAAGGGCATTTGGGCTACTTTTGTCTTTATTGGAAACTCTCTGCTGCTGTCTCCTAACTTCACCTTTTTGGTTGTATCCTTCAAGGATACATTGTTCTGAACCATGTGCTCTTGGGCGACAGTCAGCTCTCCCCTATTATCTAGTTTAAAAGCTGCTCTATCTCCTTTTTAAAGGTTAATGCCAGCAGCCTGGTTCCATCCCGGTTAAGGTGAAGCCCATCCCTTCGGAAGAGCCCCTTCTTTCCCCAGAATGTTGCCCAGTTCCTAACAAATCCAAAACCCTCATCCTTGCACCATCATCTCATCCACACATTGACACTCCGGAGCTCTGCCTCCTTTTTGGGTCCTGCACGAAAAGGGAAACATTTCAGAGAACATACTCTGGAAGTTCTGAATTAACACTTCCTACCTCCAGAGCCTCCCTTCCACACTTTCCTATGTCATTGGACCCTATATATGCACACACACGAAAATTCCCCCACAGAACATTGCTCGCACCGAAAAATGCCCACACAGAAAAATACGCACATAGAAAAATTCTCATATTTACAATACTATAAGTAATAAACTCTAAATTATGTATATGCTAGAAGTGAAAGTCAAGCATGCAGTATTCTTATTGACATAAATGAATTCTATGTTTTTAAAAGAAACTATAATAAACTGAAAGTTCGGTAAATTCAGCATTTAAAAGTATAAAGGTGAAGTTTTTAAATATGTTTAGAATTTACATATTTGAATGAGTGTTAGCATGGTAAATGGAGTGGAGGAGCAGCCTAGTGGTTAGAGCACTGGCTTTGGAAACCCAGAGACCAGGGTTCAATTCCCACTAGTACTCCTTGTGGCCTTGGGCAAGTCATTTAACCCTCCATTGCTCAGAAAAATCCAAGTTATCAATGTCCCTGTTTAATGTACATTTGCCAAGTTTAAGTTGCAATGTAAACCACTGACTGAAATGAAGCAGTAAAAAAAACTTAAATAAATAAAATAAATAAATGCAATATTATCAGAAAGATACAGGCTGAAAAGAGTTGAACAGTATTGCAAAAAGTATGCTTTACCCGAAGAAGTGCACCAGCACATTCGATACAAAAGAAGCTATAATGAGGAGGAATTGAATTATGACCATAAAGGCCACTTCAGCCTCGGTTAGTGTGTGTAAACGACATCACCTGTTTTGTTTACTGTTTGGAAGCAAACAGCGTATTTGATTAAATACTTTTATTAAACTTTTATTGAATTTGTGCGTTGGAGCATAGTAACATCTTTTCCTTGATGCGGTCAGAATGAGTCTCTTTTGGGGTGCAACTATACCTCTTTATATCAGCACATGGTACTGTGGCACACTCATACCTGCGCATGGATGACTAGCAGCTAGAGTAGGTACTTTTGCAGCAAACAGTTTGTTTTTCCTTCTGAATAATGTTTGTTAATAAAAAAACTGTTCACTTTTATTTCCTGTGTTTTCCTTTACAAACATTTACACTCAAGAGTATTAAAGCCCTTGTCATACACAGCAATGAATTAATATACTTATAACATAGCAAAATAATTGAATTATACTTGATAAAATCACAACACTAATTGTTGCATATGAATATGAAATATTTTAATCATAAGATGTCACACAAGACATGACATCCACAACATCTAACAAGTCTATCACTCTTCTTAAAATGTATATAGCCAAATGTAGATAGCTCAACCTGTATATATTGCACCCCAAATCAATTTTTACCTACCTACACACAGGGGCGGCCCAAGGGGGGTGCGGGGCCATGTGCGGAGACTTGGTGCGGGGCCTCATTTGCATAAGGGAACTAATTTGCATAAATATTTGCATAATGTTACCTTACACTAACTTTTAGTAAACATGCCTCTTAATGAGTGTATGGATAAAGAAAGACTAAAAGATTTCTACATTACTATAATCCAGTGCCAACTGCCAGGCACATTAGGACCTACTACAAACACTGCCCATTTAGAACCCATAGCAAACCTGCCGTATCCTAACAGCACTACCAGGACTCACAAAGCATAAGACCCTACCTATCAAAAGGCAACACTACAAATATTAAACCAATACACTTCAGAGAATAACAATACATGACCTACTGGGGAAAGAGAACAAGTGGCAATGTCAAATAGGAATTATATAAACAGAATACCTCAGCTCAGTTACACATGCAGAACATAGACCATCACCAAACAAGTAATCACAATTTAGAAACAGGAAGACAATAATTAAACTGGGAACCCCAAAAGCCCAACAACACTGTAGAAATAAAACTATAAATTAATTTCCTCTTGTACTAAACAAAGCGCAGACGTTAATGATGCACAATTCCTAGAGCTGGCATATTTCAGTTAATAAATTCAATAAAGAGATATTTTTCTACCTTTTGTGCATTTTTTTTCAGGTGCAATTGCTCCAGCCACTTTCTTCTGGTTTCTTTGTGTCTTCTGCTAACTCTCCATCGCCTGCTGTCCATTTGTCCTTTCTTCACGCTTCTAAGTTTTTTTCCATTCTCTCTCTACATCTGCTTTAACATACTAATCTTTCTCCTTTTGCTCTTTCCTCATTCCTATTTCATCCACTCAAATTTTACCCCTCCATCCTCAATCCCCACTTACTCTCCCAATATCCAGCCAATTGTAGATTTGTCTTCCCTCCCACACAAAATATTTTTTCACTCTCCCAGCTCTATCCCATTCTAATCCTCCCCCAACATCAGCTCCCTTCTGGTTCCAGCCCCACCCAGCATCCGCTCCCTTCTAGTCCACGCATCAGCCCATTTCCAGTCCTAGCCCCCCATAAGCCCATTTCTAGTCCTATCCTAGCCCCACCATCAGCCCATTTCCAGTCCTAGCTCCCCCATCTGAGTCCCTACATCAGCTCATTTCCAATCCCAGCCTCCCATCAGCCCATTTCTACTCCTTTCCTAGCCCCACCATCAGCCCATGTCAAATCCTAGCTCCCCTCCATTCAGCCCATTTCCAATCCAAGCCCCCCATGATCCTACTTCCAGTTCTAACCCCTCCATGAGTCCATTTCAATCCAAGCCCCCCCAACAGCCCATTTCCAGTCCTATCCTAGCCCTCCATCAGCCCATTTCCTGTCCTAGCCCCCCTCACTCAGCCCATTACCAGTCCTAGCCCCCCATAGCCCATTACGTCCTAAGCCCCCCCTAACCCATTACCAGTCCTAAGCCCCCCATCACCCCATTTTGTCTTAGCCCCCCCATAGCCCATTACCATTCCTAACCCCCATCAGCCCATTTCCAGTCATAGCCTCCCCACAGCCCATTCCAGTCCTAACCCGCCCATTAGCCCATTTCCAGTCCTAGCCCCCCCATAGCCCATTACAAGTCCTAACCCCCCCATCAGCCCATTTCCAGTCTTAGCAAGCCCATAGCCCATTACCAGTCCTAACCCCCCAATCAGCACATTTCCAGTCCTAGCCCCCCTATAGCCCATTACCAGTCCTACCCCCCATCAGCCCATTTCTAAGCCCCCCCATAGCCCATTACCAGTCCTAACCCCCTCCCCCCATCAGCCCACTTCCAGTCTTAGTCCCCCCATAGCTCATTAGTAGTCCTAACCCCCCATAGCCCATTACCAGTCCTAACCCCCTCCCCCATCAGCCCACTTCCAGTCTTAGTCCCCCCCATAGCTCATTAGTAGTCCTAACCCCCCATAGCCCATTACCAGTCCTAACCTCCTCCCCCATCAGCCCACTTCCAGTCTTAGTCCCCCCCATAGCTCATTAGTAGTCCTAACCCCCCCATAGCCCATTACCAGTCCTAACCCCCTCCCCCCACCAGCCCAGATAGATTAAAAAAAAATACCGGCTGCTGCTGCTGCTGCCGTGGCAGCGGCAGAATCAAACGTCCACGCCGCGGGGCCCCGACTGCCTGGCAGAACCTCCCTCGAGCATCAGCTCCCGAGTCCCTCCCAAAGCGCGGACTTTCAGAGCCGCAAGAGTTTCCCTTTCTTCTCGCGGCTCTGTTAATCTCGCCGGGGCTGATGGGATTTCCCATCAGCCCCGGAGGGATTAACAGAGCCGCGAGAGGTCAGAGAAGCTCTCGCGGCTCTGAAAGCCCGCGCTTTGGTAGAGATTCGGGAGCTGATGCTCGAGGGAGGTTCTGCCGAGCAGTCGGGGCCCCGTGGCATGGACGTTTGATTCTGCCGCTGCCACGGCGGCAGCAGCAGCAGCAGCCGGTTTTTTAAAAAAATCTACTTGGGCTAATGAATGTTTTTTGCGCGGGGCCCCCTGAAACGCGGAGCCCTGTGCAAAAAACATTCTTGCTCATGGACGGGCCGGCCCTGCCTACACACTCACGAACACTACCTTCACAGCCACTGCATGCCGACACCCCCGCACAACCCTACTTGAGTGGTTTGCAGTGAAATCCGCTTTGATTCAAGGATAAAGTGGGATATAAATACTATAAAATAAATAATTAAAATAAAAAGAAATATCAATAACAATATAAAATATAGGTAATACCTATTCATTCTCATAAACGGGAGATGAATGGTTATCTACAATTATAAATATCTATGGTACTTGAAACTGCGCATACATCTTCACCTTTATGTGAAAATGACCATATACGCATATTTTTCTATGTGGGCATTTTTCCATGTGAGCAATTTTCCGTGTGTGCATTTATGACAGTGGGTCTTTTTCTGTCCACGATTTTTGTGTAGGCTTTTTTCATGTGCGTTTTTTTCCGGTTAGGGAAACAATCTTGTCCGTCTTTACAGTCGGCTGCTGATCACCCACTTCAGTCTCAGAACTGGAAAAAAAGTACCGATGATTATAATTAAGGAGAAAAGTGTATTTCCAACATTTTCTCGAGTATGATAGTCCAAAACATGTGTTTGTGAAATGAAAATTGTGGGTGAAAGATTGAATGGTTGAAGCTTTATAAAGACAGCTCTCGCTCAGTGCCCAGATTATCTCACACACGTGCTCCGAGGCAGATGTAAAGGTCGGTATGCACACATCCATTGCAGCTCTGCCCAAGGGGAACCATCCGTCAGTGTCATCTTGCAGTATGCCCAATATTTACAGTCATGGACCAGCACATTCGTTTCTAAGACCCATGTGCTGTACATAAAACATACTTTGCTCTTCCGGTGATGCGGTGAGCCGGAGCAGACGCATGCTGCTCGGGCTCTGGGCCCCTTCACCCCTCCGCCAAAGATTTATGCAGTGATCGGGGCTGCATTCGGGGTTCTTCGCCCCCCCCCGGCTCCCCCACAAGAACCGCTATTGGGGCTGGTGCCCCGGAGCCCTCCGTTCCCCCCCCCCGACGAGATGATCCTTGGAGGCGGCCTGGACTTCGGCGGCAGACGCCGCGCGGGGAGTACAGCTGCAGTGTGAGGTGAGGCGGTGCGGGGCTGACTCCAGCGGCGGTCGGAGCGGGGCTCTGCGGCGGCGGCGGCCCTCGGACTGCGGCATCCTGTCCCCCCCCCCCGCATGTATCTATTAAGCGGGCCCTGCGAGGGGGGCCAACACGGCAGCTGCTGAGGGGACCGGGGGCTGTTGCAGGGCCTGGATCGGGGTCGCCACTCGCCTTCCCGCCCCTCTGAGAGCTCCTCGAGGGCCGAGCAGCCCACCAGAAGATCGGGGCACCCACTAGAGGGCCCGTGGGCCGGGTGCATTCATCTTTTCTTCACCACGTGGAGTTCGAGCTGCACCCCCCACGCCTCTGGCCTTTGATGGATGCCCTGTTGCTACTGCGCCTTCAGCTCGCGACGGCCTGTGCCCCGCACTCTGGGCCCTCCCCCCGGTACACCGGTCTCTGAGACCTGAGCCTCCAGTCCGACAAGTCAGAGCCTGTGACCTGCGTCCTCCTCTCAGCACTCCAGAGCCTGTGACCTGCGCCCTGCCCTTGGCTCTTGGAGGCTTACGACCGCTCTCTACATCTGGCACCCGAGAGTTGGGGACTCCTCCCTTGCTCCCGACACCTCGACGCCTGTGACACGGGCTCCCCCCCCTTTTTTCTAGCGCATAGCGGCCCGAGACCTGCACTCTTTCTCCTGCGCACGGGGAGACTTGGGCGTACCAGAGGCCTCGGAGATGGCGGCGAAGGGAGGCCGTCGGGTGGAGAAGGAGAAGACCCCCCTACCGCCAAGGGGGGGGGAACAGTCCTCGCCGCTGAAGGGAGAGGCCAGGGCCGCAGCGGGGATGGTGGACGAAATCTCCCTGGCCGTGGCGGGGGTGCTGTCCGCGCAATTCGACGACCTGCGGGGCCGCATGGACCTCATCCAAACTTCAGTGGAGGCCTTGGGCGGCCGATTGCAGGAGGCGGAACACCGGATAGAGCGGTCAGAAGAGCATGTGCTGGAGCTGCAACAGGAGATGGCCCGGATGAAAAAGTTACTCCAGGGGCAGGAGGCCAAGCTGGACGACCTTGAAAATAGGTCCCGCCGGAATAATCTGAGATTTCTTGGAGTTCCGGAAGTTATAGAGGACCGGGACCTACAATCCTACGTAGAGGACCTGGTGAAACAAATTCTGGCGAACGACCCCCGAGGGCACCTTAGTCCAAATTGAGAGGGCACACCGGGTCGGGCCTAGGAGAAACAGTGATGGCCGACCTAGAGTGGTTCTAGCACGGTTCCTGCGATTCCAACAGAAGGAGGCAGTCCTACGGGCCGCGCGAAAGAAAGGGACTATTCAAAAAGACAATGCCAGGCTACGTGTCGTTCAGGATTACTCAGCGGCTCTGGGCCAGCGGCGACGAGAGTATGGACCTTTGTGCCAGGTTCTGATAGACAATAATATCAAATTTATTGTGCAATACCCTGCCCAGCTGATCTTCACTCATGGGGGGACTCGTCGGTCCTTTGACTCCGCGACAGCAGCAACGCCCTACGTGGAGGAGATACGGCGGAGGGCTGCAGTGGCAGCCGAGACCTGAGGTCCGGAGGGGAGGACTACTGATGTGCGGAACAAGCCCGGAGTTTCCATTATGGACTTTAAAGTGATGGTGATGGTAACTGGGGTGGGGGAGGGTGGAGGATGGGGCCTGCTCAAACTATTGCTAAGTGGGGGGTTGGCTGTGTTCCAGAGGCGTGGGGGGCGGGTGGGGGATGGCCCGAGTATTTGGGGGTGGCTCGCCGGGGGGCGAGTGGGGAGGAGGAGTGGAGATGGGGGGGAGAGCTCCTAGGGGATCCCCCCGGACGCTTTGTAGCAGGGCTGGTACAATGGAGGGGTGAGGGGGTTCCTTACGCATCTAGGAACACTTAGAGAAGGGGAGGAGGATGGTAGATGGGACGAGGGTTTGGAGTGGGGAGGAGAGGGGGAGGGGGTGGGCGGGTGGGAGGGGGGGAAGGGATGGGAGGGAGGGGGGGTGGGGACGGGTGGGCAGGAGAGGGAGGGAGGGGGAGGGGGTGTAGGAGGTGAGCAGTATTTTCAGGGATTAATGGAGGGGTGGACGACAGGAGGGATTTTCCTGGTGAAGAAGAGGGGAGGACCTCAGGCTGGGGGGGTCCCTTCCTCAGAAAAGGTATGGTTTATGCTGTATTATAATAAGCCTACTTTTGTGTTACATGCCGCTTAAGATAATTTCTTGGAATGTATGTGGTCTGGGTAGCCCCATTAAACGGGCTAAGTTCCTGCCGGCTCTAGCACGGCAGAAGGCGGACATCTCAAAGCTCCAGAAAACCCACCAGACTGCTGAAGAAACACCGAAAATTATGCCGGGAGTGGGTGGGACAGGTCTGGGGGGCTCCAGCTCAGGGGAAGAAGGGGGGAGTAGTCTTCCTGATTCATAAAAGGGTGAGGCTGGAGGTTGTCCGGGATTTCGTAGACCCGACTGGCAGATTTGTCTTGGTGCAGGGAGTCCTTGAGGGGAGGCCTGTCATCCTGGGCAACCTGTATTGTCCAAATGTACTTGATTTGCCCCTCTTTGCCCGCTTTGCCTCCAAGATTGAGACATTGCCGGATTCCCCCTGATTTTGGGGGGAGACTTTAATGGGGTCATGGATGTCGACCTTGATACTTCCAAGGGGGGGGGAGCAGAGAGACAGAACTGCGACGGTTTCGGGCCTTGCGACGTTTATGCTCTCGACTGGGCTTGGTGGACCCCTGGCGGCTGCTTCACCCGACCGAACGGGATTATACGCATATATCCCGGGCTCATGGCACTAGTGCCCGTATAGATTACCTGATGATTTCTACAGGCCTGTTCGTTAAAGTGGCGGATGCTCAGATAGGGCCTTTGGAGATATCTGACCATGCTTTCGTTTGGCTCGACGTCCATTGGACTGGGACCTCTCCCCGGCCCCCGACGTGGCGATTCCCGCTCGAACTATATAGGGACGCGCAATTTCGTTCCTTTCTTCAACAACGCTGGCAGGAATTTGAAGCTGATCATAGGGGTCACCAGGATAACCCCGAACTGCTCTGGGAAACTGCAAAGGTGGTTCTGCGGGGGGACATAATAGGGTTCCTTGCCCGGAAGAGAAGACTGAGGGCCGAACCAATGTTCCCTCTAATTTTCTGTAGGCTGTGTGCGCATAAAATATCAGCTGTGCAGCTTTTGAAGGAAAGTTAAATTTTTGTGCGCCACATAACGACACTCAGAGTTATATACTTTAAAATTTGACTACACGTCAGAATACAGTATGTACACCACATTGATTGCACTAGAAAATATTGTAGAACTTGTGAAAACCATAAATACACAACAACTTTTCAATTTCAAGAACGTCTGTGTTGTTTTCTATCAGAATCAGAACCGTAATTTTTGTGCGCTCTGTTGTAAAGTATGTGCGCTCACTCGGCAAGGTGTGTGCGCGCGCACACGCGCACAGCTTAGAGGGAACAGTGGGCCGAACGTATTATTGGTTTAGAGAAGTTGGTGACGCGGTTACGGCGGCAAGGGGCTCAAAACCCGACAGCAGGGCTTAAAAAGCAGCTGTGGGACTCTCAAATGGAATTAAATGAACTTCTGCACCAGCGGGCAAAGAAATCTGTGTTATACTATCGGTACCAACTTTATCGTTATGGGGATAAGCCCGGGAAACTATTGGCTAGATGCCTTCGGGGACCTAGGGGCTCCAAACTGGTGCCGGGTTTGCGAGATGATTCGGGGGTGTTACACCGGGAGAACTCGGAGATTGTGCGAGTTTTTTCGTTCCTTTTTCCAGACCCTTTATACTGCGGAGTCGCCTTCCCGTACGCAGATGGAGGAGTATGTGGGGGCCTTGGAGTTACCGCGCGCTTTGACCGCGGAGCAAAGAGCGCAGTTGGAGCGGCCGATAACTGCGGCTGAGCTGCAGGGGGCTATTTCTAAGGCCAGCTGTTATAAATCCCCAGGATCCGACGGGCTTGGTGCGGAATTTTACAAAATCCTTAACGATTTGATTTCCCCAACGCTGGCTGCCGTGCATACTCAGAGGGCGCAGCAGGGCTACTTTCGGTGGGGGGATAATCATGCCCATATTGTCCTTATTCCTAAACCGGCGAAGGATCCCCTCTCAGCGACTTCGTATCGTCCTATCTCACTACTTAATTTTGACCTTAAATTGATGGCCAAGGTTTTGGCAGACCGCCTGGCGGAGTTTCTGGGGCTGTTGGTACATGATTGTCAGGTTCGTTTTGTGAAGGGGCGATACGCAGTCCGCAGTCTACGCAAAATTGTGGCGTCCTTGGAGTGGGTCCAGCATAGACAGTTGCCCTCATTGCTTGTTAGTTTTGATGCGGAAAAGGCCTTCGATCGAGTGGACTGGCAATATCTGCAGTACATCCTTCCGCGCTATGGTCTCGGGCCTTTATTTTGTAGTATGGTTGCGAGCCTGTATGCCGATCCGACGGCGGCGATACTTTGTAATGGGGTGGTATCAGAGAGGTTTACTTTGCAGAGGGGGACTCGTCAGGGCTGTCCCCTCTCTCCTCTCCTTTTTGTCCTGTCCTTGGATCCTCTCCTGCGGAGAGTGGCGGGAATGCGTTCCATAAGGGGGGTGAGAATGGGTGCTCACGAATTTAAGCTATCTGCCTTTGCTGATGACCTGTTGGTACATTTACTTTCGCCAACAGACTCCTTGCCGCTTCTTCTAGACGAGCTCCGAACCTTTGGACAATTTGCGGGGCTACGTATTAACAGGGACAAATCTGAGGCCATGGACGTGTTGGGGAGCCTTCGGGGTAGTTGGCCGGGGGGCTTCCCTCTTCGATGGGCCGGGGATCAATTTGTATATTTGGGGATTGTATTGCCTTGCCATCCCGGATGATTGTATAGGTGCAACCTGCAGCGAATGCTGACCAAGGTGCGAACCCAGGTGCAGGCCTGGCAGCCTCTCCCCTTGTCCCTATTGGGAAGGATTGCGGCGATTAAACTGGTGCTCTTGCCCCGGATCTTGTACTGGTTGCAGACCCTCCCTGTTTGGCTCCTCTGGAGGGATGCCCGGCGTTTTGAGGTGGAATTTCGGGGCCTCCTCTGGGGGGGGGGGCGAGAGCTCGTGTCCCCTACAGTTGGCTGGTGGGGAGGATGCGCAATGGGGGGTGGGGGCTCCCGGATCTCGGTGCTTATGCTTTGGCCTGCCAGGCGCGCCATTTAGGGGACTGGCTAGGTGACACTGACCTTTATACGCCCACGGCCTTGGAGGAGGAATATGTGGCGCCCCACTCTTTGCGGGCCCTCTTGCACCTGGAGGTTGGCCAGTGGGCCCACCCACTTAGCTGAGAGTGTGTTGCTGCTCCCGGTCTGTAAGACCTGGCGGCAGTTGAACACCTATTGGGGCCGTAATTGGAAGGCGTCAAGTTGGCTGCCCCTTCGGGGCAATGCCAACTTTACCCCGGGGACGGAGACCGCGGCCTTTCATTTTTGGGGGGAGAAGGGGGTCCATAGTGTGGGGAACGTGGTGGACTTGACCGGGAGGACCAAACCCTTTCCTGTGCTTTCCCGCGAGTTTGACTTGCGGCACCATCATTTCTTTGCATATATGCAGGTGGCCCATTATGTGGCCTCCCTCCCAGGAGAGGAGTTACATGGCGACCGCTCGGTCCAGCTTATGGGGTTTTTTGGCCTGGACAACACGGCACGACCGTCGATCCGGGGTTTTCACCTCCGGTTGGAGCAGCTTCGCCAACGCCCAGACTATTGCAGAGTAGAACAGGCTTGGGGGGCAGAAATGGGGCGGGAAATCCCCCGGGGCACTATTTTGGCGGCCCTACGGCGCGCGGTGAGCCTGGTGGAGGGGGCTCGTTGGCGGGAAATACAATTTAAATGTCTCACCAGGATCCACTTCTCGCCGCGGAGGGCCCTTCGTTGCCACCTGACTGTGGATGGCAGTTGTCCGCGGTGTGCGGCGCCCATGGCGACCTTGTTACACATGTGGTGGGGATGCCGCAGGCTTCGCCCTTATTGGCGGAGGATTGCCCTGTACATGGCCAATCTGCTGGGACCACCTATTCCGTGGGATGCAGCCTTGGTGGTCTTGGATGTTCTGGCCCTTGCCTCTCCGAGGGGGAAGTGGGGTCGCTGGCTGGTGCGTAAGGCCTGTCTGGTGGGTAAGGGACCTTTGCTGAGGCGATGGAGGGAGACCCGCCCTCCCTCTTTTTGGGAGTGGCGGAACTCTTTCCATCAGCTTATGCTCCTGGAGTGTAGGGCTGCCCGGGGCCATGTCCAGCGATGGTCCGCCTTCTTGCTAATTTGGGATCCATACATTCAAAATCTGAGTGCCCGGACCCGTAACACGGTCTTGCAGTTGGGTTGTTAACACCCTTATCTACTGTTTTGTTATTCGGGGTAAATGTGGAACCTTCAGATGGTCCTGCGTGGCTCTGACATATGTGGGGGGGGGGGGAGGTGGGGGGGGAGGGGGAGGGGGTAGGGGGGAAGGGGGCGAGGGTTATTACATTTTGAAAAATCCATGTAACCGTCAATGGGTATTGCTCCTGGGGATAAGAGCTAACCCCAGAGAGTGGTGATTTTCTGTGTGTCTTGTACCTGTTGTTTATTGTTGATGGTTCTAAATAAAGTTTTGGAAAAAAAAAACATACTTTGCAGAGGAAAAATGCTTTATAAATATACCCCCCCTCTCTCCCATAAATTACACCTGCTTTTATATGAGCCGAGACATCCTGGGCTCCATTTTAGAATATATCCTTAAATACCACAATTTCCTAATTGCCCCTAATCCAGCTGCCCCATGCCCTGCGAGATTAACACTCTAGGAACCATGGGCCCGATATTCGAAGGCCTTTACATGGGTAACTTCCTTGGTTACCCATGTAAAGGCTTTAACCGGGATTTTTGAAGGGCACCTACACGGGTAGTGCCCTTCAAAAATCCCGGCTAAATCCCTAACGCGCCCCAATGCTATCCGCATAGCATCGGAGAATGTTAGGGGTGGAGGGGGGGCAGAGGAAGGGGCTACATGGGTAGCAGCGATTTTCATTGCTAGCCGTGTAGCCCTCTGCGCCTTAAAGATAGGCGAGGAAAAACCTCGCTTATCTTTAAGATGCAGAGGCTATGCAGGTAGTAACGAAAATCACCTCTACTCATGTAGCTTCTGCAGCTGCCAGGGTGTCTGGGCTAAACCGGATATTCACTTCTGCCGGCATGAAAGTGAATATCCGGGTTAGAGGAGTCAGCAGGCAGGCTATGTGTTGCTGCGGCGTAAAGCCTGCCCAACTCAGTTTCAGGCCCCATGGGAATAATGTTCCAGGCTCTGTGGGATTAATATTCTAGGAACTGCGGGATTACCTACTAACTCAACACCAACCATAATTCTACATCAAACTGAACTCTGATCATACTGTTATACTGCTGTCTTTCAAATATTCCAGTGTAATTCAACTACACAACTAAATTGCTATGTAACTGTATTATATCAAATTCTAGCTGGACCTCTGTAATTTACCAAGATCATCTTCTAATCTATCACACCTCCTCAGTATTATACCACCCCAACCTATCCCCCGACACTAGTGTCCATTCCATTACAACTCTTGACCCCCTATGACCTCCTACAGCTATCCACTCAAGGCTACACTACATCCCACCATCCTACCATTAAGTCAACATGGCCACCTACCAACCCTGGTTCCTGACTTTCAACTCACACATCCTAATCTCAATCCTAATTTTAGCCCTACTTACTAATGTGCTTCAGGTAAAACATAACATACGAATACCAATAATTCACTCTTACCGACACCTACCCACCCCTAACCATTCAACACCCCCCCATATCTACATTCAACACACACACCGGAAATGTAGACTAACCAGGTTATCCATCCTCCCCACTGCATCCGCATCCCCCCACCTGCACCTAAATCTAATTACCCCCCTTCTCAACTGTGCCTTAATTAACATCTTCTCGGCTCGGAACAAGATCCCTATGCTTGCCGATCTAATATTTGATTTCGATCTAGACATACTTTGTCTCACAGAAACATGGTTCCAAGATACAGATTCGGTACTTATGAATCAGCTATGCCCTTCTACCCACACTATCCACAGCTGTAATCGTACCTCTAGCAGAGGGGGAGGTGTATCCTTAATCTCCAAACACGAACTGAACCTCTCCATCACCCAAACCACTTCCACTCTGGGAATGGACTCCCTTACAGTGTCCAATAACGCCCTCTCACTATGCCTAATATAACGGGCTCCACAATCAGAGGCTCAAGACCTCTCATCGATCCTTGACATGGCATGCACTAACAAAGCACCATCCCACCCCCTCATACTCTTAGGTGATTTTAACCTCTCCTCAACCTCTCAGAACAGGCCTCCTCCTTCTTAGAAGCTATGAATGCACTACAATTCTCCCAAACTCTAAAAACACCAACTCACGCCAAAGGTAATACACTTGACCTAATTTTCTTGCCTCAGTCTAACACACCAAATACTCAACACTCTTACTCTATCCTCCCAGTACCATGATCTGATCACTCACTGATCCTCTTCTCCATTCCCAGCAGATACACCCAAACCCAGTCACCTACACCAATTCAAAAGATGACCTGAAAATTCAAGCAATTTGACCCCAACTTATTCCTCAATCAGGTCAGCTCCAACTTAGACATTCTTAACCCTGGGAGTACCGATGGGGTCAAAAGTGACCCCAATGCAAGTTTCACAACGCGTATCTCGGAAACTAGTTATTCAAGAATGCAATCTTTTTATGACTTTTCACATGTCAATATTCTCTTTATATTGCGCCATGAGAGGAATAATTTTCATCTGCTAGGTGACGCTAGTGATGAATTGCAACACAGAGTACCAGTGGGGTCATTTTTGACCCCAGTTGCTTACGTCCTGTTTGGATCGTGATACAATTTGCAGTTTTGTGAATTTTTTGATCTGACAAAGGTATTTATCATTAATTATGTATCATGTATTTTTTGTACTCTTATTTTATGAAAATTGCACATTTTCTGTAATTGATATCATATGTTCTCTCATTATTTCTGATGAAATCTAAAGGCTTTCAGCTTGTTCATCATGATTATTGTACACCTATAGTAAAACTGTTTTGTGTTTTATTCAACTTTATTTTTGTTTATTTATTTTAGGTTATTGTTTATGATGTCAAACGAAAGTATTCAGCTGCCCAAGTAAGAGAAATATTGCAACGAGATGCTGACAGTGACGACTCAGAGTCGTCTGATGATGCAGCATATTCAGCAAGCGAAGAAGCATGTCAGCCAAGTTTGGGCGATAAATCTGATGATGACAGTCATGATTCAGATGGCGACAGCAGTTGGTCGCCAAGTGAATGTGAGACTGATGTTGAGCCGGTAACATCGCCTGCAGCAAAGAGTCAAGTTACAGGTCAAGGCAAAGGTTGAGCCTGTGCTGGACGGGGAAGAAGGCAGGAGTCCTCGGTGTCAGTATCATCTGTGAGGAATCTTAGTTGTGGTCATAGAGGAGCTAAGAGGTCATCAACTATAAGCACAAATGTTGCCATTGAAGCCTATGTATCTAAGGATGCCACATCATGGAACAGGAAACCTATAAAGCAAGCTGCTGGAAGATACGCCAGAGCTAATGTCATGCCCGTACAACAAGATCCTACAAGGTATGCTGTACGAAATGTTGATGGCCCTCTCGCAGCATTCCACTGAATGACTGAATGCTGCGAGAGGGCCATCAACATTTCGTACAGCATACCTTGTAGGATCTTGTTGTACGGGCATGACATTAGCTCTGGCGTATCTTCCAGCAGCTTGCTTTATAGGTTTCCTGTTCCATGATGTGGCATCCTTAGATACATAGGCTTCAATGGCAACATTTGTGCTTATAGTTGATGAGGAAGAACTTATTGAACGAAATCATGATGTGGATGAGCAAACAAGGAAGACACATTTATGACGACACCTAGAAAGATTTGACAGACGGAAAATTTCAACGTTTTCTTGGATTTCTGATCCTCTCAGGTGTGTACAAGTCACGAAATGAATCCATAGTTCAGTTGTGGAACCTTGAAGATGGTCATTCTGTTTTCGGCAAAAATATGGCCCTTAACCGTTTTCAGCAAATTTCTTGTGCTCTCAGATTTGATGATGCAACCAACAGATGTGAACAACGAGACGTGGATAAGCTTGCTCCAATCAGACATGTTTTTGATACCTGGGAAGCAACTCTAAGTGACGCCTTTGTTCCTGGTGAAAACGTTACCGTGGATGAGCAACTGCTTACATTTCGTGGCCGTGTTCCATTCAGACAATATATTCCCAGCAAACCTGAGAAATATGGCATAAAGCTATGGATGTTGTGTGACAGTGCAATGTCATATGTGCTGCGTCTTCAAGTATATACAGGAAGGGAACTCAGACAAAACAGGGAACAGAATCAGGGTGAAAGGGTTGTGCTGCAACTCACTGAAGGATTGACGCGATCTGGCAGAAATGTTACTGTTGACAATTTCTTCTGCAGTTTATCCCTGTCACGGAAATTGCTAGAAAAACAAATGACACTTTTGGGGACAATTCGAAAGAACAGAAAAGAATTACCTCCAGAATTTGTAACAGCAAAGGGCCGAGAGGTATTCATTTCACTGTTTGCCTTTCGCGATGACGCCACTCTGGTTTCCTATTGCCCGAAGAAAGAAAAAGTGGTTGTTCTTCTGAGCAGTTTGCATGATCAAGAGGAAGTAGATAACACACGTCCAGACAAAAAAACCACGCATGATCTTGGACTATAATTCTAGTAAAGGTGAAGTAGATACAGCAGATCAAATGTTGCGCACGTATACCACAAAAAGAATGACAAGACGCTTGCCAGTGACAATCTTCTACAACATGTTGGACATCAGTGCTTTGAATGCCTTTATTGTTTGGATGTCACTAAATCCAGAATGGCAGTCCAAGTCAAAGCACAGACGTCGTCTATTCCTCTTGGAATTAGGAAAGCAGCTGCTTCAGAGTAATTGCAGTGAGACTTCTTCCAGCATTGAAGAAGCCACTGATGCTGTTTGCAATGTTGGGATCCCAAAGAAAAGGGCAAGGTGCCACTGCTGTTCCAGAGAAAAAGACAAGAAAAGCAACATAGTTTGCACCTCCTGCAAGCGCAATGTTTGCAAAGAACATTCAGAAATTGTCTGTGTCTCATGCAAATGACTGTAGTACTTTACTGTGTTCTTCAAGTGCATGCAAAAACTGCTTTCATGGCAACTCTTCTTCATGTAATTTTATGATAAAGCATTAAATTTCAAAACATTTAACCTTCATATAATAAATAATTAATTCGGAATAATATTTTGTCTGTTTAGTTAAAACTTTTCATGGTTAACAATTAAAATTCATCGTGGGGTCATTTATGACCCCAACGGTATTCAGTGTGTGCAAAAAATCTGAGTAATTCCAGGGTTAACAGTAACCACTCGGATCTCACTGCCCAAATCAAAGGATGGAACGAAATCATGGCAGCTGCAGCTCAAGCACCACCAAAACTCTCGATTAACAACCACCACAAACGAACACCATGGTTCTCAGCATCTCTACACAACATGAAGAAGGACCTAAGATGGTTAGAATGTAGCTGGAGATGTTCAAGAGACCCAGAGCTTCACAACTTGTACTCATACAATCTCCAAGCCTATCGCACTGAAACTCTAAAACATAAAAGAAACTACAGTGAAATCATCTTCATGCACTCAATAAATAAACCCAGGGAACTATTTTCAATAGCTAAATCCCTCCTAAACCAACCAAACAGTTGGCTGAGGATAAAATAACCCCACAGACTATGACTGACCACCTTTTCTCTAAATTCCTCACATCCCATCCACCATATCCCCAACACGTCGCTCACTCACCCACCAATGCTACTCCTAAAACAACCTGGGAAACGTTCGATCTGCCTTCCCTAGACAACATAATAACTATCATAGCAAACCTCAACACCTCTACATCAGCACTAGACCCCTGCCCAGTCTCATGGGTAAAACTACCAAAGAAACTCTTGCTCCATACATATGTAACATAGTACAAGCCTCCCTCCGCACTGGGATCATGCCAGCCCCCCTGAAAATAACCTCAATCTGACCCATACTAAAAGGATCCAAGCTTGACCCTTCTATCCCCACATCATACAGACCAATATCAAACATCCCCTTATCTGTGAAGATAACAGAAAAGATTGTCCAAATCTAACTCCAAAACTACATTGATGACCACACACCCCTTGACCCTTATCAAAATTCCATACATCCAAACCCCCACACAAGGATGCCTCCTAATTTTTCTAGAAATAACTTCAGCCTATTACTACTACTACTACTATTTAGCACTTACAGAGCGCCACGCACGCAGCGCTGAACAGCTGACCTACAGGAGGCAGCCAGTAAACAAGAGACAGTCCCTGCCCGTCAGAGTCGAGCTCATCGGAGCTTACAATCTAGTCAGAACATAAAGAACATTGGTTGGTTTAGTGCAAGGTGTGGTGTGGTTTATATAGCTTAGTCATGAGAGTTGACGGGGGTTTAAGATAAAGTAAGGATAGAGGTCAGGATCTGAAAGCGATGGTGAAGAGGTGGGTCTTCAACCTGGATTTGAAGAGGGCCAGGGAGGGTGCCTGGCATACAGATACAGGCAGGTTGTTCCAGGCGTGAGGCGCAGCAAGGTTAAAGGAGCGAAGTCGAGAGTATGGGTAAAAGGCATAGATAAAAGTAATTTTCTAGCGGAGCACAGGTTCCGGGAGGGAATGTAGGGAGAGATGAGAGGTATTGAGGGGCCGTGGAGTGAAAGCATTTATAGGTCAGGAGGAGAAGTTTGAACTGGATGCGGAACTGGACAGGGAGCCAGTGAAGTGACTTGAGAAGAGGCGTAATGTGGGCATGGAGAAGGCTGGCAGAGGATTAGTCGAGCAGCGTGATTTTGTATAGATTAAAGGGGAAGGAGATGGCTGACAGAGAGACCAATAAGGAGTAGGTTGCAATAATCGAGACGAGAGGAGACCAAGGAGTGGACAAGTGTCTTGGTGGTGTGTTCAGACAGGAAGGGGCGGATTTTGCCAATGTTGTAGAGGAAGAAGCGGCAGGTCTTGGCTACAAGCTGGATATGAGCGGAGAAGGAAAGAGAGGTGTCAAAGGTAACCCCTAGGTTGCGGGCCGAGGGAACAGGAAGGACAGTAGCTCCGTCCACAAGGACTGAGAAAGGGGGAAGAGGAGGGGAGGAGTTGGGGGGAAAGACAAGGAGTTCAGTCTTGGCCATGTTCAATTTCAATTGGCGATGAGACATCCAGGCAGCGATGTCAGAGAGGCAGGCAGAGATCTTGGACTGGGTTGCTGGAGAAATATCAGGTGTAGAGAGGTAGATTTGGGAGTCATCGGCATAAAGATGGTACTGAAAGCCATGGGAGGAGATAAGCATGCCAAGGTCTTGGGTGTAGAGAGAGAAAAGGAGGGGGCCCAAGATGGATCCCTGGGGCACACCTACGTGGAGCAGGGAAGGGGAGGAGGAGGAGCTGCCAGAGCATACACTGAATGAGCGATGGGAGAGGTAGGAGGAGAACCAGGAAAGTACGAGGTCCTTGAAGCCAAGGGAGGAGAGGGTGGTGAGGAGAAGATTGTGGTCAACGGTGTCAAAGGCAGCGGAGAGATCAAGAAGGATGAGGATAGAGTAGAGGCCCTTAGATTTGGCCAGGAACAGGTCGTTGGAGACTTTTGCGAGGGCCATTTCAGTGGAGTGTAAGGGACGGAAGCCGGATTGTAGAGGGTCAAGGAGGGCCTGGGAGGTGAGGAAGTCAAGGCAGCGGCGGTGGACTGCTCATTCTAGCAGTTTGGATATGAAGGGAAGGAGGGAGATGGGCCGATAGTTAGAAGGGCATGTGGGATCGCGTGAGGATTTCTTGAGGAGGGGTATGACAACAGCATGTTTGAAGTCAACAGGGACAGTTGCAGTGGAGAGTGAGAGGTTGAGGATATGAGAGATGGAGGGTACAATGGTAGGGGAGATAGAGTGTAGGAGATGTGTGGGGATAGGGTCAGATGAACAGGTGGTGGGTTTGGAGGAGGTGAGAAGGAGTGCAGTTTCTTCTTCAGAGATCGGGGAAGGAGGAGAGGGTAGCAGAGAAGGTATGGATGGTGGGAGAATTGGGGAGGGGGGAGGTAGATGAGGGGGTGGGGAATTGGAGGGTAATCTTATGGATTTTGTCGTGGAAGTAGTCGGCTAGGGTTTGGGCAGAAATGGAGGGCGGGACAGGGGGGAGGGACCTTGAGGAGAGAGTTGAGGGTATTAAAGAGATGGCGAGGATCAGAGGTAAGGGAGTTGGTCAGGTGGATGTAGTAGTCTTGTTTGGCAAGGCTATGGCTGACTGGAAGGAGCCAAGCATGAATTTGAAGTGTAGTAGGTCCTCCGGGGAGCAGGATTTGGACCAAGCATGCTCGGTGGAACGCGTGCAGGTACGTAGATAGCAGGTTGTGGGCAAAAGCCAGGGTTGGGGGGTAGATCATTTGACTGGACGTGGGGTGAGTGGGGCAAGGGTGTTAAGAGCTGAGGATAATATAGCATTGTAGGAGGATAGTGGCCTCATCGACGGAGGATAAGATGGAGGAAAGAGAAGGAGAGATGGTGGAAGAGAGTGTCAGGGGATCAATATTGTGGAGGTTTCTGAATAGGTCGGAGGAGACAAGGCGAGGTTGAGATGGCAGAAGCTGGCAGAAGCCAGCATAAAAAAAAATTGTAAATATATTATTTATACAAGATGTTAATAAATCTCTATTCATTGTATATAGTTTCATAACATATATGTACATAGTTTTCAACAAGTTGAATCCCAGTTGAATTTTCCTGTTTCATGTAAACCTGTTGCTTGCTGTGAGTATTCTTGTTCATTGTAAACCGCACTGATGAAAAAGAGCGCGGTATAGAAGAGCTATAAATAAATAAATAAATAAATAAAGGTTAGAAGGTGATGGTCAGATGAGGAAAGGATTGTGTTGCGGAAGTTTGAGGGCGAGGAATTCATGAAGAGTATTAGGTCAAGGCAGTGGCCATGTAGGTGGGTGGGGGCGGTGGAGCAGAGTTGGAGGTCATACGAGGAGATGAGGGCGAGGAACTTTGAGGCATGGGGGTCAGAGGGGTTGTCGATGTGAATGTTGAAATCGCCAAGAATAAGAGTGGGGGAAGAGGGATCCAGGAAGGCCGAGAACCAGGAGTCGAAGTCGGTGAGGAAGGTTGATTGGGATTTGACGGGGGGACGATAAATAACAGCAACATGGAGGGGAAGTGGTTTGAGGAGGCGAATGGAGTGGACTTCAAAGGAGAGGGGGGAGGGTGACTGAGGTGGCAGAAGAGGTTGGAATTGGCAGGAGGGAGAAAGTAGGAGACCAACACCACCACCATGACCAGTGGATCGAGGTGTGTGGGAGAACTGGTAACCTCCATAGCAGAGAGAAGCAATGGATGTGGTGTCTTCTGGGGGGAGGCAGGTCTCGGTAAGGGCAAAAATGTGCAGGGCATTAGAGATAAAGAGGTCATGAATGAATGGAAGTTTGTTAGTAATTGAGCAAGCATTCCATAGGGCGCACGAAAACGGAAGAGCGGAGGGGGGAAGGAGAGGGATATGGATAAGGTTAGATAGGTTATGGGAGGATTTTCTTGTCAGAGTAACGTGAGGCTTTATTTCTAGAGAAGTGTAGAGATTTAGAGGGAGCAGGGTGCGGGTGGATAAGTCTGAGTGTGTGTGCCCTCCAAGAGGGATTTGAGGGAGGGGAAGTGAGGGGTGAGATTGATGGTATCAGATAGGTTATATGGGGATTTCCTTTTGAGGATGAGGCTGGGGTTGATATCTCTGTAAGAGAGATTGGGGGATGAGTGAGGGAGGTAGGAAGGGGGGAGGAGCGGGATGTGGATGAGGTTAGATAATGTGCGTGAGGAACTCTTTTTAGTGTGAGGAAGAAATCGAGGGGGGCCAGGGTTGGAGTTGATGTTACCTGATGAGAGAAGGAGAAGGAGTAGTAGAGAGCGTGGTAAAGCGGAAACAGTATGGCAGAAACGAGGATGGGGTTGGCTTAGATAGAGAGGGGTTGGTTGAATAAAGGGAGATGATGTGCTGAAGCTCAAGAGCAGATGCAAGGTAGGAGGACAGAATGGAGGGTGACGTGAGGAAGGTGGGGGGGGGGGTAAGGGGGAGTGGTAGGAGGGGAGGCAGTTGGGGAGGATGAGGAAGAGAAGGATAATGTGATGTGGGGCCATGGCAATGGGCAACAAGTTCTATGCAAGCAATGGGCAACAGTACTATGCAGGTAGTGGGTGGCGGTTCAGTGCAAACAATGCATAGCAGTACTAAGCAAGCAATGGGTAACATAAGAACATAAGATATGCCATACTGGGTCAGACCAAGGTCCATCAAGCCCAGTATCCTGTTTCCAACAGTGGCCAATCTAGGTCATATGTACCTAGCAGTTTTCCCAAAAGACACAGGTTCCACAATGCTTGTACTGGGTCAAGCACTGATATCCTGGGTCCCTTCTTAATAATGGCTTATGGACCTTTCCTCCAGGAACTTGTCCAAACCTTTTTTAAACCCAGCTACACTAACAGCCTTTACTACATCCTCCGGTAACAAATTCCAGAGTTTGATTACTGTGATGGTGCAGCAAGCGGAGAGCATAAGGAAAGAGGGAAGAATCAGGCAATTTCCCCAGATAGCAGAATAAAATCCAGAAGTTTAAGGGTTAAAACTCCTGGGTTAGAAAAAAACTCTCCACAGAAAGCTGGTAGTAAGGAGACATGCCCCAGCTCCATGGTTACCAACCCTGCTCAGAGGGACAGTCAGGGGTGGGGCCAGGAAGCCCAAGGGGAAAGCACAGATATAAACTGCTAGAGAGTGAAGAAGGAGAGAGAGGCAGGAACAAGGACGGAGACAAGAAGAAACAAGAGGGACAAAGAGGCAGAGAGAGCTGCAGGCGGAGATGCAGCCAGAGTCCAAGGAACACTGAATTCAGAGGGAGGTCTGAGGACGGTGAGAGGAAGTGCTTCACGAGGATTCCTAGTTCTGATTCCAGTACAGCTTGGAACAGGTCAGAAGGTCCCAGAAGGGGAGGAGGCCGTAGAAGCTCTGGAGAACTAGTCAAGGAAGGTTCCCGGAGAGTCAAGGGAGTTTCATTAGAAACCTCTTGGAGAAGGGCAAGGCCAGCCAGAGGGATTGGAGCCAACCCAGTGACCTGTGAGAGAGACGGGAGACATACCTATAGAAGGGAAGCTTACCCAGGGGAGTTTGTCAGCCATGTGGGCAGCAGAAACTGTTCCCCTGATGTTTTTATGGAAACTGAGTCTGCAGCAGTAAAGCCTGTTCCGTGCTTACTTCCTAAAAGTAAGGTGAGCAGTTTTAAACCTTCTACCAACCTCATAAAAGCTAAGAGACTTCCTAAATGTCATAGTATTCCTCAGAGGAGGGAGGACTCTGCCTTAACTCAGGTGTTAGAAATCCTGAGGGGATTAAAACAGGATAGCCTTGAGTCTGAATCTTATGCAATGTTCTCTCTAATTTTCTGTAGGCTGTGTGCGCATAAAATATCTGCTGTGCAGCTTTTGAAGGAAGGTTAAATTTTTGTGCGCCACATAACGACACTCGGAGTTATATACTTTAAAATTTGACTACACGTCAGAATACAGTATGTACACCACATTGATTTTAATCAAATTAAATGAAAATAAGACGATTACTAAATGAAGTGGAAAATTTCTAGTAATTACAATCACAACTTTTAAATTTTAAGACGTCTGTGTTGTTTTCTATCAGAATCAGAACCATAATTTTTGTGCGCTCTGTTGTAAAGTATGTGCTCTCGCTCGGTGAGGTGTGTGCACGCGCACAGCTTAGAGGGAACAGTGATCTTATGCCTCTCCAACAGACTCAGATATAGAAAGCATGGAACTAGAAATGCCTAGATTAACAGAAGAAAATTCAGATACGGAAATGGAATGTTCTGTAGCCTCCAGATATTAAGTAAAGGCTAGACCATTTCCAGAACCTTTAAAACTTGGCAGCTGTTTTTCCAAGAAAGCACGGCTGTGGGAAATATGCAAATGAGCTTGCTAAAGTTCTAAGCCATAATTCTGTATCCTAGCAGCTACCTGCTGAAAATATATAGTTTGAAATATAGCAAGTGGAAACAATTGTTTGATGAGAAGAAAGAAAACAATTTGTAACAGAAGTTTTACCATGTTGGAAAAGTTACAACTTGTGTCTGTTTTAAAGCCACGTGGGAAGCTGGTTTTTGTGTTCTTCTCTGCACCAGAGTTCAGTGCTGTGGTTTTGTTATGGTATGAAGAAATACTATGTTTCATTTGAGTGCCGAAGCTGAAGTAGAAGCCTTTTTGGTTTGATTATTCTGGAAAATATCCTTACCTTATGTCCTGATATTTTGGAACCTTTTTACAAGAAGTTCCGTTGGCTGAAAATAATAAAAATCCTGCGAGCCTATATATATTCTCGGCTGAATCATTTCACAACTACACAAATATAGGCATTTATCAGAAATAAATATATTGACTGCCCACGTCCAAGTCCTAGGCAATTGCCTTGGGCAAAGGCGCGGTGACATTACACGTTGAGTAAAGAAATATTTTCTTTTATTAGTTTTAAATAGTTTACCTTGTAGCTTCATTGCATGTCCCCTAGTCTTTCTATATTTTGATAACGTAAACGATCGATCTACGTTTACTTGTTCCACTCCGTTCATTAACTTATAGACTTCTATCATATCTCCCCTCAGCTGTCTCTTTTCCAGGTTAAAGAGCCCTAACCTTTTTAGCCTTTCTTCATAGGAGTATCCTTCCATCCCCTTTACCATTTTGGTGGCTCTTCTCTGAACCTTTTCTAATAACTCTATATCCTTTTTAAGATATGGCGACCAGAATTGCACACAATATTCAAGGTGCGGTCTCACCATGGAACGATATAGAGGCATTATAATATCTTTTGTTTTATTTTCCATTCCTTTCCTTATGATAACTAGCATTCTATTTGCTCTCTTGGCCGCCGCTGCACACTGGGCCGAGGGTTTTAACATGTTATCCATAATGACGCCTAAATCTTTTTCCTGGGTGGTGGTTCCTAATGTGGAACCTTGCATCGTGTAACCATAGTTTGTGTTGTTCTTCCCTAGGTGCATAACTTTGCACTTGTCCACATTAAATTTCATCTGCCATTTTGATGCCCAGTCTTCCAATTTATCAAGATCCTCTTGCAATTTTCCACAATCCTCTTGGGTTTTAACAACTTTAAATAGTTTTGTGTCATCTGAAAATTTGATGACCTGGAAAGAGGAATAACGAGTGAGGTTATTTATGAATATGTCAAAAAGCAGTAGACCCAGCACAGATCTCTGGGGTACAGCACTATTCACCTTTCTCCATTGGGAAAATTGGCCATTTAACCCTACCCTCTGCTTTCTATCTTTTAACCAGTTCCTGATCCACAATAGTACACTGCCTCCTATCCCATGAGTCTTTAGTTTTGCCAAAAGTCTCTGAGGGACCTTGTCAAAGATACATTATATCAACCGACTCACCTTTGTCCACCTGTTTATTCACACCTTCAAAAAAACATAACAGATTAGTAAGACAAGATCTTCCTTGTCTAAAGCCATGTTGGCTGTCTCCCATTAGGCCAAGACTATCTACATGCTGAGTAATTTTGTTTTTTATGATGGTTTCTACCATTTTTCCCGGTACTGACGTCAGGCTCACCGGTCTGTAGTTTCCCGGATCAGTTCTATGCAAACAATGGGTAGCAGTTCTATGCAGGCAATGGGGAGCAACACTATGCAAACAATGGGTAGCAGTTCTATGCGAACAATGGGTAACAGTTCTATGCAACAATGGGTAGCAACACTATGCAAACAATGGGTAGCCGTACTATGCAGGCGAGGGAAGCAACAATGGGTAGCCTTTGACTTGCTTCCTCACAATCAACTCCTCGATAGGCTCTATGACATCAGCCTTAGGAGTACCACCTTTGACTGGTTCTGTTCTTACTTAGACCACAGAATACAGCAAGTAAGAATTGGCAAAAAGACTTCCCAACCATTCATTCAATCCCAAGGTGTCCCCCAGGGCTCCAGTTTATCTGGCCTTCTCTTCAACATCTTTCTCCAACCTATATGTAAAATTTTCCAAAATTTCAAAATCCAATATCAACTCTACGCAGACGACATTGTTTTTCACCCCATTTAACATTGCAAAGCCCGACCACTAATATCAGCAACTGCTTCAAACACATTAGACACTGACTCCAGCAACACAATCTATATATATTAACCTAGCTAAAACAGAAGCCGTCTACCTATTCACTGAATCATCATACACCCCACCTCCATCACTTGTCCTAGGTGACTATACGGTAACTGTAAAAACTGAAGTTAAATATCTAGGCATAACACTTGACCAGCATCTCTCCTTCCATGAACACATATGTAAAACAACTCAGCCTATCTACTCCAAGATCAGAACAAGTTACATATTTTGCCAAGTTTAAATGTGTTTGATCAGCTAGTACCCTGCTTCCTAGTTATTGACTGACTCAAGCTAACATCTTTATCTTTATTTATTTTTTGATAAACCATTTAGGCCAAAACATAAAAGAGGTGTACAATACAAAAATAACTGCTTTAGAGAAGAAAAGGAGCGCCTATTTCTGATAGGACAGTAGTGAGAAAAAGAGGACAGCTAGAGGATAGGCATAAGGGAAGGGAAAGGATGGGGGAAAAAAGAGATAGGGAGAGGACAAGGCAGTCGTGACAGACATGGTAGGCAGCAAGTGGAGCGAGCGTAGGGGTTTGATAATCGTGACAGGCAGCTCAGAATGTTAGGAATGGGGTACACTGAGTCAGAGTCCTCTTTTTGGCGTAGGCTTGTTGTATAGGATATTCAGATGACCTGGTCCTGGATCCGCTTCTCAGAGACAATAGGTGATAGCCAAAGACAGGTGTTTGTAGAATAAAAGATTAAGAAGTCAGTTTGTTACATCATATGACAGAGTATGTTACAATGACGTAGTTCAGAGTGCATGTGGATGTATGCGTAATGGAAGGTATATGACTCTTGCTATTTTTAGGTAAACAAACGATTCATATTAGTGTAAATAATATTTTGTACATAGTTATTTATTTATCAGTTTCCCAGTTCCTATGTTACTTATATAGCCACATATTCTCGTTCTATGTAATCTGTTACCTTGTTCTATGTTCTTTGTAAACAGTTGTTTAATACTGTCAGTTATGTTACATGTAAACCGTCTTGAATTGTAGAAAGACGGTATATAAAAACTGTTAAATAAATAAATAAATAAATAAATATGCGGTGTGTGTGTATGTGTGTGTCTCTCTCTAAGACCCCCTCAAAACCAGAGCTTATATGCATTCCAAAAGTTGTAATGGAGTTCAACATTTGTCCCTTTATTCTCAGCATCTCTTCCTTTGCTCTGAAAAGCTGCTTCCTCTGGTCCCCCACCTTCTTTGACATGCAGATGTGATTATATTTGGTGTTGGGACCAGGAGCCTTCTGGTCCATACAGATCTTAGAATACCAAATAATGCTCCTTTGATGTCTGAATGGGAAGCAAATTCCTGGACATAACCTAAGCCAGGAGTCAGAGACTGCAATTGTGCAGTTCTACCCATAGGCCTTATCAGGTTAGCTCAAGCCAGCTGAAATGAATTGTGGGTAGTCTATACTGTCACCAGCACCCCTTTTTGGCCCTGTTAGGTGCCCGCCTAGGGCCGTGAGGTGTGGGTTGCCTTATTAAAGAAATAGTCAGTAGCCGTGTAATAAAGGCAAAAGAAATAATTCGGGTTTTATTCCCCGGCCCACATAGGATTCTTTATGAACAGCACAAATGGAACACAAAAGAAAAAACTGTTTCTTCACAGTATAGAAAATAAACTCTTCGCCAGCACAATGTATCACAGAACTCCTGCTTGCTTGGCTAACATAGGGATGTAATTTCATCAGACAGACAAAGCGTGCAATCCATGGAATCCAGTTTTATATCACACTCCTGGTTTTCCCATTGCATCTGCTCATGGTCTGTATTTGGAGGCACATAACAATCTTTACAACTAAAATCCTCACAGCTCTTCCCTTGAATGACACTGGTTATTCTATTTGGTAAGTGCTCTACATCAACAGGGTTCAAGAGTCCTGTGCTAGGAACTATATCTCTCGGGTTCCTTCTCCAATAGGGATTTTCCTCCCAACTACTGGGCTTTGCTCTGCTGGCAATGCCTGGCTTTTCCCCTCTAGCTACAACAGGGTACTTAGCTTTTGTCCCTGGGTAATGAGCTTCTCTCTCTGGGCTTTGGCTGGCTCCTCTCCAAGACTTACACGTCTCTGCAGCTGGGTCCAAACTGTAATCACTTTCTGAGGAGAGTCTGTGTCTGCTGCCTCTTGCTACCGGGACACTTCCTTTACTTCCTGGTTCTAGCAAGGTCTGCTGGTTGAGAGGACTTCTTTCCTCTTGGTTACTCACTCTCCAGTGACCGAGGCCCCCTCTGGCTTGGGAGACTCCTCTGCAGCTACAGCCTGCTCCACCCTTTGGCTTCTGCTCCTGCCTTTGCTGCCTTGCTTCCAGCCCCTCCCTTTGCTCCACTACTGGGCTTTCCCTGTAGATTTTATGCTCCTGTTCTCTGCACGTTGTACGTGCCCTTCCACTCAGGTGAGCTTGATTAGCCTTTTGGCTTTCTGCTGCGTCACCTTTGGTGAATGGAAAGTTTTCTCCACTATACTTGGGCTTTTTGAAAACTGAATATGTTTGCTGCCTATGTGTTTGTGAGGTAAGCTCTTCCTCTTTTCCTATTAACATAGGCTCTGAGCTAGCCATTTTTTCATATAACATAGGCTCTGTACTAGTTACCTCATCACAATACTAACATCCACCTCCTACCTACCGACTGTCCCCAGCTAATGTCCAGAACCGACCCAACCACTAGGTAAACTAGGCGGTCACCTAGAGAGGCAGGCCCTGGTGTATGGCATTGGCTACCCCCACCATCCCAGCAAAGTGGCACTTCAGTGTCGCCCGGCCCACTATTCTACCCCCTTCTCGCCTGGGGGAGGGATGGTGGCACGGCAATCCCTCCACTGCATCGGGATTTAAAGTGCCTGCGCTGGTGTGTTCACGGCCTGTCGCCCCTGCCCCCATCCAATGCAACTTCCTTTTGGAGGGGACAGGAGTGGCAGGCCTTCAGCATGCCAGCGGGGGCACTTTAAACATGATGCAGCAGAAGAATCACCATGCCACCAATCCTCCAGGTGAGAAGCTGGATGCTGGGAGGGAGGGCAGCACGGCAGGACGGGTGGCACCACAATCCTCGGGGGGCAGTATGGGGTGTCAGAAACCCCCAGGCCAGTCCTACTAACAACCCAACTCCTACCTACTGACTGACCCCAGCCAACACCCCGCCCCCTACCTACTGACTGACCTCAGCCAACACCCCCCTCCTACCTACTGACTGACCCCAGCCAACACCCCCTCCTACCTACTGACTGACCCCAGCCAACACCCTGCCCCCTACCTACTGACTGACCTCAGCCAACACCCCCTCTCCTACCTACTGACTGACTCCAGCCAACACCCCGCCCCCTCCCTACTGACTGACCTCAGCCAACACCCCCCTCCTACCTACTGACTGACCCCAGCCAACACCCCCCTCCTACCTACTGACTGACCCCAGCCAACACCCTGCCCCCTACCTACTGACTGACCCCAGCCAACACCCCCCCTCCTACCTACTGACTGATCCCAGCCAACACTGACCCCAGCCAACACCCCCCTCCTACCTACTGACTGATCCCAGCCAACCCCCCCCTCCTACCTACTGACTGACCCCAGCCAACACCCCACCTCCTACCTACTGACTGACCTCAGCCAACATCCCCTCCTACCTACTGACTGACCCCAGCCAACACCCCCCTCCTACCTACTGTCTGACCCCAGCCAACACTGACCCCAGCCAAAACCCCCCTCCTACCTACTGACTGATCCCAGCCAACACTGACCCCAGCCAACACCCCCCTCCTACCGACTGATCCCAGCCAACACCCCACCCCCTACCTACTGACTGACCTCAGCCAACACCCCCCTCCTACCTACTGACTGACCCCAGCCAACACCCTCCTCCTACCTAATGACTGACCCCAGCCAACACCCTGCCCCCTACCTACGGACTGACCCCAGCCAACACCCTCCTCCTACCTACTGACTGACCCCAGCCAACACCCTGCCCCCTACCTACTGACTGACCCCAGCCAACACCCCCCTCCTACCTACTGACTGATCCCAGCCAACACTGACCCCAGCCAACACCCCCCTCCTACCTGACTGACTCCAGCTACCACCCCTCCTCCTCCCTACTGACTGACCCCAGCCAACACCCCCCCCCCTACCTACAGACTGACCCCAGCTACCACCCCCCCTCCTACCTGACTGACCCCAGCCAACACCCCACCCCCTACCTACAGACTGACCCCAGCTAACACCCCACCCCCTACCTACAGACTGACCCCAGCTAACACCCCCCTCCTACCTACAGACTGACTCCAGCTAACACCTCCCCTCCTACCTACAGACTGATTCCAGCCAACACCCCCCACCCCTCCTCCTATCTACTGACTTACTCCAGAACATAAGAACATAAGATATGCCATACTGGGTCAGACCAAGGTCCATCAAGCCCAGTATCCTGTTTCCAACAGTGGCCAATCTAGGTCATATGTACCTAGCAGTTTCCCCAAAAGACACAGGTTCCACAATGCTTGTATTGGATCAGGCAGTGATATCCTGGGTCCCTTCTTAATAATGGTTTATGGACCTTTCCTCCAGGAACTTGTCCAAACCTTTTTTAAACCCAGCTACGCTAACAGCCTTTACTACATCCTCCGGTAACAAATTCCAGAGTTTGATTACACGTTGAGTGAAAAAATATTTTCTTTTATTAGTTTTAAATAGTTTACCCTGTAGCTTCATTGCATGTCCCCTTGTCTTTGTATATTCTGATAACTGACTGACCCCAGCTAATACCCCCCTTACCCACTGATTCCCTACCTTGGGCTATGGATCATGTATGGAGACTTTGAAGGTACTGTGCTATTTTGGCCTGGGACTGGGGCTATATTACTGCCCTTCTTTACTCCTTGCCCCCTCCTTCCTACTTCCTTAGGCCTCCAAAGTAACGCCCAAAGGGCATCTGCTGCCACATCCCTGTCCCATGACATCAGCTCCTGGGATTGATGCCTAGTCAACCATCCCCTGCCCGTTGCTTCAGTTCATTCAATCCACTCAAATCCAACATGGCTTTTATGCAGGACAGACAGCCGAAAAAACGGAAATCAGCCCCCATATAAAGAAGTGCAGTAGAGAATGTGAGATTCCAGCCCTTCAATCCGACATGCAGACCTTTCCAAGCAAAGCAGTGGTGTCCCGGTTTCATAAAGCCCTAACAACGCACAGAATACAACACTGATCCAAACACAACTTTTATTTACATGTAAAAGAAAATGAGAAGCAAACTCTAAGGGACAAGAACACAAAAACTATTTACAGCTACACGGTTTCCAGTTCCTCACTGAAATGCCACTGGAGGTAGGGGGAAACCCTAGAGACTGACAGATCATGCAGGACTTCTAGAACCTCCCAACTTTTATATGTGCAGTTCCTGCAAAGGGAGAATGGAGTGTGACGCTCAGAATGTCTTCCAGGTTCAATGACATCAAACGGTGGACGCATCGCTACCTCCAGCGGTGGCATCTCAATCTCTGATGTCCAAGCTTTCAGCCGAGACCTCAAAAGAGTTGGCAGCGGAAGGAGAATCAGGCCTGGTAATATGCTGTTGCGAGCCGGCTGTAAAGACAAACAAGATGGTTTCAAGATCTAACCATTACTCAGAAACTTGAGAAAGCAGGTCCTGCATCCAACCTCAGCATCATCACAGCCAGACCACCTGCAGTGCCAATTCCGCCAGATTTAGGAAGATGAGCAGAATCAGGCCTCAACTTCAGACTAATCCAGCAGATGTGAGCACTCTCCCCCCCCCCCCAGTCAATATTGACCCCATATCTGACAGCATGGGACACTCTCCCCCCCAGTCAATACTGACCCCATATCTGACAGCATGGGACACTCTCCCCCCCAGTCAATACTGACCCCATATCTGACAGCATGGTGAGAGGGACACTCTCCCCTCCCAGTCAATACTGACCCCATATCTGACAGCATGGTGAGAGGGACACTCTCCCCCCCAGTCAATACTGACCCCATATCCGACAGCATGTGAGCACTCTCCCCTCTCAGTCACTACTGACCCCATATCCGACAGCATGGGACACTCTCCCCTCCCAGTCAATACTGACCCCATATCTGACAGCATGGGACACTCTCCCCCCCCAGTCAATACTGACCCCATATCCAACAGCATGGTGAGAGGGACACTCTCCCCTCCTAGTCACTACTGACCCCATATCCAACAGCATGGTGAGAGGGACACTCTCCCCTCCCAGTCACTGCTGACCCCATATCCAACAGCATGGTGAGAGGGACACTCTCCCCTCCTAGTCACTACTGACCCCATATCCAACAGCATGGTGAGAGGGACACTCTCCCCTCCCAGTCACTACTGACCCCATATCCAACAGCATGGTGAGAGGGACACTCTCCCCTCCTAGTCACTACTGACCCCATATCCAAAAGCATGGTGAGAGGGACACTCTCCCCCCAAGCCAATACTGACCCCATATCTGACAGCATGGTGAGAGGGACAGTCTCCCCTGCCAGTCACTACTGACCCCATATCCAAAAGCATGGTGAGAGGGACACTCTCCCCTCCCAGTCAATACTGACCCCATATCTGACAGCATGGGACACTCTCCCCTCCCAGTCAATACTGACCCCATATCCGACAGCATGGGACACTCTCCCCTCACAGTCACTACTAACCCCATATCCAACAGCATGGGACACTCTCCCCCCCAGTCAATACTGACCCCATATCCAACAGCATGGTGAGAGGGACACTCTCCCCTCCCCCAGTCAATACTGACCCCATATCCAAAAGCATGGTGAGAGGGACACTCTCCCCTCCCAGTCACTACTGACCCCATATCTAAAAGCATGGTGAGAGGGACACTCTCCCCTCCCAGTCACTACTGACCCCATATCTGACAGCATGGTAAGAGGGACACTCTCCCCTCCCAGTCACTACTGACCCCATATCTGACAGCATGGGACACTCTCCCCTCCCAGTCACTACTGACGCCATATCTGACAGCATGGTGAGAGGGACACTCTCCCCTCCCAGTCACTACTGACCCCATATCCAACAGCATGGTGAGAGGGACATTCTCCCCTCCCAGTCACTACTGACCCCATATCTGACAGCACGGGACACTCTCCTCTCCCAGTCACTACTGACCCCATATCCACCAGCATGGTGAGAGGGACATACTCCTCTCCAAGTCACTACTGACCCCATATCCAACAGCAATGGGAGAGGGACACTCTCCCCTCCCAGTCACTAATAATTTTATGTAAATAGTTCGAGCATGCTATCTAGCTAATAGATTATATACTCCATGTAAATAGTTCTCCCATGTTATCCAAGTTGATACTCCTGTTATATGTATTTATTTTATTTATTTATTTACATTTCTTATATACCGCACTATTTGACATCAGCGCGGTTTACATCAAACAAAACATTTCAGTACACAAAAATGTCTGAGTTACATTAAACAGGGTTAACAACTTGGACAACAGGGTAATTTTACAACTCAGGTAAATAAACTTTGATTGTAATACCAAACAGCCTGTTGTTCTGGTTCCTTTCTGTTATTTGTAAACCGCGCTGATGTCAAAGAGTGCGGTATATAAGAAGTTGAAATAAATAAATAAATAAATAAATATCCCACAGCATGGTGAAAAGGACACTCTCTCCTCCCAGTCATTATTGACCCCATATCCACCAACATGGTGAGAGGGACACCCTCCTCTCCCAGTCACTACTGACCCCATAACCGACAGCAATGGGAGAGGGACACTCTCCCCTCCCAGTCACTACTGACCCAATATCTAACAGCATAGTGAAAGGGACACTCTCCCCTCCGAGTCACTTCTGACCCCATATCCGACAGCATCATGAGAGGGACATTCTTCTCTCCCCATCACTACTGACCCCATATCCGACAGCATAGTGAGAGGGACACTCTCCCCTCCCAGCCACTACTGACCCCATATCCCAAAGCATGGTGAGAGGGACACTCTCCTCTCACAGTCACTACTGACACAGTATCCCACAGCACTGGGAGAGGGACACTCTCCCTTCCCAGTCACTACTGACCCCATATACCACAGCATAGTGAGAGGGACACTCTCCTCTACCATTCACTACTGACCCCATATCCGACAGCATGGGACACTCTCCCCTCCCAGTCACTACTGAACCCATATCCGACAGCATGTTGAGAGGGACACTCTCCTCTCACAGTCACTACAGACCCAGTATCCCACAGCACTGGGAGAGGGACACTCTCCCCTCCTAGTCACTAATGACCCCATATCCCACAGAATGGTGAGAGGGACACTCTCCTCTCCCAGTCATTACTGACCCTATATACGACAGCATTGTGAGAGGGACACTCTACCCTCACAGTCACTACTGACCCCATATCCCACAGCATGATGAGAGGGACATTCTCCTCTCCGTCACTACTGACCCCATATCTGACAGCATAGTGAGAGGGACACTCTCCTCTCCCAGTCACCACTGACCCCATATCCGACAGCATGGTGAGAGGGACACTCTCCCCCCCCCCGTCACTACTGACCCCATATCCGACAGCATGGAGAGAGGGACACTCTCCTCTCACAGTCACTACTGACCCAGTATCCCACAGCACTGGGAGAGGGACACTCTCCGCCCCCAGTCACTACTGACCCCATATCCCACAGCATGTTGAGAGCGACACTCTCCCCTCCCAGTCACTACTGACCCCATATCCAAAAGCATGGTGAGAGGGACACTCTCCTCTCACAGTCACTACTGACCCAGTATCCCACAGCACTGGGAGAGGGACACTCTCCTCTCACAGTCACTACTGACCCCATATCTGACAGCATGGTGAGAGGGACACTCTCCCCTCCCAGTCATTACTGACCAATGTGATAAGGAAGCTTTCCAGGGCCAGAGAATAGTGACAAAGGAAAGGAATTTACCCTAATCAAGGGACCTGTTTTGTCAGGTCAGAGGAATATAACTGCATGTTTTCCTAAAAGACAGGTTATTCCAGGCTGCAATGGCCTGCAGAAAGCCCCTAGTGGAGATGAGGAGAAGGAGTATAAGCCCAGATAGAGAAACCCTTATGTCACTCCTAATTACTCAGCTGCCAGGAGGGAGTTTGACCACCAACACCTGAGGAGTGAAAGGGAGGGGTTGGAAACTGGGAACTTTAAAACTAGAACAGAATGTTCAGAAAGAGGGGAGAAGAGGGAGAAGGAGAGAGGAGCTCAGAGAGATTTGTGTTCTTGGAGAGATTCCTTAGAGAAGCCAGCTTCAAGGGATTGGAGAAATCCTGGGGTTTGGAGAACTTCAGCTAGGAACCCTAAAGCAGCCGGTAAGAGGACAGAAGCAGCTGAAGGGAGAAGGAACACGAATACCTTTTGGAAGAGGTATGGAGCAGATGCCCTGAGGTCCAGAAATACAGACTGGAGGACAGGTCATAAAAACTCAAATGCATACTGGCCAGAGTATCTAAGAGGACAGCCTAATGCCAGCTTTAACTCAGGTATGAACTTTGGACGTTTGTCTAACCTAGAGCAATGCAAAGTGCTTAGAAACAGTTCCTGTCCTAATGGAGGTCAGTCAGTAGAACCCTTTGAGCCAGACCCTGATATAGAACCCATGCAGATAGAAGAACAAGATATAATTCCAGAGGAAGATGGCTTTTTCATGGACTGTTCTTTATGCAAAGTTGCTAGCACAAAGAAATCCTGAAAGTGGATCAAACATAAAAGGAAATGTTCTAGTAGCTGGCACACCAGAAAGTTTGTGTGGAAAGAGAGAAGGTTTTGGGAGAAGTGAAATACTTGTGCAGAGAAGGTGAAAAGCTGTTGATTGAAGCTTGTTACCCAGCTGATATCAAGGCAGAGCACAGCTTAGGCTGTACACACGTTGGATATAAAAAGTTCTTTGAATGTGGAAAAGAACAGCTGTTTTGTGAAGAAGCTTTTACTTTTGATTGGCTATACATCAGCATTGCTGAGCAGGTTTGTCAGCAGTGGCTGAGAGAAAGACTTTCCGTTGTTTAATGGACTTTGCAAGTTACTTGCATAAGCTTTCAGTTGTACTGTTATTTTGAATATGAATCCTGGAGAAGACATCCTAAGATGTTACCAAGTGAATCTGTGTGCATTTTAATTTACCTCATAAATAAATTCTGTCATTGCCTTAACACTCGAGCCAACTACCATAGTCTTCATTTACCTCAAAGGCAAGCACCGCATGACTGGACTACCATTACCATAATCCTTTGCATGATAGTCAGTCTGGAACATTGCCAAAGTGGTGAATCCTATATATATGAGTGGAGGAGTGGCCTAGTGGTTGGGGCAAGGTACTTCAGGCCGGAAGGTCGGAGGTTCAAATCCCACTAGAGGACAGCAACCTTGGACCGGAAGGACTGGGGTTTCTAGTCCCACAGGTGCTCCTTGTGGTCTTGGGCAAGCCACTTAACCCTCCATAGCCCATGTTTATTTTATTTTATTTTATTTATTTAGAGAACATTTGTATACCGCTGCTTCCAGCGATCAGCAGCGGTTGACTATACATATCAGGAGGGGTAATCAACAGTTAATACAGAATGATTGCATGCCAAGATTCACACTGGGTTCACACTGCACAAAAATCTGATACAATATTTACAGGTGCAATTACATATACATATGTTCCCTGTAAAATAATTATGTCCAAGTTATAATGCCCTGTTCAATGTAATTTCAGTTTGTTCAATGTAAACCGCACTGATGCAGAATAGCGCGGTATATAAGAGAATGTAAATAAATAAATAAATAACAAGCACGCCCCTCCATATATATGCAAGGGGCTATGGGCGTGACACCCCATATCCGACAGCACTTCAAGAGGGACACTCTCCTCTCTCAGTCACTACTGACCCAGTATCCCACAGCAATGGGAGAGGGATACTCTCCCCTCCCAGTCACTACTGACCCCATATCCCACAGCACTGGGAGAGGGACACTCTCCCCTCCCAGTCACTACTGACCCCATATCCCACAGCAATTCGAGAGCAACACTCTCCTCTCCCAGTCACTACTGACCCAGTATCCCACAGCACTGGGAGAGGGACACTCTCCCCTCCCAGTCCCTACTGACCCCATATCCGACAGCATGGTGAGAGGGACACTCTCCTCTCCCAGTCACTGTTGACCCAGTATCCCAGCATCGAGATACGGACACTCTCCCCTCCCAGTCACTATTGACCCCATATCCGACAGCATGGTATGAGGGACATTCTTCTCTCCCAGTCACTTCTGACCCCATATCAGACAGGATGGTGAAAGGGACACTCTCCCCTCCCAGTCACTACTAACCTCATAACCCAGAGCACTGGGACAGGGACACCCTCCTCCCCCAGTCACTACTGACCCCATATCCACCAGCATAGTGAGAGGGACACTCTCCTCTCACAGTCACTACTAACCCCATATCCGACAGCACTGGTAGAGGGACACTCCCCCCTCCCAGTCACTAATGACCCCATATCCCACAGAATGGTGAGAGGGACACTCTCCCCTCCCAGTCACTACTGACCCCATATCCGACAGCATGGTGAGAGGGACACTCTCCTCTCACAGTCACTACTGACCCCATATCTCATAGGATGGTGAAAGGGACACTCTCTCCTCCCAGTTACTACTGACCCCATATCCCACAGCACTGGGAGAGGGACACTTTCCTCTCCCAGTCACTACTAACCCAGTATCCCAGCATGGAGAGAGGGACACTCTCCCATCCCAGTCACTACCGACCTCATATCCCACAGCACTTCGAGAGGGACACTCTCCTCTCACAGTCACTACTGACCCAGTATCCCACAGCACTGGGAGAGGGACACTCTCCTCTCCCAGTCACTACTGACCCCATATCCCACAGCATTGTGAGAGGGACACTCTCCTCTCCCAGTCACTACTGACTCCATATCCCACAGCACTGGGAGAGGGACACTCTCCTCTCCCAGTCACTACTGATCCCATATCCCAAAGCATTGTGAGAGGGACACTCTACTCTCCCAGTCACTACTGACTCCATATCCCACAGCATTGTGAGAGGGACACTCTCCCCTCCTAGTCACTACTGACCCCATATCCCACAGCACTGGGAGAGGGACACTTTCCTCTCCCAGTCACTACTGACCCAGTATCCCAGCATGGAGAGAGGGACAGTCTCCCCTCCCAGTCACTACTGACCCCATATCCGACAGCATGGTGAGAGGGACTCTCCCCTCCCAGTCACTACTGACCCCATATCCGACAGCATGGTGAGAGGGACATTCTTCTCTCCCAGTCACTACTGACCCCATATCCGACAGCATGGTGAGAGGGACACTCTCCTCTCACAGTCACTACTGACCCCATATCCCACAGCATTGTGAGAGGGACACTCTCCCCTCCTAGTCACTACTGACCCCATATCCCACAGCACTGGGAAAGGGACACTTTCCTCTCCCAGTCACTACTGACCCCATATCTGACAGGATGGTGAAAGGGACACTCTCCCCTCCCAGTCACTACTGACCCAGTATCCCAGCATGGAGAGAGGGACACTCTCCCCTCCCAGTCACTACTGACCTTATGTCCCACAGCATGGTGAGAAGGACACTCTCCCCTCCCAGTCACTACTGACCCCATATCCGACAGCATGGTGAGAGGGACATTCTTCTCTCCCAGTCACTACTGACCCCATATCTGACAGGATGGTGAAAGGGACACTCTCCCCTCCCAGTCACTACTGACCTCATATCCCACAGCACTTCGAGAGGGACTCTCCCCTCCCAGTCACTACTGACCCCATATCCGACAGCATGGTGAGAGGGACACTCTCCTCTCACAGTCACTAGTGATCCCATATCTGATAGCATGGTGAGAGGGACACTCTCCCCTCCCAGTTATTACTGACCCCATATCCCACAGCATGGTGAGAGGGACACTCTCCTCTCACAGTCACTACTGACCCAGTATCCCACAGCACTGGGAGAGGGACACTCTCCTCTCCCAGTCACTAGTGATCCCATATCCGACAGCATGGTGAGAAGGACACTCTCCCCTCCAAGTCACTACTGACTTAGTATCACAGCATGGAGAAAGGGACTCTCTGCCCTCTGCATCACTACTGATTCAGTATCACAGCATGGCGTTAGGGACATTCTCCCCTCTGATGCTGTACAGACCCAGTGCCCCAGTATGGCATTAGGGGATATTCTCACTCCTGTTCCTGTACTGACCTATCATGGTGTTAGGGGACATTCTCCCCGCTGATCCAGTACTGACCCAGTGTCCCAGCAGGTAGAAGAGAACACTTCCTTCGGATCCTGTAGTGACCCAATGTCCCAGCATAGTGTTAGAGGCATTCTTCCCTCTCATCCAGTACTGACCCAGTGTTCCCGCATGGTGTTAAGGGACATTCTCCCTGTTGATCCAGTAGTGACCCAGTGTCCCAGCAGATAGAAGAGAACACTATCTTCAGGTTCTGTAGTGATCCAGTGTCTCAGTATAGTGTTAGGGGACAATCTCCCCTCTAAGTCATTATTTCCATATAGAAACATGATGGTAGAAAAAAACCACATGGCCTATATCTATTCTGCTTTTCCATATCAACCACTAGAAGGGTACCCTTCTTTTCTTTAGAGGGCCTTTGTGTCTGTCCCATGCTTTTTTGAATTTAGATACAATGTAATTTATACCTGTTCAATGTATTGAGTTGTTGTTATGTACACCGTGCTGATCTTAAAAAGCGCGGTATATAAAACCAAATAAATAAATACTGTCCTCAACTTTACCACCTCCACTGGTATACTATTCCACGCATCTGCCTCGCTCTCCGTAAAGGCGCTCCTACTACTACTAATCATTGCTACGAGGTGTACACAGCACTGTACATATAGATGGAAGACACAGTCCCTGCTCATCAGAGCTTACAGTCTAATCAATATGAAAAAACATTTCAGTACCACAAGATACACATAAGTAGCAAATGAGAGAGTGAGGGGCATCAGGATCCAAAAGCAGCCTCAAAAAGGTGGGTCTTCAGCCTGGATTTGACTAGGGCCAGAGAAGGGGCCAATACAACAACTCAGGTAGTTTGTTCCAGGCATATGGTGTAGTGAGGTGGAATGGACTGACACCTGGGTTATAACTGTTTTGTTTTGTTATTCAAATGTTCTCTTTAAAATGATTTTCTATTATTTATTGTATATAATTTACTCTCCTAGACCTTTGTATGGACTGGCAGTTTATAAATGGTGTCGTCAGATGGAAATATTGTCCCCATTCTCCAGACCTGCACTCTTCTGGGGCATTAGAAGACGTCTTTGGCTATAGCAGAGTGTTTTACCCACAGAAATGATGATGTTGCCTCTTCACCTTTACTACTTCTGGGTGGTTTTAATATTCACATTGCTACTTCTTCAGGCCCTGTCACTAAAGATTTTTTGGCTTTTCATGATCTTCAAATCTAACGCAGCACATCAGTGATCCAACTCACACAGCCGGTCAGACTCTAGGCCTTGTTATATCATCATCTTCTCTGTGATTACTCACTATTCTCTAGTCTCCTTCTCTCGTGCTCTCCTTTCTTCATTAGGTCTCTGCCTCGATGTCGTCACCATCTTCAAAATTTCACATTTGATCTTTTCATTTCAAATTGTCCTCCCTTTGCTGCTGAATTTAACTCTTCACACCCTGATGACCAGCTGTTGTTTCGGCGGCTTTTGAACTAACTGCTCCTTTGTGTTCAGTTTCTCTTCTATCCGCTGTTCTCATCCGTATCGCTGCCCCTGCTTACATCTTCTTAAGCATCGGCTTCGCTAGTCGGACGTCACTGGTGTTAGCTCTGCTCGACTTCTGCACGGTCTCCTTTTAAAGCTGCTTCTTCTATTACTGCCGGCTATTCTTGCAGCTAAGAGAACTTATGATTCCTTTTTGATCCATAAGGATACTACTTCTTCTCACTTATTTACTTAGACAGATTTGTAAACCGCTTTATCCTTCAATCAAAGTGGTCACATCACAATTGGAGGGTTACACGTAACATGGGTTACATTTAACATTGTACAATGAACTCGTTTGTCTAGTTGGTGTGAGTGGGTATCGAGTTGGCGGAGGTAGTTGCGTTACCGTTCAGGTTGAGACTGTTGTCTGTCTGCTCATAGGTTTCTGTAAAGAGCAGAGTTTTAAGGGCCTTGGGGAAGTCTATGATGTCATGTAATGCCCTCAGGCTAGTTGGGAGAAGGTTCCAAAGTGTGGACGCCAGTAGTTCCCTCTCTTGTGACATCTCACTGATCCCCCTGACATTTCTCAGGATAGTTCACCTCTTCAACCACAAGGTTTTGCCTCTGCTTTTCACAGGAAATATTGGATATCCAATCTACTTCGCCTTCCCCTCACTCTTGATCTTCAGTGGTTTCTGTTCCTTCTCCCTCTATTTGCACTCCTTCTTCAAAGTTTTCGGCTATAACATTGGCAAAATCCACCCCTTCCTTCCTACACACACTATGAAGACACTTATCCACTATTTAGTCACCTCCTGTCTAGACTATTGCAACCACCCCCTTGCTGGTCTTCCTCTGAATCATCTCTCTTCCTTTAAATCTGTTCAAAACTCAGCTGCACGACTTATCTTACACCAGTGCCAATATGCTCATGTAGCCCCTCTTCTCAAGTCACTTCACTGGCTCCCTATCCATTTCTGTATCCCGTTCAAACTTCTCCTGCTGACCTACAAGCGCATTCACTCTGCAGTTCCTCACTACCTTTCCTCTCTTATCTCTCCCTACACCCCTCCTCGGGAACTCCGCTCTTCTGCATTCACTCTGCAGCTCCTCACTGCCTTTCCTCTCGTATCTTTCCCTACACCCCTCCTCAGGAACTCCGCTCTTCTGCATTCACTCTGCAGCTCCTCACTGCCTTTCCTCTCTTATCTCTCCCTACACCCCTCCTCGGGAACTCCGCTCTTCTGCATTCACTCTGCAGCTCCTCGCTACCTTTCCTCTCTTATCTCTCCCTACACCCCTCCTCGGGAACTCCGCTCCTCTGCATTCACTCTGCAGCTCCTCACTACCTTTCCTCTCTTATCTCTCCCTACACCCCTCCTCAGGAACTCCGCTCTTCTGCATTCACTCTGCAGCTCCTCACTACCTTTCCTCTCTTATCTCTCCCTACACCCCTCCTCGGGAACTCTGCTCCTCTGCATTCACTCTGCAGCTCCTCACTACCTTTCCTCTCTTATCTCTCCCTACACCCCTCCTCGGGAACTCTGCTCCTCTGCATTCACTCTGCAGCTCCTCACTACCTTTCCTCTCTTATCTCTCCCTACACCCCTCCTCGGGAACTCCGCTCTTCTGCATTCACTCTGCAGCTCCTCGCTACCTTTCCTCTCTTATCTCTCCCTACACCCCTCCTCGGGAACTCCGCTCCTCTGCATTCACTCTGCAGCTCCTCACTACCTTTCCTCTCTTATCTCTCCCTACACCCCTCCTCAGGAACTCCGCTTCTGCATTCACTCTGCAGCTCCTCACTGCCTTTCCTCTCTTTTCTCTCACTAAACACCCCTCCTCGGGAACTCTGCTCCTCTGCATTCACTCTGCAGCTCCTCACTACCTTTCCTCTCTTATCTCTCCCTACACCCCTCCTCGGGAACTCTGCTCCTCTGCATTCACTCTGCAGCTCCTCACTACCTTTCCTCTCTTATCTCTCCCTACACCCCTCCTCGGGAACTCTGCTCCTCTGCATTCACTCTGCAGCTCCTCACTGCCTTTCCTCTCTTATCTCTCCCTACACCCCTCCTCAGGAACTCCGCTCCTCTGCATTCACTCTGCAGCTCCTCACTGCCTTTCCTCTCTTATCTCTCCCTACACCCCTCCTCAGGAACTCCGCTCCTCTGTATTCACTCTGCAGCTCCTCACTGCCTTTCCTCTCTTATCTCTCCCTACACCCTCCTCAGGAACTCCGCTCTTCTGCATTCACTCTGCAGCTCCTCACTGCCTTTCCTCTCTTATCTCTCCCTACACCCCTCCTCAGGAACTCCGCTCCTCTGCATTCACTCTGCAGCTCCTCACTGCCTTTCCTCTCTTATCTCTCCCTACACCCCTCCTCGGGAACTCCGCTCCTCTGCATTCACTCTGCAGCTCCTCACTGCCTTTCCTCTCTTATCTCTCCCTACACCCCTCCTCAGGAACTCCGCTCTTCTGCATTCACTCTGCAGCTCCTCACTGCCTTTCCTCTCTTAGCTCTCCCTACACCCCTCCTCGGGAACTCCGCTCCTCTGCATTCACTCTGCAGCTCCTCACTGCCTTTCCTCTCTTATCTCTCCCTACACCCCTCCTCGGGAACTCCGCTCCTCTGCATTCACTCTGCAGCTCCTCACTGCCTTTCCTCTCTTATCTCTCCCTACACCCCTCCTCAGGAACTCCGCTCCTCTGCATTCACTCTGCAGCTCCTCACTGCCTTTCCTCTCTTAGCTCTCCCTACACCCCTCCTCGGGAACTCCGCTCCTCTGCATTCACTCTGCAGCTCCTCACTGCCTTTCCTCTCTTATCTCTCCCTACACCCCTCCTCGGGAACTCTGCTCCTCTGCATTCACTCTGCAGCTCCTCACTGCCTTTCCTCTCTTATCTCTCCCTACACCCCTCCTCAGGAACTCCGCTCCTCTGCATTCACTATGCAGCTCCTCACTGCCTTTCCTCTCTTATCTCTCCCTACACCCCTCCTCGGGAACTCCGCTCCTCTGCATTCACTCTGCAGCTCCTCACTGCCTTTCCTCTCTTATCTCTCCCTACACCCCTCCTCAGGAACTCCGCTCCTCTGAATTCACTCTGCAGCTCCTCACTGCCTTTCCTCTCTCATCTCTCCCTACACCCCTCCTCGGGAACTCCGCTCCTCTGCATTCACTCTGCAGCTCCTCACTGCCTTTCCTCTCTTATCTCTCCCTACACCCCTCCTCGGGAACTCCGCTCTTCTGCATTCACTCTGCAGCTCCTCACTGCCTTTCCTCTCTTATCTCTCCCTACACCCCTCCTCGGGAACTCCGCTCTTCTGCATTCACTCTGCAGCTCCTCACTGCCTTTCCTCTCTTATCTCTCCCTACACCCCTCCTCGGGAACTCCGCTCCTCTGCATTCACTCTGCAGCTCCTCACTGCCTTTCCTCTCTTATCTCTCCCTACACCCCTCCTCAGGAACTCCGCTCCTCTGCATTCACTCTGCAGCTCCTCACTGCCTTTCCTCTTACCTCCCTACACCCCTCCTCGGTAACTCCGCTCTTCTGCATTCACTCTGCAGCTCCTCACTGCCTTTCCTCTTACCTCCCTACACCCCTCCTCGGGAACTCCGCTCTTCTGCATTCACTCTGCAGCTCCTCACTGCCTTTCCTCTCTTATCTCTCCCTACACCCCTCCTGAGGAACTCCGCTCTTCTGCATTCACTCTGCAGCTCCTCACTACCTTTCCTCTCTTATCTTTCCCTACACCCCTTCCTCAGGAACTCCGCTCTTCTGCATTCACTCTGCAGCTCCTCACTGCCTTTCCTCTCTCATCTCTCCCTACACCCCTCCTCGGGAACTCCGCTCTTCTGCATTCACTCTGCAGCTCCTCACTGCCTTTCCTCTCTTATCTCTCTCTACACCCCTCCTCGGGAACTCCGCTCTTCTGCATTCACTCTGCAGCTCCTCACTGCCTTTCCTCTCTTATCTCTCCCTACACCCCTCCTCGGGAACTCCGCTCCTCTGCATTCACTCTGCAGCTCCTCACTGCCTTTCCTCTCTCATCTCTCCCTACACCCCTCCTCGGGAACTCCGCTCTTCTGCATTCACTCTGCAGCTCCTCACTGCCTTTCCTCTCTCATCTCTCTCTACACCCCTCCTCGGGAACTCCGCTCTTCTGCATTCACTCTGCAGCTCCTCACTGCCTTTCCTCTCTTATCTCTCCCTACACCCCTCCTCGGGAACTCCGCTCCTCTGCATTCACTCTGCAGCTCCTCACTGCCTTTCCTCTCTTATCTCTCCCTACACCCCTCCTCGGGAACTCCGCTCTTCTGCATTCACTCTGCAGCTCCTCACTGCCTTTCCTCTCTTATCTCTCCCTACACCCCTCCTCGGGAACTCCGCTCCTCTGCATTCACTCTGCAGCTCCTCACTGCCTTTCCTCTCTTATCTCTCCCTACACCCCTCCTCGGGAACTCCGCTCCTCTGCATTCACTCTGCAGCTCCTCACTGCCTTTCCTCTCTTATCTCTCCCTTCACCCCTCCTAAGGAACTCCGCTCTTCTGCATTCACTCTGCAGCTCCTCACTGCCTTTCCTCTCTTATCTCTCCCTACACCCCTCCTCGGGAACTCCGCTCCTCTGCATTCACTCTGCAGCTCCTCACTGCCTTTCCTCTCTTATCTCTCCCTACACCCCTCCTCGGAAACTCCGCTCTTCTGCATTCACTCTGCTGCTCCTCACTGCCTTTCCTCTCTTATCTCTCCCTACACCCCTCCTCAGGAACTCCGCTCCTCTGCATTCACTCTGCAGCTCCTCACTGCCTTTCCTCTCTTATCTCTCACTACACCCCTCCTCAGGAACTCCGCTCCTCTGCATTCACTCTGCTGCTCCTCACTGCCTTTCCTCTCTTATCTCTCCCTACACCCCTCCTCAGGAACTCCGCTCTTCTAGCAGACCCTTCTATCTGTGCCCTTCTCTTCTACTGCCAACTCCAGACTTCGATCCTTCCTCCTTGGTGCTCCTTATGCCTGGAACAAACTAACTGAGTCTGTGCGTCAGGCTTCATCTCTGGCCCTCTTCAAATCCAGGCTGAAAACTCACCTCAAGGCTTCTTTTGGATCCTGATCCACTTAGTCTTCATTCCACTAGACATATCCTTGTTCTCAGCTGTTGTATTGACTGTCTTGACTAGATTGTAAGCTCTGATGAGCAGGGACCATCTTTTACATGTGTCTGTACAGCGCTGTGTATGCGTTGTAGCGCTATACAAATGATAAGTACAGGGCCAGCCCAAGGGTTTCTGCTGCCCTAGGCAGAAACCCCGGGGTTGCCTCCCCCGCTGCTGCCGCCTCCTCCCAGCTATTGCCGATTCCATCTTGGGAGGGGGAGGTGGGCAGCAGCAGTATTTCCAAAAGCGGTGTCTTTTTGCTGCCCGCCTCCCCCCGAACGGAATTGGTGTCAGCTGGGGAGGGGGCGGTGTGGCTGCCCATCTCTGCCACTGCCGCCCCCCCTCGGGGATGGGCTGGCCCTGGATAAGTAGTAGTAGTAGGTTTTTAAGATTCCCACCTATAGTGAGTTTTTGCACATCATTGCTAAATCTCGATCTACTACTGCTCCTACAGACCCCCTGCCATCTCGTCTTTTTAAGTTAGTTAGTGCTTCTTTTCTTCCTCATATTCTATCATACCAGTGTCTTTTTTCTCCTGTAGATTTATTTCTTTCTGGAAATAGGCCACTATCCTTCCCATTCTTAAGCCTGGTTCATCTGATCCACTTAATCCTCTGAGTTACTGGCCGATTTCTCTGCTGCCTTTTCTTTCTAAGGCTCAGCAGCCTCAAGACCACCTTCTTTGAGTTGGCACACATCATCCAGTTCAAATTGGCTTTCACCCTAATCTGTCTACTGAACACTCCCTCTTGGCTATTACTGATTATGTTCATTCTCTTTCTGCTCCTCAGTCTCTTCACTGTGGTGTTCCCCGGGATATCTGTTGGGTCTATTCTCTTTAATATTTTCCTTACTCCTTTGGCTTTTCTAATTCAATCTCTTGATATCAACTTCTTTTCCGTCTCCCCACTCACTCTTCTGTCATGATCTCTGCTATACCCCATAAACTTAGCTGCATCTCAAGGCCTAAAACCCAGTACTACAAAAACAGCAGCTATGCTCTTCTCCAATGATCTCTCTTCATCATTTTCTGTTTTTTTCTTCCATAGTACCCCCCTTCCATTTCAAGACACTCTTAAAATTCTAGGTGTACTTTTTTGATAGGCAACTTTCTTTTTCAATGCATATTTCTCGTACTGTTCAAAAATGTTTTTTCATTCTCAAAAAGATCCATTCTATTACCTTGATCTCAATTTGACTCGTCTACTCTTACTTTCATTAGTAATAACTCATTTAGATTATGCCAATTCTCTTCTTTCAAAACGTCCCCAATATCAGATACCCCATTTACAGTTAATTCAGAATATGGTCATTAAACTTCTATATGGTGCTACAAGATTCGATAGTGGAACGCCCTTCTTCCTCGTGCTTGTTGCATCAAGTTTAAACTTCTTATTCTTACCTTTCAGGTCCTTCACTCCAGAAATCCTCCCTTTTTGCATAAATTCTTGACTCCCTATGTGCCTTTGTGGGTTCTTCACTCAGCTACACAACATCTCTTGATCGTTCCTACTTTTTGTCAGGTTCATTCCTTTTCAGCTCATTCTTCCTCTTACCGGGTTATTGCTCCTGTTCTCTGGAATTCTCTTCCTTTTGACCTTCATTCTCAACTTTCTCTTATTTACTACTACTACCTACTACTACTATTGGCATTAACATAGCACTACCAGTCATATGCAGCGCTGTACAGACATGTAAGAGACAGTCCCTGCTCGTCAGAGCTTACAATCTAGTCAAGACAAACACAAAGCTAAAATCAAGTCAGGACAAAACAGTAGGAGTGGAGGGCGTAGATAGAAGCAGTTTGTTAGAAGAGCAGAGTTCACGAGAGGGGTTGTAAGGAGAGATAAGAGATAAGAAGTACTGAGGAGCCGCAGAGTGAATGCATTTATAGGTCAGAAGGAGAAGTTTGAACTGGATGCGGAAACGGATAGGGAGCCAGTGAAGTGACTTGAGAAGAGGAGTAGTGTGGGTTTGGCGAGGCTGGCGGAAGATTAGTTGCGCAGCAGAATGTTGAATAGATTGAAGGGGAAAGAGATGGTTCAAAGGGAGACCAGCAAGGGGTAGGTTGCAGTAGTCAAGATGAGAGGTGATTAAGGAGTGGATAAGCGTTTTAGTAGTGTGTTCAGAAAGGAAGGGGCGGATTTTGCTAATGTTGTAGAGCAGGGGTGTCAAACTCAAATACACAGTGGGCCAAAATGTAAAACTTGAACAAAGTCGCGGGCCAGCATTGAACAAATGAACCTTTTAATATGGACCCAAACAAGATTTGCTTTAACATTGAATATGAAGCAACACTTATTACTATACAATTTATAACTTAATAGTTCAGATATGCAAAAACCAATTTCAAATAAAAAAAAACATCAATGACATTCATTTATTAAATAAGATTTAAATAATAATAAATAATAATTTTTAAAATAAAATAACAATAATAAAATTAATCAACCATTCAAGCCCATGTCTTGGAGTAGCAAGAAAAAGTGCATAAAGAAAACGTTAATTATTGCTCAGTTTGCTGCACACTGATCTAATCTGATGTGCCCAAGCCAGATACCTGGCATCTCTTCTTGGATGATAGTTCATCAGTGTCTGGGCTCAGGCTTTGAGCTGAGGAAATCCTCAGTATCGAGCGAAGGTGTTCATCAGTCAGACGTCTCCTGTGAGATGTTTTGGTCATCTTCATCGAGGAGAAAAGTTGCTCACATAGATAAGTGCTGCCGAACATGGAGAGCATCTGAGCAGCTTGGGTGCGGAGCTGAGGCATTGTGTCAGGGATGAACTGTGGAAACTGGGCGGCGCCCACAGCATCATACTTTGACTTCAGCGTGTCATTACACTGGAGTTCAATTAGCTCCATTTGGAGGTTGGTTGGTGCGTTTTCCACATTAACTGCAAAGGGATTACTGAGCAGTTCAAACCTACATTTCTGGACATCAAAGTCGGCAAATCGCCGGCTAAACTCAGCGCCGAGTACACTGAGTTTTTCAGCAAACTGTGCGCATGGGAACAAGTTGGTAAAGAACTGCGTTTTCATGGTTTGGCAGCAGGGAAAATGGCCAAGGTTTCCTTGCAGCATCTGATTCTCCCACAGGCACAGTTTAGTTTTAAAAGCCCTCACTGCAGCGTACATGTCTGTGATGATGCGCCCCCGCCCCTGAAGCTGCAGGTTCAGCGCATCGAGATGGCTCGAGATGTCACACAGAAAGGCCAGCTCACACAGAAACATTTTCTCCCGAAGCTCTGCTGTGTCCTTCCCTTTGCTTTCCAGAAACTGACATATTTCCTCATGCAGCTCAAAACATCTATTCAGTACTTTTCCTCGGCTTAACCATCTCACCTCTGTGTGATACGGCACGTCTGCATATTCCGAACCACACTCCTCCAGAAAAGACTTAAACTGGCGGTGATTCAGACCTTTGGCTCTTATAAAGTTAACTACTTGTGTTACTGTGGTCATAACATGTTCCATCTTTAGGGCTTTGCCACACAATGATTCCTGATGTATGATGCAGTGATAAACAGTTAGTTCACCTGCACAGTTCTCTTCCTGCATCTTCTCCCGGACCCTGCCCACCAGTCCACTTGTTTTACCGCACATCGCTGGCGCACCATCTGTCGTTAATCCCACGAGTTTATCCCACGGCAGCTTTATTTCAGTTACGCATTTGGAAACCTCCTCAAAAATTTCCTTTCCTGTGGTTGTGCCATGCATTGATTTGAATCCCAATAGCTCCTCCGTAACACACATATTTGAGTCCACTCCACGGATGAAGACTGATAGCTGAGCAGTATCAGATGCGTCGCTGCTCTCATCCACAGCAAGGGAGAATGCAACGAAATCTTTTCCCTTTTCCAAAAGCTGGTCACACAGATTGGTGGCAAGATCACATGTGCGATCAGCTACTGTGTTTCTGCTCAGGCTCACGTTTGAAAGGCTTGCTTTTTCTCTGGGCACACGATGTCACAAACTTTCAACATGCACTTTTTCACAAACTCTCCCTCATTAAAGGGCCGGGCTGATTTTGCGATCTCTGCTGCCACAATATAACTAGCCTTTACAGCAGCCTCACTTTGTGATGTGGCTTTTTTGAACATATTCTGTTGTGAAACCAAACTTCTTTTCATCTCCTCCACTTTCTGGCTCCTTTGAGTCATGTCCAGGTCCTTGTACTTGTCATGGTGTTTTGTTTCATAGTGTCGTCGAATGTTATACTCCTTAGTTATAGCCACGTTGACTCCACAAATCAGACAAACAGGTCTGTCTTTTACATATGTAAACAAATATTCTGTCTCCCACCTGTCCAGAAAGTTCCTGTTGTCTGCCTTTCTTTTTGCCATTTTTGGGAAGGGGTTCCACAGTGACAGTTGTAGCTTGAGATCGCTATGACTTCTGTCACACAGGAGAGGGCGTTTCTGGGACCTGTCCTGATTGACGCGCCAAAACAACAGCAAGGCATTATGGGATTTGTAGTATTAGCGATGAATGAATGCGCTGTATAATACCGGCGGGCTAGCTCTAGTAGTCATTTGGTATAGCCTCGCGGGCCAAATATAATTACACTACGGGCCAAATTTGGCCCGCGGGCCAGAGTTTGACACCTATGTTGTAGAGAAAGAAACGGCAGGTCTTAGCTATGAGCTGGATATGTGTGGAGAAAGAAAGAGAGGAGTCAAAGATAACCCCCAGATTGCGGGCCGAGGAAACAGAAAGGAGTACAAAGTTATCCACAGAGACTGAGAAAGGAGGAAGAGGAGGGGAGGTTTTGGGGGAAAGATAAGGAGTTCAGTCCTGGCCATGTTCAATTTCAAGTGGCGGTGAGACATCCAGGCAGCAATGTCAGAAAGGCAGGCAGAGATCCAGGTCTGGATTGCCAGAGAGATATCCTGCGTAGAGAGGTAGATCTGGGAGTCATCAGCATAGAGATGGTACTGAAAGCCATGAGAAGAGATAAGCGCACCAAGGGACTGGGTAGAGAGAGAGAAAAGGAGCAGACCCAAGACAGATCCCTGGGGTACACCAACTGGGAGCGGGGTAGCAGAGAAGGAGGAGCCACCAGAACACACACTGAAGGAGCTGTGGGAGAGGTAGGAGGAGAACCAGGATAGTACAGAGCCCCTAAAGCCAAGCGAGGACAGGGTATTGAGGAGAAGGTTGTGGTCAATGGTGTCGAAAGCAGCAGAGATGTCAAGAAGGATGAGGACAGAGTACAGGCCCTTGGATTTAGCCATGAACAAGTCACTGGAGACTTTGACAAGAGCGGTTTCTGTGGAGTGTAAGTGATGAAATCCAGACTGTAAGGGATCCAGGATGGCATGAGAGGAGAGGAAGTCGAGGCAGCGACGGTGAACCACATGTTCAAGTAGTTTAGAAATGAAGGGAAGGAGAGAGATGGGCTGATAGTTAGAAGGACAGGTAGGATCGAGTGAGGGTTTCTTGAGGAGAGGTGTGACCACAGCATGCTTGAAGTCTGCAGGAACAGTTGCAGTGGAGAGCGAAAGGTTGAGAATATGAGAGATGGAAGGGACAACGGTGGAGGAGATGGGGCTTAGGAGACGGGTGGGGATAGGATCAGAGGAGCAGGTGGTGAGTTTGGAGGAAGAAAGAAGGTATGCAGTTTCCTCTTCAGAGATCACAGGAAAGGAAGAGAGGGTGGGAAGGGAGGGGAGGAGTGTTGGGAGAGGGTTGGGCTTTCACGTGATCATTGGCTCACATGTGGCCAAGGAGGGAAAATGTGGGATGAGCCAATGATCACGTGGAAGCTGCAGACAGGAAATGTTTACACTGTATACATGTAGTATACCCGAGGGCAGAGGTTGGGCAGAACTGGATGCAGTTATTATAAAGGCACATAGGTGCACGGGCTGCCTGTATAAACGAGACACAACTTATCCACTGATGTGCCTTCCCTGGTATAAAACTATCCTTCACATGTGCACTACTTACCCCTTGCATTGACATGTTTTCTTCTCATAGAGATGTTTCTTTATCTGAGCCATCCTCCTTGCCCGACGCTGTAATGGAACGGCATTGGGAAAGAAATATTAGATGTTTTTGGAATAACATGGGACATAGAAATAAAATTTAAAAGGTGTCACTGTCCAGCAAAAGTTAAATATGACATTGGCTGGTGGTGCTAATTTCATGACTCAATGCACAGGTCCTTTCATTAAGAATAAGTGGGGAAAGCGTGCGGAGCATGGCTCATGTAATTTTTTCCAACTTCCAACCATCTAGGTGTGTGTGCGCATGTCTGTTTTGTTTGTATGCCTGTATTAGTAAAATTTTGTTTGTATGATTGTATTTTTGTCTAAGTCTGTGTCTGTGCTTTGATGTGTGTGTTTTTGTGTCTGTCTGTCTTTTGTTTGTGTTTGTGTGTTTGTGATGAGCTATATGCCCTTTCCTTGTCTCTCTTACCATTTTGTAGATGGAAGGAGGAGCACAATGGACTTTAAGCCTTTCCAAGTCTGTGTTATGGGAGAGGGCTGTAATGGGCCCTAAGCTTCTTTCTATTATACTGAGGAAATAATTTGTAAAACTGTGAAACTCTTGACTAACCCTCCGGCGTCTCCTCACTCCGCAGATTACAGAACAGATGGTAAGGACAAGAATGGCAAAGCTCCCAACTCCAACAGTAGCCCAAAACCACAAGTCCTCAGGGTTTGATCTCTCTTCTGCAGAACAAAGAATAAATGAGAATCTTTAACTCATTCACTGTAGAAGACATACAACACATAATCAACAATCTGAACACCATCACCTCACCACTAGATCCATGTCTGGTCAGTTGGATTAAAATAACCAGAACTGAACTATCCCCCATTCTCTTCAAACTAACCCAACTCCCCGTTGAGCAAGGCTACATACCAAGAGAGCTGAAGATGGCCTCATTGTGCCCAACACTAAAAATCTCACTGCAGATAAAAAGGACCCAGCCTCCTACAGACCTATATGTAGCCTACTCTTTATCTCAAAAATAATTGAGACGGTAGTTTAACAACAGCTTCAAGACCATATCAATACATATGCCCCACTGGGCCAGCACCAACATGGCTTCAGGCCACACCACAGAGTTGAAACTCTCCTAATTTCACTAATAGATACAATCACGAAGGGTATGGCGAAACTCAACCAGGGATTTATACTAATCTTCCAAGATACAGCAGCATTCAACTCCATTCCCCATAACCTCTTACTAGCAAGACTATGAGCACTAGAATTGAAGTCATCCATCTCAACTGGTTCCAATCATACTTTATGGACCACTATCAACAAGGGAAAGTAGGACCAGACAAATCCACTCTGTATAAGTAGTATCAAAGTGTCACACAAGGCTCGGCCTTTTTCTCCCTACTCTTCAACATGTACATACAGCCTATATGCTCCATCTTCCAGAAGCACAAAATACACTATCATATGTGTGCCGATGACATCCTACAACATGTCAAACACAGATCAAACTAAAATAATAAACTGCTTCAATGAAATCATGCAATGGCTAACAGAACACAGACTTAAAATAAACTACAAGAAAACTGAGGTACTATACATCTCTAAAAACAAAGCATTCATCCCCCCCAAAACACAGAGTCAATAATACAGAGCTAAAAGTCAAGCAAGAGGTAAGATACCTAGGCATAACTCGGATCAACAGCTGAACTTCGCATCACATATTACCAAGACCAGAACCTGTGACCACTATTAACGACATATGACTTCCGCACAGTTTTCCAGGCTTACATCAGCTACAAATAGCACAACACATGGCTGCCCAAATCAAAACCAACCACATCATGCCAATACTCAAGCAACTATACTGGCTACCACTAACAAGCCGAATCAGATACAAATCATTAATGAACATATTGAAGATCATACACAGCCTATCATCAACATATTTAATGTCCCTCATTCATGAGACACAAGCAACAGAAGCAAATGTAAATGCATGCGAAACATACTAGCACTACCACCGGAATTAACAAAAAGCAATCAGACAATACCCAATAGAGCCTTCTCCATGTATGTGCCGGATCTCACGGAATGCCCTTCCTGATAAACTAAGCGCTATAACTGAACTTACAGCATTCCATAAAGAACTAAAGACTAACCACATGATGCCAAAGAAGCCACATGCTATACACTCTCCCGGCAAACGCACTCCCCTAGGAACCCAGGACCAGGGCCAGCCAGTCCACTAGGTGAATCTAGGCGGTCGTCTAGGGTGACAGAGCTCCATGGGTGGCATGGCACAGATGGTCTGCCACCCCCTCATTCTGAGGTGAACTGTGCCATGCCGCCGCACCCAGCTGCCGCTGATTCCTGCAGCGGGGTCGGCTCGGCGGCAGCGGCAGGCCATGTGCTTCGGCACACATGGCCTGCCGCTTCTGACCCCCCCCCCCCAAAGTTGTATCAGAGGGGTCAGAAGTGGCAGGCCATGTGTGCCGAAGCACATGGCCTGCCGCTGCCACCAAGCTGACCCCGACCCTGCCGCCAGAATCAGTGGCAGTGCACCTCGGCATGGGGGGGGGGGGAGGGGGAAGGCAGAATGCACGGGGGGGGGGGGGGGCGCAGCACATTAGGACTTCTGCCTAGGATGGCAGAAACCCTTGGGTCAGCCCTGCCCAGGACATTAGAAACCCATCAAACTATATTTCAAGTAACCTGACAGCAGAAGTAGACTCCCACACTCAATCAGATACCTTGCAGTCCTCTTCCTAACTGCAAATACTATAATTAGCCCTCACACACACCAGGGCAAGGAAGGTGTGGTGCATTATGTAACATGTTGCAAACCTGTAAAGATCAGTAAATATGTTATAGACTTATTCTTACAGTTCAAAGTTCTAGGTAATAAAGCATGATTACATTACTGTATTAAACCTTTAACTCTTATTCTTCATGTTCAAAGTTCTAGGTAATAAAGTTGACTAACATTGTTGTGTGCAAACTGCTTTGATTGCCAGATAAAGCCTGTATAAAAACCACAGAAAAATAAGTAAATAAATAAGCATGCAAGCTGTGATCAGGAGGATGAAAGAAACAGCAAGTGCTGGTGAGGACGTGAGAGGGCCTGGTGCAATTAATGGGACTTTTCTACAAAAGAAGAGAACGGAAGATACCCAGTCTGTGATACATGCTGCCCAGTTCTTCACTATCCAGAGAGACGCTGCACCTCCACAGTCCCAAGTGGCTGGCATTCGCCCTGAGTGTTAGGGCCAGGAACCGGGTGTCTTTATTCTCCTTGGAGTATGCACTGGACCCATTGACGTGTGTCCATCTGAGAACTGACCTAGGGAGGCTGTGAGATACTTCACATGTGAGGATCACTTCGGTGTTTTTGCTGACAGGACCCTGAGGCTCAGCAGAGACTTAGGAGAGAAATGGAAGAGGTTAGAAATCTTGATTATCAACTAAAGCTAGTCTAAGAATGTATGTACTAAGTCTGTCCAATAGCAAGGTATCACCTTATTTTCCTTTTTCTTTCTTCTTTATTTAATTACCCTTATAGTGCACTAGCAGAGCTTTCACAATTCTTTACCTTATGATTCCTCTCTTGGCCGCCGCTGCACACTGGGCCTAGACGCCCAGATCCTTTTACTGGGTGGCGATTCCTAATGTGGAGCCTTGCATCATGTAACTACCATTTGGATGCGCAGTCTCCCAATTTCTCAAGATTCTCTTGCAATTTTTTACTATCCTCTTGTGATTTAACAGCTTTCAATAATTTTGTTCTCACCTGCAGACGACACCTGTCCCCCCGCTTCTCTCCCTCCTCTTTCCTATAATTTTATGGCGTTCTTTTCTTTCTTCTCTTAAATATTTTTATTGTAAACCACTCTGCTATGCTATTGAAGGGTGGTATATGAAATTTTAATAAACATAAACATACCACTGGCATTATCAGTGGTCGCATTACCTCCCTTAGTATCCACAATCACGGTCAGCACCAGCCCTAACATTCCCACCCTCAGCACCACCATTTGTGCTGCCAACATCAGCACCAGCCTCAGAAGCGCCATCTTTAATACCAACATCACCACCATAAATGCAAGTCTACCAACCTCAGATGCCACTCCACCCTCAACACCACCATCCTTAGTACCAACCGCAGCACCATAAATGCAAATTTTACCATCCTCAGAATCCACTCCATCCTCAACACCGCCATCCTTAGTACCAACCGCAGCACCATAAATGCAAATCTTACTATCCTCAGAATCTACTCCATCCTCAACACCACCATCCTTAGTACCAACCGCAGCACCATAAATGCAAATCTTACCATCCTCAGAATCCACTCCATCCTCAACACCACCATCCTTAGTACCAACCGCAGCACCATAAATGCAAATCTTACTATCCTCAGAATCTACTCCATCCTCAACACCGCCATCCTTAGTACCAACCGCAGCACCATAAATGCAAATCTTACTATCCTCAGAATCTACTCCATCCTCAACACCGCCATCCTTAGTACCAACCGCAGCACCATAAATGCAAATCTTACTATCCTCAGAATCTACTCCATCCTCAACACCGCCATCCTTAGTACCAACCGCAGCAGCACCATAAATGCAAATCTTACTATCCTCAGAATCTACTCCATCCTCAACACCGCCATCCTTAGTACCAACCGCAGCACCATAAATGCAAATCTTACTATCCTCAGAATCTACTCCATCCTCAACACCGCCATCCTTAGTACCAACCGCAGCACCATAAATGCAAATCTTACCATCCTCAGAATCCACTCCATCCTCAACACCGCCATCCTTAGTACCAACCGCAGCACCATAAATGCAAATCTTACTATCCTCAGAATCTACTCCATCCTCAACACCACCATCCTTAGTACCAACCGCAGCACCATAAATGCAAATCTTACCATCCTCAGAATCCACTCCATCCTCAACATCACCATCCTTAGTACCAACCGCAGCACCATAAATGCAAATCTTACCATCCTCAGAATCCACTCCATCCTCAACACCGCCATCCTTAGTACCAACCGCAGCACCATAAATGCAAATCTTACCATCCTCAGAATCTACTCCATCCTCAACACCACCATCCTTAGTACCAACCGCAGCATCATAAATGCAAATCTTACCATCCTCAGAATCCACTCCACCCTCAACACCGCCATCCTTAGTATCAACCGCAGCACCATAAATGCAAATCTTACTATCCTCAGAATCTACTCCATCCTCAACACTAGCTCAGAACCACCATCCTTAATCCAACCTCATCACCATAAATGCCATCCTCAGAATCCCCACTATCATCAGTATCACTCTTACCAGAACCAACCACACATCCTCAGAATCCACTCTACCCTCAACAGCAGCCTCAGAATCTCCAGCATTAATACAAACCTCAACACTATCAGCGCCAACCTCAGAACCACCATCCTTATTAGCAATACCACCATCATCAGCACCAGCCTCACAATTACCATCCTTAGTACAAACCTCACCACCATAAGCGTAAGCATCACCATCCTCAGAATCCCATCATCAATGTCAGCCTCACCAGAACCAAGCACACATCCTCAGAATCCATTCTGCCATCAGCACCAGCTTCAGCACTACCATCCTTAGTACCAACCTCTGCACTATAAACACCATCCTCAGAATCCACTCCATTCTCAACAATAGCCTCAGCACCACCATCATAAATATCAACTTCACACCATAAACACCATCCTCAGAATCCCCACTATTATCAATGTCAATCTCACCAGAACCAACCACACATCATCAGAATCCACTCTACCCTCAAGAACAACCTGAGCTCCACCATCCTTAGTATCAACATCAGCACCAGGCAGAGGAATAGGAGGGGAACTGATTCTAGGTTGACTACGGGAGTTTATATGCTGAACTACATAAAGAGAAAGAATTGCAAGTGGGGAGAATGAATGGGCCAGTCTGGTCTTTTTCTGCATGTCTTCCATCAGCCTTCTCCCAATCACAGTATAATAATGCTTAGTCTTGTACATGAGATGGGATGTTGCCCTTTTATTGAGAAGCATCCATCACATGGGAGAGAGTGGTGGGAATCCTAGGGCTTCAGAAAGTGCTCAGTTGAACTGGGTGATGCCTTAGAGAATCCTCTTACCTTTTCCTATCAGCAACTGGAGTTTCTGCTGGATGGCTCCACGGCTGAAGGTCACCAGACATGTGTACCACCCAGCATCGCTGAGCTGAACATGTGGCAGGCTGATGGAGAAGTCTTGGGATTGATTATCTGAACATTCTGCTGTCTGGCAGCCCCCATCTTTGCTGACATTGAAAGCCTTGACTTGCTGCCCCAAGATTTCTTGGTTGTTTGATTTATAAATTCCAGCAGACAGGACCTTGAGATTTGCAATGTTATTTTGCCTTCTGATGTCAATGGAGGGCACACAGAGAATTTCCACTGTCTCATTGACCATGGAGAACGGCTTCCCAGAACGAGTATTAGTGCTGAGTATTAGAACTAGGCATAAGGATTCAGAGGTAGAAGGAAAAAGCGTTGACATTAATTCAGAGATATCAATAACATTAAGCCTTGCAGGAAAACAGACGTGGTCTTCATTGGGACCTGCATGCTCTGTCATGGACATAAGCTTGGTGGAATGTGCTAGTATATGTATCAGAACTTTCCCAATTATTACCTGTTTAGTTAGATGTTAATGCCTATTCCTGCTATCACATTACTCTTGTTTGCATGTTATTTATGAGTTATTGGTTACTTGTTAAATGTTTATTACCTATGTTCCATGTAATGTTACACTACTTTCACTTGTTCCCTATATACTACTGCTACTATTTAGCACTTATAAAGCGCTACGCACGCAGCGCTGTACAGCAATCCTACAAGAGGTAGACAACATGCAAGAGACTATCCCTGCCTGTCAGAGTCATGCTCATTGGAGCTTACAATCTAGTTAGAACAGTACAGAGCATTAGTCAGTTCTGCAGACGGTACGGTGTGGTACAGTTTGGTCTATGGTTTGGTCATAAACATTAATGAGGGTTGGGTAAGATGAGGAAGGAAATCAGGATCTGAGTGCAATGGTGAAGAGATGGGTCTTCAACCTGGACTTGAAGAGGGCCAGGGAGGATGCCTGGCACACAGACGCAGGTAGGCTGTTCCAGGCATATGGTGCCGCAAGGTGAAAGGAGCGCAGTCGGGAGTACACAGTGCGGGTGAAAGGCATTGATAGAAGTGATTTGTTAGTGGAGCACAAATTTCAAGAGGGGAAGTAGGGAGAAATAAGAGATAAGAGGTATTGAGGAGCCATAGAGTGAATGCATTTATAGGTCAGCAGGAGAAGCTTGAATTGGATGCGGAATTGGACAGGGAGCCAGTGAAGTGACTTGAGAAGAGGAGTAATGTGGGCATGGCGAGGCTGGCAGAAGATTAGTCGAGCAGCATGATTTTGTATAGATTGAAGGGGAAGGAGGTGGCTCATGGGGAGACCAGCGAGGAGTAGGTTGCCGTAATTGAGGCGAGAGGAGATTAGGGAGTGGATAAGTGTTTTGGTAGTGTGTTCAGAGAGGAAGGGGCGGATTTTTCTGATGTTGTAGAGGAAGAAGCGGCAGGTCTTAGCTACAAGCTGGATATGAGCAGAGAAGGAGAGAGAAGTGTCAAAGATGACCCCTAGATTGCGGGCCGAGGGAGCAGGAAGGATAGTAGATCCATCCACATGGACTGAGAGAGGGGGAAGTGGGGGGAGGAGTTGGGTGGGAAGACAAGGAGTTCAGTCTTGGCCATGTTCAGTTTCAATTGGCGATGAGACATCCAGGCAGCGATGTCCGAAAGACAGGCAGAGATCTTGGACTGGGTTGCCAGAGAAATATTAGGTGTAGAGAGGTAGATTTGGGAGTCATCGGCATAGAGATGGTACTGAAAGCCATGGGAGGAGATAAGCGCGCCAAGACCTTGGGTATAGAGAGAGAAAAGGAGGGGGCTCAGGACAGATCCCTGGGTTACACCTACATGGAGCGTGGTAGGGGAGGAGGAGAAGCCACCAGAGCATACACTGAATGAGCGATGAGAGAGGTAGGAGGAGAACCAGGATAGTACAGAGTCCTTGAAGCCAAGTGAGGAGAGGGTGGTGAGGAGAAGGTTGTGGTCAATGGTGTCAAAGGCAGCAGAAAGGTCAAGAAGGATGAGGATAGAATAGAGGCCCTTAAATTTAGCCAGGAACAGGTCGTTGGTGAGTGCCATTTCAGTGGAGTGTAGGGGATGAAAGCCAGATTGTAGTGGGTCCAGGAGGGCCTGGGAGGTGAGGAAGTTGAGGCAGTGATGGTGGACTGCACATTCTAATAGTTTGGATATGAAGGGAAGGAGGGAGATGGGTCGATAGTTAGAGAGGAATGTGGGATCAAGTGAGGGTTTCTTGAGGAGGGGTGTGACAACAGCATGTTTGAAGTCAACGGGGAGAGTTGCAGTGGAGAGTGAAAGGTTCAGGATATGAGTGATGGAGAGGACAATGGTGAGGGAGATGGAACGTAGGAGATGGGTGGGGATAGGGTCTGATGAACAGGTGGTGGGTTTGGAGGAGGAAAGAAGGAGTGCGGTTTCTTCAGAGATCGGAGGGAAGGAGGAGAGGGTGGTAGGGGGAGTATGGATGGGGGAGGAGAATTGGGGGGAAGGGGAGGTAGATGAGGGGGTAGGGAATTGGAGGGTAATTTGGTGGATTTTGTCGAGGAAGTAGTCGGCTAGGGTTTGGGCAGAAAGGGAGGGCGGGATCGGGGGTGGGGGATCCTTGAGGAGAGAATTGAGGGTGTTAAAGAGACGGCGAGGATCTGAGGCAAGGGAAATGGTCAGATGGATGTAGTAATCTTGTTTGGCAAGTGCTAAGGCTGACTGGAAGGAGCCAAGCATGAATTTGAAGTGTAGAAGGTCTTCCAGGGAGTGGGATTTGGACCAGGCTCGTTCGGCAGAACGGGCGCAGATGTGTAGGTAACGGATTGTGGGTGAAAGCCAGGGTTGGGGAGTAGATCGTTTTACAGGACGTGGGGAGGGAGAGGCAAGAGTGTCAATGGCTGAGGATAGAGTAGCATTGTATGAAGATAATGTCTCATCGACAGACTCGGAGGACAAAATGGAGGAAAGAGATGGAGAAATGGTGGAGGAGAGAGTCAGGGGATCAACATTATGAAGGTTTCTTATTAGGTCGGATGAGACAGGACGAGGTTAGGATGGCGGGAGCTGAAGAGAAAATGTTAAGAGGTGATGGTCAGATGAGGGAAGGATTGAAATGTGGAAGTTTGAGGGAGAGGAACTGGAGAAGAGTACTAGGTCACGGCAGTGTCTGTGTAGGTGTGTGGGGGCAGTGGAGCAAAGTTGGAGGTCGAACGATGAGCTAAGAGCGAGGAACTTTGAGGCATGGGGGTTGGAGGGGTTGTCGACGTGAATGTTGAAATCGCCAAGAATTAGAGTAGGGGAGGAGGGATCCATAAAGGCAGAAAGCCAGGAGTCTAAGTCGGCGAGGAAGGTTGATTTGGAGTTGTCGGGTGGGCGATAACTAACAGCTATATACCGCTGTGACTGGTAAATACAGAGGTATAAAAAAGGCACTTGCTAAATAAATAAATAAAAGGTTAGATTAGGCCAGATTCTACTGCAGGACACGTTGTCTTACCATGCATTTGTTGGGTGTTAATGAGGGAGTCAGTAAAGCGGGAGGAACATACATGTAGTTTTACATTTGCTATATGTGCACAATGTGATACTCATGGAAGTTAACAAATCTGTTTATTGCTGAGCCAATATTCAGAAAGGTTGCTAACAGGTAGTTCCTCAGCCCTTGCCCGGTTATGTAATGCACAAGAATGTATATGGTCACTAGTTGAGCTTGAATGACAATAAATAATGACCAGGTAAATTTTCAGCTCAATTCTAAACCATGAGTTCAGTATTCATATTGCTAGAGAAAAAATATTTTGGGATGCAACAAGGTCTCAGACTGTTACGAGGCATTTGTTCAGCCAGACTTGCTGGGATGAACTGCCTTCTTAGCATCAATGACCTTACTCTGTTGTCTATCCCTATAGTTTTTCTTATTTTTGTTTATAATGTTATTCAATTATATTAAAAAAAATTATTTTTATCCAATTGTAGTATTTTCCGTGATATAATCAATCTTTTGAAACTCCCAGAAACAATAGGTGATCCATCAGACGTTATCGCTGATCACTGTAATCTATTATATTTCTCTCAAACATAACTCTTAAAAGACAGCGCTTACCTAGCGGTTACCTAGCGGTTATGTAATGCGACATCATTAGAATTACTGGCACTACCCTGACCCTTTCTCTCCACTGAAGTTAGGGAAAGGTTCAGGGTGATGGGCACTGAATATGAGAGAGATGATGGTACCTATTAACTCCACTTTGTGTATGATCTCAAGGGGGTAGGCGCTCTGGGCATGGTGGATGTGGCATTTCCACACACCGCTGTGCTCTTGATCTAGATTCTTGATCTGGATGACCTCATTCTGGAAGCTTTGATTTCTGGGGCCCCACCATGTCACATTCAAGTCTGAGTCTTTTGAGGAGGAGTTCAGTTTGAGCGTCAGGTCCTCGGAGAGAAGAAGAGGATTCTCAAGGCTGGAGTCCACTAGAAAACACACAGATCCCAAAATATCTTAGTGCAGAGAATGAAAACATACAGCAACATCCAAGGTGAATGGCCAATTGTGGGAAGAAATGCAAATTAGATTAATAGGGAAGACAATAAAATGAGTACAGCTGGGGATTATGGGAGATAAAATCACTTGTCCAAGGTTGCACACAAAATGATAGAATTGATGCGCAGGAAGATAAATGCGGCTGCCGAGCTCACACACAGGAGTCAGAGACTCTCTCTTCACTCTCCCACTTACCTCGGAAGACATAGAGATGAACTCTGTACTCCTGTCCTCTGAATTTGCACTTATATTCACCCCCGTCCGCCATTCTCAGTGGATTCACCGACACTGAGAAATCTTCATTCTTCATGTTCCGGGTCTCCAGGAGGAATCGGTAAGGCTGTTCTTTAGCTCTACTTGCTGATTACAAGAAAGGTTACTCAGCTGGGGGGGGGGGGGGGGAGGGATGGGGGGGGGGGGCGATGAAGAAATAGATTTCTTCCATATCTCCCTGCCTCTCAATACCTTAGAATATCTCCATCAGGGCAGGCAGCACCCCAGTGGGTTAACGTTTTCCAATTCCCATCCCAGAGTAGGACAGAAGAGTCCAAGCTTCCCTCCTTCAAGTCAGGACCAGTTCCCTTGCAGAGGAGGGGGAGAGGCAGAGCTGGGTTAACACTATATTGGACCCTACCACAGAGCCTCATTCACTCTCCTCCTCTCACTTCTACTCTGCCTTTCCCTGTTCCCCCTCCCCTGGGAACCTCCACTCATGACCTTTCTCCCAGGCTGCTCCCTCCTTATCCTCCTTTTACTTCCCCTGGTACCTGGGGGGAGGGGGGGATCCAGGGGACCAATATTCAATGGCAGTGTCTAGCACTTGTAAAACGACTGGTTGTTGCCATTTAAACTTGGACCCAGAAATTCAATGCCAGGGTCCTAACCAGCCACCAGCACTGAAATCTGGCTTGCTGGGTTAGTGGTTTAGCTAACTGGACAACAGCAATATTCAGCCTTTACATGCCTAACTAGCCAGTTTATTTTTACTGGCCAGTGGCTGAGTATTGCTGCAGATTGGTTAATGCAAGTGCCGCCCCCAGAATGTCCAAATGCTACGCGGCGCAGCGGTATTACAAAGGGAGATGGCTATGTACCGCTGAATATCCTGCCCACTGGGATTAACATGCTTAGCGGCTTGCTAAGTGCATTAATCCTTTTGAATAACCCCACCTTAAATTCTAACTTTAACAATTTTATTTTATTTGGTTTTTTTTTAACTTTTGTTAATTTCTATTTCTATTTTTTTTGTATTTAATTTGAACATAATTCTTTCTTTGCAATCTTTTACTGATTTGTTTCTATGGACTGGAATGCCTTTTTTTCTTGATATTGGTATGTAAACTGCTTTGACATTTGTTTTGAAGGTGGTACGAGTTATATCAAAATTTAATAAGAGGTCGGGGTGCAGAATTCACTTCATCATCATCTCACTGCCTCATGTACAAACTCAAGCATTTCTTGACTAAGCTAATTAACATCTTATCTCCCAGCAATGCACCAGAACACAAAATGTCTCACCCTGATCAATGTTAAACAATGAGGCACAAATTTGGCAACCTGACCCCTAGAAGTAGCAAGTAGAGACCTAAGGCTGTCAAGACTACTGGCATGGCATCAGCCAGGGATCAGTCCTGCCCTCCAACGCCCACCAGAGGGTTTGTGGGTGGAGAAGGCTTGGAGGGAGGGCTGATTTCACATTTTTTAAAGGGATGGGGGGGGGGGGGCGTGGAGAGCAGGAGCCATCCTGATTTAAAAAGGATCAGGGGTGGGAGTGGGGGTGGTGATCTTTTATTTAAGGGACTGGGAAGCCACGGGAGATAGATTTGTTTTCAAATCATTTGCCCTTTTAAATGATAACTGCCCCATGTTGGAGGGTTCAGTATCTTTGTGTTGCTGTGATCAAATATTCACAATGTTGCTGACTGCAGCAAAGCAAAATCTAAATTTGCCCTGGGATTCGCTAAACAGCGGTAATGAGGTGCTGTGGGCTAGGCAGTCCTGTGGTACTATTTTACCATGGGCTAGTAAACAGAGGCTTTAAACTGGAAGATCTCCGAGACCAGAGAAATACTTATCATCACCTGAACTGCTAACTCACCTTGAGCTTGGATTTGCAAAGGTGAACTATTGAATCCAGATTCTGCCAAGCCCTGACTCCCACTCAGGAATAGGAAGAACCAGTGTGCATCGATTTAACCTGTACAGGTCCTCACTAGCTGAGGACAGAAGTGGATCTGAAGGCTTGGGGGACTGCTGCTCTGTGGGGGAAACAGGGTATAGAGCATGCCTGCTGTTAGGAATGCAGGCCACTGGCAGGATTGCCAGAGCCCGTCCTTAATTAGAAACGACTGGCTAGCCTACTATGAATCCAATTCTGCCACATCTGTCAAGAGTTTACCTTTCTCATGATGGCTCTTGTTTACCTTTGGGTCATGCTCTGGGGAGGGAACTGCCTGAAGTCACAGGTGAGCAATCACCAGATCTATGCCAGAAACCTCCTCACAGCAAAAGCGAAAGGGGCACGGCTGGAGATGGGGCTCAGCTCACTGAGCACATTTATTGAAAACTGCAATGATCATCTCTGCAGCTCCTTGCATCCACCTTCCTGGTTGTGTTTTCTTTCGCTATGTGACAACATTTGTAGGGCGTGGGCAAACCTTTCCTTTTGGCCAAATGCACAGTTCATGCTTTGTAGGTTTGGGGGTGAATTTTTTGCTCACCATGCAAAGCTACCCCAAAGGTGGGCTGCGATCTCAAAGATATGTGTCTTGAAGAAAGTAATCGGTCCTCACCTCTCAGAACTTGCTTCCCATCCCATCTCAGGTACAAAGTCTCGTCTGACTTTTCCACTTTATACCATTCCAGCAACATTGTCTCCACATTTCCTTTCAGCTGGCAGGGTAAAACGACCTTACTGTTTTCCTTTCCGAGCACAAACTTGCTTCCAAAAACAGCAGGAAACAGAGCTGCAACTGTATCCCCCAACCCCCCAAAAATAAACCATGTCAGTGCACTCTCTTAACCAATTAGCCATATGCTCGAAGCAATCCGATCTCACTGCTTACACCAAGAAATCATAGAGTGTTTACAACTTCTGATACCAGCACCATAGAGCTATTCTAATAAGGTGACATTTTACTTATCAATTAATGTCCTTTCCTTGAGTCCTGTTAGACCAGTCTAGACAAGTGGGTTGTGTTCCCCTACCAGCAGATTGGTGGAGACAAAGAACCAATGAAAAGCCCGAGTTTCATGACATCACTCCTATGCTTCTATTTGCCTCAGCCACCAGAGGTCCCTTCAGTATTCATCCCAAAGCCTCACACAACCTTCCAAGTTACGATCCCTGTTATAATGTGAGCAAAAGATCTTGTTCTAATGCAAAATGTTGTTACAATGTAAACCGCACTGATACTAAATAGCGCGGTATATAAGAATTTGTAATAAATAAATAATAATAATAAATAAATAAAACTGTGGGCAACAACGAGTAATCAACAGTAGAGAGCTATGTACAGGAAAGCAGAAAACAGAAGGCTGTCAGTAGAAGATGAAATTTCAGAGCCAAGTAGGAGGGCGGAGCGGCCTAGTGGTTAGGACACAGTACCTCAGGCTAGAGGGCTGGGGGGTTCAATTCCCCCTGGGGACAGCAATCTCAATACAGAGGGACTGGGGTTTCTAGTCCTATAGGCACTCTTTGTGGCCTTGGGCAAGCCACTTAACCCTCTGTTGCCTCAGGTACACACAGACTGTGAGCCCTTTGGGGGCTTGTGGTGACTGTAAAACTGCTCTGATGCCCTTCAGCCTGAAATTGCATAAACTTAAAAAATATAAAAATCATAGTGGAAGAACAGAGCAAATACAGTTTCAGGGGCAGGCCCTGGAGTAGTCCAGCAGGACTCAAGAAAAGGACATTAACTGGTAAGTAAGATGTCACCTTTCATATCATCCTGCTAGACCAGCTCAAACAAGTAGGATGTACCAAAGCTACAACTCCACAGGGTGAGAAGAAAACACAGCACTTGCAAAACCCTTGGGCCAAGGATGCCCATGCGTTGACATCCAAGCAGTAATGCTTGACAAAAAGTGGAAAGTGATTTGCATGTTACTGCCTGACAAATATTTGCAGGGGCTACCAAGCTCTACTGCACCCCTGAGGATGCTTGTGCTTTGCACACAAACCCTTTGGAACTGGCTGGTTCTGCAATAGATATGCCGAGGTCATGGCCTTCTCAATCCAGCACTCCAAAAGCAACATAGCTACCATGTTACCCTTGCGCAGGCCAGCAAATAGCACAAAAAGATGGTTGGACTTACAAAAGAAATTCGTAATCTCTAAGTACTGGAGAAGCACCCTCTGGACTTCCACAAGATGAAGATCCTTATCCTTCCCCCAACACTGCTCCATAAAGAAGGAGGGCAGGCAGACCACCTGGTTCACAAGAAAGGGAGAAAACACCTTCGCAAGAAGGAAGACACAGGCCGAATGGAAATGGCTTCCTTTGAAAAGACAGATAAGGATCTCAGCAAGACAGAGCCTGCAGCTTGGAAATCAGTCTTGCAGAACAAATTGCGACCAAGAAGACTGACTTGAGCATCAAATCCTTTAAAGCAGCACACTTCAATAGCTCAAAGGGTGCCGCCACTAGGGCCCTGAGCACCAGACACAGATCCCAGGAAGAGATCACAGAGGGAAGGATGCAGATACCAGACCCCTTAGAGAAAGCATGAGGTGTCCGGGAGCAAGGCTAGAGACTTACCATCCACCGCCTTGATTGAAGGATAAGGCGAGATATAAATACCCAATAAATAAATAAATCCACCAGAACTCGGAAGCAGGCCAGATCTGCCATCTGAACTTTCAGGGAGCTAAGGGAAAGGCCCTTTTCCAGACCATCCTGTAGACAAGCCAACAGAAATGGCATCTTGGCCGCCTCATGAGCCAACTGCTTAGCGCTGCACCATTGCTCAAAGAGACACCAGATCTAAACATATAATTTGGGCTCCGAGCAGAGTAGAGACCACTGCTGGAAAGTAGCCCTTACACGCTAGCAGTCTCCTTCCAAGAGCCAAGCCGTAAGCAAGAAGGGAACCAAGTCCTCCAGGATGATCAGTTCCTGCCACAACAGGCCCCAAGATGGAGGCATCCAAAAATAAGGCATCTGCAGGAGTCACTTCAGGTCTCCAAACCATGTTCTCCTCGGCTAATCCGGCTAAGCCGAATCACAAGCCCCACCAGGTGCCACAAAGGAAATACGTATAGCAGGTACTGACTTGACTAAGGCTGGGTCATGGCAACAGTGCCCTCAGACTCTGTCTCCATGTGGCGACTGAAGAAGTGGCAAACTTTGGCATTGGAGTAGGTTGCCATTAGATCCAATTCTGGGTGATCCCAGCGGTGCAGAATCAACTGAAATGCCTCCTACCTCAACTCCCACTCTCCAGGGTCCAGAGAGTGCTGGCTGAGGAAGTCCGCTTCCACACTGTCCACCCTAGCAATGTGCTGAGCTGACAAGGCTCAGAGGTTGTTCTCTGCCCAGGCAAACAGGAGAGCCATCCATAGAACTACCCCAGAACTCCTCATGCCGCCTTGCCGATTGACAAAAGCCACTGCCATGGCATTGTCTGAAAACAGTTAAGAACATAAGAAATACCATACTGGGTCAGACCAAGGTCCATCAAGCCCATTATCCTGTTTCCAACAGTGGCCAATCCAGGTCACAAGTATCTGCCAGGTTCCCAGAAAGGTACATAAGTTACACAATGCTTGTCCCGGGGTAAGCAATGGATTTCCTAGATCCTCTTTAATAATGGTTTATGGACCTTTCCTCCAAGAACTTGTCCAAATATTTTTTAAACCAGCTACACTTGAACCACCTGACCCTTGATCAAGGGCTGAAAATGCAGAAGAGACAATCTGATGGTCCTCTCCTCAAGGCGGTTGATGGATCTCACCGCTACCCTACGATTCAAATATCTCCCCCGCCTGAGAGACTGGCATCCGTCATCAGGAGAATCTAGGTGAAATTATCCAGTGGCACACCCTTCCTCATATGACAGGGCTGCTGCCACCACTGCAGGCTGGACATCACCATCAATGGCAGCAGGAGCCTGCACTCAAACTCCTGACAACTCGAGGACCACTGAGTCAACAAGGACCTCCGTAGCAGTCGCATGTGAGCACATGCCAATGGCACCATCTTTATAGTCACCGCATCAATCCAAGGAGCTGAAGATAATCCCAGACTCTGGGAGTCTGCTGCACATGGAACAGCCCAGGCAATCCAACAGTTTTTGACTTTCTCTTCTGGCAGGAAACATGCTCCCAGAAACTCCAGGGAGTGGGAAGGCCACAGCTGGCTCTTTGCCTGATTGAACACCCAGCTGAGACTTTCTAAGAAGGATGCCACCTGAGACGCTTCTGAAAGGGAATGGGCATGGATGAGCCAGCCACCCAGTTAAGGATGGACGCAGATCCCTTGGCGCTGCAGCTGCCATCACCATGACCTTGGAGAAAATCTTTGGGGCAGTGGATAGACTGAAAGGGAGGGTGGAAAACTTATAGTGAGAGCCAAGTAGGACAACACACAGATACTTTGCTGATCCGCTTAGATCGGGATAAGAAAATAAGCCTTGGCCAGATCCAGAGAAGCCAAGAACTCCCCATGGTGCACCACTTGAATCACTGAGCATAATGTTTCTATCAGAAGCGCAAGAAGGAACCATCTTTTTTGGGCACCACGAAACAGATGGAGTATCTGTCCTTGCCTCGCTCATCTGATGAGAAGGGTATCACCGCCTTTAGGAGCAGCAATTTGTCCAAGGTGGTCCACACAGTGGAACTCTTGATTGCAGACCCACAAGGAGAGATGATGAAAGCATCCAAAATTGTCTCTTTGCATTCCAGGGCACAGCTGAACTGAATGGTGTCTAGCACCCAACAATCCTTGGTAACCCGGGCCCATTCCTGAAAGAAAAAGCAAAGCTTGCCTCCAACTGGAGGAACCACAGAATGGGCCCCCAAACCTTTCTTGCACTGCCAGGGAAGGTCCTCCTCTAGAAGGACCAAGTCCCTAGGCCTATGCACGCCACAAAAGGACTGAGAACGAGAGTCCAAAGACCCCGGGAATCCAGCCAGCATGCCCTCGGTGAACTGGCAGAGGCTGACGAGAAGGGGCACCAGCCCCGTCTCACAGGCCCCTTAGACTTGTCTTCTGGAAGGAGGTATGATTTTGTCCTGCCCAGGTCTTTCATCAGCTTTTCCAAATCGACTCCAAACAGAAATTTCCCCTGAAAAGCCAATTGGGCCAACCAGGCTGTGGAAGATGCGTCTGCTGCCCAGTACCGGAGCCAAATCCAATGCCATGACACCACTGTCAGGGCACCATCCCTGGCCACCAAACCTATCAGGTCATACATGACATCAGAAAGGAAGGCCCTATCAGACTCCAAAAGAGGGGCAGTATCATCCGGTTGAATCCACTGGAGCAGGGCTTGAGACATTAGGCTGGTACATACCCCCAGCTACACAATAGCCACCATCACAGTGAACTGGCTCCTCAAAAACAAATTCACCTTGTGGTCCAAAAAGTCCTTTAAGGCCAATCTGCCTTCCACAGGAATGGTAGTCCATCTGGCAACTGGTGTGACCTGTGCAGCCACCTGGGGAATGCCTAACCACTCAACACACGCCTCCTCCAGGAGAGCGGAGATCTTACACACCCTTAACCCTTTAAGCAGGGAGTCGGGAGAGTCCCACCTGACCAGATCATATCCTTGATCACATCCAGGAATGGGAAGACAGTAGTGGATTTTTGCACCCGTTGAAGGGTGTACCTTTGGTTCCTGCTCTGTGCCGGAAGAATCCATCAAGTTCAAAGTGGATGAGACCCTAGCAATCAACATCACCAGTTCCTCCTTCTGGGATAGGTAGATCACTCCAGCCTCTTCACAGTCTTCTGAAGCCGAAAGTATTTCCTCATCCACATCAGAGCCCAGTACAGAGAGTCATAGTCAACATCTCGGATAGCTCCCAGCTGTTCCTCATCTCCAGGGGGTGCCCCACACCAGAGAAATGCAGTCAGAGACCAAGAAAATGTGGCAGAAAGATACAGACATATTGTCACGCTTCCCCTGCCTAGGGCCGATGGCTCTATAGCAAGGGTGACCACAATCTTGTTTCCAAGTGTCTTTTTTTACTATGTAGCAGCAAGGGTTGCTGGGACTTGTAGTTTTTAAGTTTCACTCTTCAACAAAATGTGTTGTGGCACGAGGGTCTTTTGAACAGATAAATTTATTTAGGGGTTTTTCCTTTCACAAGGGTTCAACAGGCTTAGGCAAAGCATAGAATTTCTTTCCAAAATAATAGGAAACAGGAGCAAATGAAAAGTAGAAAATAAAGTACAAAACTGTTTCTTCACAGCAACTTAAACCAGCCAAAACAACTTTGTTTTCTTCTCCTACAAAGCTTGTTTAACGTAAATCTAAGTGATCAATGTTACACAGAGAACAGTCCATCTCATAACATTCAGGTGTTTCAGGAATATTGGCTACGTCGATAATCATATCCTCACTCTCTTCATCACAGCTCTGCTTAGGGGAACTCTTGCACTGCAAACCTTGGATAACCTCTTGCAGCTGCTCTAGAAAGTTTCCTCTCTCATTAGCCGTGACCTTCTCTAGTGCAGGAGATTGGTTATTACGTAAGCTCTTCCCTATGGCTTTTATATCAGCTTCAAACCATTTACTGAAAGTGTTTCTGTTAGGAGTTACTTTTGCAGCCGTGCTATCTCGGCACTTATTAGCACTAGCTTTCAATTGTTGCACAATGTCTTCAACAAGTCTCTGGCTAGGAAGTAATTCTGACGTACCTTCTTTATTGGCAATTCCTTGTCTGTGCTCAGAGCTTTCTCCCCTCGTGCAGGCAAACTGCTTGGCCTTGTCCTCGGGTAGCTTCCACAGAGGCTCTGGCTTTGCTTTGAAGTTACAGGGAATGGACCCTCCAGAATCCCTCTTGACTGGATTAGGAACTGGGGAACATTCTGGGGAAAGGAGGGGCTCTTCCGAAGGGATGGGCTTCACCTTAACCGGGATGGAACCAGGCTGCTGGCATTAACCTTTAAAAAGGAGATAGAGCAGCTTTTAAACTAGATAATAGGGGAAAGCCGACAGTCGCCCAAGAGCGCATGGTTCGGAAGAATGTATCCTTGAAGGATACTACAAAAAGCAGAGAGGTTCCAAAAAAGAGTAAAGTAGCCCAAATGCCCTCGAGTATGGAGCAGACAGAACTTAAAGATCCCAAATTACCCATGTCTACCAATAGCCAAATTAATATGAATAAAATACAGTCTCTAAAATGCTTGTATGCAAATGCTAGAAGTCTACAAAACAAGATGGGAGAGTTAGAATATATAGCACTAAACGAGAGGTTAGATATGATTGGAATATCAGAGACATGGTGGAAGGAGGACAACCAGTGGGACACTGTGATACCTGGGTACAAACTATATCGAAATGATAGAGCTGATCAAATTGGTGGAGGGGTTGCGCTCTATGTTAGAGAGGGCATTGAGTCAGAAAGGATTAAAGTTTTGCAAGAAACAAAATTTGCTGTAGAATCTCTATGGATTGAAATTCCATGTAAAAAGGGGAAGGCGATGGCAGTGGGGGTGTACTATCGTCCGCCTGGCCAGAATGAACAAATGGATGATGAAATGCTCAAAGAAATCAAGGAAGCTAGCAAAAGTTACAGTGCAGTAATAATAATGGGTGATTTCAATTACCCCGGCATCGACTGGGTCAGTGTCACAACAGGACATGCTAGGGAGATAAAGTTCCTAGATGAAATAAATGACTGCTTCTTGGAGCAGCTGGTTCATGAACCGACCAGAGGGGAAGCAATATTAGACCTAGTCCTTAGTGGAACACCAGATGTAGTGCAAGAGATAAGGGTGTTGGGGCCACTTGGCAATAGTGATCATAGCATGATCGCCTTTGATTTAATTAGTGGAGGAGGGATAGTAAGGAAATCCACAGTACTACCCTTTAACTTTCGAAAGGGAGACTATGATAGAATGAGGAAAACAGTTAAGAAAAAACTAAAAGGAGCAGTTGCAAAGGTTAAAGACGTACATCAAGCTTGGGTGTTGTTGAAAAATACTATCTTGGAAGCCCAGACCAGCTGTATTCCACGCTTTAAGAAAAGTGGAAGGAAGTCCAAAAAATTGCCAGCATGGTTTAAAGCTGAGGTCAGAGAGGCTGTTGTTGCCAAAAAAGCATCTTTCAAGAAATGGAAAAAAGAGCCAAATGATGAAACCTGGAAACAGCACAAGCACTGGCAAGTCAAATGCAAGGCATTGATAAGGCAGGCAAAGAGAGAATTTGAGAAGAAGCTTGCTGCGGAAGCAAAAACGCGAAATAAAGACCTTTTCAAGTACATTCGTAGCAAAAAACCCGTGAGAGAGTCAGTTGGTCCATTAGATGATAAAGGGGTTAAAGGAGCACTAAGAGGCGACAAGGCGATAGCGGAGAGACTGAATGAATTCTTTGCTTCGGTCTTTACTGAGGAAGATGTAGGGATGTTACCCACGACTGAAGTGGTATTTAAAGGTGTGGAAGAATTGAAGGAAATATCGATACATCGGGAAGATGTCTTACAACTATTAGATAAACTGAAGAGTAGCAAATCACCTGGGCCGGATGGTATACATCCAAGGGTGTTGAAAGAACTGAAATTTGAGATTGCAGACCTGCTATCAGTAATCTGTGAACTATCATTAAAATCATCTCTAATACCTGAGGATTGGAGGATCGCCAATGTAACACCAATTTTTAAAAAGGGTTCGAGGGGTGATCCGTGAAACTACAGACCGGTGAGCCTGACATCAGTACCGGGAAAAATGGCAGAAACCATCATAAAGAATAAAATTACTCAGCATATAGATAGTCATGACCTAATGGGAGACAGCCAACATGGCTTTAGACAAGGAAGATCTTGTCTTACTAATCTGTTATGTTTTTTTGAAGGAGTGAAAAAACAGGTGGACAAAGGTGAGTCGGTTGATATTGTGTATCTGGACTTTCAGAAAGCCTTTGACAAGGTCCCTCATGAGAGACTTTTGGCAAAACTAAAGAGTCATGGGATAGGAGGCAGTGTACTACTGTGGATCAGGAACTGGTTAAAAGATAGAAAGCAGAGGGTAGGGCTAAATGGCCAATTTTCCCAATGGAGAAAGGTGAATAGTGGTGTACCCCAGGGATCTGTGCTGGGTCCGCTGCTTTTTGACATATTCATAAATGACCTGGAAAGTGGAATAACGAGTGAGGTTATCAAATTTGCTGATGACACAAAACTATTTAAAGTTGTTAAAACCCAGGAGGATTGTGGAAAATTGCAAGAGGATCTTGATAAATTGGAAGACTGGGCATCAAAATGGCAGATGAAATTTAATGTGGAGAAGTGCAAGGTTATGCACCTAGGGAAGAACAACCCAAACTATGGTTACACGATGCAAGGTTCCACATTAGGAACCACCACCCAAGAAAAAGATTTAGGCGTCCTTGTGGATACCATGTTAAAACCCTCGGCCCAGTGTGCAGCGGCGGCCAAGAGAGCAAATAGAATGCTAGGTATGATAAGGAAAGGAATGGAAAATAAAACAAAAGATATTATAATGCCTCTATATCGTTCCATGGTGAGACCGCACCTTGAATATTGTGTGCAATTCTGGTCGCCATATCTTAAAAAGGATATAGCAATTTTAGAAAAGGTTCAGAGAAGAGCCACCAAAATGGTAAAGGGGATGGAAGGCTACTCCTATGAAGAAAGGCTAAAAAGGTTGGGGCTCTTTAACCTGGAAAAGAGACGGCTGAGGGGAGATATGATAGAAGTCTATAAATTAATGAACGGAGTGGAACGGGTAAACGTAGATCGATTGTTTACCTTATCAGAATATAGAAAGACTAGGGGACATGCAATGAAGCTACAGGGTAAACTATTTAAGACTAATAAAAGAAAATATTTTTTCACTCAACGTGTAATCAAACTCTGGAATTTGTTACCGGAGGATGTAGTAAAGGCTGTTAGTGTAGCTGGGTTTAAAAAAGGTTTGGACAAGTTCCTGGAGGAAAGGTCCATAAACCATTATTAAGAAGGGACCCAGGATATCAATGCTTGAACCAATACAAGCATTGTGGAACCTGTGTCCCTTGGGGAAACTGCTAGGTACGTATGACCTAGATTGGCCACTGTTGGAAACAGAATACTGGGCTTGATGGACCTTGGTCTGACCCAGTATGGCATATCTTATGTTCTTATGTTCTTATGGTTTATGGTTTATTAACTTAATATACCGCTAAACATAAGGAACATCATAGCGGTTTACAGAGTTCAAATTATAATGGTCACCATGAGGTGAGAGGAAAAGAAAAAAAGGAAAAGAAGTTACATCTGTTGATAGGAAAGCAAACTAGGCAGATTCGTATAACAGGACGATAGAGGGGAGAGTGAGGGGAGGGGGAAGGGGAGACAAAGTCATGTGGGAGGTTCAGGAAGGTCGAAGGCAAGGGAAAAGAGGTGAGTTTTAAGGCGATTCTTAAAGGTGGCATGGTCTTGTTCGAGGCAGATAGAAGAGGGGAGGGAGTTCCACAGGGCGGGGGCAAGGAAGAAAAAGGCAGAGGAACGGGTGGATTGAAGGCGGGCACAAGTGGGTGAGGGGAGATGCAGGCGATTCAGGTGAAAGGAGCGTAGGGAATGGGTTGGATTATGAAAGTGAACCAAGTCAGCTAGATATTGGGGGGAGTGGGTGTGGAGGATGCGGTGGAGAAGGACCAAAATTTTGAAATGACTGCGAAACTTGACAGGGAGCCAGTGGAGACGGATGAGGAGAGAAGTGATATGATCACGGATAGATGCATGAAAGATGAGCCGGGCAGCAGTGTTTTGAATACGTTGAAGGCATTGTAATTGGGAAGTGGGGAGACCAGACATGACGGAGTTGCAAAAATCGATGCGAGATATAACCAAGGAAAGAAGGAGGGTAGTGAGAGCCTGTGAAGAGAGGAAGGGGCGAATGGCACGAATCAGACGCAGAAAATAGAACGAGGTCTTTGAGACGTGAGCAATGTGATCCCAAAAGGTGAGGCCAGGGTCGAAGAGGACACCCAAGTAACGAAAGGTGGAGACTAAGGGATTGGGGGAACCAGAGAAGGAGGGGGAAACCGAAGGGGGGTTACCATCACGTGAGAACCAGATGGCCAGGGTCTTAGTAAGATTAAGGTGTAGGCAGTGGGTGGTAAGCCAGTGGGCTACAGTGGTGAGACAGGTATTCAGTGGGGAGAGGTCAGGGAAAAGGGGAGAGGTGTGGTATAGAAGAAGGAGGTCATCAGCATAATAGAAGGCAGAAATCCCGTGTTGTTGGACCAGTAGAGAGAGGGGTGTAAGGAAGACATTGAAGAGGAGGGGAGCCAGAACAGAGCCCTGGGGGACACCGCAAAGCAGGGGAGTAGGTATAGAGGCGGTTGAGGAAGAGGAGGCAGAGAGAACTGAAAAGGACCTAGAAGAGAGAAAGGAGTGAAACCAATGAAGGACGGTGCTGCAGAGGCCTGCTTCGCGAAGACGGGCTAGGAGTAGGGAGTGGTCTACAAGATCGAAGGCAGCGGAGAGGTCAAGGGAAACTGCCACCGAAAGATCACCACGGTCGTGTGCAGTGTGAATTTCATTCAGGAAACCAAGAAGAACAGTTTCGACACTATGGCCGGGGCGGAAGCCAGACTGACGGGGGTGAAGAAAGTGGGTAGAATCAAGATGGGCAGAAAGTTGAGAGAAAACAGCTTTTTCGAGGATTATAGATAAGAAGGGAAGGTTAGAGACTGGGCGGTAGTGCGCGGGAACCATGGGGTCAAGAGAGGACTTTTTAAGGATGGGTCGGACAAGAGCGTGCTTCCAAGGTTGGGGGAATACACCAGAGGAAAGACTGGAGTTAATCATAGAGAGGATAGGAGGGATAAGGGTTAAGGAGGGGGTGAGAAGCCAGGAGGAGGGGATGGGGTCCAGGGCACAGGAAGTTCCCTGGGCTGTTTCCCAGGGCACGGTTTCCCTGGTTGCTGCCTTCCTGAGTGCCTTCCTTGTTGAAGTGGCTTGGACAATTGCAGAGGCTTCTCTCTTGCCGGTGTGACTTCTCCCACTCCTGGCTGTTCTCTGTGGGGCTTCTCCCACTCCTGGCCGTGCCTCAAGACTGACTCTGAAGCCGGTTTAAAACGGCTTCCTCCTGCAGCCACACCCCTCTGGTTACTCAGGTGAAAATCATTAGAGCTGCCTTCAGCTCTTATGTCATGGCTATGGCTGAGCTCTGTTCTGGCTGAAAGCTTCCTGTTGCCATGGGAACCTGGCTTGCTCTTACTTTTAAAGGTAAAGTGCTCGCTATTTTCCCATTCCATCTGTTCAGGAGTGCTTTCGGTACCACAATATTTCCCATCATGTTGAATGCTACAGGCTTGATAAGAAGAATTTCCAAGCACATCTAGACAAACTATCCATACATGTTACATTGTACAAACTCCAGCAGGAGGCGCTCTTTGGCACGATGCAAGTACTATGCCGAGCATTAGCAGTAAATTTGACAGACTGAGATCATACTCTACATACCCTGGCTTAGAAGTGAGGTTCATGACTGTCGTGGTATGCGCAAAAGTAACCCATTTGGAGAAACTGCCCTGGAATGCTTAGCCAAAGGCAATTGAACAGAGCTTCCACGCTCCACCTGCCCCACACAAAATTGCACCCGGGGACACCTAGGGGCCACAGGGTCTGAATTACCATACCAGAAGGACCAGACTTGCTGCAAAAAGAAAGAACTCCAGGGAGGACAATCTGGAGTCTAGAAGCTCTCCTCTTGGTAATGACCCCCCCCCCAGGGGGCACAGCCACCACAGACCCACTAGAATATGATGAGCAGCTCACAACATAGTCACCGGATCCTCTGGCCAGCTGGATATCTTACCCATAGCACCATCTATCACCTCCTGCCCTGAGGCAGGCACAGTCGGACTAACTGCATTCCCCGGCTGTGAGGGGGGGGGGGGAAGGTCCCCAGGGATGACTCAGAAGCTGCCATTCCAGAAGAGCAGAGTCCAGAATCCAGCGATGAGGCACCTCACTTGCCACCGGTCAGACAACATTTCCTAGAAGAGAGTTAAGGCAAGTATCGCAACAGAGCACGCTAAGGCTTCAGCGGCCCAAAGGCATGCGTTAATTGCACTTTTACTGTGGCACGCATTGACTGCATCTTTTTAGTGGCATGTGTTAACTGCACTTTTACTGCAATGCACGTTACAGGCACTAGGGTAGGAACACACGTTGGAGCTGCTGGGCTCAACGCGCGTACAGAATGTATGACCGCCAGGCACACAATAGGAGAAAATGCTACTAACAAATGTAGAAAAGGTGGGAAACCCCCATACTGTACCAACAATCTTCAGCATCTACCCCAAATGGCATCCCAAACAGACGGAATAGGAAACCCCAACAAGGACAATGATGGGGTCAAGCCCTGAGAGCCCCAAGCAAAGGATCTATGTTGGGCTCAGTTCTACTCCCCTGAAAGCTGGAAGGCAGATCTCTGAGAGCCTTCTGCAATCTTTGGGACAGAGCAGGGGGAAACAGAGGAGGAGGGAGGGGGCATCAAGGTTGTGTGAGGTTGCTGCAATCTTTCAGATCCTTCTATATCCTTCCAATTTTGTGGCTGTTTAACAGACTCTTATGATAAGAGCGTGAAGCTGAACCAAAATTTTCCCTCTTCCTATGGCTACCAAAAGACTACAGTCTACTGGAGCCTCCCATGTCACCCTCAAGGAAGGGCTGACTCATCCACTAAGCCAACTAGGCAGTTGCCTAGGATGGCAGTCCCTGTTGGTTGCATCACTACCTCAACCCCCTGGAAAGCAGCAGCTGAATTGCTGCTTCAGCACCATAGTGGGCTTTAAAACACCCAGAGACGTGCCCGCAGTTTTAGCCTGCCACTCCTGATCAAGAAAGTTGCATGGGGGGGGGGGGGGAGGCAGGAGCCACAGGCCATGAGCGCGCAGCCATGCTTGAGAGCACTTTAAGGCCTGATGCAGCATTGAAGCAGCAGTTCAGTCGCCACTGCTTCAGCACAAGGGGGCAGCAGCATAGCAGGCTGGACAGAGGCACAGTCTTTTTTTATGGGGGGGGGAAAGCAGCATGGAGGGTCTGCCTAGGGTGGCAGAAACCCTCGTGCCACCATTTCCTCAAGGTGGTCGTTCATGAGTTTTTAATTAATATTTTCCTCTCAATCCTCATATTTTCTTCAGAGAGGAGAGAATCCATCCACCATCTGCTAGAGACAAAGAAATACTGAGGAGATCTCTGGTAGCTAAGGTGGATAGAGGCATGGGAGTGATGTCACTGAAACCCGGGCTTTTCATTGGTTCTTTGTCTCCATCAATCTGCTGGTAAAGGAACACAACCACTTGTCTGGAATGGTCTGGCAGGACGATATGGAATGACATTTAATGTGCATAAAAGCAAAGTTATGCACTTAGGGAAGAACCCAAACTAAGGTTCCACATTAGGAATCACCACCCAGGAAAAGGATTTAGGTATGATCGTGGATAATATTTTTTAACCCTCCCCCAGTGTGCAGTGGCGGCCAAGAGAGCAAATAGAATGCTAGGTATCATAAGGAAAGGAATGGAAAATAAAACAAAAGATATTATAATGCCTCTGTATCTTTCCGTGGTGCGACCGCACCTTGAATATTGTGTGCAATTCTGGTTGCTGTATCTTAAAAAGGATATAGCGTTATTAGAAAAGGTACAAAGAAGAGCAACCAAAATGATAAAAGGCGTAGAAGGATACCCCTACAAGGAAAGGCTTAAAAGATTAGGGCTCTTTAACTTGGAAAAGAGACGGCTGAGGGGAGATATAATAGAGATCTACAAAATAATGAGTGGAGTGGAAGGAGTAAACATAGATTGGTTGTTCACTCCTTCAAAAGGTAGAAAAACTAGGAGACATGTAATGAAGCTACAATGTAGCACATTTAAGGCTAATTGGGGAAAATGTTTTGTCACTCAACGCGTAATCAAACTCTGGAATTCATTGACAGAGGATGCAGTAAAAGCTTTTAGTGTATCTGGCTTAAAAAGAGGTTTGGACGAGTTCCTGGAGGAAAAGTCCATAAACCATTATTAAGAAGGACTGGGGAAATCCGCTGCTTCCCCCTGGGATAGGCAGCATGGAATCAGTCTACCTTTTGGGACCTGGATTGGCCACTGTTGGAAACAAGATACTGGACTTGCTGGACCTTTGGTCTGACCCATTATGACATATCTTATGTTCTTATGACATCACACTATAGCTGTGCTGCACTATGAAGCTATAATAATGCTTAATGACATCATATGGCAGCTGGACAGCTGCTGGGGCTCCCACTGACCCTCCTTGTAACCTTTTGTAAGTTTCTTTACCCTCAATCACCACAGGCATTAACTCAGATTGTAAATCTTCTGGCAAAGGGACCTACTTACTGTGGCCTATTTGTAATTTGCCTTGAGTTTGGGTTTTGAAATGCGAGTGTTCACCTTCCCACCTCACCCCCAATTCCTAATCCATATTTCTCAGTGCGCTATAACCACCAGAAAAAGAGATATATGTACTGCACTCACAGATCTGTAGGCCCAGGAGACTGCCAGCAGCCAAATATGATGTGGTCTTTCTAGCCCCCAGCAGCCGCATCTTCTCCATCCAAGGTCCTCTCTCCATGGCCAAAAACTGCTTCCTGGGGATCCGAGAGCCAAACATTACATAAGTGATGGAAAGGAATTAAAATGCTATTTTTACAGTTATATTTAGGATAGTGCTAGCTTAAATATAATATGCTGCTTTGCAGAACTGCCAATCCCCAGGCAACTTCCCTATTTGACCCTAAGCAAGAGAGGCTCAGAGAAGTGGCCAGTAACTAATTTCTCCTTTTTCTTATCTGCAGCTTATGTAAACTCCTCAGTTTCTTTGCAATCCTGCAGGCATGAAGTTAGTAATATACATACATTTGGTTCTTTTTACACCCCTATCTTTGCAAGTTTGGCTAGGTAAAAACTCTGATAGGGATAGAAAGAAACACACTGGAGGGGGAGGAATATTTCAAATGATGCCTGTAAATAAAGGCACACAAAGGTACTGATAAACTAGCACATAAAAGAACAACATTTCCCGAGATTACTTCAGCAGAAAATTAAAAAGTTGCAGGCTTCAGCAGAAAAGAAATCGTTACTTGAGGGGGTGCTGCTAGTAGTCCAATCACACCTACTTCTCCTTTTTAGAGGCCAGTCAGAGAGCCAAAAAGGCCTAACACCTAGGACAATCAACAAATCAGACAAAGAACAGGAAAAACCGAGTTACTTACCTGTAACGGGAGTTCTCCAGGGACAGCAGGATAAGTCAGCCACAAGTGGTGACGTCATCCGACGGCGCCATAGACGGAAGTACTCTCAGTAGCCCAGAAGGCTTTTAGCCTTCTGGGCATGGCCAGTAGCCCCACCTCCAGGTCCGCCGCTAGCTAGCCAGATCTTCCCCAGCTGAGGCGATGCCACGAGCTAGGAGGCAGAATGCCGCGGAAGTAACCCCCGCCGGGGAGGAGGGTGGGAAAGTGTGTCTGACTTATCCTGCTGTCACTGGAGAACTCCCGTTACAGGTAAGTAACTCAGTTTTCTCCCAGGACAAGCAGGATGAGTCAGCCACAAGTGGTGCCTCCCCAGCTATACATGCAGCGGCGGGGGTTATGGACCGGTAAGAATGACGGAGGCAGGTTCATTGGGTGCAACAAGGCAGATTTAATGAGGAGGAATAGCAGCACAACCAAACAAGGGTGCGGTGTATAGGGGTGTGCAACATAACATGCAATCAATGGCTGTGCAACATAGCATTTAAACAATAGAACTGTGCAACTTAGCATGTAAACAATTTAACAATAAGGTGCAAATAGCAAAAATAGTAATAGTCGTGCAACCTGTGGAAAAGGCAGAAGCACGGACACAACAGGCTGTCAGGGACTCTCTTGAGCCTGAAGTAGAAAGCATAGCGTCAATGAATACAACACAGCATCACGAATCACAAGGGTCTGTATCTGTACCATGATCCGGTGCCTGGGTTGCAGCTGCGGATAACACCGCCAGGCTAAAAGCAGAGCCCCCCTGATCTGCTTGATCTAAGCAATAGTGTTTCTGGAAGGTCTGGACGGAAGCCCACGTGGCGGCCCTGCAGATGTCGGGCACCGGAATGGATCGTAGGTTGGCAATAGTGGCGGCCAATGCTCGCAGGTGATGCGCCCTGACTCCTGTGGTTGGCAGGGACCCCGCTCGTGATAAGCACAGAGAGATACTAGAGGAAATCCAGATGGAAAGAGTTTGCTTGGACACTGGGTGCCCCGGTTTGTTGGGGTCATAAGAGATGAAGAGCTGCGATCCTTTCCGCAGGGAGGAAGTTCGATGTAGGTAGCACCGTAATGCCCTAATGCAGTCCAGGGTGTGGAGTCTTTGCTGCTCCCGGTTAGAATGTGGCTCGGGTTGGAAACAGGGCAATTCAATGGTCTGATTAATGTGAAAAGCCGTCACCACCTTGGGGACAAACCTGGGGTGTGTCCGTAGGCAGGCGCGGTCGTGGTGGAGTATGGTATAAGGCGGGTAAGCTACCAGGGCGTGTAGCTCACTGATATGCCTGTCAGATGTGATGGCTATGAGGAAGAGTGTCTTCCAGGAGACGAACTTAAGTTCCGTTGACTGGAGTGGTTCAAAGGGCTCCCCTGTGAGCTGATTGAGAACGATGTTCAGGTCCCATGCCGGGACTGGTTCTCGGACCGGGGGATGGAGGTTGGCCAGGCCCTTCATGAAGCAGACCACAAGTGGCAGCACTGCTACCGATGAGTCTCCAATACGGTGGTGAAAGGCCGCTATGGAGGACAGGTGGACCCGGATGGTCTGAGTCTTTAGTCCAAGTGCCGAGAGAGAGGCGAGGTATTGGAGGAGTTGAGGTACAGGGCATGAGAACAGATCTAGATGAAGTAAATTGCACCAAATGCTGAAGCGGCGCCATTTAGACTATAAGCTTTCCTGCTAGACGGGCGGCGAGCCGTTATTATGACTTGTTGGACTTCGGCTGAAAGGTCAAGGGATGCGAGAGTCATCCTTTCAGCTTCCACGCCATTAGTGATAGCATTTTCAGGTTGGGGTGGAGGATCGTGCTGTTGTCTTGTGAGAGTAAGTCCGGCCTCAGAGGTAGGCGAACAGGGGGTTCCAGGGCCCAGGCGGTTCAGATAGGGGAACCAGACCTGCCTGGGCCAGTGTGGGACCACCAGAATGGCTAGCGCCCTGTCTCTGATCAGGCGCTATATGGTCCGTGCAATGAGCGGAGTGGGGGGGAAGGCGTAGATTAGGGACCACTGCCCCCAGGTCACGTCGAAGGCATCCACTGCTATTCTGTGGGGCGCGGGTCTTTTGGAGCAGAACAGGCAGCACTTGGTGTTCTTCTGTGTCGTGAAGAGGTCGATTCGCGGGTGGCCCCATCTCATGAAGAGAAACGATGACACTTCTTCATGGAGCACCCACTCGTGGGGATTCAGTTGCCTGCTGAGGCGATCCGCTAGCATGTTTTCCACTCCTGGCAGGTAGCAGGCTTGGAGGCTGCACTGGTAAGAGAGGGCCAGGTACCAAGTGTGGAGAGCCTCTCTGCACAGGGAGCGTGACCGTGTCCCCCCTTGCTTGTTTATGTAGAACATGGCCACTTGGTTGTCGGTTTGTATTCTCACGGTCTTGCCCGTTATTTGTTCCTGGAAGGCCTGAAGCGCGTAGCGGGCAGCTCTGAGCTCAAGGACATTGAAGTGCAGGGCTTTCTCTGCAACTGACCAAGTGCCCTAAGTGCGGATCCCGAGACAGTGGGCTCCCCATCCCAGCACCAAAGCATCTGTTGTCACGGTGATTTGGTGAGCTGGTATTTGGAGACGTCTTCCCTGCACGTTGTTCATCGAGTGGGTCCACCAGCGGATAGCCCTGGTCACTGACGAGTCGATGGGGATTAGAGCGGACAGGGACTGTGAGTGCTGGCACCATTGAGAACGAAGGTGCCATTGCAGGACTCGCATGTGCAGTCTCGCGAGGGGTAGAACATGGGTGGTTGCTGCCATGTGACCCAGGAGGCATAGGAGGGTTCTTGCCATCGAATGCATGGAACTGAGTACCCTGAGGGCAAGAGAGATGATGGCCTCCATCCTGCTCTGTGGGAGGAAGGCCTTGGCTCGGGTTGTGTCTATGTAAGCCCCTATGAATTCCAGTCTCTGGACTGGGATGAGGTGCGATTTCAGGTGGTTGACTAGGAAGCCCAAAGACAAGAGGAGGGCAGTGGCTTTCTTGACTGCTACCTGGAGTTCCTTGGGGGAGATTGTGGAAAACAGCCAATCATCCAGATAGGGGAAAACACAAATCCCGAGTTTGCGAAGGTGTGCCGCTGCTTCTGCCACAGATTTGGTGAAAACCCTGGGGGCGGGTGAAAGTCCGAAGGGGAGGACTCTATATTGGTAATGGCTCCCCAAGATCTGGAAACGCAAGAATTTCCTGTGCTGGGGATGGATGGGCACGTGAGTGTAGGCATCCTGGAGATCCAGCGAGGCTAGCCATTCCTTGGGCTGGATGAGGGGTAGGATGGAGTTCAAGGAGTGCATCCTGAATTTCTCTTTGACTATGGACTTGTTGAGTTTCCGCTGGTCCATTGTGATGTTCTCCCAGGAACGCAGGAATGCAGACAAACGGCCCTCTGTGGGTAGGTGTGGGCAGGGCGGCGAGTCAAAAACTATGGTTGTTTTTCACCGGTGCAGACGGGTTCTTTTTCTGTGTGCGCTCACACTGGCGCGGCTTCTGCCTGTAGGGGGCTTGGTAGGATTGCTGTTTGAACCAATGTTGTTGCCACTTGCGGTACGAATTGTAGCGTTTAGAGGCTGACGACTTTTGGGAGTTTCCTTTGTGGTAGGGTTGAGGACGCTCTAATCCTTCTTCTGCGAGCGTCTGGAGAGTGGTGCAGCACTCACACATGTCATTGACTGTGTCCTTGACCTTGTCCCCGAAGAGTGAGTCTCCCGTGCAGGGGGTGTCCGCAATCTTGTCATGTGAATCATCTCGCAGGCCCGAAGCACGTAACCAGGCCAGCCGACGTGCGGAGATGGCAGTTCCAGCAGTTCTGGTGGCTGTCTCGAAGGCATCATAGGCCGCTCGGCCCTGGTGTTTCATGCAGTCGTCAAGCTCCACCAGAGCTGGAATGAAGGCCGGCGGGGTTTCCGCGAGCTGGGCGATGGCGGCTTTGATGTTAGCTACCAGTAGGTCCTGGTAGATGGCATGTTGAAATTGGTGTGCCGCTACCCTGGCGTTCAGCATGGCGCCCTGGTAAATCAGCTTCCCTATATCATCAAGGAGCTTGATGTCCCTCCCCGGGGTTACACTGGTGGTGTTCCGAGAAGACTTAGATCGTTTGAGGGCTGACTCCACCACAATGGATTGATGTGGGAGTTGTTGCTTATCAAACCCTGGCAGGGGTTGTATTACATACTTTGCGTCCAATCTGCGAGGGCAGGTCTGGTTGGATGCTGGGGTCTGCCACATCTTGGAGAGGTTGTCTTGGAGGAGCTGGTGAACGGGCAGAGAGGTGACGGTCTTGGGAGTGTCCATGAACTTGAGCGCGCTCTGAACTTCGTCGCGTTGGTCCGGGGTGTCGACCGAGGCGATGGAGGGAACCGAGACGACCTTGCGCACAAACCTGGGGTAGGTCAAGTCCTCTGGAGGGTTGGTGAGGCCCAAGGGGTTGTCAGAGGTTGGGGTGGAGAGGGAGTCCCTGTGGGACGATACCTCAACCTGTAAAAGTTCTTCGGCTCTGTCCTCCCCCAGTTGTATGGAAATGGGAGACTGTAGGAGGGGTGCAGCCTTGGAGGCTGGAGTAGGAGGCTGAGGAAGAGGCTGCAGCAGTTGGTTTGAGGCGAGGGTGGAGAGGGTAGAAGCCCACTGCTGCAGCATGCCTGAAAGAAGTTGCAGAGTCTCCGGAGGTTTTGTTGGGGCGGGCATGGCCCGTGGAGGTGACTGCGGCTGCAGTAGGGTCTGCTGTTCGCTGTCCTCTTGTTGATCCATGTCTGTCCCGTGAGAAGGAGGGGGAGGAAGGCCAAAACTCCTCTCCATCGAGCAGGCTATGATCGCTGGGACTGCTGGAACTAATGGAGCGCCGAGATCTCTTGTGATGAGAGGAGGGAGGGTCTTCATGCTGTGATCTGCTTCGGCGCCCCTGTTTAGAATGCCTGTGTGTTTTGCCCCTGCTGTGACTCCGGCAGCGGTGCAGTGATCTCCGGATCAAAGTGCTGCACCATTTTCTAGAATGTCTATCTCCACAGTTCCGGCTCTGGCTCCGGCTCCGATGGGCGTCAGAGCGCCCAAGCCTGCATCCAGAACCCATGCGCCAGCTTCCCGATTCTCTGCACCAGCTCCCCGATTCTCTGCGCCGGCTCCCCGAGTCTCTGCGCTGGTTCCCCGAGGCTCTGCGCTGGCTGGGGGGGCTGTGTCTTCTGCGCAGGTCAGTGGAGGATGCCTCAGTCAGCTGGTGTGAAGCCGGAAGTCCAATGGGGGGGGGAAGGAGGAGGCAGTCCCTGCAGCAATGGCATCCAAGGAGGCCACGAGAGGAGAAGAACACGTGTCTGGAGGGGCTCCTTTATCACGGCGGGAGACGGAGGCCAGGTTAGGTGCATCACCGGCCGGAGTGGCAACATCAGCAGGCCCAGGTGCCGGGGTGCCTGAAGAGGAGTTCCTGGCGGCAGTTGAAGAAGGAGGAAGTATGAGAGACCCGGAGGGAGCCATTGGAGAGAGGTATTCAGAGAGAGCATGTCGGCGGGATTTCAAGGCCCGGGGAGACATGCGGGCGCAGAGGGGCAGTTTTCCACGGGGTGCTCCTTACCCAGACATAGAAGACATAATTGATGAGTGTCAGAGTTGCTCATTTTCTGGGAGAACCTCGGGCACTTCTTAAACCCGGGTTTTGCAGGTAGTTTCTTCATTGTAGTTATAATCTTGAAGGCGATTCTGAGAGTAAAACAAAAAAAACATCTTGCTGGCAAGGCGGAAGACAAAGACTGGCTAGCTAGGGGCGGACCTGGAGGTGGGGTTACTGGCCATGCCCAGAAGGCTAAAAGCCTTCTGGACTACTGAGAGTACTTCCGTCTATGGCGCCGTCGGATGACGTCACCACTTGTGGCTGACTCATCCTGCTTGTCCTGGGAGAAAGGGAGTAGATTAAGACAGAAGGAATAAATCGGGGTTACTTAGGCCTTCAGATGACGTCACCTGGTGTGGCTGACTCATCCTGCTTGTCCTAGGAGAAAGACGACCTATACTGTGCTGGGTGTGTGCTTGCTTTGGGCTTGTCATCCCGTCTTTAAAGACGAATAAAAGAGCTGTAAACTGCTTTACAATATTCCTCTCTGAGTCTCATTGGCATAATTGGCCCTAGGGTCATTGGATACAGGTAAAAAGTTGTTTATAACAATAAACGGAGTTACTTACCTGTAACAGGAGTTCTCCGTGGACAGCAGGATAAGTCAGCCACACTTGGTGACGTCATCCGATGGCGCCGAGACGGAAGTACTCTCCATAACTCAGAAGGAATTTTCGCCCTTCTGAGCATGGGCCAACTGGCCCCACCCCCCTGCCCGCCCCTAGCTAGCCAGTACGTCACTAGCTGAGCCTTTTGCCGCTAGGAGGTGGGCACCAGGATGTAGGCCGACCCCTTCCCAGGGGAGTTAGGTGGGTATGTGTGGCTGATTTATCCTGCTGTCCACGGAGAACTCCTGTTACAGGTAAGTAACTCCATTTTCTCCTAGGACAAGCAGGATGAGTCAGCCACACTTGGTGCCTCCCAAGCTGATCTGTGCTGTGGTGGATGGGGGAAGGCCGAGATGCTGTGTCAGGGCTGGCATGCGCCCTTGTGCAGGGCTGGTGATGCATGCATGTGCAGTAGCAGCGTTGTGAGAGGGTGCAGTTACACGGCACAGTATGACGGCTGCAGTCACGAAGCACGCATGTGCAAAGGATGTAGCTACAAGGCACACCTGTGCGGTAACAGAACTAATAAGAGAGGGTTTTTTTTTTTTTTTGCAGTCTGTTGCAAAGCCGATAGTGTAGCAGGATTACAGGACTGGGAACAGCTGCTCGGCCCAATCCAAGCATTGGGGAGCCTGTGTCCTTGGGGAGACATGATCTCGATTGGCCACTGTTGGAACAGAATACTGGGCTTGATGGGCCATTCTGGCCCAGTATGGTATATAAGGCAGACTCGGTAGTGCCACAAAGGTGGTATGAGGTTGACCTAAGCCCGCAGTGTCCATAAGTCAGTTCCGGGCCCGGGCGGCATGCAGAGGTGGCAGTCCAGATTGTTGGGGCTGCCTGGTCGACAAGAACTCACGACCTTATCCTTCTCGATATGGTTACTGCGTGAGGTGCACAAATTACCGCTGGTGTTCTTGGACGGTGTGTACTGGTGCCCGGGTGATGTAATAGTACCTGTTGCAAGGCAGATGTGTGTTACATGAGCAGGATGCAGGGAGGACCTCTGGGGATGGAGGACCTCTGGGGATGCATGCAACGTGTGCGCGCCACTGGCCTGGCATGAGCCCCTGCCTGTATCCGGGCAGATGGTAGAGTGATTTGCCCAGGCCACAAGGAGTGCCAGTGGGCATGGTTAGTAGACTGCTGCACTAACCACTAGGCTACTCCTCCCTCAGATGGAGATGCCGGTGGAGTCCATAGGGGTGTAATCCGCTGGGACTGAGCAGCCAGGCTTGGGCACTGTTCGGTGTATGTCCTGATGTCCTGGGAATGTCGTTGGGTAGGGCTGTGAAGCTTTCCAGAACATCTATGAGATAACTTTCTTGGGGATCTATTCCAGATCATAATGTCATGGCATGGCAGTGGACTGTCAAGAGCAAGGGCCTCATAAAGGGTACCTATATGTGACAGGTCCTGGATAGATTGCTTTGTTGCTATTGTTTTTATAAAATCAATCAATTGATCTGTTCTCTTGTGGGAGGTTTCTGCCTTCCTGCCCATGTGGCCGGGGAGGCGGGGGGGGGGGAGGGGTGGACCTTCAGAAGACTAGGTCATCCTCCCTTCATGAAGGAAGGAGCCAGGTTGATCACGATGTAAGTCCTCCTTGACTGGGGATGACAGAGCCTTTCTGTAGTGAGAGCCTGTGAGGCAAGGATGACTTCTGGTGGCCTGGTATCACCTGGCTATCAAAGAAAGAAGGAGCCTTTCTGCAGTGAGTGCCTGTGAGGCAAGGATGACTCCTGGTGACCTGGCGTCACCTGGCTATCAAAGAAAGAAGGAGCCCCTAGGCGTCAGTCAAAGTGGTTTACATATAACTTAGATTTGGTAACGTATGGTGAAGTCTAGAGTTGGCAACATACATTAAGCAGGGGTAGGCGAATTGTTCCTAGGCAATAATTAAGTATACCTCCACTCCGGCCAGTGCGATGACCTGGGTGGTGGTGGAGGGTTCCTTGAAATGTACCTTTTTCTAAGTAAGGTTGCATTCTGTTATCCGTATACCCTGTTGATCCTCAGAACTGTGGTATATCAGGCATATCAAATAATAGATGAATGGTAGGGGCCTACTTGCAATGCTTGTGGCCCTTTTATGCAACCCTACCCAATGGGCAAGGTGCAGAGGCATTGATGAGGCCTGTGGAGTGCCTTAGTAGCAGTGTGTGTCCTGTATCTGGTCCATGGACAGTCTAGGCCTGTCTTTTGCCAAGATGAACCTGTGGTTCCAATAGGAAGGGCTGTGGGGAAGCCTTGGGTGGTAGCCATAGGCCGTCTGGCCTGCCATGGGTATATCTCCCCCTCCCATTGGACACTGCATTCCACTGGGGTTCAGGGTTCCAATACCAGGATGCTGACCCCTGCACTAATTTAGGGATGAGTGCTATTACTCTAGCCCCAAGGTTGTTGGGGACATGCACTGTGACCAACTGTGTATAGTGCGGCACATTAAGGCGGGAAGCTGAAACGGGCTTAGCCAGAATGGTTTGTGGCAGGGGTGATGCTAGAACCTGGGTTCCCTTGCGGAGCCAGTGTTCTCTGCACCCAGCACAGGGCGGGCTTCAAGGCTGGTCAAAGCTGCAGAGTAAGTTGAGGTGGGAGCTAGTCCTGGTGCTGCCAGGATAGGCCAGGGCGAATCTCAGAGGCAGGATCTGCATGCTAATTCAACAGTCTTCCCAGGGAATCCATATTAGCCCTATGGACTCCCTAGTGGTTCACTGAAAATGAGAGACAGGAGGTAGACTCAAGTCGGCCATTGGATTACACCAGGGGTTTCATGGGGTTCGCCGCTGCCTCTCCCTCTATTCGCAACCCAGGGGATGCCAGTATCCCCAGTCTCTAGGAGCAGTGGAGTCTGAGGCTGGAGTCAGGAAGAGACTCCTTGTTGCACTGGTCTGTATGCTGCAGATGAGTCATCACTGCTCCATGAAATACACCTCCATGGCCGGTATGTTCTGAGACTCCGCATGGTGGTATCAGGGCTGACTCTTGAGAACAATAAGGGGTACTGCCCACACTCAGCTTGTTATTCATCTCGGACCTCTACGCTGAAGACAATAGCCTTGTAGGGAAGAGGGTTGCAACTCTGAGGGCCCCAGTAGTGGTTGTGAGGACCACCATGAGGCTTGGGCTCAGGTTCCTGTGGTGGACCAAATGTGTGGATGAACGAACCGGATTGCCATTTGTGCTGTTGTGCATTTCCTAATGCAGATAGCCTTTTTTTTTTTGGTAGGCAAATGGCCCATGTGTCAGTCCCCGCATCTATCTGTTGGCAATGCGGGGATACATTAGACCTCTTTAAGGTCTTGTGCATCATTTCAGCCTCACGGAGGCGGCAAAGCCCATTGTTAGAAGGGAAAGTGAGACAGAGGTTCTTCCCAATGTGAAGCGACCGGAGCATTCGCAGTCCGTAGAGGAAGCATGGGGAGCCAGTGGCTTGGGAGCCTATGCAGTCTGTTGAGGAAAAGCATAGGGCCCCCTGCCATGGGGCTGCTTGCGTTTATCTTACTTGTTGTTGAGACAGTAGATGGTGATGTCTCATTCCCCGAGGCATCTGATCTGCTATGTGCCACTAAAGGTAGTGAGTTGACCCCTGGCCAGGTGGGAACCACTGCCTTCTTTCTGGCTAACAGGATTAGGTGAGGTTCTGTTTGAGACCCAGTGCTGATATGTGGCAAGATTTGATCATTCGGGAATCTGTCCCTTAACCCAGATCATTTGGGGATCTGACCCTTGACCCATGGCACCTTGAGAGTCCGACGAGTGGTCTCGAGGGTCGATGGCTGCAGTCATGTGAACAGGCTTTAAGTGAGAGTGGCTCTTCTTTCCACCAGGAGATGGCATCATCCTAGGGATTCAGAGCGGGCAACTATGTGTGTTGGAGTGCGAGCAAGCCTCTGCGCCATGGCACTCCAGGGAGAGCAGGGAGGAGCCGATCTGCCTGCGAAGCATTGGCGCCTCACTGCTTGCTGCCTCAAGCAGCGAGTGGAATGGAGTGGAACGGGTAAACGTAGATTGATTGTTTACGTTATCAGAATATAGAAAGACTAGGGGACATGCAATGAAGCTACAAGGTAAACTATTTAAGACTAATAAAAGAAAATATTTTTTCACTCAACGTGTAATCAAACTCTGGAATTTGTTACCGGAGGATGTAGTAAAGGCTGGTAGTGTAGCTGGGTTTAAAAAAGGTTTGGACAAGTTCCTGGAGGAAAGGTCCATAAACCATTATTAAGAAGGGACCCAGGATATCAATGCTTGACCCAGTACAAGCATTGTGAAACCTGTGTCTTTTGGGGAAACTGCTAGATATGTATGACCTAGATTGGCCACTGTTGGAAACAGGATACTGGGCTTGATGGACCTTGGTCTGACCCAGTATGGCATATCTTATGTTCTTATGTTCTCAATGAAGCCAGCCCTGACCTGCATCAAAACATTGTTTTCCCAAGTCATTCCAGGCCGTTCTTTATAGGCAATAGCTGTGGGAGACGCCCTGGAGAAGAGCCCATCAGGAGGGGAGCTCGGGTGCTGGGGACAGAATAATAGAGCGCCCGATGCTCAACATGGACCGGCGCAAGAAGAAGTACTGGAGGCCTTTGATAAGCCTGGGCCTGAGGTTCTCCCTCCAGGCAGCTGCCTTACCTGTGCATGAGGTCAGGCCATGCCCAAATTGTCCGCGCCAGAGGACTCATCACTTGTGGCGCTCAGAGTCTTATCACTGTAGGCTTGCCTTGCCTACGTGGTGGCTCTGGGCCAAAGATTTCTCTCTGCCCCAGTGAGGGGGTTCCGCCTTTACGGCACTTCAGTGCCATGTGAGCTCTTTGCTGGGAGTTGGAGCTGCCTTCTGTGCATGCAATTATATTGACACATTTAAGACGCACTGGAGCATGACTGACTTGTGGTTGTCAGAGAGCTATGCTGTGCGTGGTTCTCAGGCAGTTGTTTGATGTTTTATTTTATTGTCCTAGCTCCCTAAGGCTGATAAGGGCTGGTCAGGAGGGGAGCTGCACACGGTACAAGCAGTGGCCGTGGCGAAAGCCACTGGAGGTTCGAGGGGCCCAGGATTGGCACTGTGGAGCTCATGGTCAGCGCCATGGCGATCTCGGCGCTGAGTCAGGCTGAGGTAGATGATGCTTCAGAGAGGAGTGGCCTCCAGTGATGACGCGTCAGGAGGAGAGGCATCAGAGGCCTCCGCCAATGGCGATACAGACGCTGAGTCACTTCCTGGCATGGCGACGTGCATCCAACCTACCAGCGCCATCTCAGTGCCGAGGGCGGGAATGTGCCCGAGTTCTCCATGGACGAGCAGGGTCGGAGATGGCCTAGTAAGGAGGCAATGAAGACTGCAATGCAATGCAGCCGCATCTCCAGATGGGCCCATGCTACTGGGAGTTGGGAGGCTACCGGAGGCTCGCAGCTGGGGATGGAGGCCTCAAGGCACATCCCAAACTGCGGCGGGAATAGCAGTGGCAGTGACGCTGCAGCAGGTGTAGTGGGCAGTGAGTGACCCTGCTCCTGGGCCAGGAGCGTTTGCAGGTTCCAAGCAGCATTCGAAGGGCTTACATCCGCGGCATCTGTGCATTGCCGGCCGGCCCGGCCAAGCTTGCGACTGGGGATGGAGGCCTTATAGGCACATCCTGAGTGGCAGCAGCTGCAGTGGCAGCAGAGATCCGTAGCCCATGTGCTGTTCCAGCTGGAGTCCAGAGGATCTTCAGGATACCTGCATTATTTTTTATTGCCCTCCACAGGCTGCGAGCTCATGGCTGGCAGGCACAGGAATTGCAGCCAGTTCCCTTTGAGACACACCCTGAGCGGCGGCAGAGCTGGCGGTGGTGTGGCAGTGTTGTACTAAGGTACGTGAGCCACGTGCCCCCATGTCCCTGGGTCACAGCATCAATAGAGATTTTCCGCCGCCTGCTGAGAACAAATGGCTGGTCTAGGATTCAGTCCTTTAGACAAATAGGAACAATCTGAAATGAGAAGCTTGAACGAGGCATTAATTTCAAGTTTATTTTTTTAAATTATTTATTTATGCAATTTTACAATAATAATCAAGCAATGCTTGTGCAGAAAACAACTACTTGTACAGCAAAGGATAAAGAAAATAATTACCATAAAATACATCAAAAACAAGAGTATAATTAGCCCTCAATCAGTGGGAAGTAGCAAGAAAAAAAGATACGAGGATAGGTGGATCCTCTATGTCTAATTTATACAGAAACAATATATTAAGATCTAAGATGGAGGCAGAGGACAGAGCATTACTAACTACAATGAGACCTTAATCACTGAGGAGATGATGTCACCACATGGAAGCTGACAAACGCAGATAAGTCCTCCGGTTGAAAAAAGACATACTTATTCTCTCTAAAGTAAATTATACATTTACAAGGAACGCCTGCTGAGAACAAATGGCTGGTCTAGGATTCTGTCCTTTAGACAAATAGGAGAATCTGAAACGAGAAGCTTGAACGAGGCATTAATTTCAAGTTTAAAACTGATAATACATTCATTGTAAGATGAGAAGTTTTTCCCTAAGTGATTTTAAAAGTTTAGATTTCGCTGGCAAGGTGGAAGAAGTGAAACTGGTTAGCTAGGGGCGGCCAGGGGGGTGGGGCCAGTTGGCCCATGCTCAGAAGGGTGAGAAGCCCTTTTGAGCTATAGAGAGTACTTCTGTCTTGGCGCCGTCAGATGATGTCACCAAGTGTGGCTGACTCATCCTGCTTATCCTAGGAGAAAGCAACTTCCAGAACCCAGCTAATGCCCCTCCCCCATCTGCAGCTCTCTCTGTGACCCCCCTACACACATTCTCAGACTGGGGGCTGTCTTGTACAGCTCTCCTGCCGCTTTCGCACCTTGAGTCACCTGATCTCCCTCGTGTTTCTTTGCCATTCCCCCTACATGTGTCCCATGTCTACAGCTACTGTGTTGTGTTGTCTGTCTTGACTAAACTGTAAGCTCTGAAGAGCAGGGACCGTCTTTTACATATGTCTTGTAGCTCTATAGAAATGTTCAGTAGTAGTAGCTCTCGCTACACTGTGGAAATGCACTTTGCATTGTCCTGCCTTACAAAATATTAAAGGTTGTATCAGAAGAATCTGGAATAGGACTCACAGAGGACAGAACAAAGAGCGGCCTGAGAAACATCTGTGGAATGCTTTGCGCTGTTTCATGTTTGCTTGTAAGAAATGCAAGCTCTTGACTAGGGGAATGATTTGGGTAATGGATACATGTGTATAAATGTGACAGGGATGCTTCTGATGTGTGTGCGTGTGATGATCTGTGGGGATATTTCTGGTGAGCAGTGAGTGGGTGGGGGGAGGGGAGGGGAGGGGAGGGGGAAGAGACTCAGTTGTGGGAAAGGTGCCCGAGATGAGAAAGAGATAATAAAGGAATGTGTAAGATAAAATTATTACTACTACTAATCTCTATAGTGCTACAAAGCATACGCAGCGCTGTATAGAGACATGTAAGAGATGGTCCCTGCTTATCAGAGCTTACAAATCTAGTCAAGACAGACAGCACAAGAACTGGGGCTAGGCTATATTGAGGGGAAACACATAGGAGATAAACAGGTGGCTGAGTAGATCAGGATCCAAAAGCAGTCGCAAAAAAGTGAGGTTTTGGACTGGATTTGAACAGGCTGCAGATGGAGCCTGATGTACTGACTCTGGTCGTTTTTTCCAGGCGTAAGGAGCAGCAAGGTGGAAGGATCAAAGTCTGGAGGAAGGGCACAGATAGAGGGGTCTGCCAGAAGAGCGGAGTTCCTGAGGAGGGGTGCAGAGAGACATAAGAGAGGAAAGGCACTTATAGGTCAGAAGGAGAAATTTGAACTGGATGCAGAAATGGATAGGGAGCCAATGAAGTGATTTAGAGGGTTTATGCAGAGACAGTCAGAAGGAGCAGAGCAAGACCTCACAGTGCAGAGACATGCCCAGAAATGTACCCAGAGACTCAAAGAGAGAGACAGACACAGAGAAGTAATTTAGCAGTGGAACAGAAAGCGACGGGAGACCTGGCTTGTTCCAGAGCATGTACGCATGTCCCACGTGCACCGATTCACACGCCAGGGTCTCTGACGCCTTTCTTACTTTCTCATGTTTTCCTCTTACCCCTTCCCACACTTAGTTCCTGACTTCTAAGAAAAAGGCTATTTTTATCTTCCTCCTCTCTGTTAATGGCTTACCTCCATTTTTTAACAGCTCTGCAGTGAAAGGCAAAGAATGTGGGGGCAAGGGAGGAAAGGGGTAAGGCAGAAAAGCACCCACATGTCATGAAGCCCACCCACCTCATGTAACCTGGTGAGAGGGAAGCAAATAAAACTGTCCTGAATACAAGCATCTGCATTCCTAGAGCCTCACGACATAGCAAGAGTTCAGCTTTTGCACCACAAAATCCTCCTCTCTGAGGTTCAGCAGCAACAAGAAGCAGCCCACATCCTATCAAGACGTGAGGCAGGGGAAAGAGACACAGAGTGTGACAGAACTCAGATAGGACCATACCCAGCTAGAAATGCACCCCGTGGCGCTCCCCTACATCCCCTACCACATGCAGAAACTTGTTCTTACTGGGCTTCCTGAAAGCCAAGTGATAAGATCAACATCCCTACTGCGCTAGCGCCCTGGGAGGCTGCACCGCTTGCAAAGCCCTAGAAACCCTGAATCTTAACACTATATTGGGCCCTAGGCAAAAATACAATATGGGACCCTTGCAAAAGATCACTCCTCCCCACAGAGAGTCTCTCTCTCTCTCTCTCCTTCTGGGATATTCATTCATAGCCTCTCTGCACCTCCAGTTCTGCAAACAGACACCCCCTCGGCAAGGGGCCACTAAGAGCTTTCTCCTTACCATGCACCATAGGAAAAAGAAAAATCTAATTCTGGGGTCACCTCAAGGAAAAACTCCCTCCACTAGCAGACACTCTGAGACCCTGGGGCAGACTGACAATGATCTGGGCTCCTGGGCAATAAGGGTCATTGGTCCACAACCACTCATCTGACATAGATTACTGTTTCTACATCTGTCGTAATACTTCTAAGTTCACATTAGACAAATATTACTGTAGAGATAAACAAAGTCATTAAATCATGCTGGACTTTAATAGATATTTCACTGTGAACAGAAAGCATTATTATATAAGCAAATGTTATGTATTTTGTTACCATATGATTATTTATTTATTTAACAGTTCTTATGTATCATAATATCAAAGTGGTTTACATTGAACAAACTGAAATTACATTGAACAGGGAATTATAACTTGGAAATCACTATTTTACAGGGAACATGGGAAATGGAGGGTTAAGTGGCTTGCCCAAGACCACAAGGAGCACCTGTGGGACTAGAAACCCCAGTCCTTCCGGCCCAAGGTTACTGTCCTCTGGTGGGATTGGAACCCCCGACCTTCCAGCCTGAGGTACCTTGCCCCAACCACTAGGCCACTCCTCCCTCCTTATAAGCATGTGACACATTCACAGTGTCATAAACAAATATTATACAAATAATAGATTTTCAATTTAAAATTCCAGCAGCAACATCACTGACCTAGCCATGGCAGAGGGGCACCACGTGGTTAAAACTATACAATCCATCTTTTGCTGTGTCTGGACAGCAACATTGAATAGCATCACACTTGCTTCATTTTATTGCCCTTTCCAAACCAATGGAATGCTCTGGTAGCACTCCATTCTAAGCACCCCTCCCAAGTCAGATGCACAGGCATGAGCTATGCTATGCTCCTCCTGCTTTTCACACTTGTCTTGAATTTATACTGACTGCCTGCAAGACAAACACAAGGAGGATGTGCTAGGTCATGCAAACAGGATATCATTAGCATGTGAGCCGCAGGACACAACACTAGATAGACAGACTGCAGCAGGGAGGTAAGGGAAATACACACGCTGTTAATAATACCTATGCAAAGGTCTTAACACTAGATGGTTTAATTAAATAAATATTTTGTTATAGACACAGAAAAGGAAAAGCCTCATAAACCAAACCCACAGTTACTCCATACAGAATAGTACAATAGATATGTTGTGTACAGTTACCTGACCTAAGCAAGCAGGAAATGGAAATAGAGTGGGTAGTTTCTAGAAATCTTGCCTGCCATTCGATAGTCCACATATTATATGCATATATGAGAGAGGAGTGGCCTAGTGGTTGGGGCAAGGTACCTCAAGCCAGAAAGTCAGGGGTTCAAATCCCACTAGAGGACAGTAACCTTGTGCCGGAAGGACTGGGGTTTCTAGTCCCACAGGTGTTCCTTGTGGTCTTGGGCAAGCCACTTAACCCTCCACTGCCCATGTTCCCTGTAAGTATTAGTGTATGTGTCTCATATCCCTGCGTGTTAAATGTATCCCCCAATTGTGTTGTGACCGCTTTGATTGAAGGATAAGGCGGTATACAAAACTGTCTAAATAAATAAAATCATATAGGGACAAAGCATTGTTGATCACACACAAACCAACACTGTTGGTAGCCTCTAATGTACTTGGTCCATTTGAAGAGCTGGAACTGGAAACAGTGGAGTTGCTCCAGCTGTGTCCACATCATCTGCTCATTTCTTTACACTGCTTCACCATGTCCCCTTGATCTGAACCCACAATGCAAACACTAGTGCAATTACAGGACAAGGAAGCACACTCACACACTGCATCATGCTTTGAGCTACATCCAGGGGCCACAGAGAGCTGCTCTGAGGAGTAATGGCATCATCCATGATGTAAATTCTGGGTTGTGTCTGCATCTTTGCATTCTCAAGTCAGTGTGTGAGCTGATAGCATGATGCTGGCCAGATGGAGGTCTGAAAGCTGGAAAATGTTACTGTCTGTACAAATCGCAGTCAGTTTAATGTACAATGATGCCAGGTTCTGCTATAACCAGGCTAGTTCCAGCAACCAGGGCTAGCCCAACCACTCAGAAATTGGATGTGGAGACAGAGAGAGAACTAGAAATTTCCAGTGACATCACTGTACTAATGCTGATGCAGTTAGGGGCATACTTCAGTATTTTTCTGTCTCCAGCAGACGGTGGATACTGTTCCAGTGCAGCTCTGTTTCAGATTATCTCCTGGCCAGCAGGCTAAAAAGGTTCTTTCCCAGCAGAGCTTGGTGGCAGTCTCTGGGGATAACTTGGATACCCCGTTGGCATTTCCCACGGATAAAAAGGATCTGCTCCCAGTCAACATTGTAGACCTGTTGAGTAGCGAGGCCCTTGTCTTTACACAGCCTCAAGTACTTTAGCTTCCCCCCCCTTCCTTCCCAGATCCCCCAGGACAATGACCAAATAGAGGTGGTTTGTGCCAGGAGGCTTGCCGCTCAAGGGGAGTCTGGGAGCCCTGGGGGTGGGTACAGTCTCATTTTATTTCCAGTGTCAAGTTCTTTGAAGCTGCCGTGGAGAGGGGCGGCGGCCTGATTTATCATCCAGGGGATAGGTTGCTTGTCAGGTTTAGCAGGCACACCAGTTTTCTGCCTCTACATTATTTTCTGCATCCGCCATGTGTTAAGCCTTTGCCATTTCATGCATGCTAACTATGCGGGTGAACAAGGCTGTTGGTCTGGGCATTTCTTTGGCACCACGCATACACTATACACTAGTATGTGTATGCAGGAGTGGCCTAGTGGTTGGGGTAAGGCTGGAGGGCAGGGGGTTTGAATCCTGCAACCTCAGACTAGAGGGACTGGGGTTTCTAGTGCCACAGGTGCTCCTTCTGGCCTCGGGCTAGCCACTTAACCCTCCTTTGCCTCAGGTACAAAATGTAGACTGTGAGCTCTTTGATGACAAGGGAAATATATACAATTGCTGAACGTACACTGCTTTTGTTGTTGTTAAGTGCCGTTGAGTGTGAGTCGACTCATGGCGACCCTCTGGTTAGCTATCCTAAACTGTGTTCGGTCTTCAGTCAGGCGGTTCATTGTTGACAGACTGGTACCCGTAGCTGCTGTTATTGTATCGATCCATCTCATTGCTGGCCTTCCTCTTTTGCATTAACCTTCTACCTTGCCAAGCATGATGTCTTTCTCTAATGATCTCTCTCTTCGCATGATGTGTCCAAAGTATGAAAGTCGAAGTCTTGTCATCTGAGCTTCTAAAGAAAGCTTAGATTTGATCTCCTCTAGTACCGACTGGTTTGTTCTTCGGGCAGTCCATGGTATACACAGTATTCGCCGCCAGCACCATAATTCAAAGGCATCAATTTTCTTCCTGTCTATCTTTTTCACTGTCCAGCTTTCACATCCATATGATGTTATTGAAAATATCATGGCTTGAACAAGTTGAATCTTTGTATGGAGAGAGACATCTCTGCTCTTGAGAATCTTATCTAGGTCTTTCATAGCCATTCTGCCAAGGGCAATGCATCGTCTGATTTCTTGACTGCTTGTTGCTTCTTTTTTGATAGTTGATCCAAGTAGGTTAAAGTTGTTCACAATTTCAATTTCTTCTCCTTCAACGATGAACCTGTTGATAATGCCAGTTGTTATGATCTTTGTCTTCTTTACATTAAGGTACAGGCCCATTTTGAGACTATGTTCTTTGATTGTGAGAAGCAAATGTTTCAGATCATCTTCACTTTCAGCCAGTAATGTGGTATCATCAGCATAGTGAAGGTTGTTGATGAGTCTTCCACCAATCTTCACACCTCTGTTGTCTTCATACAATCCTGCTTCTCTGATGATTTGTTCTGCATATAAATTAAACAGGTAGGGGGAAAGTATGCAGCCTTGTCTTACACCTTTGCTTATTTTAAGCCATTCTGTTTCTCCTTGTTCCGTTCAAACTGTTGCTTCTTGATCAATGTACAGATTGTGCAAGAGTACGATCAGGTGTTCTGGTATACCCATGCTTCTTAATGTGGCCCAGAGTTTCTCATGGTTTACACAGTCAAAAGCCTTGCTCTAGTTGATAAAGCACAAATAGATATCCTTTTGGTATTCTTTAGTCTTTTCAAGGATCTATCTGACATCCGCAATGATGTCTCTCGTTCCTCGCCCTTTCCTGAACCCTGCTTGCACTTCAGGTAGTTCTTGTTCCAGGTATGGTTGTAGTCTCTTTTGAATAATCTTCAGTAGAATCTTGCTGGCATGTAGGATTAGAGCGATTGTGAGATAATTTCCACAGTCAGTTGGATCACCTTTCTTTAGTATTGGTATAAACACAGATCTTTTCCAGTCAGTTGGCCATGATGTTGTCTTCCATATTTCTTGGCAGAGCCATGTAAGTACGGTAACAGCTGTATCAGATTGCTGTAATACTTCTATGGGAATAGAAACATAGAAACATAGAAACATGATGACAGAAAAAGACCACATGGCCTATAACAACAACTACAACAGTCCACTTTTTACTTTTAGAGATCCTCTGTGTTGGTCCCATGCTTTTTTGAATTCAGTTACTGTCCTCATCTCTACCACCTCCACAGGGAGACTATTCCATGGATCCACTACTCTTTCTGTAAAGAAATATTTCCGCATATCACTCCAGAATCAATCTCCCTTCACCCTCATCCCATGTCCCCTCGTAGCAGAACTTGCTTTCAATTGAAAGAGGCTCTCTCCCTTAACATTTATGCCACTGAGGTATTTAAACATCTCAATCATATCACCTCTATCCCGCCTTTCCTCTAAGGTGTACATGCTATCAATGCCTTGTGTACATGCTATCAATGCCTTGTGCTTTGTTCTTTGATAAGGCTTTCAATGCTGCTTTAACTTCTTCTTTCATCACCAATGGTTCCCGATCATAAGGTACAGGTTGAAATGGCTGTTGGTCCACTTGATCTTTATCATATAAAAACTCTGTATATTCCTTCCATCTTTTCTTGATCTTCTCAGCATCATTCAACATAGAACCTTGAGCATCTTATAACATTCCAATTCGAGGCTGGAACTTTTTAACTCTCGTAGCTTTAGGAAAGCCGATCTTGTTCTTCCTCTAATAGTTTCTGCTTCTATTTACTTGCATGCGTCGTTGTAGTACTTTTCCTTGTCCTGTCTTGCTGCACGTTGGAAATCTCTGTTGAGTTCTGTTATTGTCTTTCTTTCTCCTCTAGCTTTAGCTTTTCTGCATTTCTGGGCAATTTTCAGTTTCTTCCGTCATCCATTTTGGCCGTTTTTGCTTTTTCATCTTTTGTAGACTTCTCGCTTTCTTCCAACACAACCTTCTTGATGTCATTCCATAACTCTTCTGGAGCTCTGTCATTTGTATCTAAAGCAGCAAATCGATTTTGCAGGCAATCTTTAAATTCCAGTGGTATATTCTCAAGGTCCTATTTTGCTGCATTCATGAGTGGTTTGCTCTTTTTCAACTTTAGCTCGAGTTTGCATACTAGTAGTTGATGATCTGTACCACAGTCAGCTCCAGGTTTTGTCTTTGTTGATGTTATAGAGCTTTTCCATCATTGACTTCCACAGATGTAGTCAATTTGATTTTTATACAATCCATTGGGTGAAGTCCATGTGTACAGTCGCCGCTTGTGTTGATGGAAGAAGGTGTTTGAGATGAATAGATCGTTGGTCTTTCAGAATTCTATCAGTCTTTCTCCAGCTTCATTTCTGTTGCCAAGTTCATATTTTCCAACTACTTTGCCTTCTTCTTTGTTGCCAACTTTTGCGTTCCAGTCACCCATGACTATCAGGATATCCTGTTTGCATGTTCTGTCAATTTCAGCTTGTACTTGTTCATAGAACTATTCAATTTCATACACTTCTGCAGCTGTTGTTGGGGCATATACTTGAATTATAGTTGTGTTGATAGGCATTCCTCATAGACGAATAGAGATTAAACGTTCGCTGACTGCATTGTATTTCATTACAGTTCTTGCAAGTTTCTTCTTTATGCAACACCATTTTTTCTTTGTCTTTCATTTCCAGCATAGTAGACCATGTGATCATCTGATGCAATGCCCGATGCCAGTCCATTTCAGTTCGCTGACACCCAACAGATCAAGTTGTACACGTTCCATTTCATTCTTGACCACCTCCAACTTCCCTTGGTTCATGCTTTGTACGTTCCATGTTCCAATGCGTAAGACATCTTTACAGCTTTTGACTCTCATTTCATGCACAGCTACATCAGCAGTCAGACGTCCTGATGGCTTTGATCCAACCACATCATAAATGCTGGCTTTACCCTGAAAAGTCTTCAGCTCTTCCCCAGTAGCTAGTTGAGTGCCTTCTGACCCGGGGGTCTCATCTTCCAGCACTATAGCACAATTTGTTTTGTTGTAACTATCCATTGAGTTTTCATGGCAAGATACAGAAGTAGATGCCGGGCCTTTCTTCCGCGTAGTTTAAGTTTGGTGTTGTTGCCGTTGTCACAGAAATGTGATCCTCTGCCGTCAACACTATCCCATTCTGCTGCTGCCCAGATGGGTGGTTTATCTTGGTCTGGCACCTCAGCTGAGACCTGTCCATCTTGGGAGACCCTGCCAGTAGTTAAACTACCGATAGTTTAGCTCTCAGCATCACTGATGCACACAAGCCCTCACAGCAGGACAAGCTGCAAACCAAGCGAGGGACATGCTTTGACATGGTGAAAAGCGGTATATAAACTTTGCTAAATAAATAAATTTGCCGGTTGCCTCAGGCAACAACTTTTTTTGGGGAAGGGGCAACAAACAGCAGCGCACTTTAAGATAAAGTTTATGTTTTGATGGCCTGCAGAGGTGGAAGGCTTAAGGTTTGAGTAGGGCACCAACACCTTAAACCAAATTTGGGGTTGACCCTGCCAACAACAGATGTCCTAGAGATGTGAAAGGTCCTGAAGAGTGAGACTGAAGGTCAGACTGAAAATTTTCAGCCAATGCATGTGTGTTATAAAACTAGAAAGATTTAAATGTCCTCTCACTTTGCTAGCTAAAAGCAAGTGGGGAAAGTGTGCAGAGCATGACTTATGAAATTCTATCCAAACTCTGCTGTGAGTGCTGCACACACCGTCTGTATCTGCATTGCCTTTGGGTGTGAGGGTATGTATTCATGTTGTGTGTGTGTGCTTGTAGTCTGCTATGTCTGTATGTATGTGAGTGCTGCGCACATCGTCGGTATCTGCATTGCCTTTGTGTGTGAGGGTATGTATTTGTGTTGTGTGTGTTTGTAGCCTACCATGTCTGTATGTATGTGAGTGTATGCGCACACCATCTGAATCTGCATTGCCTTTGTGTGTGAGGGTATGCATTCATGTTGTGTGTGTTTGTAGCCCGCTATGTCTGTATATGTGTGAGTGCATGCTAGATGGAGGCCAGGGGACAGTGGGCCCTCTACTGCTGGAGCCCTCTGGCACTGCCCAATCATTCAGTCTGCCTCTGCTAAGACTCAGCCTAAAAGCCTGTAGAAGGACAAACCTACAAGCACTGTACCTAGCCCTGTGTGAGCGGTGCAGCCGCACAGGACGCAAAAGATTAGGGGCGCATTTTGGGTTGCCAGCCTAGGGTCCCCCCATGCCACCTGCCATTGCCCTGCCACTGCCACTTTTTGTGTTCTCTCATCATCGGTGGAGCCAGCAGCAGCGGAACAGAATCGACCTCAAATTAAAAAAACAAAAACGCAGGTCTTTCTGACTCCACGCTTGCACACAGGTCTGGTCCCGCCCTCCTTCCTCTGATGTAGGTCGCGTCAGAGGAGGGGAAGGGGCCAGACCAGCCAGTCAAGCATAGAGTTGCAAAGACTCACATTTGAATAGCTGGTCTGGTCCTTCTGTCCTCTGATGCGAACCTATGTAAGAGGAAGGACAGAGGGACCAGATCTGCATGCAAGCATGAAGTCAAAAGACCCGTGTGTTGTTGTTTTCTTAATCTGAACTCAGCTCTGCTCCACTGCTGTGACTGCCAAGAAAACACAAAAAGCGTGGGCGGCAGGGCAACAGCAGGCAGCTGGCTGGACATGGAAATGTGGGTAAGATGGGAAGCTGGAGGGGGGGGGCGCACTAGATGCCATGAAAGCACTAACTGCCAGGACTCACACTGAGGATCTACCCAGGCACGAGCAAAGATGCCCCCAATTCATGACCAGTGCTACCACTAGGCGAGCCAGGCATCAGCTAAGGTGCTGGCCCTCTAAGGGCTCCCATTCCTGGTGCTTGGCCGGCAGTGGTGGCAATAGCCCTCAAACCGCAACTCAGCACTTACTAACACTTGGGTGCTGTGTCGCGGTTTCCTCCAGTTCAGAAGGTTCTGTTTCCAGCCCCCTCTGAAACCGGAAGCGGCATCGGAGGAGGGCGTAAACAGCACGTTCTGAACTGGAGGAACCGCGATGCAGCAGCTGATGGTTTGGAGCCTATTGCTGCAGACTCCGGAGAAGGATGAGTGCAGGAGGGCAGCAGGATGGAGGGCCCTCTAGGGCACCTTCAATCCCTGTGCCAGACCTGCCCCAATCAATAAAGACACTTTGGTGCCTAGAACCGATTCGGCATACTGCCTACTGACTACATGAGGTATTCACCTCGGACCACATAGATGCTGCAGTCAGTTTAGAATTCAGAAAATATATTATGGCCTCAATGGGTCTGAAAAGTGGTTAATGCTGCAAGAGTTTGCTCGTTTTCTACACTCTGCAGACACAGAGCAGGGCCCACGCTGCAGGAAGCTCACCTGGCTGACAGCTGTTGCACTTGCCGAGCTCGGCTCTTCCAACAGCAAACCTCTTTCAATATGATAAATATTGTTTGAGGCTTTTATCTTTGAGGGTGTAATAGGCCCGATATTCCAAAAGATGGAGTTTCTAAATGTAGGTTTAGGTTCCTAAATTTGCGTCCTTTTTTCAGCCAAATTTTATTTAAGAGCTTAAAAGATCTGCTTAGAAATGAGTGTCTGCCATTTATTTCCCTAGAATTGCAAGTCTAGTGCTATGCTTCCAACCTTTTTCTCTACCCTAAATTCACCACTGTTGTTGCCCACTATTTATGCTCCTAAATTTAAGAGTTGATGGACCAAAATTCAAAACCATTAGCCAGATAACCCATAAGCGGCTATCCAGATAAGGGTGGTGACTACCACATTGAGCAGCACTAGCCGGCGATTAGTGAGGGGGTAGCCATGGGTGGAACGAGGGCACTGTCAATGCTGGATGTCCACAATCCTGATTTTCAGTTGGCACTTATCCGCATAGCAGCGCTCAACACAGATACTGCCCTAAATATCCCACTGTTTGCCACCATGGTGGTGCAATGAATATCTGCCTTTTTCACATTTGGGCACTTTGTGAAATTTTGAGTATAAAAATTTTGACACTCAGCCTTGCTAAATCTATTCACTTATTATTTTTAAACATATCTTCTTTTTTGACTCATCTTCTTGTGCTTTTCCTTCAGTATTTTTATTGTAAATAAGGGGAATAAATTGAGAAATATGAGCTGAAGCCCTTGACATGAGGATCTTAAAGAGGGAGGGGGCCACAGATCCTAAGGGGAGGGGGAATTTAGGGGTAGGACAAACCACATTAAGCCGGCCCTGTACAGGTATTCCTTTGCTAGTACAAAGGAGAGAGAGATGTAGGGAGAGTCCTGTTCCAGGTAAAGAGCAGTGAGCTGAAATCGATAGTCGTTCTGGAGAGGAAAAGCAGCTTTTCATGGCGACAGTCTCTTATCATTCGGAGAAGCGATATTCCAGCTCACAAACCAACAAACCTCACTGGAAGCAACACTTAGGACTGCAGCTCAGTCCTCTCTAAATTACAGGCAGGGGTGATGAAAGCCAGCATGGACCTTTCCAGGCCCCCTGCATTGTTTGAAAATTGATTTTAAATGTACCGGAGTAATAAATGTTGAAACAAGGTAAATGACTGCGTTAATTGTGTTATTGTGCATACCATGAAGCCTTTCCAAAAAGACAGTGACTGGAAAATCTGCAACGTGCTAACATTGTTTATAAGAAAAACCAACAGGACAGGGTGAGGCCGAGGCTGGACCCCTTTAGAGAGCCATGGGCCCTGGGGTCATGCGCCCCACCTGCCCAGGCTTGATGCTAGTGTTTGTAGCTACTACACCTCCCCCCACCAGGAGAGACACTGTGACACTGATTGTAGTATTAGGTGCAGGGGGGCTTCTAAGCTGGAGCTGTCCCCACCGCTCTGTGCTGCCCGCCAAGACACCGTCACATGATTCCACCAATTACCAATCAAATCGGAGATGGCACTGGAGAGGGGAGGAGCCCATTACCTGTTTTCTCCTGGACTGGTGCACTATACATGTTTGTGCACTAACTATAAATCACAGATTTACAAATTGATTAATTTATGGGAAACCCAAAGCAAAGAGCTCCTATCTCTGCTCTTCCATCTTTTTCTCCCTAAGAACAATACATTGCAGATCTTTGAAGAGTTAGTTTCAATGTGGAACTCAGAAATTCAACAGCATTGTCAAACAATTCCGGTTCAACATCCGAGATCAATTAAAAAAACCTCGTTATGCACTTTAGTATACAAAAGAGTTAAGGATTAAAAAGAGGGATTTATGCTGTATGGAGAGAAGGTGATTTACTGAAACAGTGTATCTGGAGGAACTGGTAAATTACTTTAGTACCTAGATTCAGCGATTATTATCCCGTCCAATGGAATTTCTTTTCCATCTTGCAGCAATTATTGCTTGCTCCCCAATTGTCTGAACAGGTGGGCATTCCCTCAGCTCAGGCCTTTGCAAATTACTTTTCCAATGAAATTGATAATACATAGGCTTCTATTCAGTGGCATTTCATGATCAAGGAATCAAGAGCCGCCAACAGACGATTCTAAGGGAGAGTGTATGTGAAACTATTTAAGGCATAAGAGCTTTTAGCCATCTGCTTGATCAGAGTTCTGTAAGTCCGCTGGAACTGGTGAGCGGATCAGTGGTAAACTTATTGAATTTATTTTTATTTATTTTATTTATTGGTATGTTTTATATACGCCTTCAAGCAGAATCAAAGCGGTTTATATCGAACAATAACTTGAACGTTACATTCCAACTTTCTTTTTTTAAACAGGTAACACGTCAACATGCGTAAATGGGGTGGGGTGTCTTCAACCTTTTACATGGGTGTAGAATGATTGAGTACTCAACATATTTGCAGTTTTATATTTACATATTCATCGTTCAAGAGCGTTACATGTTGCATTCTGACAGGTACATTTGTTTAATCATGAGGGATGAGGTATTAGCTAGAGCAAGAAGAGGTTATTCTGACTGCTATACATTATGAGGAGTGTTTTTGTCATAAGAAGTGCTTGTGTTAGTGTTCAGGGAATTTTTTGTGGTGAACGGGAATAAGTTTGGGACTACGTGGGGAATAGTTCTTCTCTAGGTTCTGAGTTACCAAAGTGCTCTATGAACAGATGAGTTTTGAGGTCTTTTTTGAATGTTGCTAAATCGGCGATTGCTCTAAGTCTGTCTGGCATAATGCTGGGGCTGAGAAACTAAATGCCCTGTTAGTTGTGGTGTTATTAAATGTTGTGTATTTGTTAGGAACTAGTAGGGTGTTTTGGTTCCGTTGTCTCATTGTTCTATGCCTTGTGGGGTTGCTTAGTAGATCAGATAGATGTGATGGTGCAATCTGCTTTACCAATTTAAACGTGGTCATGATGGTCTTATATTTGATCCTGCTCTGTAAATGCAACCAGTGTAGTTTGAACAGGATTGGAGAGATGTGCTCTGTTGCATTTGTTTTTGTGAGCATTCGAGCGACAACATGATGTGCCATTTTTAGGTGGTGTAGTGCATTCTGTGGGAGACCTTGGAGAATTGTGTTACTGAAGTCAATGTGAGGTAGGATCAGTGCTTGGACGACTGATCTAAAGTCTTGTTGTGACAATAAAGAAACATAGAAACATGACGACACAAAAAGACCACATGGCCTATCTAGTCTGTCCTTCCATAACAGCTACAACAGTCCCCTTTTTACCTTTAGAGATCCTCTGTGTTGGTGGTCTTAGATAAAGGTCTTAGATTTTTTAGGTATCTTAATTTGCTGTAAATTATGTTTGTTGTATTCTTGATGTGTGTTGTAAGGCTTAATGTTTTATCCATAATAACACCAAGGTATCTTATTTTGTTTTTTTTATGTGGATATTTGTGTTTTCTATTTGTATTTCTGTAGGAGGAGTGAAGTTTTGGTTTCTTGATACAAATAATCCTTCAGGTTTTTAAAATTAATTTTAAGATTATGGTTATTTAGCCATTGGGACATTTTGGTGAAGCACGATGTGATGCCAAAGAAGTCAAGAGAATCCATATCCATTGGGAGGTAAATCATGGCATCGTCAGCATATATTGCATTTTCTATGTTGCACTGTTGTATGATTTGACAATTAGGTTGTAAAAATATGTTAAAAATGATTGGGTCGTCTCTTCATTGAAAGAAGGTTTGATTCCTATGTCTTTGAAACCAACTAGCATGGAATCAATTGTAAAATAAAATTAACTTGCCCCTCAGTGGATTTTGCCAACTGTAAGCCAATATCCAATCTTCCATTTCTTGGAAAATTAATAGAAGAATTTGGAGGGATTTTGTTCATAGCCACAATGTTCTTGACCTTCTCAATATAGTTTTGTTTAGGACATTGTCCTGAGATATTGTTGACCTCAGCAATCAAAGGCAGCAGAATGGGGTGGGCCACAGAGACCAACACAACATTCACAACTTGAAAGCTTAGGAATAGGGCTGGAGATTGGTTTGTTTGGCCCCTGTTTGTGATTAACTCTATCCTGTATGCTTTTGAAAACAATAATATAGCTTATTTCTTGCTTTTCATCCATCTCTCTCCTGTGTTTCATACAATAGTCCTCTTAAGGGCACAGCCTTACTGGGATTTGGTAAAGGGCCCCTCCTGCTCCTGACAGTTAACATGTGGCACAATGATAGGCATAGAGGTATTGCTAGGTGCACGTGCACTAATTGTCATGTTAATGGGGATCACAAGCTAGTGTGCTCTGCATGCCCTAACTCTACCCCTAACCGGAGGGAGGGCGGAGTGGCCTAGTGATTGGGGCAAGTTGCCTCGGGCAGGAGGGACTGGGGTTTCTAGTCCCACAGGTGCTCCTTGTGGCCTTGGGCAAGCCACTTAACCCTCCGTTACTTCAGGTACAAAAACAGATTATGAGCCCTTCAGGGACAAGGGAATATATATGTACCGTACCTGAATGCACACCACTTTGACCCGGTGAAAAGCAGCATATAAGCATTGCTAAATAAATAACTAACCACTAGCATGAGTGCCAGTTAACATGCATGCATGTTGGTGGCCAGTAACTGTCACGCCTGCATGTTAGTGTTCAATGTGATCAGTTAACGCCCACTATAACACATGTTGAATGGTTAGCGGCACTTAATAGAAGGGCCCCTTAGTTTTGCTAGTAAGGTTAGAAGAGTTAGGAACTGGAGAAACAGTACGAAAATGGTTCATATCATTTCTGGTCAGTAAGAAGAGAAAGCAGACCTAAGTCTATCCTCGAATGTATGAAACTTTGTATATATTGATCAAAAATTTATTTTTCTATGCAGAGAAAACACTTTACATTGAAGTAACTAGAGAGAAAAAAATACCTTAGCGCTTATTGACCCAGTTGCTGAGTTCTTAACACTCCATCATTGGTCTAAAAATGTGATGCAAAGGATTTTCTCTGCATAGAGAACGTTTTTTTGATCTATATATACAAAATGTCATAATTTGGGGATAGGCTTGGGTCTCCCTGAATTTGGGTTTGGTGCAGGTTAGCACTGAAACTAAGATAGGGGGCACCTGACTGGGTCCATTTAACTCAGAGTCATCAGCTCCCCGCCCAGGGTCATCAGCTCACCTCATTTGTTCATGTGTTAAACTGCAGCATCTCAGGAGTGACTTCAGACTGATGATATTTTATAATTTGTTCTACTTGCAACTGATGCTGATATTTGAGTTTCAAAGATAATGAGCTCTTCTAGTGGCACGGCAACATGCAGAAAGATGAAGACAGGATTTGCCTATGAGGGAGCTACTTATACTCGATCGGCTTTGGCTGTGATCAGAGGGAATGCAGGCCCCATTAGGGATGAAGTCACCATCTTGGGATCATTTTACAATCAACACTTACTGTTCACCCACAGACTGCAAAGGAGGTTTGTGGGGTGGGGTATTTTTGAAGATATCATTAGTCCAAAGACTGAGATCTGTTCTTGACCCTTGTGGTACAAGCATTGGTCTTGCCATCCTTAGACTATTGAAATATGTTTTAGTTAGATATTGCTGATAGAGCACTTAAACCGATGTAGCTATCAGGAAATTCTGGTGCCCCCTATCACATTACTCCAGTTTAGAGAGATCTGCACCAGCCATCTAAGTACCACCCCCACTGCAAGCGTTTATATTGGTTCTTAGGACACGGTGAGCCTCTTGAGTTCTCTTCACAATTACATTTCTGTAAACCAATATGGACATTATGTTCAAACCAACAGGAGTCATCTAGTTTGTTGGTGGTAATACTGGTGTGCTCGTATTTTAATCATCTGACCACCATTCCTCCCAGAACAATCCTATAAAAATGCATTTTTGGACATAACACTTTTAAATATTAAATGTTTTGTCAATACATGCATAATGAGGGAGATTTACCCTCTTACAAGGGTAAACAGAGTATCTGCATATTGCAGTAAATTTACATAGTGAGCAAATGTTTGAGCTTTAAAATATTATTTGTTCACTGTTCACAGCTGTAATGTTCTCAACGTTTATTGTCAATTGTTTTTTCAATCGTTCACTGTATCAACTTAGTTCTACGTAAACCATTTCAACTTGTAGAAAAATGGTATATCAAAATTTGTTAAATAAATAAATATTGCCCATTGTTGCTGCAGGTGACAGGATGAGTTTCCAAGGCTGCCATTGCTTTGCTTTGACTGTGGCAGCTGCCCCAGGTGACCACCTAGCTTGCCTAGTGTTGGTAGGGACAGCCCACCCACTAGGCAGCAAGGCAGGACCACATTACCCCAATACTCAAACAGCTCCACTGGCTCCCACTGCAGAGCCGTATAAGATATACAACAATAATGTTAATCCATAAAGCTAGACGAACCTCCACAATAAACACCCTGGCCATCCCTTACACTAGGACTTCATCGACATCTCCTCAGCATTCGACACAGTGGACCACAACATGCTCCTGGAAAGACTAAAAAACACTGGTATACACGGCATCGCACTGAAATGGTTCCACTCGTACCTAACCGAAAGACAGCTACAGGTCAAGGTGGGACACATCACCTCCCGACCCATCAAAATCCGTCAAGGAGTACCTCAAGGATCTACGCTCTCAGCACTCCTATTTAACATCTACATCCAACCAATATGCAACATCATGAAAAAGAACAACATTCAATACACAATCTATGCGGACGACATCATGATATACACCCCGATATCAATCGACAACCCGGACTTCTCTAAGATAACAGACTGCCTTACACAAATGACCAATTGGTGTCAGGACAACAACCTCGCAATAAACTACAACAAGAATGAAGCTTTAATCATCACTCGGAACCAAAGCTTCATACACCCACCGAATATAAAGATACAAAACACTACTATACCAATAAGGTCAGAAGTGAGATACCTCGGGGTTACGCTGGACAATAAACTCAATCTCAAGCCACACATAGGCAAAACAATACAAAAAGCCTACTACAGGATGCGAATCATCAGGAGACTGAAACCACTCCTCGCCCCAGAACACTTCCGTACCGTATGTCAAGCTCTGATAACCCCACTACTGGACTTCTGCAATCCGATATACCTTGGTCTACCGAAACAAGCCATCAAACCACTCCAACTGGCACAAAACACCGCAGCACGAATCATATCCGGAACTGCAAGACAGGAGCACATCACACCCACCTTAAAGGACTTACACTGGCTTCCAATCAGTGCACGCATCAGATACAAAACTATCATAAACCTATACAAGATAAAACAGCACACATCAACCAACAGCCTGCACACCCTCATACAACCAGACACCAGTACACGTCCAAGAAGAAAACAAACTCACAACCGAGTCAGCACCCCAAGTGAATACAAACACACACGCAAGGACACAACAGACCGAGCACTCTCCATGGCTGCTCCAACAATATGGAACAAACTACCGGACGATTTGAGGGCAACTACAGACCTCAAGGACTTTAGGAAACAGCTGAAAACCATGCTGTTCATAGAACACTATGGACACATCACATAGTCCAAATAGCTATATATCAGCACACGTCACCGCCTAACACTGTATGTATATAAGATGTTTTTAGCACCACTGTATATAGCCCACATTGTACATAACTCAAACTAATCTAGCACACAACACAACACGCACCCAACTAAACTTTCTCCCTCACTGCATGTATAACACACTCACACTACCAGATTGTTTGCTGTGATACCACCTTGATTATTATGATAAGGCGGTTTAGAAATACTGTTAAATAAATAAATAAATAAATAAATAGGACCAAATCTAACCAGCAAGCATGCAAAAGAGCATTCCAGTTATACACACCCTCCATATGGAACAAACTACCGGACAAGCTCTAACTCATCACTGACCTCAAGACTTTCCGAAAACACATCTAGTCATGGAACATTTCAACACAACCGCATAACCCCCCCCCCCTCACAACTGATGTATATAGTGTGAAATGTATATAGTTAGGAACCCTTTGGGTCTTGATCGCATGCTGTATATAGTTAGGAACCCTTTGGGTCCTGATCGCATGCTGTATATAGTTAGGAACCCTTTGGGTCCTGATCGCATGCTGTATATAGTTAGGAACCCTTTGGGTCTTGATCGCATGCTGTATATAGTTAGGAACCCTTTGGGTCTTGATCGCATGCTGTATATAGTTAGGAACCCTTTGGGTCTTGATCACATGCTGTATATAGTCTTTGGGTCTTGATCGCATGCTGTATATAGTTTCATGGCGTTGTTACAATGTACGTGCATTTCTTCTATGTAAACCGCCTTGATTCGGTGAAAGACGGTATATAAATAAATCTAAATAAATAAATAAATAGGCAGCTGCCTAAGGCCACAGAGCATGGTGGCTTTGTGCCGTCCCTTTGGTGCCCTCGGCAGGCCATGTACTTCGGTACACATGGCCTGCCGCTTCTGACCCCCCTCCAACACAATTTCCTGTCAGACAGGGGCCAGAAGCAACAGGCCATGTGTGCCAAAACCCAGGGCCTGCCGAGGATGCCAAAGAAGGGACAGAGTTGCCACTATTAAACTGCCACTGCCGGCCTCCCAAAAGATAGACGTCAGCGGTAACAGTGGGGGTGGCAGTGTGGTGCTCAGCATGGGGGGAGGCATGTCACAGCGGCAGAAACCCTTCGGCCGGCCCTGCAAACACCTTTGTAAATTTGTTTACACAGTTCGGCAATAGAAAACTTCACTTAAGGAAGAGATGGGGGAACATTGTACAATTTACATCTGACCTCATTTGAGAAGGACTGAGGAGAGCCCGCAGAAGTCAGGAGCCAGAGCAGCACTGTAGTAAGTCAGCAGGAAGTTGGGGGTGGGAACAACATCCCTAGGGAGTCAGAAAGTCAGGGTCAGAGTAGTGTCCGCAGGGAGTCGGGAGTGAGAAGACACTTCGCAGGAAGCACAGACCTTATGTAATAAAGATGCTTTCAAAGGCACAGCATGGGAAAATGTTACTCTTGGGTAAGGTCTTGTGTTTATTTTCCTGTCTCTCTTAGGGGAGGGATAGGGAGAAGATAACTCCTCTGGTCCTGACACAGCATAGAAAGTTCAAAGTGATGAGAGAAGGAGAGAGCTTGGCATTTGCCATATCCCATAACATCTGTGGTATGACGGTTCTTCAGTCTCACACAGTGCACTGGGCAAACACTGGCCTCCATGCCCACCCAGACTAGTCATCTCCTTCTGCAATGTAGATAATACACCCCCAGACTTGGACGACTTGACAGACATGAATCTCCCCTACCCCGAGCACATTCTGGATATGCACGGTCCGACTCTGCACCCCAGAAATGGCTGCAAATCCGAGAGGCTCTGATCGGAAAACTCACAGGGCATTCTGAATGAGGAGCATTGGGTGTGCAAAGTGTACAGAAGCAATATGAAACTGAATTGTGTTTCCTGTAAGAAAGTGCGTTTCTCAAGAAGTGGGACACAGAGCAGGTGGCAGCGAAGATGATTAATGGTGTTAAAAGTGAGAAACAGAGAGACACAGACAAACAGACAACAATGGAGAGAGCAAAGGAAACCAACCTGTCGTACAATAACAACACTAAGTGCCAGGACTCACACAGCCCAACCCTGCCTAGCAAAAGACAACACCTCCTTGGGATAAGAGAATAAGCCTAACGGAGACAGATCCAACACAGAAACTACACAAATTCAGTCACACATACAGAACCTTACTAAATCTAGAGTAAGTGATCACAAATTAGAAATGTAAACCACAAGAAGCCTGCAGTGAACTAGAAGCAGACATACATGTACTCCTGTACTATGCAACATCCAAAACTGTTACTAATCATTTGTATAGCACTAGAAGGTGTACATAGCACCGTGCTTATAGATGACCACAGTCCCTGTTTACAATCTAATCAAGACAAAGAACATTACAAAACTGAGGTAAGATATTACATAACAAACTGTGGACAAAGGATATCGATATCTTTATTGCTCATTGCAAAATCTTCTTCAATATTATATTTCAAATTAATTGCTTACTCATATGGATGTGTGAAAAAGACCAGCAATCCTCAACAGTATATAAACTCAGTTCCAAAAGTATATAGGGGCTCAGCGGGTGGTCTTACTAGTGACAAACACGCAACCTGCAGCTTCCTCAGAGAAACCGACTTGGCCCATGACTTGCAAACACATTTGGCTATTTGAATTTTGTTACGTTTGCAAGTCAATTTCTCTGAGGAAGCTGCCTGACGTCTGCAAAACCATCGGCCGAGGTCAGAAGTTTGTTGGAAAAGAGATTGGGGATCCTTTGAGTGTGTGCACAGCAATAAAAAAACATTTTGGAATTTAAGATGTATTTTTTAATATAATTTGAAAAATTGAATGTTTGGGAACTCTATATTCATGTTTGGGGCAACGATGACATAATGAATGGTTTTTGAAGATATTGCTATATGTTTTTTGTTGCCATTTTGGTATGTTATATTGGTCAAGATTTGTGGACTATTTTTGGTGTACTGATAATCTTAATTGAGTATGGTGAGATAAACATAAGTGGTTAACAAGAGAGTGAAGGGCATCAAGATCCAAAAGCAGCTAAAAGAGAGACACACACACATTTCCCAAAGAGCAGAGAGAGACTTAAAAAGACTTCCCAGCAAAGAATGAGTGGCAAAAACGGTGTCTGATCCTGGGTAAAGAGGAGAGACAGCAACTGGGGCAGTAGAACCTGTGAGATCCTGTCCCTAGGCCAGAACCAGAATCTGAGCAGAACTGGAGCAGTATCAGAACCTGGGAATTGTGTCTGGAATTTCTTTATATACTCTGGAATGGTATTTTATTTAACAGGTTTTTTAGACCACTTTATCATTTCAGTCAAAGCAGTTTACATTGTAACTTAAACTTGGTGATGTACATTAAACAGGGACATTGATAACTTGGATTTCTCTGAGGCAATGGAGGGTTAAGTGATGTTACGGTTATCATGAAATTTCTCTTCCTATCTCATGCAACTTTTGGATCAGTAAAGCTTTCCAAGCATGAATCTGAGCATGAAGAGGGAAAAACCAGTGTAAGGACGGAGATGTTAGAGGCTCAAAGCAAGAGGGTTGAGGGAAGAAATATTAGCTTGTTTGCGGTTACTGTGTCTCTCTCCCTCTGGTAGCTCATTTAACTTAGTTCTATAAATCTGATCACTACATCTGTAACTTTTTTGTTCCCAGATGAAGTCAATCTTTCTCTGAGGGAATAAACAAGTTTGATTTAGTTGAATAGACTCAGTGGGATCCTGTCTCCATTAACACAGGTTGGTATCACTAGGAAAAAAATAATTTGGACTCTGGGGAATCGGACTGCTGCCTTTACCCCAAATTCTTCACACACAAATTCTTTTCATCCCATTTGCTCTTTCACCCCACAGGCATCACACAATCTTTTTAGTTCTGAACGAAATAATGGAGATTGTAGCTACAGTCTCTTAGTATAGCATAAATATTTGTAGTAATTCTTGGTGGATATTTTTTTGTGTGGATTTGTCAGTCCTGAACAAAACACATATTTGTGCTATAGTAGATGTGTTTCGATGCAGTTCCCTCTCCGCCATCACCCAGCCGATGTATGCCAAGTTCTGCCCTTGTGGAAGGAGAAGGTCTAAAAGACATTTTAAGGTTCAGCCCCAGCTAGGCTTAATTCCTGCTCTCAGTTGTTCCCTGGGCACGGCTGCAGAGAATGGAGCTGGCCCATGGGGTGATGGTGCCAGCTCCATTTAGTAACAAATAGACTTCACAAAGGACAAACAGACAGAATGAGAGCATGCAGGAGAAAAGAAATGAAGATCGTTAGAGAAAGTCTGCCCTACCTTCTCGCCTCTGGAGCTCCCCAGCTACAAGTGTGTCTGCTCGTTACCCACGTGAAGCAAGATACCTGCACAAGATGGGAAGACGGTGTTTTCCTCCACAGCACCGCAAGAGAAACAGGAAACCTTCAGCTGAGCTGGGGTTTTTTAATTTCTTTGCTGTTCTTTTAATTGTTTCTGGCATATTTCAATGGACCCACCCATAAATATTAGCAGGGCGGAAGCCCTCTTGTCGACATTAGAAAGCGCAGGGCGCCCTTCATCAAAAGGTGCTATTATCCTCACTATCCAGAGCCGTCGCCAAGGGACTCCTGGAGACTAGCAGAATCTCATCGAAACAAAACTGGTAAATTTTCTGGCTGAGAAGGCAAAATCCAGAATGAACAAAGATGCTCTTGACATTAAATGTCTCTTGAAACAAAATCTTCCTCCTGAGAACCCAGAGCAGATGAGGAGGAGCTGGGACGTGATCACCTACAATATAAAACTACCCCAGAGTGATTACCCAAAGGCCCTGAAAAATTAGTGTAGCTGTCACTCATCCCCCCTCTTCTGAAGGAACTAATGCCCCTGCTTCTGGAAGACACATTGTCACAATCCCCTTGTTTCTAGGGGAACATTGTCAGCAATCCGCTTCTTCTGAAGGATACATTGTTGCCAATCTCACTGTTCCTCCTAGGAACAAGGTCACTAATCTCCCTTCTTCTGGAGGACACTTTGTCACCAATCCCTCTGTCTGTTGAGGAACAATGGCACTAATCCCCTCTTTCTCCAGAAACAACTAAAAACCATCCTGTTTCAAGAATATCTTGGACCAGAAACAGATATCTCTCACTGACAACTCTTCCAGGCTTTCTGACCTACCCCCAAGACTACCTACTAAGAGACTTATGCCAACTGTCTAAGTCGTTACTTTGTGTTCAGATCATCAATGGTGGCCCTCCCTGGTGGTGACGCCCACCCCCTCTCTGTCGAATTGATTACTGTCCCCCTCCCCCTTTTTTGTTAAACCGCTTTGACCCAGTGAAAAGCAGGATATAAATACAGTTAAATAAATAAATAGATTTCTCTGAAGGACACATTGTCCCACTCTGTTTCTGGAGGACACATTGTCACTCATCAGCTCTCTTCTGGGGGCACATTGTAACCGGTTATGTTAGTTTAGCAGGAGCTGGGAACTAGAAGGAGCCTTAAGTTTCCTTCCTCGCTGTGTTCTCGATCCCTTCTCTTGACTGTTATGGGAGATTCTTCAGGTAACCAAGGATCAGTGACTAAAAGAAACAGTCTACAGACAGAAGGATTACTCTTTCCTGAGATTTTCTATACTTGAATCACAGATTCAATACATACATTCAAGAAATATCATCAGATAAATTAATATAGGCAAGTAGAGCACGGCAGAGAGGTGATATAGTGAGCAAGGACGGTGGGTGTAAGGAGACGAGAACTAACACAAAAGGTGGTCCTTCCTCCTTGGGTTAAAGAGCCAGACACAACACTGATTGACACCCCTCTGCCAAATATCTGTGCCATAGGCAAGAAGATTGGATTATTCCCACTGGTCCAGATGGGCTTTGTGCTCTTATAGGCAGGCAGAAGGTTATAGCACTCGGCCTCCAGAGCTAGACTGAAAGTTTCACCCCTCCAAAGGAACTACAAGCCTTCATCCTGTCTGAATTTCCTCGCTCTGATTTCTCTTCACCTTGGTGGGGTTTGAACGCCCCCTCAGTCATCTCTCACCCTCCAAACCTTGCCTCAGTCAAGACAGTGAGAAAACCACAGACCCCATCCAATGCAGAGATTTAATACCACACACATACCTCCCTCAGACAGCCAACAGCAAGAGAGAGACACACACACACACACACACAGATACACAGCCCTCAGACAGCCAACAGCAAGACAGAGACAGACAGACACATAGCCCTCAGACAGTCACACACACACACATCCCTCAAACATCTAACAGAGACAAGGCACACACACACAGCCCTCAGACAGCCAACAGCAAGACAGAGACAGACAGATACTCAGTCCTCAAGCAGCCAACAGCAAGACAGACAGACAGCTACTCAGCCCTCAGACAGCCAACAGCAAGACAGAGACAGACAAACACACAACCCTCAGACAGTCACACACACCTCCCTCAGACATCTAACAGAGACACACAGCCCTCATCTGTGAACGATCATTAAAATAATCTGTAATACCTGAAGATTGGAGGATGGCGAACGTAACACCAATTTTTAAAAAGGGTTCTGGGGTGATCCAGGAAACTACAGACCAGTGAGCCTGACATCAGTACCGGGAAAAATGGTAGAAACCATCATAAAGAACAAAATTGCTGAACATGTAGATAGTTATGGCTTAATGGCAGACAGCCAACATGGCTTTAGACAAGGAAGATCTTGTCTTAGTAATCTGTAGTGTTTTTTTGAAGGAGTGAATAAACAGGTGGACAAAGGTGAGTCGGTTGATATAGTGTATCTGGACTTTCAGAAAGCCTTTGACAAGGTCCCTCATGAGAGACTTTTGGCAAAACTAAAGAGTCATGGGATAGGAGGCAGTGTACTATTGTGGATCAGGAACTGGTTAAAAGATAGAAAGCAGAGGGTAGGGCTAAATGGCCAATTTTCCCAATGGAGAAAGGTGAATAGTGGTGTACCCCAGGGATCTGTGCTGGATCCGCTGCTTTTTGACATATTCATAAATGACCTCGAAAAGGGAATAACGAGTGAGGCTATCAAATTTGCAGATGACACAAAACTATTTAAAGTTGTTAAAACCCAAGAGGATTGTGGAAAATTGCAAGACTGGGCATCAAAATGGCAGATGAAATTTAATGTGGACAAGTGCAAAGTTATGCACCTAGGGAAGAACAACCCAAATTATGGTTACACGATGCAAGGTTCCACATTAGGAACCACCACCCAGGAAAAAGATTTAGGCGTCATCGTGGATAACATGTTAAAACCCTCGGCCCAGTGTGCAGCGGCAGCCAAGAGAGCAAATAGAATGCTAGGTATCACAAGGAAAGTAATGGAAAATAAAACAAAGGATATTATAATGCCTCTATATCATTCCATGGTGCGACCGCACCTTGAATATTGTGTGCAATTCTGGTCTCCGTATCTTAAAAAGGATATAGCATTATTAGAAAAGGTTCAGAGAAGAGCCACCAAAATGGTGAAGTGGATGGAAGGATACCCCTATGAAGAAAGATTAGGGCTCTTTAACCTGGAAAAGAGACAGCTGAGGGGAGATATGATAGAAGTCTATAAATTAATGAACGTAGTGGAATGGGTAAACGTAGATCGGTTGTTTATGTTATCAGAATATAGAAAGACTAGGGGACATGCAATGAACCTACAAGTTAAACTATTTAAGACTAATAAAAGAAAATATTTTTTCACTCAACGTGTAATCAAACTCTGGAATTTGTTACCGGAGAATGTAGTAAAGGCTGTTAGTGTAGCTGGGTTTAAAAAAGGTCTGGACAAGTTCCTCAAGGAAAGGTCCATAAACCATTATTAAAAAAGGGACCCAGGATATCACTGCTTGACCCAATACAAGCATTGTGGAACCTGTGTCTTTTGGGGAAACTGCTAGGTACGTATGACCTAAATTGGCCACTGTTGGAAACAGGATACTGGGCTTGATGGACCTTGGTCTGACCCAGTATGGCATATCTTATGTTCTTATGTTCTCAGATAGCCAACAGCAACAGAGAGAGAGACAGACAGACACAGAGCCCTCAGACATTGAACAGCAAGAGAGAGAGAGAGAGACAGACAGACAGGCATAGAAGCCTCAGACAGTCACACACACACCCCTCAGACATCTAACAGAGACAGGCACACACAAACCTCCCTCAGACAGCCAACAGCAAGAGAGAGAGAGAGACAGATAGACAGACACACACACAGTGCTCTCAGACAGCCAAGACAGACACAGACACCATTCCTAAAAGGGTCTCCCTGGCAAGCATGGTAATACTGTGTGGCTCTTGAATACAGCTCTTAGCCTGAGAGCTCTTAATGTGTTTTTTTTTTCATTTTTAGTAGTAATTCCTTTTGTGCTGCATTGTAGAAGGGGTGTGTTTTTTGCGTTCTTGGGTAAAGCTATTTTTCTGCTGCTAGAGTTCTTTTTTTTTTTCTTCTCTAGCTTGTAAGTTGAAAGAGGTAAGCAAGCTCATTGACCTCATCAGGTGTTTGGTCCCTCCTTCCCCCCACTCTGGCTCTCACCCACCACATTAAAGAATTCTTACTATATAGAAGAGCGGGACCTGGGTGTAATTGTGTCTGATGATCTTAAAGTAGCTAAACAGGTAGAAAAGGCAACTACAAGAGCCAGGAGGATGCTTGAGTGCATAGGGAGAGGAATGACTAGCAGAAAAAAGGAGGTGATAGTGCCGCTATATAAATCTTTGGTGTGACCTCATTTGGAGTATAGTGTGCAATTCTGGAGACCGCACCTTCAAAAGGATGTGAACAGGCTGGAGTCGGTGCAGAAGGTGGCTACTAAAATGGTTAGTGGTCTTCATTATTAAGCATATAAGGACAGACTTAAGGATCTTAATATGTACACCTTAGAGGAAAGGTGGGATAGAGGTGATATGATTGAGATGTTTAAATACCTCCGTGGCATAAATGTTCAGGGGGAGAGCCTCTTTCAATTGAAGGCAAGCTCTGCTATGAGGGGACATGGGATGAGGGTGAAGGGAGATAGATTCAGGAGTGATATGCGGAAATATTTATTTACAGAAAGAGTGGTGGATATGTGGAATAGTGTCCCAGTGGAGATGGTGAACACGGAAACAGTATCTGAATTGAAAAAAGCCTGGGACAAACCCAGAGGACCTCTAAAGGGAAAGAGGGGGCTGCTGTGGTTGACGTGGAAGGGCGGTGGTCTTTTTCCGCACATGTTTCTATCTCCCTGATTAGCTTGTTGACAAAGTATAACAGATCTTTATTGTTTGGTTGGGCAAATCTAGGAAGCAAATAGTTCCACATTTGGATATCTACTAAAACTAAACAATTTGCCACTCTTCAAGAAGCTTTGATTAGGTAATTTTACAAAGGGAACACATTAATCTATAAAGTTCAGACACATAATATCAAAATGTACTAGTGTAAAGTAAGGTGAAATTAAGCTAATTGTCTTTCCTTGAGTTCCTCCAGTATAATCCAGGTGCGTGGGTTATGCACGCCTACCAGCACGGAGACTGAGAGCAACTGGTTTGATCTTCTTGACATCACCCCAGAAAGGTTCCTGTACTGTCTCAATCTCATCTGTATTTCCATGACAAAGCAGATTTCACCAGTAGCTAACATTAAAATACATCATATCCATATAAGACAAGTGTAAACCTACTCACCGAAGGAGCCATCCTGTGCAAAACCCCGCAGGATGGAGACAATGAACTACTCACAGGAAGCTCGCAGCCAAACCCACCGAGGTGTCATCTGGTTATCAACTGATCGGCGACCCTGAATGAGAAGAAGAATTCAAAGCACTGCTAGACCCCACAGTCTCTGCAGTCTACTCCTAAGTAAAACTGGGACGAAAAACCAGAATACCAAGGTCAGTCCTGGACTGGACTGGAGGGCATCAAGGAAAGAACTAATTTCATCTTCCATATCGTTCCTCTAATCCAGTCCAGATGCACGGCATGTAACAGAGCAATATCCGAATTTTGGGAAGGGAAAAAGAATAGGCCAGTCTGACTCTGCCCCAAGGAAGCTTCTCAGACCTGAAGTTGAGCAAAGCATATACCTTAGTCCCACCAAAATAAACACACTGCCCAAGGCATTTATCAGAGCACAAATATAGCGAAAATGTGTCCCAAAACTGCTCGTTCATTCAGGAACACACTACAGATGAGCAACCAAACAATGTTCCTCTGAAAACAAGAAAAGAGCTCTCTGGGGAATACTCATTGGAAACCCATGCCTCCAACAATCTAGCAGCTGTAACTAGAAAGAAATAGGATCTCTCGAAGAGAGAGATTCTTCCTAGTCAGAAAGTAAAGGAACCTTGAAAAAAAGACACCCAGGACAGACATCTGCAACACACCATGGCAAACCTGCATTCCTGAGAGCCCAGAAAGACCGACAATACAAACAACATTTCAAGGAGAGCTGAGAGCACCGACCCACAGCTGAAGTGCTATTGCCAAGACTGCCAGAAGTTCTTGGCCAAGCAGGAATTTAGTGGGCTCTTTGTTCCTTTCTGTTTTCTTTGTTTTCTCTTTTTTTCTTCTTTTATATAGCCAAAGGCACTACTCATGCCCCCCGTACTTCTGAGAGACAAGCCAGACAGTGCAACTACCAAGGTGCAGAGACCGCCAAAAATCCAAACCGCAGAGCCGTAGCAATGGCAGATGAAGATGGAACCCATTCTTCGCAGCCACCAAATAGGCGCTATACAACCACTGAAGTAGGAACCACCTATTAAGAGGACCCAAAAAGTGCAGAGAACCACCGCTGTGGTGCGGAACATCTACAACAGACTCACCACCTGAAGATGGAAAAAGAACGAAAGAAGGAGAACTGGCAGAGCAACCAGGAAACAAAGCAATAGAAGAGAACCACCAACCCAGCAGGCCCTGTAGCAAAACAGCAGAGGGCTGCAGGAAGCAGCAATCTTGACCCAATTAAGGGCTTCTCGGGCTCCCATGTCCAAAGGATCAACCGTACATACCTGGTAAGTCTGGAGGATGGCACCTGCTGGGCGGACTTGCTGTCCTGTTTGATCACCATTAACCTGGACCACTAGGTCCTATGAGCCTCAATTAGTAAGAAATACTCTCCAGAACTCACTTTGCAAACTCCAAATAGAAAATGGGCCCTCCAAAAAACAGCACCAGCAGCCACAGGTGGAGAGACACCATTGCTGCCTTAAGGCCTACAATGCTGCGGAAGCCTGTTATCCACCTACAGAGAAAAAAACATAGGTCCAAGTTTGAACTCTGCACTCGGAGCCCCAAGAGCTCTGATTGCAAGCCGATAAGCACTAGGCTGCTCTGTCCGCATCTTCAGGTATACTGACCGACCCTTTGAAGATAACCAGGAACTTGGTAACCTTGGAGATTTTTTTTTTTTGGTTGCCAATGAGCAACACTACTATCAGCTGACTTCTTATTACACTTTGGGACCTAAAGAGAACTGAGAGGTCTGTAGCCCCAAATTTTCCTCTTGAGGGAAAACAAGAGAGACCAGAGTGTATCCTGAACCACGCAACTCATTAACCTTGGATCAAGTTGAATAGCTATAAATTTGTTTCTCTCTCCTTCTATAGTCTGGAAGGACCAACAATTGCCACCTGAGGACACAAGCACGGGCCAGCCACCGCAGAGGCATCCCAATTGTCTGTCCACTAAACAACAACCTGTTGCTCTAACCTAAAGGGAAAAAACTCAGAAGAGCCCATCTGAGCCTCAGATTCCTGGACAGAGAAAATACTACCCAGGTTAGCAGGAGTATAGAAACTGTCACCAACCAACACTGCGCGCCGGACACCAAGACCAGATTGAATCAAATAAGATCTATGAATGGTGGACTCTGTTATCCCAAAAGTACTAACAAACTGTAATATCGTCACTTTTCAGAGCTTTATGCTGTGTAGCTACAAATATCTATTCAGCTCCACTATTCACCATTTGCTATTATGACTAACTCACTATTCAATTCAACTGTTTTTGTTTTGGTGATCAGGTCTCAGATTTAACATGGCTACTCACTGGACCTACTTGTATGGTACAGTGGAAAGCGCCATTAATACATCAATGACCTGTTGTTATCGCTGTTTTTCTCTTTTTTTATCACTAGGCTTCTTTTTCTTGTTATCTTATCAGAACTGCTGGTTACAACCACATTTTTATCTCAGGAAGATTATAATTTTTATGCCAGGAAGATTACTTATCTTGCTAGGCTGAACCCAATGGCAGAACTTCATGTTAATGTCTTCCTGTTGCCAGGCTGTAAAGTACTAGCCTGGGACTCGCCATCAATACTACACAACAGAGCCCCGGCAAAGAACTAGAGGAACTATCCTGCCAACTATAGCCTCCCCTGCTCCAGCCAAAAAATACTTCCCAGCTGGCGCACCAGGGCCACTATGAAGCTTTTTTTTTTTTTTTTTTTTTTACCTTTCTTTTTTCCTAGGCTGAAAACAATTCAGACCACTCAAGGCAAGCTGAAGATCTCACCACCCACTAGGAGAGCAGAAGATCAAATAAAAAGTCTCCAGGCAAGACTACTGCTGAAGCTGGGATTCCTCATACAACCAGGACAGATTGGGGAAGAGCACCCGCATCAGCTGCCCCTACCGTGCTCAGCAGGCATGAAAAATGCAACAGACTCTACATGATCTGAATGCAGTTTGCCCTTGCCATGAAAACATCGTGAGACATCCATGGAACATAAGAAATGCCTTACTGGGTCAGATCAAGGTCCATCAAAGCCCAGTATCATGTTTCCAACAGTGGCCAATGCAGGTCACAAGTACCTAGCAGTTTCCCCAAAAGACACATGCTCCAAAATGCTTGTATTAGACCAAGCAGTGGATTTCCCAAGTCCTTTTTAATAATGGTTTATGGACCTTTCCTCCAGGAACTTGTCCAAACCTTTTTTAAACCCAGCTACACTAACAGCTTTTACTACATCTTCCGGTAACGAATTCCAGAGTTTGATTACGCGTTGAGTGAAAAAATATTTTCTCTTATTAGTCTTAATGGGTTGCATCGTAGTTTCATTGCGTGCCCTCTAGTCTTTCTACATTTTCATGGCATAAACAACCGATCTACGTTTATCTGTTACACTCCATTCATTAATTTATAGACCTCTATCATATCTCCCCTCAGACATTTCTTTTCCAAGTGGAAAAGCCCTAGCCTTTTAAGACTCTCATCTTAGGGGTATCCTTCCAGCCCTTTTACCTTTTTGATGGTTCTTCTATGTATCTTTTGCTAGTTCTGCTATATTCTTTTTAAGATATGGCAACCAGAACTGCACACAATATTTGAGGTTCGGTCGCACCATGGAACGATACAGAGGCATTATAATATCCTTTGTTTTATTTTCCATTCCTTTCCTTATGATTACCAGCATTCTATTTGCTTTCTTGGCCGCCGCTGCACACTGGGCAGAGGGTTTCAACATGTTATCCATGATGACGCCTAAATCCTTTTCCTGGTTGGTGGTTCCTAATGTGGAACCTTGCATCGTGTAACCATAGTTTGGGTTGTTCTTTCCTAGGTGCATAACGTTGCATTTGTCCACATTAAATTTCATCTGCCGTTTGAACATCCAGTCTTCCAATTTATTAAAGTCCTCTTGCAATTTCATTGTAACACTTTTTTTTTAAACCAATGAAACTCATGCCCTGGAGTCACACAGACCCTTGACGATGTAAACCCGCTCGGACACTCCCTGAGCACAGCCAAAGCCAATTCAAAGAAAGCAGCTTACCTAGAAGCAAGGGAAGGTGGAGCCGCAAACCCTTGGGCTGCTAGCCCCTCGGGTACAGCTGCAACGAAAGGCACTCCCTCACTGATCTACCCATCTAGCAAGAAGGCCAAGCTGTAAGGTGCCCTTGTTGCTCTGTGCAGGCTCTAGGTCCTCCAGACCTGCCTCTGGGAAGATCAGAGATATACGTCCGAGCCCGCAAAGGTGTACAGCTGGACTCAACCAGCCAGTAATCCCCTCTGGGTATGTCCACCCACTTTCCACTAGACCTTAGACTATCCCCAAAAGGCAAGTTAAACTCCTGGTGGAAAAACCCAACTTAGCAGGGCTTAATCGAGGTCCCTACCAACTAGGGCAAAGGGCACCACAATTAAGAATCATACAACTATAGGACTCAGACAGTGTAGACGTTGCTCACACTCAGACCCTGATCGAGGCTAGAGCCCGGCAGTTTTCAATTACTACTAGTATTTATTTATTTATTAGAAATGTTTTATCTCGCATTTTCCAGAAGATCAAACGTGGTTTACAAAGAACAACATTTGACTTGTACAGAAAACAGTATTCATTCAATTACATGGAACCATCAATTATATACATTAACGTTGAACAATTAACTATGTACATTAGCATTGACAAGAGGAGTCAATACAAATAGCAGTTGAACTGTATACATATTTGGTGATAATAGGTGTGTTGCTTTGTGTGTTTTTGGTAGGTCTAGAGTTGAGGTGTATAGCGCCACAAAGCATATGCCGCACTGGACAAGCCCATGTAGATGATGGTCCCCGCTCATCAGAGCTTACAATCTAGGTCAGGCTGACGCCACCAGCTGAGGACAAGGGTACCCCTAGATATTCCCTCTCGAGATCTAATGACCCGCTACCTGTGAGGCTAGGCTTCCACCAACACCGAACTTTCCTTCTCTGGCAATCAAGAGCCCTCAGCAGCTAGCAGCTAACAGCTGAGAGGCTAGTGGTCTGAAATGAGCCACACAACTAGGGGGGAGGCCACACCAGACTCTGGGAACCGCTTACCATAACCACTGGCAAGAATTAAAATAACTACCCCATGGGATGAAACCCTGACCAAGCCCAGGGAAAAAACAAATACCACAACAAGCCTGGAGACTGCAAAACATCACAGAAACTGCCAGTCTACACAAAACTAAAATAAGTCAGGGCCGACCGACTTCCAACTCCTTACCTTTGTGTCCTAAAACTGATCTTTAACTTGGTGGGAATCGAAAAGCAGCCTGCCTAAAAGGGCTGCCTGCTGCAACAAGCTAAAGAACGCCAAATATTCGTATTGTTTTCTTAACACGTCCCGTGAGTGCCAAAGTCCCTGGTAGAGTGAGGAGGAATAGTATTCCCATCATTATACTTACATGGTGCAACACAAACTCCCAAAGACAGGGGAGTGCAAGAAACATGGCGGCAGTTCGCGCAAAGAACATGAGCACCATCTGAACGACAGTCCTCTGACCCACTGAAGCAGCCCTCTGTATAGCTTCAGTTACCCCCCCCCCCCCACACCTTTTTTTTTTTTGCAACAGAATCACCATGGAAGAAAAAAATGGCCACCTCTGACTGAACAGAAAGACAACCCTGAAAACCAAAGAAATTCCTTGACAGAATCGGCACCAGGAAAAAAAGATACAAACCAAATGAACTTGCAGAAACCGAGATGGCGAGGGGGGGGGAAAAAAAAAAGACTACCATGAAAGAAGCTAGCTGGCTGTTCATTCCTTCTTGCAAAGCAAGAAATCTAGCTGGCCAACGCATCTCACACAGTAGGACTAGAGAAGGTAAGAGTGAGAGTCACTCAGAGAGCTGGCATGGGAGCTAACCCCCCCCCCCCCCCCACACACACACATACAGCCTACTTCCCACTCAAGGGGACAAAGGCCCTTCAGAGGAATGACTCCAAAGAGTTCACTGACATTTTGCACTGCTGAGTTCAGCACTTACTGTTGCAGATACACTAGACCTGTGGCAGAGCACTCATCGGAAGGTTACCACCCCACAGTACTAACAGGAGAAAGGATCCATCCCACAAATTTTGCTCACATATAGAGCAGCTCCCCATGGCCAATCAAGCTGAGAGACTGCTGCGACACATCCTTTTTTTTTTTTGCTTTAATTACAAAAATAGACCATTTCCCCTTACCTGACCGCAGCCCAGGAGGAGGAAGGGAGATCACTTCTCAGGAGGATACCTCCTGGTAACTATCCCAACCATTCGAGATGCAGGCCAGTGGAGGGAAGGGGAAAGATTTGCAGGGGCGGCTCTATAATGAGGCAGAGTGAGGTGGTGGCCTCAGGTGGCAAACTTTTGGGGGCAGCAAAAATGCTCCCAAAAGAGCTGACTCACTCCGCCTTCAGTTTTAAACAAACAAACAAACAAAAGTTCCATTCCGCTCACTCTCCTGTCGCCCATGAAGCTCCGTTCCACTCCCCTTCCTGCAGTCCATATCAGCTCCATTATGCTCTTTGCCCTCTCCAAGCAGCTGCCATAATGGTAATTTAAATGAAAAAGAAAGCAATGCGGACCCTTCCGGCCCTTTGTAACCCCTGAAACTGTGTCCCGCCCTCAAATGGAAGTGACACTAGAGCATGGGATGCAGTTACAGTGGTTCCAAAGGGCCAAAAGGGTCCACATCACTTTCTTTTTCATTTAAATTACTGCTATGGAAGCTGCTTGGGAAGGGGAAGGAGCAAAACAGAGCTGATATGGGCTGCAAGAGGGGGAGTGGAATGGAGGTGGCAGGAAGGAGAGAGGAATGGAGCTTCTGGGGCTGCAGGAGGGGGGCAGAATGGAGGTGGCAGGAAGGAGAGAGGAACAGAGCTTCGGGGGCTGCAGGAAGGGGGGACAGAACGGAGGCAGCAGGAAGGAGAGAGGAATGGAGCTTCGGGGGCTGCAGGAGGGGAGCAGAATGGAGCTTCGGAGGTGGCAGGAAGGAGAGGGGAACGGAGCTTCATGGGCAGCAGTAAGGGGAATGGAGTGGAGCTGCACTGGGAGTAAGAGGAATGGGGGATAGAGGAATGGGGGGATAGAGGAATGGAGCTGCACTGGGGGTAAGAGGAATGGGGGATAGAGGAATGGACCTGCACTGGGGGAAAGAGGAATTGGGGATAGAGGAATGGAGCTGCACAGGGGGAAAGAGGAATTGGGGATAGAGGAATGGAGCTGCACAGGGGGAAAGAGGAATGGAGCTGCACAGGGGGAAAGAGGGTGGAAACTGGAAAGGAGGTGACAGAGGGGGCAAAATAGGGCTGGAAACTGGAAAGGAGCTGATTGGGGGGGAGAGAGGGCTGGAAAGGAGCTGACGGGGGGGGGAGAGAGAGCTGGAATGGAGTTGACGGGGGAAGAGAGGGCTGGAAAGGAGCTGACGGGGGTGAGAGGGCTGGAAAGGAGCTGACGGGGGGGGGGAAGAGAGAGCTGGAATGGAGCTGACGGGGGAAGAGAGAGGTCTGGAATGGAGCTGATGGGGGAAGAGAGAGCTGGAATGGAGCTGATGGGGGGGGGGGAAGAGAGAGGGCTGGAATGGAGTTGATGGGGTGGAAAGAGAGGGCTGGAAAGGAGCTGACGGGGGGGGGGGGAAGAGAGGGTCGGAAAGGATCTGACGGGGGGGGGGGGGAGAGAGAGGGCTGGAATGGAGCTGACGGGGGGAACTGAGGTAGGGAAAGGAGCTGATGGGGGAAGAGAGAGCTGGAATGAAGCTGATGGGGGGGAAGAGAGGTCTGGAAAGGAGCTGATGGGGCGGAAAGAGAGGGCTGGAAAGGAGCTGACGGGGGAAGAAGGGGCTGGAATGGAGCTGATGGGGGGAAGAGAGGTCTGGAAAGGAGCTAGGGGAGGGGAAGAGAGGGCTGGAAAGGAGCTGACAGGTGGGGGGGGGGAAGAGAGGGCTGGAATGGAGCTGATGGGGGCTGGGAAGAGAGGGCTGGAAAGGAGCTGATGGGGGAGAGAGGGCTGGAAACTGGAAAGGAGCTGACAGAGGGGGCAAGAGAGGGGGGATCTGACCATCACCTTTTAACCTTTACTCTTCAGCTTCTGCCATCTCAACCTCGTCCTGTCTCGTCCGACCTATTTAGAAACCTCCATAATATTGATCCTCTGACTCTCTCCTGCACCATTTCTCCATCTCTCTCCTCCATTATATCCTCCAAGTCTGTCGATGAGGCACTATCCTCCTACAATGCTATACTCTCCTCAGCTCTTGACACTCTTGCCCCACCCACCCCACGTCCAGTCAAACGATCTACTCCCCAGCCCTGGCTTTCGCCTACAACCCATTATCTCCACACCTGTGCACATTCCGCTGAGCGTGCTTGGTCCAAATCCCGCTCCACGGAGGACCTTCTACACTTCAAATTCATGCTTGGCTCCTTCCAGTCAGCCATAGCACTTGCCAAACAAGACTACTACATCCACCTGACCAAATCCCTTGCCTCTGATCCTCGTCATCTCTTTAATACCATCAATTCTCTCCTCAAAGCCCTCCCCCCCCCGCCCCTGGTCCCGCCCTCCCTTTCTGCCCAAACCCTAGCTGACTACTTCTATGATAAAATCAACAAGATTACTCTCCAATTCCCCACCCCCTCATCTATCTCCACCCCTTCCCAATTCTCCCCCCCACCCATCCTTCCTCTGCCACCCTCTCCTCCTTCCCTCTGATCTCTGAAGTAGAAACCACACTCCTTCTTACTTCCTCCAAACCCACCACATGTTCATCTGACCCCATCCCCACCCATCTCCTACACCCCATCCCCTCCACTATTTTATTTATTTATTTATTTATTTACATTCTCTTATATACCGCGCTATTTTCCATCAGTGCGGTTTACATGGAACATTTTACCTACACATTTCAAGCGACTTGATTTGTGTTTACAATTAACAGGAATAGGAACTTGGAAAGAAACAGGGGTAACTATTTACATCTATTGTATCCACCATCTCTCACATCCTCAGCCTTTCACTCTCTACTGCAACTGTCCCTGTTGACTTCAAGCATGCTGTTGTCACACCTTTCCTTAAGAAACCCTCACTCAATCCCACATGCCCTTCTAACTAATCGACCCATCTCCCTCCTTCCCTTCATATCCAAACTACTGGAATGTGCAGTCCACTGCTGCTGCCTCGACTTCCTCACCTCCCAGGCCCTCCAGGACCCACTACAATCTGGCTTCCGTCCCTTACATTCCATTGAAACGGCGCTCGCAAGAGTCTCCAATGACCTATTCCTGGCTAAATCTAAGGGCCTCTACTCTATCCTCATTCTTCTTGACCTCTCCGCTGCCTTTGACACCGTTGACCACAATCTTCTCCTCACCACCCTCTCCTCCCTTGGCTTCAAGGACCTGGTACTGTCCTGGTTCTCCTCCTACCTCTCCTATCGCTCATTCAGTGTACGCTCTGGCGGCTCCTCCTCCTCCCCTACCCCACTCCACGTAGGTGTACCCCAGGGATCCGTCTTGGGCCCCCTCCTTTTCTCCCTCTACACCCATGCCCTTGGCATGCTTATCTCCTCCCACGGCTTTCAGTACCATCTCTACGCCGATGACTCCCAAATCTACCTCTCTACACCTACTATTTCTCCAGCAACCCAGTCCAAGATCTCTGCCTACCTCTCCGACATCGCCACCTGGATGTCTCTTCGCCGATTGAAACTGAACATGGCTAAGACCGAACTCCTTGTCTTTCTCCCCAATTCCTCCCCTCCTCTTCCCCCTTTCTCAGTCTATATGGATGGAGCTATCATCCTTCCTGTTCCCTCGGCCCGCAACCTAGGGGTTATCTTTGACACCTCTCTCTCCTTCTCCGCTCATATCTAGCATGTAGCTAAGACCTGCCTTTTCTTCCTCTACAACACTGGCAAAATCCGCCCCTTCCTCTCTGAACACACCACCAAAATGCTTATCCACTCCTTAATCTCCTCTCGCCTCGATTATTGCAACCTACTCCTTGCTGGTCTCCCCATCAGCCACTTCCTTCCCCTTCAATCTATACAAAATCACGCTGCTCGAATAATCTTCTGCCAGCCTTGCCACGCCCACATTACTCCTCTTCTCAAGTTGCTTCACTGGCTCCCTGTCCAGTTCCGCATCCCAATTCAAACTTCTCCTACTGACCTATAAATACATTCACTCGGCGGCCCCTCAATACCTCTCATCTCTTATCTCTCCCTACATCCCCTCTGGGAACCTGCGCTCCTCTAGCAAATCACTTCTATCAATGCCGTTCACCCACACCACTAACTCCCGACTTTGCTCCTTTCACCTTGCTGCACCTCACGCCTGGAACAACCTACCTGTGTCTATACGCCAGGCACCCTCCCTGGCCCTCTTCAAATCCAGGTTGAAGACTCACCTCTTCACCGTCGCTTTCAGATCCTGACTTCTATCCTTATCTTATCTTAACCCCCGTCAACTCTCATGGCCATATTGTATGGACCTTACTGTGCCTTGTATTGACCTTACTGTACCCTGCACTAATCTTACCTTTACCCTGTAATGTTCTGACTAGATGGTAAGCTCTGATGAGCATGACTCTGACGGGCAGGGAATGTCTCTTGCATTCTGGCTAACTCTTGTTGGTTGGCTGTACAGCGCTGCGTGCGTGGTGCTCTATAAGTGATAAATAGTAGTAGTAGTAGTAGGGCTGGAAACTGGAAGGAAGGGGGAAGAGAGGACTGGAAGAGAGCTGATAGAGAGGGAAAGATGGCTGGGAGGGAGCTGATACAGGGGAAAGAGATGGCCGGAAGGGAACTAACAGAGGGTTAGAAGAGAGTTGGCAGAGGGAAAGAGGGCTGCAAGAGAGCAAATACCTGAGGATGGTACTGTAGTGGTACTGGAAAGGTGATGACACTAGAGGAGGGAGGAGTGGGATGAAGGGAGCTGACACCTGGGGATGGAACTGGAGTGGGACTGGAAGGGAGCTGACACCTAGGGGTGGGACTGAAGGAAGCTGACACTTGGGGATGGGACTGGTAGGTGGCTGGGTAATGGGGAGGAGGCTGGCAGGGAGGGGGCACTGGGACTGAAAGGGAGCCGACACGTGGGGAGGGTTACTGAGACTGGAAATAGGCTGATGGAAGGAAATGAAGAAAACAAAAGAAGAGAAGAAATGGCAGATGGACCATAGACCACAGAAAGAGAACTAAGAGAAGACAGGAAAGCAGAAGCCTCAGATCGGGACCAGCATGACCAGAGAATAAAATGGTCAGACAAAAAAGATAGAAAAGATAGAAAAATTCATTTTATTTTCAATTTAGTGATTGTACTTTGCACTATCTTTATATTTTACATAGTATGGGGAACTACATTTCTCTTCTGGTGTTGCACTGCATGCAGAGTTGGGTTTCTTGGTGTTTCAGTTTAAGTTTTGCCTAAATATTTTATTTTTACTTTAGGATGTGATCACTTATTCTGTTCTTGGTGAGAATGTGTTCCGAGTGTATGACCAAGGCAGTGTGTTCTGTTAACATGAAATTTGTGTAGTAATTTGCCTTGTTCAGCTTTTCAAAATAGGTGTTACATGTTCTAGGGTCCGCTGCAGTATTTATAGTGCTGCTTTTTTCTGGGTAGGCACCTTGTATAAGTTTTGGAAGTTTATGCTGGTAATGATATGGTAGATTTGGCCTTGTAGATCTTTGGTGACTTTTGTAAGGTTTCATATTAGTTCCCAATATGCCTGGTACTGGAAAACATTTGTTAGTGAGATGACCAGACTCAGATTTTTTTTTAAGATATTGAGTTCTGTGGGTGAATGTCCTAGTTCTGCTCTGCACCCACTGTTGAGGGAGGGGGTTTTGTGGATGCCAAATATATGTTCAAAAAGAAAATGCAAGAACTCGAACACAGTTTATAACAAAATAAAAATGAGTTATAATTTAGTTTTATAAAGTGTGCTGTGGTTCTTGCTCATTCTTTTAGTTCCTTGGTGTGCAAGTATCTTACATTTCCTCCATATTATCTAATAGACCTTTTAGTTTGGTTCAGTCCCTGACTGGAGTTTTGAGAAAGCCTTCCCCCCCACACACACACACAATAGAGGGGGGTGGAGGGGGGCGCCATCTCATCCCTTGCCTCAGGCAGCAGATTGCCTTGAGCCGCCCCTGGAGATCTGGCACCACCAGGTTTATACCCCAGAACACTAATATTTATGAAAACCAAAAACATTTCTCATCTTCCAAGCAGTTCAGAATGCACAGGATTACGCCAACCTCCATCTGCTGGAGACAGAAATACTGGTGAGATCGAGGCTGTACAGGACCCTTTATGTGTTGATGTCAAAATGATCAAACCAGTGGCTCTCAGTCTCTATCTGCTGATAGGCATGCATAACCTAAGCATCTGGACTGGAGGGATGATGAGGAATAAAACTGTTTAGCAAGTAAGCAGGACCACACAGGTACACAGAACAGTGCTGTTAGAACATACATAAGAGGTTAGCTGCTTTTTTCTCTTAAATAGCTGAGAAAAAGTTAGGGACTTTGGTAGGTCTCTCATTTACTTCAACAGATTCCAAAGCTCCACCAACTGAACAATGGCTGGGAAAAATCATATTGCTAAAGCTGTTGTCCCCGTTACAGCTTCTGTCTCTGTCCAGACAGCCCAAATCCAGTTGAATGACCAGAATCATGTGCATGCCTGCAAGCTGAAGCCCTCATGAAAGAAGTGGGGGAGCTCAGAGAGGTGGCGAGGCTGAAAAGCATTTGAGAAAGCAAGATGTACATGGATGAGATGCTACCTGAAGCATCCAAGCTCTCTGACAGAGGTGAAAATGGTATGCTACAGAATGAAGAGAGTTGGACATGAGTCGCCAGAGCCTGCAGAATTGACAATCCAACTCCTCCAGCCCTCAAATTGAAGAACCATTATGCAGCCCTGGAAGTGGAGGAGGTGAAAGCATCCCAGGAAAGGGAAGAAGCAGAGCTCAAGCACCCAAAAGTTGCGGAATCGGTGACTACAAGGAAGCGAAGGGTAGTGGTGGTTGGCGACTCTCTTCTGAGGGGTACTGAGGTGTCCATCTGCCAACCAGACTTGATGTCCAGAGAGATATGTTGTCAAAATCCAAGATGCCAAAATCTGGGATGTCACAGAAAGTTTGCCAAGACTCATCAAGCCCACTGACTATTACCCAATGTTGCTCATCCATGTCGGCACAAATGATACTGCTAGGTATCCCTCTGAGCATATCAAGAGTGACTTCATGACTCTGGGACAGAGGGTGAAGCAGATTGGTGTGCATGTGCTGTTCTCTTCAATCCTTCCTGTTGAGGGTAAAGGCCAAGGCAGAGAAGCTCGCATCTTGGAGATGTGTCTGTGTGGATGGTGTCATTGAGAGCATTTTTGCTTTCCTGGACCATGGGATGATTTTCCAAGGACTGCAGAGCAGAGATGGCAACTACCTATGCAAGAAGGGTCAAAATGTCTTCCACAGCAGACTGGCTAACCTATGCTTCTTTTAGAGTCAGGAGTGGTCCCAGAGGACTGGAGAAAGGCACATGTGGTCCCGTTACTCAAAAGTGAAAGTAAGGATGAGCTACAGGCTGGTTAATCTGACCTCAGTGATGAGTAAATTAATGGAAACACTGCTAAAACAGAGGATAGTGAGGTTTCTGGAATCCAATGGATTACAGGATCCGAGGCAGCATGGGTTTACCAGAGAGAGGTCTTGTCAGACAAATCTGACTGATTTCTTTGACTGGGTGACCAGAGAGAGCCCTAGATGTGGTATATTTAGATTTCAGTAAAGCCTTTGACACCGTTCCGCCATTTGGATGTCCAGTCTTCCAATTTATCAAGGCCCTCTTACAATTTTTCACAATTCCCATGAGTTTTAACAACTTTGAATAATTTTGTGTCTTCTGCGAATTTGATCACCTTACTCATTGTTCCTATTTCCAGGTCATTTACGAATATGTTAAAAAGCAGCGGAGCCAGCACAGATCCCTGGGGTACTCCACTACTCACTTTTCTCCATTGGGAAAATTGGCCATTTAGCCCTACCCTCTGCTTTCTATCTTTTAACCAGTTTCTGATCCACAATAGTACACCGCCTCCTACCAGTGACTTTCTAATTTTAAAGTTTCTCATGAGGGCCTCTTAAAGATCTTGAAAAACTGGATGTGCGAACAAGAAAACTCCTTCATGGTCATGGGGGTTAAAATCACAAGTAACATAAGCTGGTTGGAGCTCCTGCTTTTTCGAAGCATATTCTGTCAGATATTCAGCTTTATCAGCTGTAGCTGCCACGGTGGTATAACTTTCAACATAGGATCGTGTCCACATCCTAAAGATCCACCCTGGTTTAGATTTCTTACTGTTGAAGCTCGGGCCATTTGCCTTTTAATTCACTATAAGATAACCAGCTTATGTTACTTGTGATTTTAACCCCCTGAGGAAGGCAACCTGCCGAAACGCGTTGGGGACCACCAATAAAGCCATTGTGTCATCATCACTCTTGCTCCTTGTGTTTCCTGTTTGGACCTGCAAGAGATGTTGCTCTTTTTGTGCCTGACCTTTGGAGGGATAGTAAGGACATCCACAGTACTACCTTTTAACTTTCGAAAGGGAGACTATGATAAAATGAGGAAAACAGTTAAGAAAAAACTAAAAGGAGCAGTTGCAAAGGTTAAAGACGTACATCAGGCTTGGCTGTTGTTGAAAAATACTATCTTGGAAGCCCAGACCAGCTGTATTCCACGCTTTAAGAAAAGTAGTCCAAAAAACTGCCAGCATAGTTTAAAGGTGAGGTCAGAGAGGCTGTTGTCAAAAAAGCATCTTTCAGGAAATGGAAAAAAGAGCCAAATGACGAAACCTGGAAACAGCACAAGCACTGGCAAGTCAAATGCAAGGCAATGATAAGGCAGGCAAAGGGAGAATTTGAGAAGAAGCTTGCTGTGGAAGCAAAAACGCGAAGTAAAGACCTTTTCAAGTACATTCATAGCAAAAAACCTGTGAGAGAGTCAGTTGGTCCATTAGATGATAAAGGGGTTAAAGGCGATAGCAGAGAGACTGAATGAATTCTTTGCTTCAGTCTTTACTGAGGAAGATGTAGGGATGTTACCCATGACTGAAGTGGTATTTAAAGGTGCAGAAGAATTGAAGGAAATATCGATACATCGGGAAGATGTATTACAACTATTAGATAAACTGAAGAGTAGCAAATCACCTGGGCCGGATGGTATACATCCAAGGGTGTTGAAAGAACTGAAATATGAGATTGCAGACCTGCTATTAGTAATCTGTGAACTATCATTAAAATCATCTCTAATACCTGAAGATTGGAGGATCGCCAATGTAACACCAATTTTTAAAAGGGTTCCAGGGGTGATCCGGGAAACTACAGACCAGTGAGCCTGACATCAGTACCGGGAAAAATGGTAGAAACCATCATAAAGAATAAAATTACTCAGCATGTAGATAGCCATGACCTAATGGGAGACAGCCAACATGGCTTTAGACAAGGAAGATCTTGTCTTACTAATCTGTTATGTTTTTTTGAAGGAGTGAATAATCAGGTGGATAAAGGTGAGTCGGTTGATATTGTGTAGCTGGACTTTCAGAAAGCTTTTGACAAGGTCCCTCATCAGAGACCTTTGGCAAAACTAAAGAGTCATGGGATAGGAGGCAGTGTACTATTGTGGATCAGGAACTGGTTAAGAGATAGAAAGCAGAGGGTAGGGCTAAATGGACAATTTTCCCAATGGAGAAAGGTGAATAGTGGTGTACCCCAGGGATCTGTGTTGGGTCCGCTGCTTTTTGACATATTCATAAATGACCTGGAAAGTGGAATAACGAGTGAGGTTATCAAATTTGCAGATGACACACAACTATTTAAAGTTGTTAAAACCCAAGAGGATTGTGGAAAATTGCAAGAGGATCTTGATAAATTGGAAGACTGGGCATCAAAATGGCAGATGAAATTTAATGTGGACAAGTGCAAGGTTATGCACCTAGGGAAGAACAACCCAAACTATGGTTACACGATGCAAGGTTCCACATTAGGAACCACAACCCAAGGAAAAAGATTTAGGCGTCATTGTGGATACCATGCTAAAACCCTCGGCCCAGTGTGCAGCGGCGGTCAAGAGAGCAAATAGAATGCTAGGTATGATAAGGAAAGGAATGGAAAATAAAACAAAAGATATTATAACACCTCTATATCGTTCCATGGTGAGACCGCACCTTGAATATTGTGTGCAATTCTGGTTGCCGTATCTTAAAAAGGATATAGCGATTTTAGAAAAGGTTCAGAGAAGAGCCACCAAAATGGTAAAGGGGATGGAAGGATACTCCTATGAAGAAAGGCTAAAAAGGTTAGGGCTCTTTAACCTGGAAAAGAGACGGCTGAGGGGAGATATGATAGAAGTCTACAAATTAATGAACGGAGTGGAACGGGTAAACGTAGATCGATTGTTTACCTTATCAGAATATAGAAAGACTAGGGGACATGCAATGAAGCTACAGGGTAAACTACTTAAGACTAATAAAAGAAGATATTTTTTCACTCAACGTGTAATCAAACTCTGGAATTTGTTACCGGAGGATGTAGTAAAGGCTGTTAGTGTAGCTGGGTTTAGAAAAGGTTTGGACAAGTTCCTGGAGGAAAGGTCCATAAATCATTATTAAGAAGGGACCCAGGATATCAATGCTTGACCCAGTACAAGCATTGCGGAACCTGTCTTTTGGGGAAACTGCTAGGTACATATGACCTAGATTGGCCACTGTTGGAAACAGGATACTGGGCTTGATGGACCTAGGTCTGACCCAGTATGGCATATCTTATGTTCTTATGGCAGACTAGATAGGCCATATGGTCTTTTTATGCTGACATATTTCTACGTTTCACAGCTCTCAGCCAGCCAACAGAGAGAGACAGACACACCTTTACATACCTTTAACTGCACATAGAAAGAGAGAGACACACACAGACACACCTTACCTCCTCAGGCACCCAACACAGAAAGACAGATGCAGACAGCTCCCTCACACATTCAAGGAGAAACACAACCACCTACACATTCCCATCAACATCTGATTGAACTTCAAGGGCATATTGAACAGTGAACAATGTAAACCACCATGATAATATAAAAGGCGATATATAAAAACTATTAAATAAATAAATACAGCTGACAGACAACACACAATACACAGTTGTGATCAACATTTTGGCACCCTTACATTTTAGGCATGTTGTGTACAATATCTTAAAAAATAATTAGAAATATTCCAACTGTATGTCATCATAATATTTTAATATTTGTAGCAATCTATATGTTTCATACAATCTGTCTGCTGGTAGTTTCTCCCACTCGTCAAATACGATTTGTTCCAGCTCATGAATATTTCCAGGATTCCTTTTACCAATGGCAGATTTCGGCTCTTTTCAAAGGTTCTCGATTGGATTGAGATCAGGACTCATTGCTGGCCAGTTTAAAGCATTCCATTTCTTCTTTTTAACAATTCTTTTGTACTTTTGGATGTATGTTTTGGGTCATTGTCATGACCTTTGACCCAGATCTAGCCTTCTGACACTAGGTAGCACATTTCACTCCAAGATACCTTGGTAGTTCTCAGACTTCATGATTCCTTTAGTATGTTCCAGGCCTCCAGTTCCTGAGGCAGCAAAATAGCCCCACAACATTATGGAACCTCCACCATATTTAACTGTAGGAAGGGTGTTTTCTTCCTTATGAAGGTTCATTTCTTCATTTCTTATCGCTGGTCTGGATTGCCAAAGAGCTCAAGTTTGGGTCATCTGTCCACAGAACATTTTCCCAGAAGGATCAGGCGTGTCTTTTTATGTCTGGGGTCCTCTCTTGGACTACGCTCATGAAGTCCTTCTTTGTTTAGTGTGTAGTGTATGGTGCAGGTTGAAACCACCACTCCAGATTGTTCCAGGTCAGTCTTAAGCTCTTTGGATGTTGTACATGGTGTTTTTCCAGCGGTTTGCACTAACCTTCAAAGACTTCTTTGATTAATTTTCCTCTTCCCACCACATCCTGATATTGTACCGTAAATATGTAAATAGTTACCCTGGTTATCCAAGTTGAATCACCTGTTATTTGTAAATACGGTTGTAGATCTCTGCCCGTATAAACGCGTTTGTTGCATGTAAACCGCACTGATATCGAATAGCGCGGTATAGAAAAGACTTGAAATAAATAAAAATAAATAAAATCCTGGGAGGGTCTTGACAGTTCCAGGTACAGAAAACTTCTTAATAATTGTGAACTGAAGACACAGGAATCCCAAGGTCTTTGGAGATGGCCTTGTACCCCTTTGAAGTTTGATGTTTGGTAATGGCTTTTCTGACAGTCTCAGGCAGCTCTCGTCTTCACCATTGTGAAAATGGAACAGGGAGTGAATTTTACCATTTTAAACATTAGAGCCATCATTCATTGGTTGATTCAAGTCATGTGAGTACTGACAATTGATCACAGGTGCATCTAATTTTACTGCAGTGGGAATATGGTTCTTCTGTTCAAACTGATTTCAATTGTTTATAAGGCTATGTCCCAGTTTTTATACTATTTCCTACTATTTCCTTTTTTAATTGGTCTTGTTTTATTTGATTCTTTTATGTGTCAAATATGTGTTTATATATAGTTCAAAGCCATTTCACTGGCCACTTTTTTTTAGGAGGTTGAACTGCAAGGGTGCCAATAACGTTGACCATAGCTGTAACTTATGGGGAACACAGCACTCCCCCAATGGTTGCAGTAAGCACACTTCCTCCATGCAGCAAACCCTGTCCCACCACAGCTGGCTCACAGAGCGTGCTGGAATGCATGGAAGGTGGAAGGGGATATGAAAGGGGGCCAACCTGTGCATGACACCCACCTCATCTTTGCCCAAGCCTCTGGGCAGGAGTTTGGCTTGTCCACCCATAATCGATGGCCCAGCACACACCCCCCCACACACACACAACATATGTACCACGCACTCCCAAACATGCATCCCTCACATGCAGTCCCACACATGCAGCACGCACACCCCCCACACAACACACGCACCATGCACACTCCCACATATGCATCCCCCACATGCAGCATGCACACCTCCCACACACACCATGCACTCCCCCCACAGTCCCAAACATGCAGCACACACCCCCCACACACGTGCAACATCCCACACACGCACACCCCCACACATGCATCACGCAGACCCCCTCACCCACCCAACACACACACCACCCTATATGTAGTACCACACACGCAACACACACACCCCAGCACCATGCATCCCCCCACAAGTGCATCCCCCCATAGTCCCACACATGCAGCTTTCAAAATCCCACACACGCGCACTCCCACACATGCATCATGCAGACCCCCTCACCCACCCAACACACACACCACCCTATATGTAGTCCCACACACATACACCCACCCAACATATGCACCACCCCATACTAGTCCCACACACGCAACATGCACACCCCACACAACACACGCACACCCCCACACATGCACCCCCCACACACGTAGTCCCACACATGTAGCACACACACCCACACACACACCCTCACCCACCCAACATATGCACCACCCCATACGTAGTCCCACACACGCAACACGCACAAAACAAAGCTGGCTACATTACAGAGGTGAGAACACACCCAAAGATTTTTATTAAGCAGGTTTTTAGCTTCAGAAGATTCTGTTGAGTTTATCAGCAGTCTGGATTTGATTTCAGGCTTTCCAATGGAAGTCCAGACTTCTCCTACTGACCTAGAAGACTTGCATTTATTCTGCGGTCCCTCAATACCTTTCCTCTCTTCTCTCTTCCTACGCCTCTCCTCAGCAACTCTCCCCCTATCTGTGCCCTTCAACTTCAGACTCTGTTCATTCCACTCTGCTGCACCGTCTGTCTAGAATAGAATACCCGAGTCGCTATGTCAGGCTCCACCTCTGCTCCTATTCCAAATCCAGGCTACAATCTCACCTTTTTGAGGCTGTTTTTGGATCCTGACCCCCTTATTCTCCTGTTTAACACTTGTGCGTTACAGTCATTTCTTTTTCCTTCTATTGTAGTCCCCTGTTAGTCGTAGGTGTCTGTCTGGGATAGATTGTCAGCTCCTTGGGACAGGGACTGTTTCTTACATGTTTGTCTACAGCGCTACGTACGCCTTCTAGTACTAGTAGTAGGTCTGTGTCTTTCTCCCCGATACTGAGATGAGTTTTGGTTGGTACTTGGGGAATCAAGTATTCTGATTTAAGAGGCAATAAAGATATTTATTTATATTGGTATTTGGCTTGCTTTTCCGGTAGACGTTCAAGGTACAGTAGACATTTTCCAGTCCCCAGAGAGCTTATGGTCTAAGTTTGCACCTGAGGCAATGGAGGGTTAAGTGACTTGCCCAAGGCCACAAGAAGTGTCAGTGGGATCTGAACCGTGGCCTTGCTGGTCCCAGGCTGCTGCCATAACCACTGGGCTATTTCTCCAAAAGACAAGAGGTACAGAGAGAAAAGATTAAAAAAAGAATAACCCAGAATGGAAAGGAAGGAATAGTCAAGAAATGATTAGAGATATATAAAAATATGCTCAGATTTATTTTAATTAAACAATATACATTCCATAAAAATATATTATTAAACTCTTATACAGTAAAGATTGTGCAGAGAACTAGATACTGTAATTCCAGTCCTTTCTCTCGCGCTTATTACATTGGAGCCCTTCTACGAAAGCCTGTTAAATGGTCAATGCGCATTTCAGCATGTGATAATGGCCCACGGTCACTATTACCGCACAGGCATGGTGGTCACCCATGCTAATTTTCACAGTAACTGCAAACGGCATGATGAGGTGGGGAATGGATAGTGGCGGAGTGTGGGTGTGGCAAGCAGACTGCAGTTAGCACAGGGCAATTGCACTAAACATGTGCACTTAGAGGCATGTTTACTAACGTGTGCTACTAGTGTGGAGTTTGCTACGTGCTAAGTATGCCATGCGCTGAGCCCCGCACTAAAAGTCCCACACTAATCAGTTAGTGCGTAATTGGGCATAGACTATGAGTACTGGTAGTAGTGGGCTGGGTGAGTTAGGGGCATAATGTGGGCGTTGGCTGCACAGCGTTTTGGGTGCACGCTAATCAGTTAGTGCGTAATTGGGCAGAGACTATGAGTACTGGTAGTAGTGGGCTGGGTGAGTTAGGGGCATAATGTGGGCGTTGGCTGCACAGCGTTTTGGGTGCACGCTAATCAGTTAGTGCGTAATTGGGCAGAGACTATGAGTACTGGTAGTAGTGGGCTGGGCGAGTTAGGGGCATAATGTGGGCTTTGGCCGCACAGCATTATGGGTACACGCTAACCCCCCTTATTGCCATTAGCACTGCTGCACTTGATGCCACCTCAAGGGGTGGTGTCAGCTGCACCCTTGTGATAATTAGCACAGTGATGCACTTTAGCAATGAACTAATGCCTAGAGGACTGATGCGCACCCCCATAAATGCATAAATGCATGCTACCAGCAGGGACTTCAGTAAACTTGCCCGTTAATGTGCACTTAAAACAATACCTCTATAGGTGGTGCTAGATTTATTTATTTAGCTACATTTATATACTGCCCCCGAGTTAACTGTGCTGAGTGTTGGGGTATGTGTCCACTCTGTAACTGCTAGGAATATCCTGACCACAGCCCCAGCAGTTACTGTGGAGGCTTTGCATTAACTGTGCTTTAGTCTATGTGCAAAACCCTAACAGACTTTAGTGAAAGAGCCTAACAGATAAGAAAACACCAGTATGGCAGAGACGGGGGCATTACTGCCAGGAAGTGCCCCTTGCAGAGGAGGGTACTGGGGTGCAGACAGACGGTGCTTGTGCAGAGGGGTTACTGGGGTGCAGACAGACGGTGCTTGTGCAGAGGGGTTACTGGGGTGCAGACAGACGGTGCTTGTGCAGATGGGTTACTGGGAGCCTTCCAGTGTCCCAGCTTCAACGCGCTGTTCTAGGCATTTCTTACTCAACTTCAGCCTTGGGGCACTGCTTGGGGGTAGGCGAGAGTCTCCCCACGTTCTCCAGCGCTGGGTAGTGCGACAACCTCCTCTGTAGGAAGAGAAGACAGAAAATCAAGGCAAAGGAATAGAAGGTGGGAAATGAGAGAAACCAAACAGAACCAGAAGTTCTCTGGGATTTCTCGTTTGCACTCAGGAATTCTTTCATTTTGTCATTTCCCAGGAGGAGACAAGGAAAGGGACAGATGAAACATGTCCTGTGTAAACTTTCCGAGTACCAAGTGCCAGGGGGAGGGCCCTTGCTGGAGGTAAGTTTATTTTAGATTTTTATTGCATTTTTAATCAACTTTATACAAATAAAAATAAAGTATGCAACTTTCAGGCATTAATGTCTCATAACATTGAAAAAAATAATTAACCATTTACAATGCAACACAGAAAAAAGTCCAGGATCCTGAAAATCTAACCCACATTACAGGGAGGTAAACCCAGACAATTAAACAGAAACAGAAAAAAAAAAAAAAAATCCTAAAAGTAAGACAAGATCAGAAAAAGTGGACATCGTCGGGGAAGCGACGTCAACGGGAGTGAAGACCGCGACTTGAGAGAGCTCCGGGCTGATTCTGATTCATTTGCTACCAAGTGAAGCGTGGGGTGCACTTCTCTCTGTGCGGAACAGGCTGCTTCGGAGACTGGCTGGAATCTCTGTCAAGAACAGGCTGGTAGAATTTTGATCCCCGTGTGCCAGTGTTGAGGCTTCACTCTGGGGAAGGAAGCTAAAATGGCCGCCGGGAGCTCCGGTGTCGAAGACGGAGCTAGATGCTGAATGAGGCGTGAGGGCTGCGGAAATGCTGAAGGCCTGTTTGGAGGAATTGAAAGAGGACTTAAAAGCTGAACTCTTGGCACTTAAAAATTAATTGAAGGAAGAGCCGACGGCACTGCACTGGGACATGGGGCTCACATGGAGGAAGCAGAAGGGCACACGGAGCAGCATGAGGCAGCCATAACGAACCCAAATGCTGGCTGGGATAAGCTGCACCAGGCTCAGGAGCATCTGCAGGAGAAGCTAGAAGATCTCGAAGATAGACAGAGATGTAATCTCCGGGTGCAGGGTATCCCCTAGGAAGCACAAGACAAGGAGCATGAGATGGTGCTGCAAGGCCTCTGTAAGGCCTTACTGCTGACATCAGGGCCTGAGGGGGTACGGAGGCCCTATGCTTGACATCGCAGCCTAGGCCCTGCATGGGAGAACCGGCCCACGGATATTGTGGTCTTCTTGGGGTTTTATACAGTTAAAGAGAGGCTACTGGCGATTTCCAGAAAGCATGGACCTTCAAGTGGGAGGGCTGTTCTCTGGAACTGTATAATGACCTGTCCCCAGTATGCTGCAGCGGCGGAGGACTTTACGTGAGGCGACTGCCTTCTTCCAGAAGGAGGGTCTGGGCTATAAATGACTGTACACCTCTGACCTAATGCTGACCGCCAAGGGAGTGTCCCAGTGGATCAAGATGACTGGGGAGGCCTGGCAGGCCTTGAAGGACTTGGGCTTTGAGGGCATCCCAGGGCTGCTGAGTTTGCTAGATAGAGGAGCAGCAGCTTTGACAACTGGCACTCCAAGATTGAAGTGGCAGCGAATAGCGGCTAAGGGGAGGCAATTAAAGTGCTCATTGAAGGGACAGATGGTGGAAGACTCCCTGGACTCTTGAGTGCCATGAAGTGGAACATTGGGGACAGTTGGTTGATTGAATAGAAACATAGAAACATGATGACAGAAAAAGACCACATGGCCTATCTAGTCTGTCCTTCCATAACAACAACTACAACAGTCCACTTTTTACCTCTAGAGATCCTCTGTGTTGGTCCCATGCATTTTTGAATTCAGTTACTGTCCTCATCTCTACCACCTCCACTGGAAGACTATTCCACGGATCCACTACTCTTTCCGTAAAGAAATATTTCCACATATCACTCCTGAATCTATCTCCCTTCACCCTCATCCCATGTCCCCTAGTAGCAGAACTTGCTTTCAATTGAAAGAGGCTCTCTCCCTGAACATTTATGCCACAGAGGTATTTAAACATCTCAATCATATCACCTCTATCCCGCCTTTCCTCTAAGGTGTACATATTAAGATCCTTAAGTCTGTCCTCATATGCTTTATAATGAAGCCCACTAATCATTTTGTAGCCACCCTCTGCACCGACTCCATCCTGTTCACATCCTTTTGAAGGTGGGGTCTCCAGAATTGCACACTATACTCCAAATGAGGTCGCACCAAAGACTTATACAGAGGCATTATCACCTCCTTTTTTCTGCTAGCCATTCCTCTCCATATGCACCCAAGCATTCTTCTAGCTTTTGCTGTCGCCTTTTCTACCTGTTTAGCTACCTTAAGATCATCAGACACAACCACGCCTAGGTCCCGCTCTTCTTTAGTGGACAAACGTACTTCACCTCCTATACTGTATTGCTCCCTTGGATTGCTGCAGCCCAAATGCATGACCTTACATTTTTTAACATTAAATCCCAGCTGCCAAATTCGAGACCATTCTTGAAGCTTAGCTAGATCCCTCCTCATGTTATCTACACCTTCCTGGGTGTCTACTCTATTGCAGATTTTGGTATCATCTGAAAAGAGGCAAACCTTACCTGACAGCCCTTCTGCTATATCACTAACAAAGATGTTAAAAAGAATCGGACCAAGGACAGATCCCTGGGGCACACCACTGGTAACATCCTTCTCCTCAGAGTGAGCTCCATTTACTTGTACTCTTTGTCGCCTCCCACCCAACCAATTTCTAACCCAAGCAGTAACTTTAGGATCCATCCCTAGGGTGCTCAGTTTGTTCATAAGTCGCCTGTGAGGAACAGTGTCAAAGGCTTTACTGAAATCTAAATACACCACATCTAGAGCTCTCCCTCGGTCCAACTCCCTGGTCACCCAGTCAAAGAAATCAATCAGATTTGTCTGACAAGACCTGCCTCTGGTGAATCCATGCTGCCTCGGATCCTGTAATCCGCTGGACTCCAGAAACCTCACTATTTTCTCCTTCAGCAGCCTTTCCAATAAGTTACTCACCACCAAAGTTAAACTAACCGGCATGTAGTTTTCAACCACATCCTTACTTCCGTTTTTGTGTAAAGGCACCACATGAGCCTCTCTCCAGTCCTTTGGCACCACTCCCGACTCCAACAAGGCATTGAAAAGGTCAGTCAGTGAAGTTGCTAGAACGTCCCCAAGTTCCCTCAGTATTCTAGGGTGTATCCCATCCGGTCCCATCGCTTTGTCTACTTTAAGTTGAGCTAGTTTCTCACGAACACAGTCTTCTTAAAATTGTTCAAGATGTCCCTCGCTTCTGTTCCTATTTGTGGGTGTTTTCTGAGGTCCTGCTCCTGGTTTTTCATCTGTGAACACAGAACAAAAATATTTGTTAAGCAATTCCGCTTTATCCTTATCAGCTTCTACATATTCCCCCCCTGCACCCTTGAGTCTGACAATACCACTTTTGCCCTTCCTCTTCTCACTAATATATCTGAAAAATGTCTTATCCCCCCATTTTATTGCATTGGCTATTTCCTCCTCCTTTTGAATCTTTGCCTTCTTGACTACTTTGCTAGCTTCTCTAAGTTTTTCCAAATACAGATGCCTGTCTTCCTCTCTCTGTGATCTCTTGTATTTCATGAAGGCCTCCCTCTTTTTCTTCACTTTTTCAGCTACTTCCTTCGAAAACCATAGCGGTCTCCTTTTCCTTTTGCCTTTATTTACCATTTTAACAAAAAGATTGGTTGCCCTTAAAATACCCCCTTTCCGTTTTGCCCACTGTTTTTCTACATCCCCCAGCTGTTCCCATCCCACTAACGACTCCCTGAGGTAGTGGCCCATCTTCGCAAAGTTAGTCTTCCTAAAGTCTAAGATCCTCACCTTGGAATGGATTCAAACAGCCCTAGTCCTAATACTGAACCACACCATCGGGTGATCACTGGATGCAAAATGATCTCCCACTACAACACTTTCACCATTGGTAAGCACCAAGTCCAGTATGGCCCCTTCACGTGTGGGGTCTGTTACCAATTGCCTGAATAGTTCTCCCTGTAGAGAATCCAGTATCCCCTTACTTCTAGATGATACTGCAGCAGGAATGTGCCAATCAACATCTGGCATATTGAAATTTCCTATCAATGCTGCGTATGTCTTCAATTAACTCTCTGTCCACCTCTTCCTCTTGTGAGGGAGGTCTGTATATCACACCAATGCAAATAGATTTCTCTTTCCCTCTTTCTAGTTTAACCCACAATGCCTCCTCTCTCCCTTTTAAGCTCTGTAATTCCAAAGCTTTAATAGTAGTTTTCACATATAGTGCCACTCCTCCTCCCCTTCTTCCTACCCTGTCCTTTCTGAATAAAGTATAGCCAGGTATAGTTACATCCCAGTCATGGTTTTCTGTGAACCATGTTTCTTTAACTGCCACTAAATCCAAGTCAGCCACTCCCACCAAAGCTTCAACATCAGGGATCTTATTTCCCATGCTACGGGCATTTATACACACTGCTTTCCATATGTTACCCCTGTTACCCATTTCCATAAAGGTATTTAATGTATCACCTACCTGGGGGCTTTCACTTACCTGGGGGCTTTCTTCACCTATCCCCAACGAATCTAGTTTAAAGCCCTCTTCAGTAGATTAGCCAGTCTACTACCGAAGATGCATTGACCTTTCTTAGACAGATGGATGCCATCTCTGCTCTGCAACCCTTGGAACAGCATCCCATGGTCTAGGAAACCAAAACGCTCTCGATGACACCATCCACGCAGCCATGCATTCATCTCCAGGATGCGAGCCTCTCTGCATGGCCTTTACCCTCAACAGGGAGGATTGAAGAGAACACCACCTGTGCACAAAACTGCTTCACCCTCTGTCCCAGAGCCATGAAGTCACTTTTGATACGAATACTGGAGGGTAGAGGGGTGGCAGCTGGACAATGTTGGGTTAATGTTTGAACCAACAGTACAATAGCAGCCAAAGTTCAAAGTTTAAGGTTTGACCGTTTATAGCATGGAGTTGGGAGGGTAAGAGGTGTGTAGTGGTGGGTCAGGGCAGGGGCGAGGTGGATGAATGGAGTGGATGGGGGTGGCAAGTGCAGATAGACGGGGGTGGGGAAAGGGAGGATTATTTGTTAGGTGTGGGATCTTGATTCAGGTTCTCACTTCCATAGTAACATAGTAACATAGTAAGTGACAGCAGATAAAGACCAGCATGGTCCATCTAGTCTGCCCAGCAAGATGGCAAGAGTAGGTGCACCTGTCGCTCTGTGCAGGCCACCCCTCCCCATGTTTTTGTTTCTGTTTAGGGGTGAACCCACCACTCCATGTAGGACACCCTTATTTGTTCAGATGCTAGATAGTTCAGAAGTTAGATGGTACCGTTTATTTTGCTTTTATCCTGTTGCTGTAAAGGGATCCACTGTGTTTGTCCCATGCCGTTTTTAATTCCATCACCGTGTTTGCCCCCACCACTTCCATCGGGAGGGCATTCCAAGCATTCACTACCCTTTCAGTGAAGAAATATTTCCTGATATTGCCTTTCAATTTACCACCTTGCAGCTTCATGTTATGCCCTCTAGTTTTACAGCTTCCCCGTCTTTGGAAGAGGTTAGTTTGTTCATTATTTCTCTTTAAGTATTTAAAGGTCTGAATCATATCTCCCCTGTCCCTCCTCTCCTCCAAAGTGTACATATTTAGGTCTTCAAGTCTCTTCTCATAAGGCTTCTGACGCAGGCTCCAAATCATTTTGGTCGCCTTTCTCTGAACAGCTTCCAGTCTTTTTACATCTTTTGCAAGATATGGTCTCCAAAACTGAACACAGTATTCCAAGTGAGGCCTCACCAGTGACTTGTACAGTGGCATAAGTACCTCTTCCTTTCTGCTGGTAATCCCTCTTTGTATGCAGCCCAACATCCTCCTGGCTTTTGCCACCGCCTTGTCGCACTGTTTTGCCACCTTAAGATCATCAGAGATAATCACACCAAGGTCTTTCTCCTGAACCGTGCATACCAACCTCTCACCCCCTATTGTGTACTTTTCCCTTGGATTTCTGCTACCCAAGTGCATGACACTGCACTTTTTCACATTAAATCGTAGTTGCCAAGCATTAGACCAGTCTTCCAGCTTTTGTAGATCTTTCCTCATGTTATCCACTCCCTCGGGGGAGTCCACTCTGTTGCAAATTTTTGTGTCATCTGCAAAAAGACAGACTTTTCCATTCAGTCCTTCAGCAATATCACTCACAAATATATTGAACAGTGCCGGGCCCAGGACCGAACCCTGAGGCACCCCACTAATCACCTTCCTCTCATCCGAGTGAGCTCCATGTACCATCACCCTCTGTTTTCTGTCAGTCAACCAATTTCTTATCCAGTTTACTATCTTGGGACCCATCCCCAAGCTACTGAGTTTATCGACAAGCCTCCTATGAGGAACAGTATCAAAGGCTTTGCTGAAATCCAGATAGATGACATCCATTGCATGCCCCAGATCTAGTTCCTTGGTCACCCAATCAAAGAACTCAATCAGATTTGTTTGGCAAGACCGTCCTTTGGTAAAACCATGTTGCCTTGGATCTTGCAACCTGTTGGTTTTGAGAAAGTTCACTATTCGCTCTTTCAGGAGCGCCTCCATTACTTTTCCTGCCACCGAGGTAAAGCTCACAGGCCTGTAATTTGACACTTCTTCCCTGTCACCACTTTTGTGTAGAGGTACAACATTAGCCATTCTCCAGTCCTGAGGAACCACTCCTGTTTCCAAGGATCTGTTGAAGACATCCTTTAATGGTCCTGCAAGAACCTCTCTGAGCTCTTTCAGTATCCTGGGATGTATCCCATCTGGTCCCATGGCTTTGTCCACTTTCAGTTTAGCAAGTTGTTCTAACACCTCATCTTCTGTGAATGGTGTGGTATCTACTTCAGTCCTATTTTTATATTTGGGAGTCACAGCTGGTCCATCTCCAGGATCTTCTTTAGTGAAAACAGAGCAGAAGTATTTGTTTAGCAATTTCGCTTTTTCAGTGTCACTTTCCACGAGTCCTTTCCCAGCACTTCTGAGTCCTGCAATTCCAACTCTGATCTTCTTCCTTTCCTGAATATACCTGAAGAAAGTTTTGTTGCCACCCTTAACATCTTTAGCCATCTTTTCTTCTGTCTTTGATTTTGCTATCCTTATTACTCTTTTAGACTCTGAGTTTGATCCTGTATTCATTTCTGTGTTCTTCTGTTTGCAAGCTTTTGAATTTTGTGAAAGCTGTGTCTTTTGCCTTTATTTGAGCAGCCACCTCTTTGGAAAACCAAATAGGTTTCCTTCTCCTCTTGTTTTTATTTATTTTTCTTACATATTTATCTGTTGCCCCTTTTATTGCCGCCTTCAGTTTAGTCCATTGCAATTCCACTTCCCTTATCTCCTTCCACCCCGTCATCTCCTCCTTTAAGTACTCGGCCATTTTATTGAAGTAAGTGTTTTTGAAGTTTAGGACTTTGAGCTTGCTATGATTGGCCTGTACCATGGCTTTTATCTCAAACCACACCGTGTGATGGTCGCTGTTGCTCATGGGGGCACTCACGCAGACATTCGACATGCTTTCACCGTTGGTGAGCACTACATCCAGCGTTGAGCTTTCCCTGGTTGGTTCCATCACCATTTGTCTAAGTAATGCATCTTGGAGAGCATCCACAATTTTTTTGCTTCTTTCCAGATGTGCAGAAGGAGTAATCCAATCCACATCAGGTAGATTAAAGTCACCCAATATGATCGCTTCCCCCTTTGTTGCTATCTTGGCAATATCTATAATGTGATAAGGAAGCTTATCATAGCTCAGGAAGGAGCTATAGAAAAGGTGAAGTGACTCTGAACAAGCAACCTGTCAGTTCTGGTAGAAATAAGAAAACAGAATTTTCCCATAAAAGACTACCAGTCCCAGAATGCACCAGGTTTCCAACAGCCATTAGAGGAGCTGAAGTGGGGAAACGTGTGTTCAATCAGGAGGGCTATGAGGTAATCCCTAAGCACTCATCTCAAAGGGCAGGGCCTGATTCAGCACAGCTGCGCTGTATTAGGGGGGAGCACTCATCTAGGCAGAATAAAGGTAGAGTTTATTCTACAGAGAATTATCCTCATTATCCTGAGAATCAGCTTGAGCTTGATCAGTTTCATCTGAAGGATCATCAGAAGCAGAAGCCAAACCGGACGGACAGAGAGGGAAAGAAACCCTTTGGAAGAAAGAGGCGAAAAGCCTTTGAGAGGTCTAGAAGAGTCCAGAACAGTACGTATACTGGGAGGCATTCCAAGGGCCAGCATACACCATTGGACTGGGGAAAGCCAGAGGAATGGTGCTGCAGAGCTAGGAATCTCCAGACGGTACCTGTGAGAGAGACGGCTACACGTGGAAGGGACCCTAAGACCCGTGCCAGAAGGTATGTGAAGAGAGATCCAGTGTCCAGGGATCTGGATTGGAAGGCTGGACATAAGAACTGGACTACATACTGGCCAGGCTATTTAGAGAGGAACTCTAACAGCAATGGAAGCTCAGGTATGAACACTGATCTATGCCCTAGCTATAACCTTGAAAGACAGCAGGGAAACAAGTATTCTCCTGAAAGTGCTCCATTGAGAGATTCATCTGTGCCAATCCATGATATTGAACCCATGCTTGTTGAAGAAGAGGGGGTGATAGCAGATGAAGAATCTGTTTACATGGACTGCTCTCTGTCTAAACTCCTTTGGTGATTTTCTGTTATAAAGTACAGCAACCATCACAAAGAAATACAAACTTGTTCTTTAATCTACTCAGAAAAGCTCCTGAAGCAGGATTTGTACCCACACAGTAGAAAGCAAGCCAGCTAAGGGGTTTCAGCTGGATAACTGCTAGCAATTGAGCCTTACCTAATTGCTTGTGAGCTAGGAGAGAATCACTTCTGAATCTATGTGGGAAGTTATCAGAAGTTAACCTGAAAAGAACAGTTTTTTTTCTTTCTTTGTGGCTTTTCGTTTGTTGTTTGATATATGCTAAGAAAACATTAGATAATGCCTGACAAGTTTGAATGTTGTTTTCCTGATTTTGATTTTGTTTTTCCAAGTTAAACACTGGAAGCAAGTAACCTGATTTATGTGCTACCAAGCATATCTGTGTTGGGAGAAATAACCCCATAAATAAATATCTTATTGGCTTTACACTTGAGCACAACTAAATTATTGTCAGCAGCTGTGTCTGGTGTGAATGGACTGCATTGCCCACAATCCCTTGCAAATCATATAGATATATGCACTTGCCAATACTGTGAAGATTCTCACCCAGGCAGCCGTCTGACAATAATCAATTCGTTATCTCTCTCTTCAATTTGAGTCGGAGGTCTGTAGACTACAGCAGTATGGATGACAGTGCCATCTCCTCTTTCCAACGCAATTCAGAGCGCTTCTTCTTTTCCCCATGTTCCCTGCATTTCAGTAGCTTTAATATTGCTTTTGACATACAAGGCTATTCCTCCTCCTTTTCCATTTTCTCTGTCTCTTCTGAATAGATTATAGCCAGCTATGGCTATATACCAATCATGCAATTCATTAAACCATGTTTCCGTAATGGCCACGATGTCCAAATCCGTTTCCACCATTAGGGCTTCCAGGTCTGGAATTTTTTTGGCTAAGCTTCCAGCATTTGTGCTCATTGCTTTCCAGCATTTACCTGGCTTGTGTGTATTTTGCATTGATTTTATTCTGCCCACTTCTTCCCACTTGTTTTTGATGTGTGGTTTAAGAGTGTGTCTGTTTCTGATGTTATTCTGCTTTTGCAGGGGGTGGCATGCAGATGTTGACCTTCCACATCCATCACTCCCTTTTCCTAGTTTAAATGCATATCCACATACTGCCTGAATTTTTCACTTAGGTTTCTTTTCCCTGCGACAGAGAGATGTAGTCCATCAGCACAGTATAGTCTCTTGTTGGTCCATCTGTTGCCCCAGTTGCCAATAAATCTGAATCCTTCTTGTTTGCACCAGGTCTGGAGCCATGTATTAAAGTTGTTAATGCGATGCAGCCTTTTTGTCCCCTTACCAAGAACAGGTAGAACTTCTGAGAATGCAACAGTGTTAACAATGGGCTTGAGTTTCTCTCCCAGAGATCGGAAGTCCTTTTGGGCTGTAGAGGCACTGTTTCTAGCCAGGTCATTTGTGCCCAAGTGGATAATAACATCTGGTTTGGAGTGCTCACTTTTTGCGCTAAGTATTTCAACAACTTGGTTTGTATTCCTGCTGGCTGAAGAGCCTGGTAGGCACATGACTATCTTCTCTCCTTTGAACTGTGTTCCCAAGTTGGTGCCTCTGATGATGGAATCTCCAAGTAGTAATGGTTTTCTCTTTGGTGAGGTTTTCTTCATATTTGGTGCTTTAGCAGGAGATTGGGCATTGTCTGACTCATTTAAGGGCCCTTCAGTTTCTTTGGGTTGGGCATCCTCATTAGCCAAGGCAGAGAAGGCATTTTGCAGGGATATCTCTTGATGTGTAGGATGTCTCTGCGTTACAGGTCGCAATCTTCCGGAACCCACTGTGATTCATTTGTTCCTGGGGTGTTTGATTCTTTGTGGGAGCGGTGGTGGACTTTGTTCAGTTTGTATCCTAGAAGAGGTGCGCTTCATTGCAGCCAGTTCCTCCCTCAGTAGAGACACTTCTTTATGCATGGCTGCTAGGTCTTTCCTTAGTAGAGTCAGTTCTTCATGCATGGCAGCTGACTTTAGGCATATAGGACAAGCTCTTAGGCTCCAAATGATTCTTCTTTGAATGAAAGTACCACAGTTATTGCACTGAATACACGACATGTTGATTAAGCAGTCCCAGTAGTGGGAGTTCTTACTAGGGGGAAGGGGGAGGGTTGGTGGGGGAGGGGAGGGTGCAGCATGTGATGGGTGGAGACTGGAGAGATGGTGCGGACAGGCTCCATTAATGCTAAGGGGCTTAATACCCCTATTAAACGGCAGCGGCTTTTCCGGGAGGTGGAATGGTTGAAAGGGACGTCATATGCTTACAGGAGACACACCTATGCAAAAGGGATGAGGGTTTGCTACAGAGGGAGCAATACCCTCTCCAATCTTTTGGGGCTCTAAGAGGAGGTGAGGGGAAGAGGAGGAGGAGTGGTGATTTTGATCAGATGAGGCTTCCCCTTGCGGGTTCAGGATGTGCTTCAGGTTAGGGAGTGTGGGATTCCGATTCTCTGCGGCAAGCTCTTGAAGGAATTGATCATGGCGACTACCATCTATACTCCTTATGGGGAGCAGGTGCTCTTCTGGAAAGGAATGAGGAACCTATTGGAGAGCTTGGCACAGGGAAAGCTAATCCTAGGGGGGGGATTTTAATTTGGCTTTGAAACCAAAGTGGGACAGGCAGGCTAGGGGAGGGGGTGGGGATGGGGGTAGGCTGAGTAAGAGAATAGTATGGAGGATTTTGCGTAGATTTCATTTGGTGGATGTGTAGAGGGTTCTGAACCCAGGCTGTAGGGAATTTATCTTTTTCTCTCATTCACACAATAGCTACAGTCAAATTGATTATATTTTTAGTGTACCAGACCTGGGAATTGCTTGTGCAGAGGGCAGCGATTGAGGATGTCACCTGGTTGGATCATGCTCCTGTGTAAGTAGAAGTGGGGGCCGAGAGAGGAGGGAAGGGTGCGCTTCTGGTGGTTGAATGAAATTCTGCCCAAAAACGCAGGGGTAGTGAAAGACGTAGGGAGTGTATATGTGAATATTGGCAGCTTAATGATATGGGAGATGTAAGGGATGTGGTGTTGTAGGAGAGAATGAAAGTGCTGTTGAGGGGTGTTTGGTAACGTGGATCTCCCGACTTTAAAAAACAGCATGTGGAAAGAGAGGAACAGCTACAAAGGGAGCTTAAGGAGGATGCGGCGACCTACCGCTCTCAGGGCACGGCCCAGGGCGGGAGGTGCCTGTCTCAGCTGTGGATAGAGCTGCAAAACCTCCAGCTGGATAAGATAACATTTCAACTGCAGAGGCTTAGAGAGTGTTTTTTTTATTTATTTATTTAACATTTCTTATATACCACCTTTCATGATATCAAGACGGTTTACATTGAACAAACTGAAATTACATTGAACAGGGCATTATAACTTGGAGATAACTATTTTACAGGGAACATGGGCTATGGAGGGTTAAGTGGCTTGCCCAAGACCACAAAGAGCACCTGTGGGACTAGAAACCCCAGTCCTTCCGGCCCAAGGTTGCTGTCCTCTAGTGGGATTTGAACCCCCCCCCCCCACCAACCTTCCAGCCTGAGGTAACTTGCCTCAAACACTAGTCCACTCCTCCCTCCGAGTGGGGAAGTTAAGGAAGAGGGAGGCACAGTCTACTATAACCCAAATCAAGGGAGCGCAGGGCGAGGTTTTTCGGATGGAGAAATTGATTGGGATTCTGTTCCAACAATTTTTACTGGGAACTCTATGCTACGCAGCTGGAGAATACGGGTGGGGGTGGGGGGAGGGAAGGGGGAAAACAATACCTGGTGGGAGTGGAGCTGCCGGAATCGGATGTGGAGGCCCAGGTGCTTTTGGAAGGAGAGATAAGGGAGGGGGGGGGGGAGAGAGAGATGTGTAGTGTCAAAGGAATTCATTAATAGGAAGTCCCCTGGTTTGGATGGGCTGCTGAGTTGTTTTTATAAGGTTTTCATGGGGAAGGTTATGGGGATTTTGGGCAGAGCTTTTAATGGGATGGTGGGGGGGGGGGGCGGCTGTTCCCAGGGATGCTCATGGCTGGGATAACTGTCCTACCTAAGGAAGGTTGAGATCCACTTCAATGTGGATCACAGTTGCCCCATTTCCCTTTTGAATGTAGATGTGGAAATTGTGGGGAAGGCGCCCGGTGGGTGCGTGGAGGTTGAGACTGTGTTCACTGGGGGGCGGCAGGCCTCGGATAACAGAGTGTTGAATGGGGTATGGGCAGCTCGGAGGGCGCGGGGGGAGGTGATGATGCCGGAAAGGCATTGGATAGAGTTAACTGGGATTTTTTTTAGTGTTGCAAAAGATGGGATTTGGTCCCCAATTTGTGGGATGGCTGAAAGCCCTCTATAGGGATCCCTGAGCACAAGTGAAGATTAACAGACGGTACACTGAGGCTTTTGAGCTGGAGAGGGATACGCCCCATGTCCCCTCTACTTTCTGCGCTTGTGGTGCAGCCAATGAGGGGGCCAGAGGGGTGGAAGTGGCGAGCCAACAACATAAGATCTTGCTGTTTGCAGATGATATTTTACTCCTGGTGACGGAGCCAGAGAAGAAGCTCCCGGTGGTGCTCAATGAACTTCAGCGCTATGGGGCGGTATCAAGTTCATGATGAACCTGGATAAGACTGAGGTGCTGAATATTACCCTGGGCAGGGGGGCTCTGGGACACCTGCAACAGCGCTTCCCCTTTAGGTGGGCCAAAGAGGCTATTAAATATTTGGTGGTGCGTATAACTGCAAACCCAGAGACAATTTATGATGCCAACTTCCCAGCACTGTGGCAGGCCATAGGGAAAGATCTGGGGGGCTGGATGGAGTTAGAATCATCCTGGCTGGAGCAAGTATTCTCCCACAGGTGCTTTACTTTTTTCAGGCATTGCCAGTCCTGGTTCCCCTGGCAAAACTGAGGGTGCTTCAGAGGAAAGTATTCCAGTTTATCTGGAAGTGGAAGCCCCCGAAGATAGCTTGGGGAGTCCTGTATCAACCCCAGAGGAACTTGGGTTGGGGGTACCAGATTTTCAGGCATATTACTGGGCTGCGCAGGTCTGCCATATAATAGATTGGCAGGAAGGAGGGGAAGTGAAGAATTTTGTGGTGTTGAGGGGGGGGGGTGGAGAACCTCTAGGATGCTTGCCTTGGATGCGGAGAGGAGAAATCCCTTTGTGAAGCATGTCCTTAGGGCAAAAGGACTCTCTTTCCATAATGCAGGCTCTGCGGTTCACTGGGGAATTCCAACTGGGGCAAGAAGGGGGGGGAGGGGTCTTATAGGAGGTGGGAACAGCTGGGTCTGAAATGAGTAGGTGCCTTTCGCTGATTTGCAGGGGATACACCCAAATGTGTTCTGGAAGCAAAATGTATCTTATGGATTTTGGTTTGCTGATCACTAAAATCACCTTGAATTTTCCTATCACGCATCATTTTTTTGGCAATGGCCTATTTTTGTGATTTCCTTGCATATTTTAAGTCCACTCATATGTTACCTAGAAAGTAAGCTGAGAACAGTGCCGCATGACGACCGTGAATATTTTTTGCCTCCTCTTCATATAAGACTTGGACTAATAAAAAGCTTTGTGAAAGCGATGAACAATGAAGGTGAAAGATTTTGATATTTGAGACAAATGTTTCAAAGAATAGCTGATGCAAAGATTAAGGAAGGCATTTTTGTGAGTCCACAAGTCAGACACGTCACCAATGACAAGCGGTTCGAAAATCTGCTTTTGGGGTTTGAAAAAAATCACATGGAAGACATTCAGGGATGTTGTTGAGAATTTTCTTGACAATTTCAGGGCACCAAGAGACAGGAGAAGGAGGTCTTCCGCAAAAATAGTACAGTAAAGCTAGCGGAAAACAAAGACCACGGCCAAACACAGAGATATCCAAAAAACTTTATTGTAGACGCAACTTAACCAGTTTCGGCCCTAGGCCTTTGTCAGGGCTCTAAGGACAAACATGAACATAAAATTAAAATATGAATAATTATAATACAAACAAATTAAAACTTAAAGTGCATGAAAAGTATGTAATACATTGAAAATATATAATACATTACCAAAGAGGACAAAACAGAAGCATCTAAGGGGTGGACCAAGCCACTCTTCCCAATCTATGGTGAATAAATAAGCAGAATAAATATAGTAGATTTTGTAAAATTGTTACATTAAAAAATTATATATGTAATTGGTAAACCATAAATATAATATATGGAGAGACATGACCACAAAAACATAATTAAAAACACCTACAAAAACAGAGTTACTAAAACATAAAAATGGATAAAAACAAATAAAAATCAAAATCATATATCATGTTGCAATAAATGGTCATAAAAACGTTAGGTGTAAATGCCTTATAATATACTAACAAGGTAGTATAAAATGCACATAAAAACGATGAGTACAATGGCAAGACAAAAAATAATTTTTAAAGTGACAGTTCTGAGAACAGTGGCAAAAAACAGATAGTGCTACAATCACCTAAAAACACTTCCTAATTCAAATGTAAAGCGCTGCGATAAAAATCGAGGGTTGCCAATGTGACTCGTTGTCAACAGTCTACCATATGAAAAAGATGTCGCCAGTGTAGAACATATATTTAGAATGAGAACTTATTCTAAAACAATTGTAAAAGACCTATCATCATCTCAAACCTTTATATGACTAAAATATTCATATTTAGGGCACTGTAATAAAAATCGCCGTGTTCTCAGAACTGTCACTTTAAAAATTCTTTAGTTTTGTCTTGCCATTGTACTCATGGCTTTTATGTGCATTTTACCACCAGCACATTGCGACGATGGAAAAGTGGTATCAGGGCAACTGGATCCCATCAATGCTGGCCGACTATTGTTAGACACTGAGATGAGAAGCATCAGATAGAGTACACAAATGAAAATTAGGAGCAGAACATTTTTAGCTCAGGTGAACTAGTACGATGTCAGCTTCATTGTGCAATTAAACATGCAAAATTCAGTCAACATTTAATTTCATGTTTCTCCAAATTCCTTTCCTTTAAGGTGTACATATTAAGATCCTTAAGTCTGTCCTCATATGCTTTATAATGAAGACCACTAATCATTTTAGTAGCCACCCTCTGTACCGACTCCAGCCTATTTATATCCTTTGAAGGTGTGGTCTCCAGAATTGCACACTATACTCCAAATGAGTTCGCACCAAAGACTTATACAGAGGCACTATCACCTCCTTTCTTCTGCTGGCCATTCCTCTCCCTATCAGGGGCGACTCAAGGCAGTCTGCTGCCTGAGGCGAAGAATGAGATGACGCCCCCTCCCTTCACCTTAGAGGGGGCGGGGCTTTTTCAGAAATCCAATCAGAGACTGAACCAAATCAAAAAGCCGATTAGATTATATGGAAGAAATGCAAGATGTTTGCACACAGGGCCGTATCTAACTGCAATCGCGCCTTATGCGACTTGCAACTCAGGTGCACGCCCCCCTCTCCCCCCATATCTCTATCCAGCGCTGCCTGCTCTTTCCCTGCTGCTGCCGCCCTCTGTTTTTTCACGGCGGCGCCAGCAGCAGGGAAAGAGCAGGCAGCACTGGACGGAGGTATGGGGAGGAGGAGGGGGGGCATGCACCCAATCTGAAAGGCGCCGGCACTCTAAGCAGATCTGTCCCTTCCTGATCTGACATCGTGTCGGAGGAGGGAGGGACCAGACCTGTTTAAAGTCCTCCGAAAAGGCTTTGGGCGCATTTTAACTGCCTGCTATTGTCCTGCCAACAGCAGCAGGGCAACAGCAGACAGCCGAAATGCGCCCCCCCCCCCAAGCCCTTGCGCCCTGTGCGGCTGCACTGCTTGCACAGGGGTAGGTACGGTCCTGTTTGTACACCAAGGAACTAAAAGATGGCAAGAATCAACAGCACAGTTTATAAAACTAAATTATAACCCATTTTTATTTTGTTATAAACTGCGCTATGGTTCTCCCTTTTTCTTTTTCAACATATATTTTACATCCACAGTAGGTGCAGAGCAGAACCAGGACATTCACCCACAGAACTCAATATTAAAAAAAAAAATCTGGATTCTGATCATCTCACTAACAACAACCACCACTATTCTCCAGTACCAGGCATATTGTGAACTAATAAAAAAACCTTACAACAAAAAGCAAACCTACCATACCAAACCATATCAGCACTAACTTCCAAAAGTCACATAAGGAGCACATCGAAAAAAAAGCGTCATTGTAAATACTACAGTGGGCCCTGGAACATCCATACACCTATTTGAAAAGCTGAACAAGTCAAATTACAATAGTACAGTATAGATTTCTATGTACAATCTCCATGTTAACAGAACACCTGACCTCAGTCACACACTCACAACATCGACCCTCACCAAGTACAGAATAAGTAACCACAATCTAAAGTAAAAATAAAAATGTGTAGACAAAATTTAAACTGAAACCCCAAGAAGCCAGAGTCCACATGCAGTGCAACATCAGATAAATAAGAGATGCAGTTCCCCAATACTGTGTAAAATATAAAAACAGCACAAAGTCCAATCACCAAAATTAAATACAATTATTTTTTCTACCTTTGTTGTCTGACCATTTTATTCTCTGATCATGCTGGTCCCGATCTGAGGCTTCTGCTTTCCTGTCTTCTCTTAGCTCTCTTTCTGTGGTCTATGGTCCATCTGCCATTTCTTATCTCTTCTTTTGTTTTCTTCACTTCCTTCCATCAGCCCATTTCCAGTTCCAGTAACACTCCCCAGTATCAGTCCCCTTTCCAGTCCTCCCCTCCCAGTACCTTCCAATGTCAACCACCTTGCATTCCCATGACTGCCACTTGTGTCCATTCCCTTCCAGTCCCCCTCCTTTCCCACTGTCCAGCCCCTTCTAGTCCAAATACCATCCCAGGTATCAGCTCAGGTTCACTCTCAGTGCCACCCCCCAGTCAGCTCCCTTCCAGCCACCCTACCCTCTGTCCATCTCTCTTCCAGTGCCATTCACATGTCAGCTCCATTCCAGCCTCCTCCCTATTACCCAGCTACCTACCACTCCCATCCCCAAGTGTCAGCTCCCTTCCAGTCCCCCTTTTGGTACATTCCAGGTGTCAGCTCCTTTCCAGCCCCCTCCTTCCCTTTCTGCCCAATCCTTCCCCTGGCAGACCCTCTCAGTATCCACTCCCTTCCAGTCCTATTCTACCATCGCCCCCCCCCCCGCATCAGCCCATTTGTAGCCCTAGCCCCTAGTTTTCTTCCAGGGCCAGCAGCACTCTCCTCCCCTTCCCTATTAGCCCATTTCCTGTCCCAGCGCATTTCTAGTCCTATCCCCTTTATCAGCCCACCCCAGTTCTAGCCCCCCAATCAGCCCATTACCAGTCGTAACCCTCCAATAAGTCCATTTTCAGTCCTAGCACCACAATCAGCCCATTTCCTGTCCTAGTCTCCCCCCATAGCCCATTACCAGTCCTAACCCCTCCATCAGCCCATTTCCAGTTCTAAACCCCCATCAGTCAATTTCCAGTCCTAGCCCTCCCCCAACAGCCCATTACCAGTCCTAGCCCCCTCCGATCAACCCATTTCCAGTTCTAACCCCCCCGATAGCCCATTATCAGTCCTAAACCCCCTCCTGATCAGTCCATTTCCAGTCCTAACCCCCCATAAGCCCATTTCCAGTTCTAACTCCCCCATAGCCCATTAACAGTCCTAGCCCCCCTCCCGATCAGCCCATTTCCAGTACTAACCATCAGCCCATTTCCAGTTCTAAGCCCCCCATAGTCCATTACCATTCCTAACCCCTCCATCAGCCTATTTCCAGTTCTAAACCCCCCAATCAGTCCAGTTCCTGTCCTACCCCCCCCCCATCAGCCCAGTTCCAGTCCTAGACCTCTCCCCCCCCAACCCAGGGAAATTGAAAAAATAAACAAAACTCCGGCATAAGAAGCAGCTGCTGCTGCTGCTCTAGTGGCGGCGGCAGCAGAATGAGGAGCCCCGCGGCCGCCTGCCTGCCCGCCCTCCCGGAGAGCCTGCTGGTTTCCCCGGCTCTGCTTTGCAGAGCCGCGGCAAAGGGACAGTGTTTCCCTTAACCGCGGCTCTGTTAAAGCTGAGCCCATGGAACTGATGTGAAACAGGAAATCCAGCATTGAGTGGCTCGACTCATCAAGACTCAGAGGGTGCACAGGAGAAGAAAGGTTCTGTTCTGGCCATAGCAACAGAGATAGGAAGACCCAGGACCCCACAGGAAAACGTCTAGTCACCACAGTGATGTGGTGCCTGGGCTTTGTCAAGCCATTTTAGAAAATGAGGTGGGATTTGTATTATGCGCAGAGGAACTCACCCTTCGGTTTCTCCATGTCAGGAAAAAGATGGCCACCAAGATGAGAAGAACGATGAAGAAGAATATGACAGCGAAGGAGATTGTACCACTGGAGGTCGGGCTGGGAGAGGCACTCTCTGCACCTGTAACAAGAAGAAAGAGCAGGTGGATCAGAACCTGGGCCAGAACCACAGTCTGAGCAGATACAATGCAGATTAGCACCTGAACCTGAGGGTTGCCTTTGGGATTCTTCTCCTGTACTTTGTAGTTCTTTCCTTTTGCCATTTGATGTCACTCTGGTGACACTGGGTCAGAAGGTTTCTATATCTGAGTCAGATAAGGTGAGAGCGAGAGAGAGAAGAGCTACAGGTACCTATGATGTCCAGCTGGTATTTCACCTGCCCCAAGATCCTGTCCCGGCCGTAAATGGAGCACACCCAGGTTCCGGCATCCCACAGAGAGACTGGAGACAGCTCCAGTGTCCTGCTGTCACACGACCTGCACGGTGCTCTGCTCCTCTCACTGGAGTACTCATCTTCACTGTCGTTCCTGAGCGCTACCTCCAGCTGTGACCACCTGTACCGCTGCACCTCAGACATGTCACTCACATCACAGGTCAGCTGGAGCACAGAACCCTCACGGATCAGCCCGGACTTGCTGGAAGACACTGAAAATACAAAGAGACAGTGACTAGTGCCCCCTAGTTCTCTCTCTCACTCTCCTCCCACCCTTTCAGCCCCCATCTCCTCCCCTCTCTTGCTCTACCTCCATCCTTGCCCATCCCATCCTCCCTTCATCTTTTCCTCTTTCCTATCCCTATTATCCTGTTACCTCTCATGGTCACCAGCATCGCCGTCCTGGTGAGGGTCTGGCCGCGATAGGTGAAAGAGCAGCGGTAGAGTCCTGCATCTCCCTGTCCAACCTCAGAGATGTGAAGGGCAACGTTTTGACTGTGACCATGAAGCAGAGAGACACGGCTGGACCAGGAATTTGATCCCAGTATGGCTGAGTCTGAGGTGGAACGACTCTTCTCATGACCATTGCTCAGGATCCAAGTCCATCTTACAGAGACGCCCTCAGTATTGCTCTCTGTAATTCCACTGAGGTGGCAGGGTAGCTCACTGCTGGAGCCCACCGCTGCATAGACAAAGGGAGGATTCAAATCCTCATGCGAAAACCCTAGGCAGAGAGGGAAAGACAAGAGACTCCTGAAAAGAAGAAAAGAGACAGACACAGAGAGACAGTCGGAGAAGCTATAGAACTGGAAGGAGAAATGCATCTCCTCCCCTACAATACAAAATGCAAAGAGAGACATAGAAACATGACGACAGAAAAAGACCACGTGGCCTATCTAGTCTGTCCTTCCATATCAACAACTGCAACAGTCCCCTTTTTCCTCTAGAGAAGAGACAGACAGCAATGACCTTCCCTATGAAAAGGGAAGGGAAGGGAGTCTGCTCACACCTTTTCCAGGTGTATTAATCAGGTCCTGTCCCCAAGGCCCGACAATCTAAGGCTGTACCTGAGGCAATGGAGGGTTCAGCGACTTGCCCAAGGTCACAAGGAGCAGCAGTCAGATTTGAACTAGTTTCCCTATTTCTCAGTCCACTGCTCTAACCATTAGGTTACTCCTCCACTTAATACCAAATATTATACCAGCCTTAAAGCACCCACATACCTATTATTGAGAAAAATCAAACAAGCAGGACTGCTACAGGTCCCTATACAGAAATCAAAGGCTAGAGAATCCTGCACCTCAGTCACACATGCAAAACCCAAACCCTCACCAAATGCACGGGAAGGGACTGCAAATTATAAACAGAGACCTGCAGACAAAAACTGAGCTGGAAACCCCAAGAAGCCAGACTCTGCCTGCAGAACCAGAAATGCCTTTCCTCCTGTACTGTGCCAACCCAGAGCTGTAGAGAGACCATCAATCCTGGGGCAAGAGGAGAAACAGCAACATCTGTGGGGTCCTCCCCCAGGCATGACCCAGGGCTGAGCCAACCATTAAGCAAGCCAGGCAGCAGCAAAGCTAAATACCAAGGGGCATAAGGCTTAAAGTGTACCTAGGGCAGCAATTCTGGGCCGGCCCTGTCAGAACCAATACCAGAACCCATTGTGCTTTCTACACGTTGTCATATTATTTTTTGGTCATTACTATTCTGTTATTTGTTTTTTTCTTTTTTGATCACTCTTTATATTGCTTTGATAAGACACATGCAAAGTGTCAGGGCAGGAATGTTTCCTGAATCTGAACCTGGGAGAGAGCGAGGAACTGAAAGGGAAGGAGCCTTGAACACAGTCTGTCCATCTAATAACTTTTGTAGAAAAGGCAAGAGACAGAGAGAGAAAGAGAAAAATCAGCAGAATGGACATGGAGGGAAGAGAGTGCACGTACCTAGGACCTGCAAGTGGTATGAGGCGGATGCCTTCATCCCGTTCCAGTACAAGAGCTCACAGCGCCAGTCCCCTGCGTGCCCCTTGGACAGCTGGCGGATGGTCAGCTCCTTGCCTCGCAGAACGTGCATCTCATTAGTGGAAATCCTGTCTTCGTTGTGATACCAGCGCAGCTCCTTCTCCTCCTGTAGGTCTGTGCTGGAACAGGTGAGGGAGACGTTTCCAGTCTCTGGAAGAATGCCCGAGGGTTCTGCAGCGACTGTAAGAGAGGAGGGGGCTTCAGTCTACAGGGATCAGCAGGGCCATCTCCCTCAATCTCAAATATAGGGGCAAAGCATAGATTCTTCCCATGGAACAGACACCTTGACCCAAGCTTCAGAAAATTAAAGTTTTAAAGCCTTAGAAACAAGGAGGGGTTTGTTTCATGATTGGTAAATCTCTCAGAAAAGAAAACAGCATGTGAGGAAAAACAGACCCAAAAGACTGAGCTTCAACTCTCTCTTGCTCTGCTAAAAATGATTGAATGAGCCTCTGGTGGAATCATATACAGGGTGGCCCAAAAGAAGTGAGAACATCTTGTAGCATATAAGTTATTTAAAAATTCAAAAAGACAGATGTAAACAATTGACAAATTTAAAAAAAAACACAATGGCGACCAGAAATTGTCGAAATAAAGACGTTATATAGCTAAAAAAGGTAAATAAGTAAACTATTTAAGCTTTTAATTTACGAGATGTTCTCACTTTGTTTGGGCCACCCTGTGTGTGTGTATATTATTATATATATATATATATATATAGCGATAGATAGATAGATAGATAGATAGGCTGTTGCTGCCAAAAAAGCAACCTTCAGGAAATGGAAAAAAGAGCCAAATGATGAAAACTGGAAACAGCACAAGCACTGGCAAGTTAAATGCAAAGCATTGATAAGGCAGGCAAAGCGGGAATTTGAGAAGAAACTTGCTACGGAAGCAAAAACACGAAATAAAGACTTTTTCAAAGTACATTCGTAGCAAAAGGCCTGTGAGAGAGTCAATTGGACCGTTAGATGATAGAGGGGTAAAAGGGGCAGTAAGAGGAGACAAGGCTATAGCAGAGAGACTGAATGAATTCTTTGCTTCGGTCTTTACTGAGGAAGATGTAGGGATGTTACCCAAGACTGAAGTGGTATTTAAAGGTGATACTGCAGAGGAATTGAGAGAAATATCGCTACACCGGGAAGATATATTACAACTATTTGATAAACTGAATAGTAGCAAATCACCTGGACCGGATGGTATACATCCCAGAGTGTTGAAAGAACTGAAATATGAGATTGCAGACCTGCTATTGGTAATCTGTGAACTTTCATTAAAATCATCTGTAATACCTGAAGATTGGAGGGTCGCCAACGTAACACCAATTTTTAAAAAAGGGTTCCAGGGGTGACCCGGGAAATTACAGACCGGTGAGCCTGACGTCAGTACCAGGGAATATGGTAGAAACCATTATAAAGAACAAAATTACACAGCATGTAGATAGTCATGGCCTAATGGGAGACAGCCAACATGGCTTTAGACAAGGAAGATCTTGTCTTACTAATCTGTTATGTTTTTTTGAAGGTGTGCATAAACAGGTAGACAAAGGTGAGTCAGTTGATATAGTGTATCTGGACTTTCAGAAAGCTTTTGACAAGGTCCCCCATCAGAGACTTTTGGCGAAGCTAAAAAGTCATGGGATAGGAGGCAGTGTACTATTGTGGATCGGGAACTGGTTAAAAAGATAGAAAGCAGAGGGTAGGGCTAAATGGCCAATATTCCCAATGGAAAAAGGTGAATAGTGGAGTACCCCAGGGATCTGTACTGGGTCCGCTACTTTTTGACATATTCATAAATGATCTGGAAAAGGGAATAACTAGTGAGGTTATCAAATTTGCAGATGACACAAAACTGTTTAAAGCTGTTAAAACCCAAGAGGATTGTGGAAAACTGCAGGAGGATCTGGATAAATTGGAAGACTGGGCATCAAAATGGCAGATGAAATTTAATGTGGACAAGTGCAAAGTTATGCACCTAGGAAAGAACAACCCACAGTATAGTTACACGATGCAAGGCTCCACATTAGAAACCACCACCCAGGAAAAAGATTTAGGAGTCATCGTGGATAACATGTTAAAACCCTCCGCCCAGTGTGCAGCGGCGGCCAAGAAAGCAAATAGAATGCTAGGAATCATAAGGAAAGGAATGGAAAATAAAACAAAGGATATTATAATGCCTCTGTATCGCTCCATGGTACGACCGCACCTTGAATATTGTGTGCAATTCTGGTCACCGTATCTCAAAAAGGACATAGCGTTATTAGAAAAAGTACAGAGAAGAGCCACCAAATTGGTGAAGGGGATGGAAGGCTACTCCTATGAAGAGAGGCTAAGAAGGTTAGGGCTCTTTAACCTGGAAAAGAGACGGCTGAGGGGAGATATGATAGAGGTCTATAAATTAATGAATGGAGTGGAACGGATAAACGTGGATCAATTGTTTACGCTATCAGAATATAGGAAGACTAGGGGACATGTAATGAAGCTACAGGGTAAACTATTTAAGACAAATAAGAGAAAATATTTTTTCACTCAACGTGTAACCAAACTCTGGAATCTGTTACCGGAGGATGTAGTAAGGGCTGTTAGTATAGCTGGGTTTAAAAAAGGTTTGGACAAGCTCCTGGAGGAAAGGTCCATAAACCACTATTAAAAAGGGACCCAGGATATCAATGCTTGACCCAGTACAAGCATTGAGGAACCTGTGTCTTTTGGGGATATTGCTAGGTACGTATGACCTAAATTGGCCACTGTTGGAAACAGGATACTGGGCTTGATGGACCTCGGTCTGACCCAGTATGGCATGTCTTATGTTCTTATAGATAGATATAGATATATACACACAGGGTGGCCCAAACAAAGTGAGAACATCTCGTAAATTAAAAGCTTAAATAGTTTACTTATTTATCTTTTTTAGCTATATAACGTCTTTATTTCGACAATTTCTGGTCGCCATTGTTTTTTTTTTAAATTTGTCAATTGTTTTCATCTGTCTTTTTGAATTGTTAAATAACTTATATGCTACGAGATGTTCTCACTTCTTTTGGGCCACCCTGTATATCTCTATATCTATCTATCTATCTATCTATATATATATGTCACGCCCTCACCACTCGCCTCCAGCTTAGAGGGGTGTGGTTGCATGAGGAACTTTCCCCTTTCAGCCTTAACTGACTAATTCCCCACAATGCTTTCTGGGAAATGTAGTTTAATTGCGCTATATCTGGGCTTCAGGTAGAAAGCTGTAGTCGGGCTCCTGGGGTAAGGCAATGACAGAAATTTATTGAGCACAAAAAAGGTTCATAAATACCACATCCAGGCATACTTCTCCAGGCTTCTTCAAAATACAACAGGTTATAAGCAAAACAAAAACCCAAAAACAAACTGCAGCTTAAAGTATTCTTCAGTTCAGAAAACATAGCCTTTTAACAGCAAGGCTACCAGCTTCCTTTAGCCTTGCTGGTTAAAGCATAAAACACAAAACAGGCTTTCTTCTGGGGCAGTTTGCCTTCTTTTCCAGTCTCAAACCTTTCCAGGCTGTTTTCAATTTACAAGCAAAAACAAAAACTCCAAACAGGAACAAACTTTCAACGTGCAAGCAAAGTTCTATTCAGGTTTCTCAGGAAAATTCAAGAGTAAAAGAAAGCTTTTTCCTCACAGTTAATTTGGCTTCTTGCCGTCTCACTTCACAGGTAGCAGGTGGTTAACAAGCACAATTCACAACTCCAGCTTGTTCTTACGTCTTAGCAAAACGTCCCCTCTTTACCATGTGGGAATTTACAATCCATCTACCTGCTTCTTATGGTTACCTTTCTGTAGAGGCTTTCTCTCAGGGCTGGCTTTCCTTCAACCCTTCTGTGGCTAAGGCTTGGCACAAAGAGCAATCTATGAGGGTGTCTTCCTCATTCAGCTCAGCATCAGGCTCTCCTAGCTGCATAGACTCTGACTCTCCTTCTGGCTCACCGGGCTCAGCTGACAGCCTCTCGTTAGAGCTGAGAGTGTCTCCTGCTCCCCTGCACTGCCCGGCATTAGTCAGGCTTCTCCTGCTCTGCTCAGCATTAATCAGGCTTCTTACGCTCGTACCTGTGCCTCGGCTTGGATCAGCTTCTCTCTCTCTTTCTCCTCTTCTTGCCTTTGCCGCTGCCCTTGCTTCTGGCGTTTCTTCCACCCTCTCTCCTTCTCCTCTTCTTGCCTCTGCCCTTACTTCTGGCATTCCTTCCACCCTCTCTCCTTCTCCTCTGCTGTAATCTAGCATAGGCTTATATCTCCAGGGTTCTAGACCCACCTCCTCTCTTCCCAGGTGACGGAGATCACTCCGCCTTCTGGCACCTGATTAATCAGGGAGCTTACCGATGTAAGGGTCTTGGAACTTAGGTCTGTATTCACTCTCCCTTATTTCACTAGGGGAAACCTGAAACCTGTTCCAGCTGGGAGTTTTCTGGTTCCTAGGTGAGGTTGTGGCTTTATTACCCTGACCTTGCAAAAGGGGCCCTTTTACTAGGGTGAACTCTTTGCCTTTTTCCCTTTCCCCTAACTCAGGATAGGCTTCCTTACCACAATATATATACACACACACACATACATACATATACTGTATATACACACACACACATTTATATTCTGCCAATCTGTGCATTCTTGATAGAGTGCAATATCACATTCAAACTATAAAACACACACACCACATAAAACCCAAACACACACATAATATAATACAAAACAAAACAGAGTGCTTAGTGCATATCAAACATAAATGGCAACTAAAAGCCCAGTTAAGGGTACACTTGCTCTCTCCCAGGTACATTCCCTTTAATTTCTTCCTAAAATCTAACAAATCAGTTCCTAAATGTACAAAGGTTACCAATTCCAGAAAATGGGTAGCGTCAAAGAAAAAAAGTCTCAACAGCAACTCTAGCACGAAACCCTACCGGAGTCCAAATCAAACAACATAGCCTGTTCCTGAGAGGGTAAACTACGTGCCACCACACTAAACTGTAAGGGAAAACACCCCCAATCACACTACCTTAAAAGCCAGTAATAATACCTTAACTTGAACACAGCACCATGCTGGGAGCCAGTGGAGTTGCACACAAGACGGAGCAGGTATGGCGACATAACGGCACAAGCTACAGCAAAGCGCAACTGAATTTTGAATCAGTTGCAATGGCCTCACTGCTGAGACCAGCCATCCATAGAACAAAGAATTACAATAGTCCATAGGACCGTCTGTAAATCGCCTGGATCCAAGAGCGGCTTTAATTTCCACAGCAAATAAAGTTTAATGCCGAGTACAGCACAGCACCCAGAGACTGATGCCGAAAGCGGGAGAAGGTGGCCCTAAGCGGATTCTGTCCCAAAGGCATTTCCTTACTGAGCACAGGGAAGATGTAACGTACAATACCAGACCAGCAACGATCCGAATCGCACAAACCAAAGCCGTAGCACTATCACCTGTCCTTACACCTGGGAAACTAGTACAAAGCTGCACCAGATGGTGGTGGCGGCACGATCAAATTAATGGGGTAACACTATGGTCAACTCACTGAGAGTGCACTAGTGCTTACACGAGTGTAGCACTAGCATACTGGGATTTCCAGGTAGCACTGCAAGGCCGCAGACTGTCACATCCAGGGAAATATCTGTACTGAATCCTAGCTCTACTCGAACGGTAGATGATGGACAATGAACTGCTGGGAAGAGGGTCTGACGCTGGGAAAAATGTGCGTTTCCGATACCCTGTTTCTCAGTTTATTCTCTCCCAAGTCTGTGCCCCCTCCCATTATGTTTTCTAATACCTTGAGGTCTACTGATGCGAGGTATGAAATGAAACCTGTTAAATAAACTGCAGGTCCATCAGAACCAGCTGAGTAGAGAATGCAAAAACACAATACAGAGCAATAGTAAAGGGAGTAAAAAGATTTGGATGGGGGATACATGGGGGATACGTGGGGGATACGTGGGGGATACGTGGGGGATACATGGGGGATACGTGGGGGATACATGGGGGATACGTGGGGGATACGTGGGGGACACGTGGGGGATACGTGGGGGATACATGGGGGATACATGGGGGATACATGGGGGATACGTGGGGGATACGTGGGGGATACATGGGGGATACGTGGGGGATACGTGGGGGATACGTGGGGGACACATGGGACGCAGCTCAAAGAAGCCTCAGAGGGACCCAGCCAGAAGACGGAAAATTACACACAATCGAGATAATTTATTTGCTGTAATTCATCGTATTAAGAGAGACTCAAATTGATGCCTGTAAATAGCAAAGATAATCTTATCAAGACTATTACACGTGACATGGGCTGTAACCAACAACTACAGCAGTGACGAGCTGGCTGCACAAGGTTATGCAGAGATGATATGCATACAAAATCATATGTTTATTCAGAGATCCACTGAATATATACATAGAAAGTTATATGGATATCTTACTCGGACAAGGTCACACCTGCTATTAGTGTGGTAACTTCGCTCCTCTCTGGAGGTATTGCTTTATGTTAATTATTTTACATTCCGACCCTCCAACACAATAAAATCAGAGCACATCACACCAGATATTAGGGAAAAGCCAACAGTCGCCCAAGAGCGGATGGTTCAGAAGAATTTATCTTTGAAGGATACTACCAAAAGCAGAGAGGTTCCACAAAAGAGTAAAGTAGCCCAAATGCCCTCAAGTATGGAGCAGACTGAGCTTAAAGATCCCAAATTACCCATGTCTAACAATAGCCAAATTAATATGAGTAAAATACATTCTCTAAAATGCTTGGATGCAAATGCTAGAAGTCTAAAAAATAAGATGAGAGAGTTAGAATATATAGCACTAAATAAAAGGTTAGATATGACTGGAATATCAGAGACATGGTGGAAGGAGGACAACCAGTGGGACACTGTGATACCTGGGTACAAACTATATCATAATGATAGAGCTGATCAAATTGGTGGAGGGGTTGCTCTCTATGTTAGAGAGGGCATTGAATCAGAAAGGATTAAAGTTTTGCAGGAAACAAAATCTGCTGTAGAATCTCTATGGATTGAAATTCCATGTAAAAAGGGGAAGGCGATGGCAGTGGTGGTGTACTATCGAGCGCCTGGCCAGAATGACCAAATGGATGATGAAATGCTCAAAGAAATCAAGGAAGCTAACAAACGTTACAGTGCAGTAATAATAATGGGTGATTTCAACTACCCCGGTATCGACTGGGTCAGTGTCACAGCAGGACATGCTAGGGAGATAAAGTTCCTAGATGAAATAAATGACTGCTTCTTGGAGCAGCTGGTTCATGAACCGACCCGAGGGGAAGCCATATTAGACCTAGTCCTTAGTGGAACACCAGATCTAGTGCAAGAGATAAGGTTGTTGGGGCCACTTGGCAATAGTGATCATAGCATGATCTCCTTTGATTTAATTAGTGGAGGAGGGATAGTAAGGAAATCCACAGTACTACCTTTTAACTTTCGAAAGGGAGACTATGATAAAATGAGGAAAGCAGTTAAGAAAAAACTAAAAGGAGCAGTTGCAAAGGTTAAAGACGTACATCAGGCTTGGCCGTTGTTGAAAAATACTATCTTGGAAGCCCAGACCAGCTGTATTCCACGCTTTAAGAAAAGTGGAAGGAAGTCCAAAAAACTGCCAGCATGGTTTAAAGGTGAGATCAGAGAGGCTGTTGTCAAAAAAGCATCTTTCAGGAAATGGAAAAAACAGCCAAACGACGAAACCTGGAAACAGCACAAGCACTGGCAAGTCAAATGCAAGGCATTGATAAGGCAGGGAAAGGGAGAATTTGAGAAGAAGCTTGCTGCGGAAGCAAAAACGCAAAGTAAAGACCTTTTCAAGTACATTCGTAGCAAAAAAGCTGTGAGAGAGTCAGTTGGTCCATTAGATGATAAAGGGGTTAAAGGAGCACTAAGAGGCGACAAGGCGATAGCGGAGAGATTGAATGAATTCTTTGCTTCAGTCTTTACTGAGGAAGATGTAGGGATGTTACCCATGACTGAAATGGTATTTAAAGATGCGGAAGAATTGAAGGAAATATCGATACATCAGGAAGATGTATTACAACTATTAGATAAACTGAAGAGTAGCAAATCACCTGGGCCGGATGGTATATATCCAAGGGTGTTGAAAGAACTGAAATATGAGATTGCAGACCTGCTATTAGTAATCTGTGAACTATCATTAAAATCATCTCTAATACCTGAAGATTGGAGGATCGCCAATATAACACCAATTTTTAAAAAGGGTTCCAGGGGTGATCCGGGAAACTACAGACCGGTGAGCCTGACATCAGTACTGGGAAAAATGGTAGAAACCATCATAAAGAATAAAATTACTCAGCATGTAGATAGTCATGACCTAATGGGAGACAGCCAACATGGCTTTAGACAAGGAAGATCTTGTCTTACTAATCTGTTATGTTTTTTTTTGAAGGAGTGAATAATCAGGTGGACAAAAGGTGAGTCGGTTGATATTGTGTATCTGGACTTTCAGAAAGCCTTTGACAAGGTCCCTCATCAGAGACTTTTGGCAAAACTAAAGAGTCATGGGATAGGAGGCAGTGTACTATTGTGGATCAGGAACTGGTTAAAAGATAGAAAGCAGAGGGTAGGGCTAAATGGCCAATTTTCCCAATGGAGAAAGGTGAATAGTGGTGTACCCCAGGGATCTGTGCTGGGTCCACTGCTTTTTGACATATTCATAAATGACCTGGAAAGTGGAATAATGAGTGAGGTTGTCAAATTTGCAGATGACAAAACTATTTAAAGTTGTTAAAACCCAAGAGGATTGTGGAAAATTGCAAGAGGATCTTGATAAATTGGAAGACTGGGCATCAAAATGGCAGATGAAATTTAATGTGGACAAGTGCAAGGTTATGCACCTAGGGAAGAACAACCCAAACTATGGCTACACGATGCAAGGTTCCACATTAGGAACCACCACCCAGGAAAAAGATTTAGGCGTCATTGTGGATACCATGTTAAAACCCTCGGCCCAGTGTGCAGCGGCGGCCTAGAGAGCAAATAGCATGCTAGGTATGATAAGGAAAGGAATGGAAAATAAAACAAAAGATATTATAATGCCTCTATACCGTTCCATGGTGAGACCGCACCTTGAATATTGTGTGCAATTCTGGTTGCCGTATCTTAAAAAAGATATAGCGTTATTAGAAAAGGTTCAGAGAAGAGGCACCAAAATGGTAAAGGGGATGGAAGGATAGTCCTATGAAGAAAGGCTAAAAAGGTTAGGGCTCTTTAACCTGGAAAAGAGACGGCTGAGGGGAGATATGATAGAAGTCTATAAATTAATGAACGGAGTGGAACGGGTAAATGTAGATCGATTGTTTACGTTATCAGAATATAGAAAGACTAGGGGACATGCAATGAAGCTACAGGGTAAACTATTTAAGACTAATAAAAGAAAATATTTTTTCACTCAACGTGTAATCAAACTCTGGAATTTGTTACCGGAGGATGTAGTAAAGGCTGTTAATGTAGCTGGGTTTAAAAAAGGTTTGGACAAGTTCCTGGAGGAAAGGTCCATAAACCATTATTAAGAAGGGACCCAGGATATCAATGCTTGAACCAATAGAAGCATTGCGGAACCTGTGTCTTTTGGGGAAACTGCTAGGTACGTATGACCTAGATTGGTCACTGTTGGAAACAGAATACTGGGCTTGATGGACCTTGGTCTGACCCAGTATGGCATATCTTATGTTCTTATTATGTTCTTATGTTAGTTCAAATAATAATAAGATTTAGACATTAAAACAGACAACAGAACTTTGAAGCCAGTCCCTGGCTTGCCCCAGATTCTGCATAAGCACAACGTACGGCTTCATCATGGCCCATAGGTGGTTTTAAATACTGACTTGGGGCGTTACACAAAGAAACGGACCCAGAAAGGAAGGGATTTGTCAGCAAGGGGCTTATAATCCATCATATCGCTTCTCATCTTACAATGCCTGCTCCAAAAACGTGCACACACCGAGAAAAAGGGTGGAAAGATGGCATAAAAACACAGAGAACCACAATTAAACAAACATGGCGGGGGGGGGGAGGTAAATTTTCAAAACAGGATTCCTGAGGGCAAGGTAAATTTCAGAGAGAAAATCTACATATATTCTCCCTAGGAAAATACAATCCCTTTGGACTGGAAAATGATTGAGAGAGAGAAAGCAGGGAGTAGGGATAAATGGTCATTTTTCTCAGTGGAGGGAGGTGAATAGTGGAGTAGCGCAGGAATCTCTACTGGAGCCGGTGCATTTTGACATATATATATAAATGATCTGGAATTGGGAACAAGCAGCAAGATGACTGAATAATTTGGTGTCATCTGCAAATTTAAAGTTGTTAAATGCAAATGTATTGTAAGAAATTATGAGAGGAACTTGTGAGACTGGGCATCCAAATGGCAGATGAAATTTAATGTGGACAGCTGCAAAGTGATGCATGTAGGGGAGAATAACCCAAACTGTAGATACACAATGCTACTATAGGTTTCATGTTAGGAGTCACCGCCCAGGAAAAGGATCTTGGTGTTATCATGGACAATATGTTGGAATCTTCTGATCAGTGTGCGGCAGCAGCCAAAAAGCCAACAGAATGCTAGGAATCATTAGGAAAAAATGGAAAATAAAACAAAGGATATTATAATGTCTCTGTATTGCTCCATGGTGCGACTGCAGCTTGAGTATTGTGTACAAGTTTGGTCTTCACATCTCAAAAAAGATATAGCGGCATTAGACATGGTACAAAGAAGAGTGGACAAATGAGAAAGGGGATGGAACGACTCTCCTATGAGGAAGGCTAAAGAGGTTAGGGCCCTTCAGTCTGGAGAAGAGACGGCTGAGGGGAGATATGATAAAGGTCTATAAAATCCTGAGTGGCGTGGAACGGGTATATGCAAATTGATTGCCAGACTAGGGGACCTGCCATGAAGCTACAAAATCGTATATTTTTAAAAACGGAAACAATTATTTTCTCTCTCAACATATGATTAATCTTTGGAACTCATTGCCGGTGGATGTGATAAAAGCAAGTAGTGTACTTGGGTTTAAAAAAAGGTTTGGACAAATTCCTGGAGAAAAAGCCCGTAAACAGTTAGTAAAGTAGTCCAAGAGAAAACCAGGGCTTATCACAAGGAATAAAGCATGAAACTGGCTACTTCTGGGAACTTGACTGGTACCTGTGACCTGGACTGGCCACTGTTGGAAACAGGATACTGGGCTTGATGGACCTTTGGTCTGACCCAGTATGGCAGATCTTGTGTTCTTGAAAATTTCCCATGGGTACAACAATCTGCTTTATGCATGGGTTAAGTTTAGCTGAGAAATAGCACATGTGCATTTGATAATGCAACGTGCCTGTACTGTTTCCTAACCCTGCCCAAAACATGCCCCCGGGACTGCTGTCAGTTAACTCAGTTAAAAGTATGTGCCCTGTGAAATTGCAGGTAGCTGGATTAGGTGTGAGCAATCCTCAAACTGTCTTAAACTCCTCAAACTCCTTTTAGCCCTTGGCAACGCAGTTCTGGTGCTGACTGGATGAACCCTAACTTTCCTCTCTCTCTAATCTATTCTGATTTTTCTACCTTAACTACTGTTATTGTTATCATCTCTGCTGTTAAAATGTATTTGTAGCGTTACTCTTGTCACAGTTAATGCAACTTTATTGCAAATTGCTGAGCTGTTTTGGTTATATGCAGTCTATAAACTTCAAAAAATAATAACTTATCCAAGAAAATTCTATCATCGAGCGTTTGAAACTAATATCCAAGAGGTAGAAGAAGACGACGAAGGTGACAAACAGGTGTGGGACACTGAGGGGAATGTTTAAGCTCATCATAGTTTCGTTCAGACAAAGTAGAACTTGCAAATACCTTAGCAGAGAGTAAAAGGGGCACTGGTATGATCCATATTTCCAGCTATTAGAGATCTTGATGTTCTAACTAAATTCTTTTTTTAGTTTAAATAGGAAATAAGCAGAGCACCAACACATTTCAGATCCTTGAGAGATCAGGAGGTTCCACTGAGGAATGCACAAGCCCATGACCTGTATGCAGCTGCTATGGAACAGGATATAGGGAAAGCTCCAGAGACTGATGGCTTACCTCTTGAATTTTATGAAGAACTGTGGAAGAGACTGACAATGGAGAAGATTTGTTCTCGGTAATCTCAGAGAGCTGCTTATTGGCTGTAGAAGGGCTGTGACAATTAAAATAATTTATCTGAGAAGCTTTTGAGAATGGCTTAAGAATGGTTAATATAAATTGTCAAACCTAGGGGCAATCAGTCTTATTGTTTTAATGAGTAGAACACTTTTGAGAGGAATTTGGATTAGAAATGTGGTAATAATTTTTGAAGTTTTCCCATTAGAACCTGGAGTTGATGTTTCCTCCTAAACTCACTTTCTCCCTTCCTCTTCGCTGTTTCTCTGGATATTACTATCATCTGGCAACCTTGGGATCATCTTTGGCTCTCTGCCCTCTCTCTACACATACCTAACAGATAGAGAAAGGAACAGCAGGTTTTCATCTATAACTTCAGCAAAATGCATGTCTTCCTCGCTAAACACAGTACCGAGACTCCTATCCACGTCACCTCTCATTTAGACTATTGTAACCTGCTCCTCACTGGCCTCCCTCTGAATCATCTCGCTCCAATCTATTCAAAACTCAGCTGCAAGCTTATCTTCCACAGTCTCACTATGCTCATGTAATCCGTCTTCTCAAGTCACTTCACTGGCTCCCTGTCTGTTTCCGCATCCAGTTTAAACTTCTCCTTCTGACCTATAAGTGCATTCACTCTGCAGTCCCTCACTACCTTTCCTCTCTTATCTCTCCCTACACCCCTCCTCAGGAGCTCCGCTCTTCTAGCAAAATCACTTCTATCTGTGCCCGTCTCTTCCACTGCCAACTCCAGACTTCGATCCTTCCACCCTGCTGTTCCTTATGCCTGGAATAGGTAAGTCAAACTCCATCTCTGATCCTATTCAAATTCAGGTTAAGAAGCCACTTCTCCAAGGCTGTTTATGGTTCTTGGCCCCCTTTCTATCCTGTTTAACACCCAGATGTGTTTTAATCATTTTCCTCTTGAACTATCCTGGTCCCGTTTGTTGGGTTTGTCTGTCTTGATTAGATTGTAAGTTCTGTGTCTTACATCTATATGTACCGTGCTATGTTTGCCTTGTTAGTACTATACAAATGATGTAGTAGTAGTACTAGTATTCTTTAGATCAGGAAAGGTCCTTGGTGGGGTAGATCATGGGTATTTTCTCAGAACATACGGTGTGTGATCATGAGAACCCATTGCCATGGATAATACACTCTTTTTCCCCAGAAATGGGTTTCTCTATTATTGCTCACCCTACCCTCATGTATTGTGATAAGGAAGCTTATCATAGCTCAGGAAGGAGCTATAGTAAAGGTGAAGTGACTCTGAACAAGCAACCTGTCAGTTCTGGTAGAAATAAGAAAACAGAATTTTTCCATAAAAGACTACCAGTCCCAGAATGCACCAGGTTTCCGACAGCCATTAGAGGAGCTGAAGTGGGGAAACGTGTGTTCAATCAGGAGGGCTATGAGGTAATCCCCAAGCACTCATCTCAAAGGGCAGGGCCTGATTCAGCACAGCTGCGCTGTGCTAGGGTGGAGCACTCATCTAAGCAGAATAAAGGTAGAGTTTATTCTACAGAGAATCATCCTCATCTTGATCAGCTTGGAGATCCTCAGAATCATCCTCATCTTGGAGATCCTCATCTTGGACATCTTCATCATCTGGAGGATCATCAGAAGCAGAAGCCAGAGCGGACGGACAGAGAGGGCAAGAAACCCTTTGGAAGAAAGAAGAGAAAAGCATTTGGGAGGTCTAAAGGAGTCCATAGCAGTACGTATACTGGGAGACATTCAAAAGGCCAGCATACACCATTGGACTGGGGAAAACCAGAGGAGTGGTGCTGCAGAGCTAGGAATCACCAGACGGTACCTGTGAGGGAGACGGCAGCACTTGGAAGGGACCCTAGGACCCGTGCCAGAAGGTATGTGAAGAGAGATCCAGTGTCCAGGGATCTGGATTGGAAGGCTGGACATAAGAACTGGACTACATACTGGCCAGGCTATTTAGAGAGGAACTCTAACAGCAATGGAAGCTCAGGTAACACTGATCTATGCCCTAGCTATACCCTTGAAAGACAGCAGGGAAACAAGTATTCTCCTGAGAGTGCTCCATTGAGAAATTCCTCTGTGCCAATCCATGATATTGAACCCATGATTGTTGAAGAAGGGGGAGCGGTGGTAGATACAGGCTGTGAATACATGGATTGCTCTCTGTCTAAACTCCTTTGGTAAATTTACTGTTACAAAGTACAACAACCATCACAAAGAAATACAAACTTGTTCTTTAATCTACTCAGAAAAGCTCCTGAGAAGGATTTGAGTCACGCAGTAGAAAGCAAGCCAGCTAAGGGATTTCAGCTGGGTAACTGCTAGCAATTGAGCCTTACCTAATTGCTTATGAGCTCCGAGGAAATCACTTCTGAGTCTATGTGTGAAGATATAAGAAGTTAATCTGAAAAGAACAGTTTTTCCCTTCTTTGTGGGTTTTGTTTGTTGTTCGATGCACTGCTAAGAAAATATTAGCTAAAGTCTACAGAAAAGACCATTCTGTTACCATCCTGGTCTTTATTCTTTTGATTTGATTGCCTGACAAGTTCAGCTGTTGTTTTCCTGATTTTGTTTTTCTAAGTTTAACACTGAAAGCAAGTATCCTGTTTTATGTGCTATCAAGCATATCTGTGTTGGGAGAAATAACCCCATAAATAAATATCTTATTGGCTTTACACTCAAGCACAACTAATTATTGTGAGCGGCTGTGTCTGGTGTGAATGGACTGCATTTCCCACAATCCCTTGCAAATCATATTGATATATGCCTTTGCCAAGACTGTGAACATTCTCACCCAGGCACCCGTCTGACAAATGGCGTAATTTTTCGGATTGCTTTTGCGCAAAGGGATTTACTTGCTAAGGATTACAACTCAAGTCTGAAGGAAAAGACAGTTCAAGTTTGAAAGCTGGAAAAAAAGATTTTCCCTCAACTGCACTTTGGAGGAGAGGTGGCTGTTCCAGGTAGCTGTCCCAGGAGGAAAAGACCCTGTGCAGAGCTGGATTCATCACTGGCATAAGGTAACAAGTACCTGGGCATGTCTAGTGGTGGATGGGAGTAAGGCACAGGGGTAATTGAAAAAAAAAAAAGTAGAAAAAACACCTGTTTGGAAGGTGGTGCACTGTGGGGGTTTTTTTTTGTGTTTTCTTGCAGGGATCAAGATGGATCCAAGGGAACTAGCTGATTGGATGGCAGCCCAGTTTAGCAGGCAACAGGAGCTATCGCAGCAGGCTTAGGACACTGCTATGAAAGCCTTAATGGACCAGCAGAGGCCAGTGCTTGATCTGGTGCAAGCCCTAGTTAAACTGCAGAACCAAAGTGGACCGGATGCAAGACCAGCAGTAAATACTGGTACACCACATGTGGACAGTGTGGGACTCAATCAGGGAATTGGGGCATTTAGTTTTGGGAAGCTAACTCCAGATGATAATGTTGATGATTTTCTAGAGTCTTTTGAAAGAGTGGCACAAGCATTAGCATGGCCAGAGACCCAGTGGGCAGTAAGGCTGGCAGCCTCATTAACTGGAGAGGCGCTTGCAGCTTATAGAGCAATGCCAGCAGCCCAGGCTTTGAATTATAAGGATGCTATTAGAGATCGCCTAGGGTTGTCTATTTCAGAGTATAGGCGAATGTTTAGAGCTACTACATTGAGAGTGGGTGAAACACCCAGGGCTCTGAGTCAGAGAATCAGAGGATTAGCTGTAAAATGGTTGGAGCCTGAGCAAAAGACGGTAGAAATGTTATTAGACATTATTATGCTTGAACAATTTATGTCTGCTGTGCCTAAAGATTTGCACACTTTCCTTATACAGCAAAATTGCAAAAATCTTGGAGAGGCAACCATGCTAGCAGAGAGATTCTTGGAAGCCACGCAGGCTTGCCATAGAATGGGTGGCCCTCTGAAGATTGGTGCTGAGGCAAGCTGTGCTGTATCAGAAAAGAAAATAATTAAAAATGTTTCTGAAAATAAATGTACTGTGCCAAACCAGATGACACAGTGGAGTAGAAAGAAATGTTTCAAGTGTGGAAAATGGGGACATTTAGAAAAGGGATGCCAGACACACACTAGCTTAATGGGTGTGGATTTAAAACAGCCCAAAGAAGGATTTCTTTTGATGGTTGATGTGCAGGGAATTACCACAAATGCTTTGTTGGACTCTGGGGCAGACCAGAGTATGATGTCAAAAAGGCTTTGGAAGAGGATAGAGGCCCAAGAAGGATTTGTGCCTAGAACCCCTGAAAGCCAAGTTCACATCAGATGCATTCATGGTGCTGCAACATCATATCCCACCTATAGGCTAAAGGTTAAGTGCCTGGGGGAACAAGAGGAAGTCCTGTTAGCAATGGTGCCTAGGCTACCCTTTGATTTGGTTCTAGGAAGAGACTGGCCAAGATTTAAGCAGGGTCTGGTGGAAGGGCTAGGAAAGAAGGAGGGAGAAGGAATAATGGAAATAGCTCCCGGGCCTTTCTTTGGAAGTCCTCAGTCCCTAGCTAAAAAGATGGTTAAGCTTCCAGAAGGCCAAACTATGGGTAATAAGAGGGGCCTTGTATCCACCCGCTCACAGGCTAAGGTAGAGAGCCAGCAAAAGGAGGAGGGGGAGCAGGCAGAGTTATTAGGAGACTTACCCTCTCATGATGATTTAATAACTCCATCATCTGGTAAAGTAAGAAAGTTGAAAGCACAAAAGCGGCGTGAGAGACTTTGCAGAGCACAGGGTAGGGCTGAGATGTTAGCAGGTCAAAGTTTACCCTGGGTGCCAGCTGAGTTAGTGGCAAAGTTTCCTAATTTTCCACAAGAGCAGCGAGCTGATCAAGCTCTCACCCGAGCTTTTAAGTATGCTCATGAGGTCAGGGAGGAGTTGCCCAGATTCAGACTAGATAATGAAATATTATATAGAGAGAGTCAGGACCCCAGGAATGGGACCATACGTAAACAATTGGTGGTACCCACAACTTTCAAAGGGCTAGTACTTAGATTAGCACATGATCATCCAGTTGGAGGTCATAAAGGGATGCAAGGAACGCTGGATCAAATACTTATGCATTTTTACTGGCCAGGTATTTTCAAAGAAACTGCCCAGTTTTGTGCTGCATGTCCAGCGTGTCAGTGAGTTACAGCGGCTCACCCACCGGTGGTGCCATTGATTCCCATGCCAATTATCACAGACCCAATTGGTCGCATTGCCATGGATATTGTAGGCCCATTAGTCAAAACGCCCCGAGGTTTCCAATACATCCTAGTTATGGTAGATCAGGCAACAAGGTTTCCCTGGGCCATACCACTGAGGAATGTTTCTGCAAAAACAATAGCTTTAGAGCTAGTAAAATTGTTTTGTGAAGTGGGATTCCCAAGAGAGGTGTTGACTGACCGAGGGTCCAATTTTGTATCCAAATATTTGGCCCAGGTCTGGGATGCCTTTGGCATTCATCACGTGAAAACCTCAGCCTACCATCCACAATCAAACGGTTTGGTGGAGAGATTCAACCAAACTCTCAAACAAATGTTGAGAAGGGGGTTAGCAGGAGAGGTAAAAGAATGGGATATGTTATTGCCCTTTGCCTTATATGCCTGCAGGGAAAGAATTCAGGTGTCCCTAGGTGTAACTCCATATGAATTGATGTATGGTAGGGCTCCACGGGGTTTGTTAGATATTTTGAGGGAACAGTGGATTGATCCTGAAACAGGAAGTCAGGAGGTGCCACAGTTTCTACGTGACTTGAGAGCACGTTTGCAAAGGACCTCGCAGGTTGCTGAGAGGAACCTGCAGGACAGTCAAGTGCGCCAGAAAGGGTGGTATGATAGGAAGGCCAAAAGCCGCCAATTAAGCATTGGTGAAAAGGTTTTGGTTCAAGTAGCAGGTACGGCCCCAAAATTTGAAGTACAGTGGAAAGGGCCATGGGAGGTTGTTAAACAAGTGAGCCCAGTGTCTTATATGGTAGAAAATGCAAGAGGGCGTAGGCAGACCTACCATATTAATGTACTTAAGTCTTGGAAGGAGAGGCCTGTAAATAATAATGACCCTGAAGCCAGTCAGGAAGTAAGTGAGCTTCAAAAAGATAACACTCTCGTAGGTATTACGGACTGTAGGAAAGAAGTTTCACCAGTTAAACCAGTCCGTAATAACTTAAGCAGGGGGGTATGTGATAAGGAAGCTTATCATAGCTCAGGAAGGAGCTATAGTAAAGGTGAAGTGACTCTGAACAAGCAACCTGTCAGTTCTGGTAGAAATAAGAAAACAGAATTTTTCCATAAAAGACTACCAGTCCCAGAATGCACCAGGTTTCCAACAGCCATTAGAGGAGCTGAAGTGGGGAAACGTGTGTTCAATCAGGAGGGCTATGAGGTAATCCCCAAGCACTCATCTCAAAGGGCAGGGCCTGATTCAGCACAGCTGCGCTGTGCTAGGGTGGAGCACTCATCTAAGCAGAATAAAGGTAGAGTTTATTCTACAGAGAATCATCCTCATCTTGATCAGCTTGGAGATCCTCAGAATCATCCTCATCTTGGACATCTTCAACATCTGGAGGATCATCAGAAGCCAGAGCGGACGGACAGAGAGGGCAAGAAACCCTTTGGAAGAAAGAAGAGAAAAGCATTTGGGAGGTCTAAAGGAGTCCATAGCAGTGCGTATACTGGGAGACATTCAAAAGGCCAGCATACACCATTGGACTGGGGAAAACCAGAGGAGTGGTGCTGCGGAGCTAGGAATCACCAGACGGTACCTGTGAGGGAGACGGCTGCACTTGGAAGGGACCCTAGGACCTGTGCCAGAAGGTATGTGAAGAGAGATCCAGTGTCCAGGGATCTGGATTGGAAGGCTGGACATAAGAACTGGACTACATACTGGCCAGGCTATTTAGAGAGGAACTCTAACAGCAATGGAAGCTCAGGTATGAACACTGATCTATGCCCTAGCTATACCCTTGAAAGACAGCAGGGAAACAAGTATTCTTCCTGAGAGTGCTCCATTGAGAAATTCCTCTGTGCCAATCCATGATATTGAACCCATGATTGTTGAAGAAGGGGGAGCGGTGGTAGATACAGGCTGTGAATACATGGATTGCTCTCTGTCTAAACTCCTTTGGTAAATTTACTGTTACAAAGTACAACAACCATCACAAAGAAATACAAACTTGTTCTTTAATCTACTCAGAAAAGCTCCTGAGAAGGATTTGAGCCACGCAGTAGAAAGCAAGCCAGCTAAGGGGTTTCAGCTGGGTAACTGCTAGCAATTGAGCCTTACCTAATTGCTTGTGAGCTCTGAGGAAATTACTTCTGAGTCTATGTGTGAAGATATAAGAAGTTAACCTGAAAAGAACAGTTTTTCCCTTCTTTGTGGGTTTTGTTTGTTGTTTGATGCACTGCTAAGAAAATATTAGCTAAAGTCTACAGAAAAGACCATTCTGTTACCATCCTGGTCTTTATTCTTTTGATTTGATTGCCTGACAAGTTCAGCTGTTGTTTTCCTGATTTTGTTTTTCTAAGTTTAACACTGAAAGCAAGTATCCTGTTTTATGTGCTACCAAGCATATCTGTGTTGGGAGAAATAACCCCATAAATAAATATCTTATTGGCTTTACACTCAAGCACAACTAATTATTGTGAGCGGCTGTGTCTGGTGTGAATGGACTGCATTTCCCACAATCCCTTGCAAATCATATTGATATATGCACTTGCCAAGACTGTGAACATTCTCACCCAGGCAGCCGTCTGACAGTATGCATGGTAACTTGCATCGTTACAGGACTCATTAAGCCTGATTATTCCAGCCAAACATCCCCTAAACTTTTAGTCGTGAAGTTTAGGGGATATTTGGGTGGAATAATCAAGACTGCCCACAAATCCTGCCTGAAAAAAGTTCTCTTAAGACAGTAATGAAAACAAGGCTACCCCTAAAGCTTTTCTTTAATGCTGAGTAAAATCCAGACCTGTGCTTTGTCTTACGAAAGGTAATGTGATTATTTCCTCCCAAGTCTCCTCTTATGATCTGATGCCGAGCTGAATTCAGATCTCTTTGGGGTAGCGACTGATCTTCATCATTCTCCACTGGCTTGAGACGTGTTAATCTTTCTGCACTTACTGTGCAAATATCAGAGTAGTCTCTCTATAGCCGAGGCATTCGACAGAACTGCCATTGAGATGCCCCCTCCGTCCCCCCTCCCCCCATGCTTAGGCTAATAACCAAGCAGAATGATTAACTTTTCAGTTAATACCTTACTGGACAGACACAGTTCTGTCCAGCTATAATGTGTTCCTGTTCCAACAAGCTTACAAACTAGTGGGTGCAGGAAGAAATAGGAGAATAAGGAGCTTGCTCAGGATCACAAGAAACAGTCCCTAGTAGCTTCCCTCCTCTGTAGAGAAGATTTTAGCATTTCTTTACCTTTTATAACATGCAGCAGCACCTGACACTGCAGAGAACGTCCTCCGTACTCTATAGACCCTTTATAAAGCCCAGCATCTGCATATCGGACTGGCTGAATCTGTAGAGAGAAGATACCCTTGTGGAAGAGACTCTCTTGAATCGTCGCACGCTGGACCATGTTACGTCCCCTCTTCACCACTCCACTCTGGTCCACCAGTAGCATGGTGCTGGGGGAGAAAAGAGCAGAAGGCATGGGGGGGTCAGCGAGGGGATACACTCAGAGAGAAGGGAGAGTCATAAAGAGAGCGAACTGGCCACAGTCAGGGAACCCTCTCCGCAGGGCGACACTTACCCCTCTATGACCTCTTTCCAGGCCCCTCTTACTCTGCAGCTTACCAGGGAACACTAAGCTGCTTTTTACCCAAAACATGACATATTCAAGGAAGCCTGGGAAAGGCACAGGAGTGTGGAAAAAGTGGAGGGAAAGGTGGAGATTACATGCGTGTCTGTGACGCTGCACCAGGAATGAAATTTGGGCAGAGAAGATGGAACTTACAACCCTCATATCATCATACTCATTGTTTATGAACTCTGCTCTTCTCCCACTAGCCCCCACAGGGGGCAGTCATCCTCCCTTTCAGTCCAATACTCTGCGCTGAACGACCCCTGACTCCTCATTGCCTCTTACCTCCTGTCCCTGCTCCAGTGCACAGACAATCTCCGATGCCCTTTAGATATTTGCTCAATTGGGTGACATGGGAGAACCACAGATGCCCCTTCTTCTGCGACCACGGAAGATATAAGGGGGGTCACACCCTGAGCTGTGGGAAAAAGCTACAAGTTAATCACAGAGAGAGATCATGATGCCAGGGGGAGGGGGGCGCAGGCTGATTCTGTCTATCAGTTCGGTTTATGGTTAAAAGATTTGTCTGAGTAAATTATGGAGTTATCCAGACAAATCCTAACTTTTAAATTTCCTGCCCCACCAATCGATTAACTTATTGTTGGGCCAAAAGTTAACTGATTAATTACAGGAGAAGTCAGGTTTGTTCCAACGGTATGATAAAGCTTTTAAATGCATTATACTGTTATTCCAAACTATTCGTAAATGGCTTTTAAAGTTTTAAACACTCAACAGTCATCTTTTTTTTTGTTGGAAATGGCAGCTTGAGGAGAGAGAAGGCTCCTGTCCATGCCCCTGTTAAAAGGATGAGAACGTTGGGCTTCTTCACTGAGCTCTCTAAATTGTGGACCTTAATCCAGTGGCGATATGGGCGGAGAAAGAGCTACGGTCACTTAGAAAAACAAGAACAATGCCGTTGTTTTCAAGTTGCTGGTTTTGAAGGGTTTCGTTTGTAGGAGGCTGCAGATTGCTGGTTTGGTTTTATTACTGTTTTATTGGCTTTTGATTATTGTTTTTGCATCTTTGTGAACCGCTTCAAGTGCAGGCAGAGAAAGGCGGCATTTCAATGTTTTATAAAGAAAGAAAGTGAACCAGTTAAGTCTGGTCAGAAAATATCCATTCTAGAATTAATTGGACAAAATTATCTGCTTAATTTTAACCAGGTACATTCAAAACTGCTGACTTAACTACTTAATTTTAAATACTTTGGTTACAGTTAACCAGAGTGGTCCAGCTGAACACTGATGTCTCTCTGTCTGAATATTTAATCTTCCCTCTGTATGCAGGTAAATGGAGCTCACTCTGAGGAGAAGGAGGTTACCAGTGGTGTGCCCCAGGGATCTGTCCTTGGTCCGATTCTTTTTAACATCTTTGTTATTGATAATGCAAAAAGGCTGCCATATAAGGTTTACTTATTTGCAGATGATCCCAAAATCTGCAATAGAGTAGACACCCAGGAAGGAGTAGATAACATGAGGAGGGATCTAGCTAAGCTTGAAGAATGGTCTAGAATTTGGCAGCTGAGATTTAATGCAAAAAAAAAAAAAAAATGCAGGGTCATGCTTTTGAGCTGCAAAAATCCAAAGCAGTGGTACAGTGCAGGGGGCGAGGTACTTCTGTCTACGAAAGAAGAGCGGGACCAGGGCATAATTGTGTCTGACAATCTTAAAGTAGCTAAACAGGTGGAAAAGGTGACAGCGAAAACTAGAAGGATGCTTGGGTGCATACAGAGAGGAATGGCTAGCAGAAAAAAGGAGGTGATAATGCCTCTGTATAAGTCTTTGGTGCGACCTCATTTGGAGTATAGTGTGCAATTCTGGAGACCGCACCTTCAAAAGGATGTGAACAGGATGGAGTCGGTGCAGAGGGTTGCTACTAAAATGATTAGTGGTCTTCATTATAAAGCATATGACTGAAGGATCTTAATATGTATACCTTAGAGGAAAGGCGGGATAGAGGTGATATGATTGAGATGTTTAAATACCTCCGTGGCATAAGTGCACAGAGGGAGAGCCTCTTTCAATTGAAAGCAAGTTCTGCTACGAGGGGACATGGGATGAGGGTGAAGGGAGATAGATTCAGGAGTGATATGCGGAAATATTTCTTTACGGAAAGAGTGGTGGATCCTTGGAATAGTCTCCCAGTGGAGGTATCTGAATTCAAAGAAGCATGGGACAAACACAGAGGATCTCTAAAGGAAAAAAGGGGACTATTGTAGTGGTTGATATGGAAGGACAGACTAGATGGGCCATGTGGTCTTTTTCTGCCCTCATGTTTCTACCCAAGTACACTTGTCTATACATCTGTGCGACTGTCTGCCTAACAGCTTTCAGTCTTACCTTCTGCAGAAGCAGCAAACCAGAGGAACCAAAGCAGATGACAGCACATCTCGCCGAGACTGGGGAGCTGAGTAGTCTCTTGCAGTGCTACCGCATGTGTCCTGGGAACGAGGGCTGACACCGCTTGCAAAAAGCCTCTCTCTGTCGCAGATTGCTGGCTGCTTCTCTATAAGGGTGTTGCTGACAGCGTCACTGCCCGAGAATTGATGCCACTTTCTGAAAGTGCTTACAGCTGTTCCTGCCTCTGAGCTCACAGCAGCCCAAGCTGAGACAGACACTGGGAGAAAGGCTTTACCAGTCCCTCAATGGAAAATCTCACAGGTCTCTGCAGCCTCACTTTACTCAGATCTCTCATGGGCTGGAAACAATGAGGCATGATGCAGGGGCTAAGACTGTCCCCTCTCCCTCACAGCCTCCTCTATGCCCTTCTCTTTTCAGTAAATGTCTCTCCTCTCGTCCCATCTCTTTCTTCAGCTCTGCTCTGCTTCTCTCTTTGCCTCTTTTACAGAAATAGGTCACTTCAGTTTCATCTAAGAGCTAAGGAAAGTGAAGATCCAAGGCCCAGAAAAGCCTGAAAACACTGAGATAGAACAGCAAAATCTCTATTAAAACTATTGATAGCATCAGCCAATCAATTCTCTTATAGGGGAGTAAACTCTTTGAGGTGTCATTAAGCCCAGACTATTGTGAGACCATGCCGGTCCTAGGCGGTTGCCTAGACCCGGGTATAGCCTTGAGTTGTAGAAATAACGGACACTGTAGTCGTGACCAGAGTGAAATTAAGGTTGGGTTTTATTCCCCTTCCCTTGAGGATGTCATAGAATAAGGACAACTTAAAAGAACGGTTGCTTCACCGGTGTAGAGGATTCTTAACAAATAATAATTATGCTTCTTTCCAGCAAACAATAGTCCAACACATTTCCAATGTGAAAATACACTTTCTTTCTTGCTCTTTTCCTTAACAGAGAGACTCTATGTTATCAGCCACACAAAGCACATTCCATGGGCTCAGGGATGTTTTCTGTTCTCCCACTGCATAGGGCCAGGACCTGGTCCTGTGTATGGACACCGAGCCCCTGTGACGCTGCTCTCCGAGCCTTGCCCTGGGGAAACCTCAGTTGCTGCAAGTTGGAGCTGCTTTTGTGTGTCCCAGATAGCAGGAGCTGTGCTGGGGATTTCTTCCCTCAGCTTAGGCCAATAAGAGTTCACTAGCCTGTTGTAAGCCTGGCTTTTCCCACGGAGACCTCCTTCTCTCCCTTCACCAAAGATAGGGTACTTATCTTTTCCTGTGGAGAAGATGGTTTCACACTCCTCTGCTTCTAGCCAAGGCTTTCTCTCTGCCCTGCAGCCTGCTCTTCTGTGGGAACACCAGTTACTGTGCTTGGCTGAAGGAAACTCACTTCCTGCTTTCAGTGAGCTTCCCTGGACGTGACCTCTGCCCTCTGTTGGCTTGGCTGTTTGCCTCGGTACGAGGACCCCTCTGGCTGGGAAGACTTTGCTACTGTCTTTCTTAGCTCTCCCGGGTTTATCAGCCTGCCTTTCTTCAGCCCTGGTTCTCCAAGGCAACGTGTCTTTCTGTAACTGCTTTGGAGTTCTGGTCTCACCTTCTCTCCAAGCCTGCCTGGAACTGCAGTCAGACTTCCTTTGGTCTCTGCTTTCCTCCTCAGAATCAAACTCCTGCTTCAGCCCTAATCCAGGCTCCAGCTTCCTTTCTCTCTCCTTCTCCTTCCACTTCTGTGAGATTTCCCACCTGTTTTTATCTCTCTGCTCAACTAACGTAGAACGTGAGTCTGGGTCCAGGTGAGCCTGATTGGAACTCTCAATTCTTACTGCGTCACTAAAACCATGTGGAAAGTTTGTTTTCCTTTTCCCTGCCTCTCTGCATTGTGAATGCTGCAACTGCACCTGTGGCTGCAAGGTAAGCTCTTCTTTCCTATTATTTCTTAATATTTCAGGGTTTGTGCTGTCTACCTCATGACACTATACAGAATGAGACAGAAGCATGGTAGAAGCTGAGCACCTGTCGTTGTACAGGCCAACAGTCACCTATCAAGGGCTACAGAGCACAACGAGGTCACTTTCCTCACTACTCATCCTACCAAGAGAACATTCAAATTCGGGGGTCACCACAGTAGTAGTTGCACCAACGTCCTTCATTACCAGGCAGGCTGTAACACAACACAAAACCCTACAAAGAGTACACGCAACACTAGGAAGTAGAGAGCACCAAGTGCCAGGATCATAGAGCTGGAAAAGACATCACACACTGCAGCAACCCTACAACACACACATGGAGGAAAGAGAACAAGCCGAACAGAAAGATCCCAAGCTCACCAAATACAGAACACAGGGCCACAAATGTGCACAGCTGCCAAGTTACCCGCTGCCATTCATAATTTCGAACTTACATCCCAAATCAGTGTGGTATATTGATAGTCCCAAAATCTATCCATTGAAATCAGTGCTGCAGGTCCCATAATGCAACAGGTGGTCAGAAATCCAGGACTGGCTCAAAATCTTCCTCCTGGAATTGAATAGCTTGTCAGATCTGAAACTGAACTGCCTCACAGAACCAGAAATACCTTTCCTCCTCTACCGTGCAAAGTTCAAAGGCAAAAGAGATGCACATTTCACAAGCAGCAGGCAGAAAATCAAAGACTGGGCAGGAAAAACTCAGAGTTCCCCAGTTCCAGGAGTGAGATTATAAGCCAGTCCTGGATTTCTAACAATCTCATGATGCATTATGGGACTTACAGCACTGAGTTCAAAGGGTAAAATCAGGGACAACAAATACCATATTGCATTGCAAGGCAAATCTAAACCAGAACTGGCCAAAAATCCTACTCCTGGAACTGGATAAGTTGGCAACTCTGAAAACTGGTCTAATTCAGGGAAAGAGGAGAAACAGCAGCTGGAGCAGCAACATCTGTGGGATCCTACAGACCGGTGAGCCTGACGTCAGTACTGGGAAAAATGGTAGAAACCATCATAAAGAACAAAATTACTCAGCATGTAGATAGTCATGGCCTAATGGGAGACAGCCAACATGGCTTTAGACAAGGAAAATCTTGTCTTACTAATCTGTTAAGTTTTTTTGAAGGAGTGAATAATCAGGTGGACAAAGGTGAGTCGGTTGATATTGTGTATCTGGACTTTCAGAAAGCCTTTGACAAGGTCCCTCATCAGAGACTTATGGCAAAACTAAAGAGTCATGAGATAGGAGGCAGTGTACTACTGTGGATCAGGAACTGGTTAAAAGATAGAAAGCAGAGGGTAGGGCTAAATGGCCAATTTTCCCAATGGAGAAAGGTGAATAGCGGTGTACCCCAGGGATCGTGCTGGGTCCGCTGCTTTTTGACATATTCATAAATGACCTGGAAAGTGGAATAACGAGTGAGGTTATCAAATTTGCAGATGACACAAAACTATTTAAAGTTGTTAAAACCCAAGAGGATTGTGGAAAATTGCAAGAGGAACTTGATAAATTGGAAGACTGGGCATCAAAATGGCAGATTAAAATTTAATGTGGACAAGTGAAAAAAACTTATGCACCTAGGGAAGAACAACCCAAACTATGGTTACATGATGCAAGGTTCCACATTAGGAACCACCACCCAGGAAAAAGATTTAGGCGTCATTGTGGATACCATGTTAAAACCCTCGGCCCAGTGTGCAGCGGCGGCCAAGAGAGCAAATAGAATGCTAGGTATCATAAGGAAAGAAATGGAAAATAAAACAAAAGATATTATAATGCCTCTATATCGTTCCATGGTGAGACCGCACCTTGAATATTGTGTGCAATTCTGGTCGCTGTATCTTAAAAAGGATATAGCGATTTTAGAAAAGGTTCAGAGAAGAGCCACCAAAATGGTAAAGGGGGTGGAAGGATACTCCTATGAAGAGAGGTTACAAAGGTTAGGGCTCTTTAACCTGGAAAAGAGACGGCTGAGGGGAGATATGATAGAAGTCTATAAATTAATGAACGGAGTGGAACGGGTAAACGTAGATCGATTGTTTACCTTATCAGAATATAGAAAGACTAGGGGACATGCAATGAAGCTACAGGGTAAACTATTTAAGACTAATAAAAGAAAATATTTTTCACTCAATGTGTAATCAAACTCTGGAATTTGTTACCGGAGGATGTAGTAAAGGCTGTTAGTGTAGCTGGGTTTAAAAAAGGTTTGGACAAGTTCCTGGAGGAAAGGTCCATAAACCATTAAGAAGGGACCCAGGATATCAATGCTTGAACCAATACAAGCATTGTGGAACCTGTGTCCCTTGGGGAAACTGCTAGGTACATATGACCTAGATTGGCCACTGTTGGAAACAGAATACTGGGCTTGATGGACCTTGGTCTGACCCAGTATAGCATATCTTATGTTTTTATGTTATCCTGTCACCGGGCCAGAACCAGAATCTGAGCAGAGACAATACAGACCAGCACCAGAACCCAGAAGCATCCGGCATTCTGGAATCGTATTTAGTGTTATTGCTAATATTCCGCACTTTTCCTTACTTTTGGGGGGATTTTGAACTGCTTGAATCGGTACAGTGTACACGTAGTAACACAGTCAATGACCAGCAGGGTCCATCTAATCTGCCAAGCACAGCACGTTGGCTAGTCGTACCGTAGCTGCCCCTCCCCCTTGATGCCTTTGTTTAGGGCTCTTCTTCCCTTTCCATGCAGCGTACCCTAGACTCAGCCCTTTCTTTTTCTCCCCACATTACCCAGCTTTCACAATCGACCTTCTTATCTTTATGTCGGTTTTGAGTTATTCACGTATTCTTCACCCAAACCACTCTAATGCAGTTCTGCTTACTACAATTGTGTCGCAATTGGATTACTGTAATTCAGTTTTGGCAGTCTTCCCAGCTCACAGCTTAAATGACTTGACTATTGAAAATACTGTCCTCTGTGCACTCACAGGTGCTAAAAGGTTTGACCACATCCCCCACTTTTTATTTACCACCACCGGATTCCCTATCTGCAGTAGATCCAGTTTGTTACTGATTTTGACATATACTTAGTACCTATCCGCCTTGACCATCCCTTCACGTCGTCGTACTTCAGATCCCTCTCGGATATCGGTTAGTGCTCCCATGGCTCCACATTTCGTTCTCTCACTCCTGCACTATGGAATAGTCTCCCAGGATACATTCGACTGGACTCCTCTCTGTGCTCTTTCAAAACCCACCTGAAAACATATCTGTTTAAAAGAGCACTTAGTTTGGAAGAAGCAGGAGATATATGAATATGGATGTTTCCTCTGCTATGTCAATGCTTTGTAACCATGATCCGCGTCTGCACTAAGTTGTATCCACTTCTTGGAATATGTTTCTGCCTTTTGTTTTATGTAATTATGGATAACTATCATGATGTTTATTTGTATTTTAAAGTATGTTTTCATTCTGTTCATTTTAATTTGTATATGTGATTGTTGTAAGCCGTTCTGTATGCTAGGCCAAGGGTGGTATATCAAATTTTAAACAAACACTAAACGTTACCCCCCTCTATGCTTATGTTTAGGCATCGAGGGGCATAACCCTGGTACCACCTCGGCACTTTTTGAATGAAAATTAGCTCTTGAGTGTTCTTGTCCCTTTCTGCTGCTCGGGGTTAATACACGGGCAGGGGTAATGTCTTTGTGAGCTTTAAGCAAAGAAATGCGCTGGGCCCCTCCTGTACATTTTTCAATGCCTCATAAATGCAAGAACAGCAGCAAGTTAGCTTCCATCGCATCCCCCGGCGTACTCACTTCACCTCTCTCATCCTCATTCGCCAGCTTAAGCACCTCCCTCATGCCCGCTGCCCCATCACCAGTTATCACTCTGCCAGCTTAGCTTTGTGGGGCTGGTGAGTCTTGCGAGACCTCAGTGCAGGACTGACGGCAGAGGAAAGCCAACAGCAGGTAAGAGGCCCCGGTCACCAACACTTCTGGAAGGCGGGAGGATAGACAGAAAGGGAGAAGGCCAGGCCCAAAACAAATGATCTGAAGAGCAGGGCTTGTCTTTATACGAGTCTGTACAGCGCTTCATACGCTTTGTAGCGCTATATAAATGACTGATTAATAGTAGTAATGTTCTACGTGCTGCTTATGAAGGCATATCATTTGTTTCCTGCTGACACTGTATCACATTTCTGTTATTTGAATGTTAAGAACATAAGAGATGCCATACTGGGTCAGACTAAGGTCCATCAAGCCCAGTATCTTGTTTCCAGGTCACAAGTACCTGGCAGGCTCCCAAAAAGTACACAGGTTGCACAATGCTCATACCAGGGCAGGCAGTGGATTTCCCAGGTCCTCTTTAATAATCGTTTATGGACATTTCCTCCAGGAACTTGTACAAACCTTTTTTAAACCCAGCAGCACTAACACGAATTACGCAACTAGTCTGACATCCTTCTAGATTATAAATGGGCAGTACTTCAACTCAATCATTTATCTTTCTGCTTCCCAAACGCATGAATCTGGCATGAAAACCAGAAGCTTACTGCTATGACCCCCTCTTCCTTCGGCTCTCAGGATGTCTAGTCTTGGCATACATCAATTCTTAAAAATTACTTCATGGGTACAGAAGAGTATTTTTTAAGTTTAGTTTTTCAAAATCCAAAGCTGTATGTGAGCACAGAGACTACATGCTGATTGATTGCTTTTATCTTATTCTGTGCTATTAAAGCTGCTTTTCAAACTCCCGTCTATTTGCCAATCTTTTCTCTCAGTTTATTTTTGCTGGTTTGGTGCTCCTTTCTCTACTCCTAGATACATATATACACCGTTGGTTCCTTTATGTCACTAAGAGATGCTTTAATATTCCTCAGCTTTCCTTTAAGGGTGGCTGCATTAGCACATTGGTCCAAGCTAAAAGTCATCCTGTTGTCACTATTTGATTATTAAGTGATGATCAATGGGGAGGTAAATATTTAAGTCATCTACAAACAGTAGGTGCAATATTAGCTGGGTCAGAAGTATCTTTAGAATCAAGGGTAAATCCATGGGGCAAGAAGTTAAGATCACTCAGTGGATTTGGTGCCAGACAACATACGAGTGGTGATAGGGAATATTCCTTGCTGGAATTTGATATTTAGGAATAAAAAAAAAAGTCCATTTTCATAATTCAGTAGGAACGTAGTGTTCCATATTTTCATAATAAATGTGTTATAGTTGATCAATCCAGGATTTATTTTGTAAATTTTAAGGCAATTTATTATCCAAGAGTGCGAGATACTATTAAAAGTTCTCTTTTAGTTAACCTATTTCTATACTGAGATTTAGATTTTTCTTACAGCTGCTCAAGATGACTTTATTCAACATTTGTTTTATTTTATTTATTTATTTATTTATTTGTAATGGTTTTCTATACCGCCCCTTCCCCAGATCAAGGGCAGTTTACAGAGAACAAACAGGTTACATCAAACAAGGTATACAACAATAATAACAATGGGTGAATTATTTACATATAGAACTATTTACAGGTTATATTATATACAAGATTTGGTTCAAGTGGAAATAGACTATGTGTGAAGGGGGAGGGTGTCTAAATTATGCGGAAGGATCTTTTGGAAGATGTGAGGTTTGATTATTTCAGAGGGTGTTTTCATATTGGGTATATGTCGTTCTTGTTAAGACTACTACCATAGTACTTGATAAAGAGTAATGTCTTGAGTTGTTTTCTGAATGTTTGGAGATCCTTGATGGATCTCAATGTGTCAGGTGGGGAATTCTATAGCATGGGGGTGACATAGGAAAACACTATCGCTTGTGGATTGTTTAGTTTTGCGGTAGTCTGCTGGGGATTTAATGGTGCTCTGGGAACATCCTCTTTTGGCTCTTGCGTCTGTTGATGGGATGATTAGAGTTGAAAGAAATGAGGGTGATAAGTTGTTGAGTAATTTAAATGTGGTCATCATTATTTTAAATTTTATTCTGCTTGTGATTGGGAGCCAGTGTAGCATGTGGCTGATGGGTGTAATGTGGTAGGCCAGAGGGGCCTTGCAGATGATTCTAGCTGCAACATTCTGTGCGATTTGGAGATGGTTAATGGTCTTCTTGGGAATTCCACGGAGTATATTATTACAGAAGTCGACGTGTGGGGTGACTAGGGCTTGAACCATTGACCTGAAATCATGGTGGTCAAGCAATGGCCTAATGCACAATTTGTAAAATATACTTCTTGTGATCAGTTTTACATGTGATACCATGCTGAGGGATTGGTCTAAAGGTAACCCCCAAATATTTTACCTCTTTTCTGACTGGTAATTCAGATTTGCATGTAGAGAGAGTCCTGGGGGGGGGGGGGGTTCTGGTTCTGTGTGGTGTAGAGAACTTCGGTTTTCTTGAAGTTAATCTGTAGGTTAATTGATTTTAACCATCTCTCTGCTTCTTTAATGCAGGGTGAGAGGGTGTGCTGGTTAGGGTTGGTTATGTCTATAGGGATATACAGCATGATATCATCCGCACAGATGTGGTAACCTACTTTGAATTTTCTGAAAATGTTGCATATGGGCTGAAGATAGAGACTGAATAAGAGTGCTGACAGGGCGGATCCCTGTGGAATACCTTGCTCCTGTTTAAGGCTTGACAATGTTTCTCTGCCGTCTTGAACATGTTGTGAGCAGTCAGATATGTATGACCTAAACCACTGGAATGTAGTTCCCATTATTCCAATTTGCTCCAGTCTTTTAAGTAATGTATTATGATTGACATTGTCAAACGCAGATGCAATGTCAAGGACTACGAGGATGTTCTGCATCATCCATGCCATGTATAAGTTTATCCATGAGGGTAACAGTGTCTCTATGCCGTGATAGGGGCCAAAACCATATTGCTGGTCATCCAGAAGGGCGTTGAGATCTATAAAGTCCTGTAAGTGAGTTTGGACCACATTTTTGATTACTTTGGAGATACATAGGATACTCGCCATGAGTTGGGGTTCATTTTGTTGAGAGATTTTCTTTTTAGGATTGGGCGGATCATAGTGTGTTTGAGCTCATGTGGCATGTATCTTTGTGAAAGGGATTGGTTTTTCTAGAGGTAGGAGATACAGGGCTAAATTGGTTTTAGTTGCTTTTATCCAATTGACTGGGCAAGGGTCAAGTGGGGATGTGGTGATGTTGATTTTAGTGATCGTGTTCAAGCTGTTTTTGATCAATTAGGTGAAAAGAGTTCCAAATGTTAGGGCTTGTATTAACCTCAGGAGGACAGATGGTGTCATCTGTGGTTTCTCTCTTTAGTTTATCTGCAAAGTGGTTGGCAGAAATTTGGGGTGTTATGGTGGTATTGTTTGCATGAATGTTTGTAGTTTGAGTAAGCAATTTAACAATTTCAAAGAGCTCTGTGGGGCGATTAAGTGACTTGGTAAGGATTTTGGTGAGGTGGTCTCTCTTTTCACCGAGGATTGCTTCTCTGTATTTGTGCAGGGATATCTTATAGGTTAGTTTGTCATCAGCTGATTTGGTGGCCCTCCATTTGTGTTCCATTTTCCTCAGTTCTTTTTTTTTTTTTTAGAGTTGTGAGCTCTTTGGTGTACCATATCTTTGAGGGTCTACATGTTTTGATTACTTGGGAATTTGGGGGGTGTTGCAGCATTTGCTATTGTGATGTTCCAATTGTTTATGGTGTCATTGATAGTTGTTAAGTTGTTTAGGTGAGGAAGTATGCTTCTAAGAAAGTTTTCCTTATGAAGTGTCTAAATCTCCATCTGTTCCCCTCTTATTGCCTTTCTATGACCATGATGTTACTAGAGTTGATATGAGCGTCTAATGCAGGTAACAGCTTGTAGATTGTAGGTAAGCAAATTATTAGTATATATTTGGGTCTCCTTTGTTCTTCCTCTTAACCATTGTGGAATTCGTTCTGGCTGTCTCATCGATTGATTTTTGCAGTCTGCTAAGTCTGGGTGGAGCGATATTAACTGTTTGAGCCAAAAGACTGGCTATTCCGTTAGGAGAGAGCTCTTCCAGTCCGGAGCTCTTTACCTGGTTTTCAGTTGTTATTGTTACTACAAGGCAGTCCATTGTTAGCATTTGTTGTTTTCCATATTTTCTTATGTGCTTGGCTGCCATTCTGCATCACAGATGAATTCTACAGGTCCTTGTATACATTTTTCGAAACGTTTCAGCTTTAATTGTTTTTGTTGTTTTGGGGTTTTTTTGTCTTGTTCTTCCCCAATTCCTTGCTTTTGACTCTCTCTCTAAATATTTTCTTTTCACATCTCTATTAGGCTTTTGTCGTAAACCGCTTTGGTGCGTGTAGCTAAAGGCAGTCAAGCAAGTTTGTAATAAATAAGACAATATTTTCTGTTTTCTTTCTGAGGCAGCAGCTCTTGAGCTTGTGCTGCAACTTTCAGATTTCTTATTCTGCATATGAATGAAAAGTCTTCTTCCATTAGATCCAAATCTCTGCTAATCTTGATTGACCCTTTGAAGTACCATCTATCAGAGTCACGTCTACATAAATGTTCTACTGTGCAGTACGTTGCTGACATTGAATCATATTATTGCTGTCTTTTACCTCCAAGGGTCTCTCTGTTCCAAGTGTTTGTAGTGCCGGTGTGCAGTCATGTTGCTATTACTATGCAGGTGTCTATCTGGGGAGACCTGGTGTACATCATCTTGAATGAATTTATTCATAAAGACTGTTAATAAATTCTAAGAAATAAGTAAATGAAGTAAAAACCAAAAATAAATTGCAGAAATCTCATCCACTTAGAATCAAAGCCTGCAATAGCCCAAAATCCTCCTGCTTGTAATATCGTATCTGCAGATGAAAGGCATTAACTATAACCTCCCAGATATAAACAAGATAGCAGAATTTATCTGGACCCACCAAAGAAATGCAGGAACAACCTACCGTCCTCTCGTCTCCTCTCCTGTCTCTTATTCCCTCCCTCTTTTCCTTACTTTCGCTCTCTCTCTCTCTTCATTTCCCTACTACTAATACTGGTCATTTGTATAGCGCCAACAGGCATACACAGCGCTGTACAGAGACATGTAAAAGACGGCCCCTGCTCATCAGAGCTTACACTCTAGTCAAGACAGACAACACAACAGTCGAGGACAAGGATACATCTAGGGGAATGGTAAGGAAACACATGGGAGACTAAGCGGATCAGGATCCAAAAGCAGCCTCGAAGAGACACGTTTTCAGGATGGATTTGAACAGGGCCAGAGATGAAGCCTGACGCACAGACTCAGGTAGTTTGTTCCAGGCGTAAGGCGCAGCAAAGTGAAAGGAGCGGTCTGGAGTTAGCAGCAGAAGAGAAGGGCACACATTAAGCGATTTGCCAGAAAAGTGGAATTCCCTAGGAGGGGTGTAGGGAGAGATAAGAGAGGAAAGGCAGTGAGGAGCTGCAGAGTGAATGCAGAAGAGCGGAGTTCCCGAGGAGGGGTGTAGGGAGAGATAAGAGAGGAAAGGCAGTGAGGAGCTGCAGAGTGAATGCAGAAGGGCGGAGTTCCTGAGGAGGGGTGTAGGGAGAGATTAGAGAGGAAAGGCAGTGAGGAGCTGCAGAGTGAATGCAGAGGAGCGGAGTTCCCTAGGAGGGGTGTAGGGAGAGATAAGAGAGGAAAGGCAGTGAGGAGCTGCAGAGTGAATGCAGAGGAGCGGAGTTCCTGAGGAGGGGTGTAGGGAGAGATAAGAGAGGAAAGGCAGTGAGGAGCTGCAGACTGAATGCAGAAGAGCGGAGTTCCTCAGGAGGGGTGTAGGGAGAGATAAGAGAGGAAAGGCAGTGAGGAGCTGCAGAGTGAATGCAGAAGAGCGGAGTTCCCGAGGAGGGGTGTAGGGAGAGATAAGAGAGGAAAGGCAGTGAGGAGTTGCAGAGTGAATGCAGAAGAGCGGAGTTCCTGAGGAGGGGTGTAGGGAGAGATAAGAGAGGAAAGGCAGTGAGGAGCTGCAGACTGAATGCAGAAGAGCGGAGTTCCCGAGGAGGGGTGTAGGGAGAGATAAGAGAGGAAAGGTAGTGAGGAGCCGCAGAGTGAATGCAGAAGAGCGGAGTTCCCGAGGAGGGGTGTAGGGAGAGATAAGAGAGGAAAGGCAGTGAGGAGCTGCAGAGTGAATGCAGAGGGGCGGAGTTCCCGAGGAGGGGTGTAGGGAGAGATAAGAGAGGAAAGGCAGTGAGGAGTTGCAGAGTGAATGCAGAAGAGCGGAGTTCCTGAGGAGGGGTGTAGGGAGAGATAAGAGAGGAAAGGCAGTGAGGAGCTGCAGACTGAATGCAGAAGAGCGGAGTTCCCGAGGAGGGGTGTAGGGAGAGATAAGAGAGGAAAGGTAGTGAGGAGCCGCAGAGTGAATGCAGAAGAGCGGAGTTCCCGAGGAGGGGTGTAGGGAGAGATAAGAGAGGAAAGGCAGTGAGGAGCTGCAGAGTGAATGCAGAGGGGCGGAGTTCCCGAGGAGGGGTGTAGGGAGAGATAAGAGAGGAAAGGCAGTGAGGAGCTGCAGAGTGAATGCAGAAGAGCGGAGTTCCCGAGGAGGGGTGTAGGGAGAGATAAGAGAGGAAAGGCAGTGAGGAGCTGCAGAGTGAATGCAGAAGAGCGGAGTTCCTGAGGAGGGGGGTAGGGAGAGATGAGAGAGGAAAGGCAGTGAGGAGCAGCAGAGTGAATGCAGAAGAGCGGAGTTCCTGAGGAGGGGTGTAGGGAGAGATAAGAGAGGAAAGGCAGTGAGGAGCTGCTGAGTGAATGCAGAAGAGCGGAGTTCCTGAGGAGGGGTGTAGGTAGATAAGAGAGGAAAGGTAGTGAGGAGCAGCAGAGTGAATGCAGAAGAGCGGAGTTCCTGAGGAGGGGTGTAGGGAGAGAGAAGAGAGGAAAGGCAGTGAGGAGCTGCAGAGTGAATGCAGAAGAGCGGAGTTCCCGAGGAGGGGTGTAGGGAGAGATAAGAGAGGAAAGGCAGTGAGGAGCTGCAGAGTGAATGCAGAAGAGCGGAGTTCCCGAGGAGGGGTGTAGGGAGAGATAAGAGAGGAAAGGCAGTGAGGAGCTGCAGAGTGAATGCAGAAGAGCGGAGTTCCCGAGGAGGGGTGTAGGGAGAGATAAGAGAGGAAAGGTAGCGAGGAGCTGCAGAGTGAATGCAGAAGAGCGGAGTTCCCTAGGAGGGGTGTAGGGAGAGATAAGAGAGGAAAGGCAGTGAGGAGCTGCAGAGTGAATGCAGAGGAGCGGAGTTCCCGAGGAGGGGTGTAGGGAGAGATAAGAGAGGAAAGGCAGTGAGGAGCTGCAGAGTGAAGGCAGAGGAGCGGAATTCCCGAGGAGGGGTGTAGTGAGAGATAAGAGAGGAAAGGCAGTGAGGAGCTGCAGAGTGAATGCAGAAGAGCGGAGTTCCTGAGGAGGGGTGTAGGGAGAGATGAGAGAGGAAAGGCAGTGAGGAGCAGCAGAGTGAATGCAGAAGAGCGGAGTTCCCGAGGAGGTGTGTAGGGAGAGATAAGAGAGGAAAGGCAGTGAGGAGCAGCAGAGTGAATTCAGAGGAGCGGAGTTCCCGAGGAGGGGTGTAGGGAGAGATAAGAGAGGAAAGGCAGTGAGGAGCTGCAGAGTGAATGCAGAAGAGCGGAGTTCCCGAGGAGGGGTGCAGGGAGAGATAAGAGAGGAAAGGCAGTGAGGAGCTGCAGAGTGAATGCAGAAGAGCGGAGTTCCTGAGGAGGGGTGTAGGGAGAGATAAGAGAGGAAAGGCAGTGAGGAGCAGCAGAGTGAATGCAGAAGAGCGGAGTTCCCGAGGAGGGGTGTAGAGAGAGATAAGAGAGGAAAGGCAGTGAGGAGTTGCAGAGTGAATGCAGAGGAGCGGAGTTCCCGAGGAAGGTGTAGGGAGAGATGAGTGAGGAAAGGCAGTGAGGAGCTGCAGAGTGAATGCAGAAGAGCGGAGTTCCTGAGGAGGGGTGTAGGGAGAGATAAGAGAGGAAAGGCAGTGAGGAGTTGCAGAGTGAATGCAGAAGAGCGGAGTTCCTGAGGAGGGGTGTAGAGAGAGATAAGAGAGGAAAGGCAGTGAGGAGCTGCAGAGTGAATGCAGAGGAGCGGAGTTCCTGAGGAGGGGTGTAGGGAGAGATAAGAGAGGAAAGGCAGTGAGGAGCTGCAGAGTGAATGCAGAAGAGCGGAGTTCCTGAGGAGGGGTGTAGGGAGAGATAAGAGAGGAAAGGCAGTGAGGAGCTGCAGAGTGAATGCAGAAGAGCGGAGTTCCTGAGGAGGGGTGTAGGGAGAGATGAGAGAGGAAAGGCAGTGAGGAGCTGCAGAGTGAACGCACTTATAGGTCAGCAGGAGAAGTTTGAACTGGATGCAGAAATGGAAGGGGAGCCAGTGAAGTGACTTGAGGAGTGACATGGGCATGACGAGGTTGGCGGAAGATTAGCCACGCAGTAGAGTGTTGAACAGATTGAAGGGGAAAGAGATGATTCAGAGGGATACTAGCGGGGAGGGTACATAGTCTCCTCTTTCCTCCCTCTCTTCCCCAGTTGCTCCTTCCCTCTCTCCATATCTTCCTCTTCCTCCTCATCTCTCTCCCATTTTTCCCCTCTTGCCCTCCCTCCCCCTGTCTCTGCTCCCCTTGGTCTCTCTTTTCCTCCATTCCCATCACCCCTTGCCTCCCTCTCTGTCTCCTCTTGCCTTAGTACTCCCTCCCCCCATTTGTTTTCGTTATGTTTCTCTCTCTTTCACATGCACCTTTCTGCAGGCCTCTGAATCAGTGTTTCCACCCAGGTTTATCCAATGCAGACCCCCTGAGTCCCATTCTCCCATGACTCACCCCCCTCCATATAGTGATCTGAATACAAAACATGCTGAAAGTCTCGGCCCACGCTTGAGGTACCCCCACCTCTCTCTCATTGCTCCCCCATCTACATTATGATTCAGGTTCAGCTGGATGAACTGTTCTCATCTTGCAAATCTGTCCATGCATCACCAAAATGACACAAAGAGGCAAAAAGAGTGAGCTAAAAAGCGCAGGAGAGAAATCCCAGAGACAGTTCCTGGGTTCTGGTGCTGATCCAGATGGTCTCTGCTCAGGTTCTGGTTCGGGCCTCGGGAACAGGATCCCACAGATGTTTCTCCGCTTTCCTCAGGATCAGACACGGTTTTTCCTGACCGGTCTTTGATCTGTCAGGGTCCAGCTCCTCCTCTTTTCCCCAAAGGTGTATTAGTGTTGTAGGACCAGTGTGATTCTTCAGTGCTACTTCTCCCGTTTCATGGGTAGGGTTGTTGCTGAGCAAGACCTGGAAGTCAGAGCTGCTATAGGGTAGGTTTGCGCTCTTGCAAGAATTTATGGTATATTACAATATGCCTGACAGTAGAGGAAGTATGTGTTGCTCTTAATTCACTGGTTTTAGCCCTTAAGAGTAGCTTCATGGTTAGAGCAGGGACTAAGCTTGGAGAAGCCGGGGTTCCCATCCCATTAACTGCTTCCTGTGATTTGGGCAAATCATTTAACTGTCTATTGCCTGAGAGAAGCACAGAGGATCCCTACTGCTGGGGTGGGGAGGGTAAAGCCTGGGAGAAGCACAGAGGATCCCTAGTGCCGGGGTAGGGTGGGTAAAGCCTGGGAGAAGCACAGAGGATCCCTAGTGTCGGGGTAGGGAGGGTAAAGCCTGGGATAAGCACAGAGGATCCCTAGTGTCAGGGTAGGGAGGGTGAAGCCTGGGAGAAGCACAGAGGATCCCTAGTGCAGGGGTAGGGAGGGTAAAGCCTGGGAGAAGCACAGAGGATCCCTAGTGCCGGGGTAGGGAGGGTAAAGCCTGGGAGAAGCACAGAGGATCCCTAGTGCCGGGGTAGGGAGGGTAAAGCCTGGGATAAGCACAGAGGATCCCTAGTGTCGGGGTAGGGAGAGTAAAGCCTGCGATAAGCACAGAGGATCCCTAGTGTCAGGGTAGGGAGGGTAAAGCCTGGGATAAGCACAGAGGATCCCTAGTGTCGGGGTAGGGAGGGTAAAGCCTGCGATAAGCACAGAGGATCCCTAGTGTCAGGGTAGGGAGGGTAAAGCCTGGGATAAGCACAGAGGATCCCTAGTGTCGGGGTAGGGAGGGTAAAGCCTGGGATAAGCACAGAGGATCCCTAGTGCCGGGGTAGGGAGGGTAAAGCCTGGGAGAAGCACAGAGGATCCCTAGTGCCGGGGTAGGGAGGGTAAAGCCTGGGAGAAGCACAGAGGATCCCTAGTGCCGGGGTAGGGAGGGTAAAGCCTGGGAGAAACACAGAGGATCCCTAGTGCCGGGGTAGGGAGGGTAAAGCCTGGGATAAGCACAGAGGATCCCTAGTGTCAGGGTAGGGAGGGTAAAGCCTGGGATAAGCACAGAGGATCCCTAGTGCCGGGGTAGGGAGGGTAAAGCCTGGGATAAGCACAGAGGATCCCTAGTGCCGGGGTAGGGAGGGTAAAGCCTGGGATAAGCACAGAGGATCCCTAGTGTCAGGGTAGGGAGGGTAAAGCCTGGGATAAGCACAGAGGATCCCTAGTGTCAGGGTAGGGAGGGTAAAGCCTGGGAGAAGCATTCATTATGAAGTTGTGAGGGAAAGCAGAGATGAGTTGGGGGCGATGTCTGTGTAGCAGGAATGAAACTGGGTGAAAGATTTATTTTCTCTGTGTCTTGGCTAAACAGTAAGCTCTATGCAGCAGAGACTGTCGCTTAGTGTGTATGTACCTAGTAGTAGACTAGAGGGTCTCACAGTCCTTATCTGCAGATTCTGTAGCCTCTCTTCCTAGTGTATCTTAGTGTGTCTCTGTCTGTCGTTGGTGGGGGGCAAGGGAGGGGAGGGAAAAAGGAGAAAAAAGAGAAAGGAAAAGGTTGGAAACTATTTCTCACCTCAGTGGGCTTTGTCTCGTTTTCTTCTACTGATGCTTCAGTTTCCGGTCTCTGCCTGTGATCTCAGAGATGCTTCTGCCTGTCCTAACCTTTCTCAAATTTTATATCAGAGGGACAATCCTGGACCAGCCTCCAAGTATTCAGAGGGGGAGGTTGGACAGATCCAGAAACAGGTCATTAGAGGACAGTAAGTTGCAGTCTGTAATTCCCCCACTGGCTAGCAAGCACAGATAATTGTTACTAGGCTCCTGTAGAAGTCACTAGTGCAAGGGGTGAGGGAATACACGCTGTTGGAGTAAAACAGGGCTTCTCAACTTCGTCCTTGGGACATACCCAGACAGTCAGGTTTGCAGCATAATCACCATGAATATGTACGAGAGAGATTCAAATGCAATGGAGGCAGATCATGCATACTCACTGCAGTTATCCAGAAAACCTGTCTGGCTGGGTGGGTCCTGAGAAGCCCTGGTGTAAGGGTTGGTTTGCCCAAAGGAAGCTAGTCTCCCAGTACATGCCAGAGCTGAGCACAGCGGCTGTGAAACGTCACACCTTAGCACCATGACATCCATAGCCAGTGCGCTGTACAGCAAACACCCACTCGCGGGATCCCAGCAATCAGCAGAGGCTGGAGGAGGAAGGACAGAAAGAAACTCCTGAGTCCATTGCAGAGCAGTGAGCTGGAAGGGGGAAGGAGGGCAGTACTCAGCTCCTAGATGGGTCACTCTTGCTGCTGAAAGGAGAGTTGGGACTACTCCAGACTCCTGTCAGCTGGGTAACGATTGGGCATCCCGAAAGAAGATACTCTAGATTCAAAGTAACCTTCCTGACCCAGAGAAAGCAACTCCTGGAGGCTCTTCTCTAAGCTCAACAGCCAACCATGGCAATGCTAAAGGAGGATCTCACTCGGCCTGAGCCCAGCTCGGACACAGTCACATTGAACCTTAGGAGTCTGCAGCAGTGGAACACTTTTTAGCTGGGGGAGCCAAAAATAACCAATCTGCACCCCTGCTCTCAAGCTCTCTAAATGATCGTAGATTTATTTATAAAACTTGTAATAATCAAAACAATGTCCTGCATAGGGTATAACTAAGTTAAATGACATAAGAAGATGTTTTCACATAAAACATATTAATGGATCCACAATGAAAATGTCAATTAAAAACCAGAACGTTTTTCCTATCATCATATATCATAACCAAGTTTTTGCTCTAGGTCCAAAACTGAAACCAGCAGAGGTCCTGCATCCCTCGGGGCAGCTGGTCCCCTGACTCTCTCTTGCAGGACCCTCTCAGCAAACATGCAAAGAAAGCAGAATCGCCAAGTTCCCCAGTTGCAGGAGTGAGATTTTAAGCCAGTCCTGGATTTTTGATTATATAGATAGATAGATATTCTGATGCATTATGAGACATAAGATATGCCATACTGGGTCAGACCAAGGTCCATCAAGCCCAGTATCCTGTTACCAACAGTGTCCAATCTAGGTCACAAGTACCTAGCAGTTTCCTCAAAAGACACAGGTTCCTCAATGCTTGTATTGGGTCAAGCAGTAGATTTCCCAGGTCTCCTTTAATAATGATTTATGGACCTTTCCTCCATGAACTTGTCCAAATCTGTTTTAAACCCAGCTACATTAACAGTTTTTACTACATCCTTTGATAACAAATTCCAGAGTCTGATTATGTGTTGAGTGAAAAAATATTTTCTCTTATTAGTCTTAAATAGTTACCCTGTAGCTTCATTGCATGTCCCCTAGTCTTTCTATATTCTGATGATGTAAACAATCGATCTACGTTTACCCGTTCCACTCCGTTCATTAATTTATAGACTTCTATCATATCTCCCCTCAGCCGTCTCTTTTCCAGGTTGAAGAGCCCTAACTCTTTTAGCCTCTCCTCATAAGGAAATCCTTCCATCCCCTTTACCAAATTTGGTGGTTCTACTCTGTATCTTTTCTAATTCTGCTATATCCTTTTTAAGATACAGCGACCAGAATTACACACAATATTCAAGGTGTGGTCGCACCATGGAATGATACAGAGGTATTATAATATTCTTGTTTTATTCTCCATTCCTTTCCTTAGGATTCCTAGCATTCTATTTGCAGCACCGATTCCAATAAGTAAAATCAAGGACTACAAATTTCATACTGCTCTGTAATACAAATGTAAAACCAAACTGGCAAAAAATCTCACTCCTGGAACTGGGTAACTTGGCAACCCTGTTGGCTATGATGCTACCAGTGATATTCTGCAACTGAACAGCGCTCATACCACCGATTTAAGCACAGCGTCTTCTACTGGACTTGAGATTCTAGTGATAGCCTCATCCTACAAGGGGCAAAAGGGTGGAGAGCCCAAGCCCCTGGGGCCCATCCCAAATCTTCTCTTAGCTTTTTGTGTGCTGGCTTGAGAAAAGTTGCCTTGTGCATGAGGTTGCATCTCTCTCTCTCCGCCCCCCCCCCCACACACACACACACACACTTCTGTTCTTTTACAGACATATTTATAAATATGCATCTTAAAGAGTTTACCAACAAGTCATGGATTACTTTGTGGAAATAAGGGTGAGACCTCTAGGAAACTCCTGAAAGCTTATTCCAGCATAGAGGTCACCTACAGCTTGTTTTCTGACCCTTCTTCCCATATATTCAAGTGGACTAACCCAGCAACCACAAACCTCTGGTTTGCTTTGAAAATCCAGAGACAGAGAAGAGAAGAAAAACAGACAGGGGCAGATCAAAGGCGAGAGCGATAGGAGCAGATTAGATCTAGCAGTAAATCAGAAAGCTCAAAATTTCCTGAGCACACAGAAACCCAGAAGAGTGAAAAGCCACATTGTTTACAGAGTTAAAGAAGTGACTTTTTCCTATTTTCAGCAAAAGAGCTTGAAACTGTATAGAAAAGAACATAAAAACACAGATCTTTCCACTGGAATCAGCAAAGAAGGGAGCGTGGGGGCAAGAGACTGGTACACTCAGACTCTCTCTGTCCTCAAACTCCCTCCCATCAGGAGAGGAGAGGAGGGGAGCAGTCCCACCTTAACCCCTGTACTGGGGGAGAGGGGCACCTCTATCCCTCTACATCACCCACACAAAGCAAGAAAATTTAAATATTATTATTACAGTTAATTCCTTTTACTTATTGCACCTTGCAGAATCTGCAGCTGGTCCAGAAATATTTCCTAACCTTCAGAGCAGGACCTCCCAGCCAGAGGTCAGAACTGCAGCACAAAGAGGTCAGCAGGTGCCCACTGGCCAATCCTACCTCGAGTAGTTGGAGGTCAGAACTGTAGCTGAAATTGTAATATTTCTCTTGTGGGCTGTACTGTGCCACTAATAGTTGTGGGATTGATGGCCTCTTCCTCTCTACGTTCCTCATGCCTCGTCCCACCCTCTGTTCTTGCCAACCCTCTTCTATTCTTACTCCTCCTCCACCAAAAACTACAGGTTCTTTCCATCAAGCTGACCACAGCATCCTTCTTCCTACGAGCACCTTGTCTCAGAGATGTCCAAGCCTCCTTCTGGCTGAAGAAGATGATGAAGGGGTTGAATACAGCACTGCACAAGATGAGGGTGGAGGCAAAAGGTACAGTCCAGTAGGGAACCGAACAGTCGGGGCAGTACAGAAAGAGACAGTTGAGGGTACAATAAGGGATCTTCAGTAATGCATACACCACCACAGTTATCACCATGTTGGTGGTGATTTGCCGCTGTTTCTGCTGGAAAATCCCCTCACAGGCCACCCGGGACTGGCAAGGAAGACCTAGCTTGAGGAACATAAGAAGATAGAGCAGAGAAATAACCAACACAGGGATGAGGGTGCAGATGAAGAAGAGGATGTAGACAAGGTAATTGAGGTTAAGAACCACCAAGTACTGGCAGACCACCTCCAGGGGACCTCCGGGCTTCTGCCATGCCAGACTACTGCCGTTGGCATAGAGCACCAAGAGGTCAAAGTTGTTGTATCCCAGGACCGGAATGAAGGAGAAGGATATGGCCAATGCCCAGCAAGTAGCAATGTGAACAGCAGCACGAGAGCGAGTCATTGACGAGGCAGATCTAAGGAGACAAACAGAAGTAGAGAATGGGAATGAGAGCACAAACTATCTGAACCAACAGTATTTTTTGTCCCTACACGAGCTGTATTTTGCTGGCCTCTCATCCGGCAGATTCAGCTACTACACGCTCTGAATTTTGCTGGAGTCCTTTTTGGTACTTTCAGCCCCTGGGTTCTTTGCAGTGTTCCATGGTATTTTCAGTATCTGCGAGTTTACCTAATTCAAAGCAAATACTTCTGAAAATCATTGTTAATGGAGAGAGAAGAGGGGACCACAGATAGTAGAAATAAGAGCAAAGGAGACAGTCGAAGGTGCGCCTCAGAGGTGGAGCTGTACGCAAGTGTGAGTAACAGTGAGATGTGCATTTATTTATTTATTAGTATTTAACTCGTGCCTCAGCAGCAGTTACAATCAGATGCAGTGGGTATTTCCTTGGCCCTGGAGGGCTCACAATCTGAGGCAGCAGAGGGTTAAGTGACCTGCCCAAGGCCACAAAGACTGTCAGTGGTCATGATGTTGGATTGTTCTCTGAGCTTGATAGTTTGATTACAGACGTTTCATCACCATTCGAGGAGACATCAGTGCGGGGTTCCAGATGATAACGTGTTTGACTGTTTGCATTTGTACATATAAAGGATGCCCTACACAAACAGGGGTGCCCTACACAGAGCGGTGGGTACACCCCTAAACAAAGGAATGGGAGGGGTGACCTGCACAGAGCGGCAGGTGCACCTACTCTTGCCACCTTGTTGGGCAGACTAGATGGGCCATACTGGTCTTTATCTGCCGTCAAATACTATGTTACTATGTTGGGTTTGGTGGTGACTCAGCTCTTTGGTTGGTTTCCATGAGGGTTGCCGGCATGTGGTGAGTCACCACCAAGGCCCAGGAACAGCAACCACCCCCCAGAAACCCTCCAGGAAACCAACCAAAGAGCTCAGTCACCACCAAACCCAATATAAAAGTACAAACATAAGCATTCAAGCACTTTACTATCTGGAACTTCGCACTGATGTCGTCCCCTCGAATGGTGATGAAGTGTCTGCAATCAAACTATCAAGCTTGGAGAAATATCTAACATCATGATCGCCAACCTGAGCTACCAATATTCACAAACATCCCTAACTGTCAGTGGAATTTGAACCCTGGTTTTTCTGGTTCCAGATTGCTACCCTCACCATCAGGCTACTCCTCCACTCCATTTGAGGGTAAGAAAGAGCCAGAGCTGCACAGGCAAGCGTGAGTGATAGTCCAAGGTATACAGATGACCTGCTAGAAGCATCAGCTTACCTGCTTGGCCAGGTGAGCTTGTACCAGCGGTCCGTCGCGATGAGCATGTGATGCAGGGAGGAAACCAGAAGCCAACAGGTGCTGGAGCAGATCAGCCATAGGCAGGGGTAGAAGGGCAACACCAGCTGGGCACTGAAAAGCATAACCATGGGGAAGCAGAAGAGTCCGATGCCCAGGTCCGAAATCACCAGTGAGACCATCACCAGGGTGATGCCATCCTTTTCTGACCTCCGCAGCAACAGGCGTAGGATGAACATATTCCCGAATATGATAAACAGAGCAAGGGTCAGGCAGATGGGCAGAGAGACCCCCAGGAGCACACGATAAAAGAGCACAGCTACAACACCCTGCTGCCCTCCGTCTCCCATCCCCCCTCTTTCTTCACTTCCCTATCCCTCCCTCCTTACCTTCTACTCTATCACTCGCTCTCTCCCTCTCTTTACCACTATCTTTCTGCCTCCTGTCCTACCTCCTCCCCATGCCACCCTCTTCGGCACCCTTCAGTCCTCTCAATTCATCCTTCTATCATGGCCCTTCTTTTCCTTTCTCCCTGGTCGTCTTACCTTCTAATCTTTTCTACTTTCTACTCTCATTCCTTGCTATATTCTGAACCTCCAATTTATATTCTTCTGTCTCCCACTTGTGTCCACACCCCATACTTCATTCCTGGCTGCCAAAGAGCTGTCCTCCTACACCCGCCTCTCCTGTTTTCCCACATAATCATAACTGCATTTATCAGTAAGAAATGTGGATTAGATAGAGCATTGACAATTTAATGCATGGGGAACATCAGGGCCTGGAGTTCTCTTGCAGTGCCAACAGCCAGGTTATTAGCAACGGAAACATTCCCTTCTGGATGACAAGACGCAGCCTTATCCATGAACGGAACTTTTCAGATCAAGTCTACCCTCTTCATGTCCTCTCCATCGTGCTTCCTCTTCCCCAAATGCAAACTAGAGACCTACAACTTCCTTCATGTGGAGGGTCAGATGTTGAACTCTGATTACAAGAGAACATGTTATTATTGTACTTCATCTCCATGGGGAGGGGGGCGTTACAGGGTGTCCTCACCACATAGGCTTGAAAAGTATGCGTGAAGCCTCTGAAAGATGGTGCCCACTCGCATCCTCTCTAGCTGTAATATGGAGGCTTTGCTCCCCCTCTTCCTCATTTCCTGTTTTGGGCTGTTCTCTGCTGCTGTCTCCACCATACTGTAGCTTTCCCTCATGTATCACCAACTCCTCCCTCCCTCTTCATCAGAATCTTTTCTCCTCACGGTCTCTAATGTTTTTCTTTCCTCTCTTCTTCACATGCCCCCCTCCCCCCTCATGTTTCTCTCTTCCCTTATCCTCATCTGTCAGCCCTTCTCCCTCCTCTCTCCTTTCCATAACTCCCTCTTGGTCTCCACCTTTGTATATCGCACAATGTTTCTCTCTCTCTCTCTCTCGCTATCTTTCTGCTTTTCTCTGGTCTTCTCCTTCCCCTCCCCTTTCCATAACAGCTCTCTATGTCAGTTTCCTCTTGGTCCAATAATCTCCTTCACCAGGTTATATATTCCTGCTGGGTCCTCTTTCGGTGCCAGGGTGGACTGTCACTTGCTATCAAAGCTTTCTGGGGCATCCAAGTGGAAGGTTTGGTCAAACACAAGGCATTGTCACCGACGGCTGGCACAGCTCTCTCTAACCGGCAGTCAGGTAGTTTCCTCTCAGGTGCACGATACCAATCAAAAGAAAAAAACATGTCTATTTACACGGAATTGAGAGAAAAACAATCCCAGCACCAAGGGTAGGGGAACAGAGATACAGTAAATAGGAAGAATCTGCCTCACATACAATTAATCATCTAATATTTCCTGATAAGAGTCCTGGGGGGAAGCAACCAAGGATGAGCGATGGAGTCCCTAGAATAGGAATCAGGGTTTCCACGGTCTCTCAGGCCACTCCAGGACACTAACTTGCAGATGCGCGTTCTCTCCCTGGTTGGGAGAGTCTCCAGGCCAGTAATTTGGGGGGGGGGGGGCTTCTCTTCCTGACTGGTAGAGTCCCTGAGGGGGGGGGGTAGCTGGGGGGTCTGGATTCTCTCCTCAGTTCAGAACAGAGTGTACTGACCTTCCTGTGTGACTTAGCAACCAGAAATGTTTTCATACACTTGCCGCTTTTAATATTGACAGTAGCAGGCTCAATTCCCTTCCTGCACACCTGCTCCTCCTTCTGTCCCCATCTTTGACACACACACACACACACACACACACCTACTAATAGCAGCATCCCAGGACCACGGGATCCTCCCCTGAGGCAGCAGGCCCTAAGAAGAGGTGGGGTGGGGGGCCCAAGCAAGAGTACCTGGGCCAGAGAGAAGGATGGGCCTGTCCATTTTGGGGCAAGCAGTCACCAGGTAAGTGCTCGTTACTGGAGAATGTCCCAGGGACCAATGATCCAAACTAGACCAGTGAAAGGCAAGAGCAGTTACAGAGCTGAAAGTCACACACTTATCAGCAAGAATTAAATAAAATACGTTAGAAGAAACCAACAAAGCTACTAGAGAAGGAGTGAGCTCTTGTCAATTGAATGACTTCAGCTTGAAATGTTTGGGAAAACTGAGGTTCCTTCTGTACCGGGACTAGTTTAGTAGAGGAGAAAGTTAGTTTGCTGTAAGGACAACTGTGTCAGTGTAGTGACCTGCTTTTCTCAAGCAAAGTAAAAAATAATAATAAAAATGGATGCAAAAGAAATAGCCGAACCCAACCTTCCAGAGCCCAAGAAAAGCACAGGAGAGTCCCCCCCCCCCCCCCGTAAGAGAAACAGAGTTACATAGAACACAAAGAGGACTAGTCAGCTGTGGTGCTATTACCAGGGGACTAGTTAGTAGTGTAGCATTAAAAGAGGCTTATGTGCCCTAAAAGTCTCCCAGATACAGTGCGTGCCACCCCTTCCCTGCTCTGGGTTACATGCCCGTCCTCCTCCCCTGGGTTAGATGCTCTGGCACCCCAGTCCTCTGCTGGAGAAGATATCCTTCCCCGTAATATGCCTGCGGCTTCTTCTACCACCTACGTTATGTTCCTGACACCTGCCCCTTGACTCTTCCCTCACAGGAGCCTGTGGGACACATACCAACGGTGGAAAAGTGAGGAAAGCCTGATGGACTCCAGTATTTTCAAGCACCTGCCCACACCGGCCAGTCAGAGCTCCTTCTGGGATCTAGAGGACAGCGGAAGTGTGGTGCACCAGATCTTCAAGGCTCTCAGTTTCCCCCTGTGCATCTTGCTCACTCTCTTCATCATTGCTGGTAACGTTCTCCTGCTGAGGGCGCTATGGCACAGGAGATGTCGCTCCTTTACATCCACAGCCCTAGTCTCAATGGGATTTGCGGACACAGCTCAATGTTTATTTTCCATGCCTGTCCTCAGCTTCACCAGTCTCCGAGTGGCAATGCCTTCCCATTCTTGCTTGGTACTTGTGAGTGGAGTTACTGCCTGGTCATTGGTCTCCTCCTCACACCACTTGTTCATTGCTGCTCATCGCTGGTGTGCTATCGCCTACCCAACCAGGTACCATCACCAACCAAACTATAAACATATGGGGGAGGGGAGAGGGAAACAGACAGACAATCACCAACCCAGCCAGGAACCTGGTCTCTTCCCTCTAACTAACTGCTACTAGGCATTCAGAGCACTGTACACCTACACAGAAGACAGCCCCTGTCCCACAGAGCTTACAATCTATTCAGGACAGCAAACACAATGAAACAGTGGACTGGAGTAATTCTTTAAGGGAAATGATTAACACATGGGCATCAAACAAGAGAATAAGGGGGGTCAGGATCCAAAACAACTTTGAAGAGGTGGGTTGTTGGCCTGGATTTGAACAGGACCAGAGATGGAGCCTGACACAGCGACTCAGGTGGTCTGTTCCAGGCATATGGTACAGCAAGATGGAAAGAAAGGAGTCTGGAGCTGGCAGTGAAGAGGAAGGGCACAGATAGAAGGGATTTGCCCATTGCGCAGAGTTCCCAAGGAGGAGTGTAGGGAGAGGAGGGATGTAGGGGTGTTACCTATCCAACCAGGAACCTTGTCTCTTCCCTCTAACCACCACCTGTGCATCAAGAACCTTATCACTTCCTTCTAACCATCATGTAGTCATCCAGAATCCTTGTCTCTTCCCTCATCAGCTATCCAAACAGAAACCTTGTCTCTTCCCTCTAACCACCATCTTTCTAACCTTGTGTCTTTCTGCCCACATCATGTACTCAACTGGAAACCTCCTCTATTTTCTAAGGATAAGTTTTTGTACAAAAGGTTTCTCTGTTCTCACTTATAGAGTTGTCGCCTCACCAAAGTCAACCCAAGTAGGTAGACACCAGTCTGATTCTGCCCAATAGCATGAGCGGAGTTGTAATTCAGATTTTCTTATGTAGGATTTTTTTTTCATGCATTGGATGGGGCAAAGCTGGCACTGGATCAACTTGTTGGATTTTATTTATTTACTAAATTTATTAAATGTTGAACCTGTGTAATGATGGGCAGGTATTTTGGGGTGACATAACAACCCTCTCTATTATCCTTCTCTATTTCTGCAGATACAAATCTGTCTTCAGCCCAAGATGTATATGTGTTCAGTTTGCTTTCTGCTGGGCCTTTGGAATGATCATCGGCTTAATCCCCTTGTTGGGATACAACAACCTGCCTGGACTCAGATCCCATAATGCTACACTCCCTATTGTTGGTGCCTCCTCCACATTTGATGTCTGCCTGGCCACCACCATCAGTTCCTGCTGGGTGGTCTGCTCTATGGAAAACATGCTTAATCTGGACTATATCACCTATGTCTTGTTCTACGGATGTGTCCTCCTTCCTCTTCTGGTAATCTCAGTCTTCTATGTGCTGCTTTTTAAGAAGGTAAAGAGCTGTTTTGGAAGCAGGGGCCTGCTGGGTCCTAAAGAGACCTTCTACCTCAAGCAGAAGAGAATGGCCATCACCATGGTCTTGCAAGTGCTGCTCGTGGCCATGTCCCGGTTCCCTTTCTATCTCATCAATGTGGTGAAGCTCTACGCCTCTCAGTGTTCCATCCCATCCTGGATTGTTTCAGTGGCCACCATTTTTGTTGTCCTCAGTGCAGCCTGCAACCCCTTCATCTACATCCTGCGAGACCGGAAGATCAGGCTGGAAATAGGACTGACCATGGTCAGGATTAGGAACAGGGTGGCTGCAGTCTAGGATCTGCACCCACCATTCAGTGAGGCTAACAGACTAGACCCATGTCATAAGGCACAGGTTGAGCCACTCCCAGTTTTACTCCCAAATCTGTAAGTTTACAGTTTCTGATTTTTTTTATAAAAACCTGGAACCTCAAAGAGCTGTAAAAGCAATACTAACTCTGGAGAAAACAGCTTCAATAACCCTGACATGAGAATTATCCCAGGACTAATTGCACATAAACTTTCCAGATCACAAGACTTGTTAGACAGAAGGACCTGAGGTTCCTTGGCTAATTCTTAAAATGGCTCAATGATGGACAGAAATGACGGAGAGACATTAGGACTGATCTGGAACCAGCTTGTGAAAGTACAGTCTCTTCCGGGGCTGCAATTCAGGAATGGGCCCATATGCAACAGCCACTGCAGACACTAAGATGCTTTCAGTGGCGCTATCAGACTTTCACCTTTTAAAGAGAAGATATCAGAATCCCTTTTCCTTCTACTACTACTACTGAGCATTTGTCTAGAGCTACAAATCGTACGCAGCACTGCATAGACATGTAAGAGACAGTCCCTGCTCATAGAGCTTACAATCTAGTCAAGACAGACAACACAGTAGGTGTAGACAGAGATACTCCTAAGGGGAATGGTAAAGAAACACAAAGAAGAACAGCAGCAGCAAAGAGGGACAATGCCATAATCCCTCTCCTTCTGAAACATGGATGTTATCCTATAATCACCTCTCAAGAGCTGGGTGCAAGAGATCTGGCCATAGACTAATGTCTAGGGATCTCTGTCCCCCAACACATGGGTAACTTCCTGATGACGGCCAAAGCAGCGGAGAGGTGAAGACCTGAGGGGCGACGGTTGGGGTAGTAGACCGCCTACACTGTCTCTACAGCACTTGGGTGGGGATTCTGCTGTGCCTAGGAGCCGGAGTGAGAGTCCAGGCTTTAGTACCCTGGGGGTGCAGATGCCACTGTGCTCAGGGACTGGGAGCCCAGGCTCTAGCACACTAGAGGCCGTGGATCATAAAACCCAGAGAAATTAATTCTGAATTTGTGCTCCAGCTGAGAGCGCCTCAGATCTCCTACCTCTATCTGAACAAAGAGCTGTTATCACTCCATCTGCCTTAAATAACATGTGAGAGCTCTCTCTCTCTCTCTCTCTTTTTTGCAATGCTTTCAGACGCTCATCTTGCCATCAGATGCCCACCTTGCAAAGTGCCCTGGAAACTCCAAGCCTGGATCATTTGATTGCCATGACAGCACTTCTAAGTCTATTGAGTGCACTGGTAGCTACAGATGCTGAAGGAGTAGTTCTGGATGGAACGAAGATAACCATGGAAGGTGTGGCTGGTGCAAAATTTGGACTGGAGAGGGGAGGGCTAATTCCAGGAGAGGAAGTAGATCCCGATGGTGTGGCAGTAGCGCTGGATGAGGAAGGGGTATCTCTGCAAGCTATAAGGTTAAGTATGAAAGAGGTGCAGGTAGCAGAAGATGGTCTTGGGGTACCTAGAGAAAGTGCAACGGTAGCTCTGGGTGGCACACAAGTAACTCTAGAAGATGTAGAAGTAGCTCTTAATAACATGGAGGTAACTGTGGAAGGTGTAGGGGTTGGTGAGAATTGGAGAGTGGTAACTCCTGAAGGTGTTGGGGTAGTTCCTACTGGGATGGGAGTTACTCCCGAAGATGTAGGGGTCAATAGATGACACAGGGGAAATTCTGGACTGTGTAGAGAGAACTCCAGCGGGTGTGGGGACTGTTGCGAATGGGACAGTGGTAACTTTTGAAGGTGTGGGGGTAGTTCCAGACAGCAATAAGATCCAACCCCTGTATCAGATGTTAATCCTTATGACTAGACTGGGACTGGTGGTAGTGATGTTGGTGGGTAACTTCCTGACACTGACTGTGCTGTGTAAGAGGGCACAATTGCGGAGAGGTGCAGCCATGAGGGCAATGGTTTCCATGGGGGGAGCAGACTGCCTGCTGTGCTTCTTTTTTGTGCCCATGCTGATCTTTCTGGAGCCAGGGATGGTGCTGCCCTGTGCCCTGTGTCTGGTGCTGCCCTGTGGAACCCTGGGCTGGGCGATCATCTCCTCTTTCCATCACGTGCTGATCGCGGTACATCGCTGGATCTCAGTGGCGTTCCCTACCAGGTAACCGTCAATGTCCTTACTGCCGCCATTTCTCTCTCGTACTGTTTCTCAGCACCTCTCACAAGATTCATATAACTTTCAGGATTCTTTGTATGTTGCCAAAATAGGAGGGAGAATGACACTGGAGAGATTCTGATCCTTTTCTCTTGTGAGAGGAATGGAAGGGATGGGATAGGATAGATATTGTCTTTATTTGATTTTTATTTTGTTATTATTTGTTGCTGTAGGTTGACGCTGGGAATCACCCCAGCTCCTCTTTAGAGGGCAGCGACACATGGTGGGAGGCGGTCTACCAAATGCAATAAATCAAACTGAAAAGTGGAATGAAACATAAAAGAAAAGAAACAAATAGAGACAAATCCCAGGTTCTGGTACAGGTCCGGATTGTCTCTGCTCAGATAATTATGGATTTTGGTCTGGGGACAGGATCCCACAGATTCTGCTGCTTTAGCTGCTGTCTCCCCTCTTTCCCCAGGGTCAGACACGGTGTTTCCTGACCGGTCTCTGATTTTCTCTCTCTGCTCCTTGGGAAATGTGCAGCTCTCCTCTCTCTCTGTCTGGGTTTGGCACCGTACAGGAGGAAAGACATTTCTGATTCTGGTTCTGCAGGCAGCATCTGTCTTTTTGGGGGTTTCCAATTCAGTTTTTGTCTGAACATTTCTGTTCCTAAGATGTGGTTCCTTATTCTGTCTGGGTTTTGATGTGCAGCTGAGGTACGTTTTGTGTAGGGCTCCAGCTTGTTCTCTTTGCTTCTGGGAGTAATGTGGGTTTTCTGGGGCCAGTGTAATACTGCCAATGTTGCTTTTTGTAGGTAGAGTAGCTGCTTGTGCATCCTGCTAGTTGGTGCAGTTAGGGTGGGATCGGCTTCCTATGTGCATTTTGTAGGTAGAGTAGCTGCTTGTGCATCCTGCTAGTTGGTGCAGTTAGGGTGGGATCGGCTTCCTATGTGCATTTTGTAGGTAGAGTAGCTGCTTGTGCATCCTGCTAGTTGGTGCAGTTAGGGTGGGATCGGCTTCCTATGTGCATTTTGTAGGTAGAGTAGCTGCTTGTGCATCCTGCTAGTTGGTGCAGTTAGGGTGGGATCGGCTTCCTATGTGCATTTTGTAGGTAGAGTAGCTGCTTGTGCATCCTGCTAGTTGGTGCAGTTAGGGTGGGATCGGCTTCCTATGTGCATTTTGTAGGTAGAGTAGCTGCTTGTGCATCCTGCTAGTTGGTGCAGTTAGGGTGGGATCGGCTTCCTATGTGCATTTTGTAGGTAGAGTAGCTGCTTGTGCATCCTGCTAGTTGGTGCAGTTAGGGTGGGAGAGGCTTCCTATGTGCATTTTGTAGGTAGAGTAGCTGCTTGTGCGTCCTGCTAGTTGGTGCAGTTAGGGTGGGAGAGGCTTCCTATGTGCATTTTGTAGGTAGAGTAGCTGCTTGTGCGTCCTGCTAGTTGGTGCAGTTAGGGTGGGATCGGCTTCCTATGTGCATTTTGTAGGTAGAGTAGCTGCTTGTGCATCCTGCTAGTTGGTGCAGTTAGGGTGGGAGAGGCTTCCTATGTGCATTTTGTAGGTAGAGTAGCTGCTTGTGCATCCTGCTAGTTGGTGCAGTTAGGGTGGGAGAGGCTTCCTATGTGCATTTTGTAGGTAGAGTAGCTGCTTGTGCATCCTGCTAGTTGGTGCAGTTAGGGTGGGAGAGGCTTCCTATGTGCATTTTGTAGGTAGAGTAGCTGCTTGTGCATCCTGCTAGTTGGTGCAGTTAGGGTGGGATCGGCTTCCTATGTGCATTTTGTAGGTAGAGTAACTGCTTGTGCATCCTGCTAGTTGGTGCAGTTAGGGTGGGAGAGGCTTCCTATGTGCATTTTGTAGGTAGAGTAGCTGCTTGTGCATCCTGCTAGTTGGTGCAGTTAGGGTGGGATCGGCTTCCTATGTGCATTTTGTAGGTAGAGTAGCTGCTTGTGCATCCTGCTAGTTGGTGCAGTTAGGGTGGGAGAGGCTTCCTATGTGCATTTTGTAGGTAGAGTAGCTGCTTGTGCATCCTGCTAGTTGGTGCAGTTAGGGTGGGAGAGGCTTCCTATGTGCATTTTGTAGGTAGAGTAGCTGCTTGTGCATCCTGCTAGTTGGTGCAGTTAGGGTGGGAGAGGCTTCCTATGTGCATTTTGTAGGTAGAGTAGCTGCTTGTGCGTCCTGCTAGTTGGTGCAGTTAGGGTGGGAGAGGCTTCCTATGTGCATTTTGTAGGTAGAGTAGCTGCTTGTGCGTCCTGCTAGTTGGTGCAGTTAGGGTGGGAGAGGCTTCCTATGTGCATTTTGTAGGTAGAGTAACTGCTTGTGCATCCTGCTAGTTGGTGCAGTTAGGGTGGGAGAGGCTTCCTTTGTGCATTTTGTAGGTAGAGTAACTGCTTGTGCATCCTGCTAGTTGGTGCAGTTAGGGTGGGAGAGGCTTCCTATGTGCATTTTGTAGGTAGAGTAGCTGCATGTGCGTCCTGCTAGTTGGTGCAGTTATGGTTCGAAAGGCTTCCAATGTGCTTTTTCCAGGGTTTTGGGTTGTGGAGTGGAGAGAGTTTGTGTGGCTATTACTAAGGTGCCTCAGAATATGGAAATTACACTAACCTGGTAATTGTAGTTCCTGTAGGATCCAGTTTAGTCCTCCACAATCGGGTACTGCCCCTCTCACTGCAGCCTGTAGACTGGACCAATCAAATCTTCTGTAGTACATATCCAGCAGGAGCTCCCAGAAGCCCCCCAGTGTACTAGTAACAAAGCATACTGAACGAAGCAACACATCAGATTATTATCAGATTAACATTAAACCTTGTACTTCCCCCCCTGGAATAACCAACTCCCTCCCCAAACGAGGAAGTCAGAACACTGCACGGCGCCGGAATCGACGCCCCTAAATTGACACAGAGCTCCCCCCAGGTACTAAGGAGCTTACGGAACCCCAAAAGAAAGGGAAGAGCCATAGCTATAAGCACGACTGCCGCTAAGGTCCGAACGGGACGCAAAACTATCTTAGAATCTCCCGCTCGGGATAGCGCGCCGCAAGATCATGCAGATATTCGGGAGGGAAGGAGGACTAAACTGGATCCTACAGGAACTACAATTACCAGGTTAGTGTAATTTCCATTTCCTGTGCGGATATCCAGTTTAGTCCTCCACAATCGGGATGTAACAGAGCAGTTAAGACCGGGCGGGACCTTGTAGTCCGGCGCGCAAAACCGCCGAACCAAAACAGGAATCCCGAGCCGCTGACACATCCAAGCGATAGTGCCTGCTGAAAGCATGCAGAGACGACTAAGTGGCCGCTCTACAGATCTCCGCTGGTGGAACCAGACCATGCTCCGCCCAAGAGGCCGCCTGAGCCCTAGTAGAATGAGCCCGGAGCCCCTCCGGAACCGGCCGCCGCTGCAACAGATACGCGGAGGCGATCGCTTCTTTAAGCCATCGAGCAATGGAGGCCTTAGCCGCCGCCTCCCCTTTCCGTGCACCCCCAAAGAGCACAAAAAGCCGATCAGTCTTCCGAAATGACTCGGTAGACTGTAAATACCGACGCAGCGTGCGGCCCACATCAAGCCGGTGAAGCCCCTTGTCCACCGACTCGACCGAGTCCGCCGAAATCACTGGTAGAAATACTGCCTGATTCAGGTGAAAAGGAGACACCACCTTTGGCAGGAAGGAGGGAACCGGACGGAGCACAACCCGCTCCGCAGAAAAAGACAAGAAAGGTTCTTGGCATGACAAGGCCTGTAGATCCGAGATGCGCCGTGCCGAGCAAATGGCTACCAGAAAAACCGTCTTCAACGTGAGATCCTTCAAGGACGCCCTCCGCAAGGGCTCAAAGGGTTCCCGAGCCAGGGCCCGCAGAACTAAAATCAAATCCCACGGAGGAATCACCGCTCTGCGGGAAGGCCGCAAATGAAACACGGCGGTCAAGAAACGCCGCACATCCGCATGAGCGCCAAGAAGGCGGCCCAAAACCTTGCCTCTATAGCAAGAGAGCGCGGCCAACTGGACCTTCAGGGAACTGGCCGCGAGACCCTTCTCGAAGCCATCCTGCAGAAAGCTGAGCACGACGGGCACCGAGACCGTCGCCGCCCGAACTCCACGCCGGGAGCACCAGTCCTCAAAAATTCTCCAAATTCGAACATAAGTAAGAGAAGTGGACGACTTTCTTGCCCGCAGTAAGGTGGAAATCACCGCGGGCGAATAACCCTTCTTTTTCAGCCGAGCCCTCTCAATGGCCAAACCGTAAGCGAGAACCGAGCCACCTGGGGCATCCGCAAGGGGCCCTGAAGAAGAAGATCCGGTAGCGCCGGAAGGCGCCACGGCACGCCGTCTCGAAGCCGAACGAGGTCGGCATACCAGGGCCTCCGGGGCCAATCCGGAGCCACCAGCAGCACCCGGCCCTGATGGCCCTCGATGCGCTGGACGACCCGACCGATCAGGGCCCACGGGGGGAAAACGTACAGCATCCCGGACGTCGGCCACGGCTGAATGAGAGCGTCGAGTCCTTCGGACATCCGCTCCCGCCGTCTGCTGAAGAAGCGACTTGTCTTGGCCGACTGGAAGGTCGCCATGAGATCCATGATGGGCGGACCCCACCGCCGAACTATCTGCGCATACACCTGAGGATTTAACTCCCACTCTCTGGGGTCCACCCGCACTCTGCTGAGAAAGTCGGCCTGGACATTGTCCGCGCCTGCAATGTGCGCCGCCGAGATCGCCGGCAGCCGAGTCTGCACCCAGCTGAACAAGGCCGTCGCTTCGGTTTCCAGGGCCACACTCCCTGTGCCCCCTTGGCGATTGATGTACGCCACCGTGGTCGCATTGTCCGACCAGACTCGGACCGCCCGGCCCAGGAGCAGAGGTTCCAGGGCCATCAGGGCTAGTCGGACCGCCCGAAGCTCGAGGCGGTTGATCGACCAAGACGCTTCCTGCGAGGACCACACCCCCTGCGTGAAGCGGGTCTCGCAGTGTGCTCCCCAGCCGACTAGGCTCGCATCCGTAGTGAGGGGGACCCACAGAGGAGGCTCCAAGGGAATTCCCCGCGTCAGGTTCTCGGAGGAGAGCCACCACCGAAGCGACCGCCGCACTGCCTTCGGGCAGGGCAGTCTCTTGTGCAAGGAATCGCACTGGTTGGACCAGCGACGAAGGAGCGCCCTCTGTAGCGGGCGCATGTGGAACCGCGCCCACGGAACCACCTCTAAGGTCGCCGCCATCGTTCCGAGAAGCCGTAGGTACCACCACGCCGACGGAGCGGGCATCCCCCGAAATAGTCGGACAAGAGCCCGCAACGTCAGGACGCGGCGCTCGGGAAGGCACACCAGCCCCGAGCAGTGTCGAAGCGCACCCCCAGATACTCCAGGTCCTGCGAGGGCCGCAGACAACTCTTTCTTTCGTTCACCACCCAGCCGAGGGATCGCAGCAGAGCTACCACCCTGCTCGTGACCCGCAGGCACTCTCGACCGGATTTTGCTCGTATCAACCAGTCGTCCAGGTAAGGATGGACCAAAATGCCCTCCTTGCGCAAGGCCGCCGCAACCACCACCATCACCTTTGTGAAAGTGCGCGGGGCCGTAGCCAAGCCGAACGGCATGGCCCGGAACTGAAAGTGGCCCCACGGGAACGCGAAGCGGAGAAACCGCTGATGGGCTGGGTGTATCGGAATGTGCAGATAGGCCTCGGTAAGATCGAGGGACGTCAAAAACTCCCCCTTTCGCACCGCTACAATGACTGACCGCAGGGTTTCCATGCGGAAATGCGGCACTCTGAGCGCGCGATTCACGCCTTTGAGATCCAAAATCGGACGCAGAGAGTCGCCCTTTTTGGGTACCACAAAATAGATGGAGTAGCGACCAGCGCCTCTTTCCAAGGGAGGCACTGGAACCACCGCTCCCAGCGCTAACAATCGAGCCAGGGTCACGCGGATGTCCCTCGTCTTTTGCTCGCCCCTGCTGGGAGACAGAACAAAGGAATCTGGAAGTGGGAACGCAAATTCCAGAGCGTAACCCTCCTCTATAATTTGTAGCACCCAGCGATCCGACGTTATTTGGGCCCAAGAGGAAAGAAAGTCGCGCAAGCGACCGCCGACAAGCGGTCCTCCCTCCAGAGCCTGCCTGGCGTCATTGTGGCTTGCGTCCAAAGGAAGAACCCGATGAAGAGCCGGCTGCGGAGAAGCCTCTGCCGGCTCCCCTGAAAGCCCGAAATCCTTGGCTACGGGCTCCAAACCGGCCCCGCTGCGAGGACCACTGGCGGGAGGGCCGAAACCTGCGCTGATCCCGAAAGGATCCCCGCGCCGACGAGGTGGACCGGTTGGACCTTGGTTTATCCTCCGGAAGCCGGCCCCCTTTGGACTCACCGAGATCCTTTACCAATTTCTCGAGAGCCTCCCCCAATAATAATCTGCCCTTAAACGGCAGCTTACTGAGGCGGGCCTTAGAAGAACTGTCCGCCGCCCAGCTGCGCAACCAGAGGGACCGGCGTGCTGCTACCGCGGATGCCATACTGTTAGCCAACGCGCGGATCAAATCATAAAACAGATCCGCCAGGTAAGCCGAGCCGGACTCCAGCCGGGTCACCTCCACCAGACCCTGCTGGTCTAGTCCGGGGCTCGAGCGCAGTTGCTGTGACCACCGCAGACACGACCGAGCCACCCAAGCCCCACAGATAGAGGCCTGCAATGACACGGCATCCGTATCGAAGGTTTGCTTGAGCAAGTTATCAACCTTCTTATCCTGCCCGTCCTTGAGGGCCGCCGCCCCCTCAACCGGGATGGTGGTTTTCTTGGTCACTGCGGAGACCGCAGCATCCACCCGGGGGGACCTGAACAAGTCCCTGTCCATGTCAGCAAGAGGAAAAAGCCGATTCATGGTCCGAATCCCCTTCAAACCGGATTCCGGGTGCTCCCACTCCGCCTGGATCATCTGATCCACCACGCGGTGGACGGGAAAAACCACCTGGGCATCCCTGACTGCTTGAATCAGAGGATCCTCAAGACCCTCCTCCTCCAGGGACCGCACCGCCGAAAGGTTTAGCGCCTGAAGGGACTCCGTGACCAAAGGAACCAGCTCGTCCCTACGGAACACTCGAATGACCCGAGCCTGATCTTCCGGCCCAGGGATCTCCCCATCCTCCAAATCCTCCGCTTCAGTCTCAGGATCGCCCTCTGCCTCGGAATCCAGGAGACCCAGGGCGTCCTGCTCTTGTCCCCCCAACCGAAGCCGCTTGCCCCCGGGCGGTGAGGGACACTGAGCCGCCCCCAAGGACCCCGAGGGGAGGGAGGGGGGCCAGACAGCCGGCAACTGTCCGGACCTGCTCAGGCGAAATGCCTGATGCATGAGGAGTACAAAATCAGGGGAGAAGTCCATAGTTGAGGCAGCAACAGCCGCCTGCTGGAGCGCAGCCACTGAACCGCTGGCCGGAGGAACCGAGCCAGACTGAGGGATGCTTGGAGAAAGAACGCTGTCCCCGGAAGTAGAAGCATCCCCAGGGGTAGCCTGTTCCTGAACATTCACAGATTGCTCTAACTCAGAGGGCACTGCAGCACAGCCCCTGCAGATGCCAGAGTCAGTCCCTGCCGTCCTGCGGGACCCACAAATCACACACTGGGGCTTGGAAGCCATCCCAAGGCCACCTCTGCCCAGGGGAATAGAATAAGACAGCCACAGGAAAGCCCACACCACCTGGGCAATCCTATGCAAATCAGCCCCGATTTAAAAGTAACTTAACTTTTTTTTTTTTTTTTTTACAAGAAACAAAATATATCCCAGGATCCCTGGGGGGCCCTGAGCAAAATCGCCAGAAAGAGGAACCCCAAAAACGCTAGGGGAACCTGTGCACAGCGATCAAAAATGCCTGGAAAAGCACTTTTAAAATCCAAAATGGCCGCCGCACTTTTTCACCCGCGGTAAAAAACGGCGCGAAAATATAAAAACCACCAAATAATATGGAAAACAAATAAAACGACCCTCTAATACAGGGCACACGAGCAGATTGAATAAAAACTGCCAAATGGGCTCAGGAGAGCCTACAGAAACGCTGGCATCCCAGACAGAGCATTGCACACAAGAAAGAAAAAATGAAATGCAAACTCCTACCAGCTCAGGAACAGAAGATTCAGCCACAATCTCCCAGTACCAGGCACTGCCTTATAGGTATGGCAATTCCCCGTCCTGTCTAGGGGAAGCTCACCCAGGGCTGATAAAATGTGCTAGGCAGGCAACAGCAGCCAGCAGGTCTGACTTTCTCCTAGTCTCCTGTGGCACAGCTCCAGGGAGACAGGCTTCTTTTGTCTTTCTTATTTTTAAAGGCACAGCTAGCTACCAAAAACAAAAATAGTAGAGAAATGCCCCAAAACAAACCCTAAAAAACAACTAACTAGTGTTGCTCCTGCAAAGGTCACTAAGTGTGCCCAGAGGACACACTTTTACGTCTACACACTGCAACGAGACTGGACACACTGGGGGGCTTCTGGGTGCTCCTGCTGGATACGTACTACAGAAGATTTGATTGGTCCAGTCTACAGGCTGCAGTGAGAGGGGCAGTACCCGATTGTGGAGGACTAAACTGGATATCCGCACAGGAACTGAATATTTATTTTTTTAGACAGTGTGTATTAAGGGAAGTGTGCTGGTTCTGCTCTGCACCCATTGTTGGGGGAGTTTCTGTGGATACAAAGTATCTGTCTGCAGAACTGGGCTTTGGGGTTTCTACTGGGGATTCTGCTATTTACTCCCAACATCATTGGTTGAATAATGCTGTCAAACAGTGTTTAATAATAGTTTGCTGAGGGCAGCAATTGGCCAAGGCTTTTTTTCTTCTAGCATTTTCATAACTAATTTACAACTTCCAGGCAGTTTTCCCTTTCCTTTCTTTTATTATATTTCCTTAGAGTACAGATTTTAGATGTATATAATGAGGCAGCCATGAGGCTCTTACATAAAGTAATCAGCCTGCTATTTCAGAGGACACCCTTCCCCCACTCCAGGTCTGAGCACAGTATCCCCTAGCCCAGAAACCAACAGACCAGAGCACACCGGTTTGGACAGGTCACCCAGGTACCTTCCCCAGGGGCTGCTGATTGGTGGACAGGAAATACCTGTGGCAAATGGGATTATAGAATGAGTTTGAAATTATACTGTATTTAAGGCATTGAAGGACGTCCCTCGGGGCTCAGACTCTTTTGTTGGAGGGAACCGGCTCTCTGTCTGATCCTGTGTGCACATTAAAGATCCTGTTTGCATTCCAGCCTGTCTGTGAGTTTTCCTTCTGTGGGTGAGTGATTGAATAAGAGCTTTTCACAGCGTTTGCTATAACATTTTGGTGCATTGGCCGGGAAAATTTAAAAGAAAAGCCTCTCTCTCATCGCACCCACTACTGCTTTTTGCAGGATCGGGGCCTCCACCGGTCAGGGACCGACCCCTCCAGGTGATTAACGATCCTTGGCGCCACGGGGCCCCTTTTGTGCTCAGAAGGACTCTTTGACTTGTGTGGTCAGTCGGTCCCTGCGGCTGAATCCCCGATTGAAAACCGGCTGGATAGACTGGCATCCAAACTACCTGTCTGATCAGAGTTCTGGTGAGTACTGCTACTTTCTGTACTCTATCTGTGAGTCCTGGTAATTTCTGGGAACCTGTAGCGGCCCGATCAACTGCAACGAGCAGTCCTAATAGGGGCCTTAATGGCCCTGAAACCATTGCTCGTCCTGTCTGTATCTGTATCTGAATCTGCTGTATCTGAATCTGAATAAGAAAAAAAGGGGGGGGCGCTTGCTTGCGAGCGCCAGTAAATGACTGCAGTATAAATTTAACTTTGCCACCTCGGGCCCCTTAAAGGTATTTAAAGTGCAGCGCTGCCAAAGCTATTAAAAATTGCCTAAAATATTAGTACTTAACCGCCTTAAGTGTGCCTTTCAAGAATAATTGCGCTGATCGCAATTCTCCGATGATCGGGGCGATTTATTTAGAGCCTTTGCCCCATGTGCTCCTATAGTGTTGGGGGCTTCTTGTGTTGCTGGGAGTTTCTTTTGTGTTGCCATGTGCTTTTAGTGTTGGGGGTTTCTTTTGTGCTAGTGATCCTGGAGCTCCATCTAGTGGACATTAGAAAAATAGCTAGCTATATTTCTCATATTACTATTACCCACATGGTAAAAGTTAAATCCTATGGTACAGCTAGAGAGTGTGTGTATGTAATGTGTATTTGTAACAGCTGCTACTGAGGAAAGAGAGTGTATGAGTATTCGCTGCTGAGACGTCTCTGTTTTCTGTTTTCCCTTTTTCTTTTTCCCTTTGTGGTCCTGTGTGTTTTGTGCAACCAAACTCTGCCTGTTGCCTGGATTATATTGTATATTGTATTCCCAGAAGTGGGCTTGGAAAATTTACACTGAACATTGCATTCCTAGAATTGGGATTACAAGATTTGCACTGTAAATTGTGTTTTTGCAAATTGTGATTAGAGCATGGGGTCCGGAGGCTGAATTATGGTGGGGGAGTATCCGGACCAGCTTCCCTGTATAGATTCATGGCTGGCCCATGTGGTAAATGTGCTGTTATGTAAAAACCTTTAGTGTCTCTGTGTTTAGTTGTGACATTAGGGAAAGAAAGTTTTTGTCCAGACATTAGGTCTTTATATTTCAGGATTGATTTTGATATTCTATCAGTAAAAGGTGAAGTTATTGACGAGTCGCCCCTGTGTCCCCAAACAGTGAAAAACACCAGGTCTACTGATTGCAGGGAAGGGGATAGTTTGGAAAGGGGGGTGGGGTTTGCTGTGTGTGGACTGTAGTACTGGTATAGCAGTGAAGGAAGACAATTGCTTTGTTTGATGCATATCCAGTTTCATTGCTATGTTTCATGCATGGTCAGGGAACCAGGTGTTTTGGTCACACCTCTCAGCAGTGAATGGGGGGTGATTGAAACTGCTGAGATAGTTTGCATAGCTATAGAAAGATACTGGGAGGAGTTCCTTCTTCTAGCAGATAAATGGAGGCACATTAGAGAGGACAAAAGAAAAAAAATCACCTAGGAGTCTTTCTCCTAGCAAACGCCACACCTAGTCTCCAAACAATCCTCTGGTCATCAATTTAGATTGTAGAGTTTAAGCTTCTGGAACCATGGGGGGTGCCTCCTTTGAGCATCCTCAAAATGTCTGAGCAGCATCTTGACTGTGTAAGGCTGAAGAAGGACTGTCAAATTACTGTTAGCAATATCTGTAGGGCAAAGCTGATGTGTGAAAATTAGCTGCAACACATTTGTTAGAACTTAAAAAAAAGGGGGAGAGAAAATCCTTATAAGATTATAAAGAAATGAAGATTTTTTTTACTTGTCTTTTTAAAGCCTGAATTTTATCTCTGGTACATATATTTGGTTTTGACTGCACATACAAAATTAAGCAAGTAATATTGCATTCTTTCCTGCTTGGTACATTAAACTGCCTTGATCAACTGTATTCATTTTTCTGATACTACAATGATATTGCATTCCAGGTATCTACCAACCTTTTTATGGAAAAGTATCAGTTTCATGCTTGTTTTGAACTGTAGGATTCAAGGTAATTACTTTGCCTTGTTAAGCACTGTGCTGACAAATGATGAACAGAACAGTAACATCATAGACGCATTGGTGTCCAGAGAAAGTGTACCTTGTTTTGAGGGTTTTCAGTTTCAGGAGTACAGTATATTATAGCACTGTGAGAAACAAATCTTTTTAGTTTATACACTTGCACTTTGTTACCAAATATACTGGTGGCAGTACATTATGTAGAGGTCCAGTATACACAGCAATAATAAGGATACATTAGTACCTATGTATGTGATTGGTGGAATGATGCAGGTAAGGGGGGAGTGTTGTGAGGGATGAAGTGGGATATTAAGAAGAAGGACTTTTGATGGACATTAAACTGATGAAGGTAATTTGAAGTGATGTATCTGGCTAATGAATATGTAAACAAAAAAAAAAAAAAAAAAAAAAAAAAAAGAGATGAGCATTTTATTCCTGAATGGGGCCTGGAGCCATGTCACCAAATTGCAATCCAGGGAGCCCAGCGGAGGGAGGTGGCTGGGGTCCAGATGGAGCAGACCATCCCGAGAACTCAGAGCTGCCCACCGCTGAGATGTGTGAAGGAGTCCCTATCTGGATCAGTGTGTCACATTGAAAACGGGCCAGGGTGTCTGCCTATGAGAATGAGAGGTTCAAATTTTGAGAGAGACAGAACTTGAACTTCAGAGAAAGGTGAAGCACACTGCGAGGTCCTGGGGAACTGCTGAGAGGCAGGAAAAAGAACTGTTGGACTGACTGGGGGGTTTTGGGGGCTTCTGTGAATGATTGTATTGTTATCCTTTTAATATTGTTTTCTTAGAAAGTAACTGAAATCTACAAGCCATTTTGGCTTCAGCAACTGCAATACCCACACCAGCTCAAGTTTTTGCTGTACTATTCTCAGAACTTTATTTATCACATTATTAAGCACTGCTGCTTTTGACATACTTTCATGTTATGTGTTTTCAATATTATTGACCAGCTGCAAGAAAATGATGTTACAATGTATGTTGTCTCTAGGGAACAGTACCAGAAGCTGCTTTTCTGATGACCCCTATCTGTCTCAATATCTGTCTCAAATGGTTGCTTGTCCATTGCCCTTAGTGGGATTACCTTTGCCCCATAAACAAAAAAAGAAAAAGAAAAATTGGGAATGAAGGGAAATTGGCTGATAGGTATGTCTAGTATGGCTGCATCCTTGCCTGAGGCTGTAATACATTATGATGACATGGAAAAAGCATGTGGGCTAAGAAAATGAGTACCCAGAGTCCAGCACAACAAGAGTAAAGCCAGGGGGAACCATACTCTGAACAGAAGTGCACAGAGAATGGACCTAGCTAAGAAACAGGTCAGGCCTGAAAGTGCACAGAAAATGGACCCAGCACAAGAAAAGACATGCCAGGCCTGAACAGGTTAAACAGGCCTGAGCAAGCTGGGCAAGCATGGACAAGTTAAACAGGCCAAACAAAGCTGGTGATACAAAGTACTCATATGCCCTGAAGACTACAGTGCCAGTGATTAATGAAGCAAAGGGAATGGCAGGGTGCAGCCAGAATGACTCAACACTAGCAAGAATAAAAGCCATTAATATGCTGATAAGGGTGGATCCCAGGGAAAGAGCCTTTGCCCCAAAGGAAAGAGGCCTCTGCAGACTTTTTGCACACGGCCCTCCTTTGTCCCAAAGGAAAGAGGCCTCTGCAGGCCCTGCAACCTTTTACAGTCAGAACAGCAACTTGTGCACACGGAACAAAAACGTTGTGCAGGAGTTGCTATAGAGGGTATAGGGTATGTGGTGTTTTAAACTCACTGATGCAAGTGTTTCCATTGAACACTCTATCCAAGATCTAAGTGATCTAGTTAATCATATTACTGACCCGTCCATGGGTCCTGGGTGGTTTATGAAGTGGTTCAGTTGGCCAGTGGGACTAAAAATCCCAGTGGTAGGGGTTCTTTTTATTTACTGCTATGTGCCATTCTGTCATGTTGTATCCCCATTCTTTACCGCTTCATTACCACCACCCTTGACACCCTGGTAGAACGCAAGGCGATTACCACTGTCATGGCCCTGACCCAATACACCCCTCTGCGGCTTGCCTCCAGTAATGCAGCCCTCAACCGCCTCTAGCGGTTGAGGTCTCACTTAAAAAGGGGGGAATGAGGCAGCCATGAGGCTCTTACATAAAGTAATCAGCCTGCTATTTCAGTGGACACCCTTCCCCCACTCCAGGTCTGAGCACAGTATCCCCTAGCCCAGAAACCAACAGACCAGAGCACACCGGTTTGGACAGGTCACCCAGGTACCTTCCCCAGGGGCTGCTGATTGGTGGACAGGAAATACCTGTGGCAAATGGGATTATAGAATGAGTTTGAAATTATACTGTATTTAAGGCATTGAAGGACGTCCCTCGGGGCTCAGACTCTTTTGTTGGAGGGAACCGGCTCTCTGTCTGATCCTGTGTGCACATTAAAGATCCTGTTTGCATTCCAGCCTGTCTGTGAGTTTTCCTTCTGTGGGTGAGTGATTGAATAAGAGCTTTTCACAGCGTTTGCTATAACATTTTACTGTCTGAAAAAGAAAGCACTTTCAGATACACTTAGTATCAAGACTAGTTGCCCCCTTCCCCCTGCCATAACCTTCCCTTTGTTCTCTCTCTTTCTCCGTGCAGAGCTCCAGTCCCCACATCCTACGTCATCCTGCAGCTCGGCCTGTGCTGGGGCACTGGTGGACTTGTCTCCTGGATCCCAGTCATGGGCTGGGACTGCGTGGGCCCTCTGCATCTCTCCGGCTGCTCTGTGTGTTGTACCTATCAGATCGTGCTCAGCATGGAGTACCTGGTGTACGTGATCTTTGACGGATGCGTGCTGGTGCCTTTCATCTCCATCAGCTTGCTCTACGCTCTTGTTTTTCACGTCCTTCGGGAGCAGTGGAAAAGATGCCAAAGCCAGACCAGGCCGACAGCAAGGGCTGCACAGTTCTACCAGCATCAATGCAGGATCACCCACAGCCTGGCAATTGTGGTTACCATTTATGGCCTCAGTCGTCTGCCATTCAATGCTGCGGCCATGGGGCAGCTTTACTGCCCCAACTGCCAGCTGCCCTCATGGCTTGTGCCCTCCAGCCTGATGTTGGCCATCTTCAGTGCGGCCTCCAACCCTTTCATGTACTTCTTCAGTAGCGCAGAGTCATGCAGGAAACTGCGCAGCACCCTGCGGCCCAGGAAGGTCGGAGTGCTGGCCACCGTGGACAAGCCCAGACTCTGAGCAAAATCCACTGAAGAAGATGGGCCAGCTAAAACCAGTACAACCGGTAAAGATGAGCTACAAGCGTCATCAACCAATTATAAGCATGGACCACCTGCAACCAGCAAAAACCAGATCCAAACTTCATGGACCAGTTGGAACCAGCACAGACCAGCTACGACCAGAAAGAACTGCTCTCAACCAGCTCGGACCAAACCTGACCCCAGACTGGCTTTATACTACATTATTGTTTTGTCTTTTGAAGGGTTATGGTGGACAGTGTGATCCCTTCCCCAGAATCGCTGCCTAGAGAGACTCGTGCCCATGTAAAGCTCTGTGTGGTTGTGGGGCTGCGTCTGTGTCCCTCAGAGGTCACAGGCTGCACATTCACTGCACGACTGGCCTCCGAGAGACAGGTTACAGCAGTTCCTCGATAAGGCGACCAAGTGCATGGGGCTTTCGTTCCCTGGGGACCTCGTCATTCTTCTCCTCACTTTAATATATTTTTTCATTCTAGTTAGGCTTTTGTGTTATTTTCTAATGTGCTGCTGTTTTCCATTTCCATCGCACTGTTTGTGTGTTATGTATATCTCCCTGAGTGCTCCTGTTCTGGGAGTGTTAGAAATTATTGTAAATGAGCAGCATGGGATCTGTGCAAGTTTTGAAGGGAAAAAATGAATCCCCCTTCAGGTAATACTGTTTTCCATCTTTGTGCTAACGTCTGAGCTCCAGGCCTAAGAAAGAAAAAAGCCTGCTGACCCTTTCATCTTTTCATACTAAAACTACAGAATTAGCAGTTTGGAGCTACGGAATAAGCTAATAACCTGTCATCTGGCTGAGACAATGAGAACTACACAGCTAGTGACAAAACTGTCACCTGGGCCCCTTGAATGAACAAAGGGGAAAACGAAGAACTTTATCTACAGGAACCAGGGTCAGCACACAGCTACGAAGATTACCATGAGAATGATTGAGACAGGATACCCCAAGGGAAAAATAGAGGGCAGAGATTTAGGAGCAGATTTGCTTGAAAAAAATAGGGAACATGAAAGGAAGGAAATCTGCATATCAATAGTAGATTTGTCTCAAGCCTAAAAGTGGATATAAATATAGCAGAGAAATTCTGATAGGGAGACAGACATTAGCTGATCTCATTGGAGTAAGGCTGTCTCTCTCCAGGACCTTTTTACATTTAAGTCAGGTGCTTTGCTTGTTATAGAGGTATTGATGCTATGGATTGATATTGAAATTTGTACCTTATAAGATAAAAAGCAAAGCTTGTGATGTTACAGACCTGGCAAAATAAATTAAAAAAAATTTTCCATGCTCTTACGGTGGCACGAGCAATTTGTTTAAGGTAGGTCCTGTATGGATGTTGGGGCGGACATTGCAGCCATAATACAAAGTAGAAAACTCCCCAAATAATCGTAGGGGAAGCCCAGAAAAACCCCAACAGTTTTGGGAACCTGACAGATACTTGTGACTGGAATTGGCTACTGTTGGAAACAAGATACTGGGCCTGGTGGACCTTTGGCCTGACCCAGTCTGGCATTTCTTATGTTAGCTTACTTCATAAGCCCAGTGAATTAGGATTCTGGCAGCAAGTTTGATGTCTGTATATCTGTCTCTGCTTTTAATGTTAGGAGTTAGAAAAAACGTGCCAGAGGGCAGAATTACTACAACATCTCCTGCTGTTCCAGTACCGAGACCCATCACAGAGCTCTATCAATGCACCTCACTCCTGTCCTGCATTGGCCTCCACTGTTCCAGTACTGTGACCCTTGCTTGCTGCTATTCAATGCACCTCACTCCTGCCCTGCAGCGCCCCCTGCTGTTACTCACACACATCTCTGCCACTGCACCTCACTCCTATCCTGCAGTGGCCTCTGCTACTCCAGTATTGTGATCCTCACACCTCCTCTAGGTATTACAGTAAGATAAGCCATACTGGGTCAGACCAAGGTCCATCAAGCCCAGTATTCTGTTTCCAGTACTGGGATCCCATCACAAACCTCTGCTAACATGCTTCACTCTTGTGCTGCAGCGCCCTCTGCTGTTTCAGTACCAAAGTCCAATCACAGAGCTCTGGCAGTTCAGCTCATTGCAGATATAAACTTCCGGAGAACATCAGGGAACCCCCTCTGCTGTAATTCCTTTTATTGCCCTATGATAAAAAGGATCAACATTCTCGACATCCGAGCAATCCCGGAACTAAATTCAGGAGAGCATTGAAACACTCTCTCTTCCTCAAATGCTACCCTGATGAACGCACACCAACTCCACCGCTCACAATGTAACCCGACCACATGCAACCTCCCTCATGTATTGTATATAAGTATGGATATCATTCTGTTATCATTACAAATGTAAATAGTTAATACTGTTATCCAAGTTAAGCTACCTGTTATATGTATCACGGTGTTAACCCCCGCCGTAAATACCTCATGTTCCATGTAAACCGCACTGATGTTGAAGAGCGCGGTATATAAACGAATTAAATAAATAAATAAATACATCACCTGCAGTCCTCCCACCCCTCCGTCCCCTACCCCCTCTTCCTGTACATAGTTTGCTGTATTTAAAATTCAACTGCCTATAAGTTTCTACTTTTATTTATCTAAAATGTTCGATGTAAACCTGTTGAGTTCTTGTTCCTTGTAAACCACCTTGATTCCCAGATAAGATGGCATAGAAAACCAGTTAAATAAATAAATTAATAAATTACTAAATAGTGACGTGCCCTAGTGATTAGCGCTATGAGCTGATAAGCCAGGAAGTCAGGACTGAACCCTCACTTCTCCCACTAATGCTCCTCTCACTCTACTACCTCAGGCACAACTTAGATTCTGAACCCTCTTGGGCAGGGACCTACCAACTGTACCCGAATATGTAATTGGCTTGAGCTCAGATTTGGAAAAAAGGAGAGTAATTTAAATCTAAAAATCCAAATTATACATACGTGTGTTTCGGCGCACACGGGGCACTTTGTTCAGAAGTTGTCACGCATGCTCTTGGTGGCAGCGTTGGAGCTGTGAGGCCATCTGAGGCAGAAGGGTGACAGATAGTGACATGTGCGAGGCTGGACAGTTCACAGCTACACTGCCCCGATTTCTGTCCCAGGAGACATGAAGCTTCCAAGGAGGAAGGGCACAAGAAGCCTGGTATCTGTGGACTTGTAGTCTCGGTGCCCCCACACAAGGCCCGAGCCTCACGAGAATAAAACTAGGCCTGGCTCGCATGCCACCTATGACCTGGAGCTGTCCGGCACTCCTTGTCCTTTGAATTAAGAGTAACTATTTCAAGCAGACGTCATGGCTGCCAGAAGATCTGGTGGCTGGGAGCCAGTTTCAATTACAAGGATGTGGTACAGGGCAGAGATGGCGGTTTACACCAGAGTCTGGTGGTGCCACAGATAAGGCTATGCGGACATTCAACTGCATATGCCAGGAGGGTGATGCTGAGAGCCACAAAGCAACTCATATCCTGCACCATCACCACACATACTGTGCGGGAGTCCAAGCAATGGCAGGGCTGTCTTCACAACACACAAGGGTGCAATGGTAGACAGGCATGCCGTGGGTCACGATGTTTCATAGTCGCAGAGCATAAACACAAACAGCAGCCCGAAGGCCTCTTGCACAGGCCAGAGCATCATGTAATTGACAAAGTTAAAGAATCCCAGGTAGAGCTGGCAGTCCCTAGAGACCTCATAGTAATCACTACAGTAAGCTCTGTCACATTGCTCCCAAATCCACTGTTGTCATTGGGATGCATTGGCCACCAATAGCTACACATCAAAGATGACAGGCAGCAGGCGAAGGTCGAGGCATAGAGACCTGGCCAGCGAATGCTGGTAACCTTCAGGCAGTAGACCGCCGAGGCACACTGTGAACTAGAAGCTGCAGCTAGCTATGCGCAGGATAAGGACGTCCAGGGACCTAGGCGATGACAGCACCAGCAGGAAGCAGGGCCAGAGCAGCAAGGCTCAGCTCAGCAGGGGCATGACACCGAGATGGCCACCCCAGCACCGAGGAGGGTGACCAGCAAGATGAGGCAAAGGATAGCCCCAGTGGCTCCTAACATGGCGGCAGCAGCTAGCGGCATGCCAAGGGAGTAGGCTCGAACAATACGGATAATCCACCACAGCTGAAGGTGGGAGCTCTCAGGATGGAGACAGATGCACAAGAAAGAAATGAGGGCAAAGTGAAGGAGCGATCAGGAGACATTACAGGTCAGGCACAGGACACAGGACCCCCCCCCCCCCCATTACCTTTCAGGTGCTTTCCTCTCCTTGATCCCAAGACTTTAATAATTAACCTCAGCATGATGACTCCAATATCACCCCTCCAGAACGATTCTATAAAACACATAGTTGGACATTGTCATTTTAAAAAGTAGCTCGTTAAAAGCAGTAGTGAATGGTTCTCCGAGTTTGTCTGACTTTCACGATCTATTTGGCTTCGACTGCAGCTGCTCTGACCAATCAGAACGCAGAATAATCCAAAACTTAATTTGCAGGATGCTCAGACAGCTGGTGGGTTGTTAAAGCTTTCCAATATACCCCTCTGACAGCCTAATGACTAATCAAACCTATGCTCAAACTCCAGTTGAGTCCACTCCAGAGGACACCCAGCTACACTTGGCGGGGGGGTATCATGGGGCAAGGCAGCAAGCTGATGTTAGGGGAGAGCTCTGTAAGATTTGGTCAGTTATTCTTCTGTAGGTCCTGGGTTCATTTCACTTCACAGAGGCAGTAGGGTTTGCAACAAAACAAGCAAACAGGTGTGGCTTGGAGAAAGGTTTTTATGTAGAAATAGGCTTAATACATAGGTATTGAACAGAGGTATATAGTGATTGTTACAGAGCTGTTTCAGTGTGTATCAATGAATCTGTGTGTGCATGTGCATGTGTGAAGTGTGAGAGAGAGAGAGGCCAGAACATGTGTTTCAGAGCCTCATGGCAAGAGAGAGAGAGAGCGGGGGAGGGGTGAAGGGAATTGATTATCAGAGCCTCCTGTCCTTCATTTCTGATGAATGGTGAAAGAGAGAGAGAAACAGGAAGTGTTTTTGTCTTTTATAGTGAACTGAATCCTTTCCAGCACTTCCCCTTGAGGTCTGCTAGCCACTCCCTTTAAGGTCTGCTATTCTTGATTTAGCAAGGAGGGGCTTCAGACAGGCCTTGGAGAATGAAATCACCAGGGGGTCAGAGTTAATCTCATCTTGTAAACTGTCCTATTACTTTTGGAGACTGAAGTCACCAGAGTCCAAAGCTGCATGAAATGTATGCTGACAACAAATGATTTATGGGTGCAATGGCCCCTGGTGCAACAGGGGTTCAGATCGAGATCACATAACAGAACAAGGTGCAACAGGGTCACCGATAATGGTCAATGAGGTAGAACAATCTCAGTGTAACATAAGAATTACTAGCAATGAAACATAAGGCAGATCAGAAACACAGTCTTGGCCTGGGTGCTGATCACCCAGTCAAAGAAGTGTAGCCATAGTCAGAATTGCTCGGCCAAAGGAGTGGCCACCAGAGTGCCCTGAACCAGGCAATAGTGTTTCTGGAAGGCATGTATGGAGGACCAGGTGGCAGTTCTGCAGATGTCCTCCACCGGGATGGAGTAGAGGTTTGTGAGCATTGTGGCCATGGCTCTGAGCTGGTGGGCACATATGTTGCCTGCTGGTTGGGACCCTGCTTGGACATAGCAGAGCGCTATGCAGGCCAATATCCAGAGTGACAGGGTCCTCTTGGTGATGGGGCATCTCGACTTGTTGGTGGATGAAGGAGACGAACAGCTATGCTCCCTGGCACTGATGCGCCATCCTGTGAATGTATATCTATAGGGCACGTATGCAGTTGAGGGTGTGGAGCTGCTGCTTGTCGGCTGACGAGTAGGGCTCAGGGTAGAAAGTCAGCAGGTCAATCGTCTGACTGATGTGAAACTGGGAGGCCATCTTTGGCACACAGCTGGGGCGAGTCCGCAGGGTGGCAGAGTCCTGATAGAGCAAGGTGTAGGGTGGATGTGCCACCAGGACCTGAAGTTCGCTCGCATGCCTGATGGAGGCAATGGCAATGAGGAAGAGGGCTTTCCAGGTGATGTGCTTGAGTAGTGTGGAAAGCATGGGCTCGACGGGGGCCTGCGTGAGCTGATGTAGCATGATGTTGAGGTCCCAGGGTGGCACAGGCTGTCTGATGGTGGGCCTGAGATTGGCCAGGCCACGCATGAACCATGAGATTAGTGGATGTGTGGAGATGGAGGCTTTTGGTCAATCATGGTAGGACGCGATGATAGACAGATGGCATTGAATTGATGCCATCTTGAGCCCCGTGTCGATGAGCATGGTGAGGTACTGGAGGAACTGTGTAACTGGACAGGAACTGGGGTAAAGTCCCTCCGAAGTGAACCACATGGTGAAGACCTCCACTTGAAGTCATAAGATTTCCACATGGAACGTTATGTGGCGGCCAGGATGACCTGCTGTACCTCTGTGGTAAGGTCTAGGGATGCCAGGATCAGCCTGCCAACATCCAGGCTGTCAGCGCAAGTATAAGCAGATGGAGGTGCAGAGTTGTGACCCCATTTTGTGTGATGAGGTCTGGCATCAGCTGCAGTCTGGTCAGTGGTTCCAGCATTAACTGGCTCAGGAAGGGACACCACATCTGCCTGGGCCAGAATGAAACAATGAGAATGACCCATGCTTGGTCCTGAATGATTTTTTGGATGGTCCTGGAGATTAGCGGTGTAGGTGGTAAGGCGTACAGGAGTGACCAAGCTCAAAAATGGATTGTGAATGCGTCTGATGCCAGACTGTGGGAGGATGGACGTTCTGAGCAGAAGTGGGCGCACTTCCGTGTTCGTCTCACTTGCAGAGGTCGACGTGTGCGAGTCCCCATCTACAGAAGAGGTCTGCTGACATGCGGGGGTTGAGTGACCATTCATGTGGGTCGAGTTGGCAGCTGAGGCTGTCTGCCAGTTGGATGTCCTTGCCTGGCAGGTATGAAACTTGAAGAAGGCAGTCCTTGGAGAGGACAAAGGACCACAACTTGAGCGCCTCCCAGCAGAGGGATCTTGTGCCCTCCTGTTTGTTGACACAGAACATCGCTACTTGGCTGTCCATCTAAATTAAGATGTTCCAAGCCTGGATGAGGTGTTGGAAGGCCTTTAGTGGGTAGCGGATCGCCTGGAGCTCCAAGAAGTTGATGTGGCGGCTGCATTTCCAAGCATTCTAGGTGCCCCTGCTGCGGAAGTGTAGTGTGTGGGTGTCCCAGCCCGCCTTGGAAGTGCCTGTCGTGACCGTGACGTTATGGTGTGGCGGCTGAAGTGGTGTGTCTAACAAGAGGTTGACCCGATGAGTCAACCAGAAGAGTACTTCCCGTACTCCTGTGTCCAGGGAAATGCAGCTAAAGAGGGATTGTGAGTGCTGTCACCAGTGTTTGCGGAGGTGCCACGGCAGGTGGCGCATGAAGTCTTGCAAGAGGGAGGACTTGGGTGGTCGCTGCCATGTGTTCTAGGAGTCATAGCAGGGTTCTGGCTGTGGCTTAAGTGGCAAAGGAGACATCCCAGGTCAGAGAAGACGATGGCTTCCACTCATTGTAGGGGCAGGAATGCCTTGGACTGGATGGCCTTGATATCCACCCCAATATATTCCAAGCACTGTGTGGGTTGGAGGTGCGATTTCAGGAGGTTCATCAAGAATCCGAGTGATGAGAGCAGTGTGGTTGTCTCCTTGATGGCCATGAGTTCCTGCTGTGAGGGGGCTGCAAGTAGCCAGTTGTCCAGGTAGGGGAAGATGCATATCCATTTCTTGCCGAGGTGAGCAACGGCCACGGTGACGCACTTTGTGAACACCCTTGGGGCAGGGGAAAGGCCGAAGGGGAGCATCCTGTACTGAGAGTGTCCCAGAGTACACAGAACCACAGATACTTCTTGTGAGCCAGATGAATAAAACATCTGTTTACGTATGTTGCAAATCTAGTGATGCCATCCAGTTGTCGGGCTGTATGAGCGAGAGGATAGAACCCAGGAGTATATCTTGAATTTCTCCTTGTGGATGAATTTGTTTAAGTTGTGGAGGTCCAGGATGGGGTGGACTCCATCAGACGTCATGGGGATTAGGAAGTAGCAGAGTAGAACCCATGAGAGACCTTGTCTAGTGGTACAGGCTCTATGGTTCTCGCTACTAGAAGAGAGAGTATTTCTGCAGCCATTATAGGAATCAGGTTCTGCAGCGTGCTGTTGCAAGTGCGGGTGCAATGTTGTGGGGGCGTAGAGAAGTTGATTCTGTAGCTGCCTGCAATGATCTCCAGGACCCATTTGTCTGTGGTGATCTGTTCCCAGGCAGTCAAGAAGGCAGAAAGTCATCCCCCCACTGAGGATTGGGAGAGCAGGCATTGTCAAAATGAGGGCATGTTCTTGTTGGACGAGAAGGTAGTCTGCTTGTGCTGCTTCTGGTCCCTTTGGCGGGGCTTCTGTTGATAGGAAGCGTGGTAGGCTGGTTGCTGCTTAAAGTGCTGCGGCAGCAACTGTGGTAGGAGTTGTAGCACTGAGATGGAGGGTAGGAGTTTTGTTGCTAGTTCGTGGATCTTCTGTGGTTGGAGCTGTGCTCCAGGCCATCTGCAGCAAGGGTTTGGAGGGTGGTGCAATGGTCCTTCGGGTCATTGATCGTATTCTTGACCTTGTCACCAAAGAGGTTGTCCCTTCTGCAGGGGGCATCGGCAATATGATCATGAGTATCTTTCCCTTAGTCCAGACACCCAGAGCCAGGCCTGCCTCCCGGTGTATTGAAGCTGAGAGGATCAGGTGTTTGCTGCACTCTGTGAGGTAAGCAATGACTGCCAAGGTAGCTTCTGTGGTCTCCTTGGAAGTGTGCAGACAGTCCCTTTGAGCTTCTCAAGCAGGGTATCCTGGAAGAGGATCTGCTGAAATTGATGGGCTGCGATCTTGGTGTTGAGCATTGCGCTTTGGGAAGTTTTCTTCCCCACTTCGAGGAGCTTGAGATCTCGTCTGGGCAGTGTATTGCATTGTGCGCAAAACATTTTGGCATGCTTCATGGTCGAATCCACAACTATGGGTTGGTGCAGGAGTTGTGTTTTCCCAAAACCAGGGGCGGCCTGCACCTGATATTTAGTCTTGAGCTTTCTTGATGTCATAGAACTGGAGGACGGGGTCTGCTAGATCTTCAGGAGGTTGTCTGTGAGGAGTTTGTGGACTGGCAGAGTGACCAGGGTCTTAAAGGCATCTAGGAATCTGAGGACCCATAGGGCTTCATTCCTTGGGTCCAGGGTGGCCGCTGGGGTGATGGAAAGCTGCCACACCAACTTTTTGAAGAACGTGGGGTATGTGAGGTCCTCAGGTGGAGACTGTGGCAGGAATAGTGGTAGTTCTGATCCGGTGCTTGGTGAGCTAATGGAGTGGCAGTTCTTTGTTGTGAAACCCAGGGTGGCTGCCTCTTCTCCCTAGGTGTCTGTTGTGAGGGGTTCCGGTAAGAATCATGGGGGCAAGGATGATGGGGTCCGCGCCTCCCTTGGTGGCAAGGAGTCAGGAATCTGGCATACGTTATTGATGGCTGCTGGTGCCGTGGTCTATTGTGCCCTTGGTGGGGCATGTTACTCAAGGAAGAAGGCAGGCAGATCAAGGACCGGAGTTGCTGAGCCGACCCTGTTCTTGTGACTGTGGTGTCCTTTGTCATGGTGCGCCCTATGGGATGATGTGCTGGCATCGTCTGCTTGTGGGGGGAGGGGGTGTCGGTGCCTTTGGAGGGTCTGGGCCATGGTGCGGCTTGAAGCATTTGCGGTTGGAGTTACTGTTGCTGGAGCTGCAGTTTCAATGTCTGCTGTGCCTGCTGCATTCTGAACCGCTCCTGTATACAGTGCTATTGGTGGGATGGCTGGCTGTACTTCTCTGCGCAGTACGTAGAGATTGACGCTGGTACTTTAGTGAGGTCAGACTTGCTTGATTTTGCCACAATCAGCAGTTTTCCCAGCCTGGAAGCAGGGGTGTGCTCTGGAGGGCTTTCCCTGCTTTGGGGAAGGTTTCTTTTGTCAGCATGGTGACACACATCAGCATGATGAGCGTCAGGATTCAGCCTTCACTTCTGGGTTGCTGGCCAATGGCGGTGAAGGCGGCACCATTTTGAATTGTAGTTGTACCGGCATCGTCTGAGGAAAGCAGGTCCAGAGAGGAGATGCACAGTCAGCTGGGTGAGTAGATGCTGAATCGGTGCAGGAGGCTCCTTGCAAGCCAGGTTGAGGATGGAGGCTTTGTCCAGCACATCCTGTGCCGCAGCTGCTTCTTGCCCACGTGGGGGGGGGGGGGACTCATCCTGCCAGAGCTGCTGGTCTGATGAGGACAGTGCTTCTGTGAAGTCCCAAAGAGCGTGACTGAGGGATTTTCGTGCCTTGGGAGACATCCAGACACAACATGGTGACTCACCCCCAAACAGCGGACACAGCGGTCATGGGCATCCATGCTGTCCATCTTTCGTTCAGATTTAGGGCATTTTTTAAAGCCCGGTTTGAAACACCTGCTGGGCAATGTTCCCTCTAATTTTCTGTAGGCTGTGTGCGCATAAAATATCAGCTGTGCAGCTTTTGAAGGAAGGTTAAATTTTTGTGCGCCACATTAATGTCACTCGTTATGTGGTGCAGAGATGAGAGGTTCGGATTTGTTAGGAACTGGGGAACATTCTGGGGAAAGGAGGGGCTCTTCCGAAGGGATGGGCTTCACCTTAACCGGGATGGAACCAGGCTGCTGGCATTAACCTTTAAAAAGGAGATAGAGCAGCTTTTAAACTAGATATTAGGGAAAAGCCGACAGTCGCCCAAGAGCGGATGGTTCGGAAGAATGTATCTTTGAAGGATATTACCAAAAGCAGAGAGGTTCCAAAAAAGAGTAAAGTAGCCCAAATGCCCTCAAGTATGGAGCAGACAGAGCTTAAAGATCCCAAATTACCCATGTCTAACAATAGTCAAATTAATATGAATAAAATACATTCTCTAAAATGCTTGCATGCAAATGCTAGAAGTCTAAAAAATAAGATGGGAGAGTTAGAATATATAGCACTAAATGAAAGGTTAGATATGACTGGAATATCAGAGACATGGTGGAAAGAGGACAACCAGTGGGACACTGTGATACCTGGGTACAAACTATATCGTAATGATAGAGCTGATCAAATTGGTGGAGGGGTTGCACTCTGTTAGAGAGGGCATTGAGTCAGAAAGGATTAAAGTTTTGCAGGAAACAAAATCTGCTGTAGAATCTATATGGATTGAAATTCCATGTAAAGGGGGAAGGCAATGGCAATGGGGGTGTACTATCGACCGCCTGGCCAGAATGACCAAATGGATGATGAAATGTTCAAAGAAATCAAGGAAGCTAACAAACGTTACAGCGCAGTAATAATAATGGGTGATTTCAACTACCCCGGTATCGACTGGGTCAGTGTCACGTCAGGACATGCTAGGGAGATAAAGTTCCTAGATGAAATAAATGACTGCTTCTTGGAGCAGCTGGTTCATGAACCGACCAGAGGGGAAGCCATATTAGACCTAGTCCTTACTGGAACACCAGATCTAGTGCAAGAGATAAGGGTGTTGGGGCCACTTGGCAATAGTGATCATAGCATGATCGCCTTTGATTTAATTAGTGGAGGAGGGATAGTAAGGAAATCCACAGTACTACCTTTTAACTTTCGAAAGGGAGACTATGATAAAATGAGGAAAAACAGTTAAGAAAAAACTAAAAGGAGCAGTTGCAAAGGTTAAAGACGTACATCAGGCTTGGCTGTTGTTGAAAAATACTATCTTGGAAGCCCAGACCAGCTGTATTCCACGCTTTAAGAAAAGTGGAAGGAAGTCCAAAAAACTGCCAGTATGGTTTAAAGGTGAGGTCAGAGAGGTTGTTGTTGCCAAAAAAAGCATCTTTCAGGAAATGGAAAAAAGAGCCAAACGACGAAACCTGGAAACAGCACAAGCACTGGCAAGTCAAATGCAAGGCATTGATAAGGGAGGCAAAGGGAGAATTTGAGAAGAAGCTTGCTGCGGAAGCAAGTAAAGACCTTTTCAAGTACATTCGTAGCAAAAAAACTGTGAGAGAGTCAGTTGGTCCATTAGATGATAAAGGGGTTAAAGGAGTACTAAGAGGCGACAAGGCGATAGCAGAGAGACTGAATAAATTCTTTGCTTCGGTCTTTACTGAGGAAGATGCAGGGATGTTACACATGACTGAAGTGGTATTTAAAGGTGCGGAAGAATTGAAGGAAATATCGATACATCGGGAAGATGTATTACAACTATTAGATAAACTGAAGAGTAGCAAATCACCTGGGCTGGATGGTATACATCCAAGGGTGTTGAAAGAACTGAAATATGAGATTGCAGACCTGCTATTAGTAATCTGTGAACTATCATTAAAATCATCTCTAATACCTGAAGATTGGAGGATCGCCAATGTAACACCAATTTTTAAAAAGGGTTCCAGGGGTGATCCGGGAAACTACAGACCGGTGAGCCTGACATCAGTACTGGGAAAAATGGTAGAAACCATCATAAAGAATAAAATTACTCAGCATGTAGATAGTCATGACCTAATGGGAGACAGCCAACATGGCTTTAGACAAGGAAGATCTTGTCTTACTAATCTGTTATGTTTTTTTGAAGGAGTGAATAATCAGGTGGACAAAGGTGAGTCGGTTGATATTGTGTATCTGGACTTTCAGAAAGCCTTTGACAAGGTCCCTCATGAGAGACTTTTGGCAAAACTAAAGAGTCATGGGATAGGAGGCAGTGTACTATTGTGGATCAGGAACTGGTTAAAAGATAGAAAGCAGAGGGTAGGGCTAAATGGCCAATTTTCCCAATGGAGAAAGGTGAATAGTGGTGTACCCCAGGGATCTGTGCTGGGTCTGCTGCTTTTTGACATATTCATAAATGACCTGGAAAGTGGAATAACGAGTGAGGTTATCAAATTTGCAGATGACACAAAACTATTTAAAGTTGTTAAAACCCAAGAGGATTGTGGAAAATTGCAAGAGGATCTTGATAAATTGGAAGACTGGGCATCAAAATGGCAGATGAAATTTAATGTGAACAAGTGCAAGGTTATGCACCTAGGGAAGAACAACCCAAACTATGGTTACACAATGCAAGGTTCCACATTAGGAACCACCACCCAGGAAAAAGATTTAGGCGTCATTGTGGATAACATGTTAAAACCCTCGGCCCAGTGTGCAGCGGCGGCCTAGAGAGCAAATAGAATGCTAGGTATGATAAGGAAAGGAATGGAAAATAAAACAAAAGATATTATAATGCCTCTATATCGTTCCATGGTGAGACCGCACCTTGAATATTGTGTGCAATTCTGGTCGCTGTATCTTAAAAAGGATATAGCGATTTTAGAAAAGGTTCAGAGAAGAGCCACCAAAATGGTAAAGGGGATGGAAGGATACTCCTATGAAGAAAGGCTAAAAAGGTTAGGGCTCTTTAACCTGGAAAAGAGACGGCTGAGGGGAGATATGATAGAAGTCTATAAATTAATGAACGGAGTGGAACGGGTAAACGTAGATCGATTGTTTACCTTATCAGAATATAGAAAGACTAGGGGACATGCAATGAAGCTACAGGGTAAACTATTTAAGACTAATAAAAGAAAATTTTTTTCACTCAACATGTAATCAAACTCTGGAATTTGTTACCGGACGATGTAGTAAAGGCTGTTAGTGTAGCTGGGTTTAAAAAAGGTTTGGACAAGTTCCTGGAGGAAAGGTCCATAAACCATTATTAAGAAGGGACCCAGGATATCAATGCTTGAACCAATACAAGCATTGTGGAACCTGTGTCCCTTGGGGAAACTGCCAGGTACGTATGACCTAGATTGGCCAATGTTGGAAGCAGAATACTGGGCTTGATGGACCTTGGTCTGACCCAGTATGGCATATCTTATGTTCTTATGTTCTCGGAGTTATATACTTTAAAATTTGACTACACGTCAGAATACAGTATGCACACCACATTGATTTTAATCAAATGAAATGAAAATAGACGATTACTAAATGAAGTGGAAAATTTCTAGTAATTACAATCACAACTTTTAAATTTTAAGACGTCTGTGTTGTTTTCTATGAGAATCAGAACCGTAATTTTTGTGCGCTCTGTTGTAAAGTATGTGCGCTCGCTCGGTGAGGTGTGTGCGCGCGCACACGCGCACAGCTTAGAGGGAACAGTGCTGCTGGGAGGAGATGGGTTTCTTGTTCTACAGGCCGTTTCTTCAATCTTCATCTGTTCCCCTCTTTTTTGTTTTTCATTCTTGTGGAGAGCTGAGTGTCTTTGTCCTTGCTGGCAAGGCAGAAGAAAAAAAAAAGAGTGGGCGTGGCAGGGGCAGACCCAGGAGGTAATGCTACCTGGCACATGCTCAGAAAGCTCACCTTTCTGAGCTCTGCAGGGCACTTCCATCCATGGTGCCAACAGATGACATCACCAGGTGATGAGCTGTGTCATGTGGTCACCTGAGGAGAGAGAGACAGAGCGATACCTAATAGACAAGAGAAGGCAGACATTAGAGGTCAGACTGGAAGGGACAGACAACGAGCAGGAAAGAGAACTTTACTCACAGGTTCTACAACTCAGCCCTTGGATAAACCTTTACAGAATATCAGTTCTACATCTCTGTCCCTCATGCTGGGATTCACAGAGACCTCTTCATCCATCTCTGAAGCATTCTGTGTTTCATCCTCTCCCACCTTAGAGCACCGCTTCTTGTTAATGTCTTCACTTTCTCACAGTCCCTTCATTTACCCCCAGACCTGCAGTGTACAGGGATCGAGGGAGAGAGATCACAGAACTACTGTCTCTTTCTGGGAAATAAAAGAGGGGTCCCCTATATGCAGAAAGGGCTGAATACATGGGCCAGGAGATGGAAAGGCAAGGGAGCAGCAGACGTGTATGGGCGGGGTTGAAATCTGTAGGGGAGGACGGACAGATGGATGGACAGTAGCAGGATGGCAGGGTCTGGGGAAAGGAGGGAGGGAGGACAGATGGGCTGGCACAATTTGTGGGAGGTAGAAAGGAGAGAAGCAGAGACAGTGCGGGCGGGAGGGGTGAGAGGGAGGAATCGGGGGGGACGGGGGACGGACAGATGATAGGAGGGAAGCAGAGAGTGTGGAAGGGAGGGGTGAGGAAGGAATCTAGGGGGGGGCAGATGATAGGAGAGACGCAGAGTGTGGAAGGGAGGGGCGAGAGGGAGGAATCTAGGGGGGGCAGATGATAGAGAAGCAGAGAGTGGGAGGGAGGGGTGAGGAAGGAATCTAGGGGGGGCAGATGGTAGGAGAGAAGCAGAGTGTGGGAGGGAGGGGTGAGAGGGAAGAATCTAGGTGGGGGCAGATGATAGGAGAGAAGCAGAGTGTGGGAGGGAGGGGAGGCAGATGATAGGAGAGAAGCAGAGTGTGGGAGGGAGGGGTGAGAGGGACGACTCTCGGGGGGGGCAGATGATAGAGAAGCAGAGAGTGGGAGGGAGGGGTGAGGAAGGAATCTAGGGGGACAGATGATAGGAGAGAAGCAGAGAGTGGGAGGGAGGGGCGAGAGGGAGGAATCTAGGGGGGGGCAGATGATAGGAGAGAAGCAGAGTGTGGAAGGGAGGGGCGAGAGGGAGGAATCTAGGGGGGGGCAGATGATAGGAGAGAAGCAGAGGGTGGGAGGTAGGGGCGAGAGAGGGAGGAATCTAGGGGGGCAGATGATAGGAGAGAAGCAGAGTGTGGAAGGGAGGGGCGAGAGGGAGGAATCTAGGAGGGGGCAGATGATAGGAGAGAAGCAGAGTGTGGGAGGGAGGGGCGAGAGGGAGGAATCTAGGGGGGGGCAGATGTTAGGAGAGAAGCAGAGTGTGGGAGGGAGGGGTGAGAGGGAGGACTCTAGGGGGGGCAGATGATAGGAGGGAAGCAGAGAGTGTAGGAGGGAGGGGTGAGGAAGGAATCTAGGGGGGGCAGATGATAGGAGAGAAGCAGAGTGTGGGAGGGAGGGGCGAGAGGGAGGAATCTAGGGGGGGGCAGATGATAGGAGAGAAGCAGAGAGTGTGGGAGGGAGGGGTGAGAGGGAGGACTCTAGGGGGGGCAGATGATAGGAGAGAAGCAGAGTGTGGAAGGGAGGGGTGAGGAAGGAATCTAGGGGGGGCAGATGATAGGAGAGAAGCAGAGTGTGGGAGGGAGGGGCGAGAGGAAGGAATTGGGGGTGGCAGATGATGGGAGAGAAGCAGAGTGTGGGAGGGAGGGGTGGCAGATGATAGGAGAGAAGCAGAGTGTGGAAGGGAGGGGCGAGAGGGAGGAATCTAGGGGGGGCAGATGATAGGAGAGAAGCAGAGTGTGGAAGGGAGGGGTGAGGAAGGAATCTAGGGGGGGCAGATGATAGGAGAGAAGCAGAGTGTGGGAGGGAGGGGTGAGAGGGAGGAATATGGGGGGGACAGATGATAGCAGAGAGAGTGCAGGAGGGAGGGGTAGGTCATGGGGAGAAGAGAAGACAGAGCATCAGAGTGTGAGGGGGAGAACTGAAGGGGGGGGGGGAGAACCAGAGGAAGAACAGAGGAAACTATCAGGGATAGTGCAAGGATGAGGTGCCATAGTCACCCCCCCTCTCCCCCAGTTCCCACTTCCTCCCCTCTGCAGGACCTGTAGTGGCAACTATGCAGTTACCCAAAGTCTCAGATACTGCACTGCTGCTCCTTTTGCCCCCTCTGACGCAGGCTTCCTGTCTGCATGGGGGTGCTGCAGACCCTGGAAATGGTGGCGCTCCTGCCAACTGTCTAGCTCACCTAATGGTAGCACCAGCCCTGACTATTACACTGAAAGGAAGGAGGCCAAGCTGTCAGAGGGTCCTTTCCTCCCACAGACATGGAGGGCGGACAGCCCCCTGAAGAAGTGGATGGATTAAGGGATGGGGGGGGGGGGTCTTCCTCTGCCCCAGCCCCAGCTCATAAAAGGTCATGACCTCACCCTCTCCCAGTTCAGTCATCAGCATTGAGTCCCCCTTCCTCTCCCAGCACAGGATGTTGCTGCCAGTACCCACCGAGTGGGGGGAATAGGACTTCATTTGTGTGAGTTTCTTCCTTCCTCGTAAAAGAGCGAAAGGTGATGTCAGAGAGAGAAAGAAGGCAAGAGAGATGGTGAGTCAGTGCCGTGAGAGCCAGACTCTTAGCTCCCATATACCCAGAAAACTTAGAGCAGTTCTCGTACATGCATGAAGGTACCTGAAGTGCCCTCAGCCCATGTGCACTTCCTGGGAGGTACCGAGGGAATGGTGCAGAACAACTCCCAGCTTCTGCCGTCTCAGCCTCCCTCAGCAGGGGGCACTGTAGGGACTGGTGCAGAACACTGGGTGCGGGTGGGCAGAATTTTGAATTAATTATTGGGTTTAGAAATGACTGTTTGTTCTGTATTGTTTCTCACTTGCACATGTACAGCGCCACCCCTCTTCTGCCAGCAGAAGTGAGCACAGAGCTGTGGCCAGCAAGACAAGAACAAGCTGGTGGCACCGCTGAGCAGACAGAGGCGTGGCAGCGAGTGACGTCATGGGCGTGAAGCCCCTGCAGCACTCAGGGAGTCCAGGCCCTAGGAAATGCCTAGAGAATGGATGGGGAGAGGGGGGAAGTCAAGGAGGGAAACTGAGTGAGGGTGGGGTGAATGCACCTGCCCACGTACCCTACACGCAGTCTGCTCCTACCCACTCCGAGTCCGGTGGGGAATCACGAGCAGCTGCCATGTGTGGGGAAGAGAGAAGGGAGCGACGAGCTGCTGCAGAAACCTGGCCGCCTAGGTTTCAGTGATGGACCTATCTGCTAAAGAGCTACAGCGCATCCTGGGAGGAGGAAATTCTGCTAATTCAGGGCAGGGGTCTACATCTTATTGTGCTAGGGAAGAGTCTAATGCTGTTGAGGTATAAATCCTAACCCATCTTTTATAAAAGCTCAAGGCTACCAAAGAAAAGGAATGACATGATAAAAAACATATGTAAACAAACAAAACAGACATGTACAAAGATGCTTTGAAGCCTGTTACAGGGCATCACACTGGTTAAATAAAAGACTGAAAAACAAGATTTGTAGCATTTCTGAAAACTCAGGTGGCCGCTCAAATCGAATGTCATTGGGGTCCTACGGTTGGACCCTCCAAGGAAAAAGCTCATAGGTGGGTTTCCATTAATCTAGGCCATAGGTTTTCAACCCAGTCCTCGGGGAACCCTAGGCCAGTCAGGTTTTCAGGATTCCCACAATGAAGGCAGAACATGCAAATCTATCTTATGCATATTCATTGTGGGAATCCTGAAAACCTGACTGGCCTAGGGTTCCCCAAGGACTGGGTTGAAAACCCCTGGTCTAGGCAGTGATGAACAGTGGAGCGTAAGAACACATAGGGGCCATAAATCTTTCATCTACCCCTTAAATAGTCTGGGCCCAACCCAGCACAGCTTTAAGAATCAAACACAAAATTTTCAGTAGACTCTTCCCATTGTCAGTTGGCTTGATATTGTCCATCGCCCATTAGCTGTTTCTGGCCCTAATTTCCTCTAGGATCTGCTCTTCTCGTTGTCTATGGAGGCATCAAGTTGCCCATGCCGGCCCAGCCCAGATATGTAAACCAACCCTATAAATTTTTGTGACAGCGGCCTGATCATCTTAAATATCCATATTAACAGTGCCCCTTCAATTTTAGTATTTTCTAATTTGCTAACTGGATAAGAGGGAAAGTGCAGAGGCTGGGGGGTGGGGTGGGGGGGGGGGAGAAATATGGGAGGAGGGCACTTGGGAATAAGCAAGGTGCACTGCCCAAGACCTTCTTCCTCCTCAACAGCAACCTTAGGGTCAGTTTTCGTAAAGAGCTAAAGGATCTTTATGTATCAAAATCATCCTCCTCCATGCATTAGTAGGGGGAAGATCCCACCTCCCGGAAATGTCCCCCTCCCAGCACAGACTTCAGCATTTCCCCTCACCTGAATGAGCCCAAACTGCTTTCCTCTGTACAGCTCCCCCACATTTTCACTACCTTCTGTACCTGATGGCAACTGTCCTTGAGCTCAGCTTTGGAAATGTGAGTAGATTAATCTAAAAGCCAACCTCCTCCCCTGGGCAGAACCAGCAACTCTCCCCCTTCCCTCCAAGGCTGGACCCCAGTGCTCGACCAGGCACTACTTATCCTAAATATTTTGTAAGCAACCTTGGACAACTCTATTTTAAATAATGCTCAAAGCAATATGGCTAAAACCAATGTTTGTTCCCCTTGCCTTTAATGTGACCGGTGGGCCTGGGCGCTCTTACTCACTCAGTCTGGATCAAGAGTTGAAGTGTCCCCTCACCTAGCGCTCACTCTCTCTGTCATGCTCACCCTGCCCCTAACTGAGTCCTTCTGCAGAGGACCTGCTGTCCCATGGGGTGTCTCAAAGAACACTCTGTCCACCTGCACAGTCCCTGATGTCTTATAGGAGCAGAGTTTCATAGCACAGAACTGGGGTACCCCTAGCCAGTCTGACTGACAGAATAGCCCTAATGAATATGGATGAGATAATCTGCAAGCAAATCTCTCTCGTGCATACTTGTTGCAGCTAGGGGTTAGTCTGGGACCTCCGAGCCCCCTTCTGTCCGACTGACATGCATTCTGGTGGTGGTGGTGGTGTTGACACTGCAGGGAGCAGAAAGTGAAAGTTACAGGGGAACTCCGTTCTAAGGGTATTTCTAAACATGTGAAGCCAAAGCGAATCCTTACCAAGGACTTTAATATTAGGGGGATCTCCAGCTTCCAAGAATTCTACCACTCGTAAGATTTCAAGGCATGGGATGGTTCTCTGGACTGGGAAATTCTCAAGCTAGGAGAGATTTGTTAAGATCGTCTGGTGTCCTGCAGCAGTATCTAGATTCTCTAGTACCTTAGGAGAGGTGCAGTGCGATTATCCTGTATCCTGTCCAGGTATGTTAGCTAAGGTGTGCGGAGATCCTCCCCTGTCCTATACCAGCAGCTGCCCAGGTACGTGAGGAAAGCACTGATTAAGCTGTGGCCAGTGGTTGGAGATTTGCTCACATGTGCTCCAATTCTCCCATGTCTAGTGCTGGAGTTTGTCTTGTGTGTGCGCTGATGCAGGGCGTTGCCCTTATGCTTTTGCAGATGGTATAGGAAAGGCTTCGAACTCTTGGCAGAATCGGATGTGGCTTATGGGATGTGCAGAGACTCCGTGAAGCGACCTAGCATGTCTCTGTATGCTTTTAGATCTTTGGAGTAATACTTTGTGGCAGTCCAAGAACAGGAGTTTAAAACGAAAATTCTTCACAATGTTCTAGAATCCTGTGGCACATTTGCAAAGCTTGCAACCTTTTGCATTTCGAAATAGTCCGATCAGTGTTCACGTTGCATTTATTATGGAGGTTACAAGCAATTACAAGCTTGGAGGATTTGCAACTAGCTATACAGGGAATAGCTCAGAGCAAAGATAAAAGCCTCAACTATAATCTCCCACATAAAACATCACCACCATTGACCCCTCCCTCACTTCATGCATCTGACAGGAGGGAAAATCATGCTGTCAACTGTTTCCCAACAGATGGCAAAATGATCTGTCAGTTGTAATTTCCCACAGAAACCCACTTCACAGTCTTAAAGCCAAAACACAGTGAAAGTGAAAACCCTTGTCTATGGATTTAATTTCTAACCCACTTCTCTCCAAAGGCAAGAATTCCTTGAGGGAATCACTAACCCATTTTCCTGGCACAAGTCTTACAATACAGCCTCAATTCAAGGGCTGTTAGTGGGTCAGGTTTTCAGGGTATGCTTCATTTATTTGCAAGAGAGATTTTCATGCAATGGCGGCAGGATGCAGACAAGTCTCTTAGACATATGCATGTGTGTGATTTGATTGTACACCGCTCTGGAAGGATATTCAATAGGGCAGTTTAGAAATGTTTTCAGGATATTCTCATTTTATTTATTTATTCACATGACCTGCTGGCAACCCTTACGAATTGTCCTGAGCTATATCTGTGCTATTCACTCACATCTGCTCTTAAAGCCTTAAAGATTAACATAATCACCTTAAGGCAGTGGCGTGAGACCCAAAATGGACTCATATCATCCGTGGATGGGGTCAGAGAACCAGGACCAGGACCAGGACCACCCCCGGGCCTCCACTGTGACCTATACCCAGCAGTGGTAATCAACATGGGACCTGTGGGTCAGTGAATGTTCACAACCCTTGGGCCCCACGTTATGTGAGATTTCTTTGTTCTGCAAAACCTTGCAGGGTACTGGGGTCTCTGAGCTCACACTGAAACATTGCTGCTACCGCTGCTTTCATGATTTGGATAAAGATGTGTTTTGTCTTGACTAGATTGTAAGCTCTGACGAGCAGGGATTGTCTCTCACATGTACGACTGTAGCGCTATACAAATGCTCAGTAGTGGTAGTAGTAGAGGGAGTCCTGTCATTTTGTTTTCTTTGTGTGAACTTTTAAGTGCTAACATTTATTAGTTTATTTATTTAAACGTATTTCTATAACATGCAACAGGGCTTTGATAGGCACACTGTTTTGCAGGGAACTAGAACAGCAATAAACTATTTACAGAGTTGGTTCTAATGATTAGATTGTTCAGCTTATAGACATACACAGGAGTTTGTGTCTGTTGGATACTTAGGGGTCATATTAGATAAAGGTTTGGGAAGCACTGCCTTAAGCAGACAGACAGCAGCCAGGCAAAGTTTTCAGAGTGGGAGATACGTAACTGCAGCACCCGACAACTCTCAACCTGCCACAACCTTCACAACCCAATAAAGCGAAATGAAGAATCCAGCTGGGCCGTGATCATACTTAACAGGTCAGAGATTCTTTCTAGACCAAAGTGGCTGCAACACTGTAACACCCACAGATATTAACCAAATCCTACTGATCCCTTCTAACGCCTAGGGACACAAATAGGGGATCCTTTAATGTCACCCCAAGAGTAAGATGCTTTTGCATAGGAAAGCAGGACTAGCATTTCAGATTTTTCTCAACTTCACATCCTATTGAAATTAAACATTTGAATGATCTTGCTCAGTTGCAAGGATTCACCATGGTGATTTGCTCGAATAGCAGTTGTACAAACTTTTAAAGACTTTGATGATTCTCCATCTTAACCCCTGGTGAAGGAGAGTTCACCAAACTCAGCTGAGTCAGGTCCATTAAGAAAGCTGGAGTTTTTCCTGCAGCTATTGTCTACCTCTATTTCTGTTTTTCTTGATCAAGGTACTAATAAGATCAAGGCCAGCAGCTCTTACTAAAGATGTAGAACAAGCTGGGGTCTTGATCTTTTAGAGGTTTTGCAGATTATTATCCTCTAGCCCCAGACTGAACTCTGTCCAGCAATAGGTTCACCGACAACCCAGCACCACATAGTCCAGTTCCAGGGAAACCAATTCTTACCCCCCACCCCCTCAATCCTTCTATCCTCCCTCTGTGAGCCCAGATTCCTGGGACATCTTCCTCAGCAAACTCCCCAGGATTCAGCTCTGTTTTATCATGGAAATAATGGCATTCATTGTACAGTTCCTCAGGAGGATTCACCCAAGTTTCCCAAAAGGGGTCCAAATGTCCATTTTCTCATTAGAGTTTTCATGGCCTCCCTACTAATTCAATGACTTATTCACTAACTAATATTGTGCATTACGTAAAGCTTTGCTTATGCAATTTCCATCTGATCTTACCACCAGTTATACTTCAGACACAATCTTTCCAATCCTCTTCCTTTATGTAGAATCTCTGAAAACTGTGAGGCTGGTTTCTTTCTTGATGCCTCCAGGGTTGTGTAGGTGTAATTTCACCTCTGGGGAACAGGCTGTATAAGCCAGGGACCCAAACAGAGTAGAGGAGAGGAGTAACCTAATGTTTAGATCACTGGCTTGAGAACCAACAGACCAGGGTTTGATATCCACTAGCACTCCTTGTTGCCTTGGACAAGTCACTTAACCCTCCACTTGCCTCAGAAAATAAAAATAAAAATCCAAGTTCCTGTTTAATGTACATTACTAAGTTTAAGTTACAATGTAAACACTGACTGAAATGATAAAGCAGTATAAAAAACAGTAAAATAAATACTTAGATCTTTAGTTCATAGTATCTACCTAGCACCCGCTGATGCTCTCTTTCACACTACAATAAACCCCCAAATTCACTGAAACTGTGTGATCAGACCATGAAACTGCCCTTCATCCCCAACCTACTGTTAAGCCTCACATGTCTAGAACAATAAATGCTGCCTTGCACTGGAGGGTGGGGATGTGGGAGGCCTCTAGAGATACCTGGGGTCCAAAAAGAGAGTTTCTTTTGGAGAGAGATGCTATAAAGCAGTAGCTCTCAGAGTCCACGAGTCGTCTTTTATGCCCCTGGGTGTGCGAGAAAATATAGTGAACTGAACACAGCTTGGGTGTCAGGTCAGAGGGACGTGCTCTCCCTCACTTACACAACCTGCAAAGGACCTGGCCCTCAGTCAGGAGCAGGAAGTCCCCAGTCCTCAGCCTGCCAAACAAGACTTGTCCAGCAGGTTCTGCAGTTTGGTCTAACAATAAATGCAGATACTGTACTTTGTATACGTTATTCTGCACTTAGCTCACACCTTTCTCTAGTTTCATCCAGATGCAATAAGTATTTTCCTGTCCTTCTAGGTTTGTTCCTGGACCAATAAAGTGTTAATTGACTTACCTAAGATCACATGGCACGTCAGCAGGATTGGAACCCTGGTTTACCGGTTCAGCCCCTCTTCCAAACTATAGCCTACACTTCAATGGGGAGGGGGTTTCTAACTGCTCCTGCAATGCTGAGTTCCCATTGGTGGAGGATGGGAGGGCTTTCTACCTACTCCTCCAATGTGTATCTCCCATTGGTGAAAAGTGGGGGTGAGTTGTACCTGCTCCTGCAATGCTGAGTTCCCATTGGTAGAGAGGGTGGGGCTGGGTTCTACCTGTTCCTGAAGTGCTGAGTTCCCATTGGTGGAGGATGGGAGGTGTTTCTACCTGCTCCCTACAATGTGGATCTTCCATTGGTGAAAAGTGGGGGTGAGTTCTAATTACTCCTGCAATGCTGAATCCCCATTGGTAGAGAGTGGGAATGGGTTCTACCTGCTCCTGCAATGCTGAGTTCCCAGTGATGGAGGATGGGAGAGGTTTCTACCTGCTCCTGCAATGCTGAATGCCCATTGGTAGAGAGCGGGGATGGGTTCTACCTGCTCCTGCAGTGCTGAGTTCTAATTGGTGGAGAGGCTTGGAGGCAAATAAGTCTGTTTTCAGAAGTGAGGAGGAGATCGGGACGAGTGCCCTGGTGGTTTTGCAGCTGGTGTGTAATCTAAGCAGGTGCACTGAGGCAGTATTGGGGTTCCTCTTTCTGAAATGGGAGTCAAGAAGCAAGAAAGGGGTAGAAGAGGAACTTGTCTTTCTGATGATTCAGCTATGAGAAGTTATGATAAAGGTCTATTAAATGGTGAATGGGCAGACTGGGTAAACACAAATCAGCTGTTTATTCTTTTCAAAAAGTACAAAACCACAGAATAGTATAATTAAGACTAATGAAAGAAAATTATTTTTATACTTAACATATAATTAAGCACTTGAATTTTATGCTGGATATACTAAAAGCAGATAGTGTAGTTGGGCTTAAAAAAGGTTTGGATACATTCCTGGAGGAAAAATCCATAAACCTTTGTTAAGGTAGACTTGGGGATATGTAACCTGGAATCTGGCAACACTGGGGATCCTGCCTGGTCCTTGTCACTCTTCCAAAAAAGGTTATTGGGCTCGATGGGCCCTTGATCAGACCTAGTATGTTCAGGGCTCAAGGAGGCGAGAATGAGCCTGAGGACGTACAGGTGAAGGTGGTGGTGGGGAGGGTCATGGTCCTCCTTGGGCTTTAATACGCCATTCCTTTTCTTGTGATGTGCTCTCACCTGAAGGTCTCTGGGACATCTGCAAAGGCTGGGCTGAGCTGAAGTGGGAGGGGTCCTCCCTCCTTAGATATCTTTTCCCCATATATTTCAAAATAACCAGTCTAAGTAGCATTCAATAATTTCAAAAGTTTAAAAAAGACAGTAGCAGCCTTTCTCAAGTTATAATCGTGCATTCGTACATATATGCTTAAACTTCATTCAATGCATTTCTAAAATTCTTCCTTGTTTCAGAAATGAAATTAATTTTACATCTGCTAGGATGGAGTAGGCAGAAGTAATGTTCTTTGCCTCTGTCCCCACTGAAATCAGGGACATGAGATTGTTACAGTCTCTGGCGTCTATCTCAAAACTGGAGACATTCTCAGAAAATTGCTGCCATCTGGTAACCTTCTCTCTAAGGCTTAGGGCAGCACCCCAAGAGACCTTAAGACCTTTTTCACGGGGGGGGGGGGGGGGGGGAAGCACTGATTATCTATTTGCTAATTTTAATCTCTTCCTTTCTTTCCCTACAGATACCACCATGCAGAAGACTGATATCAAGCTTGTGATGTCTTCAACCAATCAGAAGTTTAATAACAACAAGCGTACTCATGGCCCACAGGCAAGAAACCCCTTGTCAAGCAAAAAGCAAGCACGCATCCAGCCTGAGCCTGCTTCCCTCTCATACTCCCCACCTGCCATCCCTGCAAGCAAAGTCAGCCTTCCAGGTCCTGTCAAGGACCCTGTGAGTAACAAGTTCACATCCAACATGACTCTCATTATGTGCAACCCCAAACCACTGCAAGCCCACCCTGAGCAATCAGAGTGCCCAAATGGTGATCAGCAGTGCTGGGATGCAGGGGACCCCAGTGAACACCAGTCAGTCTTCCACACTAACCAACGGGATGGTGTCTTGATTTGTGACAATTTCTTACTTGGAAAGTGTCAACAAGGGAGTTTGTGTCCACACCACCACACGCCCCAGCCGTATCACTGGCAAGTGAGAGTGAAGACAGCACGACAGTGGGTGAGTCTGGGAGACTGTGAAGCAGAGCACCTAGAGAGACTGTACTGTAACATGGAAGACTGTGCCACCTTAAGAAACAGGTATGATCCACCATAGGGGTGCTTTGAGTGAGCAGTAGAGCGCTGGCTATGGGGTAGAACTGTAGGGAAGAGTTAGCTGGGTGACTGGGGTGCAAGAAAGAGCTGGTTGGGTGTTGGTTAGAATGCTAGCTAGAAAACAGGGTGGGGGTGTTTGTTTTAGGGTTGCCTCCTTTAATATTTCCCTTTCTTGACAGTAATGGGTTCTCTTGTGTGCTAAACCTGGACACCTTCAAACTGACTTCAAAATGGATTTACGACAAGGTTCGGCGTCTGTCCAATACTAGTGATCCCAAGGTTAATCCTTACTTCCCTGTGCAATGGTCTGTTTATTGGAAGGATGGAAAATGCTGGAAAAAATATGAGAAGGTTAGTCATAGGGACACTTAAATGCTACAAACTGAGTCAAAGAAATGAGAACCTCTTGAGTGCATGCAGAGGGGAAGCTGGAGGCAGAGCTGGGAGCTGTGGCGTGGACAGACCTAGATTCACCCACCTATCTTCCCTCTTCTGCAACAGCCCATCTCCTTGGAGCTGGAAGGAGCATTTCAGAAGGGGATGTGGAACCACGCCTTCCAGATTCAGAAAAGAATATACAATGCCGACTTGAAGGAATTCACACAGACCAACATCAAGACAAATTACAAGAGGGGTCTTCGGCGCCGGCCTGCCTTCCGAACACAGATGCAGCTGGTGCCATATATCAGGTGAGACCCACGAGGTCACTTCAGCCTGCCGACGCAGGGAATCCTATCACATGACCTGCAAATCTTTGGGAGACTTCCTTGGTAAAGTCAGCACAACAAACAATTAGTCATATCAGCACTTCCACTACAACCAGAATCTCTTGAAAGCTTTGGCTGAGGTGTTAAGGGCTTAAATTAAACTGCAAATTGGCAGGTGCATCTGATTTGTGTACATGTTGTCGTTAAGCAGATTATTTTTATGATCATAGATGTATCTCACAGTTGATGGTCAGTAATTATGTTTTTAAAATAGTTATAGGCTGCCATTCCTATCCATCTTCAGCTGTAGACAAGCACCTTAGAAATATTACTTGCTAAGAGGTTCCTGCATTGTTTTTCACAATCTTTGCAGATTGCTTTTTTTTGTTTCCATTTAGTACCACAGCTAGCAGAGAACATGTTGTCCATGGCATCTGCCCACCTGGCGCTGTTCCTGTGGCCAGTTCAGAGGCAGACTTTGCTAGGATTTCTAACAGTTTCCACGGGACTCTACCCACAACCACCACAAGTGTGTGCACGATCTACAGGCTTCATAACAAATGGCTCTTACAGAAATACAGAAGGTGAGGGGGCAGCAACGGAAGAAAGCACACAGCATCTTCCTTGCAGTGTTTGTCTCCTTCCTGCAGATTTTCTGTCCACAGCAAGGAGAAAAATGTGCATTAACTGAGAAGCTTAAATCTGTTCTGTAGTTTGATTTTTAAGTTTAGAAAGACCTTACTTACTAATTTTCTTTGCTGGAGACCCTCCAGTCCAGTCTAAAGGGGTAGGTTATGCTCATCTGCCAGCAGGTGGAGACTGAGAACACAAAGTATACTATAAGTAGCCTCTACCAGCTGCCAATAGGAGGCAGTATGACCATCTCAGCAGAGAAAATAGAGCCCAAACCCTAATTCTCCATCACCCATGTTCTCTGCAGGAAAACAACCAATGAGAGGAACAATTCAACTAACTCTTACTGACACCCAAGAAGGGAGTCTCCTAAGTATGCAACATCCCCCTATAAGGGAATTGTGATTTTGTTTCCTTATTTCTCTTTTTTAATTGATATAGCTGGCAAAAAAATGGAACAGAAAACATTAAGACTCAGAACACAGAAAACAACCAAGCTGACCCCTGTGAACCCTAGCATGCTCTGGCCCAGATGCACCCGCTCAAAACTGGTTTTGCAAGAGCAACCGCAGGGCAGCACCCCACACAGCAAAAAACATCCCAGGTGGGTCCTGGACTGGAGGGACTCCATTAAAGAAAATGAGCAGGTAAGATCTAATTTCACCTTCTGGTTCATCACACTAGTCCAGCCCAGATGAGTGGGACGTAGCAAAGCAGTACTAATGACAGTGAGAACCAAAACCTTGGCCTGCAACACCCACCCCACAAAGGCAGCATCCTGCCAGGTCTGCACATCCAAACCGTAATGCTACACAAAGGAATGAAGAGATGACCACATTGCTACCCTCCAGATGTCCTGAAGAGGGACCAGACCAACCTCCGCCCAGGAAGACACCTGAGCCTGCAAACGAGAGGGCACCTGACACCCCTTCAACAGATACATGGATGTGATAGCCTCATGAATCCAACAAGAAATAGAAGCCACCCCACCTTTCCGAGGACCCCTGTACAAAACAAAGAGCATCTCAGAACTTGGAAAGGGCTGAGGCACTTTCAAGTACCTGCTGGACATGGAGCTTAGGAAGAGCCTGTGCCTCCGCAGAATCTTGTGACTCCAAGAAAGCAAAGAAACCTCCTGATTGAGGTAAAAAGACGATCCTGTCTTAGGCAAAAAGGAAGGAATAGGATGCAGAACCACCTTCTTAGAAAAGACCAAGAAAGGTTCTTTACAAGGAGGGAGGAGTGGTCTAGTGGTTAGGACAAGGTACTTCGGGCCGGGGGTTCAAGTCCCACCTGGGGACAGCAATCTCAGGCTGGAGGGACTGGGATTTCTAGTCCTATAGGCACTCCTTGTGGTCTTGGGCAAGCCACTTAACTCTCCATTGCCCATGTTCCCTGTAAGTATTAACGTATGTGTGTCATATCCCCTCGTGTTAAATGTATCCCCCAATTGACCGCTTTGACCCGGTGAAAAGCGGAATATAAATACAGCTAAATAAAATAAATAATAATAAGACAAGGCCTGGAGCTCGGAAATCTGACAGGCCAAACAAATCACCAAACACGCCATCTTCAAAGTCCTCTCTCTTCACAGAGGCGCCTTGAAGTGACTCAAAAGGAGATGCCCCCACTACCGCAAGAACCAAATTAAGGTCCCACAAGGGAACCAAGGAGGATGAAGATGTTTAATGCCCTTTAGGAAATGAATCGCATGCCCATGAGCTGCGACTTCCGAAAGATGCCAAAGCTGCCACTTGCACTCTCAAGATACCCAGGGCTAAACTTTCTCCAGCCTGGCTTGAAGAAAAACCAGAATGTCAGGAAGCAAGGCCCTAAAAGGAAGAATGCCCCATTCCACACCAAGCCTCAAAAATGCACCAGACCTGCATATAGGCCAAGGATGTTGATCAACTGCGAGCCTGCAGCAAAGTATTAGTGACCTGCGCTGAATAACCATGGTGCCTCAGCTAAGCACTCTCAAGAACCAAGCCACATCTGCACTGGCCCCTGAGTGAGCAGGTCTACCTCCACCAGCAACGTCTCCACACACCATAGATGTCAAAGCCAGTCTGGTGCAATCCATACCATTTGCCCCCAATGAGCCTCTATTTGCTACAGGACTCGACTGATCAAGGGCCACAAAGCAGATCCACGCTGGACCAGGTCATCCAGTCCCTTGATTATGTGCATCCTGTGCCGACTGAAGAACCCGTTTGACCTTGGCATTCACCAGAAAACACCATCAACTCCACTGTTGGCAATCCCCAGCAATCCACAATCCAGTGGAAGGCCATATCCGAGAAAGCCCACTCTCTAGAATCCAGAGTTGCGACTCAGGTAATCCACCTGGACATACTCCTTCCCGGTGACATGGGTGGCCAGGAGTGCCAGCAGGTGGGTCTCTGCCCACTGCAGTAATGGTTTGGCTCTGCCGCTACTCGCTGCCACACTGATGACTTGATGTATTCTACCATCATGGCATTGTCTGACAGACCTTGCACTGCTCTGCGACTCAGCAGGGGAAGCAACTCCACCAGAGCCAGACACACCACCGCATCTCCAGGCGATTGATCAACCATCGACTCTCTTCCCTGCTCCATCTGCAACAGATAATGTTCACCCCAACCAAAGAGGCTGGCAGCCATGGACACCAGCATCCAGCACAGGAATTCCCAGAAGCATCCCCACCGTGAGCTCCAGATTCAGCCACCACCACAAACTCAGCCTGGCTTAGGGTTAAAGTGGAAGTCAAACCTCCATGGACTGCAACTGTGGAGAACACTGCAACAGAAGATTCGCCTGCAGGGATCACATATGTAACCTTGCCTGGGATACTAGGTCCAGTGTGGCTGCCAGAGAGCCCAGTATTTGAAGAGAGTCCCACATCCGAGGGCAGGGTACCCTCCTCAGTTCCCGCACCTTGGATTGCAACTTCACAATCCTGCCTTCTGGGAGAAAAACCATGCCCTTGTGGATGTTGAAGAGAGTATCCCAGATACTCCAAGGACTGAGAAGGCTCCAGAGCCTGCTCTTGACCAAGTTGATCACCCAATCTAATTGCTGAAGATGACCAATAACCAGGGCCGTGACTTCCAGGCTCTCCTGGAATGACTTTGCCTGAATTAGTCAATTGTCCAGATAAAAGTGGACAGGGACACCTTCCTTGCCAAGGCCACTGCCACAACCATCATCACCTCGGTGAACACCCAAGGCACTATGGACAGGCCAAAAGGTAATGCCAGAAACTGAAAATGCCCTCTAGGCACCACAAAGCACAGGAACCACTGGTGATTGGGGCAGATAGGAATGTGCAGGTAAGCTTTGGTCAAGTCTAGAGAAGTCAAGAATTCTCTGGCACACCACCACTATTACGGACTGCAAGTGGGACCATGCATGCCATCTTGCTCAGTCAGGTGACATAGCTAAGACGGTAGTAAAGCCTAATGCAAGGTAGGGAAGGCAACACCTAGGAGAGGAGGGAGGGTTGTGAGGATTGATTCCTGCTGTTCCAGAGAACAAGCAGAAAGTCAATCCTCACATGTGGCACACTCTAGCTCCAGGCTGCCAAGGACCGAACCAGGACAGCACCAATAGCGACCAATGAGTAGCAGAAGGTGAGTCCCCGCTGCGAGACTCTGCAAGACCCTAGTGTCCAGCAGCACTATCACTCCGGTAGCCTGACACAGAAGGGTCGGAGGGCAGGAGTTGCCTACACCCCAAGAATGTTATGGGGTACTGCCTGGCCAAAGGCACTGTCCCTGCGGGACTCTCTCCAGAGAGTAGTGAGCTGCAAATGTGTGAACTGAAGATCAAGTGGTGGCGCTGCAGATCTCTGTCAACGGCACAGAGTGGAGGTTGGCCACCAATATGGCCACTGCCCTTGTGCAATGCACTGTGATCCAGTGTTCAAGAGAGGTCCGCTCACTCATAGGCAAGGGCAATACAGTCTGCCACCCAAGAGGACAGGGTGCACTTGCTCACAAGGAGCCCAGTCTGCTGGGGTCAGAAGATACAAAGAGCTGAGTTGCTCTGCGGTGGCCCTGGGTCCGCTGCAAATAGGACAGGGCCCGTTTGCAGTCTAGTGTATGGAGTATGAACTTCTCTTTGCTGGCCTGAGGCCATGGGTAGAAGGTGGGAAGTTCCACTTCTGGTTTTGGTGGAACGGGGATACCACCTTCGGGAGGAACTTGGGGTGAGTGTGAAGCACTACACTGTTTTTGAAGAACCTGGTGTATGGAGGGTCCGCCACTAGGGCTTGAAGCTTGCTAACTGCGAGCTGAAGTGAGGGCCACTAGGAAGGCCATCTTCCAAGAGAGGTAGCGTGGGTGGCATGTGGCCAGGGACTCAAAACGGTGGTCTGGCAAGCTGGGAGAGCACCACGTTGAGATCCCACACCACCACTAGGGACCCGAGAGGGGGCTTGGATAGCAGAAGGCCCTGTAGGAACCGTGAGACCAGGGGCTGGCTAGAGAGGCTTGCCCTCGATCAGGTGGTGGTGAGCGGCTATAGTCCTGTGTGCGACAAATCACTAGCTGTACATGGCAGAAGACGTCTCCTTTCTCTCCGCGCACCGGAAAGTGAAAAGGCATAGGCCCTTCTAGTGGAAGGCTTTCTAGAGGCCAGTAGGATCTCTTCAACGTCCTCTGGCAGGTTGAGGGGGGCCAAGGCTACCCTCTCAGGAGTCATGCCATCAGCAACCTCGCATTGGGGTGCAAGAGTGAGCTCTCCTCCTGAGTCATGAGGTCTGGGGCTCTTCCCAGTGGGACTGGGAGTGCTGCCGAATCACTGACGCTCTCTCACTCTGGACTTTGAACAGTCTTGGAAAGCAGAGGGATTGGCGAGAATGCATAGAGTAGTCCCTTGGACCATGAGATCAGGAAGGCATCTGCCACTATGCTCTCTGGGTGTGGTTAATGGGAGCGGAAGCGAGTCAACTGCGTGTTGTCTGGAGAGGCGAACAGGTCTATCTTGGGCCAGCCCCCGAGATGGAAGAGCTTCTCTGCCACCATAGGGTAGAGGTGCCACTTGTGCGGCCACAGTACTCTGAGCTTGTCCGCCAGGCAATTGTCCTGGCCCAGGAGGTAGATTTGCAGCAAGTAGTGGCATGCTTCTGCGCACAAAGAGAGAAGGGCTACTGCCTCCTAACAGAGGAGTATGAGCCCATGTCTCCCTGCTTGTTGATATAGAATATCGCAACCTGGCTGTCCATTTGGATCAGCACAGGATGGTGTTGCAGGTGGCTGCGGATCACTTGTAGGGTTAGGAAGACTGCCCGGAGCGCTAGGAGGTTGATCTGTAATAGGGACTGACTCCTGGGAACAGCAGCCCTGCGTGCACTGCGCTCCCCCCCCCCCCCCCCCGAGGAAGGCATCTGTGGTCAGGGTCCTCTGTGGCAAGGGTGCCCGAAAGGGCATTCCAGCCTGGAGGTGGCGCTGGTCTTGCCACCAGTAGAGGGATCTCACCAGCCAGCAGGTGATCCTGACTCTGTCCCAAAGCCTGCCCATTATCTAAATCCACTGTGAACGCAGGCACCACTGGGCTGTCCACATGTGCAGGCGGGATAGGGGTGTGACATGGAGGTAGAGGCAGACTGAGGCGGCGGCAAGCTGGTGCTGTTGTGTGGTGCTGGCTCTCTCCTGCGAGCTGTTTGAGGTGTTTGGCCCTGACTTGAGGAAGGCAGGCCCTGGCCTGCACCATGTTTAGCTGAGCACCTATGAACTCCAGGTTCCAGTCTGGACAGAGATGTGATTTGGGGTAGGTGAGGACGAACGCCATGTGCTGCAGGAGGAGAATGGTATGTCCTGTGGCCTGGCTGGTTTCTGCAGCTGTATTGCTTCTGAGGAGCCAGTCATCCAGAAAGGAGAAGACAAACACCCCTTGTAGGCGCAGGTGTGCGGCTACTACTGCTAGGGATTTTGTGAAGACTCTTGGTCTGGCCTCCTCACCGAAGGCAAGTACCCTGTACTGGTAGTGGCCCCCTCTGATCACAAATCTTAGAAATTGACTGTGCTCATATCCTGATCCACCCTCTCTCACAGGCAATCTCCCTGGTGAAGGTAGGGCAGCAGAAGAGCATCTTTAACTTCTCCCTCACCAGAAACAACTACTTCAAGTTTTGTAGGTCCAGAATAGGCCGAGGCCCTCAGTTCTTTTGGGGACAAGGAAATATCTGGAGTAGAAGTGCTTTCCCCACAGGTGTGTGGGTACAGGCTCCACTGCCTTGTGCCTGAGTAGACCTATGAGTTCTGAGAGGAAGAGGGTCTGGTGAAGGAGAAGCCGCACTGACTCTCCTGGAAAATACCCTGGTTGTATCCGCTGTAACCTCCTTCACCAACTGAAGCATCCACTGTTCTGTGGTGACCTTGGCTCCCCTGTGGGCTGGAGAGGGTCTCAAGGGGGGAGGGAGGCCCTACCCTGGGAGTCAAAAGCTCCCTCCCGGCTGAGCTGGGGCCAGGACTTGCAGCTTTGGGGCCTTTGGCTTCCTGGGTCCATGTCCCTAGCCTTTAGGCTGGGATCCTTGCTGCTATTGGCCTAAGAAGGCTTGGTAATGGTGGCTTTGGTGAAAAGGTCCTTTCTTCCTCTGGGCCTTTTCCCCAATGTTTTCTTTATGGGAAGTGCACAGGTCTTCTTTGAGAGCCTCTGCTGGGTCACCACCATGGCAGCCATAGGCTTTCCAAACAGGTTCTCCCCGGTGCATGGGAAGTCCAGCAGCCTGGACCCACTGCTCAAGATCTGCAGCCAGGCTTGGCACCTGGCATCGATGCTCATAGCCACAACCTGGGCTGCAGTTTCAAAACCATTGAAGACAGCCCAGGACAGGAACTTGAAACAGTCCTGGATGGCAGCGACCAGGGCCTGGGACCATTGAAGGGGTTCCCTGGCAGGCTCTTGGATGAGACTCTTTAGGTGCATACCAATGTACAGCTCATAGGCCTGTATTCAGAAGCTCAGCATGGATCCCTGGAAGAACTTGTGCCCTAGGATATCGAGAGTTCTGGCCTCCCTGCCCAGGGGCACAGAAGAATAGTTCTTCTGGCTCTTTAGCTTTTTCATCGAAGACTCCACCACCAAGGAACTGTGTAGGAGTTGGGACTTGTGGAAGCCTAGGGTTTTCTTAACGCAGTAGATAGCGTCAAGGCGTCAGCTAATCACCAGCACCGAGGCTGGGGTTTCCCACATCCACAGGAGAAGCCGCTCGATGATAGGTTGCACTGGCACCGACAGAGCCTCCTTTGGCGGGGACTCATACTGGAAGATCTCCAGTTCTTTAGTGCACAGGTCCTCCTTGGACTCAGTCAGGACTGAGAGGACCTGGGCCATGTCCCAGATGAAGTCATGGAAGGCCACGTCCTTGGGTGGAGAATGGTGTCAGGGCTCCGGAGGAGATGTGTTGAGGTCTCAAGCGAGGTTTTGATGTCAGCCTCCCAGTTGGAGTCCGAGGCATTGAGATCACCTGGTGGGTCTCGGGTCAGACTCCCAGAAACTAGCCAGGGAGGATTGGATACCTGAGGATCAGGACCAGGACCTCGATTGGTGCAGAGGGCTTGCCTGAGGCTGGTGGCGCTCAGAGCCCGGCTCGGCACCCAGGGACACCACCGCAGTTGGGGGCTTAGTTGTAGGGGCAGATGATGCAGACGAGCCCGACATCATTGCCTGCTGCATGGCCAGGATGGCAAAGATATTCTGCTCCAGGGCCACCATTCTGGCCTCGATGCCAGAAGGCTCCGGCCCGGCACCAACACTCTCGTGAGTGTGTCCTTGACGAGGACCACGGCCTCAGGGAGCCTCACATGGTCACCGCCAGCCGAGGACTCCTTCCTAGAGAACCTTAGGGGGATGCTGCTTGGAGTTGCCTGAGTTCTGCTGCGGGACCTTACCGAGTTTCCCTGGTGGAACCGCGACTGGCTTTGAAGATTTTTTTTTTTTTCTTCCCAGGGTCTGGCGTTTTTATGGAGGAGCCATCGCCGTGGGACTCTCAAGACGCCGGGGCCTCACGGGAGGTGCTTGGCTTGGGGCTCAGCATCAGGGAAGACGGGGCTGAGCCGGACCACGGGACCATCCTCCCCTGAAACTCCAACCTTTTCTTGTTGGTTCTCGGAGTCATAGCCTGAGACAGGTCGATGTGGTGCTATCATGGTCCGGACCGAGGCAGTGCAAGCAGCAGTTGTGAGTGGTCTAAAACAGACATGATTTGACTGCAGTGGTCACATTTTTTGAAGTCACCGGGAGACATGGTGGGATACACCCGGGCGAGGTAGACAACCCCCGGGGGGAAAAATAGGCACGAATGCCAGTCGAGGCAAGTCTTGACAAAAAAGAAGGGAAAGCGCCGGCTCGAGGTGGGAAGAGGAACCGGTAAGCAAACCGGGGAATTTTTTTTTAAGGTAATTTTGTAAGGATTTTTCTTGGAATACAGGACAAGCGTTTGTTGGGCTCCTCAGAAGAAAAAAAAAGAGACTGAGCAAGATGGCACCTGTGGGCGGGAAGGGGACCATGCATGCGTGGTCCCATTCCCAAAGACTTTTTTTGAAAGCTGGGGAAATGCTCCACACAGGCTCGGTCGGTGCAGACGTCACCCACATGTGATGACTAACTTCCTGCTTGTTCCTGGAAAAAAGCCACCATGTTGAGACCACTGTAGCCATGCTCTTACCTGACATCCAAAGCAAATCATAGAGCAGATCAGACAAAGGCTGAGCCAGACTCCAGCCTGGTGGCGTCTGCCCTGCTAGGAGGATCCACCATCTCCTCCGGAATTGTCTGAGACCACGAGAAGCTCTAGACGCATAAGAGCTGTAAATAGACCCCTTCAGAGCCAGCACTGACACCTCCAAAAACTCAGGGGTGCACCACCCTCCACCAGGATGGTAGTCTTATGAGGAACCACTTTAACAAGTGCATCCAACCGAGGCAAGCACAACTTCTCCCTAAACTCAGAAGGAATCTGGCACAGCCTCGCCATACTCCTACCAATGTGCAAGCCGCATCCAGAGAGCGCCACTCCTCTGAGAATATGGTCTTAAAAGCCCTGTGGACGGGAAAGGCCTATGGAGGCTTGCGGATGCCCTCCATAAGTGGACCGTCTAGGAACTCTTAAGGCTCTGACCTTGGCTTTTTGGCAATACCCAAGATAGTCAGGGACTCTGAAATAAGAGAGGGAAGCTCATCCTGCTGAAACCTCCACACTGCAGTCTGATCTTCTCCCACAAGAAGCTCCCCTTCCCCAGCTCTTTCAGGAGATCCACTGTCCCTTCCAAGGGGTGAGGTGAATCAAAGGGCCCCAGAGAGTCTAGATCCACATCGTTCTCCTGTCTTTCCCTACGTGGGTGCTTAGCCAGCACAGAAGGCTCTTGACTCCTGCTCAAGAGCAACTTGGTGGAAACCAGGGAGCCTTCGCTCGAGCTCTGCTTCAGAACAAAGGTTTGGTGAGAAGTAAAAGTCCCACAGGTGCTCCTTGTGGTCTTGGGCAAGCCACTTAACCCTCCATAGCCCATGTTCCCTGTAAAATAGTTATTTCCAAGTTATAATGCCCTGTTCAATGTAATTTCAGTTTGTTCAATGTAAACCGCACTGATGCAGAATAGTGCGGTATATAAGAGAATGTAATAAAATAAAATAAAAAAGGGAGAGCCACTAGGCCCTACACTACCCCTAGATGACCCGATTGAGGTCCTAGGCAAAGGCTCAGCCATAGGCTGCAGCATAGGGGCTCACTTCCCTCCTGTCCTGCAGCAATCGCAGTATTCAAAATGCCAGTGGTTCCCAACAAAACCTTGCGACCATCACCGGGGACACCATCCTAGGAGTAGCCTAGTGGTTGGGGCAAGGTACTTCAGGCCGGAAGTTCAAATCCCACTAGAGGACAGCAACCTTGGGCTGGAAGGACTGGGGTTTCTAGTCCCACAGATGCTCCTTGTGGTCTTGGGCAAGCCACTTAACCCTCATTGCCCATGTTCCCTGTAAGTATTAGTGTATGTGTCTCATCCCCACGTGTTAAATGTATCCCCCGATTGTGTTGTGACCGCTTTGATTGAAGGATAAGGCGGTATACAAAAACTGTCTAAATAAATAAAATAAATAAAAATCCTGTTCCCGAGAGCTCACTCCACCAGTTTCTGGGCCCCTGGGTCATTTTGCGGCAATCGCATGCTCCCTAACACAACACAACTTCGGACAGCTATGCTATACACCGGCCACGATTCTTAGCCCTGCAGACACTCCCCTTTGCCTGTGTGCACCCACCTGGTGCTAATTTGCGGACTTACCCAGTGGCCGCTCCCCCCCCCCCCTGAAGACTGCATGTTTCCCATGGCCGGTCCTTGTTGCTGCTTTTTTTTTTTTAAAGGTGTGGGAGCCTGCACAACCACTGGACCCCTCCCAAAAGTTTGGAGGAGGAGGAAAGAGGGAGCCCACTGCTACGGCAGGGGACAGACCTGGCCCCACTGGCTTCTGCACTCTGGGCCCGCTGCCCCAAATCCAGCACAGGTTATGCTCACCGCCTGCTGCAGACTAACATTGGCTACTTATAGCATACTTCCAAGTTTGTGTTCTCAGTCTCCACCTGCTGGTAGATGAGCATAACCCACTCGTTTGGACTCCACTAAAGGGACAAACTGAAATGTATTTGGGGATTTTTTAGAACCATCTAGAAATATTTCTCTAACAAAACAACAAATTCGAAAACCATACATAAAATTTTTTTTTTAGCTTGAGCCAAAGGTGAAGCCTAATAATAAATCTAGCATGAGACAGTAGGAGGAGCGAGTGTTCCTCGATCACTCTCCATAAGTACAAAGCAGGATTAAAAGAGTTCCCCCTCCTGTTCCAGGATAGCTGTTAGTGGGGAGGTTGACCTTTTCTCTTTTTCCTCCTAGTCAGAAGTTGTTCATGTCTCAGGGACTGACAGCTGCTGAGAGACGTCAGCTGGAAAAGGAACTCTACCACGGCACAGAAGAGCATCACCTGAATCACATCTGCAAGATGAACTTTGACCCCCGTGTGGCAGGAGAGCATGGAACATGCTACGGTCAAGGCAGCTACTTCGCCCGTGATGCCAGCTACTCACACAATTACACTAAGTGTGGGCAGAGTGGATACCGCTACATGTTCCTGGCCAAGGTGTTGGTGGGGAAGGCAGCACTTGGAGCCAGTTCCTATCGCCGCCCCCCTGCCTTGGAGAGTACTGAGGCTGCTCTCTATGACTCGTGTGTGGACAATCTCAAACAGCCTAAGATTTTTGTGGTATTTGATAGCTGTCAGTGTTACCCCAACTTTCTTATCTGTTACAAGATACTCTCTGATCCAGTCTCGGTGGATGAGTGATGTTCTCACCACTGTGTCTGTTCCCTACCTCCCAAATCAAAAAACATGGGAGGGCGGCAGGGGCTATTTACTGCTGCAGGAAGGACACGCAGCATAACCTTCCTCAAGATAGGATCTGTTTCTGTTGTTCATGGGACGCTGTACTCTACCTACCCCATGTTTGGTGTAACCCAGTTATCATAAGGCAGTGAGGTATTCTATAAAGTTGTTTCAATGGAAAGTAGCTGTTATTTTCTTGTCTATACTGGTTTTGGGCAATGGGAGAGTCAAAATTGACATATTTCACTCTGCTGCCTCTCTTTATTACTATATCCCTGCCCACATCCCACCAAACGTAATGGAAGAACGATGCTGCCTGCAGATCTCTTGCCCTGGACAGCAAGGCACGCCCTCTCTATCACAGCAGATAATGGGCCCCTGTTCTCCACTTTCTCAGTGTTTTCAAAACTGTTTCTTTCTCGGCACAGTCTGGTTCTGGCTGCTAAATATGTGTTACCCAGGAGGAGGAAAAATACAGGTTCTGCAGCTCTCTGCTGAAAGCTTTCTTCCATATATCATCCCTTAGTGCCCTAAAGTCATGTCACTACACAACCAACAACTGAGAAATAAGATTTTATTCAGTCATTGCTCTGCTTTAGATTTTCAGTTTTACGTTTGTTATCTTTACAAAGTTTCTAAAGAAATATGGGGGAGGAGGGAAGGGGAAAAGGATCAAATGGATACACAACATAATTGTAGATGGTACCAGTCCTCAGGAACAGTGCTAGTCTACTGCAGGGGGGTCTTTGGTATCACCTGGACTGGTTCCTGCTGAAATGATAGGTCCATGGGAGGGAGCAGAGTGAAAACAACTTAGTGCTACTCCCAGCCAACATTGTTACCATCTCTGCAAGGCCCCCCTGCTGCAGGTCCAGCACATGTCTGTAATTACCATAATTAAGCATCAATTTATGCCTTGTCACGTCAAAAAAAAAGAAAAATGATCTTATAAAAACCAAAATGATTCTTCCAACTTTTCCTCCTCCACGATCTTCATTAAACTGGTGCCCATGTGTGAACAGGAGAGGGTGAGATGCCCAAGGAAAATGCCCTTCACTTCTTCACCAGTTTAGGAAGGAGACTGTCACTGAAGGAAAAAGAAGAAAAATGAAAGAGGATTGATATACATTACCACTCGCATTTGTGCAGCCCGTAGCAGAGCAAATGTGTGATTTTTCTGCATCGCAAGAGTGAGAGACCAGACTGCAGTTAGTAAGAGGCTCCAGAGGATGGGAGAAATCCCCCCCCTTTCCCAGGAACACTTTCATTCCATGCGCTTCCATCACTGGAGGAAAGCATTTACCTGCTCTCCACTCAAACCCCGAAGGATGGGGCGCAAGTTACTGTGACTATACCGAACTAGGAGATGCAATCCCCATTACCACAAAGGAGAAACTTCACTTACCTGATCATTTCTTTTCCTGAAATCCTGCTAGACAGGTTATGTTCCCTGGGCATGATTGTTTCTGATGATTTAAGGTAGTTAAACGGGTAGAAAAGGTGATGGCGAAAGCCAGAAAGATGCTCAAGTGCCTAGGGAGAGGAATGGCCAGCAGGAAGGAGGTGATAGTGCCTCTGTATATGTCTCTGGTGAGACCACATACATAAGAGATGCCATACTGGGTCAGACCAAGGTCCATCAAGCCCAGGATCCTGTTTCCAACAGTGGCCAATCTAGGTCATACGTACCTAGCAGTTTCCCCAAAAGACACAGGTTCCACAATGCTTGTACTGGGTCAAGCATTGATATCCTGAGTCCCTTCTTAATAATGGTTTATGGACCTTTCCTCCAGGAACTTGTCCAAACCTTTTTTAAACCCAGCTACACTAACAGCCTTTACTACATCCTATGGTAATATTTTCTCTTGTCTTAAATAGTTTACCCTGTAGCTTCATTGCATGTCCCCTAGTCTTTCTATATTCTGATAACGTAAACAATCGATCTACGTTTACCCGTTCCACGCCATTCATTAATTTATAGACTTCTATCATATCTCCCCTCAGCCTTCTCTTTTTCAGGTTGAAAAGCCCTAACCTTTTTAGCCTTTCTTCATAGGAGTATCCTTCCATCCACTTTACCATTTTGGTGGCTCTTTTCTGAACCTTTTCTAATAACGCTATATCCTTTCTAAGATACGGCGACCAGAATTGCACACAATATTCAAGGTGCGGTCTCAGCATGGAACGATATAGAGGCATTATAATATTTTATTTTCCATTCCTTTCCTTATGATACCTAGCATTCTATTTGCTCTCTTGGCCGCCGCTGCACACTGGGCCAAGGGTTTTAACATGTTATCCACTTTTCCTGGGTGGTGGTTCCTAATGTGGAACCTTGCATTGTGGAACCATAGTTTGGGATGTTCTTCCCTAGGTGCATAACTTTGCTCTTGTCCACATTAAATTTCATCTGCCATTTTGATGCCCAGTCTTCCAATTTATCAAGATCTTCTTGCAATTTTCCACAATTCTCATGGGTTTTAACAACTTTAAATAGTTTTGTGTCACCTGCAAATTTGATAACCTCACTCATTATTCCCTTTTCCAGATCATTTATGAATATGTCAAAAAGCAGCGGACCCAGCACAGATCCCTGGGGTACACCGCTATTCACCATTCTCGATTGGGAAAATTGGCCATTTAGCCCTACCCTCTGCTTTCTATCTTTTAACCAGTTCCTGATCCACAATAGTACACTGCCTCCTATCCCATGACTCTTTAGTTTTGCCAACAGTCTCTGATGAGGCACCTTGTCAAAGAGCTTTCTGAAAGTTCAAATACACTATATCAACTGACTCACCTTTGTCTACCTGTTTATTCACACCTTCAAAATAACATAACAGATTAGTAAGAGAAGACCTTCCTTGTCTAAAGCCATGTTGGCTGTCTCCCATTAAGCCATGACTATCTATATGTTCAGCAATTTTGTTCTTTATGATGGTTTCTACCATTTTTCCCGGTACTGACGTCAGGCTCACTGGTCTGTAGTTTCCCGGATCACCCCTGGAACCCTTTTTAAAAATTGGCATTACATTGGCCATCCTCCAATCTTCAGGTATTACAGAGGATTTTAATGATAGTTCACAGATTACTAATAGCAGGTCAGCAATTTCATATTTTAGTTCTTTCAACACCCTTGGATGTATACCATCCGGTCCAGGTGATTAGCTACTCTTCAGTTTATCAAATAGTTGTAATACATCTTCCCGATGTATCGATATTTCTTTCAATTCTTCTGCACCTTTAAATACCACTTCAGTCATGGGTAACATCCCTACATCTTCCTCAGTAAAGACCCAAGCAAGGATTTCATTCATTCAGTCTCTCCGCTATCGCCTTGTCGCCTCTTAGTACCCCTTTAACCTCTCTATCATCTAATGGACCAACTGACTCTCGCACAGGTTTTTTGCTATGAATTTACTTGAAAAAATCTTTATTACGCGTTTTTGCTTCCGCAGCAAGCTTCTTCTCAAATTCTCCCTTTGCCTGCCTTGCATTTAACTTGCCAGTGCTTGTGCGGTTTCCAGTTTTCGTCATTTGGCTCTTTTTTCCATTTCCTGAAAGATGTTTTTTGGCAACAGCCTCTCTGACCTCACCTTTCAACCATGCTGGCAGTTTTTTGGACTTCCTTCCACTTTTCTTAAAGCGTGGAATACAGCTGGTCTGGGCTTCCAAGATAGCATTTTTCAAGAACACCCAAGCTTGATGCAAGTCTTTAGCCTTTGCAACAGCTCCTTTTAGATTTTTCTTAACTATTTTCCTCATTTTATCATAGTCTCCCTTTCGAAAGTTAAAAGGTAGTAATGTGGATTTCTTAACTATCCCTTCTCCACTAATTAAATCAAACACGATCATGCTATTTGGAGTATTGTGTACAATTCCAGAGAGCACCTCTTCATAAAGATATAAACAGGATGGAGTCTGTGCAGAGGGTGGCTATCAAAATAGTTGGAGGACTTTGTGATAAGGCATGTAGGGGAGATACTTAAAGATCTCAATATGTATAGTTTGGGGGAAAGATGGGATAGAGGTGATATGATTGAGATGTTTAAATACCTCCGTGGCATAAATGCACAGGAGGAGAGCCTCTTTTGATTGAAGGCAAGCTCTCTTATGAGGTGACATAGGATGAGGGTAAAAGGGGATAGAGTCAGGAGTAACATGCAGAAATATTTCTTTACGGAAAGCGTGGTAGATACCTGGACCAGTTTCTCAGCGGAGGTAGTAGAGACCAGGAGAGTATCTGAATTCAAGAAAGCAGGGCACCAACACAAAAGATCTCTAAAGGAAAAAAAGGACTATAGTGGTTAGAGCACTAGCTTGGTAATGAAAGAGACCAGGATTTGATTCACACTAGCACTCCTTGTGGCCTTGGGCAAGTCACATAACCCTTCACTGCCTCAGAAGAAAGGCCTGGCAATCTACTTCCGTTCACACTGCTAAGAAAACCAGGAGTCAGCACATTGCATTTGCATGGTCTTTATCTGCAATCATGTTTTTATGTAAAACCCACTTAGGGAAACAAGAGCTTGATCTTGGAAGGACAGATGAGGGGATATAAATGCTTAAACACCCCTGGGAAAAATGGGAAATAGTGGGGTGGATGGCTAAGGAAGCCCCCTGCGCCTGACCCTAAAAGAAGATAAGGCCACCACCAGAAGCTGCTAAGAACCAAACCCATCTCCAGGGGACAGACAAAGACAACACCTCATTAGCCAACTCTGTACCAGCCCATTGATCCCACTGGGCCCCAGAGCTCTGCAACTACTGAAGGACAGCGCTGCCTTGGTGTTCTGTTAAGTCACTATGAGAACCATGACAGAAGTCACCCAGCAACTATCAAGACACTGAAATGCCGCTCTCCCAGATTCAGAACATGGTGACTTAGGAAGTCCGCCTCGACAGAGTTAATGACTGTTCTGTGTAAGCTGCTGAAATCACCCGGGAGAGCCAGTCTGCCCAGAGACACAGCAGCTGCAACTCTTTGCCACTCCCTGTCTGACACACGTGACTGCTCTGTGTAAGCTGCTGAAATCACCCGGGAGAGCCAGTCTGCCCAGAGACTCAGCATCTGCAACTCTTTGGCCACTCCCTGTCTGACACACGTGACTGCTGTCACATTTTCCAAGCACCTGCAGACTTTCCCTGCAACAGAGGACAGAAGTGCAGCAATGCCAAACTATCCTGGCCAACAGCTAGATGAACACCAAGCTGCCTCCGTGGGATCTGGTGAAAGACAAAGAGTTTTGGGAGCCACTTGTCAATAGTGATGCTAGCATGATTACATTTGATTTCATAAATGGAGGAAGGACAGCAAGGAAATCTACAATACTGCCTTTTAACTTTCAAAAGGGAGACTATGATAAAATGAGGAAAATTGTTAAGAAAAAACCCTAAAAGGAGCAGTTGCAAAGGTTAAAGATTTATATTAAGCATGGGTATTATTTAAAAATACTATCTTGGAAGCCCAGACAAGACTTATTAAAAGCTGGCTGCTACACAGTACCCTGTCCTGTGCTTCTAAGGTAATCTGTGACAAATCTCCAGGGGAAGTCCCTCAGACCTTGCTTGGATAGAGGGAGTCTTGGGTTCTAAATATAACCAGAAAGCTCTCTTCTGTGTTTCAAATTTAAACTGAAAGCTCTTGCTGCTGCTACTAGGCCCTGAGTGAGTATTAAGTTTAAACTGGCAAGGGGCATAACCCACTTGTCTGGAGTGATTTGGCAGGATGCTCTGGAATAATTGTTTATGGACTTTTCCTCCAGGAACATGTCCAAACCGGTTTTAAACCCAGCTACACTAACAGGAGTATGATTTCCCCAAGTTGTTATTTTGGTCTCTCTTCTCTGTACCTTTTCCACAATATGTAAACCGCTTAGATTCATAGATCAGTGGTATATAAACACAGTTGAATAAAAATAAATTATTAAATAAATAAATTCAAGGTGTGGTTGCACCATGGAGCGATATGGGGAAATTTTACTTCCCTCTAATTTTCCTTCCTGGAGCACTGCTGGACCAGTCCAGACCAGAGGGTTAACGCTCCCAACCAGAGAAAAAACAGAACAGTGTTGTGATGTCATCCCTGCACCTTGCCTAGCACAGCTAGGGGCACCGATCAGTATTCTGTAGAAAGCAATGGAAACATGCAAGATGCAATGCATCAAGGGGCCCCTAACCCCGGCTGCACTTGCAACCATCTGAGTAGGGGAACTATACACAAAACCCTGAGAAAACTCATAGCTGAGAGGAAGAGACCTGGCAGGCTCACGCAGCCCCAGGGAGGAAAGGTCCTGGATTGGTCTAGCAGTGCTTCAGGAAAGGAAATTATCGGTAAGTAAAATTTCCCCTTCCAGAGTACCCAGCTAGACCAGTCCAGACCAGAGAGCAGTACCAGAGCTACTTCCCATTGGGGTGGGAAAACAGTACAGCAGACAGTATCCACTTACAGGGTCTGATCGCCCACTGAGCCCTGGAATTCCAACAACACGGTGACGTGTAGACACAGAGTCATAGGCAAGACTTCGCTGGAAGCTGTCCTGCAGGAAGAAGGCCAGGACGAGAGGCCTTTCTGAGTGCACCAGCACTTGAAAAGGTGCCAGAGATGGGGAGCTGCGGCACGCTCTTAAGAGAGTCGTACTACCGCGGGGGAGTAACCCTTGTGAAATAGTTGTTGCATCTCAAGAGCCAGGCTGTAAGCGAGAAGGGATCCTGCTTGTCCAGTAAGACTGGCCACTGCCTCAACAGCCCTCTCTGTGCACCCAAGGGAAGCGGAGGCACCACTTGCAGGCAGATGAGGTTCGCATACCAAGGGCGATGTGGCCAGTTGGGGGCCTCGAAAATGACCCAATGAAGATAGTACTCCACTTGCCGTAGTACTCTGGGAATCAGTGGCGGCTTTGGGGGGGGGGGGGAGACAATGCCATAGCCGTACCGGGGCATCCACAATCCTCATCCCTGGTGCTCATCGGCGTGAGTAGAAGGCGAGGTCTTTGGCATTCAATGGCATCGCCATCAGGACCCAGGAGGGGGGGAGCCCCACCAACGCACAATTCAGACAAAGGCCCAGGGGAGCAAGCTCCCACTCGCTCGGGTCGAGGCGATGTCTGCTGAGATAGTCCGCCTCGACACTGTTGTCTCCCGTGATGTGCTGAGCTGTGAGTGCTCAGAGATGATGCTTGGCCCATGGGAAGAGTAGCTGTATCTCCTGAACCACTCCCGCACACTTCCTGCCGCCATATGCCACGACCATGGCATTGTCAGACATCACCCTCACAGCCCTGTTGGAGAGGATCGGCAAAAAATGGAGGAGGGCCAAGCGGATTGCTCGGGCTGCCAGACAGTTGACTGGCCAGGTCGTCTGCACCAGAGACCACAACCTCTGAGCCAACTGATGCCAACAATGTGCTTCCCAGCCGGAGAGACTAGCATTAATGGTAATTACTACCCAATCAGTCTGTTTGACAAGGATGCCCCACAGCATATTGTCCTGCGATTCCCACCAGCAGAGACTGTCGCTGACTGGGAGGAGCAAGGGCAGGCGGATCTCAAAGTCCTCTGAGAGAAATTATCAGTGGTACAGCAAGGCATATGTAGGGAGCACATATGTGCTCTTGCTCAGGGCACAACCTTGAGCATCGATGCCATGTTTCCAAGGATCTGCAGGTAGTCCCAGGCTCGGGGAAGAGGAAGCTGCAGAAAGTGACACAATTGGCGGTGGAAACAGACACAGCGCTCCTCTGTTAGAACAACTCTGCCGGCTAGCGAGTCGAAGCGCTCCCTGAGGAAGGGAAGGTCTTGAGACGGAAGCAAGGAACTCTTGGAATAGTTTATCACCCAGCCGAGAGGTTCCAGGAGCCGAGTTACCAGCCGGATGAAGTCCGAGTGAGACTTTGCCTGGATAAGCCAGTCATTCAGATAGGGATGTATGTAAATACTCTCACGTCGAAGTGCTGCCGCCACTATGACCACAACCTTTGAAAAGGTCCGCGGAGCACTCGCCAGCCCAAAGGGAAGAGCGCATAATTGAAAATGCTGGCCCAGCACTGCAAACTGGAGGAAGCACTGATACTCTGCTTTGATGGGAATGTACAGATAGGCTTCCGTGAGATCCAAGGTGGCTAGGTTCTCCCCAGGCCAAACTGCCTGGATGACAGCTCTGAGTGATTCCATGCAGAAATGGGAAATGCGCAGGCTGCGATTGACTTCCTGGAGGTCGAGGATCGGGCGGAAGGAGCCCTGTTCTTTGGGACCACAAAGTAGATGGCTCACAACTCTGCTCCACTTACTCCAGTTGGGGGAATGGGCAGGAAGGCCCACAGCTGGAGTAAGTGGAGCAGAGTTGTGAGCAATATTGTGTGCTTGCGCTCGGACCTGCAGGAAGAAACCATGAATGCATTGGGAATGTGGCGAGTGAGCGAGCGAGCTCAAGAGCATAGCCATTGCAGACAACTTCCAAAACCCATGCATCCAATGTCATCCAAGCCCATCCAAGTGACCTAGATTGGCCACTGTTGGAAACAGGATACTGGCCTTGATGGACCTTGGTCTGACCCAGTATGGCATATCTTATGTTCTTATGTTCATTCCTGGTGAAATAAGCAGAGGCGGGCGCCTACCCGCGGCAGCCCGGAATGGGCCCGTAGCCCGTCAGTGGGCAGGGCGGCCAGAGGGGCTGGTAGCCCTCCTGGAGCCTCTGGACGTCATCCATGACCTGCAGGTGCCCTGAAAGGACTGCGCTCGATTGTTGGAAGAGTGGGAGAGCATCAACTTGACCTATAGTGGTGGGGGTCATGATACTTTGGCCATGAAGAATTAGCACCTGAGGTAGTGGACTGCAGAGAGATGGACTTGGGCTTATCCTCCGGAAGCCGCTGTAGCTTGACTCACCCAGATCTTTCACCAGTTTTGCCAAATCTTCTCCAAAGAGTAGACTACCCTTGAAGGGGAGACAGGCTAGGTGCATTTTGGATGCCGTGTCAGCTGACCAACTGCGGAGCCAAAGTCACCGCTGGGCCAAATTTGCCGATGCTATGACCCAGGCAGCTAACCAGAGGTTTTCGTAAAAGACATTGGCTAAAAAGGAGACGACTGATTCCAAGCACGCAGAATCTGAGTTCTCTGGCAAGAGCTGCACCCACCAGAGCAAGGCCTGGGCTGTCAATCCGCCACATACAGATGTATGGAGTGCCAGGGAGGCTGCAGAGAAGGCAATCTTCAGGAGATTCTGCACCTTGCGGTCCTGCAGATCCCACAGGGCTGTCCCACCCTCCACTGGTATAGTCGTTTTCTTGGTCACTGTGGTGACCAGGGAGTCGATTTTTGGATAATGCAGCCAATGATGCAAATCATTCTGGGACTAGGGAGAGATCTGCCCAAGACACTGAGCGGTCTTCAGAGAAAAATCTGGCGCAACCCCTTCCTCGAAGACCAGTTGTTAAGAACATAAGATATGTCATACTGGGTCAGACCAAGGTCCATCAAGCCCAGTAGCCTGTTTCCAACAGTGGCCAATCTAGGTCATACGTACCTAGCAGTTTCCCCAAAAGAGACAGGTTCCACAATGCTTGTATTGGGGCAACCTGTCTTTTGAGGAAACTGCTAGATACTTGTGGATTTCCTGGGTCCCCTTTAATACTGGTTTATGGACCAACTTGTCCAAACTTTTTTTAAACCCAACTACACTAACAGCTTTTACTACATCCTCTGGTAATGAATTAAAGTGTTTGATTACATGTTGAGTGAAAAAATATTTTCTCTTATTAGTCTTAAATAGGTTACACTGTAGCTTCCATGCATGTCCCCTAGTCTTTCTTTGATGGCGAAAATCAATCGATCTATGGTTACCCGTTCCACTCCATTCATTAAGTTATAAATCTCTATCCTATCTCCCCTCAGCCGTCTCTTTTCTAGGTTGAAGAGCCCTAACCTTTTTAGCATTTCCTCATAGGATTATCCTTCCACCCCCTTTACCATTTTGGTGGTTCTTCTATGTACCTTTTCTAATAAAGCGTAGTTACTCACCTGTAACAGGTGTTCTCCAGGGACAGCAGGAATCAGTCCTCACTTATAGGTAACGTTGGCACCGACGGAGCCCGCGTGGAGCAATTCCCCAGCTTTCAAAGACAGCTTTTGGGATTGCTGCCACGCATGTGTGGTCCTCTTCCCGCCCAAAGGTGCCTTCTTGCTCAGTCAGGTCCCAAAGCTAGAGCCCTACTAAGCAGACGACAAGGGAAGGATAAAAAAAACTGCAACTTTTTAGGGGAGGTGGGAGGGTAGTGAGGACTGATTCCTGCTGTCCCCGGAGAACACCTGTTACAGATGAGTAACTACGCTTTCTCCAGGAACAAGCAGGAAGTCAGTTCTCACTTATGGGACACCCCAGCTACAGGCTACCGAACCTGTAAGCCAAATCGCATCCGCGAGGCCATGAGCAGAAGCCGATGTCCAAAGGAAGCCTGAGTCCTCGGGCCTTCGGGGCAAGCTCTCGGTAGCCGCAGAAGGAGGGTTGGAGGTAAAGTTGCTTATACCCCGAACAGACTATGGAGTACAGCCTGGCCGAAAGCGCTGTCCCGGCGGGACTCCCTCTCCAGGCAGTAGTGTGAAGTGAAGATATTCACTCAAGACCAGGTCGCAGCCCGGCAGATGTCCAGAGGCACGGAGCGCAGCGAAACCACTGACGCCGCCTTGGCGTGGATGCTGTGTGTGGTGACCCGACGATCCAGGCCTGGGCAAAGGTGATGCAGTCTGCCACCCAGATAGAGAGGGTGCGCTTGGTGACTGCCAGCTCCGGACGGTTGGGATCGTAGGCAATGAAGAGCCGGTCGGATTCGCGATGATTTTGGGTGCGCTGCAGGTACAAGGCGAGAGCTCTCTTGCAGTTGAGTGTATGTAGGACTGCCGATGCGGTCGGCGTGAGGTCTCAGGAATAAAGTCAGCAAGACCACCTCCTGACTGAGATGTAAATTCAGTAGGAACTTGGGGTAGGTGCCAAGGACCACCCTGTTCCTGTAAAACCTGGTGTAGAGGGCCTCGGCCATGAGGGCTTGACGTTTGCTGACTCACCGCGCCGAGGTCAGTGCCACCAGGAAAACCACCTTCCAGGAGAGGTGCCGGAGCGAGCACATCGCCATCGGCTCGAAGGGCGGCCAAGTCAGCTGCATGAGCACGATGTTCAAGTCCCATTTCGCCGGTGGAGGCCGGATGGGGGGATTTGGAAAGCAAGAGGCCCCGCATGAAGCGGGAGACCAGAGGCTGGCCCGAGAGGGGTTTACCCTTGATGGGCAAGTGGTTGGCTGAGATGGCGCTCAGGTGAACCCTGACTGAGGTGGACTTCAGCCCCACCTGCGAGAGGTGGAGAAGGTACTAGAGAACCCAACGGGGTGGAGCAGGAGAACGGGTCAAGCTGGAGATCAGAGCACCAGGTCGAAAACCGCTGCCACCAGGGCGTAGGCCCGTCTCGTCAAGTCCTTCCTCAACGCGAGGAGGATGTCCTTGATCTCCAATGGGAGGCGCAGTGAGGCTAAAGAGACCCGTTCAGCCGCCAGGCTGTCAGGGATAGTGAAACCAGGTTCAAGTGAAGCACCCATCCCTCCTCCTGCGTCAGCAGACCTGGGGCACTGCCCAGGGGGACCGGAGGCTTCATCGAGAGCCAGAGTAGAAGCAGGAAAGAGTAGTTACTCACCTGTAACAGGTGTTCTCCAGGAGCAGCAGGAATCAGTCCTCACATATGGGTGTCATTGGCGCCGATGAAGCCCCAGCGGAGCATTTCCCCAGCTTTCCATGAAAGCCTTTGGGAATGCTGGCATGCATGCGCAGTTCCCTTCCCGCCTAAAGGTGCCATCTTACCTCAGTCAAATGACATAGCTAAGAACAGCACACAAAAATGAAAAAATTAAACTATGTACAACTGCAACTCCAAGGGGAGGAGGGAGGGTTGTGAGGACGGATTCCTGCTGCTCCTGGAAAACACCTGTTACAGGTGAGTAACTACTCTTTCTCCAGGACCAAGCAGGAAGTCAGTCCTCACATATGGGTGACTCCCCAGCTCTGGGCTACCGAGGAACCCAGGCTGAACAAGAGAACTCCCTCTAGTCTCAGCAGCAAAGAGAGGCTTTTCAAGGACACAACCTCCACCGGTAGCCCAACAGAGGGCAGGAGTCGTCTAAACCTCAAAGAGATTCCGGAGTACTGCTTGGCCAAAAGCACTGTCCCTACGGGACTCCCTCTCCAGACAGTAATGGGCCGCAAACGTCTGGCTTGAAGACCAAGTTGTAGCCCTGCAGATGTCTACCAAGGGCACAGAGCGGAGTTGAGCCACTGAGGCAGCCATTGCCCTGACACGATGGGCCGTGACCCTACCCTGCAAAGGAAGGTCAGCCGCCTTGTAAGCCCAGGTGATACAGTCAGCCACCCAGATGGACAAGGTACGCTTGGACACAGCTAACCCCAACTTACTGGGGTCAAAGGATACGAAGAGCTGAGTAGCCCTTCTATGCCCCTGCGTACGGTCAAGGTAGAAGGATAAGGCCCTCCTACAGTCCAGGGTATGCAGAACTGCTTCAGCCTGGCTTGCATGAGGCCTAGGGAAGAATGTTGGAAGAACCACCTCTTGATTGAGGTGGAAAGAGGAGACAACCTTTGGGAGGAACTTTGGATGAGTCCTGAGGACTACCCTGTTCCTATAAATCCTAGTGTAAGGCCTATCACAGACCAGGGCCTGAAGCTCACTCACTCGCCTAGCCGAAAGTAAGGGCTATCAGGAAGAGAGTCTTCCAGGAGAGGAAGCGTAGAGGGCAAGTAGCCATCAGCTCAAAAGGTGGGCGAGTCAGTTGCTGCAAGACCACATTCAGCTCCCACTCAGGAGCAGGAGGACGGATGGGAGGCTTGAGCAAGAGCAAGCCTCTGAGAAATCTGGACACCAAGGGGTGGCCAGACAGAGAATGTCCCTCCACCAGTGAGTGGTGAGCTGCTAGAGCTGAGAGGTGGACCCGAACAGAATTGGACTTAAGGCCTTGATTGTATAAGTGCAGTAAATACTGAAGTACCACTGGTACAGTACAGGAGAAAGGGTCTTCTGTACGTAGTTGACACCACACAGAAAACCTTTTCCACTTCAGAGCATAGGTTTTCCTAGTGGACTGCTTCCTAGAGGCTAGAACAACCTCCTCAACTTCCTGAGGTAGGCCCCAGGGAGCCAAAACTACCCTTGCAGCCTCCAGGCCATCAAATTGAGAGATTTGAGATTGGGGTGCAGAAGGGAACCCTGATCCTGAGTGAGAAGGTTGGGTTTCCACTGCCAGCTGTAGCAGAAGTGGAAACCAAGGCTGCCTCGGCCACCTGGGAGCTACCAGCAAGACCGAGGCCTTGTCCTGAAGAATCTTGAAAAAGAGTTCAGGCCACCAAGGGCGTGGGAGGAAACGCATACAGGAGGCCCTGAGACCAGGACATCAGAAAAGCATCCGGTGCTATCCTCAAAGGATGCGGTTGTCTGGAGCAGAATTTGGGCAGTTGCTTGTTCAACGGACTGGCAAACAGATCTATCCAAGGGAGACCCCATTTCAGGAAGATTCTCAACCACCAAGGGATGCAGCTGCCACTCGTGGGGCTGCAGAATTCTGCTCAACCGGTCGGCCAGGCAGTTCTCCTGGCCTGGAAGGTACACCGCCCTGAGAAGCATGTTGTGTTTTAGGGCAAAGGAACAAAGGTCTTGAGTCTCCCGACAAAGGAGCTTGGACCCAGTCCCGCCCTGTTTGTTCACATAAAACATGGCTACCTGGTTGTCTGTTTGAACCAAGACTGACGAGCCAGGGCAGGAGAAAAAACTTTGAGAGCTAAGCGGATAGCCCGGAGTTCCAGGAGATTGATCTGTTGGGCTCCCTCCCAAGGAGACCAGAGGCCTTGGGTGCACTTGTCTAGACAATGAGCACCCCAGCCCCAGAGAGAGGCGTCGGTGGTTAGGTCTACCGAGTACTCTGGCATCTGGAAGGGCATCCCCTTCAGCAGATTGGGTGGATGTAGCCACCAGCTGAGGGAGGTCAAAAAGTGTTTGGACACCCTGATCCTGTCTCGGAGGCTGCCTGAGGCCTGTGACCACTGAGTCCGAAGGCACCACTGTGCAGGCCTCATATAGAGCCTGGCATTGGGAGTCACATGTACTGTCGAAGCCATGTGGCCCAGAAGCCTGAGACAGAGCCTGGCGGAGACCAGAGGCTTGTTTAGGAATTGTTTAGCCACGTCCATCAGTCTTTGAGCTCTGTCTTCTGGCAAGAATGCCTTTGCCAGTTGAGAATCTAACCTTGCCCCTATGAACTCCAAGTTCTGGGAGGGGAGCAAAGTGGACTTTGCAAAGTTTATGACAAAGCCCACGTTCTGAAGCAGAGCAATGGTTCTGAGGGTGGCTTGTCTGGCCTCCTGGCACGTCTGACCCCTGATGAGCCAGTCGTCCAGATAGGGAAAAACAAAGATGCCTTGATTTCGTAGGTAGGCCGCAACCACTGCCAGTCACTTATTTATTTATTTTATTTACACTCTCTTATATTTACACTTGGTAAAGACTCTGGGAGCGGAGGTCAGGCCAAAAGGTAGTACTCTGTACTGATAATGGTTTCCTCCCACAATGAACCTTAGGTACTTTCTGTGGTCTGGATGAGAGGATGTGAGTGTACGCATCCTTTAGATCTAAGGAGCATAGCCAATCTCCCTGCTGGAGGTAGGGCAGAAGTGTCCCAAGAGTTAGCATCTTGAATTTTTCTTTCTCCAGGAACTTGTTGAGGTTCCTGAGATCCAGGATGGGACGAAGGCCACCGGTCCTTTTGGGTACCAGGAAATACCTGGAGTAGAAACCGTGACCTTGGAAGTGAGGAGGCACAGGCTCCACCGCCCTGTCCACTAACAGACCTTGAAGTTCTTGAACGAGAAGGTCTGTGTGCAGGGGAGGCCTCAGGGGCTCCCCTGGGAAGTAAGGCGGAGGCAGTTGGTGAAAATGCAGAGCATAGCCTTTTGGACTATGTCCAACACCCAACTGTCATTGGTAATGAGGGGCCACTGGTGGGCAAAGAGAACAAAGCGACCGCCTGTGCAGGGCTGGGAGAGCAGGGACGGAGTGGATATGCTCAAGGAGTCAAAAACCCCCACCCTGCTGATTGGAAGCAGGGGCAGAAGGCTTGGGGGTCCTCTGCCTACGGGCCCCATTACTCAGGCCCTTGGCCTGCTGACCCTGGGGGGCAGCTTGGGCAGCCTGATATTGAGGGTACTGTTTGTAGGCAGTGCCCTTCCTCGGGTAAAAGGACTTTTTACCAGAGTTCTTTTTCTTGTGTGAAGGGGCAGAGGTCTTCCTCGACGGCTTTGTCCGGGTAAGGTGCTCGGTCTCGAGCTGAGCGGCCTTCTCGGTCATGGGTTTGCCAAAAAGGTTCTCACCTCGGCAAGGGACATCGACCAACTTGTCCTGAACCCATGGCTCGAGGTCCGATGACTGCAGCCAAGCCTGGTGTCGAGCCGCGATGCCGGCAGCCGCAACTCGGGCCGAAGCCTCGAAGCCATCGTAGGCGGCGCGGGAAATGAACTTTGAGCATTCCCAAATCCCCGAGGACAAGGTCTTGAATCTCTGCAAGGCTTCCCCGGAGAGACCAGCAGAGAACCCGGCCAAATCTTTGGCCAGGTCTCGGAGGTACATGCCCATGTACAGCTGGTAAGACTGGACACGGCAAGCAAGCATAGACCCCTGGAAGCACTTTCTACCGACGCCATCAAGGTTGCGGGCCTCCCTGCCGGAGGGCACCGCAGAGTGCATCTTCTGACTCTTCAGACGATGCATGGCCGATTCCACAACCATGGAATGGTGTGGTAGCTGTGCTTTCTGGAAACCAGGGCTTTTGCGGAGTCGATAGATGGAATCGACTCGCTTGCTCAGAACTGGTGCCGAGGCCGGTGCCTCCCACATCCGGAAGAGGAGCCGTTCCAGCATCGGAGGAACCGGGACAGTAAAGGCCTCCTTCGGAGGAGAGTTGTACTGTAGAGCATCGAGCTCTTCGGCTCGAGGCTCTTCCTCGGGGTCGGCAGGGATAGCCAAGGCAGCGGCCATATCCTGGACGAACTCTGAGAACCTAGTGTCCTCCGGAGGGGATCTACTCCGGGGCTCAGACTGCGGTGAGTCCGACGGGACGCACCGAGTCTTAAAAGTATCGGGAGACTCCTCGTCCTCCGTCTCCCAGGCAGACTCATCCGAGGAGGAGTCAGGGTCCGAGCCCGCGGGGCCCCGAGGCACCTGCCCCAACGTCGGCACCCTCGGTCCCGAACGGGAGGTCGAGGGAGACCCCGACCGAGGACGACCTCGAGCCACGAGGGTCTCGAGTATTGGCTCGGTCTCCGGGGTTGACTTCGAAGTCGACGTCCCGGTGGTCAGGGCAGATGCGCCAGACAGGCTGGCCATCAGTGCCCGCTGCTGCTCCATGAAGGCAGACAATCTGCTCTCCAAGGCTGTCATCCTGAGACTCAGCTCGGGAGACGCAGCAGCCACCGACTCGGGCCCCGGCGGCACCGGGCCCGATGTCGGCTCTCTGGGAGGAGAGTCCACGAGGACTACAGGACTTACGTATCCAGCAGACTCCGGCTCCACGCGAGGAACTTTGGCAGGCTTCTCTTGGTCCACGGGCCCAGGACGGCGGTCGGGGGTCTTAGACCTGGCCCTTGAGGGACCAGGGACCTCCTCCGACGCCACCCTCGCAAGCCGCTTCTTCCTCTTGCGTTCCCGGTCGGGGGACCCCCTGTCTGAGGAGCTTCGACGGCGCTCGGGATAGGAATCCCGAGATGTCGAGGCCTCACACGAGGTCTGGGCCAGGCCGGAGGCTGAGTCTGTCTTTCCTTTTGATGCTGTCGACTTCTGAGTGCCTTGGAAGACATCTTCCCACATGGCGCACACGACTTGGGGTCGTGGTCAGGGCCGAGGCACCGAAGGCAGCAGTCGTGTGTGTCGGTGAGAGACATAAGTTTCTTACACCGATCACACTTTTTGAAACCACTGGAGGCCATCGGGGAAAAAAAGAGCCCCTGCTAGGTCAAAAGACAGGGCTTCCAGGGAAAACGAAAAAAAGGGCGTGAACGCCAGCCACTAAGGGCAAAAACCGAAAAAGAAGAAAACGGGCTCGATACCGGTGTACCGAACCCGGCGGGAGGGGAACCGGCGTTGAACCGGAGAAAAAATAGCAAAAAATCGCCGAAGAAAAAAATCACTTTTATCCGGGAGAACAGGACACACATCCGGTGGGCTTCTCGGAAAAAAAGAGACTGAGGTAAGATGGCACCTTTAGGCGGGAAGGGAACTGCGCATGCGTGCCAGCATTCCCAAAGGCTTTCATGGAAAGCTGGGGAAATGCTCCGCTGGGGCTTCATCGGCGCCGATGACACCCATATGAGAGGACTGACTTCCTGCTTGGTCCTGGAAAACCAATGTTATCGGGACCACGAAGGACCCACGAGAATCACCGAGGCTCGGACGTGCTGGATCCTGTGGAGGGTCTTCGGAAGGAGAGGAGTGGGAGGGAATGCGTACAGAAGCCCGAAGGTCCAGTTCAGGAGGAACGCACCCGGGGCCACCCTGCTCGGGTGCGGTATCAGCCCGCAGAAACGGGGAATCTGCACGTTCACTGGGCTGGCAAACAGGTCTATGGACGGAGAACCACCTCTGGACTCAGGCGCCAGTCGTGTGGACGAAGGAGCCTGCTGAGTCTGTCCGTGAGAAGGTTGTCCTGGCCTGGGAGGTAAACCGGTCTGTCCTACCCCTGCGTACGGCGAAGGAGCAGAGGAGGACTGCCTCCTGACAGAGGCGGCGGGGGCTCGTGCCCCCCTCCTTGTTTATGTAGAATATCGCGACTCTGTTGTCGGTCTGCATGAGCACCGACTTGCCCTTCAGGTGGTACTTGAAGACCTTCAAGGCCAACCGGACCGCTCAAAGCTTGAGCAGGTTGATCTGCTGCCGAGACTCCTCGGGTGACCACTGACCCTGGGTGCAAAGGGGGCCGCAGTGGGCTTCCCAGCCCAACAGCAAGGTGTCCGTCGTCAAGGCGAGCTCGTGCTGTTGAGTCTGGAAGGGCATGTCTCGAAGGAGGCTCTGGGGGTTCTGCTACCAGACTAGGGACCCGACTAAGTTGCGAGACACCCGGACGTGGTCCTGGAGGTGGCCCGAGGCTTGGGCCCATTGCGCTGAGGCATCTTTGGACTGCTTGCATGTGCATGCAAGCGTGGGGAATGACGTGGACGGTCGAGGCCATGTGACCCAGGAGGCGCAGCATGGCCCGCACCAAGACCCTGGGCTGGCCTTGGACCTCGGCGGCCATAGCACGGAGCCGATCCACGCGTGCTCAAGGGAAAAAAGCGGTCGCACATTCTGTGTCGAGAAGAGTGCCAATGAACAAGGTCTGCACAGGTTCGAGGTGGGATTTGGAGTATTTGACCAGGAAACCGAGGCGACCGAGGAGGAGGACCGTGTGCGATGCAGAGAGGTGAGCCACCTCCACCGATGTGCCAGAAACAAGCCAATCATCTAGGTAAGGGTAGATGGATATGAACTACAGCTGGAGGTGGGCCACAGCCACTGACAGGCACTTGGTGAAGACTCGCGGGGCAGACGTGAGCCCGAAGAGGCGCACTCTGTACTGGAAGTGCTCCCCCTGCACCCTGAAACGCAGGTACTTCCTGTGTTTGGGGTGGACAGGGATATGGGCATAAGCGTTTCTGAGATCCAAGGAGCATAGCCAATTGCTCTGCCAGAGGTAAGGCAGCAGAACGCCAAGCGATAGCATTTTGAACTTCTCCCGCACTAGAAACTTGTTCAGATTCCTGAGATCAAGGATGGGGCGCAGGCCCCCCCATCCTCTTTGGAACGAGGAAGTACTAGAAGTAAAACCCCCGACCTTGGAAGTGCGGTGGAACTCTCTCAACTACCTGTTGACCGAGGAGGTTGTTCAGCTCTTGCTGCAAGAAAGCCTGGTGCGAGGGAAGCAGAGTAGGCTCTGCTGGGGAGAAGGGAGGAGGGAGCCTGTCTAGACGAAGAAAAAACCCGTTCCGGATCACCTGGCAGACCTAGGTGTCTGATGCAATAGCCGCCCATTCGGGGGCGATAAGAGACAGGCGTCCTCTCACAGGCGGAAGTGTCCCCAGGGGGCAAGAGACTATGCTTTCGGTGTCCAAACCCAGGGGCTGGCTGGGGTGGTGCCGATGGTTGGGTCTTGGGCCTCCAGTGACCCTGAGCTCTCCCTTTGCCCTGAGCGCTGGTCGTCGGTGCAGGGGTAGACGGGTATGGTGGGTATCCCCGGTAGGGGAGCCCCTTCCTCTGGAAGAAAGGTTTTTTGCAGTGCTGTTTCTTCCGTGGAAGAGAGGAGGTTTTGCGAGAGAGATGGGTGCGAGTAATGAACTCCGACTCGATCTCGGCTGCTTTGTCCTCCATGGGCTTGCCGAACAGCTGCTTGCCGAGGCAGGGAACATCCAGAAGTTTCTCCTGGACCCACTGTTCGAGGTCCGATGACTGCAGCCATGCCTGGCATTGGGCTCAGATGCCAGCTGCTGCCACTTGGGCAGAAGACTCGAACCCGTCATATGCGACATGGGAAAGGTATTTCAAGCAGTCTGCGACCAGGGTCTGGAACCTGAAAAGCTGCTCCCCACCGAGGCCCACGGAAAACCCACCAAGCTCTTTGGCGAGGTCGCGAAGAAACATACCCATATACAGTTGGTACACCTGGATACAGCATGCCAGCATGGATACCTAGAAAGCCTTTGGCCCGAGGCTCCCTACCAGCTGGGACCGAAGAGTGCGACTTCAGGCTCTTCTGTTTCCGCATCGCGGATTCGACTACCATGGAGGTATGAAGAAGTTGGGTCTTTTGAAACCCCGGGCCGCGCTGGACCCTATACATGGCATCGAGTTTTTTACTGACAAGAGTGACCGAGGCGGGTGTTTCCCAGATGCGGAGGAGCAGCCAGGATTGGATGGATGGTACCGGAACCGTAAGAGACTCCCGGGGAGCCTCGTACTGCAAGATGTCAAGTTCCTCTGCCCTCAGCTCCTCCTCGGTCTGCGTAGGCAGATTGAGGGACCGAGCCATAGCCCACACAAACACCAGGAAAGAGGTGTCCCCATCTGATTCCCAGCGCAAGAAGTCCGAGAAGGACTCGGAGTCATGCTGATCCCTGCGCCCAATGACCGAAGCCCGCTTGGAGCCGGAGGTACTGACTCTGGAAGACCTCGTCCCCGAGAAATGGGATGGCGAGCGAGACTGGTGCCGAGGACTCTCACGAGGCCCATGGCTCTTGGGGGTTTCCAAGGCAGTTTTTGGGACCCCGGTCAGGGGTCCCTTGGTCTTGAGGCACGAGCCAGCCGTGCTGGGCAAAAGCATCTGCTGGGTAGCTAGAAAGGCAGAAACACTGTGCTCCAGTGCCAGTATACGGGACTCCCACTCGGGAGTGGGTCCCTGCGATATCGTCACTGGGTCTGGCGCGGAGAATAGGGGACAACCCTCAGAAGACCAGGCGCCATCACCAGAGTCCTCCGTGTCCATACAAGATACCTTTCGAGGCCACTCCTTGTCTGACTCTTGGAAATGCGAGGGAGGGCTAAAGGAACAAGCATAAGACCACTCGCGCTTGTCCGGAGTCCCAGACAGTGACTTTGAGGTCTTCTTCTTTCACTGCTCCACCTCAGGCGAACTCTGATCGGAGTGACGCCTGGGGCGCGGGGTTACTGCAGGGAACCCCACAAGTGGGGGATCAGCAGGGCGAGGTGCCACCGGAGATCCCGGGGCTGCCTTGCGGAAAATGTCATCGGACTTCTGCTTGGGGATTAGCAAGGCCTTAGCAGACATTTTCTTACAAAGAGAGCAGAGCTCCGGGTTGTGGTCAGCCCCCAGACACCATAGACAACAGTCCATGAGCGATATATTTTTGGAGCATGTGTCAGTTTTTGAAGCCGGTTGCCATGGGGGCAAAAAGGACCCCTGCGAGGTCGAAAACCCCCGAGGCCAGCGGTTAGAGAAAAAAAGGGCCCGAAAAGGGAGACACTAAAAGAGTGGAAAAGGGGATCCCCTAGCCCACAGCCGTAGCAGGGGCGAAGGGGAGGACAGAAGAGGACCGGTGATACCGGAGAAAAGGCCAAAAGGCCGAAGACAAAAAAACTTTTTCCGAGGGATGAGGACGTGCGTCCGAAGGGCTCCGCAGAAAAAGGGAGCCTGAGCAAGATGGCACCTTTGGGCGGGAAGAGAACCACACATGCATGGCAGCAATCTTAAAGGCTTTCTTTGAAAGCTGGGAAATTGCTCTGCGTGGGCTCCGTCGATGCCGATGTAACCATTAAGTGAGGACTGACTTCCTGCTTGTTCCTGGAGAACGCTATATCCTTTTTAAGATATGGCGACCAGAATTGCACATAATATTCAAGGTACAGTCGCATCATGGAATGATACAGAGGCATTATAATATCCTTTGTTTTATTCTCCATTCCTTATGATTCCTTGTATTCTATTTGCTTTCTTGGCGCCACTGCACACTGGGAGGAGGGTTTCAACATGTTATCCACGACAACGCAAAAATCTTTTTCCTGGGTGGTGGTTCCTAATATGGAACCTTGCATCGTGTAACCATAGTTTGGGTTGTTCTTTCCTAGGTGCATAACATTGCACTGTCCACATTAAATTTCATCTGCCATTTGAACATCCAGTCTTACAATTTATCAAGGTCTTCTTGCAATTTTTCACATTCCTCTTGGGTTTTAACAACTTTGAATAATTTTGTGTCATCTGCAAATTTGATTACCTCACTCATTACTCCCATTTCCAAGTTATTTACAAAAATATTTAAAAAGCAGCAGACTCTGAATCCTGGGGTACTCCACTATTCACCTTTCTCCATTGGGAAAATTGTCCATTTAGCCCTACCCTCTGCCTTCCAACTTTGAACCAGTTCCTGATCCACAATAGTACACTGCCTCTATCCCATGACTTTTTAATTTTGCCTTGAGTCTCTGATGAGGAACCTTGTCAAAGGCTTTCTGAAAATCCAGATACAATATATCAACTGACTCACCTTTGTCTACCTGTTTATTTAAACCTTCAAAAAAACAAAACAGATTAGTAAGGCAAGCCCTTCCCTTGGCTAAAGCCATGACTATCTACATGTTCAGCAATTTTGTTCCTTATAGTGGTTTCTATCATATTTCCTGGTACTGATGTCAGGCTCACCGGTCTGTAGTTTCCTGGATCACCCCTGGAACCTTTTTTAAAAACTGGCGCTACATTGGCCATCCCCAATCTTCAGGAAAGCGGAGTTACTTACCTGTAACAGGGGTTCTCTGAGGACAGCAGGATAAGTCAGCCACACGTAGTGACGTCATCCGATGGTGCCGAGACGGAATTACTCTCCATAGCTCAGAAGGGCTTTCGCCCTTCTGAGCATGAGTCAACTGGCCCCACCCCCTGGCCCGCCCCTAGCTAGCCAGTTCGTCACTAGCTGAGTCTTAGTCGCTAGGAGGTGGGCACAGGTCGTAGACAGACCCCCTTTCAGGGGAGGTGGGCGGGTATGTGTGGCTGACTTATCCTGCTATCCTCGAAGAACCCATGTTAAAGGTAAGTAACTCCGCTTTCTCCTAGGACAAGCAGGATGAGTCAGCCACACGTGGTGCCTCCCAAGCTGACAAGTGATGCGGTGGAAGGGGGGAGGCCGACGGCCAGGTCAGGTCCATGACACTTTGTCAGGTTCACTGACACATTACCAGGGCTGGAAGTGTTGTTGGTGTGCCCTGGAGCACCTTGGAATATCACTGTTAGGCAGGCAGAGCAACCCCTAGTGTTGGAATATCACCAGGTGCCCATGTGCAGCGATGATGGTTTGTGCCTATGAGATATGGCGCATGAAAATGTAGCGCATGGTAATAGTGAAGTGTAACTTGTAGTCACAATGCGCGCAGGTGTCGCTGCATGATTGCGAGGGTGTATGATCTCGATGAGCCGCAGAGTTGCTGGAGTCCAACAAGCGGTAGTGCTGAGGTAGTCATTGTGAGCAAGGATAGCCACAGCATCCATGTTGGGCATGCTACAAGAGTGGTGCAATTGGCAAGCAGGGATAGGAATAACATCAACATCAGCTGAGCTACAGGGTGATGCAAATCAAGCATCGATACCGCAACGGCTGGCCTGGTCCTGTGTGTCCAGGCAGGGGGTAGCAGTCTAGATCTTGAGACTGCTAGGCGATGCGTTTGTCCGTGTTGCCTGTAGTGTTAGCAGGAGGCCCTGCTATATGTACAAGCCACAGTTTGGCGATGGGCCCTTTGGCGCAACTAGAGTCCTGTGATCACCCTTGGCATGGCCTGAGCCTTTGCTTGCGCCCTTGGCAGATTTGGGCCGGTGGAAAAGCCCATGGGGATCCCTAGAGAAATGGAGAAGCATGCGGGATCTCTAGAGGAGACCGGGTGGCCAGGTTTATTGGGGTCACCCGCGATGACCTGGGATGAAGGGTTGGGTGCCTTGTTGCTGGTGCACTGTTACGTGCATGTTCTGGGCAAGCAGCTGCGTTGGGCTGTGACGATATCCTGAGTATGGAGCCACTGCTCCGCCAGGGAGGGTGGCTTGGTCATAGCAACGTAGTGTGCGTGGCAGGTGTGTCATCAGAACTGGCAGTTTGGAGCGCTATCCAAGGTGCCATAGGACTAGCAGATTGGACCGCTATCCCATAATCTTACTGGTGGTCTACCCCAGTGCTGCCCGCAGTGGGTCGGCTACCCCAGTTCTGCCTGCAGTGACTCAGCCGCTTGGCTGTCATTAAGGGGAGTCCTCGAGGTGTTCACCATATCAGCAACTGAGTAGGGTAGCAGTGAGGCTGCTGAGTGCGGTCATCGGAAGCAGCGATCAAGGCCGCAACTGCCTCTCTGGTTGCTGCTAGGCGTTGTAGGACTTGCATGGTATAGGTTCATTCGTACCGCATTGGTAAGAAAAGGACGACAAAAAAGGACGATGAGGTCGGGTGTGAATTGCCACCTGTCAAATGGGTCAGGCTCTCGAGCTATTCCTTGTCCACCCGCGCTTGCTCTCGGGTTACTCATTATCCACCCCCACCTGGTGGGAGGGAGGGCATCCAGGGGCCCTGTCCCAGGGCCCTGTAGCCATATGTTTAGGGTAAATAGTACTGTTCTTGGCCAGGGTGTGACTCTGGCCATTGTAAACAGTTGCCCTTCACGCGCAACGCGTGGTGGGCAGGTCGATATGCAGTTGGCCCCGGCGATGGGGGTTGAGAGTTGGTATCTGCAGGTTTGTCTGGCAGCTGAGTATGCATGGCAGCTCTCCCTGAATCCGCGTGGGAGGGCACCATGCTGTGGGCCTGTTGATGGGTGGGTACGACTTGCCAGAGGTAAGTCTGGGGTCAAGTGATAAGTTCGATAAGTCTGGGTTTTGAGTCCTCTTGCAGGGGAGCGGGGACCTGTTCCCCTATTGTGCGGACAATGGACATCTTGTTGACTATGGATCTAGAGTGCAGAGCTGGTGTGGCGCTCTGGCATGTGTGCTTGAAACCCAACCAGACCAGCAGCCAGGTATGAATTTGTGAACTTTGTTCCTATGTACCTGCCGCTGTGTGAGAGCTACAGTGCTGCTTCTGGGTTGACCCAAAGGAAGGGCCCCAGTTGTTGATCCCCGAATGGACTAGAATATGTCCCCTTGCACTATGTCCATATTAAGCTAGGTTTCAGTGCCACAGGTCACGTAGGATTAGTGTCACAGATCTCAGGGCCTGTCTTGTGCAGGATTCTCTCTGCGAGGGCCTGTCTTGTGCAGGATTCTCTCTGCGGGGATATCCTGGTGGTAGCCTGTTGCCCCTGTTTCTGGAGGACAGGTGAAGCCTGTTGCTCCTGTTCTGTAAGATGGAGCGCAGCTGGGAGCTGCGGATCTTGGTTCTGCCATTCTGTAATTGGCATTGATGAGTTTTGCCAAGATGCAGGCTCACATGGTAGGCCATGATATTCAGGTAAATGCAGGGACATGTTTTCTGAGATCCGCGATTGGGATCTGGACCTGTGACTCTGTGCTCTCAGGCACAAAGGCTGCGATAGGGTTGGGGAGGCGCCCCGTGTCATGATGATGATAATGAATGGTGTTCCTCCAGTGTTGCGGGAGGATTGCCTCGGTTGCCGTGGTGCTGATGTTCACTGCAGCAGCATCTAGCCATTGTGAGGCCTCTGGTGGTTTACCAGGGAGCCCAGGGGGACATGCAGATTTACTGGGTTGTTGCCTTGGCCACCCATGATGGTCAGGCAGAGGTCAGCTCATTCTCGAGATGTGGTGAGGCACCGATATCCGATATCTTTTCACGGAATTCGCTGCTGTCACTGGGCAGGTATACGGCAGGTACGGACAGGTATACGGCAGGTACACGGCATGGACCCTCTGACCATCTATGAACTTTTTTTTTTTGTTTGCAGAGTGGTCACCTGTTCCTTGGACAACCTCTCATTTCCTGTGGGTGGAGGTGCACGGGCATATGCACCTGTCTGGGGGACGTGAGCAAACCCCAACCCTTGCCCTGTGCATTCGCACAATCAGTCGATGTCCCTGGGCTGCCTTGTCAGCTGTTGACCTGCGAGGGAAAGGAGGTTGGGAATTGATTTATTCCCTGATTCCTGAAGCTCATGCACTAACCGGTGGGCTATGAGGATCTTCCTCTGTATATCCATACGTTGACTAGTAGGATATGAGGACTACCTCTGCATCCTAGGAGATGTGAACGTTATCTTTCACACTCTTGGATGCAGCTGGTGCCCCGAGAATGGAATGGGTGTGGATTGCCAAGCCTTCCACTGGAGGACACAACTATGCAGCTGGTGCCCCGAGAATGGGTGTGAATTGCCAAGCCTTCCACTGGAGGACACAGAAGCTTTAACTGGGTAGGCGAATAGCCCATGTGGGATATTTTAACCGCCCGTAGCTCTTCTTACTTCTTTGCGAAAGTGCAGAGGTCACAGCTCTTACTTCCCAGTGAAGTGCAGAGGTAGTAAGGAAACTTTTACTGGCTGAGCATTATGCCCGGAGATGGATGACACGCTTTCCTAGAGGCCATCATACCCTTGGGTAGCGGGGCAGTGCCTCCGTCCTTTGGGCCTGTATACGGAAGTGCCACATGTGCCAGTGTCACCTGACTATCTTCTGTGGAAGATTGGGGAGGAACTCCCCTTTTTTTTGTAGGGATGGCATGAGGTCTATGCATGTCCAACTGCCCCGTAGAGTCTGGTGTTATGAGACCAAATTCACCCGTATGGGGATTAGGTCAGATTTGCTTTCCAGCAAGGAAGGAACAAGGCTGTCATCCTGGACATAAACGTAGTATATGATGGCAGATTAGCAAGGAAGGAAGGAACCAGCTGTGCACACGGACAGTGCCTGACCCATTCTGTGCACAGTGTCTGACCCATTCTAGCTGCCCCACGGCTGAGGCTTCACTAGGAGGTGATGCTTGCATGAAGCGATGACGGCCTGCTGAAGAAAGATCTATGACTCGGGGAGCCAAATCGTGTCTGTGACCTTTAGGCTATTCCCCCATCTGCACAGTCCGCAGAAGCGATGCCTTGCATCAGAGTGTCCAGAGAGGCTGTCGTTTCCGCTCAACCAGAGGATGCATGAAAGAAGACACAGAAGCCTGACACTGGCGCAGACACTCCCACCATCGGGGCCGACGATCAGGGGACGAAGGCTTCGCTTTGTCTCAAGCACTGCTCTAGTGGGCGGAGTTAGTCCTCGGCCAATGGCGCCGCGGGGAAAAGTTTGGCTCCAGCCAATAGCGCCTTGGGGGCGGAGTAGACATCAGCCCATGGCGCTGTGGGGCGGAGTTGACTACCGCTGATGGCGCTGTACTGACCTCATCGCCAGAATATGGCAGGGCCGGGATTGAAGAAGAGGAGGACGTGTCCAACAAGATGGTGTCCAGAAGTAGTGCCACTGCCATCACACTGCTGAGGCTGAGTGGGGCGGGACACCATTGTGCTGCTGAGGGTGCTTGAATTGGTGACGCGATCGCCGTTTCAATCCCATTCAGTGCTGGATCCGCTGCAAGCAGGCACGTGAGGTGGGGTGCAGTGGCATCAGAGTTTCCGCGTGGCCGGGGATGGAGGCCCAGGGGCGCATCCCGTGCCGCGTGAGTCAGTGTCTCTTCGTAGCCAGCCTCCTCGTGGTCTGCTGAGGCAGATCCAGTTGCAATTTTCCACAGCCGGCGATGGAGGCCCGGTGGCGCATCGCGTGCCGTGCGAGACATTGTCAGCCTCCTAGTACAGCCTAGGCAGCTCCAGGGTCAAAGGCCTTGGGTGGTGATGGTCGAGGCTTGCGACTAGGGATGGAGGCCTAGAGGCACATCCCGAGCAGCAGCGGCAGCAGCAATGTTGCATAAGCCCTCGTGCAGTATGTTCCGGCTGGGATTCAGGAAATGTGTTATTAGCGGCATCCGTCGGCTGCAGGAGCATGGTCGGTAGGCACAAGGAATCCAGCTATCTCCAGCACATGGCCAGCAGGCACAGGGAATCCAGCCGTTGCCCCTTGAATGGCATTGGAACAGATCTGAAAGGGGTAAATAATTCAGAGACAGCGTTAGAGACATTTTAACTTGGTTTGCAGCTTGTGCTGTGAGGGCTTGTGTGCATCAGTGATGCCGAGGGCTAAACTATCAGTAGTTTAACTACTGGCAGGGTCTCCCAAGATGGACAGGTCTCAGCTGAGGTGCCAGACCAAGACAAACCACCCCTCTGGGCAGCAGCAGAATGGGATAGTGTTGACGGCAGAGGATCACATTTCTGTGACAACAGCAACACCACCAAACTTAAACTGCACGGAAGAAAGGCCCGGCAATCTACTTCTGTATCTTGCCATGAAAACTCAATGTGTAGTTACAACAAAACAAATTGTGCTATAGTGCTGGAAGATGAGACCCCCAGGTCGGAAGGCACTCAACTAGCTACTGGGGAAGAGCTGAAGACTTTTCAGAGTAAAGCCAGCATTTATAATATGGTTGGATCAAAGCCCTCGGGACGTCTGACTGCTGATGTAGCTGCGCATGAAATGAGAGTCAGAAGCTGTAAAGATGTCTTACACATTGTAACATGGAACGTACGAAGCATGAACCAAGGGAAGTTGGAGGTGGTCAAGAATGAAATGGAATGTGTACAACTTGATCTATTGGGTGTCAGCGAACTGAAATAGACTGGCATCGGGCACTTTGAATCAGGTGATCACACGGTCTACTATGTTGGAAATGAAAGACAAAGAAGAAATGGTGTTGCATTTATAATAAAGAAGAAACTTGAAAGAACTGTAATGAAATACAATGCAGTCAGCGAACGCTTAATCTCTATTTGTCTACAAGGAATGCCTATCAACACAACTATAATTCAAGTATACGCCCCAACAACAGCTGCAGAAGAGAATGAAATTGAAGAGTTTTATGAACAAGTACAAGCTGAAATTGACAGAACATGTGAACAGGATATCCTGATAGTCATGGGTGACTGGAACGCAAAAGTTGGCAACAAAGAAGAAGGCAAAGTAGTTGGAAAATATGGACTTGGCAACAGAAATGACGCTGGAGAAAGACTGAGAATTCTGCAAGACCAACGATCTATTCATCTCAAACACCTTCTTCCAGCAATACAAGCGGCGACTGTACACATGGACTTCACCCAATGGGTTGTATAAAAATCAAATTGACTACATCTGTGGAAGTCAATGATGGAAAAGCTCTATAACATCAACAAAGACAAAACCTGGAGTTGACTGTGGTACAGATCATCAACTACTAGTATGCAAACTCAAGCTAAAGTTGAAAAAGAGCAAACCACTCACGAATGCAGCAAAATATGACCTTGAGAATATACCACTGGAATTTAAAGACTGCCTGCAAAATCGATTTGCTGCTTTAGATACAAATGACAGAGCTCCAGAAGAGTTATGGAATGACATCAAGAAGGTTGTGTTGGAAGAAAGCGAGAAGCTAAAGCCAGAGGAGAAAGAAAGACAATCACAGAACTCAACAGAGATTTCCAACGTGCAGCAAGACAGGACAAGGAAAAGTACTACGACGACGCATGCAAGGAAATAGAAGCAGAAACTATTAGAGAAAGAACAAGATCGGCTTTCCTAAAGTTATGAGAGTTAAAGAAAAAGTTCCAGCCTCGAATTGGAATGTTACAAGATGCTCAAGGATCCATGTTGAATGATGCTGAGAAGATCAAGAAAAGGTGGAAGGAATATACAGAGTTTTTAGATGATAAAGATCAAGTGGACCAACAGCCGTTTCAACTTGTACCTTATGATCGGGAACTATTGGTGATGAAAGAAGAAGTTGAAGCAGCATTGAAAGCCTTAAAAAAAACAAAGCACCAGGCATTGATATCATTCCCATAGATGTATTACAGCAATCTGATGCAGCTGTTACCATACTTACAAGGCTCTGCCAAAAAATATGGAAGACAACATCATGGCCAACTGAGTGGAAAAGATCTGTGTTTATACCAATAATAAAGAAAGGTGACCCAACTGACTGTGGAAATTATTGAACAATTGCTCTGATCCCACATATCAGCAAGATTCTACTGAAGATTATTCAAAAGAGACTAAACCATACCTGGAACAAGAACTACCTGAAGTGCAAGCAGGGTTCAGGAAAGAGTGAGGAACGAGAGACATCATTGCGGATGTGAGATGGATCCTTGAAAAGACTAAAGAATACCAAAAGGATATCTATTTGTGCTTTATCGACTATAGCAAGGCTTTTGACTGTGTAAACCATGAGAAACTCTGGGCCACATTAAGAAGCATGGGTATACCAGAACACCTGATCGTACTCTTGCACAATCTGTACATTGATCAAGAAGCAACATTTCGAACGGAACAAGGAGAAACAGAATGGTTTAACATAAGCAAAGGTGTAAGACAAGGCTGCATACTTTCCCCCTTACCTGTTTAATTTATATGCAGTACAAATCATCAGAGAAGCAGGACTGTATGAAGACAACAGAGGTGTGAAGATTGGTGGAAGACTCAACAACCTTCGTTATGCTGATGATACCACATTACTGGCTGAAAGTGAAGATGATCTGAAACATTTGCTTCTCACAGTCAAAGAACAGTCTCAAAATGGGCCTGCACCTTAATGTAAAGAAGACAAAGATCATGACAACTGGCATTATCAACAGGTTCATCGCTGAAGGAGAAGAAATTGAAATCGTGAACAACTTTAACCTACTTGGATCACCTATCAATAAAGAAGAAACAAGCAGTCAAGAAATCAGACGACGCATTGCTCTTGGCAGAATGGCTATGAAAGACCTAGATAAGATTTTCAAGAGCAGAGATGTCTCTCTCCATACAAAGATTCGACTTGTTCAAGCCATGATATTTTCAATAACATCATATGGATGTGAAAGCTGGACAGTGAAAAAGATAGACAGGAAGAAAATTGATGCCTTTGAATTATGGTGCTGGCGGCGAATATTTTGTATACCATGGACTGCCCGAAGAACAAACCAGTCAGTACTAGAAGAGATCAAACCTAAGCTTTCTTTAGAAGCTCAGATGACAAGACTTCGACTTTCATACTTTGGACACATCATGCGAAGAGAGAGATCATTAGAGAAAGACATCATGCTTGGCAAGATAGAAGGTCAACGCAAAAGAGGAAGGCCAGCAATGAGATGGATCGATACAATTACTGCAGCTATGCAGCTACGGGTACCAGTCTGTCAACAATGAGCCGCCTGACTGAAGACTGAACACAATTTAGGATAGCTATCCAGAAGGTCGCCATGAGTCGACTCCGACTCGACGGCACTTAACAACAACAAGTGAGGGAATCCCTCTTTAGAATAAGTGTAGTATGTGATGTCAGTTGGAGAGTAGAGAAGTCCGTCTTGCTGGCAAGGCGGAAGAACTGAAACTGGCTAGCTAGGGGCGTGCCGGGGGGTGGGGCCAATTGGTTCATGCTCAGAAGGGCAAAAGCCCTTCTGAGCTATGGAGAGTACTTCCACCTCGGCACCGTTGGATGACGTCACCACGTGTGGCTGACTCATCCTGCTTGTCCTAGGAGAATTACAGATAACTAGTAGGTGGTCTGCAATCTCATATTTCAGTTCTTTCATCACCCTTGGATGTATACCATCTGGTCTAGGTGATTTGCTGCTCTTCAGTTTATCAGATAGTTATAATACATCTTCCTGGTGTATCGATATTTCTTTCAGTTCTTCTGTGGCATTGCACCAGAATTTTTGCTATTGTAGCACAAAGCCTTTTGGGGACATACAATGAAGCTACAATGTAATGCATTTAAGACTAATAAGAGAAAATATTTTTTTCACTCATTGTGTAATCAAACTATGGAATTTGTTACTGGAGAATGTAGTAAAAGTGTTAGTGTAGCTGGGTTTAAAAAAGGTTTGGAAATAGGATACTGGGCTTGATAGACCTGGGTCTGACCCAGTATGGTATATCTTATGTTCTTATGAAACAACAGACAGGAGAGGAGCAAAGCGAGTCTCTGACATGGACCTGGCGATGGAAGGGGATGAAAGTGAGCCAGGTCCCAGCAAGCGCAGAAAGGAGGAAGGAGGTGGCCAGAACAGCTCAGCCAGGGAAAAAGCTGAAACTTAGTCCAATATTTGTTCCTATGAACAGACAATTTGCTGGGACAGATATGCTTCGAAACCCCTGGCCATGACAGAGAAGAGAAGAGCTGCACAGAATTTCTGCTTTGGGACACTTCTGTGGCTTAGTCTCGCCCAAGCTCTTGAAGTGCTTTTCCAAGTCCTCTGCTCTCCAGGTGAGACTCGGAGGTCTCATCTGCAATTCACTGCTGCAACCATAACCACTATACTAGACCTTGTTGACAAACCAAGCAGGTCATGCATTGAGTTGGCAAAAAAGCGGTTGACAACCCCATCCAAATAGTCCCGGACTTCTCTGGGTGCAGTTGGATCCAACAAAAAAAAAAGGGCGCTAGCAACAAGGACCCCCCATACAGGAGGCTTACAGCCAGAGCAGTAAAGCAAAAAAGATGGTTTTTAAGAGCGCTTCTACTTTATGGTCTTGTTAATGGAGTGTGGCACCTCTCTGCACCAGAATAGTGGAATTCTCTGCGACTATCGTTACTAAGGCTGCCTCCTCCATATGGAGTGCTTAGGTTTCCTCAGCTATCAGGAAAGATAACTCTTCCCTGTAGAAGAGGTGAATGACCAAGGAGTCATCCTACTCGCATCACTGAGAGGGGATTCACCGCAGGGGAAGGAGACAAGAATCTCAGGGCTGCATTCTTCATCCCCAGAGAGGGATGAATGTGCCGCTGTTGTGGCTCAGCAATGGAAGAAGGAAGTATCGCATCAATCCCTAAAAATCCTGTAGAGAAAAAGGGATCGTCACAGGTCTCCTCCCAGGCAGTGGGAGTCCATCAGTAGAGCTGAGGGCCCCTAGGTGGACTGTTCCCATCAAATCAACCAGCCATGGGACGCACTTTTCACAAGGCCTTGACATGCCAATAGGGCCCCCTCATGTCCCTTGGAGGAGCTCCCTCCTCCAGATTTGTTGCATATCTGGAACACAGCTCCAGTGCCCACACTGTGGGCATATACAAAGTGAAGATCAGGCAGTGCTGGCTATGGCTGAGCCTGCTTGCTGCCAAGCCCCCCAGCGCCAAGCCTTACTATCCCCCTCCCCCTCCTTTGAGAACCTCTGGGCCCCCATCACTAGCTTCCCGTTGTCAAACCGCAACTTTCAGACACTAAAGACGTCTCTGGTGGAGCCATGATTGGCCATGGGGAGCAGGGCAATTGAGCCTGCAGCTCTAGGACCGGTGGTCTCTGGGGGAACCATGGTATGCCACACAGAGCCATGGGCTCAAATTTGGGAGCCCCCATGGCCCTAGTGCAGCCACCTGGCAAGTAGGTCTCAGAGCTATAAGTTCAATTTTGGGACCCCCAAAGCCAAACCACAGTCTCTGAGAAGTCATAGCTGCCCCATGGGCTAAATTTTGAACTCCCTGTGGCTGAACCATGGCCTCAGAGCATCAGATGTGGACTCACTGAGGGAACCATGGCGGGCTACACAGAACTGTGGGCTTTATTTTGGAGACATCAGCAGCCAAACCATGCCCCTCTCCTCCCACTGGTGATCCTACCCGAGGGGGAAGAAGAGGAGGGGGGGCTTAACCTGTCCAAACACAGACAGGGAGAATGGACCCCCCCCTCCCCTAGATCTCAGGGAGCTCCAAAAGAGGTAACCCGCAGTTCAGATTCAATTGGGCAGGTGTCCCACAGGACAGTCACCCAGAAGCTATCAAGATGAACTGAAACTACTCCAGCGGGATACGCAGCCTTTGGGATTTTATTTATTTATCTAACTGTATTTATATCCCGCTTTTCACCGGGTCAAAGTGGTGTAACATAAAGGGGGGGGGGGGGGGATAATCAGATATAGGGTAGGGCCGGCACCAGGTGGGCAACATTGATGATTTCGACAAAAGATGGACGTAGACATGGACAAAGTAACACAGTTTTTGATCTTATGTTCATGATGGATGGGTTAGGGGATTGGTGCAGTCAGTGGTGGGAGTTTGTTTCTGTTTTGAGATATTCTTGGAATAGGATGGTTTTTAGTTGTTTTTTGAATGACAAGAGATCACCGTTGTTCCTGATGTGATTTGGTAGAGAATTCCAAAGGGACGGAGCATAGAGTTCAAAGGCTCTGTTGCAGGTCCGTTGAGTGCATTTGGTTCTTTTGTGAGGGATGGCGAGGGAGTTGCTGGAGGTTTGTCTGGTTGTTTTGCTGTGGGCTGGACGGGGTAGCAGGGTGCGGAGCTGGGTGGTCTGTGTTTGGTGGATGGCTTTGTGAGTGAGTAGAATGGATTTGTATTTAATTCTTGCTTCAAGGGGAAGTATGTGTAGGTCTCTCAGAATTGGGGTGATGTGGTCCCGTTTCTTTGCTTTCTGAATAATTCTTGCTGTGGTGTTCAAGGCAGTTCGGAGGGGGTTGGTCTGTGTGGTGGGTAGTCCATGGTAGATTATGCTGCAGTAGTCCAGATGTGGGAGTGTCATAGCTTGCATTACTGTCCTGAAGTCCTGAGGTTCAAGGAGAGGTCGGAGACGTTGTACTGTTTTAGCTTTGTGGAATATAGTTCCGGTGGTTTTAGTGATTTGTTGCTTGAGCGTAAGAGCTTGGTCGATAATGCCTAGATATCTTATTTGTGGCTGTATTTGAATTTGTGTGGTTCCCATGTTGAGGTGTGTAGGTGGCGTGAAGTCAGGATCTTTTGTTACTATGAGAACTTCGGTTTTCTTTATGTTAATGGATAGGTTGTTCTCTTGTAGCCAGTTGGATACTTCGGTGAAGCATGCTGATAGATGTTCATTTGTTGGGTTTGTGGTTGTAATTGGGGCATAGAGCATTATGTCATCAGCATATATGTGGAAGTTGATGTTCTGGGTACGTATGACTGAGCAGAGTGGTCGCAGATAGATGTTGAAGAGCATGGCAGATAGTGTGGATCCTTGAGGCACTCCTTGGTATTGCTGGAAGGGGGGCGAGGTTGATATGCTTGTGCGGATCAATTGTTGTCTATTAGATAGGTAGGATTGAAACCATTGGAGTACAGTATCTTTGATTCCAATTGTTTGTAGTCTGTGTATGAAGATGTTGTGGGAGATGGTGTCGAAGGCTGCTGATATATCCAGGAAGATCATAGCATATCCGGAGTGTTTTGCTTGAGTTCCTATGATGGGGGTGTTCATCAGTGCTGTCATGAGGGTCTCGACTCCGTGTAGTGGACGGAAACCATGTTGTTGCGGGTCCAGTATGAGGTTGATGTCTAGATGTTCTTGAAGCTGCTGCTGGACTACCTTCTCGATTATCTTGGTGGTGAATGGGAGGCTCGCTATCGGTCTGTAGGAGGTGGAGTCTAGGGGGTCCAGGTTGTGCTTTTTTAGGGTTGGTCGAATGATTGTGGTTTTGAGGATGTCTGGCATGCGTCCTTGGTTGAGGGATTCATTGACAATGCGGGTTAATGGTGTGCTCAGGTCTTCTTTGGATTTCTTTATCCATTCAGTAGGGCAGGGGTCTAGTGGGGAGGTGGTGGTGTTTAGGCAGGAGATGGTGGATGATATTTCTTCCTCTATGATTGCTTCGAACGTACTCCAGTCTCTGTTCATGATGGGGTGGTGGTTTGTTGTGGTTGTCTCGGTGTTCAAATGTGGGTTGTGTGATTGTTGAAGCTGTTTGTATTGTCGGGCTAGTAATTCTGGTGGGATATTTGGTAGTTGGTCAGAGTTGTTAGGTGCTTTTGTCAGTTTTTTGACAATCTGAAAGAGTTCTCAGGGTTTATTGATGTGTTTATGATCTTTGAATGGTAGGCTTTTTTCGCTTTGTCAGTTTCTGTGTAGTATGCATCAAGTTCATATATGTATTTTGTTTTGTCATCTTCATGTTTGGTTTTTCTCCATTTTCTTTCTGTCCTTCTGAGTTTGGTTTTTAGTTTCCGGAGGCTGGGAGTGAACCATCGGGCTTTTGAGGAGGTGGGTATGGTGTTAGCTTTGTTTGTTGCTGCACTGGACGCAGAGGAGATTGTGGTGTTCCAGTTGTAAATTAGGTCATCAATGTTGTTGGAGTTTGTTTGGAGTTTAGGTAGGGTTTGTGCTAGGAAGTCTTCTTTGATAAATGCTTTAAATCTTCTTGTGTGTTGTTTGTTCTCCTTGTTAATCGTATGTTGGTAGGTGTGGGATATGTTGATGAGGTAGTGGTCTGACCATGGTACAGGTGAGATCTCCGGGTTCCTGTACGAGGAGGCAGTTTGGGAGTTTAGGAATATGAGGTCCAGTGTGTTTCCCTTTTCGTGTGTTGGTTCTTGTATGATCTGCATCAGGTTCATTGCTGCCATGGCGTTGATGAAGGTTTCTGCTTGTTCATCTTGGAGTGACGGGAGGTTGAAGTCTCCTAGGATTATTTGCTCTTTTGTGGAGCTGGCGCTCTCGGATATGAGTTGTAGTATCCTTGGTAGGTCGGTGTTTGTGCTGGGTGCACGGTAGATTAGGCATATTGAGAGGTGTTTATTGGTGAGGGTGAGTATGTCTGCTTCATTGGTGGTTTCTGAAGTATGGATCCTGAGGTGGAGGTTGGCTTTTGCTATGATGGCTACACCTCCTCCTTTGGCGTGTGTTCGGGAGCAGTGTTGGAGGTTGTATCCTTTTGGGGTTAGTTGGTTCATTACCACTGTGTCGTTGTCCGTTAGCCAGGTCTCTGTTACGCACAGGATGTCAATCTTCTTAGTTGTAATCAGGTCTTGGAGCATGTGGTATTTGTTTCTGACTGAGCGTGCGTTTATTAGTGAGATGGAGAGGTGGTGGTAGTTTGGGGGGTCGGGGATGTGGGTTAGTGTATACTGTGCGTGGGGGTAGTTCTGTGCGGGGTTGTAGATGTTTGTGGGTTGGATTGTTGTGATGTCTGGCCAGAGTATGTTATTGAGTGTGTCTGTGGGGGAGGAGTAGAGGGTCAGGAGAGGGGTTAGGAGGTAGATAGGGGCTAGGAAGGGTGGCATGGTGTATGAGAGTACCTTGGTGTTCAGGGGCTGTGCTGTGTTGCAGTGCTGGTTCCTTGGAGTGGTGGGGTCTTTTTCTGTGGAGTTGTAGTTGTTGTTGTTGTATTTCCACTGCTGTAATGGTTGGTGTATTCAGCTGTTTGTCGTGGCGGTTTTCGTTTGCCTCTTTTTTGTTTCCACAGTTTTCATGCGTCCTGTGTGGTCAGTTGTTGAGATTTTTCTTTTGGGTTGGTTTAGATTGTGCGTGCCTAAGGGCCACGCCAAAGGGCCATCTGGTGAGGCCCTCAGGTGCGGGCGCGCCCTGCTGGGGCGCCGTTTTAAAGTGTGCCTTGCTGTTGTCGCGTTGCTCCCACTGCCCCGATTGGGCGCCGCTTTAAAGTGTCCAAGAAAATATCAGCTGTACCAATCCAGCAACCATCAACTGCTGGAGACAGAACCACTTAAGAATGCCCCTAGCGGCACTGGTCAATGCTAGTGATGTTATCACTGGAACTTCCTAGTTGTTTCTGTCTCCCATCATCTGATGACAGGGAGTGTACCCAACGTCTTGACTAGTCTAGCAGAATGATCTGGAAGATCTCTTTCACAGGAGGGTTAATCCTCCTGGACTTGTCACTGTCCAGATTTGTGTCCCCATTGGGGTCAGGTGAGAGGGCAGCAATCACCCCCTTTGGTGTTGCATAGCCATAAAAACTCATCCCGAGCTCAGAGCTTATGCCAAATTATTATTTAGAAACGAAGAAGCAGGTAACCATGAATGCAAGAGCTGCTGCTCACGAAGACCAGACCAAGGGCTCTGTGACATACAGAGTTACATGCACACGAGATACATAGGTGTATATTACTATATGGCCTGGAAACCTCATGCACAAAAATCACTTTTCAATAATTCTAACACTGGCCGAATGAAATGTATTCAAGCATGTGCAGACTGATACATTACTCACAAAATCCGGTCATAATAGAACGACTTTATTTTCTACTTTTTCATTAAAATACCAGGAATAATGTTAATGCCTTACCTGCCCCTGTACGATCCCATGCACAGGTCACAGGGAGAGAACAAAGAGAAGACATGGTTAGCTTTAAATTTCTCTGAGCATTGAAATGTGTATGTTTATTGAACACTTGATATACCGCACATTATGTACAGTCTATGCACTTAACAAATTCATAAAACCTTACTAGTAGAAATAGAAAAGGAACTTCTATCAAAATTCACATACATGAGATTGTCTAGAGATCATGGAAAGCAGTGGTAGCAACAAGCTGTCGCTGGCACGATGAGACAGAGCACACACTTTCATACCTGGTAAAGGCTTCATCCTGCAGATTTAGCACAAGACTCTCAGCATTCAGGTACACACGGTTCTGAGATGTGGCGAGCTGAAAAGAGAGGACCAGGAGTCTGTTAGACGGAGACAGCCAGGCACACAGAGATGAGCAGAGCTAAGCTAGAGTGGAGATTAAAGCGGAGAATATCAGAATACTTCTGGTAGATGTGTGGTGTAGCTGCACATTTAGTAATATCTGTACTTCTCAAAAAAGATGATAAAAAGTTCAGAGAAGGGCAGCAAAAGTGATAAAGAGGATGGAACAGCCCACGTTTTCTGAAGGAAGGCTAAGCAGGTTAGTCTGAAGAAGAGACTATCGATGCCCATGAAATCATGAGTGGTATTTGTTGTTGTTAAGTGCCGTCGAGTCCGTGTCGACTCATAGTGACCCTCTGGATAGTCATGGCCGGTGCTAGGGTTTCTGGCACCCCCCGCAACCTATAAATCGGCGCCCCACACTCATTATTATTAATATTGGCTGCACCCTACCCTCCTTTTTCCCAAAACCCCTCTGTGAACTCTTTTCAAGCGATATTAGCATTTCTCCTTCATATCCAGTGTTGTAAGAAAATTGCAGCAAAAGAGCAAATGCATTAACCAAAATAAAAATACTTAAGCATCAGACAAAAAGGCTGTGATAGTCAAAAAAAAAATATAAAATCTGATTCTGGTCATCTCACTAACAAATATTCTCCAGTGGCAGGCATATTGTGAACTAACAACATTGCAAAAGTCACTGAAAATCTACAAAGACTAATCTACCATACCATAACAGTATACACTTCCAAAACTCATACAATGCATACCCAGAAAAAAGCAGCACTGCAAATACTATAGTGGGCCCCAAAACATCCTTACACCTATTTGAAAAGCTGAACAAGTCAAATTACTACAGTACAGATCCCTACGTACAAACTCCATGTCAACAGAACACCAGGCCTTGGTCACGCACTCAGAACACAGACACTCACCAAGTACAGAATAAGTGACCACAACCTAAAGTAAAAATAAAAATATGTAGAGGAAACAGCAGTTTAAAAGTTAGCAGAGCCGGTGGAACAGAGAAATGTTCCTGCAGCTGCTTTCTTTTCTGATGCAGTGGGTGGTGGGCAGCTAGCGATTGCGCCCTCCTGCTGCACTTACCCGGCTTACCCTTTGGATAGTTGTCCTAAACTGTGTTCTGTCTTCAGTCAGGCAGCTCACTGTTGACAGACTGGCACCCATAACTGCTGTTAATGTAGCGATCCATCTCCTCTTTTGCGCTGACCTTTTACCTTGCCAAGCATGTCGTCTCTCTCTAATGATCTCTCTCTTCGCATTATTTGTCCAAAGTATGAAGGTCGAAGTCTTGTCAACTGAGCTTCTAAGGAAAGCTTAGGAGATTTGATCTCCTCTAGTAATGACTGGTTTGTCCATCAGGCAGTTCATGGTATACACAGTATTCATCACCAGCACCATAATTCAACAGCATCAATTTTCTTCCCGTCTATCTTTTTCATTGTCCAACTTTTGCATCCATGACATTATTGAAAATACCATGGCTTGAACAAGTCAAATCTTTGTATGGAGAGAGACATCTCTGCTCTTGAGAATTTTATCTAGGTCCTTCATAGCCATTCTGCCAAGAGCAATACGTCATCTGATTTCTTGACTGCTTGTTGCTTCTTTATTGATAGTTGATCCAAGTAGGTTAAAGTTGTTCACTGTTTCAAATTCTTCTCCATTAATGATGAACCTATTGATTTGCTAGTTGTCATGATCTTTGTCTTCTTTATATTAAGATGCCAGCCCATTTTAAGACTATGTTTCTTGATCTTGAGAAGCAAATATTTCAGATCATCTTCACTTTCAGCCAGTAATGTGGTATCATCAGCATGAGTCTTCATCTAATCTTCACACCTCGGTGGTCTCCATACAGTCCTGCTTCTCTGATGATTTGTACTGCATATAAATTAAAGAGGTAGGGGAAAGTATGCAGCCTTGACGTACACCTTTGCTAATGCAAGAGAATGATCAAGTGTTCTGGTATACTCATGCTTCTTAATGTGACCCAGAGTTTCTCATGGTTTACACAGTCAAAAGCCTTGCTGTAGTCAATAAAACACATATAGATATTCTTTTGGTATTCTTTAGTCTTTTCAAGGATCCTTCTCACATCCGCTTTGATGTGTCTCGTTCCTCGCCCTTTCCTAAACCCTGCTTGCACTTCAGGTAGTTCTTATTCCAGGTATAGTTGTAGTCTCTGTTGAATAATCTTCAGTAGAATCTTGCTGGCATGTGGGATCAGAGCAATTGTGCAATAATTTCCAGTCAGTTGGGTCACCTTTCTTCAGTATTGGTATAAACACAGATCTTTTCCAGTCAGTTGGCCATGATGTTGTCTTCCAAATTTCCTGGCAGAGCCTTGTAAGTACAGTAACAGCTGCAACAGATTGCTGTAATACGTCTATAACAATACCATCAATGCCTGGTGCTTTTTTCTTTGATAAGGTTTTCAATGCTGCTTCAACTTCTTCTTTCATCACCAATGGTTCTGGATCATAAGGTACAGGTTGAAATGGCTGTTGGTCCAATTGATGTTTATCATATAATAACTCTGTATATTCTTTCCACCTTTTCTTGATTTTCTCAGCATCATTCAACACAGAACCTTGAGCATCTTGTAACATTCCAATTCGAGGCTGGAATTTTATTTAACTCTTGCAGCTTTAGGAAAGCAGATTTGTTCTTCCTCTAATAGTTTCTGCTTCTATTTCCTTGCATGCGTCATTGTAGTACTTCTTGTCTTGCTGCATGTTGAAAATCTCTGTTAGAGGCAATTGCAGAACTTTTCTCCTCTGGCTTTGTGTTTCTGGGCAATTTTCAGAGTTTCTTTGGTCATCCATTTTGGCCGTTTTTGCTTTTTCACCTTTTCAGCACTGACTCAAAGGCACATATTGCATTGCAAAGATTTCTCACTTTCTTCCAACACAACCTTCTTGATGTCATCCCATAACTCTTCTGGAACTCTGTCATTTGTATCTAAAGCAGCAAATCAATTCTGCAGGCAGTCTTTAAATTCCAGTAGCATATTCTCAAGGTCATATTTTGCTGCATTTATGAGTGGTTTGCTCTTTTTCAACTTTAGCTTGAGTTTGCATACTAGTAGCTACTGATCTGTACCACAGTCAGCTCCAGGTTTTTCTTTGTTGATGTTATAGAAGTTTTCCATCATTGACATCCACAGACGTAGTCAATTTGATTTTTGTACAATCCATTGGGTGAAGTCCATGTGTACAGTCGGTGCTTGTGTTGCTGGAAGAAGGTGTTTGAGATGAATAGATTGTTGGAAGACGTAAATAGGGAATGGTTGTTTAGTCTTTGAAATGACATTAAGACTAGAGTACGCTACATGAAACTGAAGTGATTTTTCACTCAGTGCATAATTATGCTGTGGAATTTGTTGCTGGAAGATGTGGCAAAAGCAGTTGGCACAGGATTTAAACAAGGGTAACAAGGAATGAATCAGGCAGATACTCCCACAGAGACAGGATTCTGGGCATGACGGACCCGGTATGGCATAGCTTATGCTTTTAATAATGGATTTAATTCTAATCAGCTGCAAGATACAAGCAGCCAGCCAACCAGCTTAGGGCAGGAGCAATGAGTAAGAAAGGGCCTTAACCACCGTAATGTCTACATCACTACTGGAGAATCCTTATCCTCAAAAACTGAAACTAAACCCTGCTGGATGCAAGCAAACAAAGAAATCTGCTCATTTTATTTCATACCCCAGAAATAGAAAAGAAGCCAAACCTACAAATCATAGGCCCTACAGCTGAATCTAGAAAACCCTCCAAAAATCACCAACATCAAATTCAAATTCTACCTAAGTACTCAAGAAGTAACACATTATACAGACCTTGGCCCAAGTTTAAATAGACCATGAAGCCCTACAAGGAAAAGCTGTGCAATAAAGAATCTTTAGCCAGTTTCAGTCCCATAATAAAAAAATAAAACAGTATTAGTATTATGTGATAGCATCATTGAACCACTCCTCAGCACTTACCTGCCAAACCATAATAGCACTAAGTACCAAGGAGTGGAGCAGCAGCCTAGTGGTTAGAGCAACAGCCGACTACCGAGGTAATCTGGGTTCAATTCCTTGGGCAAGTCACTTCACCCTCCATTGCCTCGGAAGAAAAGGCCTGGCATCTATTCTGGTCGCACCTTGCCAAGAAAACCCAGGAGCTGCTGGGTCACTAGGAGTCAACAATGACTTGAAGGCACTTAACTTTTAACTAACCAAGATTCACACAACACCAACTCTACCTATGGCAAGGTAATAGTGCTAATACCATACTGACCCTAGAATACCAAATACACACCTCCTACTGGGAAAAAGAGAGCTAGCCAGAGACAGATCCCTATAAAGAAACTACACCCTAGCAGACTATCACACCTTGTTCATACAAGCAGAACATAGACCTCACCACAAATATAAATGTGAAAACAAAAACTGAAAACTCCAAGAAACTTAATTCTGTATGCAGTGAATCAGAAATGCACTTCCTTCTCTACTGTGCAAAACCTGAAGAGAGAAGAGCTGCACATTTCCCAAAGAGCAGAGAGAGAAAATCAAAGACTGGCTAGGAAAAATGGTGTCTAATTACAGGAAGAGAGGAGAAACAGCAGCTAGAATAGCAGAATCTGTGGGATCCCAGTGGCCCCTGGTAAGAACTACATTTTAAGGAGAGACAGAGACAACCTGGATAAGCTCCAGAACTTGGGAACTGTTTTAGTTCTGTGCTTTCTGTGCTCTGCAATTATTGTTATTTTCTATTGGTGACATGTATGTAGTGAAATTAGACCTTGAGTACCCCCCATCCAGTCCCAATCTGTGGGTTGTCACGCCTCACCAGCAGCTTGAAGACTGAGCATGTCAATTTCATGACATCATCACTCATAACCAGCTGGCACTACCCACCAGCCCCCAGTATCTTATTGACAAAGCAGACTCACGGGAGCAACAATTAAGACTAGAGGTACAAATCACTGAGAAACTAAATCCCCACAAACAGGCAGACCAAAATCCCCTTCCAACAAAAGAAAATTTGCTTACCTATCACACCTGAATCCACTTCTCAGAAATGGAAAGAGGCACAGTCATTTTCTTCCCAGATGCTTCTTCAATCCACCATCGAAACTGCCATGTCCTGTTTTTTTCTCTGGATTGCCACAGCTTTTGACTAAGGAAACGATCACGGCACCTCCCAAAAGGAGTCCCGTCTCACCACTGGCGTAGCTACTCAACCCAGACCACTGACAAAAGGAGAAATTCCACTTGCCATTAATTTCCTTTCCTGGAATCCTGCTAGACCAGTCCCTACAAGCGGGTTATGCCTCCCTACCAGTCGATGTTGGAGACAGAGAAGTTACCAAAGGCTTCAGTGAGCGTGCTCTGGCACTAACCACAAGACCCCTAGGGGTTGCCTTCAGTATATCCTTGGCAAAGCACAAACCACATCATTCCATGCAACAAGGCAACTCTCCCAGAAATATTTTACACGTGCCAGGGAGCACAACTATGTACAGAGGCCTGAGGGCACAATGCTTGAATCATGTAGGTTAGGGATGAGCCCGCAGGCTAACCACCTGGCTCCGCTTACCAACGGCGGATACTGGACTGGTCTAGCAGGATTCTAGCAAAGCAAATTAACGGTAAGTGAAATTTCTCCTTCCACTTCATCCTGCTAGACCGGTCTATACAAGCGGGATGTAGCCAAGCTACTGCACCGAAGGGTGGGAAGAAACAGCCGACAAATGTCTTAGGATCCACCCACGTGGAACGAGCCCGAAGACTAACTGGGGTTGACCATGCAAAATATATGCTGACTTAACCCTTTCCAGGATGAGCCCAAAACTCTCGGGATCCAAAGTTCTGACTAAATATTCCTATCAAATGGTATATAATACATGACTATAGCAGAAGGAAAATCACTATTAGAACATATTGAATAAGACGGGTACAATTTTCCTGAAATATGCAAAAATTAACCGGGCTGCAGAATGTGGATTAAAAATTTAAAGTAGGCCTTCAAAGGGTTAATAGTGTGCTTGATCCAACGGCCAATCGTGGATTTGGAAGCCAGGAGACCTTTCCAAGGACCTTCAAAGAAAAGGAATAAACGATCCGACTTGTGAAAGGGCTTCGTCATTTTGAGATAGTGCCGGAGGACCCGGCATACATCTACTGATCAAAATCCGAGAGTACTGCTGACATCTTGGTCTTTGGGAAAGGAGGGCAGCAAAATGGTCTGGTTGAGATGGAAGGGCATTAAGACCTTTGGTAAGAAGGATGGGACCACGTGAAGCGAAACCCTCCAGGATAGGTCAGGTACGGGTCCCGACATGACAGGGCTTGGAGTTCCGAGACTCTCTGAGCCGAAGTGATGGCTACTAAGAACGCTTTCTTGAAGAACAAATCACGCAGAGTAGTATCCTTCTGCAGTTGAAAGGGCGGCTTCTTAAGGCTGGAAAGCACTAGGGGAAGGTCCCAAGAGGGAATGACTGGATATAGAGGAGGGCGCAAGGCCCATACCCCACGAAGGAAGCAACTGGCATCTGCATGGGAAGCAATGGAATGGCCCGAGATGTGTCACCAAAAGCAAGTGAGGGCAGACACTTGTACCCGTAAGGACTTCTTCAGGCCTGGGATCACTATCATGCATCACAATGCTAGAACCAGGGAGACCAGTCCCAACCTGTGGAATGTACCATAGCAGTACGAACAATGGGAGGGACCCATGAGCCCAGCCTGCAGCACCACCGAACCAAAACATGCATCCTCTGCCGCCTGCACAACACAGGTACCTCATGGACCGGCTTTGTGCCACATGTGCAGAGCACCCCAGAGAGCCTTCCCATGTCATCCCAGGAGCACAAATTGTCATCTCTTCTTCTCCGGGGGAGGATTTATGTTTATGTTTATTAACTTGCTTGACCGCCCTTCAGGGGTAAGCAGAGCGGTTTACAAATAAAAAAATGAATTCATCAATTACAGCAAGGCACAAGGCCGGAGGCAGAAAGGAAATTACAATTTTTTAAAAAGAAAAAAAGAATAGAAAGACAGAAACATGGGGGGGGGGGGGGGGGTGGGCAGACAGCATGGGGAGAGGATAGAATTAGGAGGGAGGGGAATTGAAGGCAAGGGAGAAAAGGTGGGTCTTCAGGGCATGCTTAAAGGTAGGGTGATGGGGCTCCAGACGGAGAGCGGAGGGTAGGGAGTTCCAAAGAGCAGGCCTATGAAGAAGAAAGCTGAAGAGCAGGTGGACTGGAGATGAGCAAGTGAGGGGGGAGGAAGTGCGAGACGGTTGAGATGGAAGGAACGGGGGGTGTGTCTAGGGGTGTGAAAGTGAATGAGATCGGCCAGGTATTGTGGTGTGGTGGTATGGAGAGCTTTATGAACGAGCGTGAGAAGTTTGAAGTGGATACGAGAGGAAATGGGAAGCCAGTGAAGACGGAAGAGGAGTAAGATACGAGACGGGCGGCAGTGTTCTGAATTCGCTGAAGTCGTGATAGTTGGAGTTTAGACATACCAGAGAAAACAGAATTAGCAAAGTCGATACGGGAGATGACGAGAGTGAGCAAAAGGGTGGCAAGAGCGGAGGGAGAGAGGAAGGAGCGGATGGCACGGATTTGTCTGAGATAGAAGAAAGAGGTTTTGGAGACATAAGAGACATGGGCAGAGAAGGAAAGATCCGAATCGAAGAGCACACCGAGATACCGAAAGGTGGAGACCAATGAGATAGGAAGACCGGGGAAAGAGGGGGCCACCGAAGGAGGGGTGTGACCATGTGGGAACCAGATAGCTGTGTTTTTTGAAAGGTTAAGATGCAGGCAGTTTTGAGACATCCAGACAGAAACAGCGGCCAGGCAAGAATTAAGTGGGGCAAAATTTGTTGGAACCTTTGCCTCCTTCATTCTCGGGGCCTGCTCTGGACGGAGTAGACCCTTTGGAACCTTTAGAGACCTCTCCACCACCTCTCTTGTTGCTACAGCACAGTTACAGGTCACAGTTACAGGACTGTGATGATTGTGAATCTGAACAACTTATGTGTCCATTCCGCAAGCATGGACTCTCTGGAGATCCAAGCCTGCACCTGGTTCCTCTGGAGCATCAACCACTGGGAAGCTTTCTGCTGGTATGGAGCATCCAACTAGGAAGTGCTCCAGGAATGCTACGGAAGCTTTAGATAGACCCCACATAGACAGGAGGGCGGATAAATCTCTGCAGAAGAGACGGATAGTGTATCGGATAGAGAGGAAGAGGAATGGTCTCCATCGGAAGACCTGCCTGACGAATCCAAAGAGGCTCACGACGTCCATCTATTTCGGAAAGAGGAACTCCCCATGCTTATCACACAGATTATGGAGGCTCTCCGCATAACGGATCCTTCCGAACATCCAGAGATTATGTCTCCCAAGGCACAAGTGGATCCCATCATTGTGGGAATTTGCAAGCCCTCTAGGGCTTTTCCCTTCCCATTGGAGCTTCAACAAATGGTTTCCCTGGAGTGGGATTCCCCAGATGCCTCCTTGTATACAGCCCAGCATTTGCACCGGTACTATAACTGGTCTCCAGCGGACATGGATAAATGGCTTTGCTACCCAAAGATGAGTGCCATTATCACAGCCATGACTAAGCATATGACCAACCTGGTGGAGGGTGGCTCTGCCCTGCCTGATCAACAGGATCGCAAGGTCAAGGCTCTCTTGAAGACAACCTTTTCAGCTTCTTCCCTGGCCCTACAGGCTGCCTTTTGCGGTGGTCTGGCAGCATGTGTGCTCCTCCGCTGGATTTAGCTGTTGCCAGAAGATCCTGCTGTGGCACGTTTAGAATCGGTGGTGGCCTTTTTGGCAGATGCCTTTTATGATCTGTTGCATTTGGCGGCTTGCTCTGTGGTGGCAGTCACTGTGGGCTGCTGTTGGTTGTAGCTCTGTATTGGTCGGCTGACACCTCCTCTAAAGCTCGTCTTGCACGGCTCCCCTTTAGGGGCAAACTCCTCTTGGGGAGGACCTTGAGAAACTTGTTAAGGACTTAGGGGAGGTGAAGCCACAGCGTCTACCCGAGGACAAGCCTAAGATGTCCTTCTGTCATTTGGGCGCCACAGCATATTTTGCTTCACGCTCGCGTTTTCGAGATTCTTGGAGATATTGCTCAGGGAAAACCTCCTCGTCTGTGACCTTGGCCAGATCTGGCCCTAGATCGCTGCCATTTCGTGGCTCCACCGGAACAAGGATTCCTTCTCCTCCACCTCTAAGTTCTCCAGAGCCACCTGCTCCTCTCGTGGACAGCCTCCCGGCCCACTCCAGGACACCATCAGTCCCTTTATTACCGAGCGCGGGCCAGGATCACCACCGACCAGTGGGTGCTTGACATTGTGCGCTCCATCTATGTGCTTGAGTGTGCATGACCCATTTACCGATACCGCCATCATCATCTTCCCTTGGGGCTCCGCCCCAATGCCTTTTACATCTTCAAGCCATCTCTCTGGTACCCGAGCCAGAAAGAGGGCTGGGCCGCTATTCCATCTATTTTGTGGTCCCAAAGAAAGACTGTTCTTGGAGGCCCATTCTGGACTTTTAAAGGAGGTCAATCACTCATTAAGAGTGCCCCATTTTCTCATGGAGATGCTCTGCTCAGTCATCCAGGCAGTGCGCCTGGGAGAGTTTCTTGCCTCCCTGGATGTCATGGAGGCCTACTTTCACATTCCTATTCACGACAATCAGCAAGGATTTCTCCGCTTCACCGTTATGGGCCACCACTATCAGTTTCGAGCACTGCCACTTGGGTTAGCGACGGAGCCTCGCACCTTCTCCAAGGCAGTGGTTCGCAGTGGCTCTTCGGAAGCATGGAATTCGGGTACACCCCTACTTGGACGACTGGCTCATCCGTGCAAAGTCTTAATCACCCACTATAAAAGAAGTATGGTCAGTCTTACAGACAGCCTGAAACAGGGGATTCTCCAGAAGCTCATCCTCTATCAGAGCCCCTGACGACATATTTAGTACCTTCAAGAATTGGGAGATCAATGCAGCCAATTCTTCCCAGAATCCAAGTCCTCCCCCAAGAGGGATTTTGCCTTCCCCCAGCTTGACAGAAGCAGCACCCATATCTGCCTCCGGTTCTCTGCTTTGTCCGAGTAGACGGAACCTGTGACCTCCCAAGCGTCCTCAGCCACATGCTTGCAGCTTGTAGCTGGCTCTTCCTCTGTTCTTGCTTCGGGCAGTCCCCCCCTCTTGTCTTCCGAGGACCTCTGCTCCCTATGCTGCTTTATGTAAAAAGCCTTATTCATGAGGAGGAGGAAAAAGTCCCCTAGAATCCATCTGCAGCTGAATCCTGTGATGTGGAGGGCTGGGGAGACTTTCCCTCCCTACTTGTTGCCTCCAGCATGGATAGAGGAGCCCCATCCAAGGGTTGAGAGAGGGTGTTGGACCCTTCCAAGACACCTCCAAGTCTTATCTGACTTCACCTCCATGAGGCCATCGTCCACAGAATGGGGTTCCGCCTCGCAGATGTGGCAGAACCCCTCCGCAGAGACAGAGCCCTGATGAGACCCACAATCAAGGCACTTGGACTAAGGGCATACTGGATTCCCTTTTTTTTTTAAATATATACTGCTTATAATGGTCTTCTGCCAGTCTGGGCAAGGGAACCGGTGAAAGAAAACAAGAAAATGCGAAGGCAAAGAAACCCCCAGCGTCTGAATCCTCCCAGGGAAACCTCCTCGCTGACCGGAGCTATGAGCAGAAGACAAAATGGCACCTTTATCCCAAACACCGTGGGGCAGCCTAGCACCTCGCCACACGGTTTCCTCTGCTGACATCAGTTTCTTCTCAGCAAATACCCAGCGGCCTCCAAAATCCCGCCGGAGTGACCCCAGTACGACCGCGAAGATCCCCCACCTGTAGGCCCAGCTTTGCTGGTTAAAGATAAAAATATGGCCCTCTATTTATCTTTAGCTTTGCTGGTGGCAGGAGTCCTTTGAAGTTGCTGAAATGACAGGCCTCAGCTTCACTAGCGGCTCCTCACTCACTAAGGGATCGGGAGCTGCTATGGACCAAAGGGCAATTGGTAACCCTCTTTCCCCAGAACCGAAGGGATTCGCTGCCTGTAATTCGCAGTCACCGCGGTTCTCTTGGTTTTTCTTTTTTTCCTTCAGCAGAAGCAATCACGCCAAAATTAAAGGGCCAGAGTCCCTCTACAGTGACTGGGCACCCAATGCCAATTAACTCACCCCTTAAGGTGAAATTAGACTTACCTGCTAATTGTTGTTCTTTAAGGAACTCCAGTCTAGTCCCGGAATCTCTGGGATATAGGTTCCTCCAGCAGCTTGGAGACTGAACAATGACATTCTTTGATGTCACCAGCATAAATACCCAAGGGACCGCCTCCTTGCTCCAGTTTACTTATTGACAAAGCAGACTCACCAGAGCAACAATTAAGTAGCCAACATAGCTATCAAACTTTAACGAACTATAACAAACATTAACATACTTCAACTATAAATTAAGACACATAATGTGCCCTTAAAGTAATACTATAAATTTTCCTATTATAGTCTGCCCTCCATCTCTATAGAAGAATAATACTCTATAAAGATCCCCAAAAGTATCACCCTCCCTATATAGGCCATAAGGCTTATCATGACCATACCATATCTCTATACTTCAGGCCTGTAGTTCAACTAAACGAAGGGAGGGATGCGGGACTGGACTGGAGTGCCTTAGGGAACAATAATAATAATTAGCAGGTAAGTCTAATTTCACCTTCCTTATCGTCTCTCCAGTCCAGTCCCGGAATCTCTGGGATATAACAGAGCAGTAAAAACCTTTAACGGGTGGGTCCTGCTATGCCAGCCTGAAGCACTGCCGAACCAAAACAGGAATCTCTTTCTGCCTCTATATCTAATCTATAATAATCTTAACAAAGGAATTTAATGATGACCAAGTAGCCGCTTTACAGATGTCCACAGGCGGCACCAAACTGTACTCAGTCCAGGACACAGCTTGTGCCCTCGTTGAATGCGCCTTATGCCCATCAGGAATTGTTCTACCCTTTAACAAATACGCTGAAGCTATAGCTTCCTTGAGCCATCTAGCAATTTATTTATTTATTACATTCTCTTATATACCGCACTATTCTGCATCAGTGCGGTTTACATCGAACAAACTGAAATTACATTGAACAGGGCATTATAACTTGGAGATAACTATTTTACAGGGAACATGGGCTATGGAGGGTTAAGTGGCTTGCCCAAGACCACAAGGAGCACCTGTGGGACTAGAAACCCCAGTCCTTCCGGCCCAAGGTTGCTGTCCTCTAGTGGGATTTGAACCCCTGACCTTCCGGCCTGAAGTACCTTGCCCCAACCACTAGGCCACTCCTCCACTCCAATAGAAGCTGCCTGACCTCTCTTTGCACCTCCAAAGAGAACAAACAAACAATCTATCTGTTTTACGGAATGTCTGTGTTCGATTTAAATACATCTTTAATGCCCTACGAACATCCAACAAATGCAACTTCTTGAATTGATTCTCCTTTGTATCTTTTTCAAATACTGGTAATGAAACTTCCTGATTGATATGAAAAGCCGACACCACCTTGGGTAGAAATGAAGGCACTGGCCTTAAGACCACCTTTTTCTTGAAAAATAATAGAAAAGGTTTTCTACAAGACAATGCTTGCAATTCCAAAATTCTTCGGGCCGACGAAATAGCTACAAGAAAAACTACTTTGAGCGAAAGATCCTTTAATGACGCTCGAGACAGCGGCTCAAACAGTTCGCGCACTAAAGCCTCTAAAACCAAATGGAGACTCCAAGACGGAACGCGTGGTCTACACGGTGGCCTCAATAACGAAACCGCTCTCAAAAGACGCTTCACATCCGGATGTGCACCCAGCACTTCGCCTTTTATTCTCCCTCTATAACAAGAAAGGCCTGCCAACTGCACTTTCAATGATGCTGGTGCTAAACCTTTCTCAAATCCTTCCTGCAAAAAAGATAGAATTTTATAAATAGAAGCTTTAAATTCTTCAAAACACTCGTCTTCACACCACGCCTCAAATATCCTCCATGTACAAATATAAGCCAAATAGGTAGATCTCTTCCTTGCTTTCAACAAAGTGGAAATCACCGCCGAAGAGTATCCCCTGGCCTTTAACCTCGCCCTTTCAAGAGCCAAGCCCTAAGTGAGAATCGATCCACCTGAGGCATGCGTAACGGACCCTGACTCAACAGATCTTCTCTTATTGGTAAGAGCTAAGGCCGGTCTACCAACAATCTTATGACATCCGCGTACCATGGACGTCTTGGCCAATCTGGAGCTATCAATATTACTAGCCCCTTGTGCCGTTCTACTCTTTGTAGAACACGCCCCATCAATACCCACGGAGGGAAGACGTTTAGAAGCTGTTGCTCCGGCCAACTTTGAATGAGTGCGTCCAGACCTTCCGACATTCTTTCTCGCCTTCGACTGTAAAACAGATTGACTTTCGCCGATTTGAAGGTTGCCATGAGATCCATTACTGGAACTCCCCAACGATTTATTATCAATTGAAACACCTGGGGATGGAGAATCCACTCTCCTGGATCCACCTTTCACCCGACTCAAAAAATTAGCTTCCACATTGTCCACCCCCGCTACATGACTTGCAGACAAAGCTTTCAAATTCCTCTCGGCCCACACGAACAACTGCTCGGCTTCGGCCTCCAGAGCAACACTGCTTGTGCCCCCTTGACGGTTGATGTAAGCTACTGCGGTTGCATTTTTTATTTATTTATTTATTTACAGTCTCTTATATACCGCACTATTCAGCATCAGCGCGGTTTACATGGAACAGAAATGCTCAGTACAGTTAACACATATGAGTTTACAGATAACAGGGCAAATAACTTGGATAACAGGGGTAACTATTTACAAAACTTACTACATAAACTTGGATAACAGTGCTCAACTTTTTACAATTGTCTGACAGAATGCGAACAGCCTTCTCCTGAAGATAACATTGAAACGCTTTGTAGAGCTAAGGTTACCGCCCTCAACTCCAATCTGTTTATTGACCAAACTTTCTCCTGTTCGGTCCATTGACCCTGAATGAATCTTCCTTCGGAGTGAGCTCCCCAGCCCATCAGACTGGCATCCGTCGTAAGAGGAATCCAAACAGGCGATTCGAGCTGCATTCCCACCTCTAGAATCCCCGGTTTTATCCACCAATGTAGAGCCTGCTGCGTCTCCGGAAGGCAGGGTAAACTCCTTGAGAGAGGATCCCTCTGATGCGACCACCTCCTTAGTAACGCTCTTTGTAATGGTCGCATATCAGCTCTCGCCCATGGAACCAAGTCTAAGGTTGCTACCATGGTTCCGAGCAACTGCAAATAATGCCATGCAATGGGATTTTCTCTGGTCAAGAAACTTCGCACCAGATGTCTCAACGCCAGGGTTCTCGACTGAGGAAGAAATACTCTTCCTATCTTTGTATCGAATCGAGCACCCAAGTGTTCTAAACTCTGTGACGGAATTAACTTGCTCTTTGCCATATTGACAACCCAACCCAGACTTTGTAAAAATTCCACTACTCTGGCTGTTGCCAATTTGCTTTCCCTTCTCAGACTTTGTCCGAATCAACCAATCGTCTAAGTATGGGTGTACTAGAATTCCTTCTTTTCTCAATGCTGCCTCAACAACTACCATTACCTTGGTAAAACGTTCGTGGAGCCGTTGCCAAACCGAACGGCAACGCTTGAAACTGGAAATGACCCATTGGGACTGCAAACCTCAAACTTTTCTGATGCTCCTGACGAATGGGAATGTGTAGATACGCCTCTGTCAAATCCAAAGACGTAAGAAACTCCCCTTTTCTTACTGCCATTATTACAGACCTCAGTGTTTCCATACGAAAATGAGTTACCCGAAGGTAACGATTTACCTTTCGAAGATCCAAAATTGGTCGAAAAGACTGCTCTTTCTTTGGAACCACAAAATAGATGGAGTATCGACCGGAGCCGCGTTGGCTTGGCGGTACCGGAACAACAGCTTTGAGATTCAAAAGTCTTTGCAAGGTCTCGCGCACCGCTGCACTCTTGATGCGTGCCTTGCAAGGAGATTGAATGAACAAATCGATGACTGGGTGTTGAAGCTCCAGAGCATAACCTTCTCGAATGATTTCCAATACCCACCGATCGGATGTGATTTGAACCCAGGCTGAATAAAAATCCCGTAGCCGACCTCCTACAGGAATAAAATCCACCTGGGTCTTCCTCATATCATTGTGATTTTCTAGAGTTCGAAGAGGAAGAGGAGGTTGCAAATCCTCTGTTTGCACCTCGAAAACTTCAAGACCCCTGACTCCTGAAAAATTGACTGCCTCTTTGAAATTGACTGAAACGTGCAGAACGAAAACGACGAAAATCTCTGTACAGGCCCCTAGACACCTGAATTGGGTACCCTAGTTTCTGCCTGTCCTCTGGCAGCCTGTCACCTCTAGAATCTCCCAAGTCCTTTACTAATTTATCTAAGTCCTCCCCAAAAAGGAGTTTACCCCTGAAAGGAAGCTTAGAGAGTCTTGCTTTAGAAGCATCTTCAGCCCAGTTATGCAACCATAAATATCTTCTAGCTGCCACAACAGAGACCATACTCTTTGATAAAGAGTAGTTACTCACCTGTAACAGGTGTTGTCCAGGAGCAGCAGGAATCAGTCCTCACGTATGGGTGACATCGGCGTCGACGGAGCCCCCATGCGGAGCATTTCCCCAGCTTTCAAAGAAAGCCTTTGGGAATGCTTGCATGCATGCGCGGTCCCCTTCCCGCCCAAAGGTGCCATCTTGCTCAGTCAAATGACATAGCTAAAAGACAGCACAAAAAGAAAATGAACTATATACAACTGCAACTCCAAGGGGAGGAGGGGGGGGTCGTGAGGATTGATTCCTGCTGCTCCTGGAGAACACCTGTTACAGGTGAGTAACTACTCTTTCTCCAAGACCAGGCAGGAAGTCAGTCCTCACATATGGGTGACTCCCTAGCTCTGGGCTACCAGGAACCCAGGCTGAAAAATAGAGCTCCCTCTAGAGCCTCAGCAACAGTGAGAGAATCTTCTCTGAGACCACACCTGAACAGTAGCCCAACACCAGGGCCGGAGGGTAGGAGTTGCCTAAACCTCAAAGAGATTACGGAGTACCGCTTGCCCGAAAGCACTGTCCCTACAGGACTCCCTCTCAAGGCAGTAGTGGTCCGCAGAAGTCTGGCTTGAAGACCAAGTAGCGGCCCGGCAGATGTCTGCCAACGGAACAGAACAGAAGTGAGCTACTGATGCGGCCTTCGCCCTGACCCGGTGGGCCGTGACTCGACCCTCCAGGGAGAGGCCGGCTGCCCTGTACGCCCAGGCGATACAGTCTGCCACCCAGATGGACAACGTACACTTATTGACAGGCAACCCCAGTTTATTAGGGTCAAAGGAAATGAAGAGCTGAGAAGCCCTTCTATGCCCCTGCGTACGTTTGAGGTAAAAGGACAGCACCCTTCTACAATCCAAGGTATGCAAGACAGTCTCTGCCCTACTGGCGTGCGGCCTGGGAAAGAACGTCGGAAGTACCATCTCCTGGTTGAGGTGGAAGGAGGACACTACCTTGGGAAGGAACTTAGGATGAGTCCTCAAGACTACCCTGTTCTTATAGAACCTGGTATACGGCCTATCCGAGACCAGGGCCTGAAGTTCACTCATACGCCTGGCCGAGGTGAGTGCCACAAGGAACAACATCTTCCAAGAGAGGAAACGTAAATGGCAGGTTGCCATCGGCTCAAAGGGTGGGCGAGTCAGTTGCTGCAAGACCACACTGAGATCCCACTCAGTGGCCGGTGGACGAATAGGAGGCTTAAGCAGAAGCAGGCCTCTGAGAAAACGAGACACCAGAGGGTGGCCTGAGAGGGAATGTCCATCCACCGGCGAGTGGTGAGCTGAGAGGGCACTGAGGTGAACCCGGACAGAGTTGGACTGAAGTCCCAGGTTGGAGAGGTGGAGCAGGTATTTCAACACCACCTTGACCAAGCAGGAGAAGGGGTCCTCCTGCTGTTGAGAACACCAAGTAGAGAACCTATGCCACTTCAGAGCATAGGCCTTCCTAGTGGAATGCTTCCTGGAGGCCAACACCACCTCTTCCACCTCCCTTGAAAGGAGCAAGGGAGCAAGGACTAGCTTTTCATCAGCCAGGCCATCAAATTGAGGGATTTGAGGTTGGGATGCAAGAGGGACCCCTGATCCTGAGTCAGAAGGTCGGGTTGCAACCCCAGAGGAAGTGGAGTATCCACTGCCAACTGCAGAAGAGGGAACCACGGCTGCCTGGGCCACCTGGGGGCTATCAAGATCACCGTGGTTCGGTCCTGCTGGATTTTGAATAGAGTCCGGGCCACCAGAGGGGTGGGAGGAAAGGCATACAGCAGGCTCTCTGACCAGGGGATCAGGAATGCATCTGGCGCTGTCCTCAAGGGATGCGGTTGCCTGGAACAGAACCTGGGCAGTTGCCTGTTCAGCGGACTGGCAAAAAGATCCATGGTCGGAAGACCCCACTTCAGAAAGATCTGTTGAACTACCAGAGGATCCAACTGCCACTCGTGAGGCTGCAGGAGTCTGCTGAACCTGTCCACCAGGTAGTTTTCCTGGTCTGGGAGGTAGACTGCCCTGAGGGTCATGCCCTGAGTGACAGCCCAGGAGCAGAGAGCTTGTGCTTCCAGGCACAGAAGTCTGGATCCTGTGCCTCCCCTGCTTGTTGACGTAGAACATAGCCACCTGGTTGTCCGTCTGAACTAGTACAGACTGGTGAGACAGAATCTGAGAGAAAGTCCGTAAGGCCAGTCGAATGGCCCTCAATTCCAACAGGTTGATCTGCTGGGCGGCCTCCCACGGAGACCACAGGCCCTGTGTGCAGGCCCCCTGGCAGTGTGCCCTCCAGCCCTGCAGGGAAGCATCAGTTGTCAGTACCTGAGTGTGTGGGGAGGCCTGGAAAGTAAGACCCCTGACCAGATTTGGGAGATGCCTCCACCAGCGTAAGGAGTCCACCAAGAGTTTGGACACCCTTATTCTGTCTGACAATCTCCCTGTGGCCTGCAGCCACCGTGCCTTGAGGTGCCACTGAGCCGGCCTCATGTGCAGCCGGGCATGTGGCGTGACATGCACTGTGGAAGCCATGTGACCTAAGAGCCGGAGGAAGTGTCTGGCCGAGACTAGAGAGTTCGCCTGAAACTGGCCGGCCAACTTTAGCAGCCTGTGAGCTCTGTCCACAGGCAAATAGGCCTTTGCATGGATGGTATCCAGTCTGGCCCCCATGAACTCCACGTCCTGTGAGGGGACTAAAGTGGACTTGGGGAAGTTTATGACGAACCCCAGGTGCTGAAGCAGGGATATGGTTCTGAAGGTGGCCTGCCTGGCCTCTTGTGGAGACTGGCCCCTGATAAGCCAGTCGTCCAGGTAAGGGAACACAAAGATCCCCTGGTTCCTGAGGTAGGCCGCAACCACCGCCAGGCATTCTGTAAAAACCCCGGGGGCGGAGGTGAGGCCGAAAGGAAGCACTCTGTACTGGAAGTGCTTTCCTCCCACCACAAATCTGAGGAATTGTCTGTGACTTGGGTGGATGAGGATGTGAGTATATGCATCTTTCAGGTCTAAGGAGCATAGCCAATCTCCCTGCTGGAGGAAGGGCAGTAAGATTCCAAGGGTAAGCATCTTGAACTTTTCCCTCTCCAGAAACTTGTTCAGATTTCTCAGGTCGAGGATGGGTCCGAGGCCTCCTGTTCTTTTTGGTACCAGGAAGTACCTCGAGTAGAAGCCTTGCCCTTCCAGGTGGCGAGGCACCGGTTCCACCGCCTGGTCCCTTAGTAGACCTTCCAACTCCTGAAGGAGTAAGTTTCTGCGCAGAGGGGGGTCTTGGAGGCTCCCCTGGAAAGTAGGAGGGGGGTATCTGGGTGAAGTGGAGCAGATAGCCCCTTTCGATGATACTTAACACCCAAGTATCCCCCTGTGATGGCTGGCCACCTGTCTGCGTACAGGGTCAGCCGACCTCCTGTGCCCTGGAGAGGAGGAGAGGCTATGCTGGCATAGCCAAAAATCCCCTCCCTGCTGAGCAGGAGGCTTGGGGGCCTTCTGCCTACGGGGCCCATGACCCTGCCCCTTGGCCTGCTGGCCCTGTTGGGGAGCTGCAGAGGCCTGGTAGTGAGGGTAGGTTTTGTAGGCAGTGGCCTTCCTCGGGTAAAAGGTCTTTTTCCCCGAGCCCTTCTTCTTCTGAGAAGGGGCAGAGGTTTTCCTGGACAGCCTCGTCTGGGTAAGAGTCTCGGTCTCGGGTTCTGCAACCTTTTCTGCCATGGGCTTGCCAAAGAGGTTTTCACCTCGGCAAGGGACATCGACCAACTTGTCCTGTACCCATGGCTCGAGGTCCGAGGATTGTAGCCAGGCCTGGCGGCGTGCACCAATGCCAGCTCCTGCTACCCGGGCCGAAGCCTCAAATCCATCGTAGGCTGCTCGAGATATAAACTTCGAGCACTCCCGAATACCAGAAGACAAGGCCTTGAACCTCTGCAAAGGTTCCTCGGACAGACCAGCAGAGAACCCGGCAATCTCCTTCGCCAGGTCCCGAAGGTACATGCCCATGTACAGCTGATAGGTCTGGACACGGCAAGCAAGCATAGAGCCCTGGAAGCACTTTCTACCGAGGGCATCCAGGTTCCGGGCTTCCCTGCCGGGAGGCACCGAGGAGTGCATCTTCTGACTCTTCAGGCGATGCATAGCCGATTCCACAAACATGGAGTGGTGCGGTAGCTGCGCCTTTTGGAACCAGGGGCTCTTACGGACTCGATAGATGGAATTGACCCGCTTGCTTAGAACCAGCATCGAGGCCGGCGCCTCCCACATGCGGAAGAGCAACCGCTCCAGCATCGGAGGAACCGGGACAGTAAAGGCCTCCTTGGGAGGAGAGTCATACTGCAGAGCCTCGAGCTCCTCCTCGGGATCTGCGGGGAATGCCAGTGCTTTGGCCATGTCCCGCATGAAATCCGAGAACCTGGTATCCTCCAGGGGGGACCTTGTCCGAGGCTCGGATCCCGGTGAGTCCGAAGGGACACACCGAGTCCAGAAGGTGTCAGGGGACTCCTCCTCCTCCGTTTCCCACGCCGATTCCTCCGAGGAGGAATCAAGCGGCTCCGAGTGGGCGGGCACTGACGCCATCCGCCCCGACGTCGAGGGAACTGGCGTTGACGACCTTGGTCCCGAACGGGAGGCCGAGGGTGACCTCGGCCGAGGATCGACTCAAGTTCGCATGGTCTCGAGGATCGGCTCGGCCTGGCCTCCTGGGTCGACTTGGACGTCGATGTCCCGGTGGTCAGGGTAGATGCACCGATGAGACCGGCGATCAGCACCCGCTGCTGTTCCATGAAGGCAGACAATCTGCTCTCCAGGGCCGTCAACCTGAGTCCGAGCTCAGGAGACCCAGCAGCCTCCGACTCGGGCCCCGATGGCATCGGGCCCGACGTCGGCTCCCCCGGAGGAGAGTCCACGAGGACTACAGTACTCACGTGACTAGGGGCCTCAGACTCCACACGAGGATGCTTTGCAGGCCTCTCCGACTCCGAAGACCCGTGACAGCGATCGGGGCTATGCGACCTGGCCCTCGAGGAGCCAAGAGCGTCCACCGATGCCGCTCTCGTGGGTTTCTTCTTCCTTCGATGCTCCCTCAAGGGGGACTCCCTTTCAGAGGAGCCCCGACGATGCTCGGGGTCAGACTCCCGAGACGTCGAGGCCTCTGACGAAGTCCGGACCCGTCCAGAGGCAGACTCGGAGAAGATCCTCTCACGCTGGCGCTGATGGCTCCGCAATGCCTTGGAAGACATTTTGCCACAGGGACTACAGACCGTAGAATCATGGTCTGGACCCAGGCACCGGAGGCAGCAGTCGTGTGTGTCGGTGAGAGACATCAGCTTCTTGCACCAATCACACTTCTTAAAGCCACTGGCAGCCATCGGGGGTAAAAAGGGCCCCTGCAAGATCAAAAAATTGGGCTGCCAGGGAAAAGAAAAAAGGCGCAAACACAGTCTCTAAGGACAAAAAACGAAAAAGAGATCCGGGCTTGGAACCGGTGTACCGAGTCCAGGAGGGAAAGGAACCGACGTCGAACCGAAGAAAATAACTCGACCCAACGCAGAAAGATCAACTTTCTTCACCGGTGACAAGGACAGGCGTCTGTAGGGCTCTGCGGAAAAAAGAAGACTGAGCAAGCTGGCACCTTTGGGTGGGAAGGGGACCGCGCATGCGTGCCTGCATTCCCAAAGGCTTTCTTTGAAAGCTGGGGAAATGCTCCGCAGGGGGCTCCGTCAACGCCACCCATATGTGAGGACTGACTTCCTGCTTGGTCCTGGAGAAACCTCTAATAAGATCATAATGAATGTTAGCTAAATAAACCGCTCCAGTATCTAATCTAGACGCTTCTGTCGCAGAATCTTCCACATTTTCTCCATGTACCTGCTGAGACCAACGAAGCCATGCTCTGGCTACCCATGCTCCACAAATCGAAGCCTGAATAGATAGAGCTTTAACATCAAACACTTGTTTTAATAAAGTATCTAACTTCCTATCATGGCTATCCTTAAGAGCGGCACCACCTTCCACCGGAATTGTAATCTTTTTAGTAACTGCTGATACCGCCGCATCCACTTTCAGAGATTTAAACAACTCCCGATCCTGATCCAGTAGAGGATATAAACGGGCCATGACCCTGGACCCCTTAAGCCCAGCTTCAGGCCTATCCCACTCTTGTTGAATCATCTCCTTTACCGCTCTGTGAACGGGAAAGCCCTTTGTCTTCCTAAATGCCTGCAACAAAGGATCCTCCAAAGCAGAGTCTTCCTCTGGTCCTGACATTGGCATATTAAGTGCTTTAAGTTTCCATAATCAATGCAGGTAACTCTTGTCGACGAAAAACACGAACTACTCTGGACTGATCCTCCTGATCCGTAAGTTCTCCCTCTTCTAATTCATCCTCAACATCCAAATCTGGATCCAAAGGATTCGAGTGAATCTCATCAGAGGTTATAGAATGCTCCTGTAGATCCTTTCCCGTTTTAACCTTTTTGACAGGAATAGAACCTTTGACAATCTCTAAAGGAATAGCCAACCGCTTCTTCCCAAGATCAGCTACCACAGAGGGAAGGGAGCTTTTTTGACTATTTCCAAAAGCCTGCTGAAGCAGAGACAAAAAAATCCTGTGAAAACAATGATGCCAAACAGATGAAAAAATTGAAGTCTCTTGTGGCACATCTGGAACAGAAGGCAGCGCTGCAACAGGCTCTGGGAAGAGCTGCGGAGGAGAATTAGCGTCCCCTAAAGATAAGGAAGTCTAGCCCCCTCAGCACTAGATTCCAAACCCTGCTGTACATTCTTCAGTTTCTTGAACACAGGATTTACAGACCCCCTGAGTCAGATAATGTTCCTCTTCTAGAGCCACAAACCAAACACTGTGGCTTAGAAGGCATTACTCTAATCTAGTTTCAAAAGACACTACTGTGAATAAATTCAATTATTAGAATGCTGTCTCTTTTCTCTCTTTTTTTTAAATAACAGAGTCAGTAAAAAGCTTAAAATGAAATTAACTAAAAGCAAATAAAAAATTTCTATATCTTTTAAAAACAAAGTTTCCCTCAAAAAGAAACCTAAGATGAATGAAAAACCTTACTGTTCACCGTTTTCACACTCAACTACTGTTTGGCGCTTCATCGTGCATGTGCTAAAAACAGCGCGGCCTGCAGCAACTGCCACCAGCGAATAACTTTGCAGCAGGAAACAAACAGCGCGGCCTGCAGGAAACCAGTCCCTTGAAACTTATCTCCAATCAACCGGCTCCCCAATGCTAAGCTTTTTTCCAGCATCGGAGGAGAAACCGGGTGCGCCGCATAACCAGGAAGTAAAAATTTGAAAAACTCCGGCGGCTCAACAAAAAGGACGCAGCTCACAGGAAACAGTGCCTCCCAGAAAAAAAGCACTTACCCGGCAACAACAAAGAGCTGTCCTTACTCTGCCAATAAGCACTCTTCACCTATGGTAAGTAGGTTCGGGAGACTTGTTAATAAATAAATTGAGCCAGAACACAAACGCGGCTTTAAAAACCGGCAGAGAAGAAAATTTAAAGGAGAGGGGGGGCACATCTGAGGCTTTAAAGCCACAATAACTGTACTACTTAACAAAAATAAATTCAAAGAATTCCAAAAATAAATTCAAAAAATGCTTAATTGTCCCTCCAGTGAGCCCAGAATCTCTAGGCTCATCAACCTCCAGCTGCTTGGAGACTGAACAAACTGGAGCAAGGAGGCGGTCCCTCGGGTAGTTATGCTGGTGACATCAAAGAATGTCATTGTTCAGTCTCCAAGCTGCTGGAGGAACCTATATCCCTGAGATTCCGGGACTGGACTGGAGAGACGATAAGGAACCATGATTTAGCATAGAAATGGGAAAAATCAAACTTTGCTGTCCTTTCAGTGAGTCCATATCCAATGGAATCATGCTATACCAGCTGCTTAGAGACTGAGATACTGGGGGGGCTGATGGCTAGCACCAGCTGCCTATGTGTGCTGATGTCATGAGAATCAACATGCTCAGTCTCCAACCTGCTGGTGAGGCGTGATAACCCATAGGTCGGGACTGGACTGGAGGGATGATAAGAAGTGGGCGTTTTTATTTTTAACCCATTCATATACTATGTACAAGTCTTCAGACCAATCAGGTTTCCTGGATCTAAGATACACAGAGAGAAAAGCAGAACGTCCTCACAGTTTTTGCGATGCTCTGTGCTGCACGGATTCGGCGCAGTTTCAGGTATCCGGGGTTTTTGCTGAGTGCATCACCAATGTGACAAATAGAAGAGGTCAAGGAAATACATACAATATTCTGCTGAACAGTTTTCTAGCTCCCTCACTTGTCTCCAGCATGCTGCCCCTTTCTCCTCATTAATGGCGACTCCTGTCCATAGGGGCAGCACTGCGGCACATGACAGAGGAAAAATCCTCAGCCAGTTGCAAGCTTATGGTGCTATAACCCAAAGAAAACCAGTTCCAAGAGAGCTAAAAGCTGAGAAGTAGGAAAAGGAAAAACAAACCCTCCCCATCCCTCAGTGTGCTCCTGAAGCTCCTTTATCCTCAGGGGTGCACCAGCAGCAAAACCTTGGGAGACACCTGACCCACAGACCACCATTCTCACTGCTGGAGGGGCTCACAGGCCAATGGCAGAGATCAACTGCAACTGAGAGGGAAGGCAATGGAATAAATAACACTGGGGATGGGGCTTAACCAGGGCACGCTACATAGGATATCATCTTAGCCGCCGCAGCTTCGCCCTCCGCCTGCACGATCTTCTGTTTCTGCTCCTGTTTTGCCTTCTCCACCAGGAACTGAGCACGCTGAGCTTCCTGCTGGGCTGCAGACAGAGACACCAGTCAGACTGTCCCTGTAACGAGACACCCTTCTCTGTATCTCTCCAGCTCTGCACTCACCCACTTGCTTGGACTCCACAGCAGCTGTGTACTCCCTACTGAAGCTCAGTTCAGTGATGGCCACGTCATCCAGAATCAGGCTAAAATCCTTAGCTCTCTCAGTCAGCTCCCGTCGGATCAGCAGAGAGACCTGTAGGAGAAGGGGACAACTCCTGAAACCAAGTGGCATGATCAGTTCTGCCTCCCTACTCCTCCCCCTATGTATCTACACACACTGCGCGCAGCTGCCCTCCTCCCCCCATCCCTCCTGTTGTACCTGTGCTCGCTGTGTGATCAGCTGAGAGGCATTGAACTTAGCCACTACACTCTTCAGGACTTCGTTGACGATGGAGGGCAGTACTCGCTCCTCATAGTCCATTCCCAAACGCTGGTACATTGCTGGCAGCTCCGATGCCAGAGGACGTGACAGTACACGCAGAGAAATATTTACCATCTGAAGGTCTGAGCAGAGTATAAAAGCAGAAGCATTCAGGCAGAGAGTTGTGCATGGGACTGCGAGACGGGGGATACTACAGGACAGGAAGGAGAAATTAGACCTTACCTGCTAATTGTCTTTCCTTGAGTACTCTCCGGGCCAGTCCAGAACAGTTGGGTAGTCAATCTATCTCCTCTAGCAGCTGAGGACTGAATACTTTTGCCGTTGCTAGGATACCTCTCTCTCCCCTGGTGACAGCAGTCAGTCTTCATGTAACAAGCAGATAAAAACAACAAACCAGCAGAAGAAGCATGAGAGACAGGGATAACAATGGAAGAGAAACACAGAAGGTTGCCAAGGACAAACTGAGACCCACTCCCCCCCCTATAGAGAGAGAGCGGCAGAGTAAAACTCCTGCGTTCAGCCGCAAAAACGGCACTGGTGAGTCCTCACTGGCGCAACGCCAGTCAATTTTTGTGTTTTTTTTTTTTCTTCTATGCTCATACATTATGTCTGTTTTACTTCTCCAATTCTTTCTTTCAGTCAAAAACGAGAACTTTGAGAAAATCTCGAAACCCGAGAACAGCCAGAGGGGGTGGGTTCTGGACTGGCCCGGAGAGTACTCAAGGAAAGACAATTAGCAGGTAAGGTCTAATTTCTCCTTCCTAATCATCTCTCCGGGCCAGTCCAGAACAGTTGGGTAGTACCAAAGCAGTATCTAACCCTGGGAGGGACCTGCGAGCCCCGCTAAGATGGCAGAAGCCCCCACACAAGCATCCTGACGCGCGAAGACATCTAACCGATAATGACGCGAGAAAGCATGGAGAGAAGACCAGGACGCCGCTCTACAAATATCCACCGGAGGAACCAAGGCAGACTCCGCCCAGGAGGTCGCCTGCCCCCTGGTAGAATGCGCACGAAGGCCTACAGGGACAACCTTGCCCCTGGTCTCATAGGCCACCCGAATGGCCTGCTTCACCCAACGCGCAATGGAGGCCTTGGAGGCCGCTAGACCCTTAGAGGGCCCTCCAAAAAGCACAAACAACCGGTCGGATTTACGAAACGACTCAGTCGCCTTGAGGTAACGATGGAGCACACGACCCATATCCAAACGCCGCAGAGAACGATCCACGGACGCCCCGACTTCCGACGCAACGAAGGTGGGCAGCGAGACAGACCGATTGAGATGGAATGCAGACACTACCTTAGGCAGAAAAGACGGAACCGGACTCAAAACAACCTTTTCCGCGGAAAACTGCAGAAACGGCGGCCTACAGGAGAGAGCCTGTAAATCCGAAATTCGCCTGGCAGAACAGAGAGCCACCAAAAAAAACGTCTTCCAGGTCAACTCTCTGATAGAACTAGAAGAACGCGGCTCAAAGGGAGAGCCCGTCAAGACATCCAAGACCAGATTCAAGTCCCAAGGAGGAATAACCTGCCGGACCGGCGGCCGAAGATGTCTGGCCGCCCGAAGAAAACGCAGTACGTCCGGATGCGAGGAAATGCGAAGTCCGTGAACCGTACCCCGAAAAACGGCAAGCGCCGCTAATTGTACCTTCAAAGTGCTAAGAGCCAGACCCTTCTCCAGACCGTATTGCAGAAAGACGAGAATATCTGGAATGGAAGATAAACGAGCCCGCAAGCCGCGATCTGCGCACCATGCCTCAAAAACGCGCCACACGCGGATGTAAGACAGCAATGTAGAACGTCTGCGAGACTGCAGCAACGTCGCAATCACAGATGCCGAATATCCCTTGCGGCGCAAACGTCGCCGCTCAAGAGCCATGCCGTAAGCGAGAATCGATCCACCTGGGGCATGTGCACAGGACCCTGTAACAGCAAGTCTGTCCGAGTGGGTAACCTCCACGGCGGCTCCAGCAGAAGCCGCCTCAGATCGGCGTACCACGGGCGCCGGGGCCAATCTGGAGCAATCAGAATCACCCGACCCCCGTGGTTGGCTACTCTCTGAATGACTCGACCCACCAAGGGCCATGGAGGAAATACATACAGAAGGTGCTGCGAGGGCCAGGGTTGTACCAGGCCGTCGAGCCCTTCCGACATATGGTCCCTGCGCCTGCTGAAAAAACGCTCTGCTTTGGCATTGCGAAGAGTGGCCATGAGATCCAGAACTGGCTGACCCCAGCGGAGAACGATCTCGTGAAAAACCTCGGCGTTGAGTTCCCATTCTCCGGGATCCAGCAGATTGCGGCTGAGATAGTCGGCTTGGATATTGTCCTTTCCTGCCACATGAGACGCCGACAGCGCTACCAGATGCAATTCCGCCCAATGGAACAAGCGCTGGCTCTCCTCCAGGAGATGGGGACTGCCCGTCCCTCCCTGACGATTTATATAGGAGACCGTCACCAGGTTGTCCGAAAAGACTCGCACCGGCTTGCCCTCCAGAAGAGTCGCAAACTCCAACAGCGCTAAATACACCGTCCGGAGTTCCAGCAGATTGATGGAGCACCGGCTCTCCTCCGGCGACCAGGAGCCTTGAGCAATGTGAGCTAAACAATGCGCTCCCCAGCCCGAGAGACTGGCATCCGTCGTGACCAAAACCCACTCGGGAAGGGCCAGGGGAACGCCCGCGAGAAGATGGTCCAGAACCAACCACCACTGAAGGCTGAGCCTCACGTGGTCGGGACAGGCTAAGCGACGAGAAAGTGGGTGATGTTGGGGAGACCACCGCGAGAGAAGCGCCTGCTGGAGCGGACGCATGTGCGCCCGAGCCCAAGGAACGAGATCCAAGGCCGCCGCCATCAGACCTAGCAATTGCAAGTACTTCCAGGCTGTCGGCGCGCGAACACGCAAAAAAGCGGAAACGTGAGAGAGAAGCTTTCGCACTCGCTCTGGAGGCAAGAAAACGAACCCCCTGTCCATGGCGAAGGAGGCCCCGAGATACGTAAGCTGCTGCACGGGCTGTAGCTGACTCTTTGCCTGATTGACAATCCAACCGAGACCCTCGAGACAAGAAAGCACTCGAGCGGTCGCCCTGACAGACTCTTCCCGCGAAGCCGCTCGAATTAACCAGTCGTCCAGATAAGGATGCACTTGGACACCGTCCCTGCGAAGAGCCGCCGCCACCACCACCATCACCTTTGTGACGGTGCGCGGCGCCGTTGCTAACCCGAACGGTAACGCCCGGAACTGAAAATGACCCATAGGAACCGCTGATGATCCTGTCTGATCGGAATGTGCAGGTAGGCCTCTGTCAAATCGATGAAGGAAAGGAACTCTCCCGGACGCACAGAGCAAATTACGGATCGCAAAGTCTCCATCCGGAAATGAGAGACTCTCAGACACCGGTTCACGTGCTTCAAATCCAAAATGGGCCGGAAGGCGTCCTCCTTTTTGGGCACGACAAAATAAATCGAGTATCGACCGAAGCCGCACTGGTCTGATGGAACAGGAACGACGGCTCGGAGCTGCAGCAAGCGCTGCAAGGTGCCGCGGACCGCCTCCCTCTTGGCGACCGGACCACAGGGAGAGAAAACAAACGCGTCCGCCAGAGGCCCAGCGAACTCGAGAGCATAGCCCTCTCTGATAATCTGAAGCACCCATTGATCGGTGGTAATGGCGGTCCAGGCGGAGAGAAACTCCCGCAAACGACCCCCTATCGGAATCTCCGCCTGGACCGGCCGCACTTCATTGTGGTTTTTTAAGAGACGTTGGAGCGGAACCAAAGTAACCCCTGCCGGAACCTCTAGCGCCCCGAAAGGACTGCCCACGGGATTGAAATCGACCCTGCTGATAAGGAGCAAAGCGAGCTCCGCGAAAACGGCGAAAATCACGCCCCTGACCCCTAGAATAAGAGCCTTGCTTAGTCGTCCGAGGCCGATCCTCGGTTAGGCGACCCCCTTTGGAGTCCCCTAAATCCTTAACAATCTTTTCTAACGCTTCCCCAAAAAGGAGCTTACCTTTGTACGGAAGTTTGCTGAGACGGGTCTTGGAAGAGACATCCGCCGCCCAATTACGCAACCAAAGAAACCTACGAGCGGCAATCAGGGAAGCCATTGCTTTCGCCGAAATGCAGACCAAATCATAGAAGCCATCCGCCATATACGCCGCTGCCGACTCGAGCTTAGCGCCCTCTCCAGAAGAGGCAGCATCGCCCCCAGGACCAGAAGCTAGCTGACTCCATCGAATAGCCGCTCTGGAGACATAGGCCCCACAGACGGACGCCTGCAGCGCCAGAGCGCTAGCATCAAAGGCTTGCTTTAAGAGCCCCTCTAAGCGACGATCCTGCATATCCTTAAGAGCTGCCGCTCCTTCCACGGGGATGGTGGTCTTTTTGGTGACCGCCGAAACCAGTGCATCAACCTTCGGCATACGGAGGAGCTCCCTCTCCTCCTGAGGCACCGGGTACAAGCGGGCCATAGTCCGAGCTCCCCGCAAGGACGCCTCTGGACATTCCCACTCGGACTCAATCATCTGTTTGATGACTCTGTGCAGAGGAAAACATTTTTGATCGGACTTTAACCCCTGCAACAAAGGATCTTCTAACGGTTCCTGCGGAGTCACAGGAGGAAGAATATTGAGAGCCAAGAGCGACTGGGAAATCAGAGCCTGCAATTCCTCCTTCCTAAAAACCCTAAAAACATTAGGGTCCTCCCCAGGCCCCAATTCCCCGTCCTCCAGATCCGTTGGCCAGGCGTCCAAACCCGAGTCTGAAAGGAGCTCCCCCTCCTCTGGACCCACGGCCTCAGCCGTTACCGAGAAGTCATCAACTTTATGCTCCCGAAGAGCTGAGAAGGAAGAAACCCCTTCCCCAAGCTCAGACCGGCTAGAAACACCCGCCGGAGCCATCAGTGAGTCAGCCACCACCGGAGCAGGAGACTGCGCCTTCTTAAGCAAGTAAGCTTTATGAAAAGCCAGAATAAACTCTGGCGAAAGAAGAGGATCAAGCTCACCCTGAGGAACTGACAGAGAAGGCTCCCCAGGCTGTTCTTGCACCCCCTGACAATGGCGCGATTTAGCTTTTTGTTTAGCTGGTTTAGAGCGCGGGACCGCCGAAACGGACGGCTCTGCTAAGATGGCCGCCGTTCCCGCGCTTTCCCCCGCTGTCTGAATCTTCGTTGCCTGCTCACTTAACTGATCCGGCATTGTCCCCTACTCCCGGAACACAGTGAGAACAGTAGGACCCCGAGAAAAAACTCGCGAAGCCTGGACCCCACCGGGAAGCACCCCGGGAAGAACCCTCGACGAGAAGGGAAAAAAAAAGCACCGCGGCTGACGAAAATACCTGACAGAAGGAGCCGGTCCGGAACAAAAGCTCACTGAAGCAAAACCGCCGCTCGCGGTCTCCGGAGCACACAATCAACTGCAGCAGGAAACAGAAGCTGGGGCTCCCAGGTCTGTACCTCACTGGGGGACTGAAAAGAGAAGCGGAGACAGGCTCTGTCCCATTCTCTAAGCCGAGAAACCGGCCAACAGACACCAGCAATAACCAATGTAATAATGCAGAAGTGCAAGATCCCCAGCTAGGGAAGCACTCAGAACCTTGTGAAACTCTTCCAGACCAAAATAACAAAAAGGGCACAGAAGCAATAGAACAGAACGTTGTGGGGAGTCAAATCTGCACACATCCAGTCCAGCTGCTGAGGACAAGAAGACTGACTGCTGTCACCAGGGGAGAGAGAGGTATCCTAGCAACGGCAAAAGTATTCAGTCCTCAGCTGCTAGAGAAGATAGATTGACTACCCAACTGCTCTGGACTGGCCCGGAGAGACGATTAGGAATGGGAGGGAATCTCGGTACTAGAACAGCAGGGCTGGGGTGACCTCGGTACCAGAACAGCAGGGCTTGGGTGACCTCGGTACCAGAACAGCAGGGCTGGGACGGGGGTGATCTCTGTAGTAGAACAGCAGGGCTGGGACGGGGGTGATCTCGGTACTAGAACAGCAGGGCTGGGACGGGGGCGATCTCGGTACTAGAACAGCAGGGCTGGGGGAGGGGGGTGATCTCGGTACTAGAACAGCAGGGCTGGGACGGGGGTGATCTCGGTACTAGAACAGCAGGACTGGGACGGGGGCGATCTCGGTACTAGAACAGCAGGGCTGGGGGAGGGGGGTGATCTCGGTACTAGAACAGCTGGGCTGGGACGGGGGCGATCTCGGTACTAGAACAGCAGGGCTGGGACGGGGGTGATCTCGGTACTAGAACAGCAGGGCTGGGGGAGGGGGGTGATCTCGGTACTAGAACAGCAGGGCTGGGACGGGGGTGATCTCGGTACTAGAACAGCAGGGCTGGGGGAGGGGGGTGATCTCGGTACTAGAACAGCAGGGCTGGGGGAGGGGGGTGATCTCGGTACTAGAACAGCAGGGCTGGGACGGGGGTGATCTCGGTACTAGAACAGCAGGGCTGGGACGGGGGGGTGATCTCGGTACTAGAACAGCAGGGCTGGGACGGGGGGGTGATCTCGGTACTAGAACAGCAGGGCTGGGACGGGGCGATCTCGGTACTAGAACAGCAGGGCTGGGACGGGGGTGATCTCGGTACTAGAACAGCAGGGCTGGGACGGGGGTGATCTCGGTACTAGAACAGCAGGGCTGGGACGGGGGTGATCTCGGTACTAGAACAGCAGGGCTGGGGGAGGGGGACTGTCAAAGCTGTTTGTATTAGGGAAGAAGCATGTTGCATTGCACACAGATTTCCCCCTCCTCACCTTTTGAGCCTGTGGGAGAAGAGATTTTCCTGGGTTTTGCTCGAATATCGTAGATTATTGGATACTGAAACCAGGGAATTCTAAAGAGGAGAAATACAGAAGCGAATGAAACACAGGATGCAAACAGTAATATACCTCTGGAGAAAACGGCAGCGCTGCAAAACACATACTGATTCTCAGGTATGTTTAGCTACAAACAGCAAACAAAATAAACCCAAGGTGAGGAGTAACATAATATCTCATAACACATCACACAACAGCAACATGCCATAAAATTCAGTTTGTAACACACCACACTAACAGGACAGCAGCTAACACCAAACAATCACTGCATAAATAAAACAGCAAAAATTGGCATGACGTGAAAGGTTTAGATAAACCACAATCAGCAACAAAAAGCCAGGAGTCCAATACAAGAAAGGTTCCTGGGGAAGATATTCCAGAGGGCTGGTGCAGTTCAGGAAAATGCACATTTCCCAGTTACTGCCAGCTTTACGGCCATAAGGGAAGACTACTTTAAATGGATAGCTGATGCTAACTGCAGAGCAACACCGTAATTTACAAATATTCAGCTGGGCTCAAAAAGAGATACTGGAAAAGAGAACAAGCTGGACCGAGATGGATCCCTGCACTGAAGCACCCAGCAGAACACTTTGGTCACATGCAGAACATGGAGCAACTCAAATACGAAAAAAAGGACCAGAAATTAGAAACAGAAAAGTGCGGACAAAACTGTGCTGGAAACCCCAAATAGCCAGACGCTGTCTGCAGAACTAGCCATGCACTTCCTCCTAGGCTGCGTAAAATGTAGAGAGAAGAGATGCACATTTCCCAAGGAGCAGAGAGAGAACATCAAAGACTTCCCACCAAAGACTGAGCAGGAAAAACTGTCTCTAATCCTGAGGAAAGAAGAGAAACAGCAACTACACATGTCTTAAAGCACTACACAAATGCTCAGCAGTAGCACTAGTAATAAGTAGAGCAGCAACATCTGTAGAATCCTGCCCCCAAGCCTGAACCATGGCATGATGATCGAGACAGGAACAATCTATGCAACTTATTTTCTGCACTTTGTAATTCATTGCTTTCACCGCTGCTATGTATTATTTTGACATTTGAACAATTTGTTAGGTCAAGAAAGAACCTCAAATTAAACATCTAAGAGAGAAGGAGAAAGACACCCCAACCAGACAGGCAAGAAACACCTCCTATCCGCCCCAGCACACACATGCAAGGAGAGGGAAGATGTACCTGAAGTGCAGTCCTTCTGTGAGGATTTTATCTTTCTGGACCCCACCTATTCGGTTGAAGAAAATGGCTCTGTGACCCCCTTCCACTGCCGGGAAAGAAAGAGACAGTTACACAGATTCAGATGTCTTCTACACTTCCTAATGTTACTCCTAAGTCTGTCTTCTCTCAGACCTTTTGTTACAGAGCACACTTTCTGCTGAAAAACGTTAGGAACATAAGATATGCTATACTGGGTCAGACCAAGGACCATCAAGCCCAGTATCCTGTTTCCAACAGTGGCCAATCCAGGTCACAAGTACCTAGCAGTTTCCCCAAAAGACACAGGTTCCACAATGCTTGTACTGGGTCAAGCATTGATATCCTGCATCCCTTCTTAATAATGGTTTATGGACCTTTCCTCCAGGAACTTGTCCAAACCTTTTTTAAACCCAGCTACACTAACAGCCTTTACTACATCCTCATGTAACAAATTCCAGAGTTTGATTACACGTTGAGTGAAAAAATATTTTCTCTTATTAGTCTTAAATAGTTTACCCTGTAGCTTCATTGCATGTCCCCTAGTCTTTCTATATTCTGATAATGTAAACAATCAATCTCAGCCGTCTCTTTTCCAGGTTAAAGAGCCCTAACCTTTTTAGCCTCTCCTCAGAGGATTATCCTTCCATCCCCTGTACCATTTTGGTGGCTCTTCTCTGAACCTTTTCTAATAACGCTATATCCTTTTTAAGATACGGCGACCAGAATTGCACACAATATTCAAGGTGCAGTCTCACCATGGAACGATACAGAGGCATTATAATATCTTTTGTTTTATTTTCCATTCCTTTCCTTATCATACCTAGCATTCTATTTGCTCTCTTGGCCGCCACTGCACACTGGGCCGAGGGTTTTAACATGTTATCCACAATGACGCCTAAATCTTTTTCCTGGGTGGTGGTTCCTAATGTAAAATCTTGCATCTTGTAGTATGGGTTGTTCTTTCCTAGATGCATAACTTTGCACTTGTCCACATTAAATTTCATCTGCCATTTGGAAGCCCAGTCTTCCAATTTATTAAGGTCCTCTTGCAATTTTTCACAATCCTCATGGGTTTTAACAACTTTGAATAAGTTTGTGTCATCTGCAAATCTGATTGCTTCACTCGTTATTCCCATTTCCAGGTCATTTATGAATATGTTAAAAAGCAGCGGACCCAGCACAGATCCCTGGGGGTACTCCACTATTCACCTTTCTCCATTGGGAAAATTGGCCATTTAGCCCTACCCTCTGCTTTCTATCTTTTAACTAGTTCCTGATCCACAATAGTATACTGCCTCCTATCCCATGACTCTTTAGTTTCACCAAGAGTCTCTGATGAGGGACCCTGTCAAAGGCTTTCTGAAAATCCAGATACACTATATCAACCGACTCACCTTTGTCTACCTGTTTATTCACACCTTCAAAAACACATAACATTAATAAGACAAGACCTTCCTTGGCTAAAGCCATGTTGACCATCTTCCATTAAGCCATGACTAACTACATGTTCAGTAATTTTGTTCTTTATGATGGTTTCTACCATTTTTTCCGGTACCAACATCAGGCTCATTGGTCTGTAGCTTCCCGGATCACCCCTGGAACCCTTTTAAAAAATTGGCATTACATTGGCCAATTTGAGTACTATAGAAATCAAGAACTTAATTCCATGCATGAAATTCAGGTTTAAGTGATGCAAAGCTCAGAGAAAGACGGCTGCACCTTCTGCCCTTCTTTCATTTTCTTGAATAAAGGGAGAGAGTTCTCCTTTTACAGGGAGCCCGATGATGAACTGGCACCAAAAATATCCAGCCTGCCTTTCTAGACTTAGCCATGGGAGCAGTTGAACTCCCTTAGCACCAGAATACACTTGCCATTCCAACACTAACCCAAGCCCATACAAAGCCCTGTGCATGAGAAGATACCAAGGGATATGTCTAGTAAGCTGGGTTAACCTAAGTCAGAGGACCAGAAATTCAGCTGGCCTGGCCAGTGTCTGAAGTGAAGCGCCGCTGAATATACCGCAACACCTATCCACTTAAAGTCAAGCCTGCTACGAACAAACATTTGTTGGTGACAGGGTGGTATAAAACTTTGTAATAAAGATATGTAACAAGCCTAATTTGAAACATACTGAATATTGGTGCCACACATATTTAAGTCCTGGCCTCCACCTCTGTCCTTCCCCAGTGTGGACTCCTTCTACAGATAAAGTTTGGCTATTTAGCAAGTTGAATGGCAAACAGACAAGACAAGCTAATCCCACTGCACCAATGGTAAACCCCCAAAACAGGAGAGTCAAATATAGAATATAGTTCCATAAATTCACTAGGAAAGACTTTCTATTTACAACACACTTAACCCTTTCCAGGCCGAGCCCAAAACTCTCGGGATCCAAATTTCTGACTAAATATTCCTATCAAATGGTATATTATACATGACCATAGCAGAAGGAAAAATCACTATTAGAACATATTGAATAAGACGGGTACAATTTTCCTGAAATATGCAAAAAATTAACCCGGCTGCAGAATGTAGATTAAAAATTTAAAGTAGGCCTTCAAAGGGTTAAAATACGATGGGCCGTGTTTACTAATGTTAGCATGCACTATCCTATGGACACTTGGCAGATAGCGCACACTAATGTCTGGTAAACACAACCCAGTATATACACATGGCATCCACCTATACACATATTAGTAGCCATCATATATATTTCAGTGCTGGGCATACCTCACAGGGCTTGATTCTGACAAATGTGATGCTTAACCAAAGGAGAGACATCAGGGGGGCACGGGGGTATCCTTATTGGACTAGCTGCCAGATGGCTCTTAAGCACAAAAGCTTGTGCAATGGAGGATATATCCTGATTTCAGTGTCAGTCACCAGATAAATAGGGTAGTTTTAGCCTTACCAATGCTGAATATAAGCATATTATGCGAGTGACTTGCTCAAGGCCACAAGGAGTGCCAGTGGGAATCGAACCCTGGGTTACAAAACTGGTCCTGTAACCACTAGGCTATTTCTCCACTCCAAGTTATAAATGCACTACCTGATATTCAAAATGAGGTATGACTTTGATATCAGGGCCAAGATTTTCATTACAAAACTGAAGCTTTGCATGGGGTAGATCCAAAGGGACCTTGGTGGCAGAAAAAGCCAGTAGGCTGATACAAATGGAAAGATTAGGTGGACCAAACATTCCCATTCTGTCTGCATCTTCTGTTTCTAGGCAGTAAGTCTAGAGGATTCAAAAGATATACCAGAGCATGAGTGAACGATGCCTGCCCCCTGCCTCCTCACAGATACTCTAATCTCTTCCCAGTTAAATACAATTAAGGAAACATCAGACATCCTGACTCGATCCCCCTTTTTAGATCTATCTAGACACTACGCCCTCATCTTTACAGCAGCTCCTGGGTTCCTTAAAACACAGCTCAGGGGATGGATCACACCATCCCCTGGAAAGCCTTCCGCCCCTTGCAATATCTGAGTGTAACTGGAGATAAGGGGATGGGAGAGGAGAGTCATCATGTAGATTTTGATGGCTTATTTCAGAGAAGCATACTGTAGTAGCTCTTTCCTACATGCATCCTTACCAGTAAAGACAGATTCTCTCAAGCCATACGCTACAGCACCTGCACCCAGTAGCAACTTCAGTGCTGTGCCCATGCCCCGCGGCCCTGCCGGGAGACGGCCTGCGAAATCCTTCAGGTTCTGTGCCATCACTGCTCCCGGGGTGAGGTGGGCTTAAGAAGAGAGAGACACGGTCAACAGTCTAGGAAAACATGACTGCAAGCATACAACAGTTTCATGTCAATAAAGTTATTGCAATTGAAATCTGAAAAAAGAGGAGTGACCCCATGAGCAGCAGAGGGGAAAGGGGGAAGAGCAGTGACCCCGTCTCCGGGGGGTGGAGCTACGTGACCCCATGTCTAAACGGAGGGGGGGAACGTGACTCTGTGCCTCGTGTCCAGCACCCTGTGTCCGAGGGCCAGCGGCAGGAGGCAGCGAGGGCACACCCACGGGAGACTCTTACGCATATAAGAGACTATCTGAACGGGGGACAGCCCTGGGTCACCCTCGGGGAATAACCCAATGTCAATTCCGTTACCGGCACGCTTCCAGCCTCACACGCTCACAGAAGGACACAGGAAATGCGTCACTAGCCCCGCCCCTCGAGACGCATCCAATCAGCACCACCCTGCCACTTCCGTTTCTCTAGTATGTGCGACCCGCGGCAACCGGAAGACAATGAAGCCACTTCCGGCCTTTGCCCTGGAGTGAGATGGCGGCGCCCTGGCGTGTCTGCAAGAGGCCCCGGGAGCGGGAGGAGCAAGAGGGAGTCGTGGGAAAGAAACGGGCAGAAAGTCGGCGGCTCTTGGTGGTATTGGAGGGGGCGAGTCTGGAGACGGTGAAGGTAAAGGAACCTTTCCTCTCCCTTCTTCCAGTGTTGTACATGAGCACTGATGGCTGAAAACCCGGGAGCCAGGCCTGCCCAATCAGTGGAAGAAGGGAGCATCTTACTATGGAGCACAGTCGGTCTTTCGGAGCAGCCCTCTACTATAGAGACATGACAGCAGAAAGACCATGGGGCTTATCTAATTTACCCTTCCATTGTCCCCTTTTAGAGATGATCTGCGCTTGTCCCATGCTTTCTTGAATTCAGCTACTATATATGCCTATTTCTTGATATGCTGCCCAGGCTGAAGGGTTATCAGAGCAGTTTACAATCACTACAAGCAGGTACTAGATATATTCCCTCGTCCCCAAAGGGCGCACCTGTAATGGTTACAGCAGGAGCACCAAGGAAACCAGGGTTCAGCCCCACTACGGCTCCTTGTGATCTTGGACAGGTCGCTAACCCTCCATCGCCTCTGCTACAAAATTAGATGGTAAGCCCCCATAGGGGACTTTAAAATACCTACTGTACCTGGCCTGTGCTATATCCAAGCCCTTTAATAACAGATATTTCAAGTAATTCTGTGCTGAGGGATAACTAAACAGCTAATCTACTTTTTAGCTTACTTTATTGGAAAGAATAATGAAGGCTATTTGCAAGTTTTGTTAACTTCTCTGATATCCTATCCCAAGTCTTGCCATGTTTTATTTGTATCTAGGAGCCAGTGTTTTTTCTTACCCGAAGGTTTCCAGATTTTTATTTATCTTTTTTTGCAGGCATGTCTGGGGCATTTATCTAAAACAATGGGGCAGGATTCAAAATAAAGAAATTAATAGGCAAGTTTAAATCTTGCCAGATGGGAGATCCTGGTTCAATTTCTAGGTGCCATGGTGATCTGGTATTCAAAAAGCCTCTGTCTTATCCAAACCAAATTTTCAGGACATGTCCCTGTCAAAATTCTTATGCTTCCCCTGACATTTCAAGGGGGATCCCCATTACAGAATGTAGAGTACCAGTAGTTAGGCTGAACCAATTTAATGCCTCGTTGGTTTTCAAATGTCTTCATAAAGCTACATTGCTTTATTGGTCAAAATGACTGTCATAGTAGGAGCCACAAAGATTAAGATCTTTTTGTTAAGATGTGATTAAGGCACAGGGGGTGGTTATATTTGTTTCTAACATTATAAATAGGGGTTGGACAGATGAGTTTACTGTGATCATATTAAGTGTTGTATGAAACTTCTGTTTTTTAGGAGTTTCATTGTTGTAATTACAGCTAGATTACATTTAAATAATGAATAAGCACAGAGTTTCAGGATGTAATATTTTTTCAATGACTTCTGTCATTTATTTTTGTAGGTTGGCAAAACATATGAGCTCTTAAACTGTGACAAACACAAGTCTCTGCTTCTGAAAAATGGGCAGAACCCAGGAACTGTGAGGCCAGACATAACACACCAGGTACAGTGTCAAGAGAGACCTTCAGCACAAGTTTCCCGTCTCTAAGTGCTTGCAAATGCTCACATTGCTTTCTCTGGCCTTGCCCATGCTCCTCCTTTCTTCCTCCAGCTCCAGAAGAATGTTGTTTTACATCTTTCTATTTCCCCTTGTCAGAGTTTGCTTATGCTTATGGACAGTCCCCTGAATCGTGCTGGCCTGCTGCAGGTTTATATTCACACGCAGAAGAATGTGCTAATTGAAGTGAATCCCCAAACACGCATTCCCAGGACATTTGACCGCTTCTGTGGCCTTATGGGTAAAGTCATCATGTCTGTTTTATAACTTCAGTAATATTAGAGATGATTTTACTGTTTTGTAGAATAGATAGAAGGTATAGACATACCTGGGGATGGTCTTTGGCTTTTCTATTATTTGACATGGTAAAACAGATGGAGAAATTTTACTTGCCATTAACTTCCTTTCCTGTAGTCCTTCTACACCAGTCTAGACTAGGGGGTTATCTTCCCCTGCCAGCAGATGAAAGAGGCAGAGAAACGAAAGCAAAACTGTGCAGTGGTATCACCATTGGCGGTAGTTCTGTAACAAGCAATGGAAAGTACCCAAATCCTCCCAAGGAACGCATCAAAGAGGGCAACGTGGTGAGTATGTATGTAGTTGAAGGAACAGGGCGGGTCCTGGACTGATCTAGCAGGGCTCCAGGAAAGGAAAGTAAAGTAATGGTAAGTGTAATTTCTCCTGCCAGTTCAGTCCAGACTAGTGTGATGTACGTTATCCAAGGGCAGGAAGAAAGTGCAGTGGAAGAACACCAGAGCCAAACGATACAGCTGGTTGGGCATGCATGTCTAGCTGGTATTGCCATGCACAAAAGTAGCCGTCCTGCAATTATCAAAGCATAACACATGGGATGACTCTTCCCAGGAAGCTGCCTGGGCCCGAGTCAAATGAGCCTTGAGGAAACAGGCCTACCCTGCATCAGGTATGCTGAGGCAATAGTGTCCTTGATCCAGTGACTTGGGGTCACTATGGATGCCACTTATCCCTTCTGGGGTTTAGTGAAAAGGACAAAGAGGTTATCGGAAAGGCAAAAGGAACTCATCACTTACAAGTACTGCAAGATGGACATCCACAAAAACACCAGCCCTTGTCTGGCCTAGGGCATTGGTCTGGCAAAAAGGCCAGCAAGGACAACACTTTCTTGATATAAAAAGAAGAGAGCATCTTGAGCAAGGAAGAAGGAACTGGGTGTACAGGTCACCCTTTCGGCCGAAAATGTTAAGAAGGGGTTATAGCAGGAGAGTGGACCCCTGTGCTGAAGTGATAGCTACCAGGAACACAGTTTTCAGGGACTGATCCCTAACAGTAGCCCACCTAAACAGCTTAAGGGTGGATCTATGAGCACTCTGAGAACGAGCATCAAGTCCTATAGGGGGTACTGGTGGACAGTGGGTCAGAACTCCATGGAGATAGCACACCTGGATGCAGCCCGTCACCAGACCATGAAAACAGGAAAGCACCACTACCTGCACTCTGATAAGAGTTCCACGACAAACCCTTCTCAATTCCCTCCACTTCTTGAAGATACAAGACCCAAGCATAAACCAGTGAGGTGGCATGTCGCCTGGCCGCCTTGTATCTTCAGTGACCCTGCAGTAGTAAGCCCCTCCTGGCCCCAAGACACGGGCTGGGAGGCAAGGAGATGGATGATATCTGCATACCATGGCCGAGGCCAGTCTAGGGCTACCAGGATCATCAGACTCAGGTGACTCTCGATCCTCCAAAGGGATCAGGATATCATGCATGGCCCACGGAGGAGGAGGGCCAGGGCTGGACCAGTGCATCCAATCCCTTGGACTTGGGCTCCGAGCAACAGCTGAAGAAGGGGACCTTGGCATTGGCTGCCATCACCATCAGGTCTGCCCCACCAATCCACTATCGGGGTAAATTCCCATTCCCTGGGACAGGAGGTGACTGCTGAAGTAATCCACTTCCTGATCATTCTCTCCTGCCATGTGCTGGGTTGTAAGCACTTGGAGGTGCTGTTCCAACCAGAGGACTCCTGGGAAAGTCACATGTATGGTTGCTCCCAAGCTGTGGGAGTGGAGTTCCGTCCCAAAGTTGGCCAGTGCTCCCACGTAAAGAAGACTTTGCCTACATGTGTCAAAAGAAGCCTGTGAAGGTCCACGTTCCGAGACAGCATCAGGCAGCTCTTGCCGCTGTTGATAACCCAGCCGAGCTACTTGAAAAGTAGGATCACTCGACACAGTGCCCGAATGGCTTCCAGCTGAGATTTAGCCCATCATCCAGGTAGGAGTTTTCCTGGATGTCCTCATGCCTGATTTGCGCTGCAACTACCACCATCACCTTGGAGAATGTCAGAGTGTGGTAGCCAGGCCCAAGGGCATCAAACAAAACTGATAGTGAGAGCCCAAGACTGCAAACTGGAGAAAGTGCTGCTGGTCCTCCCGGATGGGAGTGTGAACACAAACACAGGCCTCCACCAAATCCAAGGAGGCAATTCGCTCCGGTCTGCAGTGTTTCCATGTGGAACCATGGAACTTTCAAGCTGCAGTTAACTCCTTTGAGTGTGCTCTAAACATCCTTGTCTGATAGAAGTCTATAAATTAATGAACGGAGTGGAACGGGTAAACGTAGATCGATTGTTCACCTTATCAGAATATAGAAAGACTAGGGGACATGCAATGAAGCTACAGGGCAAACTATTTAAGACTAATAAAAGAAAATATTTTTTTCACTCAACGTGTAATCAAACTCTGGAATTTGTTACCGGAGGATGTAGTAAAGGCTGTTAGTGTAGCTGGGTTTAAAAAAGGTTTGGACAAGTTCCTGGAGGAAAGGTCCATAAACCATTATTAAGAAGGGACCCAGGATATCAATGCTTGAACCAATACAAGCATTGTGGAACCTGTGTCCCTTGGGGAAACTGCTAGGTACATATGACCTAGATTGGCCACTGTTGGAAACAGAATACTGGGCTTGATGGACCTTGGTCTGACCCAGTATGGCATATCTTATGTTCTTATAATGTTGAGCACCCAGCGAGCTGTTAGAGGGGCCCATTTGCAATAAAACTGTCTCAGGTGGCCTCCTACATGCAGGGAGGTGGGAATGGGCCCCAGACCCGTCAGCAGGAGACGTGGGAGGAAGAGGGCTTTCCCACTGCAGAGGTCTGTGAATAGGCCCGGCATTCGCCTTGAAAGGACTCGGACTTGGAACCGGTTCCGGGTGTGGTCTGCTTATTTGGTTGATACAGACAAGAATCGCGGAACCTTTGGGGCTTGACCTCATTGAGGTCCTTGATTAACTTGCCCAAGTCTTCACCAAACAGAACCTGCCCCTAAAGGGCAATTTGGCTAAGCGCCCCAACAAGTCACTGTTGCCACCGCAACTCCCTGTGCAAAAAGGCATATCATAAAAGGCAGCTGCCAGATATTTGAGGCGGGCTGAATTCTCATCCTCAGGAAGGAGCTGAACCCAATGGAGGAGGGCATGTGTACCAAGGCTGCCCCACATCTTCACCTGACGGGCTAGGGAGTAGGCAGTCTGAAGGAGTCTTTCCATATTCCGGTTCTGCAGGGCAGCTTCATCTTCTATGGGAATGGTGGTATGCTTGGTGACCACCATGATCAAGGCATCAACAGTGGGGAAACTGCAAGCACCTGTCCAAGGCGGTTAATGACCAGGTATAAAAGTGATCCAATCACCGAGCCTTCTTACGGGGCACATCAGGAGCAGCTCTGGTGGTAAAAGGCTCTCGAAGTGCCCTGATGCCAAGATCAGATGTGGAGGGAGTCCGGGCTAGTCTAGAGAGATCCGGAATCCACAGTTCAGTGGCAGTCTGGACAATTGGGGGGGGGGGGGGGGGGGGGGGGGGGGGGGGGGGGGGGGGGGGGAAATCTCCTTTTGGCGACAGATGCACCATGCAAGATTCTCTATCGTCCTTCCTCTGAAAGAGTTCCCCCCTCCTCTGCATTGAATCAGGATCTTTGTGGGAAATGTTGTCAGGGTCTAACGGATTCTATCTCACTCTGATAGGGGACGGGGAGGGAGGGGCCTGGTGCAGACCTTCCCGGACAGAATCCTGTCCTCTCGTTTGTTAGCAGGAACCAGTCATATGGGATTTATATAGAGGAGCAATGGAAAATGGGCCCGACCAAGAGGGAACAAGGCCTTGACCTTCCCCCTTCCACGACCCAAAGGCATGTTGAAAGATATGCGAAAACTCCTCCACTGCGAGTTCTAACAGCAGCTGTGACCATGGAAACAGAGGGAGAGCAGACTCTGTCAGCCACAGGAACTGGTCGTGACAAGAGCAGGTCTGCCTGGAGAAGGGGGTGTGTGTGAATGTGCTGATAATCCCCAGTGTGGAAGGCAGCAATAAAGCCTTAACTGCATTGAGAGCCAGAACCCTTAATAAGGACGCTGATGTGGCAGAAGTCTCCCCTGGATTGGCTGTGCAAGCAGCACAGAGACTAGCAGCAAGGAACTGTCACCGCTTACCACAGCAAAGAGACAAGCTGATCTTAACCCACGACAGCTACACTGGCTCTCAGAGCCAGGAGGAAGAGCGAGAGAACCACCAGAGGGGTATCTCATATAGTCCCTGGGTTCTCACTGAGGCCAATCTCAAACCGGCCAAGAACTGTAGGCCATAAAGAGCAGGGGAAAAAGATCATCATCTATTGGAGACAGAGAAAATACAGATGGCTTCCTCTGGCGGTACTGGATTTTGTGCCAGTAGTGATGTCACTGCACAGTTTTGCTTTCTTTTCTCTGTCTCTATCATCTGCTGGGCAGGGGAGAGATAACCCACTAGTCTGGCAGGAACATCTGGGACTGGTTTTCATTCCTTGCATCTTGAAATACAGCAATATAAAAATAGAACTGTCTGGGAATGATTTTCTTTTCCTGTAGCATGTTATGCAGTGAGATAAAACAGATAGAAGTACCTGGGGGTTGGTCTTTATTCCCTCCACCATATGATACAATGAGATGAAGTGCCTACTATGCTCATTATCTAAAATACCCTCTTTCACTTTTTTGTCACAGTCCAGCTCTTACATAAGCTAAGTGTACGGGCTGCAGATGGACCCCAGAAGCTCCTGAAGGTGAGATTTCTGAAGCAAGACTGTGCGGTACTATGGTCTTTGTTCCTCTGGTACTGATAAGCCTTCTTCCTGGCCCTCCTTAGGTGATTAAGAACCCTGTGACAGACCATTTCCCTGTAGGCTGCATGAAGATCGGGACCTCTTTCTCCTGTGACAGCGTCACAGATGTACGAGACCTGGTTCCTGAGACAAGCCCCATTGTCTTTGTGGTAGGAGCCTTTGCTCATGGCTCGGTGAGATATACAACACTGTGTTTTGTTTTTTCCTCTTTGCTGGACTTACTCACCTAGACTATTATGGAATCTTGCTGCAGAAGTCCCGATTAATGATTCTCTCTTTCATACTATAGGTGAATGTGGATTACATCGAAAAGATGGTCTCCATCAGTAACTACCCTTTGTCAGCTGCACTGACCTGTGCCAAGATATGTTCTGCCTTTGAGGAAGTCTGGGGGGTGTTATGAGGCCCTGATCAACATCTGGCTTGTTGTAAAGAGCTGCGGGAGCTCAGTCTCTTCCTCTGCCTGTAACTAGTTGTGTACAGTTTTACAGACTTGGATATGTGATGGAGCAGACAGGCAGCTGGTGTCAAAGTGCAAGTCTGGAGGGTCACAGACCAGTCAGGATTGCAGCATACCCCTAAGGAATATACAGTAGATATTTGTATACAATGGAGGCAATGCATGTAAATCTCAAATATTCATTATGGATAGCCCTAATGAATGAAATTTGATACTCCTGTTCAGGAGATCTGCTTTATTAAAAAGTTCATTGTATTTTGTTTTAAGTTGTGCATTTCTAGTCTTTGTAGTTTGGTTGGCTTATAGACAATGAAAGAATAGGTGTAAGAAACATTGAATAAGAGCAGATGCCACAGTTGCTTTGCAGACACTAGTGGGAGGAGGGGCTGTGGGTACTATGCTTTTGAAAACTGTTATTGTTAGACCATGCTGGGTGGCAAGGAGAAATTTTATTTACTGTTAATTTCCTTTCCTAGAATCCTGTTAGACCAGTCCAGACAACTGGGTTAAGTCCCCCTGCCAGCAGATGTTCGAAACACAGAAAAATTACCAAAAACCTGACTAGCTGAGCCATGGTAATTATATGGCTGTACCCCACCCCCCCTCCCCGGGTACTTCAGTATACTCTGACAAAGCAAGGAATGAGTACATAAAGGAAAAACACGATAACACAGAACTAGAGTGTATGCATGCAAGCATGTACAATAGTCCCTCCCCTCCTGTGGGTACGATAGTGGTTTAAGGATCAACAGCTATGTAGGAACAGGAACCTCGGCTCTACTAAATACAGTATGGGAGGATTCCAGGAAAGGAAATAAACAGCAAGTGAAATTTCTCCTTCCAAATCAGCCTGCTAGACTAGTCCAGACAAGTGGGAAATACCCAAACTAACCCACTTGAGGGCGGAAAGAGCCACTGCTGCCACCATAGTGGCCCCAAAGTGTGCCATTTCATGCTTAGAAATGGAGGTGATAATGTCAGACGAAGGTGAACAAGAACGACCACGTAGCCGCTTGACAAATGTCAAGAGGAGAGACCTATGAGCGCTCTGCCCATGGCATCGCCTGAGACGGAGAGGAGTGTGCCGAGGGGCACAGGCTCACTGAGCAGGTTATAGGCCAACTCAATGGTCTGGCAGAGCCAGTGGTGGCCTTAGAAGCCTTGAGGCCCAACAAAGAGGTGATCCGACTTACAATAGGAATTTGTAACCTTTAGATAACACCGTAGTACTCTGAGATCTACGGCATGGAGGCCCCTATTGGGCCCTGAAGACTGCTCTTTGGAAAAAGCAGGGAGTGATGTAGTCTGGTTCATATGACAAGACATAAGGACCCTTGGAAGGAAGGAACAATACACAGGGACACCTGTGGAGGAGGAGAGGAAGGGGTCCCGATGTGAGAGAGCGTGTAGCTCAGAGATCCTCCTTGCAGAGGTGATGGCAACTAGGAATGCCATCTTGAAGGATAAGTCCCTTAGGGTAATCTGCTTGAAAAGTGACCCCATAAGGGACTTGACCAAGGAGAGATCCCAGGGGGGGTCACCGGGCAGACAGGAGGGCAAAGCACATGTACAAACCCCTGAGAAACATACTAACATAAGCATGGGACTCAACTGAGTGTCCCACAATGGGTCCTCTGAAGCAAGTTAGAGTGTGGAGACCTGGACCTGGAGAGAGCTGAGGGCAAGACCCTCCTGAAGGAATGCTAAGACAGCCGAGCGCACCATGTCTCAAAAAGGCACCAGACCCTCACATAAGCCAAGGAGGTAGAGGGGCACCACTTGTCTCGAGTAGCCCGTAGGAGGTAGGGAGCTAGGTCCTCCAGCATGACTGGCCCTTGACACACGAGCCTCTGGCGTAACCAGAGCACCAGAGGTGCACCTGGAGCAGGCAAATGAGGTCAGCATACCATAGCTGCCGAGGCCAATCGGGCACCACCAGGATCACTGTGCCTGGGTGGGACCCGATGCACTGGAGAACCCTCCTGATCACTGCTCAGGGAGGGAACAGGTACGACAGAGTTGAGGTAAGCCACTGTTGCACCAATGCATCTAGGCCCTGTAACACATACTCCTTCCTCTGACTGAAGAACACGTGTCTTCATAAGAACATAAGAAATGCCATACTGGGTCAGACCGAGGTCCATCAAGCCCAGTATCCTGTTTCCAACAGTGGCCAATCTAGGTCATACGTACCTAGCAGTTTCCCCAAAAGACACAGGTTCTGCAGTGCTTGTACTAGGTCAAGCATTGATATCCTGGGTCCCTTTTTAATAGCGGTTTATGGACCTTTCCTCCAGGAACTTGTCCAAACCTTTTTTAAACCCAGCTATACTAACAGCCCTTACTACATCCTCCGGTAACAGATTCCAGAGTTTGATTACACGTTGAGTGAAGAAATATTTTCTCTTATTTGTCTTAAATAGTTTACCCCGTAGCTTCATTACATGTCCCCTAGTCCTTCTATATTCTGATAGCATAAACAATTGATCCACGTTTATCCGTTCCACTCCATTCATTAATTTATAGACCTCTATCATATCTCCCCTCAGCTGTCTCTTTTCCAGGTTAAAGAGCCCTAACCTTTTTAGCCTCTCTTCATAGGAGTAGCCTTCCATCCCCTTCACCAATTTGGTGGCTCTTCTCTGTACTTTTTCTAATAACTCTATGTCCTTTTTAAGATACGGTGACCAAAATTGCACACAATATTCAAGGTGCGGTCGTACCATGGAGCGATACAGAGGCATTATAATATCCTTTGTTTTATTCTCCATCCCTTTCCTTATGATACCTAGCATTCTATTTGCTTTCTTGGCCGCCGCTGCACACTGGGCGGAGGGTTTTAACATGTTATCCACGATGACTCCTAAATCTCTTTCCTGGGTGGTGGTTTCTAATGTGGAGCCTTGCATCGTGTAACTATAGTGTGGGTTGTTCTTTCCTAGGTGCATAACTTTGCACTTGTCCACATTAAATTTCATCTGCCATTTGGATGCCCAGTCTTCCAATTTATCCAGATCCTCCTGCAGTTTTCCACAATCCTCTTGGGTTTTAACAACTTTAAACAGTTTTGTGTCATCTGCAAATTTGATAACCTCACTAGTTATTCCCTTTTCCAGGTCATTTATGAATATGTCAAAAAGTAGCGGACCCAGTACAGACCCCTGGGGTACTCCACTATTCACCTTTTTCCATTGGGAATATTGGCCATTTAGCCCTACCCTCTGCTTTCTATCTTTTAACCAGTTCCCGATCCACAATAGTACACTGCCTCCTATCCCATGACTTTTTAGCTTTGCCAAAAGTCTCTGATGGGGGACCTTGTCAAAAGCTTTCTGAAAGTCCAGATACACTATATCAACCGACTCACCTTTGTCTACCTGTTTATGCACACCTTCAAAAAAACATATCAGATTAGTAAGACAAGATCTTCCTTGTCTAAAGCCATGTTGGCTGTCTCCCATTAGGCCATGACTATCTACATGCTGTGTAATTTTGTTCTTTATGATGGTTTCTACCATTTTCCCTGGTACTGACGTCAGGCTCACCGGTCTGTAATTTCCCGGGTCACCCCTGGAACCCTTTTTAAAAATTGGTGTTACGTTGGCGACCCTCCAATCTTCAGGTATTACAGATGATTTTAATGAAAGTTCACAGATTACCAATAGCAGGTCTGCAATCTCATATTTCAGTTCTTTCAACACTCTGGGGTGTATACCATCCGGTCCAGGTGATTTGCTACTATTCAGTTTATCAAATAGTTGTAATATATCTTCCCGGTGTAGCGATATTTCTCTCAATTCCTCTGCAGTATCACCTTTAAATACCACTTCAGTCTTGGGTAACATCCCTACATCTTCCTCAGTAAAGACCGAAGCAAAGAATTCATTCAGTCTCTCTGCTATAGCCTTGTCTCCTCTTACTGCCCCTTTTACCCCTCTATCATCTAATGGTCCAATTGACTCTCTCACAGGCCTTTTGCTACGAATGTACTTGAGAAAGTCTTTATTTCGTGTTTTTGCTTCCGTAGCAAGTTTCTTCTCAAATTCCCGCTTTGCCTGCCTTATCAATGCTTTGCATTTAACTTGCCAGTGCTTGTGCTGTTTCCAGTTTTCATCATTTGGCTCTTTTTTCCATTTCCTGAAGGTTGCTCTTTTGGCAGCAACAGCCTCTCTGACCTCACCTTTAAACCATGCTGGCAGTTTTTTGGACTTTCTTCCACTTTTCTTAATGCGTGGAATACAGCTGGTCTGGGCTTCGAGGATAGTATTTTTAAATAACACCCAAGCTTGCTGTAAGTCTTTAACCTTTGGAACCGCTCCTTTTAGTTTTTTCCGAACTATATTCCTCATTCTATCATAGTCTCCCTTTTGAAAGTTAAAAGGTAGTACTGTGGATTCCTTTACTATCTGTCCTCCACTGATTAAATCAAACATGATCATACTATGATCACTATTGCCAAGTGGTCCCAACACCCTTATTTCTTGCACCAGATATGGCGTTCCACTAAGGACTAGGTCCAGTATGGCTTCCCCTCTGGTTGGTTCATGAATCAGCTGCTCCAAGAAGCAGTCATTTATTTCATCTAGAAACTTTATCTCTTTAGCTTGTCCTGCTGTGACACTGTCCCAGTCGATACCGGGGTAATTGAAATCACCCATTATTACTACTCTGTTGTGGCTTTTGTTAGCTTCCTTGATTTCTTTGAGCATTTCATCATCCATTTGTTCATTCTGGCCAGGCGGTCGATAGTATACTCCCACTGCCATCACCTTCCCCCTTCATAAATGGAATTTCAATCCATAGAGATTCTACAGCAAATTTTGTTCGCTGCTGTCGCCATCAGATCTAGTGCGGGCTGCCCCAGGTCCAAACTATCTGTTGAAAAGCCCAGGGGGCCAGTTCCAACTCACCTAGGTCCAGAGTGTGACAATTGAGGAAGGCTTCAATTGAGAAGCAGGATTGTATGAAGACAACAGAGGTGTGAAGATTGGTGGAAGACTCATCAACAACCTTCGCTATGCTGATGATGATACATTACTGGCTGAAAGTGAAGATGATCTGAAACATTTGCTTCTCACAATCAAAGAACATAGTCTCAAAATGGGCCTGCACTTTAATGTAAAGAAGACAAAGATCATGACAACTGGCATAATCAACAGGTTCATCGTTGAAGGAGAAGAAATTGAAATTGTGAACAACTTTAACCTACTTGGATCAACTATCAAAAAAGAAGCAACAAGCAGTCAAGAAGTGAAACGACGCATTGCTTTTGGCAGAATGGCTATGAAAGACCTAGATAAGATTCTCAAGAGCAGAGATGTCTCTCTCCATACAAAGATTCAACTTGTTCAAGCCATGGTATTTTCAATAACATATGGATGTGAAAGCTGGACAGTGAAAAAGATAGACAGGAAGAAAATTGATGCCTTTGAATTATGGTGCTGGCGGCGAATACTGTGTATTGGACTGCCCGAAGAACAAACCAGTTGGTACTAGAGGAGATCAAACCTAAGCTTTCTTTAGAAGCTCAGATAACAAGACTTCGACTTTCATACTTTGGACACCTCATGCGAAGAGAGAGATCATTAGAGAAAGACATCATGCTTGGCAAGATAGGTCAACGCAAAAGAGGAAGGCCAGCAATGAGATGGATCGATACAATAACAGCAGCTACGGGTACCAGTCTGTCAACAATGAGCCGCCTGACTGAAGACCGAACACAATTAAGGATAGCTATCCAGAGGGTCGCCATGAGTCGACTGACTCGACGGCACTTAACAACAACCTGCACATTGTTGACCCCGGTGATCTGCAGGCTCTGTCAGCTCGGCCTATGATGCTCCGCCCAGGGGAAAAGAAGCCATTTTCTGGGCCACTTCCGGACACTTTGTTCTGCCTTGTCGGTTAAGATAGGACACAGTCATAGCATTGTCGGAAAGGACATGGACTGCTTGATAGCAAAGGAGACGCAGAAAGAGTAGCAGGGCCAGGCAGACCACCAGGTGGTTTATTATCCAGTTGGCCTATAATCGTGACCAGGACCCCTGAGTCGACTGGTTCAGGCAATGAACTCCCCAGCCCAAGAGGCTGGTGCCAGTGATGAGGAAACTCCAAGGGTGATGCCTTGGAGTAGATGGTCTGGCGAGAACCACCGAGAAGACTGTCGCATGTCAATTGAGAGAGTGGTAGTCAGCTGTTGTAGTCCTCTAAAACCGGGGCCCAAATGGGAGAGCAGTGCACATTTTAAGGTTCTGCATGTGCACTCAGCCCCACAGGACGACATCTATGGTGGCCACCATGGATCAGAGAATCTGAAGGTAGTCCTACACCCAGGGACTGCCCTGCATTGGAAACAGTTGGAGCTGCAGCGAGAGCTTTCAAAAGCGCTCCTGCTTGAGAAAAACCTTGCCCTGTAGCGTATCGAACTGGGTCCTCAAAGTCCATGGCTTGAGACAGCTATAGGCAGCTCTTGGAATGATTGATGACCCAGCTGAGGCTCTCTAGGAAGGACACCAGGTGGGAGACAGACAATCTGGCAGCTCAGGTGCTGTGCTGGGAAATCCAAAGGGGCACCTCCTGTGTGCCTTGGAGGCATCCAGCCAAGAAAGTTTCCCAGATAGAAAATGGTTAGGAGAAAAGAGTGAAAGCCATCATCAGCTGCTGAAGACAGAGAAATACTGAAGGAGACCCCTAGGAGTGCAGCCATGTATCCACCAGTGCTCAGTCACTCAAGCTTCTGGTAATGTTTTCTATCTACAACATCTGCTGGCAGGAGGACTTAACCCACTTGTTTTGGACTGGTTTAGCAAGAAGATTTGGAAATGGGCTTTACTTGTGTTGTGGGCTTAACGAGAGATCTTCCTGCTGAGCTGATAGGGCTGGTGAGGGGAAAAAGGCCATATGCTGTTCTGAAAGTGAAACGGTGGCCCTGTTTTCTAGAATAGTAACAGCTGTTCCTGTGCCCCTGTACACAAAGCAGGGTTGGGGGAGCTTTTGCTCACTCATGTTTTGTATGTAGAAGAAAAAGGACCAGGCTCTTCTTTGTACATTTTGCTTTTGCAGTGTATTAACCTTAGCCGCAAGCTTCTGCTATTTGAACATGGTTCAAGGATCTGCTGCCTTGCAGCATCCTAACTCAAATCTAGACCACATCTACAGCTGACTGTAAATACTAATCTCAGCAGAAGAATGCTGTACTGGAGCAATGTGCATTTAATTCACCCTTCATCTTGCCAAGTAAAAGGCTTTCCCTTTCCCAGTCCTCCCTCTTCTGCCCCATGCCTTGGGTAGCTAAGGACTGTAGAGCTGCATTTAGCACTTAACCTGCAAAAGGCTTGGGTTCAGGCTTCTGGTGACCCAGGCTAGGCTATGCCCAGTCATCTGCTAGCTAGAATGAAAGGATGCTGTGTGTAACTTGTCAGTAAGAGAAGAGAATCTCCACATTCCACAGCGTTTCTCCAGTGCAGTCTGGACTGACTCCTGGATTTTATCCCTTTTCCAGGAGATGGAGATTGAGCATTCTAGCTTTTGGTGATATCCTATAAGGAGCCAGTATCCTCAGTCTCCAGCAGATGGAACAGGACTCAGTGTAGTCTGGACTGCACTGATGGGAACACATTCTGTAAAATAAGTCATTGGTCTTCCTCTGTGAGTAAGGTACTTAGATTAGCTGGGATTGTGGTGGAGGGGATAGGGAGCTAGGGGGTTCGACCTCTCTGTCCTGCAGATACTAACCCCTTCAGTGAGGTCAGAGGGCTAGCGATGGCTTTTGTTTGGCTGTCTTACTCGAAGCATTGCTCTCTCCCTTATGGGCACCTGTAGCGCATTGGGATAGGTCTCCTGAGTGAAGGAGAAGGAAACTTGTTTCTGTGAGTTCCATTGGCATTTTCCTACAGCTTAAAGCGTGTCATCTTTTGGCAGCAGGCTTTTGCAGGGCCTGTGAGGCCAAAGACAGAGAAGCAGGTGGTTCTTTATCCTTAAATGCGGCTCTGTTGCTACCAGCCTTCTCGTCTCTGGCAGGAACCACTGTCGTTTTGTGAGCCTTGGTGCGCTTCGTCGGATCCAGCAGTCACTAGACACACTGATTTACTGCAGTTCTGCCATCCCAGAGGGGGGGAGAGATTGGTTAAGGCTCCCTTCTCCACAGAATTTATCCTTTTGATGCATCAAGCATATTGCTTTAGTCAAACTCCAAGAGGCGCAAAGGAAGGTGGATTAGCTTCCTCTTCGTTCCTGGTGGACCAGTCAGGAGTATGGTCCATGGCTAGACATAGCACCTGCTGGGAACTTGCATCCCTGGACCTTGAGGGGGCTGATGAAAAGGGCTCAGAGGACCTATTAGAAAATCTGGAGGAGAGTCTCCTGGCTGGAGTCATTCCTAACATTGTCCAGGTCTTCCAGAGGGCAGCGTTAAAAACACACTTATTACTCATTCCCTAGCGGCTCTTAACCTCTCAGACAACCCACCCTTAGAAGATCCTCTTCTGCAGGGCATCAAAGTGTCAGATAGCCTTTCCATTACACAGGGCCCTGAAGCAGATGATTGACTTAGAGTGGGAAGTCCCAGACATGGTAACAGGGCCATGCAGTACCTTTACCCGATTACAGCCAAGGAGGAAGAGATGCTACGGTTGCTCAAGGTGGATGCCTTAGTCACTGCTATGACCAATAAAAACCACCATTCCCATAGAGGGTGGAGCAGCTCTAAAGGATCTGCAGGATAAGAAATTGGAAGCCCTGATGAAGCAGGCTTTTAAAGGTTAACATAATTGCACTACAGGTCTCTGTGGTGCACGTCTCAGGCCTTGGGAGGCACAGAACCAGTGCCAGGTCTGCCAGATGTCACATGCCTAGAGTCAGAAGCAGCGTACCTTGCAGATGCCTTCTACAATTTGCTATGGACCATGGCCTTGGTAGTTGCCGCTCTGCAACTGGGCAGCAGATGTTTCCTCTAAACATAAGCCAACCAAGCATTCCTTTAGGGGTAGACACTTGTTTGGAGCCAATCTGGAAAACTTGGTGAAAGAGCTGGGAGATGCTAAGTCAGTCAGATTGCCAGAAGATAAGCCCAAAGCTACAAAGGCGACTCCAGCCGCTTTCGGGCAACACGTTTTGCTCCTTACCAGAAGTCAAGGTATCCGTTGAGGGGGCAGGGTCCCCAAGAAAGCTGTCCCCTCAACAGCTATCTTGGCTTCTGATAAGGAGCATAACGCATTGCCTGAAACCATCTGAAATTGTATTTATTAATTTATTTGATTCTTCCAAAGATCGGGGGCAGTTTACAAATAACAGAACATTTTACATAGAACATGGTACATCAAACTTGCAATTACCATTAACAACTTACATTTTGCTTAGAACAAGAAGCTAATAAACTATGTACATAATCTCTTATGATTTTCTTTGCGTTTGAGGATGCAGAATTCATGTCTCTCGCAGGGGGTGTGTTGTGATGATGTGGGGGGGAGGGGTGGTGTCTGTTTCCATAGTGTGTAAGGAAGAGGTAACTTGAGTTCTCTCCTAAATGTTTGGAGGTCTTTGATCATCGTAGCAGAAGTGGGAGGGAGTTCCAGAGACTGGGGGTGAGATATGTGAAGGGAGGGAGGAGTAGCCTAGTGGTTGGGGCAAGGTACTTCAGGCCGGAAGGTCAGGGGTTCAAATCCCACTAGAGGACAGCAACCTTGGGCCGGAAGGACTGGGGTTTCTAGTCTCAAAGATGCTCCTTGTGGTCTTGGGCAAGCCACTTAACCCTCCATTGCCCATGTTCCCTGTAAGTATTAGTGTATGTGTCTCATATCCCCACATGGTAAATGTATCCCCCAATTGTTTTGTGACCACTTTGATTGAAGGAAAGGCGGTATACAAAACTGTCTAAATAAATAAATGTGAAGGCTCTGGAGCGCATGGTCTGTTTTGTCTTGTGGATAGAGGGGGGGGCGGGTTACAAGCGAGTGGATAGCATTTTGCCTGCAGGATCTGGTTGAGTATGAATGAGGGTTGATGAGGAGATGTTATAAGTTTGAAAGTTAGTAACTTATATTTTATTCGGCTTAGAACTGGGAGCTAGTGGAGCTCATATAGGATGGGGGTTATATGATCAGTTAGCCGGGCCTTACAGACAATTCTAGCTGTGATATTTTGTGCTCTCTGTAGTAAGTTTGTTTTTGATTGGTAGACCCTGTAACAGACTATTACAATAGTCAAAATGTGGAGTGATAAGGGCCTGGACTACTGATATGAAATCATTGATGTCTAGCAGGGGTCTAAGATGTTGAACAGTTTTCAGTTTAAAGAAGATAGTCCTTTCTGGTTGTTTTACATGTGGGAGCATGTTGAAGGATTGATCTAGTATTTTGCCAAGGTATTTCACCTCTTGCTTAACAAAGTACAATCTTATTAATCTTGATGGTTTGAAAGGGGGTAGGGTTTTGATTTCTTGATATATATAGGACTTCTGTTTTCTTGTAGTTAATATTAACGTTGTTGGACTTTTAACCATGATTCTGCTTCAATAATGCAGTCTGATAGATTGTGATAGGTAAAGTTGTATCTCCAGGAACAAGCAGGAATACGTCATCACATATGGGTACGTCGGTACCGACGGAGCCCGCGCGGGAAAGCGCCCCAGCTTTTCAGATTAAAAGCTTTTGGGGCCTCCCACTGCACATGCGCGCTGCCTTCCCGCCTTCCTGACCAGCTCTCATCAGTTTCTTTTTTTCCGCGGAGCCAGCAGGTCGTGTTCCTGTCACCGCTGAAGAAATTGTTGATTTTATTGTTTTCTTTAGACCGCGTACCTGCCTTCCCCATTCTGAAACCGGTACTGCCGGTCTCTCTCTCTTTTTTTTTTTTTTTTTTTTTTTTTTTTTTTTTAAAAGAATTTCTTTTCTTCAGCACAGCTTGGTACTTTGTTAGGCCTTCAGGCCTACACAAATTCTCCTCATGGAGAAGCCAGTTCCTGGTTTTAAAAAGTGTACCAAGTGCAGTGCTGTCATTCCTCTTACAGACACCCATGAATGGTGTCTTAAATGTTTAGGACCTGACCATTCCATACCGGACTGCCCATCCTGCTCCCAGATGTCAAAACGTGGATTGCAGAACCGGGCCAACAAGTTCCATGTGTTGTTTCCTTCAGAAGCATCACAGTCATCCAGGTCTTCCTCTCCGGATGGATCTCAGGTAACCAAAACTCCAGTGGGCAAATCCTCTAAAAGCAAATCTCTTTCTAAAGATCGAGAGGCTCTCAATTCTAAGTTCGAGGATTCTGCCCAGGCCAAAAACCCCCGGCGGGAGGCTCCGGCCTCCAAAGCAGTCATGGGGTCACAGGTTGACATCAATGGCGCGGCCTCGACAGATCACCTGTTGTACTGCTCTGGGGTACCGGCCCATACCGGTACCAACATCCAGGCAGCAGTGGCATCTATGGGCAATACTGTCCAAGTCATGCAGCAGGCCATTCTGGCTTTTATTAATGCTGCTACGCCCTCGGTACCGCAGGCAGCGGTACCGGGTCCGGTTCCGGTAATGGCTTCCATACCGGAACCGAGGCCATCGTCTTCCAAATGCAGATCGGTTCCGCATGCCGGATCCGGGCTTTTGCCCGGTACCGATCCCATACCCGGTACGCCCGATGTCGATACCGAACGGTATGCGTATCGTGCGTTGGAAGCACATAGAGGATACTCTGCTTCTTCAGAGGATTTTAACTCCTCTGATGATTCTGATGAGTTCTCCCTTGATCTTCCTGAGGAGCCTTCTTCTCCTAACAGGAGAATGTCTCCACCAGAGGATTTGTCCTTTCAGGACTTCATCATAGAAATGGCTAAAGGTCTTTCTATTGCTTCATCCTCTGAAAAGGAACCCAGATCAAAGAAACTGGATATTTTAGGATACTCTAAGTCTCCTAAAGAGGCAGTCACCCTGCCTATCCATGAAATCCTTCAAGAACACTTGATGGACTTATGGGAGGCTCCTCTAACATTGTCTCCTTCTTCTCGCAGGTTGGACACCATGTACCGTGTCCCCCCTTCTCCTGGTTTCCAAAAAACCCAGTTGCCTCACCATTCTATTGTGGTGAAGTCTGCAATGAAGAAGATAAAGAGTACCAAAAGGCACTCTTCTACTCCTCCAGGGCGAGAATGTAAGACTCTAGACTCTTTTGGCAGGAAAATTTCCAGGCTACTATGCTTATAGCCAGGATTAATTCCTATAGTCTTTACATGGGCATGTTTCTCAGTGAAATCGCTCTAAAAGTTCGGCATTTTGCCCCCTTTATCCCTGAGGATAAGAGGGAGCAGTTCATTTCCTTAGTGAAACACCTTTTGGATATTTCAAAGTTCTCCAACAGGGCAGCTTTTGATTCCTTTGAGGGTGCTGGTAGGGCTTCGGGCATTGCTATAGCAGCCCGACGTCTTGCTTGGCTCCAGGCTTCTGATCTAGAACCTTGGGTCCTAGATGGCTTACGAAATCTGCCCTGTACAGGTGAGAACTTATTTGGTGAGGAGTGGCAAATTAAGGCCACTCAAATGGATGCAGAAAATGCCACCTTAGATAGACTTTCTAAGTCTACCTCCACTCCTGCCAAGAAGAAGTCTTTTAAGAGGCCTTATTACAAGAAGTCCAGATTTTCTACAAATACTGGCCAACAATCCTCTCAGCCTCGTTTTGCTGCTAAACGTCAGCAACCTAAACAGGCAAGGTCAAAGCCTGCGGCGTCTGCTACGCCTCAGCAGGCTCCACCCCCTCAGGGGTTTTGACTTGCCCCTAGAGAACTTAACTTTTCTGGCTCTAGAACAACCAGAGCCCCTCACCACACCCGGAAGGTTAGCTCACTTTGCTCCCAGATGGGAGCAAATTACATCAGAGCAATGGACCCTCTCTATCATCAAGATAAAACAACAATATTCTGCAGAAAGCCTGACATATCTCATACAGTCAGATATTAGCAACAGACCTAGAAGAAGAGGATCTGACAACAGAATCAGCTTATCAAATGATGTCAGAAAAACACGTAAAGACACCTCTGAAAGGGCTTTCTCTTTTGCTGCACCTTCCATCTGGAACTCTCTACCTAATGAGCTGAGAGCAGCTCAAGACATCAATGACTTTAGAAAGCAACTGAAAACATCTTTGTTTATAGAACACTACGGTCATGCAATTAACTAACTTAATTTGTCTGGAATGTAAATCATATACATATTGTATAATAGCTCACATTATAGTATAGCTCACTATGTAGATAATGCAACTCACTCTAACACATTATACCATAACTTTAACTTTTATTTCTTTACATTTTCTCACTAATACTCTTAATATCTTTGTTTGTAAGACCGCTTTGATTGTATGATAAGGCGGTATAGAAATCCAATTAAATAAATAAATAAATAAAATAAATCAGAGAGGGTTACAAACTCCATTTTTCCGACCTTCCTCCTTATACTATGGTGAGGCAGTTCAGTTCTTCCCCATCTCTCCTGGCCCTCTTGGGTCAGGAAGTCTCCTCCCTCCTTGCCCAGGGGGCAATAGAGGAGGTCCCTCTTCTTCAACAGGGGACGGGATTCTACTCCCCTTATTTTCTAATACCAAAGAAGACAGAGGGCTTCAGACCAATCCTGGATCTGAGAGAATTGAACAAATTTCTTTTCAAGGAGAAATTCAAAATGCTTTCTCTGGGCATTCTCCTTCCATACCTTCAGAGTCAGGATTGGCTTTGTTCTCTAGACCTAAAGGATGCGTATACACACATACTCATCCACCCATCCCACAGAAAATACCTTCGATTTCTGTTTCAGGGAAAACATTTCCAGTACAGAGTACTCCCCTTCGGTCTAGCCTCTGCTCCAAGAGTGTTCACCAAATGCATGGCAGTCGTAGCTGCCTTTCTAAGAGGCCTGGGAATTTTCATATTCCCATACCTGGACGACTGGCTCATCCAGGCCCAAATTTCCCTGGACCGCACAAGGCGTCTTCTGCAGTATCTAGGACTGGTAGTAAACCTTCCCAAGTCTCAACTAATCCCTACTCAGTCTCTCGAGTTCATAGGGGCCCAGTTAGACACCATCACTGCAAGGGCCTACCTGCCTCAGGTCAGGGCCCAACGCCTGCTGAGTTTGGCCTCCCAAGCTCAGTCCAGCAGTCATTTGACAGCCCGGGAAATGCTGCGACTTCTGGGCCACATGGCCTCCACGGTACATGTGGTGCCCTACGCTCGTCTGCATATGAGAGCAGCTCAATGGACCTTGGCCACCCAGTGGACTCAAGCATCTGGAGCGCTCTCCGACCAAATACTCACCTCAAGCCGTCTATTTTGGTCCCTCCAATGGTGGACATCCACCAAGAATCTGTTGTTGGGGGCCCCCTTCCAACCTTTGTTGCCCCAAGCAACCCTCACAACAGATGCCTCCCAAACAGGGTGGGGAGCTCATCTTCAGAACCTCTCCACTCAGGGCACTTGGTCTCCACAGGAGGCCACCCTTCATATCAACCTCCTGGAACTGCGAGCGATTTACCTTGCCCTCAAGGTCTTCTATACCCTCCTTGTCAACCTGACTGTCCTAGTTCAGACAGACAATCAGGTAGCCATGTTCTATATAAACAAACAAGGAGGGACAGGCTCTCTGTCGCTTTGCAACGAAGCTCTCAGAATATGGGCCTTCGCCAGAGAGCATCAAATTCACCTTCTTGCAGTGTATCTTCCAGGAGTTCAAAACTCTCGTGCAGACAGACTCAGTCGAGTTCTGCTTCCACACGAATGGTCCCTACATATGGACCAGATACGCAGAATCTTTCAGGAATGGGGGACCCCGGACATAGACCTCTTTGCAAGTCCGTGGAATGCCAAACTTCCCCGGTTCTGTTCCAGAACTCAGTGTCAGGGAGCTCAGGCCCACGATGCCTTCCTCCTGCATTGGGGTCAGGAATTCCTCTATGCCTTTCCACCCATTCCTCTAATATCCAAGACTCTGTTCAAGCTCCAGAGGGATCACGGGACTATGATCCTCATAGCTCCCCGCTGGCCACGCCAGGTGTGGTTCCCTCTACTTCTGCATCTCTCCCAGGGATCCTCCCTGGACCTGGGAGCTGCGCCAGACCTTCTGTCTCAGGAGGAGGGGACTTTGTGGCCCCCAAACCCCAAATCCCTACATCTCAGAGCTTGGTTACTGAAGGCCTAAGTCTTCAAGACTTTAATCTTTCTCAACCTGTGACAGATATCCTTCATGCCTCTAGGAAACCTTCCACGAGGCGTTCTTATGCTTTCAAATGGAAACGTTTTTCCATTTGGTGTGCTCAGCAGGGTCTTGACCCTCTAGCACTTCCTTTGAATTCCCTCTTGGACTATCTCCTGCATCTTTCAAATGCAGGCCTTAAGACGAATTCAGTAAGGGTCCATTTGAGTGCTATTGCAGCATCCTTAAAACCTATAAATGGACAACCTGTCTCCTCTCATCCTCTTGTTGCACGTTTCATGAGAGGCCTGACTCTAACTAAACCTCCCATCCGACCTCCTCCGGTAGCATGGGATTTGAACCTAGTTCTAGGTCAGCTTATGAAGCCACCTTTTGAGCCTTTGGACTCTACCTCCTTCAAATTTCTTTCCTGGAAGGTTGTTTTCCTTATTGCAGTCACTTCGGCTCGCCGCATCAGTGAACTGCAGGCTTTAGTGGCTCATCCACCTTATACTAGGTTTCATCATGATAAGGTGGTCCTTAGGACGAATCCCCACTTTATGCCCAAAGTGGTCTCGCCTTTTCATCTTAATCAAGAGGTATATCTACCTGTCTTTTTCCCGGCTCCTCATGCATCCAGTGCAGAGAGGAACCTTCATACTCTGGATTGTAAAAGAGCTCTTGCCTTTTACCTCAACAGGACTCAACCACATCGAAAGTCTTCCCAACTTTTCGTGGCTTTTGATCCTTCTCATTTGGGACTTCCAGTCACCAAGCGTACACTTTCCAATTGGATCGCTCAGTGTATTTCTTTTGCTTACCAGAGTAAGAACATTTCTATGGAGGGCCATGTCACAGCTCACAATGTGAGGGCCATGGCCACTTCTATGGCTCATCTTCACTCTGTGTCCATAGATCAGATCTGTCGAGCAGCCACTTGGGCCTCGGTTCATACCTTCACAGCCCATTACTGCTTGGACAAGGACTCCCGCCGGGATGCCTTGTTTGGTCAGGCTGTCCTCAAACACCTGTTCCATACTTAAACAACTCCTGCCCACCTTCCCTGGATGGATGCCTGAGATCCATGCGAAGATGGTTTACCCTTGGAGGGGGATCTCCCAGGCATCTTAGCTAGGGAGTCCCCATATGTGATGACGTATTCCTGCTTGTTCCTGGAGATAGCACAGTTACTTACCTGTAACAGGTGATCTCTGGGAACAGCAGGAATTAGTCATCACAACCCACCCACCTCCCCTAGGAGTTGTATCTCTATCTATCTATCTATCTTCCTGTCCTCTCTCTCTATTGTCTCAGCTTTAAACTCGAACTGACGAGAGCTAGGCGGGAAGGCAGCGCGCATGTGCAGTGGGAGGCCCCAAAAGCTTTTAATCTGAAAAGCTGGGGAGCTTTCCCGCGCGGGCTCCGTCGGTACCGACGTACCCATATGTGATGACTAATTCCTGCTGTTCCCAGAGATCACCTGTTACAGGTAAGTAACTGTGCTTTATATCTGTGGGGAGAGACAACATAATGTCGACTCCATAGAGGTAATACCCAATGTTGAATTTTCTGAAGATGATGGTAATTGGTTGCAGGTATAGGTTGAAAAGGAGGGCTGAGAGGGTGGAACCTTGGGGTATTCCTTGTTCTTAGGGGAATGTCTCTGAGTCTTGGCCTATTTGGACGCAAAGTTTACGGTTTGATATGTATGATTTGAACCAGTGTGATACTATGGGGTATGTTTACTGAAACCCCATTAGGTGCGTGGCGCACTAGTGTGTGGGATGCCATATAAGGAGTGGGCGTGTCAGCAAACCGGGAGTAATAATGTGCACCGCACACATTAGCGTATGGTAAGCATAAGCAGGCACGCTGATGTGCAAGCAGAGGAGCAGAGCCACAGTACAATGGTTAAGACACGGACAAATGGTGCAGGGATCATGGGTTCAATCCCCCACTGTGCCCAATGAATAAGGCTGGCTGAGGCATTACCTATTATGGGTAAGATTGCTTTAGGAGGCATTTTATTTATATTTTAATTACTTCTACTAGCAAACGCACTCTCAAAGCGTGTTAACATAAGGCGCCCCATAAGGCACATTTTAAAGTGCACTGTCCGCCAAGGCACCCTACAATGTTGCTGAAAGGGCAGCATATAGGGCCCAATGAGGCCTGGCAAGGCTACTGTGATGGCAGCACTGCACATGTTAAGGCATGGTAAGCTGATGTAGGTGTGCTGACATACAAACAGTAACAGCAGTGTAGCACAATGGTTAAGACACTGACTGATGGTGCAGGGGTCATGGGTTCAATCCCCCACTGTGCCCAATGAATAAGGCTGGCTGAGGCATTACCTATTATGGGGAATATTGCTGTAGGAGGCATTTTATTTTTTATATTAATTAGTGCTGCCAGCAAACACACCCTCAAAGTATGGTAACATAAGGTGCTGCATAAGGCGCCTCCTAAGGTACCCCAGAGGGCACATTTTAAAGTGCACTGTCCGCCAAGGCACCCTATAATGTTGCCCATAGGAAGCCTTAGAAGGTGCTGTATGGGGCGCCCTATGAGGCACCGATAGGTTACAGTACTGCTTGTGCTGGCAGCACTGCACATGTGAACGCATGGAAACCTGAAGTAGGTGCGCTGACCTGCAAACATTGCAACAGAGGTGTAGCACAATGGTTAATACATGGATTGCTGAACCAGGAGTCATGAGTTCAATCCCCCAGTGGGGTCAATGATTACCTGTCGCAGGCATTACACATTATTATACAGCAGTGCTGAATGAGGCATAGTGCTTTTAATGTACATCAGTGCTGCATGAGGCATATGTCTTCTTACATTACAACAGTGTTACCTGAGGCAGTCTCCTTTCTACGTTACAGCAGTGCTGCCAGGAGAAACACCCTCACAGTGCTGTAATCTTCCAGTGCCCCATAAGGCACCTTAAGGTCACAGCACTGTGAGGGTGTTTCTGCTGGCCGTACTACTTGAAAGTACACACAAACTGGCCCAGACAGCCCCCCATGTACCCTGTAAAATACATTGAACAGGGCATTATAACTTGGGAATAGGTATGTCCAGTTTGAGCAATGTAAACCGCAATGATGCAGAATAGCGCAGTATATGGGGGAATTTAAATAATTAAGGTAAATAAAATACATAAACCCACTGTGGATTCGAACCACCAACCTCTGGCTCCACAGGCAGTGCAGTCACCAGTGGGCTACAGCTCTATAACTGTAAAGAGATGTCTGGCTGGCTACAAAATAAAGTCTGCAGACTGTGTGCTGCGGTTACCAGGGTAGGGTTAGTCCTCTCGCACCCATGATGCACTGCACATGCAAAGCAGCAGTCTACAGGTGATCTGCAGATGGGGTATGCACCCCCACAGCACCGAGGCCTGGTAGGGGGAACTGACCGTGTGTGGTACTGGCACAGAGTAGCTACACACCGTCACATTGTGCGGGTACTGTGCTCGCTCTGAAGGTGCAGTGGGGTGGCCAGCACCTGGTCCACAGCACCTCCCATGGCAGAAATAGGCCATGCTGCAGGTCCCCAGCAGTGCTAGTGTGTGAGATAGGTAGTTCCTGCAGACACACCTTGGATACATCTGTATTTCCCAGTCAGGTTTAAGCCTTATGGACCCATAGGTGGATTATGTACCACCACCCAACCCATCAGATCCACATTCTACCTCCCTGCAATGTTGGCAGTAGAGGGGACCATCAACCCCGGTCCTGCTGGGGAACAGACACCCTACAGGGCAGGCAATACGTATCTGTACCCACCCATAAAGCAATAGCAGACAGACAGTAGGCCTTGAAATGCCCAGCTGCCCCCCACCACAATCTGACATTCACCAGCAGTAGGCTGCCAGCCGCTGCACCCTGCAAGGTGTTCCAGCAAAACACATACTAGCTGCAGACAGTCTGCAAGCTAGTACATAGTGCATGTTTCTGGAGAAGATGTGTGCACCCAGAACTGGGCTGCCAGCATACACACCAAGCAGAGAAGTCAGTGATTGGGCCCCAAAAGGGAACCCATAAATATCACCCAAGAGAAATACTATATAGCACTATGGGGGAACCTAGCCATGCCGTGGTCACTGCTCAGTCAGGGTGAGAGTGATCTCCCAACACGACATGCTGTGGCCACCCTGTCTGTGCAGGTGGTGGCCAGGCACTACAATGTCCCAGCCATTGCCCTATGCCCTGTGCAGATGCATCCTGGCCAGGCCACCCTGTCAGGGCTATACCCATGGTACCTTGCTCCTCATTATGCACATTGGCAGGCCAATACTGGCAGCAGTGTGGGCTGTAGAAGGTGTTTGCAGCCACCACACACTGGATAGACAGACACACACTCTGACACCTATGCTAGCATTGTGCTACCATAGAGGTGTTTGACAGCCCTGGCCACGACACCAGTCCTGGGCACAGTGCAGGCATGGCTATGGCACGCAATACTGTAGGAGCCACCCCCCAGGGTGGTAAACAGTCAGACACAGGATCTGTATCACACTCCACAGACATCTGAACGATTGCTATGATGCAGCTCAGTCAGCAAATTGTGCTTAACGTAGGACTTGCTATCCACCATTACCCATGGCAAACTTTTGATAGATGTGTACCGTATTCCCAGGTGCAGGGTGGCATTGCTAAGTTATGCAAGTGCTAGTATTCGGGGTAGGAAACGGGGCCCGAAGCCCTGCCTCTCCAGGTGGCTTTGGATAATGGGGCCTGTGGGTGCAGGCGTGTCTGCCTCTGTTGTCCGCTGCGCTGGTGCAGAGGTTCCCAACTCCGGTCCTGGTGGGCCAAACACTGCTCGGGTTTTCATGATGTCCCTCATGAATATGCATGAGATACATCTGCATACCATGGGGGCGGTGCATGGAGATGCAGCACAGACATATGTACTGGAAACAGCACGGAACCTGAATGGTGCTTGGCACTCCAGGACTGCCTTTGGGGGACTCTGCTCTAGGTACTGCACATGTTTATGGTGTTTGTGCTCTATGGGGTAAAATATATGCATATGAGGCATTTTTTCTGTTCTCAGCAATACAGGTTCGGTCTTTACTACCATGTTGTCTTCATGGGTAAAATAAGGGGACTGGATTGGCAGGAGCCACAGCAGGGATTTGAACCTGTGACCTTCTGCTCTTGGACACACTGTCTGTGTGCACTGCGCCACTGTGTTCCCACAGATATGGTGCATTCCCTGGGGTGTCCATGACTGTATATCCGACAGGGCCTGTCTGTTGCAGTGGGCGGCACCCACCTACACAGGACTGGGCACCTGGACTGCTGTGGGCAGCTGCCACTGCCCCCTCCACCACCAGTACCCCTCCGCCACCATGCTGACATGGCCTTATATTGGAGACAGCATAAAACCTGAATGATTTGTGGCCCTCCAGGCCTGCTTTTGGGGGACTCTGCTCTAGGTAATGCGCATGTTTCCGATGTCTGTGCTCGGTGGGGTAAAATATAGGCGTTTGAACCATGCATATGTTCTCTTCAATAAAGGTTTGTCCTTACTGTCACGGTTTAGTAGCGGGTAAAATATGGGGACTGGACTTGCAGTAGACCCAGCGGGGACTTGAACTTCTGACCTTCTGCTCATGAACGCACTGGCTGTGTTCACCGCACCACACTGTGCTCACAGAGACAGTACAGTCCCTGGAGATACCATGGTTGTTTGTCAGACAGAGCCTGTCTGTTTCAGTGCATGGCACCCACCTACACAGGGCTAGGCCATGGTCGGCTCTGGGCAGCTGCCACTGCCCACCTCCAGTACCACCATGCTGACATGCCTTTGTGCTGGTGGTGTGCAGTCTCAAGCCATCCAGTGTGCAGGTAGGCAGCTGCCTATGGTGCATGTTCTGGGGTAGGGGTGCCTGCATAGGCGTCCACGCTTCCCCCCAACACCGCCTGTCAATGTTCTGTGCCCTTGGGGGTACCTGCTGGGTACTATCCCCTGTGACACTGTGATAAACACTCTCGTGCCCATGTTGGGCCCTCATCAGTTGCTGTCTGGCTGCTGTTCAGTTTCAGCATTCCAAAGTGCCACCTAGGCATCTGCCTAGTCCGCACTGTGCCCCAGCTGCACCACATCATGTGCCGCCTGCAGCCCTCTGTATCCCCTTTCCCATCATCTGTCCAGTTGCCCATTCCGACATGCCCGCCCTGCTGTTGTGAAACATGTGCATGCCATAGGTAACCTGCCCAAAGGAGAGAGAAACCCTGATCAGTGCTATTTCGCTGTGGGATCATTCACCTTGTATAGGGACGGAGCGTAGACCCTTCCAAAATTCATATTTATTTTTTGGGGCTTTCTTGGGAGTGTTTTTTGCTGTTGCCCATTACTATCACTATTGCCCAGCTTTATTCTGGTTTTTTTTTAAATTTTGTTGGGGTCATTTTCACTGTTTATTTGCCCTTTTGTACCATGCACATGTATCACACTTATCACTTTTTGTAGGTTTCCCTGGTTTTGCTGTACATTGCTGACAGAAATGGTTTCTCTTCCCTTTAAATCGGCTCTACCGTGAGGTTCACTCGCGGTATTTTTTAACTTGGATTTCAGCCTCGCTCATGTGTGGGGAGCCTTTCCCCTCCCACTCTCCACCCATTGACCCTGTCTCTCCGCCCCTGGGGGGCCTTCCTCCGCCCTCCGGGAGCCTTTCCCCTCCATCGTATATTGGCATGCCGCGTACATGTGCGTGCACATTTGGGCCCCAAAACACATCATTACCGTGCGCTAAGGTACCTTAGCGCGCGCAAATGAGCGCAGTTTAGTAAACATACCCCTATGTCTCCTAATCCTATTTGTGCTAATCGCGAGATGAGGGTGTCATGGCTAAGTTTGTCAAATGCTGACGTGATGTCAAAGAGGAGAATGAATGCACAATTAGGATTGTCTGTGCCTCTGAGGTGGTCCATTAGTGTTAGCAGCAAGGTTTTGACTCCATGGAATAGTCAAAAACCAAATTTGGGGGGTGTCTAAGGGTGCACTGAGGTCAATGTAATCTTGGAGTTTTAACTGATTGACTTTTTCTATTATGTTGGCAACCAATGGTATACTGGCTATAGGTCTTTATGCGCTTGGGTCTTTTTCATCAAGTGTCTTGTTCTTAAGTATAGGACATGTGGCCATAGTTAAGGTCAGCGAGCATGATTTGTTGGGAGAGCAACTGATTAGTAACATAGTAGTTGACGGCAGATAAAGACCAGCATGGTCCATCCAGTCTGCCCAGCAAGATGGCAAGAGTAGGTGCACCTGTCGCTCCGCGCAGGCCACCCCTCCCCATATCCTTGTTCAGGGGTAAACCCACCACTCCATGTAGGACACCCCTATTTGTTGAGACGTTATATGGTTCAGAAGTTAGATGGTACCGTTTATTTTGTTTTTTTCCTATTTCTGTAAAGGGATCCTCTGTGTTTGTCCCATGCCTTTTTGAATTCCGTCACCGTGTTCGCCCCTACCACTTCCATCGGGAGGGTATTCCAAGCATCCACCACCCTTTCAGTGAAAAAATATTTCCTGACATTGCCTTTCAATTTACCCCCTTGCAGTTTCATGTTATGCCCTCTAGTTTTACAGGTTCCCCGTCTTTGGAAGAGGTTTGTTTGTTCATCATTTCTCTTTAAGTATTTAAAGGTCTGAATCATATCTCCCCTGTCCCTCCTTTCCTCCAAAGTATACATATTTAGGTCTTCAAGTCTCTTCTCATAAGGCTTCTGATGCAGGCTCCAAATCATTTTGGTCGCCTTCCTCTGAACAGTCTCCAGTCTTTTTACATCCTTTGCAAGATATGGTCTCCAAAACTGAACACAGTATTCCAAGTGAGGCCTCACCAGTGAGCTATACAGTGGCATAAGTACCTCTTCTTTTCTGCTGGTAATCCCTCTTTGTATGCAGCCCAACATCCTCCTGGCTTTTGCCACTGCCTTGTCGCACTGTTTTGCCACCTTGAGATCAGCAGAGATAATCACACCAAGGTCTTTTTCCTGAACTGTGCATACCAACCGTTCTCCCCCTATCGCGTACATTTCTCTTGGATTTCTGCTACCCAAGTGCATGACACTGCACTTTTTTGCATTAAATCGTAGTTGCCAAGCTTTAGACCAGTCTTCCAGCTTTTGTAGATCTTTCTTCATGTTAACCACTCCCTTGATTAACAATATGGAGGATACGTGGGGCGAGTTTTTTTTTTTTTGTGGATTTTATCCATGATACTGGGCATGGATCCAATGGGGAGGTTGTGGTGTAGATGTTTTTGGTCTGGGTAGAAGCTATCCTCATGTGACAATGTTTATTGGGTGGTCTAGGGAAGGGGTAGTATGGCTAGCATTTTATTTTTAAGCTTGGATGCAAAATAGTTAGCTAGTGTTTATGTGTTATACTTCTGATTCAGTATGGCTTGTCTTGGTTAGAGATCTAACGATGGCAAAGAGCTCTCTAGGATGGTTGAGAGAGCAGTTTAGGATTTTTGTGTGGTAATCTTTTTGTTTTGTTAGTTGTGTCTCTTGATAGCAAGTATATTACAGTAGAGTTGTTTTGACTCTAACCACTAGTAGCTGGCATCACCTTTTGTAGCTTTGAGCTTATCCTCCAGCGATTTGACTGGCTTAGTATCTCTAAGCTCTTTCACCAGGTTCTGGGACCAACCATAAGTAGTCTCACTGCATCATAGGGCACCAAATCAGAGAAAAAGTGCCAGTAGGGGGTTGGCTCTGGCAGTTTTATTCCATCTAGGTCCAAATTACCATTGACCAGTGGGTCCTGGAGGTCATTCACTCAACCTCTTCAGGAGGCTTTTCTTCTTTCCTCCATGCACAGCACCGGCTAAGAGACTGGCAGTCTCTTAGCCGGTTGCAGATGGTGGTGCCTGTGCCATATGACCAGTAAGGTCAAGGTCGATACTTGATTTATTTTGTGGTTCTCAAAAAGGAGAAGTCCTTCCAATCCAACTCTATCTCAAGTATGTCAATCGCACATTGTGAATGCTTCACTTTGGTATGGAAACTTTACATTTGTTGATCATGGCAGTCCATCGCAGGGAGTTTAATGGCCTTGGAACTAATGGAAGCATATTTGCATGTCCCCATTCAACCAGACCATCAGAGGTTCCTCAGGTTTGCAGTGCCTATGGGCCATTTTCAGTTTCAGGCCCTTCCGTTCAGATTGGCAACAGCGCCGCACACATTCACCAACATAGTGGTAGTATCCTTACGGAGCTAGGGGATATTGGTTCATATCTATTTGAACAACTGGCTGATCTGGGGCCTCCAATGGGTATAATTTAGCCAAAAGTCATCTCAACCCCTTTGAGCCTCGTCCATCTGGGAGTGCAGTTTGATACAGCCAGAGGAGCACAAAGCGAAGCTTCAAGGGCAGATTCGGAAGTTTCTCAATCAGCACAGTCCATCCACAGGGGCTTATCTCCAGGTGTTGGGCTCAATGGCGATAGCCCTAGATGAAAGTGCACATGCCACCTCTACAAAGAGCACTGTTGTCACGCTGGTCGCCGCAGCAACATCCTCTGCATTGCCATAGTCTTTGTCAATTGGAGGTCTGCAATAGTTTTGACTTGGTGGTTACACAATGCCAATCTGATAAAAGGAATGCTTCTGAAGCAACTGAGCTGGGCACTAGTGACTACAGATGCCAGCATCTCCGGTTGGGCGCCTAGCGTAGGTGACTCAGTGGTCCATCAATCGACGAGATGAGAGCTGTCTTGTTGGCTCTTCAGCAATTTTTGCCTCTGATAAGAGGTGTCATGAAGAAGTCCCTTCTGAGCCTATAAAGATAGGGCAAGATGAGGATTTGCTTTCAGAAACTAACAGGCAGTCTGAGCACATGGCTCAGTGTTTGCAAAGAAGAAGTAAACAAAGAGAGTCACGAGCTAGAAAGACACGCCCCTGCTGTGACGTATGCCCTAGCTCAGGAGGTAATAAGTTTCACCTGTTTCAGGGCAGGGCACAGCTAAGCCCCGAGAGTTACAAGGATAAAAAGTGGTCATTAGCTTGGACCAAGGAGAGCCAGAGGGGGAACTGGAAGCAGAACTGGGAAGAGAGCCAGAAAGGAAGCCAGCAAAGGAGCACGCTGACTAGAAGAAGTCAAGGAGGAGTAAGAACCAAGGGAGCCATATTCCTGAGGCCAGAAGGAAGCAACCCAGGACAGGGGTTGTCTGGTAAAGGCAGGAGAGAGAAGAATCTTCCTGAGAGGCAGGCTTGGCAAAGCTCACACGCTCCGAGGAGAGAGACATGCTGGTTGGAGAATACCGGTACGTCTGAAGGGAAAGTTATTAGGCTGAGAGGCAAGCAAACACAAGCTGTGTTTGAGAACCAGTCTAACCCTGCAGAGTGGAGAGTTCCTTCTCTTTCAAAGCCAAAAGGTAGGCTTAATAATTCATACAAGTTTGAACCTAGCTATAAAGCAGTTCCCTATAGTTACCAGAAAGTAGCAAACTCCCTGGACAAAAACTACAGCATATATGGTAGTTTACAACCCTGCTCAGGAGAGTGTTACAGAGAGAAACCACGTGAGGTCAGAGAAACCGTTTGTTTCAAAGATCAGGATAGCAGCTTACTGCCATGCCCTGCTATTCCTGATGCTGAGGAAATGCAGATAGACTCTGACCATAATGAAATAGTGGATGATCGGATGGACTGTACATTATCTTTGGCTGACCATGTGAATTCCCTATGCTGAACAGTGTCTGAGAGAAACGGTAAAAGCAGCAGAAGAAAAGGGAACATTTTCTTTGCTAATTGAAGCTGTTGTGGTTTTGTTTTGTATCAAGCACTGCACGTTTAAAGCCTGAAGCTGACAAGGCTAACTTACCTGAGTTCATGTATAATTTCCTCAAGCCAATTGTATGGCGTGTTTTGTCCTGACTTATTCACTTGCACTTAATCCGCTGGGAAGGGGAAAATAAATTCTTGTCATTGCCTGAAACACTCGACTGCAACTCATCTGTGCTCAAAGGGTGAAGGGACTTACATTTCCAGAAGGCCTTGCAGAGTTAAAAGCAAGCCCACGCTCTCTGAGGCAGGAACACCACAGGCAGACCAAGTCTCAGCGCCTAGGCGTTGGGCTGGCCACCGTGAGGGTGACAGAGGTCAGGCAGTGCGAGTCCTCTTGGACAATGCTACAACAGTGGCTTCTATCAGTATGCTGGCAAAGGGGGTTGCTCTGCTTCTTCAGTGGGTGGAGACCAACCTGCAGCAGTTGTCAGCAACACACATGGCAGGGAAAGATAGCAACTGAGAAAATCTGCCTACATGTTATCAGCTGGATCCAGGAGAATAGTCGCTGGAAGTGATAGTTTTCCAGGCACTGGTGCATCGGTGGTACTAGCCAGTGTTGCATTTCATGGCAACAAGGGACAACGCTCAGGTGGCGCGCTGCTTCAGTCATTGCAGGGAACACATATCTAAAGGTTTTATGTCTTCCCACCATGGCCTTTGATAGGACGGGTGGTGCAGTGCAGGAATGTGTATGTATATATATATAGCGTAGTTACTCACCTGTAACAGGTGTTCTCCAGGAGCAGCAGGAATCAGTCCTCACTTATGGGTGACGTCGGCGCCGACGGAGCCCTCGCGGAGCAATTTTCCCCAGCTTTCAAAGAAAGCCTTTGGGAATTGCAGCGCGCATGCGCGGTCCTCTTCCCGCCCAAGGGTGCCATCTTAGCCAGTCAGATGACATAGCTAAAAAAGACAGCATAAAAATTTGCAAAAAAACTAAAGCAGATGATTGCAACTCCAAGGGGAGGAGGGAGGGTTGTGAGGACTGATTCCTGCTGCTCCTGGAGAACACCTGTTACAGGTGAGTAACTACGCTTTCTCCAGGACCAAGCAGGAAGTCAGTCCTCACTTATGGGACTCCCAAGCTTAAGGCTACCGGAGACCCTAAGCACAAAAATGAGCTCCCTCTAGCTCAGCAGCACAGAAGGAAAAAGAATCTTCGCTGAATTATTACCCACCGGTAGCCCACATCCGGGATGGAGGGTAGGAGTTGCTCAGACCTCAAAGAGATTACGGAGGACTGCCTGTCCGAAAGCACTGTCCCTGCGGGACTCCCTCTCGAGACAGTAATGGACCGCAAAAGTCTGGCTCGAAGACCAAGTAGCGGCCCGGCAGATGTCTGCCAGCGGAACAGAGCGGAGGTAAGCCACTGACGTAGCCTTTGCCCGAACGCAATGAGCCGTGACTCGACCTTCCAAGGAGAGTCCGGCTGCCCCATAAGCCCAAGAGATACAGTCCGCAACCCAGATGGACAGAGTACGCTTGGAGACCGGGAGCCCCAATTTATTGGGATCAAAAGACACAAAAAGCTGAGCAGCTTTACGGTGCTCCCGCGTACGGTCAAGGTAGAAGTTCAAAGCCCTTCTACAGTCCAGGGTATGGAGGACCGTTTCAGCTCGGCTGGAGTGTGGTCTGGGAAAGAAGGTTGGAAGTACCACCTCCTGATTGATGTGAAAAGGGGAGACCACTTTTGGAAGAAATTTTGGGTGAGTCCGTAGGACTACCCTATTTTTGTAGAACCGAGTGTAAGGGGGATCAGACACGAGGGCCTGCAATTCACTTACGCGTCTGGCGGAAGTGAGGGCTATCAAGAACAGTGTTTTCCAAGAAAGAAAACGGAGAGAACAGGTAGCCATAGGTTCAAAAGGCGGACATGTGATCCGCTGTAAAACCACATTCAGGTCCCAGTCAGGCGCTGGCGGGCGCAGAGGTGGTTTAAGTAGGAGACCTCGGAGAAACCTCGCTACGAGAGGGTCGTTGGAGAGAGGTCTGCCGTCCACCGGCACATGATGTGCTGAAAGAGCACCGAGGTGAACTTTGACGGAGTTGGACTTAAGTCCCAGATTAGAGAGGTGTAGCAAGTACTGCAAGATCACCGACACCGGGCAGGAGAAGGGATCCTGAGACTGCTGGGTACACCAAACGGAAAAACGACGCCATTTTAGGGCGTAGCATTTGCGGGTAGAAGGTCGTCACGAGGCCAAGACGACCTCCTCCACCTCTGCCGGCAGGAGAAGGGGAGCAAGGACTACCCTCTCAGCAGCCAGGCCATTAGGTTGAGAGACCTGAGGTTGGGGTGTAGCAGAGACCCCTGATCCTGAGTGAGGAGATCCGGTTGTAACCCCAGAGGGAATGGATCCTCTACCGCTAATTGCAGCAGGAGTGGAAACCACGGCTGTCTGGGCAGCGAGGGGCCACCAGGATCATGAAGGCTTTGTCTCGGAGAACCTTGAAAAGAGTCCGAGAGACTAGCGGGATGGGAGGGAAAGCGTACAAGAGGCTCCCCGACCATGAGAGTAGAAAAGCGTCCGCCGCAACTCGAAGGGGGTGTGGCTGACGAGAGCAGAAGCGAGGAAGTTGCCGGTTGTGAGGACTGGCAAAGAGATCCACCGTGGGGAGGCCCCACTTTAGAAAGAGCTTCTGAACTACCAAGGGATCCAGGCGCCACTCGTGCGGCTGGAGGATCCTGCTGAGTTTGTCCGCCAGGCAATTCTCTTGGCCTGGGAGATAAACTGCCTTGAGGAGAACGCCGTGACTGACGGCCCAAGAGCAGAGCTTCTGTGCTTCCCGGCAGAGAAGGAAGGAGCCCGTGCCCCCCTGCTTGTTCACGTAGAACATGGCAACTTGATTGTCCGTCTGGACAAGGACGGACTGGTGGGAGGTCAGGTGGGAGAAGGCCTTGAGAGCCAGGCGGATCGCTCTGAGCTCCAGGAAGTTGATCTGCTGAGCAGACTCCCACGTGGTCCAAAGGCCCTGAGTACGCGCCCCTTGGCAATGTGCTCCCCAGCCCAGGAGGGATGCATCTGTCGTCAGCACCCGGGCCGGCGGAGGTGGCTGAAAAGGCATGCCGAGCACCAGATTCGGCCGATGAAGCCACCACTGAAGAGACGAGGCCAGCGGCTCGGAGACGCGCACTAGGTCTGCTAGGCCGCCTGTGGCCTGTTGCCACTGCTTGCGGAGACACCATTGAGCGGGTCGCATATTCAGGCGGTCATTGGGGGTCACATGGACGGTGGAAGCCATATGGCCGAGAAGTCTCAGGAAGCGCCTGGCGGAGACCAGGGGCTGGCTGCGAAAACGGTCGGCTAGGTCCATGAGCCGCTGAGCCCTGTCGAGCGGTAGGAACGCACGTGCCTGAGGAGTGTGCAGCCTTGCGCCGATGAACTCGAGATCGAGGTCGCTTCGTGAGGTGCTCCTTCTCCAAGGACCCGGGACGGCTATCGGGGCTATGCGACCTGGCCCTCGCGGAACCAGGAGCGTCCACCGACGCCGCCCTCGCGGGTTTCACCTGACGTCGATGGTCCCTGGAGGGAGAACCCCTGTCGGAGGAACTCCGGCGACGGTCTGAGCTGGAACCCCTGGACGCGGAGGCCTCCGACGAGGTCCGGGTACGGCTGGGGTCAGCGAAGATCCTATCCCGCTGATGCCGCCGACTTCTCAACGCTTTGGAGGAGAGTTTGCCGCAGGGCCCACAGATCATTTCTTCATGATCCGGACCCAGGCAGCGGAGGCAATGGTCGTGTGTGTCAGTCAGTGACATATTTCGGTCACACTGACCACACCGCTTGAAACCACTGGCAGCCATCGGGGGAAAAAGGGCCCCGGCGAGGTCAAAGGACCGGGCTGCCAGGGAAAAACCGAAAACGAAAACTGACTAAGTCAGAAAAACCGAAAAAGAAGAAGAGGACTCGTGACCGGCGTCGCGAGTCCGGGCGGGAAAAAGACCGGCGTCGAACCGAAGGAAAAAAAGAGTAAATTATGAAGAAATATCAACTTTTTTGCGGGGACACGACGGGTACGTCTGTAGGGCTCCGCGGAAAAAAGAAGACTGGCTAAGATGGCACCCTTGGGCGGGAAGAGGACCGCGCATGCGCGCTGCAATTCCCAAAGGCTTTCTTTGAAAGCTGGGGAAAATTGCTCCGCGAGGGCTCCGTCGGCGCCGACGTCACCCATAAGTGAGGACTGACTTCCTGCTTGGTCCTGGAGAAATATATATATGGAGAAATATATATATATATATATATATATATATATATAGTATAATGTTGACTGTACATAGTTATCCCTGTTACTCCATGTTACATATTCCTTTGTTCTCTGTAAACTCAATGTTACCTGTATGCATTGCAGTATATTTTGTTCGATGTACACCGCGCTGATTTTAATAGCGCGGTATAGAAGAGATGTTAAATAAATAAATAAATAAAATGTGGGGGGGTCATGGTGCTCATTGCACCGGACTGGCCTTGATGGCCGTGGTATGAAGAGCTTATCTGATTAGAGGTGGACAATCCATGGTGACTACCAGACAGGCCCAACCTTCTGTCGCAGGGTCCAATTCAGATGCCCCAGGTGGATTGATTCTTGCTTACAGCTTGGCTTTTGAAAGGGTGCACTGGACTAAGTGGGACTATTCTGCGCTTGTTATTGCCACGTTGCTGAAGTCGAGACATTGGTCTACATAGCTTACGAGTGAGTTTGGCACATTTTTGAGCAGTGGTGTGTGGAGAGGGACCTATGCCATCTGAAAAGCTTCCCTTCCTTAGATTCTGGCCTTCCTCTAGGGGGGAAGTGGAGAAGGACTTGGCTCAGACTGCCGTGTTGAGGTGTTACTGGAGCCGCCTGCAAGGGGCCTCTCTGGCTGCTCACATCGATGTTGTGTGCTTATTCCAAGTAGTGAAGCAGTTGAGACCCCTGCACAGGCAGACTGCTCTACCCTGAACCTGGTCGTGTCGGCGTTGAGTTGGTGGGCTAGGCCATCTTGAAGGATCTCACATTAAAGGCAGAGTTTCTGATGGCCATTTGTTTGGCACATTTCAGAGTTGCAGGTGCTCTTGCACCGTGAACCCTATCTGATTTTCTCAAAGGATAAAGTGACACTACACACCGTTATGGCATTTTTGCCCAAGTTAGTGTCTGATTTTCATCTTATTTAGGTGGTGATTTTTCCCACCTTTCCCCGGAGAGGTCAGCTTCATTGTCTGGACATCCGAATGACTTTAAAGTGATATCTGAAGCAGACTACTTCCTTTCGGACAACAAACCATTTATTCATGCTCTTTGGGGGTCTGTGCAAAGGCGAGGTAGCATCCAATTAGTCCTTACCTGCTAATTTTGTTTTTGTTTAGTCCCTCAAGTCCAGTCCGGAACCTGTGTCCGTTCTATGGTAAGTTCCAAGCCCAGTTCAGAAGGTCACAGTTCTTCTAAAGGGATTGCCTTACCACCGCCAGAAGCAGAGAGGTGCGGCCAGGGCCTAAGATTTGGTTCTACAGAGCCCTCGAGTCTGCTGCAGCCTTGAGTCTCTTGAGCTGTGCTTTCTCACCATATTGGTTGTAATTCTGTATATAGTTTGTTGTTTTCAGTTTAGCTGCTTGGTCAGGGTAATACTGGCTTGGGGTGGGAGGAGCGCTGGCTCCTTATTGGGTGACATCAAAAGCAGCTTTGTCGCCATCTGCTGGAAGAGTGATCAAACCCAGGAGTTAGTCTGGACTAGAGGGACTAAAGGAAAGAAAATTAGCAGGTAAGGATTAATTTTACCTTACCAACTGAGCTCCAAGCTATCAGGGACAACTGAAGGTAGCCCATAGTTTACCCCTGCAACGAAGAAAAACAGAGCGAGCTGGGTCTCTTCTGTAAAGAATAAACACACACCACCACACAGTTGCTTTCTAAAAGAAAAAATAGTCCCACTGTGCTCATCTATAGACTCTCCTGACAAATATTAATGAAGCCTCCAGCAATATTTCCGCCTCTGTGCATCTGCACAAGAAGGGAGAAGGTGGGAGGTGAACTGCTCCGACAGGATGTTACTCTTTGCGCTGAAGGCATCTTCCCTCTGGAGGAGGGTTTCTCTAGCTCTTCAAAACTCAGAAAATTGCAGGTGGACCTTGGTCTGACCCAGTATGGCATTTATGTTCTTATGATGAGGGAGGGCTGCTGGATTTTTTACTTCTAACAGTAGGGAGGCCAAATCTCAGCAAGAGGCAATTCCAGATCAGGTTATGCTCCACTTATCAGTAGGTGGAAACTGAGAACACAAACTAGCTGCCCTCCTCCTTAATACCGAGGATACACAAGCTCTACATCAACATGTACTGCTAATGCAGTGCCACTGACAGCAGTATGCCAAACACCCAACAAGACTAAGAATCACAGGCTTCCCTATTCTGCACCTACACCACCCAAACAAATAGCATATCACCTTGAGATCCATTAGAAACCAGTTCCATGTAATCAGTGCTTACATCGAAGAAAATATAGAAACTTTGCTGGCAGACACAGACCATGTTATCATTAACCAAATGGAATCCTATTCTTACACACCACACACAACTGCACGAGACCAGAAAAAAAAAAGGGGGGGGGGTGCGTTCAAGGAAAATGTTCGGCTTTGAAGCAGTACTTTCACACTCCACAAAGGGTTGCAATATGATGATAATATCCAACAGATCAATGTCTATCTACCTCACATACAGAGCCCCGAACAGCCAAGATGAAGATCTCTTGCTCATCCTAGAGAAAATCTGCAAATACTTGGGAAACAAAAAGATCCTAGTACTGCTTGGTGACCTCAACATCCCAACTACACCAAGTCCAGATGCACAAACATTCAGAAGACAATGGAGGACCTATAATACACTCAACTAATCCATGGCCCAACACATAGAAAAGGAGCAATACTGGAACTCATCTATATCCCTAATGCCCTCCTTAACCAAAACCCCTATACATCCATTCCGACCTCCACACCAGTACCTTGGTCAGACATCACATGTTACACTATTCTTCCCATCAAAGTTCATCACAAATGAAAAGATACCAAAAGAACGATGAAGATGCATTCATGATGTACTGCCAAAGCTATCATCTACCTCAACAAATCTTGAGAGTACAATAGATAACGAACTCCATACTGAAGGAAGCCTTGACACCAATCAAGAACTTGAGTAATCACTCCACACCATGGTTCTTGAAAACAGATCAATGACATGAAAAAATCTCTCCGAAGAATCGAAAGAAATTGGAGACTGACCAAGACACAGGAAGACCTCCAGGAATACATAACAGAACTCCAAGAATACCAACACCAAATCAATACCAGTAAAATGAAATTCCATACAAACCTCATTCTGAAATCTCTAAATAAACCAAGAGAACTTTTTGACATTGCATGTTCCCTAACCAAAGATAATCCACGACCTGATGTGACCACATCATTTCACCCTCAAGCCATGGCCAACTTCCTCGAAGAAAAACTGCAAACCAACACCTCACACCCACCATCCCAACTGGAAAAAAATATCCCCAACCAAGAGTCCCTTTGAGCAATGGAGCTCTTTCCACGCGCCCTCCACTGACCAGCTACAAAATAGTGTCCAAAATAAACACCACTACCTCCCCATTAGATCCTTGTCCTGTCTCTTGGATCAAGCTAACAGTGAAACAATACCTACCCTAGACAGTATCATGTGTGTGTCTGTCTCTCTCGCACGGGAAATCATGCCCTACCTGCCTTAAACAAATGATTGTGAGACAGATATTAAAAGAAAAAAAACCCCAATATGGACCCATCAGACCACAGCTAATACAGTCCCAACTCAAGTCTTCCGTTTCTGACAAAAATGATAAAGTAGTGCTAATCCAACTACAAGATCATATAGACCTCCATATCTCACTTGACTCCCACCAGTATGGGTTCAAGCCAAATCATAGTGTGGAAACTCTTCATCTCTACTGGACAGAAACATAACCACTATCAACGAAACAAAAATGGGTGTTCTTTTAATTTTTATTGATATCAAAGCAGTGTTCGACTCTATAGTTCACTCAGCATTACTGGACCGTCTCAAGAACACGGGCTTAAATTGGATAACCCTCCAATGGTTCTCTTCAAACTTCAGTCAACATACACTACAAGTAAAATCTGGTACCAACTACTCAAGGATACTCAGCCAACCATAAGGGATACCCTCAGGGATCAGCGCTCTCCACTGTACTATTCAATATATACCTACAACCCTTGTGCGACAGAATAAAAAGCTACAAGTTGCATACTGAATTTATGCGGAAGATATAAAAGATTTTGCTCCATTCCATACCACTCAACCTGACTTCTCCAGGATTATATCCTGTCTAGAAACAATAGCCAACTGACTACATCAACAAAACCGTCACATAAATTACACCAAGTCGGAAGCACTCATTATTATAACCCATAACAACTCTTTCACATTCCCAAACTTAAAATACATCAGAACAGATTAAGCAAGAAGTGAGATATCTCGGAGTCACACTGGACCGTAATTTACGTTTCCAAACACAACTATCCATAGTAACATAACATAGTAAATGACGGCAGATAAAGACCAGTATGGTCCATCTAGTCTGCTCAGTATGATGGCAAGAATAGGTGCACCTACCGCTCCGTGCATGCCACCCCTCCCCATGTCTTTGTTTAGGGGTAAACCTACCACTCCATGTAGGACACCCCTATTTGTTGAGAAATGAGATGGTTCCGTTTATTTTGATTTTATCCTGTTGCTGTAAAGGGATCCACTGCGTCTGTCCCATGAGCTACAAACAATACAAAGACTCCAGCCACTCCTGGATGAGAAGAGCTTCTGCACCATATGTCAAGTGATGATTATGCCAATTCTAGATTACTGCAACTCCATTTATCAAGATCTGCCAAAACTTAGCATCCAACCACTACAGCTAATACAAAACACGGCAGCAAGATTATTATCTCCGGTACCGAGGGGCACACACATATCCCCTACATTAAAACAACTGCACTGGCTCCTAATCCTTCAAAGTTCCAAATTCAGATCGCTCACTATCATCTTTAAGATAAATCACCCTCTGACCAATGATCAAGAGAGACCCAGAAACAAGACGAGCCTCCATTAGAAACCTTTTGTCCATAATTAAAGCAAAACTAATATTTCTATGCACCAACACTTTGGAACTCATTGTCAGAAACTATAAGAGCCAACACGGACCTCCAGAATTTTCATAAATCCATAAAGATGTTCTTATTCATGGAGCATTATGCCAACATTACTTGACAAACACCTTCTAGTCCTATCTTACACAAACCAGTCCCAGCACTTACTCTACCCTCATACAATACTCCAATATAACAGATGATTTAACCTTAAGGCCTATGCTTCCACCGTATAATACTAATGTGTAATAGTTCGTCTACGTTCTTATATGTATAACACTCCAAGTTTAATTCCCTGTTTACTGTAAAGTTGTTGTTAAAGTTATAATGTAAACTGCCCTGAATGGAAAATGGGGTGGTATAGAAGACCAATTAATTAATTAAATAACTACGTAACTAAGTGTGCTATATGTAGCTTGTGCTCACTGATAATAGCCAGTATTCTCAGTCTCCAACAGGTGATATAGGAGCATAACCTGTGCAGCTTGGTACTTATTTTGGGCAGACTAGTGTTGCAGGCCCGGGGTGCAAAACCTGGTTGTGATGGGTCCCTCCCCCTTCTCCCCCAGCTGCTCCTCCCCAGCCCTTGGGAGGGCCAGAGGTAGAGCAGGCTTCACTGTCTTTAAGGCAAAAGAAAAAAAGGGCAGGCAGGAGCAGAGGCTACTGGGTAAGTCCAGGATCAGTGCTGTGGTAGTGCAGATCAGAATGGGGAGAGAGCATGGCTGGTGCTTTGGGGATGGCAGCAGAGCACAGACTTCATAGGTTGGGTTGTGACATGGATTGCCAGGAGAAGGGGGAGCAGATCCATGTGGGGTAAGAGTTGGACAGCAGGATGGTGCTCTCTGAGATGCTGGTGGGGACTGCAGTTCCGGAGGGCATAGGACCTCTGTTTCTGCAGTTTATAGCTGAAACTTTGCCAGTGGTATCAGGTAGGGGTGGGGGGGGGGGCAGGGCTCCCCCTTTTACCCTCCAAATTCATTATTTTACTTCATCAAGCCTTTATTATGCAGCAGGACTTGGGAGAAGGATCCCGTGTCTCCTCCAAGCCCTCCTTGGGCAGAGGGCTGGTGTTTTCGGTGGTGGCTAAGCACCTGTGTAAGGACATAGTGGATGACTTGGAGCTCACCTCCATGGGGTCACTTGATTCTATGGACCCTTTAGAAGGGATGGTATACCTCCTGAAGGAGTGCTCGCAGGAGGAGCTTAAGGAAGGAGAGTTCCCAGTGGGGAAGGATCCCACAGTGGTATGGATCTTCCACGGGGATGAGCTCCCCTCTTATTGGGGAGTCCCTGGCTGCTTTGCAGATTGCAAAAGAGTCCTTGGCATCATCAGAGGCGATGATAGTGGAAGAGTGGAACACTCCCGATGTGGGTTTGAGCATTAGTTGGAGTATGGTATGGCTATACCCGATTCCCCTGGAGAAGGAGACGTTATACTTGCCTTGGGTGGATGCCGTCATTGCAGCAGTGATCCATAAGGCCACCATCCCAGTTGAGGATGGTATGGCCCTGAAGGATCCGCAGGACAGGTGGTGTATGGAGGCACTGCTGAAGCAGGCCTTTGAAGTATCAGTGCTAGCTCTGCAAGGGGACATATGCAGGGCTTACATAGCTTGTGTTTGCCTCTGATGGTCTCAGCAGCTTCCGGAGGCGGCAGGGTCAGATCCTGCTGGCCAGGTGGGAGCTGCTTGGCTGCAGTCGGGGTCAGCCTTTCTAGCAGATCTTCTCTATGACCTGCTACGTGCATCGGCCAATTGTATGGCAACAGTGGTCTTAGCATGCTGGCTGCTTTGGTTGCACAACTGGTCGGTGGATGTAGCTTCCAAAGCAAGGCTCAGCAAGCTTCCTTTCACAGGGAAGTTGCTGTTTGGAGAAGACTTGAAGAATCTGGGGGTATTACAAGATGTCCAAGCTTCTGGAGAATAAACCAAAGGAAGTAGATAAAGGGGCTCCTCTGTGGGGTCGTGGTCAGGATTCTCACAGGTTTCAGCCTGCCCGAGAGATTAATCTGCAGAAGTCACAAGTTTTGCAATGGGGCTCTTCCCTTCGTGGGGGATCCCGTGGGAGGTGCCTCCGGGGGCACCAAGTCTTCCTAATGAGCCTATGGGGGGGCCTGGTGGGGATTCAGCCTGTGGGCAGTTGCCTGCAGCAATTCTTTCCCCATGTGGGCACAGCTTACATCTGATGCTTGGGTGCTGGAAGTGATCAGGGACGGTTATATCCTTGAGTTTACCAGACCCCTCCCAGATGCTTTCATGTCATGCTGGGCCTCTGGCAAGGCTCAGGCAGTGGAAGAAACGTTTGAGTGCCTGTTGCGGCAGGGGGCGGTCACGCCTGGTCCCTTGTGAAGACTGGGGCTCAGGCCGGTATTCCATCTATTTTGTAGGAGGCTGCGATTAGCTCATAAAAGCTTACTAAACAGTGATGTGCCCACATTACTGTGGGCCAGAAGGTGCTCCGCCTCCCTGGTGTATGGTGCCAACAGCACCGTATTTCTCCATGGTGCGCACATATGCCTTCAGTTCTAGCACCGACTCAGCTTAGTCTTGATAAGAGCTTGGCCTCGAATTCTCAAGGTGCAGGTTGCAGCTCTTTCCTGCTTTCATGGCCCGACAGGGGGTAGCTCTCTCATGACGCACCAGGATTTGGCACACTTCCTTAGAGGCGTCTGAGCGCTCAGACCTACAGTGCGACCAGCGGTTGCTTCCTGGGATTTGATGCTTGTGCTTCAGGCCTTTATTCATTCTCCCCATGAATGCCTTAAGTGAGCGACTCTTAAAGATCTTCTCTGAAGACAGATAGTCGTTTTGGTCACGATTACTTCACTGTGGTGGATCTCGGAACTACAGGTGTTCCTCTTGTCAGGATTTTTACTTATCCTTTTCAATTGAAGAAGTGTTTGTGTGTCTGGTGCCCTCTCTTTTGCCCAGAGTGCTTTCTCCTTTTCATGTCAATCAGATCATTTCTCTTCCAGCCTTTACCCTAGAGCAATGCAATGGACGAGATAAAGGCTTGTGCTTTGTGGATGTATGCAGAGCGCTGTTGCATTACTTGGAGATGATAAATTCCTTTCGCCTTCCCAAACACTTCGTCTTATTTGTGGGATCTCGTAAGAAGGCAGCATCGAAGGCTACCCTTGGCTGCTGGATCCAGAAGGCCATTGCTTCAGCGTGTTTTCTGCAGGGTAAGCCAGTCCCTAATGGCCTTATGGCTCACTCTACCAGAACCCAGGCAACTTTGTGGGCAGCTGTCCTATATTTCTCCTCTAGATAGCTGTAGGGCCGTGAGTTGGTCCTCTTTATTTACCTTTATTGGCTGGATGCCAAGCTCAAGTGGCAGCACGATTTGGCTTGGGTGTGCTTGTGGCTGCGATTTCTTCCCGCCCCACTGTAGTAGCTTTGGTACTTTCCATTTGTCTGAACTGGTTTAGCAAGATTTGGAAGGAGAAATTTTACTTGCTGTTAATTTTTTTTCCTGGAGTCCTGCTAGAAAAGTCCAACAAAAGAACGTGGATGGCAAAGGAGGACGTATAATACCTTTATTAACCAACATCAGCCAAAGGCCCAACACAGGCCGTGTTTCGGATTACCCTTCTTCAGGGGCTAAATGGCTAAAACAACACATAAAAATAGAAAAAAGATAAACAGTTTAAAACAATTAAAACTTGATACAAATTGGCATGACCGGCGGACATAAAGAATGTATAAAAGCATATTTTTTTTCAGTAAACTTATATATAAAAAAATATATATAAAAAAATGGGAACAAAATAAGTACGGCTAACATGAAAAACAGGAATAAAACGGAACCTAAATGTCACATCAAAACACCATTAAAATAAATAAAACATATTGCGTTTATTCCTGTTTTTCATGTTAGCCGTACTTATTTTGTTCCCATTTTTTTATATATATTTTTTTATATATAAGTTTACTGAAAAAAAATATGCTTTTATACATTCTTTATGTCCGCCGGTCATGCCAATTTGTATCAAGTTTTAATTGTTTTAAACTGTTTATCTTTTTTCTATTTTTATGTGTTGTTTTAGCCATTTAGCCCCTGAAGAAGGGTAATCCGAAACACGGCCTGTGTTGGGCCTTTGGCTGATGTTGGTTAATAAAGGTATTATACGTCCTCCTTTGCCATCCACGTTCTTTTGTTGGACTTCTCTGGTACGTGGTGTCGTGCCCCTTGTTGGGTCCTGCTAGAAAAGTCCAGGATCCACCCATTTCTCAGCCTTCTGCCTCATACACTGATGCGTGTTCATGCAGACCTCTGCACATGTTTATTGGTAATAAGTTGCCTTGGGGACCCCTTCGGAGGATTCGGGTTTTCCATTTGCTTGATATGAAAATACTGAAGGATCCCTCTATCTGTGCTAAGTTTCATGCTAGTGGTGATGTCACAAGCAATGAAATGAAAACAGTCCCAACTAAAGTTTATAACTACTACACAAATTAATATGTGTCGGAGCTTCTAACAAAGGGAGGTGGGAAAACACTTACCCCCTCGCTGTAGCTGTTCCCTTTTAATTTGGCTGAGTGATATAAGCGATATGAGTAATATTATAAGCTAAATGATAACTTTGGTTTTATAACGTGTAATCGCTAGTCAGTACCAACTGGCAATCTGTTGTGATGTCACAGCATAATTCTAGTTTTCTCTCTGTCTCCAGCAGCTGCTGTCAGGGAGAGATAACCCATTTGTCTGGACTGATCTAGCAGGACTCCAGAAAAGGAAACTAACGGTAAGTAAAATTTTCCCTTTTGTGGTCCCCAATGAGGGTGGTCTGTCTTTGATCTATCTGAAAGGAGTCAACAGGATCCTGAAGGTTCAATGTTTTTGCATGGAAACCTTGTGTTCCGTGATAGTGGCAGAGTGTCGGGGGGGGGGGGGGGGGGTGTTTATGACCTCTATGGATTTGACCGAGGTGTATTTTTACATTCCCATTCAGCCCGACCACCAGATTTTTCCATGCTTCGCTGTGTTTCAGGGTCTTTTTCAGATTCAGGCCTTACCCTTCCGTCTCACCACTGTGCCTTGGGTTTTTACCAAAGACATGGTGGTAGTGGCGGCAGACTCAGGTAGGCAAGGAGTGCTCGTCCACCTGTATCTGGACGATTGGTTGATCTGGGCCAAATATTTCCAGGAGAGTCGTGAGGTGATGGAACAGCTGATCTGGCATCTTCAGGATTTAGGCTGGATAATCAACTTTGCCTAGAGCTGTCTTAGTCTTTGGGTTTTTCTCCCAAAGAGCAGGATTGCCAAATTGCAGGCCCAGGGTATGGGGGTTGAGGAAGGTCCTCTCCCCCACAGGTGTGGGATTACCTCCATGTTCTGGACTCAATGGTAGCCATGTTGGAACTTGTACCCTGGTCAAGGCTTTATATGGAGGGCCCTGCAGTCAGACCTTCTGATGTGATGGTCTCCTCAGAGACAGTCCATGGAAGTTCTCCCCCTTCGGGCAGAGGCCTGAGCAAGTGTGCAATGGTGGCTGGATTCAGAAAGACACTACGCAGGGATGCCTCTCAAATCTCTGGACTGGGTGGTCATGCCACGGATGCCAGCCTAACTGGCTGGGGGGTAGACATTGTCTATCTCAGGTGGTTCAGGGACAGTGGACCCCATAGGAGAGCTGTTGGTTGATCAATCTCTTGGGCGATGCATCTGGCCTTAGAGGTCTTCCTCCCGCTGTTGTCTCATAGGGCCACAATGGCGGCACTCTGAGCTCGATGGTAGTAGCAAAGGCAGTCTGTTAAATTCATCAGAGGCTCACTTGCTGGCGATCTTAGCTGCCCATGTCACCAGGAAGCAATGACTGGATCCTGGGGAGTGGGCCCTGTTGGAGCCAGCACGTTGTGGGATCGCTGGGGACAGTCGGGATGGATTTGATGGCATCTCTAGAGAACGCCAAGATTGACTGCTTGCTTCTTCAACCACTGCAGGATTCGTATGTCAGAAGGGCTGAATGCTTTGGCCCTAGCCAAGAGCCAATCTGCTTTGTGTTCCCTCCATAGCCTCCGATAGTCCCATCAGGGGCAGGTGTGGTGTTGACTGCACTGGACTGGCCTCTAAGTCCTTGGTATGCACACCTGGTGCAGCTTGCAATAGCAGAACCACTTCAATTACCAGCAGATGTGGACTTGCTCACCCAGGGATTGGTTCTCACTTACAGCTTGGCTTTTGAGAGGGCTCGGCTGAAGCGCAGAGGTTACTCTCCTCAGGTTACTGATATCTTGCTACAGGCCCACGTGTGATTCATTTCTTTGGCCTACGTATGGCGTCTGGTGCATTTTTGAGGTGTGGTGTGGAGAGCATGGTGTTCGCCCCCTAGGGGCTTTGTTCCCTGATGCTGGAGAAAGGCTTGGCTTTGGGGTCCATGTGGCTGCCTTGGCTTGCTTCAGGAGTTGGGTTCAGGGCTAGGTCCTGGCAACCCATCGGGATGTAATTAGTTTCCTCCGTGAGATAAAGCATTTTGGCCTGGTTCCCCCCCCCCCCCCCCCCCCCCGTCCATGGTTCCCTTGTGGGACCTTAATTTAGTGCTCTCGATTCTAGGAGCACCTCTCTTGGAGACCCTTGGAGTGTCACAGTGAAGGACCAGGTTTTGAACGTTGTGTTCCTGGAGGTGATTTGCTCTGCTCATCAGGTTTTGGAGCTTCAGGCTTTGTCTTGTAAAGAGTTCTGTTGAGTGTTTTCTAAGGAGAAGATGGCCCTCTATCCAGTCCCCTTCTTTTTATTGAAGGTTGTATCCAATTTTCACCTCAATCAAATGGTTTCCCTACCTTCCTTCTCTGGGTCACAAGATTCTGTTGAGGCCCATCTTCTGCATAAGCTGGAAGTTCGTAGGACCCTCAAATGTTACCTGAAGGTAACTCAGGCCTTTTGGCGCTCCGAGAGGCTCTCTGTTTTGTTTGGCAGACATGAAAGCTGAGGCGGCTTTTATTTCCTTGTGGATCTGGGAGGCTATTATGCCTGCGTATCTGTTAAAGGGGTGTCAAGTGCCTTCGGGCTTGCGGGTCCACTCTACATGGGTCAGGCCTCATCTTTGGCAGAGTTTGGTATGGTTCCCAATCAGGACATTTGTAAAGCGGCAACGTGGTCATTCCTTCATTCCTTTGTATAGCTTACAGTCTACGTAGATGAGAAGGTCAGTCAGGATGTGGTCCTTGGTGTCACAGTGTTACAGGCCGGTATCTTGGTCCCCTCCTGTTAGTGTAAAAATGGACAGAAAGAGGAATACCAGAGTCCCCAGTCTATATCAAGAAATTAATCTATTTTTAATTACATATCTCTAAAAAGGGGCGATAGAAAAACTTTGCTAACAATGACCGTCACTCACAAGTTTATCCTTTCACCTACTTCTTCTTATACAGAACTCATGATATCTTATTCTATTTAACAGTCTTTAAAATAGTTTGAGAACCTTTTTAAGGCAAGCAAAGAGTAAACAGGCTATGAACTGTGCAATCATAGTTCATTGTATAGTCAGCTATAGGTCACCTCTGGCACAGTGTAATTTCTGCAACTCTGCAGTTATAAATAATTCTGTCATAATCAAGTAAATTTCATCTAATACATTGTAATCAGCTCTTATTCTGCAAAAGAATTCTAGCGACACCTTGTGGTGTTTCATGTTCATGATTGACTGTTACTTCCCCGTTTTCTATAATAAAAAGGGCTTCGAGGGAGGAAGACTTTGAATCCAACAGAAGTGGAACTGTGCTGCGTCCACAGACCTACTGTTGACTTCTCTTTGAGCTCAAAGAAGAACTTTGTATATGAGTGTTTCTGTCCTGTGTTACTCTTTGCTTATTTCTTGCTGCTCGACAGACCAGAGGAGACCGAAAGAGCCGAGGTATTGTGACCAGATCACAGGTGATCTTTTGGTTAGTACTGCTTTGCCATGTCCCACTTGTCTGGGCTGGACCGGAGGGACGATCTGGAAGGTGAAATTAGACTTTACCTGCTAATTTTCTTTCCTGGAGTCCCTCCAGTCCAGTTCAAGACCCACCTGGGGCTTCTTTATAGGTGAGCAACTACTTGCATTCACTCTTGCAGAGTCAGATTGGAGGGGGCACATCAGGGACAGCATGAATTTCGGTCTTGGCCCAGTTGATTTTGGTTGGTCGGGTCTTTGCATTTTTTTTTCTGTTCATGTTTTTGCTTATATACAAAAAAGAAAATTGGAAAAGGGGAAGTGTTTGGAGTAAGTCCCTTGTGGGTGGGGAGTGGATATTTGGTTCACCTCTTTGTTTGGTGCTCAGATAGAGCATGGCTGTCAGAGAACTGGTGTTTGGGCTGCTTTTGTCTGCTTTGTGAAGTTCATACTGGCTACTGTCAGTGAGCACTGGCTACTTATAACATATTGTGTTTGTGTTCTTAGTCTGCACCTGCTGGTAGAGGAGCATAACCCACTGGACTGGACTCCAGAAACAAATTAGGTAAGGTCTAATTTTACCCTTTCCTTCCAAGCCACAGCCCACCAGACAACAAGCCAGGGAGAGAAGGATCCCATGACAACCCTATCAGCGGGATAGAGATAGGCCCCCATCCTCCTTCCCAGGAAATAAGTCACTTCCTGCTATACTGAAAAAGACATACTGTTCAGAATTACAACATACAAAAAAGAGTTTATATTTCTGATAATCCATTCCATGTGATGGCTGGAGACAAGTTCCACCAAGAAAAAGGCATTATTCCAATTTTTTTTTTAAAAAGGAGAAAAATCAACACCAGCCTGAGTCCTCTAGGTCATTCTAGGTCTCCACAGTCTGTGCGGTCATTTCATCTGCTCCATGATCATCCTGAAATCAGATGCTAGTGTCCGTGTGTCTGTCTGTCCTCTGGAAGTGCTTCAGCAGGACCTGGGACACACCCATGATTCCTCATCTAATCTGCAAAAGCAAACACAGTAGTTCAGAGATGGAGAGGGCACAGCACATGCCTGCCAAGCTAGCTTCTTTTGGCTTTGGATTTTAGATTTAATTATTTGACTTTTCCAAAGGCAAGCTCAAGCCAAGTTACAGTTCACATACACAAGTTATTTCTCTGCCTCTGTGGGGTTACAAGCAAAGCTGTACCAGAGGCAGTAGAGAAAATAAGAACTGCTGTGCTGGGTCAGGCCAAAGATCCATAAAGCACAGTTACTTACCTGTAACAGGTGATCTCTGGGAACAGCAGGAATTAGTCTTCACATATGGGTACGTCGGTACCGACGGAGCCTGCACGGGAATGCTCCCCAGCATCCAATCAGAAAGCTTTTGGGAGCATCCCTCGCGCCTGTGCGGTGACTTCCCGCCTTTCTCACTGCCTCTCCTCAGTTGAGTTTCATAGCTGAGACAGAAGGAGAGAAAGAGGAAAGGAGATAGATAGATACAACTCCTAGGGGAGGTGGGTGGGTTGTGAAGACTAATTCCTGCTGTTCCCAGAGATCACCTGTTACAGGTAAGTAACTGTGCTATCTCCAGGAACAAGCAGGAATGAGTCTTCACATATGGGGACTCCCTAGCTGTGGGTGCCAGGGGAGATCCCATAAAATGCGTATCCCTGGACAGGATGGCATTTTCCAAACCTGGATCCCCGGCATCCCCTGAGGGATGGGGGGTAGGAGTTGAATAGAGAAGAGTTGCAAGGAACAGCAGGTCTAAAGACTACAGGAGAGAGGAGTCTTTAGAATGTATGTCAAGTATCATTAAAATATTTAATGAACCAGTACAATATAGAGCTTACCTACTGGATTGTAGGAAGTAGAACTGTGATGGAGTGTACTGTAGATGCAGTAGCGGAATCTTCAAGGTAACTTCACAGCAGTGAGGATGAAGTTCCAAATCTGGAATGGGCAGGTGACCCAGGTGTTAACTGGGGCAGGAGAAGAACGGCAGGTCTTCAATGGAAAGCTTTATGGGAAAACGCTGAAAACTCTTTTAGGTCCAGAGTTATTAACATTGAGGACTAAACGAAGAAGACTGACCGATCTGGAGAATTAGCCCAGTCCGGAAGGGAAGAGGGGGTATGGACAAAAACCCCTATTCCCAAGGAGAACAGAAGTGTACTCAGAAATACAGAAGTTGTACATTGTCATTCCTAGCTGGTAAGAGATAGGAAGACAATGCAGTTTGATACTTCATGGATAGGGAGATCTATAACAAAACTAGAAGCTGTTGACGTCACAGCAGTAATTGTGTGTATAACCGCTATCTGTCTGTCTGTCTGTCTACACACACACAGATACATACATGTCTATATATATGTGCATATATGTCCAGATATGTGTGATATAGAGAGAGAGAGAGGGATATAGATGGGCATGGCTTATGCCTATAAAGATTACAAAAAATATGTATGTATAGGACATATACAGACATGAATATAAGTCTGAGGATACATGCCTGCAGCTGAACCCCATAAGAACATTCACATGGGGAATGTGATGGGAAAAGATTCATCTAACAATAAGGGGTTGAAAAACCACCTGAAGATAAATAGAGAATCTATTTCCGTGGTGCAGGAATGTATTTCAGTGGAATAACCAGTATGGTTGCGTGAAAAAGAGAGGATAATAGCAGTCTGGTAAGAGCACGTCAGGAGTACTTGAGGACTCTGACACGTCCCAAGGACAAGAAACGCATAGACTAAGACACCCGAATGACCCAGTCAAGGGACTCAGGGGTATAATGTACAGTAAAAGAGTATGCGTTGTCCAAGTGGAGCAGAAAAGATAATGCCAAGCTGTAAGGAAAAAAAGGGTAGATTCCTGCCAGATTGGGAACCCCTTGGACATTCACGCAGAAAAAGCTTGTCTTCTGTATCACAACAGGAGACAAGAGGGTATAAAGAAACTATATAGCCATGGAATGACTATATAAGCTTTTACTATTATATGGAAAACCCTCAGAGACAAAGTTCAATGCTCTACAGCAAGGGCCCATAGTAGAAAGCTTCTCTGAAGATTGCAGAGAGCATTGTGCAGGAGAATTATGAGATAAACTGACAGCAGTCAGATGTGTTGCCACATCCTAGGTAAGGATATGGCTAAAAGAAGATAACCTGCAGTGAATAGTATCATGCAAGATAGTTGAAAGTAGCTTGCAAGAAGCATTAAAGTAAGCACTGGAACTTCTGCATGCACAGTAACTGAACAAAAGAACAGAAGGGATTCTCCTGTATGAAAAACAGAGAGAAAACAGACAAAGGGAGCGGAGATATTCCCGTCCCTGTCTGATGAGTTGTTCAGAGCATGCATTGAAGGATAGTAGAAAATCTACACTGGAAAGAAGAGAAGTGTTTCAGTATGGTACCAACTCGAGCAGGGGAAACCCTGGAAGAGAAGGGTTTGGAAGGTGACGTACCATAGGATAAGTCAGCTAAAGGAAAAAATGTCCATGTGGGGACAGAACTATCATGGGATAATTGTAATCTCCCTTTATGATAAAAAGAAAGGGAGAAGTCTGTAACCCACGGACAAAATCCTAAGAGCTGAATATACTGAAAAGAAAAAACCAGTGTAGAGTTTGAAGAATAACTTCTGGTAAAAAGAAGTTAACTGTAGAATTGCAACATACAGGAACCTATGGTTTCTGGCTAAAATTAGCCTGCTTAGAGTCTGAAGACTTCAGACTAGGAGGAAATGTCCCTTGTTTGGGTACATCTGGAGGATGGGCAAGAGAAGGGTGAAACTTTCTTTTCTTAGGAAAAGAAGGTTTGGTAGGACATTTCTTACGTCCTGGGGAAAAAGAAGGCTTAGGACGGTTTCCAGAACTAGGAAAGTCAGTGGAGCAATGAGCAACCTGACGTAAAGCCTCTTTATTGAAGAGATTTTCTCCAGTACAAGGAGAATTACCCAGTGTATGTTGTGCCCATCTGCTCAAGTCTGAAGCTTGCAGCCAGGCTGTACGACGTGCTCCAATGGCAATAGCAGAGGATCTGCTGACAGACTCAAAAGAGTCTAGAGAAGCACGAGAAAGGAACCAAGAGATATTCCTGCTATGATTAAGAAACAAGGAATAGTCAGAGGCCTTAGGTTCTGACAAAAAAGGAGACAAGAGATAATTTCTCTGTGACCTCCTGAAGTGTCAGACTCATATAGAAAATATATGAAATAATTCTTGAAGCCAGCATAGAAGTTTGGAAGGTTTGACGTCCAAAGGCATCAAGTGCTTTAGATGCACGACCTGGCGGATAAGAAGAATGCTTCTTCTTACTTCTTACCTTTCTCAATGCTGATTCCACTACCATGGAATGATGTGGAAGTTGGTTTTTCTGAAACCCTGGAGAGGGAGGTACCTGATACAGAATGTCCATGGCTGTAGAAGGCAAGGGAACCCTCATAGGTGATTCCCATATCCTCAGAAGAAGATCCTGTAAAGAATGATGTAAAGGAAGCATTATATTTTCCTTTACTACAGGATCTTGGTCAAGAGAAAAACCAGGAATAGGAATGGCAAGAAAAGTTGCCATGTCAAGGAGAAAGTTCTGAAAAGAAGGATTTCCAATAGGAACTAATCCTGGGCAAGCTGAGGTTGAAGGAACAGCTTGAGCACCAGAAGAGATACTAGACTGGTGCAGAAAAAGAATCCTGCTCGATGGACAGTGATCCTGAGAGTTCTGATTTGAAGCAGTTAGTACTGCATCGTGAGTGTCTGGTATCGATTCCAAACTAGGCATAGAAAGGATCGATGGCACTGATGGAACTGCAGGAATCGACCCCGACACCGGTATCGGGGACAATAATGTAATCGAAGCAGTATTCGGGGGCTGCTGAAGCGGTACCGAGGTAAGCCAAGAGCCTTGATGAATATCCTCGGTACTGTGAAGCCGGAAACCATATGGATCAGTTCCGAAGCGCGTCGGTATGAAATCTAGACTGGATATCGATTCCAGACTCGGCATCGAAGCGAGCGAGTCCATAGATACATGTCTAGAAAGTACCGATGTTGTTTGTGGTATCGGCGATGCCGATACAGGAAGATTAACGGGAGTCGCATCGATCGGTACCGAAGGTACCGAGGACGTCCGAAGACGATGCCTGGTGAAGAGAGGAACACTCGACACCGCCGCTGATGTCGGGGTATCGGTACCGCTCGAAGCCGATACCAACCCCGAGCATGGCGAAGGTACAGGACAGTCAATCTGGGTCGTATCGATCGGCCCCGAAGGTACCGAGGACACCAGATGACGATTCCTGGTGAAGAGTGCAGCACTCGACACCGATGCCGGGTTATCGGTACCGCTCGAAGCGGATGCCACCCCCTGGCACGGCTCAGGTATGTTCTGTGAGGGGTGAGCCCCAGGAACAACCTGAAACCCCGTAAATGCTTTGGAGCCCAAAGACTCCCGCCGAGGTTTTATTGCCAATGAGGTCTTGAGGGTAAGGCCGGAGCCGTCATCATGCTGGGCATGAGACTTACCCTTCAAGAATTGGCTAGTCTTAACAGACTGTTTGTGGGTTACCTGATCCTGGAGAGAAGAATAAACCGGTGTCCTCACCTCAGGAGGAAAAACGGCATCGAGGGAAACTCGAAAAAGGGAAGGTCTTCTCCCAATAAAATAGCCTGAGGTATCAGGGGAGAAAGGGTCAGGACCCAAACAGGTTAGACACCAAGCATTGAAGGCACTTCTTAGGAGAAGAAGGCTCCATGTTGGAAAAAAGGCCTAGTAGGCCCAAAAATGTTAAACGAAAACTGAGGAGAAATATTTCTCTAAGTTTGAAAAAGAAAACAATAAAGCACCGGCGGTACCGGTATCGGCGGGAAAACAGCCGCGACCACAAGAAAATAAGAAAAATAAGGATTTTTAAAGAAAAAAATTTCTGCGGTGACAGGACGACGTCCTGTTGGCTCCGCAGAAAAACGAAAACTGAGGAGAGGCAGTGGGAAAGGCGGGAAGTCAGCGCGCAGGTGCGAGGGATGCTCCCAAAAGCTTTCTGATTGGATGCTGGGGAGCATTCCCGTGCAGGCTCCGTCGGTACCGATGTACCCATATGTGAAGACTCATTCCTGCTTGTTCCTGGAGATAGCCAAGTGTCCTGTTTCTAACAGTGGTCAATCCAGGTCACTATTACTGCTAATCAAATACAGCGCTACAAGGCGTAGGCAGCACTGTACAGATACACAAAATATGGTCCCTGCTCGTCAGAGCTTACAATCTAATCAAGACAGACCATGCAATAGATGAGAATAAGTGTGCAAGTAGGAAAGGGAAGGAGGTACAAGGGATCAGGATCCAAAAGCAGCCTGACGAGGTGAGCCTTTAGCATGGATTTTCTTATCGTACCTCCAGTCCTGACCTGTGGGTTTTCACCCCCCAAACAGCAGCTTGGAGACTTAGTGTGTCAAAGTCGATGACATCACCATACACAGGCAGCTGGCACCACCTACCAGCCCACGCAGCTGGAGAGGGGTGAATCCCTAGGTGTAGACTCACCGAAGGAACAACAGAGGACAGTTCTTTTTTTTTTTTTTTTTTGGTTTAAGTGGAGTAAGGTGTGGGGTCTGGCCCTTTAAACTGCTTGGGTATATCCTCCCAATGAAAAGAGTAATGGGGGGGGGGGAGAAACACAAAGCAAACAGAGTAAGGAGCAGAAGTGCTTTTATAGGCAGAGAGTCTCCTTCGTTAGAAATTACCTGTATCGCTGGTCCAGACGTTTTTTGTTGCCTTCGGGGCTGTAAGTATTGCTGGGGTTTTGTGATCGGTGGTGGCTCCCAAACCCTTTGGTGGGCGAGGAGCTGCTGTGCCAGAATAAGGCCAGACATGTGTTACCCGTAGGGACCTCCCACTGATGCAGGTATAGAAGGACCAAATGAGAGGACGGGGTGTCAACAACAACCAGCACAAGCAAGCTGCTTTAGATGGGTGGTTTTTGCAGCTGGAGCTTCTTTTGCTGTTTGGCTGAACTTTTTCTCGGCTGCCGGAAAGCAACTAGAGCGTAGTGCTTTGGGGGGACTGTTCAGCGGAGAGTGGGAACGGTACCATTTTGTGGAGTTTTCAGTGCTGCTCAGCACATCAAGTGTAAGAGACTAGGTTTTTTTGGACACTGGGCCTAGTTTTCATTGCAGTTTGTTTAAAAGGCGATCCTTTGCTTCAGAAAAAAGGGATGAAAAAAAAAAAAAACCCCAGGAAACAGTAGATGAATCAGAAGGGATCCTGAACAACGCACATGTCATTTGTTTACAGACAGCGGAATAACTTCTAAGGTCTTTTGCCTGGCCTATAGCTTTGCGCAGGAGTTCTCTCTTGGCGGATAGTGTTTGTCAGGCCTGCGAGACAGAGGCTAAGTCTGCGGAAGAAGGTTTGCTTACCAAAAAGGTTGACAAGGGCCTAAGAAGGCAGGCTCAGAGCCTCCCTCTAATGCAGGAAGGGTGTCAGTCCCCTGTGGCACTGGAGGGCACAGAGGATGGCGGATGACACACTCTACTCACCCTTCCCGGAGACGACAGATCGAGGGGGAAGATCACTCAGGCCCTCTACCTTAAAGGAGGAGGAGTGTCCGAGGGAGGGGGTCTCCAGAGTTTGTACTTCTCATGCATAAAGTTTAGTTGTGTTTTTTTATTTTATTTTATTAAGTGCATTTACAAATTAATACAGTTTCCTTATCTTTCATTTGTGGAGAGTGTATCATCATGACAGGAACCCCCCCCCTCCCACCCCCTCTATAGTAAAACAAAAAATACAATATAAGACCACCAGATTGGAAATAAGAAAAGGAAAATTTAGGCATAAAGTTTTTGCATGAAGCAGTGGGGCAAAGGGGGCCCAAGATGGCAAAAAAGAGGGGTCTTCTTGACCGCTCAGGAAAGCGGGCTGAGGGATAACCAGGTCCTTATCGTTGACATTTGGACAGTGCCCTTTGGGAGGACACTGGGTCCGTACACTTGGAAGAGGCAGGGAACCCAGACGAGAAGGCAGACCTTGGAATGGAGCCTGCAGAACTTGAAGTGGGGGGAGATTCCGCAGGGCGGTGAGGCACGGATTGTGCGCATCTTCTGCAGAGAATAGTTGGCAGCCCTGAGCTCTTATTCATTGAAAGCACTGAACATATTGGCGGATGTTCTGCTAGAAGAGGATCCCCCCAGAGGGGGTGCTTTCCTGCCTGGGGAAGTGTCTTTTTTTGTGGCTTTTGATGAACCAGCAGGGAATTCTACACCTCTTCCTCAACCAAGAAATCCCAATGAAATGAAGGGGGCCCCGGCAGGGGACGGTACGGGACTTCTACCTCGCCTGGGCCCAGATCATGAATGACCAGTGGGTGCTGGAGGGGTATGCATGAATTTGCCTGCTCCATCACAGAGGCATTTGTCAGCTCTCCCTGCAAGGAGCCTCAAAAGGTCAAGGCCGGGCGCAACACTTTGGAGTGCCTCCGAGACTTACAGGTAGTGGTGGAGGTTCCGCCAGACCAGTATGGCTGTGGTCAATACACCATATACTTTGTGGTCCCCAAAAAGGTGGTCTCATTCTGGCTCATTTTAGATCTTAAGCATGTCAACAGTTGCCTGAAGGTGTCCTGATGTCGCATGGAAATGCTGCAGTCGATCATAGTAGCAGTCAGGGAAGAGGGGTTTCTGACATCCCTCGATCTGACGGAAGCTTATTTACATATTCCTATCTGGCACTGGCTGCCATTGTCATCCAGTCCACCCATGTGAGGTCCCACCGATCCACTATCCGGTTGAATACCCATGAGGCAAGTTCCCAATTCCTGGGATTGAGGAGGTGACTGCTGAGGAAATCCACTTCCCGACTGTCCTTGCCCGCGATGTGCTAGGCTGTACTACTCCTACTACTCAAGTGCTTGGAGGTGCAGTTCCGTGCAAGGGAACAGTAGAGATTTCCAGATAATCCCAGGCATTTCATTTCGCCCTGGCTTTTGACATAACCCACTGTGGTTGCTTTGCCAGAGAGGACTCACACAGTGCTCCCGTGGAGCAGCTTGCTTAAGTGCAACAATGCCAGATGGATAGTCCTGGTCTCTAGGCGATGGATGGCCCATTTTGCTTCCACTAGAGACCACTGACACTGTGCGGTCTAGTCAAGACAGTGAAGTCCATATCGGTGGTGAGGAGCATACCCCTCAACATGTCAGGGAAGGCCCACCAGAGGAGGCAGTGTGGATACAAGTGAGGAAGCACAGTTGGACTCTATAGTCCTGCAAGCACAGGATCCAGCCAGTCAGCAAAGCCTGCTATAGAGGACATGTGTGCTTGTGCCGAGGGCACCAGCTCTAGGGTTGCAGCCATAGCTCCCAAAAGCAGAAGGTAGTCCCAAGTCATAGGAGTGGAGCCCCAAAAAGGTCCCGAAGTGTGTCGTGGAAGTTGGCCCTGAGCTCCCCATAAAGAAAATTTTGCCTATGCAGGTGTCAAAACTGGCCTCAAGAAAGTTTAGGTTCTGAGATGGCATCAAGCAGCACTTGCTGCTGTTGATGACCCTGCCGAGCCACTTGAGGAATTGGATCACACAATGCAGCGCTCGAAAGGCTTTTGGCCGAGACTTGGCCCAAATAAGCCAATTACCAGGTAGGGGTGTAAGCAGATGCCCTCGTGCCTCAGCCTTGCCACAACTACCAGCATCATCACCTTGGAGAACGTCCAAAGGGTGGTGGCCAGGCTGAAGAGCAATGCACAAAACTGGTAGTGAGAGACCAAAATCGCAAACTAGAGGAAGTGCTGCTGATCCTCCCAGATGGGAATGTGAACACAGGCCTCTGCCAAATCCAAGGAGGCGAGGACTCATCCTTCTGGACCGCCTGGCTAACAGACCACAGCATTTCCATGTGGAACAGAGGAACTCTCAAACTGCAGTTGACCCTTTTGAGCCCACTCTAACACATATCCTAATGTTTAGATGTTGTTTTTTGTTAGGATATTGATTTTATATCTTTGTAAACCGCTTTGATTAAAGGATAAGGCGGTATATAAAATCTGTTAAATAAATAAAAATCCCTGTCTTATAATGTTGAACACCCAGTGATTGTCAGATGGGCCATTTATGATAAAATTGTCACATACGGTCTCCCACTTGTGGGAGAGGAAGAGTGCTTTTCCATTATGGAAGTCTGAAAATAGGCCTAGCGTCCTCCTTGAAATGACTGGGACTTGGATCCTGTTCCAGAAGAGAAGGTCTGCTTATTCTGTTGATATTGACGAGAATAGCAGAACTTCAGCAGTGAAGATGACACCTCTGATGACTAAGAAGAATGCTTGGAGGAACCCTCTGGTTTATCTCCAGCAGCCGCTGGGGCTTGACCTCTCTGAGGTCCTTGACTAACTTTCCCAAGAGCTCGCCAAAATGAGAGCCTGTCCCTAAAGGGCAATTTGACTAAGTGCCCTTAGATGTGACATCTGCCAACAATTTCTGAGCTACAGCCTTCGGCAAGCCACCATCTCTGCTACGACTCTCCATGCAGAAAGGCATAAGAGATCATAAAAGGCATCCATCAAGAAGACCGCCAGATATTCGAGATGGGCCGAATTCTCATAGGTCAAGAAGGAGGACACGTGCACAGACACCGTCCCGCATTGTCACCTGAAAGGCTAGGGAGGAGGAAGAGAAGGCTGTCTAAAGGAGTCCTTCCACCTTCCGGCCCTGCAGGACAGCTCCACTTTTATGGGAACGTTGGGTTGTTGGTGTCCGCCGTGATCCAGACGTCGACCCCTGGAAAATGCAACCACTTTCCAAGGCAAAAATGTGACCCAATCCTAGGCCTTCTTGAGGGGTATATCAGGAGAAGCTCCAGCGGAAAAGTAAAGGCTCTGAAAGGCTCCATGATGCCAGGATCAGAGGTGGAAGGGGTCAGGGTCGGTCTGGAGAGCTCTGGAATATGCATTTCAGTGGCAATCTAGACAATTAGGGGGGTTGGGGGATCTCCTCTCAGTAACAGATGTATCATGCAAGAGTCTCTATGGTCCTCCCCCTCCTCCATGTTGGAGGCAGCTGAACCAGAGTCTTTGTGGGAAACTGCTGAAAAACTCTGCCTTGCTCCAATAAGGGGCTGCGGACCCTCCTGGACAGAGTCCTGCTCTCTTGATCATTTGCAGGAACCGCCTGCAAGGGCTATCCGAAGAGTGGTGGAAGATGGGCCCGGCCGAGAGGGAACAATGCCTCGACCAGCCTTCTGTTGCCCATAAAGCGTAGTTACTCACCTGTAACAGGTGTTCTCCAGGAGCAGCAGGAATCAGTCCTCACTTATGGGTGACGTCGGCGCCGACGGAGCCCTCGCGGAGCAATTTTCCCCAGCTTTCAAAGAAAGCCTTTGGGAATTGCAGCGCGCATGCGCGGTCGTCTTCCCGCCCGAGGGTGCCATCTTAGCCAGTCAGATGACATAGCTAAAAAGACAGCATAAAAATTTGCAAAAAGAACATAAGCAGACGATTGCAACTCCAAGGGGAGGAGGGAGGGTAGTGAGGACTGATTCCTGCTGCTCCTGGAGAACACCTGTTACAGGTGAGTAACTACGCTTTCTCCAGGACCAAGCAGGAAGTCAGTCCTCACTTATGGGACTCCCAAGCTCAAGGCTACCGGAGACCCTAAGCGCAAAAATGAGCTCCCTCTAGCTCAGCAGCACAGAAGGATAGAATCTTCGCTGAAATATCACCCACCGGTAGCCCACATCCGGGATGGAGGGTAGGAGTTGCTCAGACCTCAAAGAGATTACGGAGGACTGCCTGTCCGAAAGCACTGTCCCTACGGGACTCCCTCTCGAGACAGTAATGGACCGCAAAAGTCTGGCTCGAAGACCAAGTAGCGGCCCGGCAGATGTCTGCCAGCGGAACAGAGCGGAGGTAAGCCACTGACGTGGCCTTTGCCCGAACACAATGAGCCGTGACTCGACTTTCTAAGGAGAGTCCGGCTGCCCCATAAGCCCAAGAGATACAGTCCGCAACCCAGATGGACAGAGTACGCTTGGAGACCGGGAGCCCCAATCTATTGGGGTCAAAAGACACAAAAAGCTGAGCAGCTTTACGGTGCTCCCGCGTACGGTCAAGGTAGAAGTTCAGAGCCCTTCTACAGTCCAGGGTATGGAGGACCGTCTCAGCTCGGCTGGAGTGTGGTCTGGGAAAGAAGGTTGGAAGTACCACCTCCTGATTGATGTGAAAAGGGGAGACCACTTTAGGCAGAAATTTCGGATGAGTCCGTAGGACCACCCTATTCTTGTAGAACCTAGTGTAAGGGGGATCAGACACGAGGGCCTGCAATTCACTTACGCGTCTAGCGGAAGTGAGGGCTATCAAGAACAGTGTTTTCCAAGACAGAAAACGGAGAGAACAGGTAGCCATAGGTTCAAAAGGCGGACAGGTGATCCGCTGCAACACCACATTCAGGTCCCAGTCAGGCGCTGGCGGGCGCAGAGGTGGTTTAAGTAGAAGGAGACCTCGGAGAAACCTCGCTACGAGAGGGTCATTGGAGAGAGGTCTGCCGTCCACCGGCACATGATGTGCTGAAAGAGCACTGAGGTGAACTTTGACAGAGTTGGACTTAAGTCCCAGATTAGAGAGGTGCAGCAAGTACTGCAAGATCACCGACACCGGGCAGGAGAAGGGATCCTGAGACTGTTGGGTACACCAGACTGCAAAGCGACGCCATTTAAGGGCGTAGCATTTGCGGGTAGAAGGCCGTCGCGAAGCCAAGACGACCTCCTCCACCTCCGCCGGCAGGAGAAGGGGAGCAAGGACTACCCTCTCAGCAGCCAGGCCATGAGGTTGAGAGACCTGAGGTTGGGGTGCAGGAGGGACCCCTGATCCTGAGTGAGGAGATCCGGTTGTACCCCCAGAGGGATTGGATCCTCCACCGCCAGTTGCAGCAGGAGCGGAAACCACGGCTGCCTGGGCCAGCGAGGGGCCACCAGGATCATGAAGGCTTTGTCTCGGAGAACCTTGAAAAGAGTCCGAGAGACTAGCGGGATGGGAGGGAAAGCATACAGAAGGCTCCCCGACCATGAGATCAGAAAGGCGTCCGCCGCAACCCGAAGGGGGTGTGGCTGACGAGAGCAGAAGCGAGGAAGTTGCCGGTTGTGAGGACTGGCAAAGAGATCTACCGTGGGGAGACCCCACTTGAGGAAGAGCTTCTGAACTACCAAGGGATCCAGACGCCACTCGTGCGGCTGGAGGACCCTGCTGAGTTTGTCTGCAAGGCAATTTTCTTGGCCCGGAAGATAAACCGCCTTGAGGAGAATGCCGTGACTGACGGCCCAAGAGCAGAGCTTCTGTGCCTCCCGGCAGAGGAGGAAGGAGCCCGTGCCCCCCTGCTTGTTCACGTAGAACATGGCAACTTGATTGTCCGTCTGGACAAGGACAAATTGGTGGGAAGTCAGGTGGGAGAAGGCCTTGAGAGCTAGGCGGATCGCCCTGAGCTCCAGGAAGTTGATCTGCTGAGCAGACTCCCACGTGGTCCAGAGGCCCTGAGTACGTGCCTCTTGGCAATGTGCTCCCCAGCCCAGGAGGGATGCATCGGTGGTCAGCACCCGGGTCGGCTGAGGTGACTGGAAAGGCATTCCGAATATCAGGTTCGGCTGCCGGAGCCACCACCGGAGAGACGAGACCAGCGGCTCGGAGACGCGCACTAGGTCTGCTAGGCCGCCTGTGGCTTGTCGCCACTGCTGGCGGAGACACCATTGAGCAGACCGCATATTCAGGCGGGCATTGGGGGTCACATGGACGGTGGAAGCCATATGGCCGAGCAGTCTCAGGAAGCGCCTGGCGGAGACCAGGGGCTGGCTGCGAAAGCGGTCGGCTAGGTCCATGAGCCGCTGAGCCCTGTCGAGCGGTAGGTACGCTCGTGCCCGAGGAGTGTGCAGCCTTGCGCCGATGAACTCGAGATCCTGTGAGGGGAGCAAAGTGGACTTTGCGAAGTTTATAACAAAGCCCAAGTGCTGCAGCAGAGTCACCGTGCGGCACGTGGCGTTGGTGACCTCCTGAGCGGACGCTGCTCTGATGAGCCAGTCGTCGAGGTACGGAAAGACATAGAGGCCGTGAAGCCGGAGATGGGCCGCCACGACCGCGAGACATTTTGTGAAGACTCGCGGTGCGGAGGATAGGCCAAAGGGCAGTACTCTGTACTGGTAATGATTTCCTGCCACCACAAACCTTAGGTATTGGCGGTGGCTTGGGTGGATGAGGATGTGCGTGTAGGCATCCTTTAGATCCAAGGAGCATAGCCAATCTCCCTGCTGGAGGTAGGGCAGAAGGATTCCAAGGGTAAGCATTTTGAACTTCTCCCGCACAAGGAACTTGTTGAGGTTGCGCAAGTCCAGGATGGGTCTGAGGCCCCCTGTTCTCTTTGGTATCAGAAAATACCTTGAATAAAAGCCTTGACCTCTCAGGTGGTGTGGCACCGGTTCCACCGCCTGTTCCTGCAGAAGACCTGCTAACTCCTGAAGGAGCAACTCCCTGTGCAGAGGGGGGCGCGGAGGTTCTCCCGGAAAATAGGAGGGAGGGACCTGATGGAAGTGGAGAAGGTAGCCTTCTCGCACGACCTGAAGTACCCAGGCATCTGCGGTGATGCTGGACCACCTGTGGGCGAAGTGAACCAGCCGGCCTCCGGTGCTGGGAGGAACCAGCGGGGGGGAGAGGCTATGCTGAGCGAGTCAAAAACCCCCACCCTGCTGAGCAGGGGCTGGTGGTGCAGGCTTGGGGGCTTGCTGCCTACGGGACCCGTTACCCCGTCCCTTGGCCTGCTGGCCCTGTTGGGGAGCTGCAGGGGCCTGATAATGGGGGTATTGTTTGTAGGCAGCCGCCTTCCTCGGGTAAAAGGACTTTTTTCCCCGAGCCCTTCTTTTTCTGGGAAGGGGCGGAGGTCTTCCTAGAAAGCCTGGTCCTGGTGAGAGTCTCAGTCTCAATTTGTGCAGCCTTATCCGCCATGGGCTTGCCAAAGAGGTTTTCGCCTCGGCAGGGGACATCGACCAACTTGTCCTGTACCCAGGGCTCAAGGTCTGACGACTGAAGCCAAGCCTGTCGGCGGGCACCGATGCCGGCTGCGGCTACTCGAGCCGAGGCCTCAAAGCCATCATAGGCTGCTCGGGACATGAACTTTGAGCATTCCCGAATGCCCGTGGACAAGGCTAGGAACCTCCGCAAGGGCTCCTCGGAGAGACCAGCGGAGAATCCGGCTAGCTCTTTAGCCAGATCCCGGAGATACATGCCCATGTAGAGCTGGTAAGTCTGGACACGACATGCGAGCATAGAGCCCTGGAAGCACTTCTTGCCAAGGCCATCCAGGTTACGGGCCTCCCTTCCAGGAGGCACCGAGGAGTGCATCTTCTGGCTCTTAAGACGATGCATGGCCGATTCCACTACCATGGAATGGTGTGGCAGCTGTGCCTTCTGAAAGCCAGGGCTCTTGCGGACCCGATAGATAGAATCGACCCGCTTGCTCAGGACCGGCGAGGAGGCCGGACTCTCCCACATGCGGAAGAGTAGTCGTTCCAGCATAGGAGGAACCGGCACAGTAAAGTGTTCCCTCGCGAGAGAGTCATACTGGAGGGCGTCGAGCTCTTCGGCTCGAGGCTCCTCCTCGGGATCCGCAGGGAAGGCCAAAGCCTTGGCCATATCCCTAACGAAGTCCGAGAACCGGGCATCCTCCGGGGGGGACTGCTTCCGAGGCTCGGACCCCGGTGAGTCCGATGGGACACACCGAGTCCGGAAAGAATCAGGTGACTCTTCCTCCTCAGACTCCCAGACCGACTCCGACGAGGACTCGGTGGGGTCGGCCCGGGCAGGGTGTGGCGCCAGCCGCCCCGACGTCGAGGGAGTCGGCGTCGGCGACCTCGGTCCCGAACGGGAGGCCGAGGGTGACCTCGACCGAGGATCGACTCGAGTTCTCATCGACTCGAGGATCGGCTCGGTCTCCGGGGTCGACTTGGACGTCGACGTCCCGGCGGTCGGGGCAGCGGCGCCAGCGAGGCCAGCGAGCAGTGCCCGCTGCTGGTCCATGAAGGCAGACAGTCTGCTCTCCAAGGCCGTCAACCTGAGTCCGAGCTCAGGTGACCCAGCAGCCCCCGACTCGGGCCCCGACGGCGTCGGGCCCGACGTCGGCTGTCGCGGAGGCGAGTCCAGAAGGACCACAGGACTTACCCGGGCAGGCATCTCCGACTCCAGGCGAGGTCGCTTCGGGATGTGTTCCTTCTCCAAGGACCCGGGGCGGCTGTCGGGGCTATGCGACCTGGCCCTCGCGGAACCAGGAGCGTCCACCGACGCCGCCCTCGCGGGTTTTTCCTTCCGACGATGGTCCCCGGAGGGAGAACCCCGGTCGGAGGAGCTCCGGCGACGGTCCGAGCTGGAGCCTTTCGACGCGGAGGCCTCCGACGAGGTCCGGGTACGGCTGGGGTCAGCGAAGATTCTCTCACGCTGATGCCGCCGACTCCTCAACGCCTTTGAGGACAGTTTGCTGCAGGGCCCACAGATCAGTTCCTCATGATCCGGGCCCGGACAGCGGAGGCAAAAGTCGTGTGTGTCGGTTAGTGACATATTTCGGTCACACCGACCACACCGCTTAAACCCACTGGCAGCCATCGGGGGAAAAAGGGCCCCTGCGAGGTCAAAGGACCGGGCTGCCAGGGAAACCGAAAACGAAAGCTGACTAAGTCAGAAAAACCGAAAAAAGTAAGCGGACTCGAGACCGGCGTCGCGAGTCCGGGCGGGAAAACGATCGGCGTCGAACCGAAAGAAAAAAGGATAAAACAAAGAAGAAAATCAACTTTTTCGCGGGGACAAGACGGGGACGTCTGTAGGGCTCCGCGGAAAAAAGAAGACTGGCTAAGATGGCACCCTCGGGCGGGAAGACGACGACCGCGCATGCGCGCTGCAATTCCCAAAGGCTTTCTTTGAAAGCTGGGGAAAATTGCTCCGCGAGGGCTCCGTCGGCGCCGACGTCACCCATAAGTGAGGACTGACTTCCTGCTTGGTCCTGGAGAAACATGTTTATGTTTATTGAATTTAATATACCGCTCAGACCCAAAGGCATTAGAGCGGTTTACAATACTAGATCATTTAGGGAAACAAGAAAAGAACGCCATTTATAAGATAGGACAGAGTAGAGGACAGAGACAGTCAAACAGATTAGAGGAAGAGAAGGACACGGAAGATGTTGTAAGATGGGCAAAGAAAACTGCCGCTGTGGCTGAAACACTTGTGACTGCTGTCGCTGGGAGTGTTGCGACTGTGGAAACAGAGGGAGAAAAAGCTCCCTGTTAGCCACAGGAGCTGGTTCCATGGTGAAATTTGGCATCACAGGAACAGCAGTTCCGCCTAGAGAAGAGCACTGATAATCCCTGATATGCAAGGCGGCAACGAAGCCTCAACTGCACTGGGAGCCAGAACCGCTAACAAGGACGCTGAATTGGCAGAGGTCTCCCCTGGATTAGCTGTGCAAGTGGTGCAGCGATGATCAACAAGGGAACCGTCACCATTTACTACAGCTGAGGCATCCGGTCAATGAGGTAGGCACTGACCCTAACGCACCCCAGAGTTACACTGGCTCTCGTAGCCAGGAGCTCACCCCAGGAGGAAGAAAGGCTGCAGTGGATCGCTGCCTTTTTATCGCTGGTAATGTTCAGGTGGCTATCCTCTGCAGTTGCCTGCTGAAAAAGCTAAAGAACTACCTGGAGCCATGCAGAAGACTCACACTTTTTTTTTTATTTGTTTAAAGAAAGAAAAGTACAGGAAGAAAGAAAAGGAAAAGGCCAAAGGTGAAAGTTTACTTACTGTTAATTTCCTTTCCTGGAATCCTACTAGACCAGTCCTTACAAGTGTGTTATATTCCCCTGCCAGCAGATGTTGGCAAAGGCTTCATCAAGCATGCCCTGGCACCTATGTGTCTCCCCTAGATGTCGCCTTCAGTATATTCCTGGCAAAGCTGAAGCATCAAGAGGGTGCAAAAGAGGTGCCCCTATAAAACCATAAGCCAAAACCATAGCGCAACTAGTGCCCAGACCCGGGCAACTATGTACAGACCGACAGGCTGCAGATTGTAACGGCTGTAGTGATGGTTGTCGAAAATACAGACAGTAAAACAGTGAGTGAGGGCGTGAGTCAGACTGGTCTAGCAGGATTCCAGGAAAGGAAATTAACAGTAAGTAAAATTTCACCTTCCAATCTCCTTCTAGACCAGTCCGTACAAGAGGGCAGTACCAGAGCTTCCCCACCTGTGGCAGGACAAGACAGCTGCTGCTACTACCCTGGTCCCGAAAGCCACTGCAGATTGCACCTGGATATCCAGGTGATAATGGCACATGAAGGTGGCTGCTCGGCAAATGTCCACCAGATCCACGCAGGACTGTTCTGCACAGGAGGTGAGGTCTAGTAGAATGGGCTTGAAGGCCTAATGGGACAGGTTTGCCGTGCAAAATATATGCAGATTCAATAGTTGTCTCGATCCATCAGCCAATGGCCTGCTTGGAAGCTGCGAGGCCCCGCAAAAAGAAACAGACGATCCGATTTCCTAAAGGAATTCATCAGCCACAAATAACGGTGCAGAATGCACCTGATATCCAGCGTTCGAAGGCTATGCTTAGAGTCCACGCAGTGGGATAGGCTGGTTAAGGTCGAATGGGGACAAGACCTTAGGTAAAAAGGACAGTACGGGCCAACTAGAGACTCCTTCCGTAGTAAAGGTCAAAAAGAGGTCCAGACACAACAGCAGTTGGAGCTCTGACACCCGCCTAGCGGATGTGATGGCCACCGAGAGAGCAGTCTTATACGACAAATCCTGCAGGATAGCCTCCTTGAGGGGCTCAAAAGGAGGCTGCGTAAGACCAGGGAGAAATCCCACGGGGGAAAACATAGGCACCGAGGTGGGCGCAACAATCTGACGCCCCGGAGGAAAGTCAGACATCGACATGTGCTGATTGTGAGCAGCCTGAGATGGGCCCTCTAAAGCAAGTGAGCACAGCCACTTGGACCTTCAAGGAATTCAGTGCAAGTCCCTTGTCACAGCCATCCTGTAAGAAGGCAAGGTCATCCAGGATCTGAATCTGCCAGGTGCGTTCCCCACTCAAAAACAATTGCCGTAGGCGGGAGGGGAGGGGAGCAACTGTCACTAACAGTTTCACAGATCTGGAAGGAAGGCCGCATCGACATGCTGCAAGCTGAGCCGATTAGCTACTGCACAGCCCCCAGGCAGCCTGCTATAGCTCTGCAGAAGAATGGAAGCAGATATTTATTTATTTATTTATTTCAGTGCTTTTCTATACCGCCCCTTCCAGAGATCAGGGGCGGTTTACAAGGAACTTAAACAACAATATAGCAGAACAGTGCAATATTGAATTACATTAAATATTAGGTGAACATAAACTAGGTTACATAATAACTAGGTTAAGTGGAAAACAATGTGAGGGTTATTAACATAAAAGGAAGTATAAAACTATGTTACAAGGAGTCATAAAACTATGTTACAAGGAACCAGAAGGGTAGATTTACATGGTTAGTAAGAGACTATAATAGTTATTTGTGATCATAAATAAAGTATTGGGAGTAGACTAACTTGAGTGGATGAGAAATGAAGTCCGGCATTAGGTGGGGTAGACCTGTGTTTGGTTTGTTGCATGTTTTTGTGTAGTGAATTTGGTTCCAGGTTGTAGGTTGCTATAGTGTTGACTAAATAGGTAGGTTTTAAGTTCCTTCCTGAAAGACGTAAGGTCTTTAATCTCTCTGAGGTATAGTGGGAGTTTATTCCATTGGCTGGGAGCATAATATGAAAAAGCAGTGTTGGTGGTTATTTGCTTTGATTTTGTCACTGCAATGGGAATTAATAGCATGTTGAGGTTAGTTTTTCTTCTGGTTCTGTTTTCTTGTGGGGTTTGGAGTAGAGTGGCCAACTGTGATGGGGCTAGGTCATTAATGAGTTTAAAAGTGGTGACAAGTGTTTTATATTGAATCCTACTATAGATAGGAAGCCAGTGGAGAGAGTATAGGATAGGAGAGATGTGATCGAATATTTTAGCTTTCATAATTATTCGAGCAGTGACATTCTGAGCTCTTTGAAGGATGTGTAAATTCTTTTTGGATGTTCCTTGGAGTATGCCATTGCAGAAGTCTAAATGTGGCATAATAAGAGCCTGGACAACTGTTCTGAAGTCATTGATGTCAATGAGGGGTCTGAGTTGCTGTATAGTTCTCAGTTTGAAAAATATAGTTTTGGCAGTCTGTTTTATGTGGTTAGTCATGCTTAGGGTCTTGTCTAGTGTAACTCCAAGGTATTTAATTTCAGACTTGACTGGGAGAGTAATGTTCATAAGGTTGATGGAAGTTGGAGGAGTGAAGGTGGTATTTCTGGTTACGAAGAGTGCTTCGGTCTTTTTGAAATTGATATCCATATGGATTGAGTGAAGCCATTTTTCAGCTTCAAGTAGGCAGGTGGCGATTTTGTTGAAATTAAGGTTAGCTATGTCTAACGGGGCGAATAGCATGATGTCATCTGCATAGATGAAATATTTTAGATTGTGGCGTTGAAAGATTGTGCAAATAGGTTGTATGTAAAGGTTAAAGAGTAGTGCAGAGAGTGAGGATCCTTGAGGGATACCACGCTCTTGTGGGAATGGTAGTGAGGGGGAATGGTCTAAATGGACATATTGGAAGCGATTAGAAATGTAGGACTTAAACCAGTTAAGAGTGGTATCTTTTAAACCTAGTTGGGATAGTCTAGATAAGAGCGTAATATGATCAACGCTGTCGAAGGCTGAAGAAATGTCAAGGAAAATGAGCAAGAAGGTCTGTTTTATATTATCCATACCTCGGATAAGTGAATCAAGAAGGGATATGAGTAGGGTTTCTACTCCGTGATATGAGCGGAAACCATATTGGTACTCATCTAATGGGAAGTTCATATCAATATGATCCTGAAGTTGTGTCTGAGCTACCTTTTCAATAATTTTAGCTAAGAAAGGTATGCTTGCAATGGGGCGGTATGAGGAAGGGTCAGAACTGTTAAGGGTTTTATTTTTAGTAAAGGGCGAATAGCCGAGTATTTCAGATCATCCGGCATGAATCCTTGAAGTAGAGATTGGTTTACCAGCTTCAAAATGTATGGGGCTAGTTCAGATTTTGTTGCTTTAATCCAAGATACCGGGCAAGGGTCAAGTAATGACGTGGTAGTATTAAGGTTTGATATAATCTCTATCAGTTGTTTGTTGGAAATTGTATGGAATGAGCTCCATTCCGTGATGGATTTTGGTGTGGGAGAGGTCAAGATAATGCTTGGACGGGCGCTTAGTTTAAGTTTATTAGCAAAATGGTTTGCAAGGAGTTGTGGATCTATAGGTGTTTTGTTAGGAGTGTTATCGGGAGCCTTAGTTAGAGATTTGATAATCTCAAAAAGTTCTCTGGGTCGATTGATGGCGTTAGCTAATATTTTAGTGTGGAATAGTCTTTTTGTGTTGTTAATGGCTTCCTTGTAGGTTTTAAGGCTTGTGAAGTATTGAACCCTGAGTTCAGTGGTTTTTTTCTTCCTCCATTTAGACTCTAATTTCCGAAGGTTTTTCTTTAGTGTAGCAAGCTCAGAGGTGTACCATTTCTCAGTCAATTTAGATCTAGAAATTCTTATACTAGGGCAGGCAGCTCAGGCTCCGATGGAAGTGCTCAGCTCTCTCCAGACAGGCTACACAGGCCCTCGTGGCCTGGAGCCTGATCCCCTGTGCAGACGGCAGGCCTTTCTGATCCTCGTGATCAGTGGCTACAGCCTTGAGACTGGCTTCAAGAATGTGGGAAACTCTGTGGGGATACCTCCAGTGTTCCCTAGAGACCTCCACAGTTGAAAGTTGACTGAATTAGTCCTGAAATAAAACTCTATTTGAGGAGCAAGATGAGCAACAACCAGCATCTACTGGAGACAGAAAAATACTGAAGGCGACACCAAGGGGGGAGGCACAAGTAACAGATCAACCAGAAAAGGGTATTACTACCCCCCCCCCACCGGAACCAACGTGGATGAGCTACACTGCACCCAGATGCCGACTGGGCAGGAGCTATAGGCCTCTGAAGGCTTCTCTGGAAGTATTTACCATCTGCTGGAGACAGAAAATACTGAGGGCTTCCTCTAACTGTGCTAGATGTTATGCCAGTGATGATGTCACAATCAAACCTAAAAAAAATCACCAAACTGTCCCTAAGAACCAATTTCTATTACTTTTTGTCAGAGTGTATCGAGGGAGGCTAGGCATTGAAAGTCAACCACACCAGACGGCATCCCTGTTTCAAGTGCTGTTTCCATCCAATGCTTTCAACCGCCATGGCTTTGAATCCCGAAACGTGCACATCGTGGTCTACATTTTGATGCTGCAACAGGAATTGTTTAATTCAGCTTCTCGGGGGACACTGAAAGTTAAGTGGTTGCATTGTTTTGCACAAGGGTTCACGAAAAATTTGTTTGATTAAAGGGGAAGGCATCGTCTGGTGTGGTTGGCTTTCAATGCCTAGCCTCCCTCGATACACTCCGACAAAAAGTAATAGAAATTGACTCTTAGGGACAGTTTGGTGATTTTTTAGCTTTGATTGTTATTTATCACCAGACAAGGGATTTTTTTGCGAATGGTGATGTCACAGCATAGTTTTACTTTCTTTTCCATGTCTCCCATCTGCCAGCAGGGGAAAATAATCACTAGTCTTGACTAGTCTAGCAGGAAGATCTGGAAGAGGGGTTATATGAATATCAGGGCTAGCCGTGCAGCTGAGTTCTGAGTAGATTAAAGGGGAGAGAGATGACTGGGAGGGAGACCAGCAAGGAGGATAAAAACCAAAAGTAGCTAGTTCCATGCTACTTATCCCCAGAGATATGCAGTTTTTTTCTCTTGGACTACCTTAACCCTTTCCAGGCCGAGCCCAAAACTTTCGGGATCCAAAATTCTGACTAAATATTCCTATCAAATGGTATATAATACATGACCATAGCAGAAGGAAAATCACTATTAGAACATATTGAATAAGACGGGTACAATTTTCCTGAAATATGCAAAAAATTAACCCAGCTGCAGAATGTGGATTAAAAATTTAAATTAGGCCTTCAAAGGGTTAATAAGTTTATGGACTTTTCTCCAGGAATTTGTCCAAACCTTGTTTTAAGCCCAGTTACACTATCTAAGCATGAAATGAGAGTCAGAAGCTGTAAAGATGTCTTACACATTGTAACATGGAATGTACGAAGCATGAACCAAGGGAAGTTGGAGGTGGTCAAGAATGAAATGGAACGTGTACAACTTGATCTGTTGGGTGTCAGCGAACTGAAATGGACTGGCATCGGGCACTTTGCATCAGATGATCACAAGGTCTACTATGCTGGAAATGAAAGACAAAGAAGAAATGGTGCTGCATTTATAATAAAGAAGAAACTTGAAAGAACTGTAATGAAATACAATGCAGTCAGCGAACGCTTAATCTCTATTCGTCTACGAGGAATGCCCATCAACACAACTATAATTCAAGTATATGCTCCAACAACAGCTGCAGAAGAGAATGAAATTCTAGAGTTCTATGAACAAGTACAAGCTGAAAATGACAGAACATGCAAACAGGATATCCTGATAGTCATGGGTGACTGGAACGCAAAAGTTGGAAACAAAGAGGAAGGCAAAGTAGTTGGAAAATATGGACTTGGCAACAGAAATGAAGCTGGAGAATGACTCGTAGAATTCTGCAAGACCAATGATCTATTCATCTCAAACACCTTCTTCCAGCAACACAAGCGGCGACTGTGCACATGGACTTCACCCAATGGATTGTATAAAAATCAAATTGACTACATATGTGGAAGTCAACGATGGAAAAGCTCTATAATATCAACAAAGACAAAACCTGGAGCTGACACTGGTACAGATCATCAACTACTAGTACGCAAAATCGAGCTAAAGTTGAAAAAGAGCAAACCACTCATGAATGCAGCAAAATATGACCTTGAGAATATACCACTGAAATTTAAAGACTGCCTGCAAAATTGATTTGCTGCTTTAGATACAAATGAGTTATGGAATGACATCAAGAAGGTTGTGTTGGAAGAAAGCGAGAAGTCTCTAAAAAAAGGTGAAAAAGAAAAAACGGCCAAAATGGATGATGGAAGAAACTGAAAATTGCCCAGAAACGCAGAGAAGCTAAAGCCAGAGGAGAAAGAAAGATAATCACAGAACTCAACAGAGATTTCCAACGTGCAGCAAGACAGGACAAGGAAAGGTACTACAACGACACATGCAAGGAAATAGAAGCAGAAACTATTAGAGGAAGAAACAAGATTGGCTTTCCTAAAGCTATGAGAGTTAAAGAAAAAGTTCCAGCCTCAAATTGGAATGTTACAAGATGCTCAAGGTTCTATATTGAATGATGCTGAGAAGATCAAGAAAAGGTGGAAGGAATATACAGAGTTTTTATACGATAAAGATCAAGTGGACCAACAGCCGTTTCAACCTGTACCTTATGATCGGGAACCATTGGTGATGAAAGAAGTTGAAGCAGCACTGAAAGCCTTATCAAAGAACAAAGCACCAGGCATTGATAGCATTCCCAAAGAAGTATTACAGCAATCTGATGCAGCTGTTACCGTACTTACAAGGCTCTGCCAAGAAATATGGAAGACAACATCATGGCCAACTGACTGGAAAAGATCTGTGTTTATACCAATACTAAAGAAAGGTGATCCAACTGACTGTGGAAATTATCGCACAATCGCTCTGATCCCACATGCCAGCAAGAATCTACTGAAGATTATTCAACAGAAACTACAACCATACCTGGAACAAGAACTACCTGAAGTGCAAGCAGGGTTCAGGAAAGGGCAAGGAACGAGAGACATTATTGCAAATGTGAGATGGATCCTTGAAAAGACTAAAGAATACCAAAAGGATATCTATTTGTGCTTTATCGACTATAGCAAGGCTTTTGACTGTGTAAACCATGAGAAACTCTGGGCCACATTAAGAAGCATGGGTATACCAGAACACCTGATCGTACTCTTGCACACTGTATACTTTCCCCCTACCTGTTTAATTTATATGCAGAACAAATCATCAGAGAAGCAGGATTGTATGAAGACAACAGAGGTGTGAAGATTGGTGGAAGACTCATCAACCACCTTCGCTATGCTGATGATACCACATTACTGGCTGAAAGTGAAGACGATCTGAAACATTTGCATCTCACAATCAAAGAACAGTCTCAAAATGGGCCTGCACCTTAATGTAAAGAAGACAAAGATCATGACAAATGGCATAATCAACAGCTTCATCATTGAAGGAGAAGAAATTGAAATCGTGAACAACTTTAACCTACTTGGTCAACTATCAATAAAGAAGCAACAAGCAGTCAAGAAATCAGACGACGTATTGCTCTTGGCAGAATGGCTATGAAAGACCTAGATAAGATTCTCAAGAGCAGAGATGTCTCTCTCCATACAAAGATTTGACTTGTTCAAGCCATGGTATTTTCAATAACATCATATGGATGTGAAAGCTGGAGAGTGAAAAAGATAGACAGGAAGAAAATTGATGCCTTTGAATTATGGTGCTGGCGGCGAATACTGTGTATACCATGGACTGCCCGAAGAACAAACCAGTCTATACTAGAGAAGATCAAACCTAAGCTTTCTTTAGAAGCTCAAATGAAAAGACTGACTTTCATACTTTGGACACATCATGCGAAGAGAGAGATCATTCGAGAAAGACATCATGCTTGGCAAGATAGAAGGTCAGCGCAAAAGAGGAAGGCCAGCAATGAGATGGATCGATACAATAATAGCAGCTACAGGTACCAGTCTGTCAACAATGAGCTGCCTGACTGAAGACCGAACACAATTTAGGATAGCTATCCAGAGGGTCGCCATGAGTCGACTCCAACTCGACGGCACTCAACACCACCACCACCACCACCACCACCACACTATCTACTTTTACCAAGCCCATTGGTGATGAGTTCCAAAGACTATACAATTACAGAAAATATTTTCTCTTATCCTTTTTAAATATGGAGAAATTTCACTTACCATTAATTTCCTTTCCTGGAATGCTGCTAGAACAGTCCAGACAAATGCCAGCAGATGTTGGAGACAGAGAAAAACTACCAGAAACTTGATTGGTTGAGCCCTGGTAGACATATAGCTGTGTCCCTGGAGGTTGCCCTCAGTATACTCAGACAAAGTCATGAAACAGTCACTGAATAAGGCATGATACCCAAACAACTGAGCGCTGCTCTCGTGCAACGGCCAGCACTATAGATTATAGTTAATTTTATTTGATATACTGCCTATAGCAGGCAGCAGCTAGGTTGTCAAAGAAGTGACATGAAGCAACAACCCTTCAATGAATGAACTGCCACATAAGAATGTGAGCATAGGCTGTCAAAGTACTCAGAACGGGTGAGTCCTGGACTGGTCAAGCAGGATTCCAGGAAAGGAAATTAACGGTAAATGAAATTTCTCCTTCCAAGTCATCCTGCTAGACCAGTCCAGACAAATGGGAAGTACCAAAGCTAACCCACTTCAGGGCGGGAAGAGACAGCAGCTGCCACCACACTGGCACCAAATTGCATCACATCGCACGCTTGGAGATCAAGGTGACAGTGCCCAGGCTGTGAACCCTTTGCTTATGGTGCTGCTTGAGACTGGGTAGAGCGGGCCATGGGCACCAGCTTACCCTGGAGGATGTAGTCCGACTCAATGGTTGTGCAGAGCCATTTGTAATGGAGGCTGTGGAGGTCGCAAGGCCCTTCTGAGGCCCCGCAAACAGTACAAATGAAGATCAGATTTGCGAAAGGAATTGGTAACCCCGGAGAGCACCGTAGCACCCTACTGAGATATATGGTGTGAAGTCCTATATTGATGCCCACATTGTTTTCTTGAAAGGCAGGAAACAAAATCATCCAATTTGAGTGAAAAGGTGTAACCACCTTATGCAGGAAGGAAGGCATCACCCAGAGGGACACGCAACGTGCAGACTTTCCTGACCAAGATTAACGGCTACTAGAAATGCCGTCTTGAGGGACGAGTCCTGGAATGAGGTATGTTTGAGCGGCTTGAAGGATGCCCGGATAAGGCTCTGAGGACCAAACACCCACATACCCCTGAGAAAGCTAGCAACTTCTGCAGGAGACACCATTGAGCGTCCTTCAAACAGGTTAATTCAGAGACGTGAACCCAGAGAAAGCCTAGGGCCAGACCAGAGTTGAGAGTGTTCTGAAGGAATTACAGAATGTCCAGGATCTGAAAGGCACTGCCAAAAGCACCAAGACTCAAGGATGCCACATTCTCATGTAGACTAAATATGTAACAGGCCATCCTGCCTTGGACAGGAGAGCCACTACCTGTGTTGAGTGACCTCTGCAACTCACCCAGCATCTTTCAAGTGCCAGATCATAAGCGAGTAGGGAGCAGTATCGGCCATGGTGATTGGACCTTACCGTAAGAGAAATTTCTGAGGAAGGGGGATGAATGGTTAGTCGAACAGGATCAGCATACTATGGCTGCTGAGGTCAGTCGCATGACACGAAGTTCACCAGCCAGAATGAGCGTCAATCCAACAGAGAACCCCTCCCAAGCAGGACACATGCACAACAGGGGAGCGGAAGGCCAGGACTGAACTAACGCGTCCAGGCCCCAAGGCCCATGGCTCCTTCCACTGACCGTCAAAGGCCTGTGTCTTGGCATTCTGTGCCGACGGTCTGAGATCCACTGTGGGCAACCACCAGGTGCGAACTATTTGTGGAAATTCCCAGGAGGATAGCTCCCTATTGTCAAGATCTACAATGTCTCAAAAATCAAAACCAGGCCAAAAAGAGCACCGTCAGTATAAAGAAAAACTTTTTTTGTTGGAACTGCCAGCCCAGTGGAGAGGAAGAAAACCTCCCACCGTTGTGGCTTTTCCTTTTAATTATTCATTAATAAAGCCAGCATTCACTTAGCTGAGATTGTAGAGCTGACGCCGTTTCATCTAGTCAGCAATGCCAGGAAACACGACGTGGCACGTTTCGGGGTAATGCCTATGCTACCCCTGCATCAGGTCAGAACATTGCTCGGTTAAGCATGTGGGCTCTGGTCCATGGGATTAACGATGGTGGCCACCATGGACCTTAGGGTCTGAAGATAGTCGCACACACACGCGCAGCTCTGTAGGAGAAAGAGTTGAAGATGTGCAGAGTGCTTGAGAAAATGTTATTGCATCAGGGATACCTTGCCCAGCCAGTTATCGACTAGTGCTCCGAGAAACTCCACAGTTTGGGATGGCCAGAGGCAACCCTTGGAATAACTGACCACTCAACCGAGGCTCTCCAAGAGGGTGACCAGCCAGGAGACAGTCTGACTGGCTTCAGACATGGAACTTGCATGAATGAGCCAGTCGTCCAAGTATGGGAGGACTTGAATGTGCTGTATGAGCATGGCTGCTGTAGCCACAATGACTTGGCAGTCATCAGGCCAAATGGCAGAACACAAAACTGAAAATGCTGCCCGAGTGTGGCAAAGCGCAGAAAACACCGGTGATCCTCCTGGAGAAGAATATGTAAATATGCTTCCACTAGGCTGGACGAGGCAAGGAATTATCCCATAAGGGCTGCTTGAATTATTGGACATATCATTTTCATGTGAAAAACTGGTATATGAAGGGCCCAATGGACCCCTCCTTATTGGATACCACAAAGTAAATGGAACAATGAGCAGAGTCCCTCTTTGCAAGTTGGACCAGTCGAATGGCTCAAAGAAACTGCAGACTGAGGGTGGATTGTATGGCTGCCCTCTTTCGGAACGCTTCGCTGGGCGAAACTAGGAAGGCGGCTTGTATGGGAGAGCATAGCCTTGGCTGACGATGTTGAGGACCCATTGATCGAAGGCCATGTGGGCTTACTGCTGGGAAAAGGCATCTGCCCTTCTCGTATTTGTAGCGACATAGGCATCCTGTCCTTTCCTGACTCCCCGAAGGACTGTTACCTTTGACCGGCATGAGGTCACAGCAAAGGCCTTTCCGTGGCATGTAAAAGACCGTGGCTTACCTTCCAATAGCTGCTGCAGCTTGACTTCCCCCAGGTCCTTGACAAGCTTGTCAAGGTCTTCACCAAGGAGCCACTTGCTTTGGAAGGGGAGCTTAGAGAGGCGCACCTTAAAGGCTGGATCAGCCGACAATTGACAAAGCTAGAGCAATGTAGAAGGGCATAGGCCGCCAGACCTCTACAAACTGATGCCCGAGTAGCATTTCCTATCCTAATGATCCGAAAGGGCCGCACCCCCTTCAACCACAAAAGCGATGTGCTTAGTGACGGCAGTCACCAGAGCAGCCATCTTCGGATATGCAAAGCACCTCTCCAGATCCGCTGGAGACCAAAGATAGCACAGTCCCCAAGGTAGTGCGCTGTTCCAGATGGCGAGCCATATGCATCAGACGAATCGCACTTCTGAGATACCATCTGCTAGGGCTCCGGTGGGAAAGGGAAGACTCTAGCGGGCTTTTGACTGTCCCACAGGAGAGCCCTGGAGGGAAAAAGAAGACCCTTGGCAGGCTTTGGAATGCACCGCAGGAGAGCACCAGTGGGAAAAGGCTTTTGAATGCCCTGCACGATCAGATCTGCCTGAGAGAGTGCCTGAGGCTGACTGTGCTCTAGAGAATCGGTGAGGTGTAAGCCGTCCACTACTTGAACCATCATGTGGTAGGCCATGGCTTATATAATAGCCTGTACATGTATGAGAGGCCTGCAAGCTAGGTCTGAGTCCCCACCCCCACTTAGAAATAGTAGTGCTGAGAAAGATCAAAGTCAGTGAAGGTCTGAGGATCTGCCTTAAACCGCTCTAAACTGCTTTTGATAAGTTTGTGTTAATCCTTATTCAATTCTTTTATGCTGATGATAGATATGTTCCAGTGTTTTGCATTCTCACATTCTCTGAGCCTAGAAATGACCTTGTAGTAGGGATTTGTTTATGTCTAGAAACTGAGCCTTTGTTAGAATAGCCTGAGAAGGGGGAACAGGGTGTTAGGCCCAGAGAGGGTCCCCGATTGGATAGATGCAGGGGGCGTTGGGACCAATAGAAAGTTTGCCTGTATCAAACTGTGAAACTTGTATATAAGGAAGTTGTTCCTGTTCTCCATTGCTCAGTCCTTTTTGAAGCTTGACTCTCTGAGCCTGTGCACAATAAACTGGCTTGGATCTTTGAACTGACTCCTGGTATTATTTATTGCATGCTTATCAGCTGCTACAAATTCTTGGTGCATTGGCCGGGAATGTGCGAGTGGTGGATGGTATTCAAGTGAATATACCACGACTTCTCGCCTCAAGAGGTCTGGTCCGGCTGGTGCCGCACCTGACTGATTGCAGGGGAGCCTCTGGCGCCGCCCGCTCCTCTTGTATTGGGGGGGCTCCTCCTTGCCTCCGCAGGTTGCTGGTTCTGGTTGGCCAACACCTCCGAACCCGAGGGGAGTCCAGGATCCAACCCATGTACTGGTTTGGTATCGGGAACCGGATCCGGTGAGTAGAACTTTTCTGTCAGCCAGTCGGGATTCTGGAATAAGCGCTTGAGAGTCTGATCACCTCTCGGGGCGGTCCTAGTAAGTCTCAGAAGTCTTAAAGGTATAAGCAGAGACTGAACCCACCAACCCCTCAGTCAGTTAGGTTTTTTGGGAACGTCGGGATTTATTCTCTCTTGAATGTCTGCTCGTGTGAATGAGAGGTCTTGAATACAGACCAAGCGAGGTGCATTTCCAGGTCGCGAACAGGAGAAAGTGTTTGGTGTTTGTCTGTTGTTTGTATTTGTTATCTGTTGAAACCGCTGGTTTCCCTTCTAATGTAAGATTATTCTGTCGGGTAATTCATGAAACAGTTTACTGATTGAGAAATGGTACTGAGAAAGGACGAGAGGAAATAAAACAACAAAACAACTCAGGAGTCTCTTCTAAGCAGCTGTCTCACTGAGTTTATTTTGTTTCCAGCACAAGCCGAGAGACTGTATCGTTAGCAGGGGTGTGTCTTTCACACAGCCCGTAGAAAGGAATGTTAGTATTCTTTAACCTTTACATTCCACATTCTGCAGCTGGGTTAATTTGTGCTTATTTCAGGAAAATTGTACCTGTTTTATTCAATATGTTCTAATAGTAATGTTCCTTCTGCTATGGTCATGTATTATATATCATTTAATAGGAATGGTTAGTCAGAAATTTGGATCCCGACAGTTTTGGGCTCAGCCTGGAAAGGGTTAAGTTCTTATTAACCCCTTTTTAGCTCCTCAACTGTTCTTGTAAATGATAGAGAAATTAAGGAAACTGCTTTTGTTTTCCTTTGACCTATGAAGTAGAGGTTAAGAGCCCTGACAGGACAAGGAAGCATCCTGAGCCAATAGTTACCAGATTGAAATTTTGTCTGATATATTTGGTTTTGACTGCATATGCTATCGAGTAAGACGGGATCTTTTTATATATTATAGGAAGCACCTCATAGAAGACATAATTATTGTTCATAAATTACGGGAACAACAAAAAGAGCTTAGTGTTTACAGCTGCTCTGTCTAGTAATTTACGGCTGCTTTGAAAGTCAGGAAAGAGACCTACTGTTTATTTTGTTAAGATAATTTTCAAGGCTGGCTGTAACGCTGAGTAATTTGTTTAAAGTATCAGTTTCAAATGCCTGTCTTTCCCGAACTGTGGTGTCCAGAGAAACAATGTACTGTGTTTTGAAAGGTCTTTTAAATCTCTAACCTATAACCCCGCCTGAAGTATGGGCAGAAGATAATCCACCTGACCTAGCGAAGAACATAGCCCCTGTCATCATCACCCTCAAGCCAGGAGCGGAACCAGTGCATGTGAAGCAGTATCCTCTTCCCCGACCAGCCATTGAAGAAATCCACTGCCATCTGATGAAACTGTTGAAGTATGGACTTCTCAAGGAGTGCCAGTCACCTTGGAACACCCCCCTTCTCCCAGTAAAGAAACCTGGGACAGGGGATTACCGCCCAGTACAAGATCTGAGGCGAATGAATGCTGCAACTGAAACTATACACCCAGTGGTACCAAAATCCTTATACTCTCTTGGGACTGATCCCCGCTGAGGCTACTCATTTCACCATCCTGGACCTGAAAGAGGCCTTCTTCTGTATACACCTAGCCCCCACCAGTCAACTTTTGTTTGCTTTTGAATAGCAAGACCCCACAACAGGAAGGCGGGGCCAACTCACCTGGACTCGATTACCCCAAGGATTTAAGAATTCACCTACTCTCTGCAGTGCTGCTTTAAATCCGGATCTTTCAGGCTACTATGTGAACCCAGGAGAAAGGGTGGTTCTTCAGTATGTGGACGACTTGCTCATAGCCACAAATTCAGAAAGTGAATGAGGCTGGATACAAAGTCTCAAGAATCAAGGCGCAATTATGTCAAACTGAAGTTAAATACCTAGGATTCCAGTTGTCCAGCGGAATACGATGCTTGGGACCAGAACACAAAGAAGCTGTATGCAGTATTCCTACTCCAACCAACAGGAGGCAAGTGACAGCCTTCTTGGGGACTGCAGGGTACTGTTGTATATGGATCCCCAATTTCGCTCTGTTGGCAAAACCATTGTATCAAGCTACCAAAGGAATGGAAAAGTCTCCAATGGAATAGGGACCCGAACAGGATGCAGCTGCTCTGATGTCAACACCAGTTCTGGGCCTGCCAGATGTCCAGAAACCTTTTCGCCTCCATATTCATGAGGTTTGTTTGAGAGCTGTTGCAGCTACAGCCCTCCTAGTGAGCAAAGCAGACAAGCTCACTCTGGGATAAAATCTTCAAGTTACTGTACCACACTCTGTTCTGACCCTTATGGAACACAAAGGAAGTTTTTGGCTCACAAATTCACGTATGTTGAAGTATCAGAGCATGTTGTGTGAGAACCCCCAGATACAACTGAAGGTCAGTCAAGCTGTGAATCCTGCTACGCTGTTACCAGTTGGTCTTGACCCCCTGATCATGACTGTTTAGAAATTATGGACACTGTATTCTCAAGTCACCCGGATTTGACTGATGTCCCTTCGGAGAACCCAGAATGGACTTTCTCATCATCAATGGACATCGTTGTGCCAGCTTTGCCCCCAGGAACTTCAGCACAGAAAGCTGAACTGATAGTTCTTACTAGAGCACTGACAATAAGAAAGGGCTCTGTCTAAATGTGTATCCAGATTCCAAGTATGCCCTTACAACCTTGCATGCACATGGGGCCCTGTACAAAGAATGAGGGTTGATAACCTCAGGAAGCAAGTCCATTAAGAATGGCCCCGAGATATTTACATTATCAGATGCATACTGCATACTGCCTACAGACCTCAGAATCTAGGAAGAGTAGACCATATGAATAGAACCCTGGAATCTCAGTTATCTAATCTTTGTCAAGAGGTTCACCTGAAGTGGCTCCAGTTCCGAGTTCTTTCTATAGCCCTTCTAAGGGCACCAAGTCAACATCCAGCAGGGCATTCAAACTTTATGCACCAATGATCTGGAACAGCCTCCCTCGCAACATCCGAACAATCCCAGACATATTCCAATTCAGGAAGGCTGTGAAACACTACCTCTTCCTCCTACATTACCCGGAAACCAATGAAAGCTCAGCACCAATTACCGAAACCTCACAAATCTCCTCTATCTGAAACCATAAGAACACATGACCAGCCTGTAAATTGTATATATTGTTATTGTATATAGTTACCCTGTTAGCCAAGTTGATTCTCCTGTTCATATGTAAACACAAAGTACTATTGGAAATGTGTATGTTCGTTGTTTATTGTAAACCGCACTGATGCTGAATAGCGCGGTATAAAAGAGACTTTAAATAAATAAATAAATAAATAAGGATATGCTTAGCCCCTACTAAGTCTTTAAGAGTTTCCCCTTTTGAGATTCTGTATGGGCGACCCCCACCTATTATACAAGGAATAAAGGAAGATATGGAACAGATTAGATCTGAAATTACTAGACAAGAACTATTGGTTTTAAGTTCTGTTTTGCAGAGTCTTCATACGTGGGTACAAGATCAGCTGCCCATCCATCTAACAGAACCCCTGCATCCTCTCAAGCCTGGAGTCTCGGTGTGGGTCAAAGAGTGGAGAAAGACACCGTTGGCACCGCATTGGAAGGAACCTTATGTTGTCATCTATTAACCCCAACTGCAGTTGAAGTTGCAGAACTCGAACCCTGGCTTCATCACAGTCAAGTGAAGTCAGCAGCCGTTGATAACACTGTAGAAAGGAAGGCGACTACAAAGGTATTAGCTATGTGGCAATATTACCCTATACCCCAAGATGATGCTGTTACACGAGTATAATATGCAATTTAATTCCCACCCTTTCTAACTTGCGGGTGAGAATAATCAAAAGGGGGAATGTGGTAGGCCATGGCCTATATAATAGCCTGTACATGTATGAGAGGCCTGCAAGCTAGGTCTGAGTCCCCACCCCCACTTAGAAATAGTAGTGCTGAGAAAGATCAAAGTCAGTGAAGGTCTGAGGATCTGCCTTAAACCGCTCTAAACTGCTTTTGATAAGTTTGTGTTAATCCTTATTCAATTCTTTTATGCTGATGATAGATATGTTCCAGTGTTTTGCATTCTCACATTCTCTGAGCCTAGAAATGACCTTGTAGTAGGGATGTGTTTATGTCTAGAAACTGAGACTTTGTTAGAATAGCCTGAGAAGGGGGAACAGGGTGTTAGGCCCAGAGAGGGTCCCCGATTGGATAGATGCAGGGGGCGTTGGGACCAATAGAAAGTTTGCCTGTATCAAACTGTGAAACTTGTATATAAGGAAGTTGTTCCTGTTCTCCATTGCTCAGTCCTTTTTGAAGCTTGACTCTCTGAGCCTGTGCACAATAAATTGGCTTGGATCTTTGAACTGACTCCTGGTATTATTTATTGCATGCTTATCAGCTGCTACAATCAGACCAGGGAGTTCATCCTTGCAGAACAGGCAGATATCCTGTGTGCTGTCTTGCTCACCAGCTCACCATCCTCAGCTGACAAGGCTTCTTCATCTGGGAAATCAGGTGCACAGACAGTCACAGCCCAAGAAAAGTTCCTTGAGAGGATGCCCCGTGTTCCTAAGAACTTCCGAGAACGCTTCTGGGATCCCAACGTGGAGTCTAGTGAGGTTCTGTGGACTGAAGAAGCCTCCAAGCCAGAGATCCACACAGTCAGAGAACGTGGTAAGAAAGAACAAGGAGTAAATAATTGAAAAGGAACTTTATTTGATTTAACAAATCAAATCAAATTGTCAAATCAAATAAAGTTCCTTTTCAATTATTTACTCCTTGGTCTTTCTTACCATGTTCTCTGACTGTGCGCTCATCTGATGTGGCTTCTTGCTCTTTATTGGACTCCTCCAAGCCAGAGATGACAGGGTCCACATGTCAAGGGTCCAAGCCTAAGGAGCACTAGAAATTGTTGTGAATCTTGGTTCTGAGAAGACTGAAATGGGTTTTGAGGCAGCAGCAGCATCTGAGCTGGAGGATCGGCAGGCTGAGGGAGGAGGAGGCAGGGAGGAGTGACCCTGGAGACCACTGGGGGTGACAGAGCAGGGGGACCCTCCCATCGCTGCCTACTGACTGTGCGAGAAGACTCACCTGAGTAAGCAGAACAGGCAAGCACCCCCTGTGATGTATTTCCGCTTGTAGCTGTAGACAGTACACTTCTGAAGGAGGAGGGCACGGTAAATAAAACATTCCCCCAAAATAATGTTACACAAAAGGAGAAAGAAAACGCTGTGGCTCTCGCAGGCTGCACAGCTAACTTTCCCGCTCCAAACCAGCCACCGTGACTGAGAATGCTGCGCGGCTCTGACATTTATAATGGACGCTGCGCCCCCCCATGGCTGAGGAAATAGCTGCCACACACACCGGATCAGTCCGAACAAAGAGGCGGGAAGCAGAGAAACGGAAACACAGCAGTGCGGAAAGAGCGTAGTTACTCACCTGTAACAGGTGTTCTCCAGGAGCAGCAGGAATCAGTCCTCACTTATGGGTGACGTCGGCGCCGACGGAGCCCTCGCGGAGCAATTTTCCCCAGCTTTCAAAGAAAGCCTTTGGGAATTGCAGCGCGCATGCGCGGTCGTCTTCCCGCCCGAGGGTGCCATCTTAGCCAGTCAGATGACATAGCTAAAAAAGACAGCATAAAAATTTGCAAAAAGAACATAAGCAGACGATTGCAACTCCAAGGGGAGGAGGGAGGGTAGTGAGGACTGATTCCTGCTGCTCCTGGAGAACACCTGTTACAGGTGAGTAACTACGCTTTCTCCAGGACCAAGCAGGAAGTCAGTCCTCACTTATGGGACTCCCAAGCTCAAGGCTACCGGAGACCCTAAGCACAAAAATGAGCTCCCTCTAGCTCAGCAGCACAGAAGGATAGAATCTTCGCTGAATTATCACCCACCGGTAGCCCACATCCGGGATGGAGGGTAGGAGTTGCTCAGACCTCAAAGAGATTACGGAGGACTGCCTGTCCGAAAGCACTGTCCCTACGGGACTCCCTCTCGAGACAGTAATGGACCGCAAAAGTCTGGCTCGAAGACCAAGTAGCGGCCCGGCAGATGTCTGCCAGCGGAACAGAGCGGAGGTAAGCCACTGACGTGGCCTTTGCCCGAACGCAATGAGCCGTGACTCGACTTTCTAAGGAGAGTCCGGCTGCCCCATAAGCCCAAGAGATACAGTCCGCAACCCAGATGGACAGAGTACGCTTGGAGACCGGGAGCCCCAATTTATTGGGGTCAAAAGACACAAAAAGCTGAGCAGCTTTACGGTGCTCCCGCGTACGGTCAAGGTAGAAGTTCAATGCCCTTCTACAGTCCAGGGTATGGAGGACCGTTTCAGCTCGGCTGGAGTGTGGTCTGGGAAAGAAGGTTGGAAGTACCACCTCCTGATTGATGTGAAAAGGGGAGACCACTTTAGGCAGAAATTTCGGGTGAGTCCGTAGGACTACCCTATTCTTGTAGAACCTAGTGTAAGGGGGATCAGACACGAGGGCCTGCAATTCACTTACGCGCCTAGCGGAAGTGAGGGCTATCAAGAACAGTGTTTTCCAAGACAGAAAACGTAGAGAACAGGTAGCCATAGGTTCAAAAGGCGGACAGGTGATCCGCTGCAAAACCACATTCAGGTCCCAGTCAGGCGCTGGCGGGCGCAGAGGTGGTTTAAGTAGAAGGAGACCTCGGAGAAACCTCGCTACGAGAGGGTCATTGGAGAGAGGTCTGCCGTCCACTGGCACATGATGTGCTGAAAGAGCACTGAGGTGAACTTTGACGGAGTTGGACTTAAGTCCCAGATTAGAGAAGTGCAGCAAGTACTGCAAGATCACCGACACCGGGCAGGAGAAGGGATCCTGAGACTGTTGGGTACACCAGACTGCAAAGCGACGCCATTTAAGGGCGTAGCATTTGCGGGTAGAAGGCCGTCGCGAAGCTAAGACGACCTCCTCCACCTCCGCCGGCAGGAGAAGGGGAGCAAGGACTACCCTCTCAGCAGCCAGGCCATGAGGTTGAGAGACCTGAGGTTGGGGTGCAGAAGGGACCCCTGATCCTGAGTGAGGAGATCCGGTTGTATCCCCAGAGGGATTGGGCCCTCCACCGCCAGTTGCAGCAGGAGTGGAAACCACGGCTGCCTGGGCCAGCGAGGGGCCACCAGGATCATGAAGGCTTTGTCTCGGAGAACCTTGAAAAGAGTCCGAGAGACCAGCGGGATGGGAGGGAAAGCGTACAAAAGGCTCCCCGACCACGAGATCAGAAAGGCGTCCGCCGCAACCCGAAGGGGGTGTGGCTGACGAGAGCAGAAGCGAGGAAGCTGCCGGTTGTGAGGACTGGCAAAGAGATCCACCGTGGGGAGACCCCACTTGAGGAAGAGCTTCTGAACTACCAAGGGATCCAGACGCCACTCGTGCGGCTGGAGGACCCTGCTGAGTTTGTCTGCAAGGCAATTTTCTTGGCCCGGGAGATAAACTGCCTTGAGGAGAATGCCGTGACTGACGGCCCAAGAGCAGAGCTTCTGTGCCTCCCGGCAGAGGAGGAAGGAGCCCGTGCCCCCCTGCTTGTTCACGTAGAACATGGCAACTTGATTGTCCGTCTGGACAAGGACGGACTGTTGGGAAGTCAAGTGGGAGAAGGCCTTGAGAGCGAGGCGGATCGCCCTGAGCTCCAGGAAGTTGATCTGCTGAGCAGACTCCCACGTGGTCCAGAGGCCCTGAGTACGTGCCTCTTGGCAATGTGCTCCCCAGCCCAGGAGGGATGCATCGGTTGTCAGCACCCGGGTCGGCTGAGGTGACTGGAAAGGCATTCCGAATATCAGGTTCGGCTGCCGGAGCCACCACCGGAGAGACGAGAGCAGCGGCTCGGAGACGCGCACTAGGTCTGCCAGGCCGCCTGTGGCTTGTCGCCACTGCTGGCGGAGACACCATTGAGCAGACCGCATGTTCAGGCGGGCATTGGGGGTCACATGGACGGTGGAAGCCATATGGCCGAGCAGTCTCAGGAAGCGCCTGGCGGAGACCAGGGGCTGGCTGCGAAAGCGGTCGGCTAGGTCCATGAGCCGTTGAGCCCTGTCGAGCGGTAGGTACGCTCGTGCCCGAGGAGTGTGCAGCCTTGCGCCGATGAACTCGAGATCCTGTGAGGGGAGCAAAGTGGACTTTGCGAAGTTTATGACAAAGCCCAAGTGCTGCAGCAGAGTCACCGTGCGGCACGTGGCGTTGGTGACCTCCTGAGCGGACGCTGCTCTGATGAGCCAGTCGTCGAGGTACGGAAAGACATAGAGGCCGTGAAGCCGGAGATGGGCCGCCACGACCGCGAGACATTTTGTGAAGACTCGCGGTGCGGAGGATAGGCCAAAGGGCAGTACTCTGTACTGGTAATGATTTCCTGCCACCACAAACCTTAGGTATTGGCGGTGGCTTGGGTGGATGAGGATGTGCGTGTAGGCATCCTTTAGATCCAAGGAGCATAGCCAATCTCCCTGCTGGAGGTAGGGCAGAAGGATTCCAAGGGTAAGCATTTTGAACTTCTCCCGCACAAGGAACTTGTTGAGGTTGCGCAAGTCCAGGATGGGTCTGAGGCCCCCTGTTCTCTTTGGTATCAGAAAATACCTTGAATAAAAACCTTGACCTCTCAGGTGGTGGGGCACCGGTTCCACCGCCTGTTCCTGCAGAAGACCTGCTAACTCCTGAAGGAGCAACTCCCTGTGCAGAGGGGGGCGCGAAGGTTCTCCCGGAAAATAGGAGGGAGGGACCTGATGGAAGTGGAGAAGGTAGCCCTCTCGCACGACCTGAAGCACCCAGGCATCTGCGGTGATGCTGGACCACCTGTGGGCGAAGTGAACCAGCCGGCCTCCGGTGCTGGGAGGGACCAGCGGGGGGGGAGAGGCTATGCTGAGCGAGTCAAAAACCCCCTCCCTGCTGAGCAGGGGCTGGTGGTGCAGGCTTGGGGGCTTGCTGCCTACGGGACCCGTTACCCCGTCCCTTGGCTTGCTGGCCCTGTTGGGGAGCTGCAGGGGCCTGATAATGGGGGTACTGTTTGTAGGCAGCCGCCTTCCTCGGGTAAAAGGACTTTTTTCCCGAGCCCTTCTTTTTCTGGGAAGGGGCGGAGGTCTTCCTAGAAAGCCTGGTCCTGGTGAGAGTCTCAGTCTCAATTTGTGCAGCCTTTTCCGCCATGGGCTTGCCAAAGAGGTTTTCGCCTCGGCAGGGGACATCGACCAACTTGTCCTGTACCCAGGGCTCAAGGTCCGACGACTGAAGCCAAGCCTGTCGGCGGGCACCGATGCCGGCTGCGGCCACTCTAGCCGAGGCCTCAAAGCCATCATAGGCTGCTCGGGACATGAACTTTGAGCATTCCCGAATGCCCGTGGACAAGGCTAGGAACCTCCGCAAGGGCTCCTCGGAGAGACCAGCGGAGAATCCGGCTAGCTCTTTAGCCAGATCCCGGAGATACATGCCCATGTAGAGCTGGTAAGTCTGGACACGACATGCGAGCATAGAGCCCTGGAAGCACTTCTTGCCAAGGCCATCCAGGTTACGGGCCTCCCTTCCAGGAGGCACCGAGGAGTGCATCTTCTGGCTCTTAAGACGATGCATGGCCGATTCCACTACCATGGAATGGTGTGGCAGCTGTGCCTTCTGAAAGCCAGGGCTCTTGCGGACCCGATAGATAGAATCGACCCGCTTGCTCAGGACCGGCGAGGAGGCCGGACTCTCCCACATGCGGAAGAGTAGTCGTTCCAGCATAGGAGGAACCGGCACAGTAAAGTGCTCCCTCGCGGGAGAGTCATACTGGAGGGCGTCGAGCTCTTCGGCTCCTCCTCGGGATCCGCAGGGAAGGCCAAAGCCTTGGCCATATCCCTAACGAAGTCCGAGAACCGGGCATCCTCCGGGGGGGACTGCTTCCGAGGCTCGGACCCCGGTGAGTCCGATGGGACACACCGAGTCCGGAAAGAATCAGGTGACTCTTCCTCCTCAGACTCCCAGACCGACTCCGACGAGGACTCGGTGGGGTCGGCCCGGGCAGGGTGCGGCGCCAGCCGCCCCGACGTCGAGGGAGTCGGCGTCGGCGACCTCGGTCCCGAACGGGAGGCCGAGGGTGACCTCGACCGAGGATCGACTCGAGTTCTCATTGACTCGAGGATCGGCTCGGTCTCCGGGGTCGACTTGGACGTCGACGTCCCGGCGGTCGGGGCAGCGGCGCCAGCGAGCAGTGCCCGCTGCTGGTCCATGAAGGCAGACAGTCTGCTCTCCAAGGCCGTCAACCTGAGTCCGAGCTCAGGTGACCCAGCAGCCCCCGACTCGGGCCCCGACGGCGTCGGGCCCGACGTCGGCTGTCGCGGAGGCGAGTCCAGAAGGACTACAGGACTTACCCGGGCAGGCATCTCCGACTCCAGGCGAGGTCGCTTCGGGAGATGTTCCTTCTCCAAGGACCCGGGGCGGCTGTCGGGGCTATGCGACCTGGCCCTCGCGGAGCCAGGAGCGTCCACCGACGCCGCCCTCGCGGGTTTTTCCTTCCGACGATGGTCCCCGGAGGGAGAACCCCGGTCGGAGGAGCTCCGGCGACGGTCCGAGCTGGAGCCCTTTGACACGGAGGCCTCCGACGAGGTCCGGGTACGGCTGGGGTCAGCGAAGATTCTCTCGCGCTGATGCCGCCGACTTCTCAACGCCTTCGAGGACAGTTTGCTGCAGGGCCCACAGATCAGTTCCTCATGATCCGGGCCCAAGCAGCGGAGGCAAAAGTCGTGTGTGTCGGTTAGTGACATATTTCGGTCACACCGACCACACCGCTTAAAGCCACTGGCAGCCATCGGGGGAAAAAGGGCCCCTGCGAGGTCAAAGGACCGGGCTGCCAGGGAAAACGAAAATGAAAGCTGACTAAGTCAGAAAAACCGAAAAAACGCTAGAGGACTCGAGACCGGCGTCGCGAGTCCGGGCGGGAAAACGATCGGCGTCGAACCGAAAGAAAAAAGTATAAAATAAAGAGGAAAATCAACTTTTTCGCGGGGACAAGACGGGGACGTCTGCAGGGCTCCGCGGAAAAAAGAAGACTGGCTAAGATGGCACCCTCGGGCGGGAAGACGACCGCGCATGCGCGCTGCAATTCCCAAAGGCTTTCTTTGAAAGCTGGGGAAAATTGCTCCGCGAGGGCTCCGTCGGCGCCGACGTCACCCATAAGTGAGGACTGACTTCCTGCTTGGTCCTGGAGAACAGGGCAGTGCAACCGCAGCAGTCTCGAAGTAAAGAAAAAAAACAGCGTCTCTGCAATAGTGGCAGCGCAACCCAGCGCTCAAAACAGAGGGGAGTGAAGGGGGTGATTCAAACTCCCTGTGTCCTCCTGGAGAAGCAGCGCTGCAAGAGTGACTCAGAGCACTTAGCAAACATAAAAAGGCTCTCCCTGCTGCCAGCCTACTGGAACCCCCGCTGTACAAGCACCTGGAGCCTCTGTATCCCAGAAGGTAAAAGAGGAGCGGCAGACCCGGGGGGGGGGGGGGGGGGACCTTACTCACTGTGCCCAATGCAATCGCAGTAGTAGAGCAGGGGAGCCAAGGCAGATGCTGCAAGAAGGCTGACCAGAAACTGCTGCTGTAGCTAAGCTCTATAAGAGCAATGAAGGCTCCCACTGCTGCCGGCCTACCAGGTCCTCGTGATAAGGAGGGCGGCCTTCCCCTCGCATAATGGGAGCTCGACTAGTCCCCTTGACCAGGAGCTCAACCAGATCCCTAAGGTGATGAGCTGGGAAATTTCAGAGGGGCACCTCCAGTGCGCCCTGAAAACGTCCAGCTGAAATTAATAACTTAAAAGAAAATCTGAAGAGAAAAAACAGAAGAACACCAGCATCTGCTGGAGACAGAAAATACTGAAGGCGACCTCTAGGGGTACAGCTATATATGTCTATCAGGACTCAACCAATCAAGCTTCTGGTAGTTTTTCTACGTCTCCAACATCTGCTGGCAGAGGGACTTAACCCATTTGTCTGGACTGGTCTAGCACAGTGGTTCTGAACCCAGTCCTCTAGGACCCCCAGGCCAGTCAGGTTTTCAGGATATCTATAATGAATATGCATGAGACAGAAACAATGGAAGCAGTGCACGCACATCTCTCATGTATATTCATTGTGGATATCCTGAAAACCTGACTGGCCTGGAGGTCTCAGAAGAATGGGTTGAGAACCACTGGTCTAGCAGGATGACTTGGAAACTACTTTATTGCTTCATGGTGTATCCCCTAATTCTTGTAATATTTTATTTATTTATCTGTTCCACTACACTCAGAATTGTATCAGCTTTTATAATATTTCCCCTCAGCCATCTCTTCTCCAGGCTGAAGAGCCTCTTCTCATAGGAGACTCATCCCATCACTTTTATCATTCTGAATTGTCCTTCTCTCTACCTTTCTAGGACTGTTGTATCATTTCAGAGATGTAGTGACCAGAGAGTTGCACACAATACTAAAGTGCAAAACTACTTGTTCAGACTCACAATGGCTTCCCTCATTCAGTCTGCGGCTCAGACCAGCAGGATTCTCCCAACTTCACTAATACACCTTATTCCTATCCTACAAGAGGACCCAAGGCCACCCACCTTCCCGATGCTTCATTCCGCTTTCTTCAGTTTCTCTTTCCTTGGCACAAGCACTTTGCGTAAGTAAGGCAGTATAAACAGTCCTGAGAGAAAGAGGACGTGACCAATAAAATAGACTGACAGGTAGACCTAGAGGGGAAAAAAAAAGTTAAGTTACAAGTTTGAGAGACAGATATTCCTGCATGCCTTCTTCCTTTATATTACCAGCACCCTCCTATAAGAAGATTGTAACTTTTCAATTTCTTCCATCTCTAATCTATGTTTCTCTCTCTTGCTTATTATTGTGAAGCCCCTTGCTACTGTCCCCCTCCCTTCCGCCCTTGCCCAGAACTGCCTGCGCTCTCTTTAAGAACATAAGAGATGCCATACTGGGTCAGACCAAGGTCCATCAAGCCCAGGATCCTGTTTCCAACAGTGGCCAATCTAGGTCATACGTACCTAGCAGTTTCCCCAATGGACACAGGTTCCACAATGCTTGTATTGGGTCAAGCATTGATATCCTGGGTCCCTTTTAATAATGGTTTATGGACCTTTCCTCCAGGAACTTGTCCAAACCTTTTTTAAACCCAGCTACACTAACAGCCTTTACTACATCCTCCGGTGACAAATTCCAGAGTTTGATTACATGCTGAGTGAAAAAATATTTTCTCTCATCAGTCTTAAATAGTTTACCCTGTAGCTTCATTGCATGTCCCCTAGTCTTTCTATATTTTCATAACGTAAACAATCGCTCTACGTTTACCCGTTCCACTCCATTCATTAATTTATAGACCTCTATCATATCTCCCCTCAGCCGTCTCTTTTTCAGGTTGAAAAGCCCTAACCTTTTTAGCCTTTCTTCATAGGAGAGGACTACAACACCATGGAAAACCTTGCACTCAAGTTAGATAAAGGCTAAACAGGTAACTGACCACACAAAGCACAGACCTCCCACCTAAATGGACAACACACATAACTCAAACAAAATGACGATCCAATCTCTTATGCCCTAATACCCCCTCATGTATATAGTTATATATGTTATGTACTATCTTATGTATATAGACACTACATTTTGTTAGTTAATTGTTTTAACACGGTTCCAGTTTAAACTCACTGTTTAGTTTCCTAGACTTAACTTTGTTTAATTTATGATATTTTAAGATGTTCTATGTTCTATGATATTTTAAGATGTTCTATGTAAAACAAACTTCGCTTTGTTAATTGTTGTTATTTGTACACCGCAACTGATCTCTGGAAGATGCGGTATAAAAATGAGTGTTAAATAAAATAAATAAAATAGGAGTAGCCTTCCATCCCCTTTACCATTTTGGTAGCTCTTCTCTGCTTACCTTGAGCCACTTGTCCCAGGTGAAGAGGCAGAAGGGTACCAGAGGGTATCCCATACACAGCCAATGGATACTCTGCTGGGCAAGGTAAAGTGGTAACTTCAGGGCAGGTACAGAGGTCAGCCAAGAGAACACTGGACTCTCACGTATCAGTTCAATGGCCTGCAGTGATAAAGAAGAGAGCTGATAGGTAGAAGTGGTCTGCTGGGGGGGGTCGCTACAGGATGGCACTTCCCCATGCATGCTGGAAGTCAATATGTCAAAGGATGCTCTGCACAGGGCAGCATCCATGCTGCTATGTGGAATGTGTTAACGCTTTTATGACATATGAAACAGAAACTCAAAAGGACACTAGTGCCTGAATGTTACTAGAAGCACCTTCAAACATGGCTGCACTTACAGAGTTTTGCTGGAACCGTGAGAGCGACGTGTGCTGCAGATAGGGATAACTGTTGTAGACCTCACCTGTTTCTCCACGACAACTATAAGGAATTCCAGGGAGAAGCACATCAGATATCCAGAATGCAGCCCGTGCCAGACAGCCAGGAAAAGAAGTGCAGCGGCTTGTGAGACAGTCTTATTCCCCAAGAAGCGCAGGCGCTTAAAGACATTCCTGTTCAAGAAACAGACAACCCCCCCATTACATTATTAGTAACACTGGTTACATGCCGCTACTCAATAATCCTCTTATGTGAGGCAAAACAATATAAGATGTCCAAAATTTTCAAGCCCAGTCTCCCAATTCCAACACTGGTACCCAGCAGTTCCCCAAAAATAGGTCTCAACTCCTTTCCAGAGAGAAGCAAAGGCTTTCCTCAAGTCTACCTGGCTACTACGAACTTGCGCAAGCCTCATGAGCATGCTGTTCATCACAGATATTCCAGAGCTATGACTAAGGCATTTCTTCTTAACAGTCACCAAAAATTAGTTGTTAGAAGGTCATCTCAATAATTGTCACAAATTGACTCCAGTAGTAGAAATTTTGATCTAACATAAAACCGTGCAAAAGTACAGACCTACTTTAGAAGCTCAGATGACAAGACTTCGCCTTTCATACTTTGGACACATCATGCGAAGAGAGAGAGATCATTGGAGAAACATAATGCTTGGCAAGGTAGAAGGTCAATGCAAAAGAGGAAGGCCAGCAATGAGATGGATCGATACAACAGCAGCAGCTATGGGGTCAGTCTGTTAACAATGAGCCGCCTGACTGAACACCAAACATAGTTTAGGTCAATTATCCAGAGGGTCACCATGACTCAACGCCAACTCTATGGCATTTAACCACCACCACCACCATAGCATAACAGCACTACTGTGAGGACTCACACAGCAGTAACTTTACCCCACTGCAGCTATTGTACCCACTTTATGGGGGAAGAGAGACCAAGCTGGACTGTGACAGATTCCTCCATAGAACTACATGCTAGCAGAATACTCTAAGTTGTATGAAATAAGTACAAGACCGAGCTACACAATGTTTACCAGTACACACAACCCCACTTGTGTCAACTGAATACACCTCTTCTTGGGGCTTTCCACAGGGCTCTATTTTAGCTCCTTCTCTCTTCAATCTTTTCCTGTCCCCCTTAGCAACTCTAATACAGAGTCTGGGCCTAAGCACTCATGTATGCTGATGAAATAACTTGGATTTTTCTGAGGCAATGGAGGGTTAAATGACTTGCACAAGGCCACAAGGAGTGCTAGTGGGAATTGAACACTGGTCTCTGGGTTCCCAAGCCAGTGCTTTAACCATTAGGCTGCTCCTCCACTCCAGTTATGTATGAAAGGCGGTATAGCAAATGTAAATAAAAGGAGAAGCGAGCAATCATAAGGATTTTGAACTTGATTCAGCTCAAGATGGGCAGCCAGTGTGTTCAGTGAGCGTAAGCTAGTCAGTGCATTTTGCATTCTGCATTAACAGCAGTATTTTGAATAAGCTGCAGATGGTTGATATTGTATTGGGGGGGTGCTATTAAAAGGGTGTTACTATAATTCAGCCGATTTAAGAATAAGAGGATGTATCTGAATATGAAGAGCTTTCTGATCCAAATAATACCTATTGGAACAAATCAGTCTGAGTGTGAAGGGGGATTTTTTTTCCATTAGATATAGGATATGTGATCGAAAGGATAAGTGACTGACTGTCCAGAACGATACCTAATGAAGAGATACTATTTTTAATTTGGATCAGTGTCTGCAATACAGGGACTAAAAAGTAGGTGAGGAGTTAGACTGAGAGATTCATACTGCCACTGATTTCTTTACATTAAGTACTAAATGATTTATTTATTTATTTATTTAACAGTTTCTTATATACCGCCCCTTCCAGAGATCAGGGGCGGTTCACATCGAACAAAAATCAATATACTTCTGTATATATGATGTATATATATATATATATATATATATATATATATATATATATATATATATATATATATATATATATATAAATGATGATCTTGAATCCATTTTGCTAGGTCTAGATGCTGAGACAGGCAGCAATAAAGGCAGTGTCCCAGGTGTTATCAATGTCCCTGTTTAATGTACATTACCAAGTTTAAGTTTCAATGTAAACTGCTTTTCCTCCCCACCATGTATCATCCATTGGTCCTGACTCAAACAGCAAATTCATTTAATTTTTTTAAATGCATGTAAAAACTTAAAATAGTACTTAGCTGAAACGTGAGCTCCCAGATAACCCAAAAGTGAAATAAGCCGCAGTGAGACCAAACGTAACTCAACTCGAGTTTTGCTTTGAAAAGTTAGAATGGCTGCATCAGGAGAGTCGCACAAAATGGAAGTTAGACTTACTTGCTAATTGTTGTTCCTTAAGGAACTCTAGTCCAGTCCCGGAACCATAGAGTTGTGAACCTCCACCAGCAGCTTTGGAGACTGAAAGATTTCATAACTTTGATGTCACTGGTATATCTTGGCAAGCACCGCCCCTCTTCCACCAGTACCTATTGACAAAGCAGACTAAGCAGAGCAACAAATAAGCAGTAACAGAAAAAACCAACGCGGGTAACTCCCCATAACACTATGCAAAAAACTATCTAAGAAAATATGGTAAAACTATGTACTCCAGACGCCTGCTCCCTGGCGCCCCCGAGCCCACCCGGGCCTGCTGCTCCAGAAAACCCCACTGTGGTTCTCCTGTGTACCCTCCTAACAAAGAAATAGTTTGTGTTCCCCCGTTGCCGTTTCTTTTCTTCAGGCTGTGTACAGGGAAACACCCAGGGAGGGATCCGGGACTGGACTAGAGTTCCTTAAGGAACAACAATTAGCAGGTAATTCTAATTTCCATTTCCTTTTCGTCCCTCTAGTCCAATCCCGGAACCATAGAGGATGTAACAGAGCAGTGAATATCAACGGGAGGGACCCGCAAGCTCAGCCTGAAGTACCGCTGAACCAAAGCGCACATCCCCCCTCGCCTGAACATCAAGCCGATAGTGCCTCGCGAAGGAATGCAACGAGGACCAAGTCGCCGCCTTACAAATGTCCTCCACCGGCACCAAACTGAATTCTGCCCAAGACGCCGCCGCCTGTGCCCTGGTCAAGTGCGCAAGAAGACCCTCCGGCACCACCTTACCCTTCAACAGATAGGCCGAGGCAATAGCCTCCTTTAACCACCGAGAAATTGAAGATTTTGCCGCCGCTTCACCTTTCCGCGTCCCACCGAAGGCGACAAACAGATGGTCCAACTTTCTGAAAACCTCCGTCCTACGACGATACTTTTTAAGCACTCGCCGAACATCCAAGCAATGCAACCGACCGCCCGACTGAGCCTTCTGTTCGCCCGAAAAACCCGGAAGGGACACCACCTGGTTAACGTAAAACCCCGACACCACCTTAGGCAAGAAGGCCGGGACCGTGTGCAGGACCACCTGGTGATCGAAAAAAGACAAGAATGGTTCCCTACAAGACAGAGCCTGCAGCTCCGAAATCCGTCTAGCGGAACAAATAGCTACGAGAAAAACCGTCTTCAATGTCAAGTCCTTAATGGAGGGCTTACTCAACGGCTCGAACGGCGCTCCCATCAACGCCTCTAACACCACATTGAGATCCCACGGAGAGACTGACATACGTCTCGGCGGCCACAGAAGCAGCACCGCTTGCAAAAAACGCCGAATATCAGTATGCGTTTTCCTACCAGCTGACCCTGAATCCTCCCCCGGAAACAGGATATGGCCGCCAACTGCACCCGCAAGGAACTAGCCGCCAGACCTTTTTCCATGCCATCTTGCAAAAACGAAAGAATATGCGGCACCGAAGACTTCAATGGCTGCAAATCGCGCTCCGCGCACCAAGCAACGTGGAACACCTCTGCGCTTTCAGTAATGTAGCAATGACTGCCGCCGAGTACCCCTTGGACCTCAGCCTAGCCCTCTCAAGAGCCATGCCGTAAGCGAGAACCGACCCACCTGCGGCATGTGTAACGGCCCCTGCAGTAAGAGGTCTTCCCGGACCGGGAGCCTCCATGGCTCGTCTATCACCAGCCGAATCAGATCCGCATACCACGGTATCCTGGGCCAATCGGGCGCTATGAGAATGACCACACCGCGGTGCTTCTCTATGCGCTGGACTACCTTTCCAATAAGCGCCCAAGGTGGAAACACGTAGAGAATCCCCTCCACCGGCCACCGTCGTGCCAACACATCGAGTCCTTCCGACATCCGCTCTCTCCGCCTGCTGAAGAACCTTTCTACTTTTGCGGATTCGAAGCTCGCCATGAGATCCATTATTGGCGCCCCCAGCGCTGCACTAGCCTTGCAAACACATCCGGGTGAAGACTCCACTCCCCCGGATCCACTCTGCGACGGCTGAGGAAATCTGCCTCAACATTCTCCATGCCGGCCACGTGCTGCGCCAACAACGCCACCAAATGTCGTTCGGCCCAACGCAACAGCTGGCCGGCCTCCTCCTCCAGCAATGCACTCCCTGTGCCTCCCTGGCGATTGATATAAGCCACCGTCGTCGCATTGTCTGAGAGAACCCATACCGCCACTCGACCCAAGGTTCCCTGAAAGTGCCGCAGCGCTAGATACACCACACGCATCTCCAGCCGGTTGATGGACCAACTCCGCTCCGGACTCGACCAAGCCCCCTGGGCAAAACGGCCTTCGCAATGCGCCCCCCAGCCTGCGAGACTGGCGTCCGTTGTCATTTGCCTCCAGGAGGGAGCCTCCAGCGCTACGCCCCTTTCCAGGTTTCCGGGCCTCAACCACCACCGAAGCTCCTGCTTCACCTTCGGCAGGCACACCAGTCGCTGAGACAAGGCGTTCCGTTGATGAGACCAACGCTGGAGAAGAGAGCTCTGCAACGGGCGCATATGAAACCGGGCCCACTGCACCACTTCGATCGTGGCCGCCATCGTTCCGAGCACCTGTAAATACTGCCACGCCGTCGGGGCCCTGCACGCCAAAAACCTCCGCACTAGCTCCCTTAAGGCTTGTGCCCTTTTTCTCAGGAGAAACACCACTCCCAGTACTGTCTCGAAGAGCGCTCCCAAGTATTCCAGGCTTTGAGCAGGAAGCAGCTTGCTCTTCGCATAATTGACCACCCAGCCTAGGCTTTCTAAGAACTCCACCATCCGACCGGTGGCCGCCGCACTCTCTTCCCTGGATTTTGCTCGAATCAGCCAATCGTCCAAATAAGGATGCACCAGAATCCCTTCCTTGCGGAGCGCCGCCGCCACAAACACCATGACTTTTGTGAATGTCCGAGGTGCCGTCGCCAGTCCGAAAGGCATCGCCCGGAACTGAAAATGACCCATGGGCACCGCAAAGCGCAGGAACTTTTGGATGCTCGGCGCGTACAGGAATATGCAGATACGCCTCCGTGAGGTCCAAGGACGTTAAGAATTCCCCCTTCCAAACCGCCGCAATGACCGAGCGCAAGGTTTCCATCCGAAAATGGGACACTCTAAGGCAACGATTCACCCTCTTTAAATCCAGAATGGGCCGAAACGTACCTTCCTTCTTTGGAACGACAAAATAGATAGAGTATCGACCGAACCCGTATTGATCTCGCGGCACCGGCACCACCGCTCCGAGACGCCGAAGCGTGTCGGCGACCGCCCGCCCGCAACTTCCGCGGAGCTCTGCACGGGGAAAGGACAAAGGAATCTAAGACGGGTCGATGGAGCTCCAGAGCATATCCCTCTCGGATGACCTCCAACACCCACTGATCTGTGGTAATTTGGACCCAGGCAGCGTATAACTCCCGCAACCTCCCTCCTATGGGAATGTCCACCCCTTGGGTCCGCCTTATCTCATTGTGATTTCTTTCCGCTAGAGGAGTGGAAGGGAGTAAAACCCCTACCCGCCCCCCGGAACCCTCGGAACGCCTGGCCTCGTGGAGGAAAACGCCCCCTCTGCGATTGGCCAAAACGCGAGGACCGAAACCTACGAAAATCTCTTGAGAGCCCTCTGGCGCTAGTCGTCCCACGGCCCTGCTTTAGTCTATCCTCCGGGAGCCGACCGCCCTTGGACTCTCCAAGGTCCTTGACCAGCTTCTCCAAATCCGTACCAAACAAAAGTTTTCCGCGAAAGGGGAGCTTACTAAGGCGCGCTTTGGAAGACCCGTCTGCCGACCAATTAGGCAGCCAGAGATACCGGTGCGCAGCTACCACAGAGGCCATACTCTTGGCCAGACCTCGAATCAGATCGTAGTGGATATCCGACAAGTACGCTGTGCCCGACTCCAGCCTCGCTAATTCTTCCGCCTGCATACCCAGGAGTCCTTCTTGCAGCCGCTGGGACCATCTTAAGCAACCCCGGGCCACCCACGCTCCCGCTATCGAGGCCTGCAAGGAAAAGGGCACACATATCAAACACCTGCTTCAACAGGGTTTCTAACTTCCTGTCCTCAACTGGGATTGTAGTCTTTTTAGTAACTGCCGACACTGCCGCATCCACCTTCGGTGAACGAAAAATCTCCCTATCTTGGTCCGAAAGGGGATATAACCAGGCTAAAGCTCTGGTGCCCCTGAGCGCCGATTCCGGGGCATCCCACTCTTCTTGAATCATGTCCCTAAACACCCTATGAACCGGGAACACCCGTTGGGACTTCCGAACGGCCTGCAACAGAGGATCCTCTAACGCTTCCTCTTCCGACGGCACCACAGCGGGCATATTGAGCGTTTTGAGTGTTTCCGCAATCAGGGCCGGCAGCTCCTCGCGCCAGAACACCCTGACTACCCTACTCTGCTCCTCCGCGTCTGGCAACTCCCCCTCTTCCAGTTCCCCCTCTGAAACGCCTTCCACGTCCAAATCCGAGAGGTGCCCCTCGTCTTGCCCCACCGAAGATGGACTCTCCTCCACCAGTTCCCTACGTCTTTTAGCCGGACCTGCCTCCTCAAGAAGACCCCCCGACCTTTTCAGAACCTTCGCTTTCGGGCCCTAAGCCTCCAGACTGGGCTGCAACAAAGCCAACGCTTTCTGCATAAGGGAGAAAAAATCTGGGGGAATACCTGGCAGTCCTCCACTCTGGCTGCCTGCCGCCGCCGCCGAAATGCCTGCCATAGAGGATGGACCTGCCGTCGGCTCCGGGAGCTCCAAAGTAGGCAGCTGGGAGTCACCTGCCTCCGAAGGGACCGCTGCGGGCTCATCAGCCAGTCCCCCGTGCGCCTTTTCCATTACTGCTGCCTCTATAGAACAGCCCCTGCACACACCAGACTCCAAAACCTCGCTACGCCTGACCCCACAGACGAGACAGCGGGGCTTAGCTGGCATCCTCAGCAGGACTCCCTCGCTCCAACTTGTGCTGAATACCACAAGGATAAGAAGAAGAGCAGGACGAAGTTTCAGGAAGACAGAGGCCCCCCACAGAAAGGAGCCCCCCCCCCCTTTTTTTTTTTTTGGAAAATCCTACTCACAGTCGCTGAAAATGGCCAACTAGCTGAATCCTAAACAAAGATTGCTAAAACGAAGCTCCCCAGACCGCGAAAAAAACACGATGGCCCCTTCCCGCTAAAAACTCGGTACTTAAAATGGCCGCCGGCAATGATTCCCGCTCAAAAGATCCAGCCGCAAACAAAAAACACACACGACAAAGCCAATAGCCCGACAAACGGAGGCCGCTCATTCACTGCTGCCGCGAAAAGGAAGGAGAAGGAGGGGGCAGAAGAATACCTTTAGCCTCGGAGCACTGCCGACCCCGGCTGCAGCCCCGGCGGTTCTGCTCCTAATAGTGCAGGGAAAAGTCTCACCTGCTTGCAGCGCTGACACAGCCGCTGCTGTCCCAATCCACCTTCCACCTGCTCCTCACCCCTTGTAAGCGGGTTCGGGAGCAGGGAGCTCCTTGAACAAGTCTGTGCTGCCGGTTTCTGGCGCAGAGAAAAAAACCTCAACTGGCCTAGCCGTCTCTGTCCTGCTGCTGCACTGCCGCCCCTCCTTCTACCTGCTCCTCACCCTTTCAAAGCGGGTTCGGGAGCAGGGAGGCACAGAGCAACTCTACTATGCTCGTTTACACGCTGGGGCTACAAATTAGAGAAAAAACAAACAGATAAGGAAAAAAGGGGGAGAGAGAAAGAAGGCAAAGAACCAGGTCCACAGCCAAACAGGAACCCTTTCAGCAGCAGCAGGTCTGCACCTAAAATAAACCCAAAAGGAGAAAATTACCCAAACCAAAAATAAATAAGCCAAAAAGAAAAACTCTGCTTATTTGTTCCTACTGAGCCCAGTCCCGGGCTCAGAACCTCCAAGCTGCTTGGAGACTGAAAGTACTGGTGGAAGAGGGGCGGTGCTTGCCAAGATATACCAGTGACATCAAAGCGATGACATCTTTCAGTCTCCAAAGCTGCTGGTGGTGGTTCACAACTCTATGGTTCCGGGACTGGACTAGAGGGACGAAAAGGAATGGTGTAGAGATTAACCATCAGGAAAAATAATTTAAAAGGAGCCCCCAGTGTACAAACATAATGATTGCCATACAGCAGAAAGCCACTCTATTTCTTCAATGAGCACAGCTGGTTGTATATAATAGAATTTAAAGATCCAGTGCTGTTTCATGTGCATCAGGTCCTGCTCTTTATTGCCTTGCACAAGGGGGAATGCAGTCAATGATAAACCACCTTAGTTTTGGCCATACATATGTTTGGTCAAGGCAATGTTGAACCATGGAGGCTGTCAAAGTACATGTGTTTAATCGTGACGTGTTCAGTCAAGCGTGTCTTCCCTATATGGCATGTCCTACCCACATATCACAGGGGCACACTATCACATATGGCTGAAGAGGTATGTCAATTTATAGAATGCCGAAGATGAAATTTCCTACCAAATCTGGGATCAATCCAATTTTCCAAGGTATAGGAGTTCACACACAACACAATGGCTGCCTGTTATAGGCAACAATGACCTAAGCTGTATGAAATCTGAGTGAACCACATGATCCTGTATATTTCTCTGATACAGGGTCCATCTTTAAATTCCTAGTACAGCGCTAGGACATGCCACTGTGTGTAGATACTTTCTGCCAACTTGGATGCCCCCCCCTTGGAATAGCAGATGACACAATGGTACAATAAAAAATATTGGCACTCAGAGTCTTGACCCATAAAAACCAGTATTCTTGTGATGTTAAGTATCCCCTCTGTTAAAGCCTGGTGGATTAAGATGTAGATCTTGCTCTGGAAGACCGGGGTAGAATCCTGATAACTCCCTATAAAAAATTGTTGATTTTATAACTGGTGGCATGCTTCAGCTTCATACTGAGAATGATGCTGTACCACAATGGAACCCCCAAATAGAAGACATATCTAAATGCACCCTGGAATTAGCAGGTAGTACAAGTCTATTATGCTGCAGGGAACAAAGGGTCCTTGATGGAACATATGGTATTAAAAGACTGGAGAGATAGTAACATAGTATGATGGCAGATAAAGACCATCATAGTACATCAAGTCTGTCCAGCAAGGTGGCTTGTTCAGATATAAGAGATAGTAATGCTTCTTTTGATTTTATCCTGTTGCTATAAAGGGATCCACTGTGTCTGTCCCATGCCATTTTGAATTCCGTCACCGTGTTTGCCCCCACCACTTCCATCGGGAGGGCATTCCAAGCATCCACCACCCTTTCAGTGAAAAAGTATTTCCTGACATTGCCTTTCAGTTTACTCCCTTGCAGCTTCATGTCTTTGGAAGAGATTTGTTTGTCCATTAATACTCTAAGTATTTAAAGGTCTGAATCATATCACCCCTGACACTCCACTCCACTCCTCTCCTCTCCTCGTGTACATATTTAGGTCTTCAAGTCTCTTCTCATAAGATAACATGGAAGTCCTACATAAAACACTTTGTGCAGTAGAATAAGGATTTTATACAGAATCCTATAAAAAAACGGTAACCAGTTATGGTCCTTAGAAGCGGTATAACATGGTTGAATCTTTTAGCATGGGTGGCCGTCATTGATGGAATGTTTGAAGATGCTCACCTGAAAATTCATTGTGAATCAATTTGGGTCAAGAGGAAGGAATTCCACTCCGAACTCCTCAGCTGCTCACTAAACAAGCCACGAGAACTCTTCAACTTAGTAAAATCCCTAACTAAGGTGCCATCACCACCACCACAACAAGAAGAATATATACAGCCACAATTATACGCCAACTATATTCAATCCAAAGTAGTTAAAACAAATACAACTACATTACAAGAACCTTCCCAATCCCCTCAGCCTCAAATCCCATTCATTAAACTCTCACCTCCATCGGCAAAAACCATTGAAGACATTATTGCCACCATCAACACCACCACTGCACCAAATGACCCATGCCCAGCACACTGGATCAGAGCAATGCGCTCTGAACTGAGCCCTTTCATAGCGAAGATCGCAAACCTGTCCTACTCAACTGGAGCATCCCCTGCTGCCCTTAAGCAGACTTCCATCCGACCATTACTAAAGAACAACCAGCTGGCTCCAAAGAAGGAGGAATCTTACCGGCCAATCTCTAGTATCCCATTACTAGCCAAAATACTCGAGAAGGAGACTCAGAAGACAGATCCAGCAACATATAGACACCTCTTCCCCTCTTGACCCATGCCAACAAGGATTTAGGGAAGCACATGGAGTTGAAACACTGCTGACCTCCCTAACCAACACTCTCATTAGCGGGATAGACAGCATCAAGAAGGGCATTGCATTGATCTTCCTTGACATCGCTGCTGCATTTAATTCAGTCGACCACGAGCAACTCCTAACTCGACTCCATGAGAAGGGAATCCAAGGTCTCGCTTGGGACTGGTGTAAATCATACCTTGAAGATCGATGGCAACAAGTCCGTATTGGCGCCAATACATCTGAACCCTTCCAGCAAAAGCAAGGAGTACCCCAAGGCTCCTCTCTATCTGCGCTGCTCTTCAATTTGTGAAATCACCAGAGCCTTCGGTATATCCTGCCTTATCTATGCAGATGACGTGCTGATTTTTACACCGATCAATGTCACAAGTCCCGATTATACAGCTTTAATCAACTGCTTCAACGCAATGACAGATTGAGGAGCCAATCAGAACCTGCATATAAATTTAAAAAAACCCGAAGTCCTAATCGTCACAAGAAACAAATGCTTTTCACCCCCTCCGACCCTCAAAGTAAGAGATGCAGAACTTCCAATCAAGCCCACCATACGCTACCTTGGTGTGATACTTGATCAACAGCTAGACTTCAAAGAGCACATAAGAAGCACAGTAAAGGCCATTTACTACAAGATCAAAACCCTTAGACACCTGAGACCCATGTTGGAGACTGAAGACTTCCACACAATATTCCAAGCACTAGTCACACCCCATTTTGACTACGCGAATATCATACTACATGGCCTCCCCAAGAATACCCTAAACCCGCTTCAATTAGCTATGAATGCTGCGGCCCGCATCTTGTGTGGAGCGTCAAGGAGAGACCACATAACACCGATCCTAAGGGATCTACACTGGCTTCCGATAAGTTGCAGGATTTCATATAAAGCCCTTCTCATTACTTTCAAAGCCATTAATAAAATTTCGCCCTCCTCAATCTCATCTCTTCTCACCCTCACCCCGAACAATAGATCCAGGAGATCATTAGCCGAAAATGCGCTAGTTAACCCCAGTGATTCCACAAAATGGACTCAATTAACCAATAATAGAGCATTTGTGTACTATGCCCCCAGATGCTGGAACAAGCTCCCTCCCAGCAACAGATCAATCAGAGACCTTATGCAATTCAGAAAAGCCCTTAAGCACCATCTATTCCTTATGCACTACTCGCAACTTAACAACGCCTCAACTTCTCCTCCAACAACTCAATCCCTACTACGATTAACCAAATATGCCTCTTATAGAATATGTAACACAGACCATATAGAACTGTACTGCTGCAAGATGTACTTTACTGTAAATAGAACACCATTACGATATCTGTTTAAATGTAAATAGTTTCCCCCAGTTCATATCCATGTTATGTTCCCTGTTATCTGTAAACTTAGGTCAGGTCTTAACTGTCTGAGTAATATATTGTTGAATGTAAACCGCACTGATAACAAAGAGCGTGGTATATAAGAGCTGTTAAATAAATAAATAAATAAATAAATGCTTGAGTGATTGTGGCGATCTGCAGTACAATGAACTGCAATAGTTGAGACGACTAACAAGGGCATGTATGAAAATAAGCAATGTCGGCTTATCAAGCATGAACAGATGGACCTAATCCTACATAAAGGATAGTAATAAGCTTTCAAAACATCTCCTATCTGGGCTTTAAGTCAATCTAGGGTCTTGCTTACAGCTCAGGACTTTCAGGCAGGGCATCAGTGGGATTGACTGCCCACAAATAAAGGGTGCAAGCAATATGGGTTGATCTTGGTCAATATAACCCACATTGCCTGAGTCTTGACGAAATTCAGCTTCAGCGAATTCTGGCCGAGCTAGTCCAATACTGATGCAAGACAAGTATTTAAAAAGCTGTTAAATCTGGCTTTGAAGTGTTTGTTGAAAGAAATAATTGATGTTTTTTGTAAAGAAAAAACAGCCAACACCCAAGGACTGTCTGTATTAGGAGTGCTAGTCAGCAGATGTACAAATTGAATAGTATGGGGGAGAGAATGGAGCGGTGTGGTACCCCCCCCCCCATACATCAGGGAATATTCTCAAGACTTAGAAGTACGAAAGGTAAAATTCTTAAGGTACAGTCCTGGAGAAATTACTGGTACCAAGACAGGACAGAGCCTGTGATTCCTATATCCACTAGATGCTGTAATACGATCTAGTGAGTGACCAGATAAAATGCAGTGATCAAGTTGAGTGACAGCAGGAGTACAGCTTGACCCTTGTCTAGTTCTTCCGGTTCTTTTTTCCTTTGCTCATTCCAGATGCTCCAACTAGAACTTTAAGACACCTCTTAGGAATTCCATCTTCTCAGATTCCGTCTTGTCTGCACCAGTCAAGCTGCTTTCAGCTATCGAGCCCCTGTGCTATGGAATGTCTTACATCAGATATTCGCTCAGAAACTACATATATAAATTAAAAAATAATCAAGACCTGGTTATTTCAATGCTCATATGCTGATAATTATTAGACTTCCCAATACTTTTAGTTATTTTTCCCCTCCATGCATATGGAAAGCAGTTTGTATAAATGCCCGTAGCATGGGAAATAAGATCCCTGATGTTGAAGCTTTGGTGGGAGTGGCTGACTTGGATTTAGTGGCAGTTACAGAAACATGGTTCACAGAAAACCATGACTGGGATGTAACTATACCTGGCTATACTTTATTCAGAAAGGACAGGGGAGGAAGAAGGGGAGGAGGAATGGCACTATATGTAAAAACTACTATTAAAGCTTTGGAATTACAGAGCTTAAAAGGGAGAGGAGGCGGCATCGTGAGTTAAACTAGAAAGAGGGAAAGAGAAATCTGTTTTGCATTGGTGTGATATACAGACCTCCCTCACAAGAGGAAGAGGTGGACAGAGAGTTAATTGAAGACATACGCAGCATTGCTAGGAAAGGGGAAGTGCTACTGATAGGAGATTTCAATATGCCAGATGTTGATTGGCACATTCCTGCTGCAGTATCATCTAGAAGTAAGGAGATCCTGGATTCTCTACAGGGAGAACTATTCAGGCAATTGGTAACAGACCCCACACGTGAAGGGGCCATACTGGACTTGGTGCTTACCAATGGTTAAAGTGTTTCTGATGTTGTAGTGGGAGATCATTTTGCATCCAGTGATCACCAGATGGTGTAGTTCGGTATTAGGACTAGGGCTGTTAGAATCCATTCAAAAGGTGAGGGTCTTAAGACTTTAGGAAGACTAACTTTGCCAAGATGGGACAATACCTCAGGGAGTCATTAGCGGGATGGGAACAGCTGGGGGATGTAGAAAAACAGTGGGAAAAACTGAAAGGGGATATTTTAAGGGCAACCAACGTTTTTGTTAAAATGGTAAATAAAGATAAAAGGAAAAGGAGACCGCTATGGCTTTCGAAAGAAGCAGCTGAAAAAGTGAAGAAAAAGAGGGAGGCCTTCATGAAATACAAGAGATCACAGAGAGAGGAAGACAGGTATCTGTATTTGGAAAAACTTAGAGAAGCTAGCAAAGTAGTCAGGAAGGAAAAGATTCAAAAGGAGGAAATATCCCCTCCATTTTATTGCATTGGCTAAGACATTTTTCAGATATGTTAGTGAGAAGAGGAAGGGCAAAAGTGGTATTGTCAGATTCAAGGGTGCAGGGGAGAAATATGTAGAAGCTGATAAGGATGAAGCGGAATTGCTTAACAAATATTTCTGTTCTGTGTTCACAGAAGAACCAGGAGCAGGACCTCAGAAAACACCCACAAACAGGAACAGAAGCGAGGGACATCTTGAACCATTTTCAGAAGACTGTGTTCGTGAGAAACTAGCTCAACTTAAAGTAAACAAAGCGATGGGACCGGATGGGATACACCCTAGAATACTGAGGGAACTTGTGGACGTTCTAGCAGCTCCACCGACTGACTTTTTCAATGCCTCGTTGGAGTCGAGAGTGGTGCAAAAGGACTGGAGAGAGGCTCATGTGGTGCCTTTACACAAAAACGGAAGTAAGGATGTGGTTGAAAACTACAGGCCGGTTAGTTTAACTCCGGTGGTGAGTAAATTATTGGAAACGCTGCTGAAAGAGAAAATAGTGAGGTTTCTGGAGTCCAGCGGATTACAGGATCCGAGGCAGCATGGATTCACCAGAGGCAGGTCTTGTCAGACAAATCTGACTGATTTCTTTGACTGGGTGACCAGGGAGTTGGACCGAGGGAGAGTCCTAGATGTGGTGTATTTAGATTTCAGTAAAGCCTTTGACACTGTTCCTCACAGGTGACTTATAAACAAACTGAGCACCCTAGGGATGGACTCTAAAGTTACTTCTTGGGTTAGAAATTGGTTGGGTGGGAGGTGACAAAGAGTACAGGTAAATGGAGCTCACTCTGAGGAGAAGGATGTTGCCAGTGGTGTGCCCCAGGGATCTGTCCTTGGTCCGATTCCTTTTAACATCTTTGTTAGTGATATAGCGGAAGGGCTGTTGGGTAAGGTTTGCCTCTTCGCAGATGATACCAAAATCTGCAATAGAGTAGACACCCAGGAAGGTGTAGATAACATGAGGAGGGATCTAGCTAAGCTTGAAGAATGGTATAGAATTTGGCAGCTGGGATTTAATGTTAGAAAATGTAAGGTCATGCATTTGGGCTGCAGCAATCCAAGGGAGCAATAGGGGGTGAAGTACTTTTGTCCACTAAAGAAGAGCGGGACCTAGGCGTGGTTGTGTCTGATATCTTAAAGTAGCTAAACAAATATAAAAGGTGACGGCAAAAGCTAGAAGGATGCTTGGGTGCATACGGAGAGGAATGGCTAGCAGAAAAAAGGAGGTGATAATGCCTCTGTATAAATCTTTGGTGAGACCTCATTTGGAGTATAGTGTGCAATTCTGGAGATCACACCTTCAAAAGGATGTGAACAGGATGGAGTCGGTGCAGAGGGTGGCTACTAAAATGGTTAGTGGTCTTCATTATAAAGCATATGACTGAAGGATCTTAATATGTACACCTTAGAGGAAAGGCGGGATAGAGGTGATATGATTGAGATGTTTAAATACCTCCGTGGCATAAATGCACAGGAGGAGAGCCTCTTTCAATTGAAAGCAAGTTCTGCTACGAGGGGACATGGGATGAGGGTGAAGGGAGATAGATTCAAGAGTGATATGCAGAAATATTTCTTTACGGAAAGAGTAGTGGATCCGTGGAATAGTCTCCCAGTGGAGGTGGTAGAGATGAGGACAGTAACTGAATTCAAAAAAGCATGGGACAAACACAGAGGATCTCTAAAGGTAAAAAGTGGACTGTTGTAAGTTGTTGATATGGAAGGACAGACTAAATAGGCCATGTGGTCTTTTTCTGTCGTCATGTTTCTATGTTTGAAATAAGAAAAAAAAAAAGGTCTTCATCGAACTACTTTTGTGCTACCCTCTCCCCTTTCCTTTTTTGTAACTGAGGCTTTGTCTTTGCCATGTTGTCTACTTTAATGTATTATACATTTTAAATTGGAAATGTTGTAAACCACCATGCTGAAATACTGTTTCAAATGGTGGTAAACCAAATACTGTAAATAAATAAAATACCACAACTCTGTCAGATAAGCAAAACACAGGCAGACACACATCAAATAACCAATAAGGAACCACAAATTAGCAATAGAAACCTCAAGAAGCCAGATGCTGTCTGCAGAAATAGGAGCAGAAGATAAAATTAGGTCTTACTTGCTAATTTTATTTCCTTTAGTCCCTCCAGTCCAGTCCAGGCTCCTGGGGTTCCATAGAGACTAAGATTTTTAGGCTTTGATTATATCACCGTATAAGGACACTGATCTTAGCGCTTTATAAATGTTTAATAGTAGTAGTAGAGTCTCTCCACAGTCCAGACGCGTGGGTTATCTCCCCCCACCAGCAGCTGGAGACTACCAGGTCTTGATGATGTCACGATACTTAGGCTGCATGCATCTCCCACCAAGACCAGTATCCTACTGACAAAGACTCAGAGAGCAAAAACATTAAAAAAAAGTTACTAACATAATGCCAAACTCACCCTCCGTGTGCTTCCTTTATGACTCTTCTTCCCCCCCACCCCCTCCCTGGGTCGCCACTGTGACCAGCTGTACTGTGAGCACTCCAACAGATATCCCAGACAACTGCCCCATGAAAGTACCCAGACTCATACGATGATCTCTGGAATCCAGGCTCACCAAACAATCAACTATAGTGTAGCCAGGGAGGGTTATAGACTGAACTGGAGGAATTCAAGGAAAACAAATTAGCAGGTAAGGACTAATTTCACCTTCCTTATTGGCCCTGCAGTCTAGTCCAGATGCATGGGATGTAGCGGAGCAGTACTAAGCACTGGCAAGACATGCAAGCACAGCCTATAACATTGTATCCCCGAAACGTGCATCCCTTGCAGCTTGCACATCCAAATGGTAATGACGAACAAAAGTATCAAGCAAGGACCACGTCGCTGCTCAACAGATGTCCAGCGGAGGTACCAGACTGCACTCCACCCGTCTATGCCCTAGTGGAATGAGCACGCAACTCCTGAGGCAGGGGCCTGTGCCCTAACAGGTACACCGAGGCAACAACCTCCTTGAATCACTGGGCCACAGAGGCCTTGAAGGCAGCTTCCCCTCTTTGCAGACCACCAAACAGGACAAACAAATGATCCAACTTGCAAAACAGCTTGGTGCGCTTCAAATATTTGTGAAGGACCCAGTGGACATCCAGGAGATGCAGCTGATAGTCCTCTGCGCTACTGACTGGAAAAACAGCAAATGTCACCGGCTCGTTAAGGTGGAAGGCTGGAGACCACTTTGAGCAGGAAGGAAGGGACTGGTCGCAAGACAAGCTTCTCCTTAGAGAGAATCAAGAAAGGTTCTCAGCACAACGGCGCTTGAAGCTCCAAAATCCTCCTGGCCAAACTGATGGCCACCAAGAACACTGTCTTTAATATCAGATCCTTCAGCATAGCCGTAATCTAAGGCTAAAAAGGAGCTTCAGTCAGCACCGACAGGACCATATGGAGATCCCACAGCAGAACCAAGGATCAGAAGAGCGGCCAAACTTGCTTGACCCATCTGAGAAACCACATCACATCCGGATGGGTTGTCAGAGACAGACCCCGAATCCATGCGCAGTAGTACACAATAGCAGCCACCTGCACTAGTAGTGAATTTAAGGCAAGGCCCTTATCCAAACCCACCTGCAAGGCGGTGAGAATCTCGGGCAACATGGCAGAAGGCATGGTACCTACTCTCAGTACACCAGTTCTCAAAAATCCTCGACTTGCACATAAAATAAGGAGGTTGACCTCTTGCAGGCTCTCAACAGTGTCACAATAACCTGAGCCGAATAGCCCTTCTTTCTTAACCTAGTCCCCATTTATGCATAGCGTCCCCGAAATGGGTACGCTCAAATTTTATGCCTCAGGTCATATTAAACCACGCATAAAACAATTCAATCATGCAATATTTTATTAGGAACAAATGTAGAATGAATGCATTACAAAACGTTCTGTGATATGTTCACCTGCAGAACCGATAAAAGAACTTAAAGTAAGAGTTTAGTAAAATTTGCTTAGTTTATCGTACGCTTGAAAAATAGCGTTTTTCCAACAAGAACGCAATCAGTCATTCTCTCAAGTAAGCTTGATTGTTGTTTAATATATTGTTTTTAATCAAATATATTTGTATGTAGAATTTACAGTGATTCCGTTCTGAGTATGATACATATTTCTGTCGTCCCAGTTATGGGGACGCTATGCATGAATGGGTAGGGCGTTTGTGATGAGCGATAATGAACAATTAAGTGTAACAGAGCATTGCAGTATGCAATTATTCCACAAACCATGCTATTTGGTGTTTTTGTGTTGTCCGTTTATGATTTTTCACATTTTTTAACTGTAGAATATCAAGGCATTACAAATTACATGAAGCTATTTCAATGCTGGAGGATGATGATGAATGGATAGCAGCCGACATATACATTACTTTGCATGACTGCCTGAGCCATATTCCCATACCACTCAATGCACATGTCAGCACCTGGGGAGGGGCTGCGGTATGTGCAGCAGCTGCCACGGGCCTGTGCATGTCCACACCATGTGTGGCTGGGCCCATGCTTCTGTGCATCATGCACACTGCCTGCCTGGGACATTGGTCACAGCAGTGTTCCATCGTGGGCTGCTGGTATGGGGACTGCCTCTGGGTCCGGGGGTTTGAGGCCCATTCTGCCAATATTTTTGCTGAGATATGCCAAGGGTGCAGTGTCACCTGTCCACTGCACGATGCCAGTGCCGCACACATGGTGGCTGTCATGGGGGGCGGGGCATGTGCATGGTGTGTTGCATACACATGGTACCCCCAGCACATCACTGGCTAGCTGCACAGGGCATGCATGTCAGCCATCGGGCACTGCGTATGCGGTCCCAGGCCTGTTTCTGTCACCATGGGGTGGTAAGGCTGCCACACAGGTGGCCCCATGCATAGGACAGGTGTCTGTGGCAGCATGTGGCCCCTTCCTCCAGCCCACCCTGCCATGGGTCCCTCCACATCCCTTCTTGGGCATACCCACACATCTGGGCCACCCACTTGATTTGAGTCTGCCACATCCATGGCCTACTCTGGGCCATTCCCTTCTCCATATCCTGCCCCCTCTACATGTCACGCACCACTGTTGTATGTGATGTGGCTGGCTACACAATTTTGATACATAAAGATCTTTACCACATAATACTAAATACATTTCATTTATAATAAGTTTTGGAAATGTATTTGCAGTTGTTTTATATAACAGCCACTTCACCTGCCCTTTCATGCATAGCGTCCCTGAAATGGGGACGCTGAAATACTGTGCAAAATAACAGTCAAAATATTTGTTGTGACCAAAATTATCACTTGGTGTTATTAGTTTGGTATTGACTAACATATTATAGAGTTTTCATGCATTGCTAGACCATAAGTGAGAATCTATCTAGCTGAAGCATGAGAATGGATCCCTGCGACAGAAGGTTGGGCCATGTCAGCAAAGAGCAATCTGGCATGAATAGAATTACTAGCCCAGAGTGTGACTATGTAGTGTAGAAGGCGTCCTATGAGGGCCCGAGGAGGGAAAACACAAGATCCTGCCATTTGGCCAGGGCTGTACTAGGGCATCCATTCCCTCCACTGACTGAAAAACTGGGACACTTTCACCGCCTTGAAGGTCACCATCAGGTCCAAGATAGGTCCCCCCCAATGACAGATGACCGTGTTGAAGATTTCTGGATTGAGAGACCACTCCCCCGGATCCAGCCGATGCTGGCTCAGAAAGTCGGCCTGCACATTTACGTTTCCTGCGACAGGCACCGCTGAGAGCATCCAAAGATTTGCCTCTGCCCAGCACAAGATGGGGCAGAACTCATCCTCTAGTACGACACTGCTCGTGCCGCCCTGGTTGAGGTATGCTACCATGGTCGCACTGTCAGAAAACAAGTGCGCTGCCTTCCCCCGAAAGATTAGGCGGAAGAAATGAAGAGCTAGGAAAACCGTTCACATCTCTAAGCATTTGATGGACCACTCGCTTTCCTCCTGGGTCCAGCAGCCCTGTGAGACCTGCTCCCGTTTCAGGCTCATTTGGATATTGTCTAAGAGCAAATAACCACACATGCATGGTATTTAATAAGCTAGGTAATAAAACAATAAGCTAGTGACATGATAATGACAAACGTTGATATGACAATAGAACAATGACATAACATTCATCAATGCATCACCAAACTCAGACATTGCAGCCCCTTTATCAGCTGGAAGAGCCAGTGAAGACTAGAGGAAAGTTTGGGGACCCTCATACTGGCTATTGGACATCAGCTCTCTAATTGTCCTGGGTTTTCTACCACTTTCATAGACTGCAACAAATATATCACAGCTGGCCAGCATGATGCCTCATGTAATGTTTTCCCTACAAAACATTCACCTTTGATCTGAGCTAGTAAACAGTAATTTCTGGCCAGTCATTCTCTAGCCTTTGATCTCCAGGCTAGTAAACAATTCTGGTACAAATGGCTCAGCGTGATTCCTCACGTGCAAGGTAGTTCAAAAGTTCAATATTCCTTGCTGATCTTAACAAATCTTTTTAATTCCTATTATATCCCCGCAGTGTGCTCCCCAACCAGAGATACTGGCGTCCGTGGTCAGGGGAACATAAGATATGCCATACTGGATCAGACCAAGGTCAATCAAGCCCAGTATCCTGTTTCCAACAATGGAAATCTAGGTCACAAATATATAGCAGTTTCCCCAAAAAACACAGTTTCCACAATGCTGGTTAGTAGGACAAGCAGTGGATTTCCTGGGTCCCCTTTAATATGATTTATGGACCTTTCCTGCAGAAACTTGTCAAAACCTTTTTTAACAGACAAAAAACAAAAACGGGGTTTTAAAGAGCAATCTGAACTCAAAAACAAAAGTAATTGCTCAAATATGAATACAGCAAATACTGTGATTAATTCAAGGAAAAGGGTGTCAGAATGAATGAGAACATAAGAACATAAGATATGCCATACTGGGTCAGACCAAGGTCCATCAAGCCCAGTATTCTGTTTCCAACAGTGGCCAATCTAGGTCATATGTACCTAGCAGTTTCCCCAAGAGACACAAGTTCCACAATGTTTGTACTGGGTCAAGCATTGATATCTTCAGTCACTTCTTAATAATGGTTTATAAGAACAGGGGAGGAAGGGTCTTGTAGGGCCACAATGTTTTGAAAAGCCCAAAGACTCCCTATCCCCTTCTTTACATCAAGGACCCATATATTCCTATAGTATTATCAAAAGTACTAATTTCTGCAACCTTAATGCGGCTGAAATTACTTGTTGCCACAAACTCTATGCAATTCAAAAAAGCTTATCATTAGGCTCGATGTCACTCAACTACAACTCATATTTCATTAAATGGAGACACCCGACTTCTATAAAAAGAGTCAAAATGACTTATCTGCTCAGATTGAATAAAGTCGGGGTTAGTCTCCCTCCCGACGCTGATTAATAGCGCTATTGCGTTTCACCACCAATGCGGCTTCTTCTGGGGAAAGATGTTCAGCATGCAGCTTAGGGCAATAACTCAGCTTATCTCATGCTAAAAAAACTAAAGAGAAAAAGAACAGTATCAAAAATGCTCGCTTAGCCATTTCAGAATTTCAATAAAAACATACATTCTCTCGTAGTATTCGACATATGGGCATACCTTGAAACGTCCCACTCTACATTCCATTGAGACAAAAAACGCCACGCATGCGTAGGGATCTGCATGGGGCTGTTCTTATAAACTAATGAAGTTGCTCAACCCACTTCTAGTTAACCAATCAAGCGGCCGCAAATGACCAAAACTAATAGGTCAAACATTAAAGATCACTTGAAAAAAGACTTGAAAATATTTTTTATAAAAAGAAACAACGGATAGTCATTGCGCTATAAAAAGATCTGACTACAGGTATCGGTACTGAGAAAGAACAATGTAAAAAATCGTTAATATAATCCTCACAGACATACTGCCCAGTCTATTTGAGAATTGAGTCCCCCTGGATGAACAGATTGTAGACGGTAAATCCAGCGTTGTTCACAGATGAACAAGCTTTGTTCTCGAGTTTTGCCAGCTGAGCCAGCCAATACTTGGTCAATACAAAAGCATTTAAGCTGATCAAATTGATGCTGAGAAGAAAGGCAATGAGCCACAAACGGCGCTTCCAGTTTCTGGCATCGAAGACGACTACGATGTTTATTAATTCGTATTCTCAAAGGTCTGATAGTTTTACCTATGTAAAGCAGGGCACAAGGACATTGAATCGCATAGACAACAAATGTGGAAGTACAGGTAGTAGTTTTCTGCAAGGCATATGTCTGCCCTTGATAAGAGAATTCAGTAAGTTCCAAAGTCATATTACAGATGTTGCATTCACCACATCTAGTGTGGCCAACATGCATGGTACTTTCTTCGGTGGGTAATGGTCGAAGCTCAGTGGGGCTCAACAATTCCTTTAGATTTTTATTTCTCTGCCAAACACAGCGGATGGATTTGTCTTCTAATCCGGGGAGATGACGAAGAACATTACTATGACGATTCAACACTTTTTTGAGGGAATTGCTCAACGGTGAAAATCTCGAGATAAAATTTACTTGGTCATCTGCTCTTTCACTCTTTCCTGCAGTAATAAATCACGATTGTTAAATAACGCCCTGGTATACGCTTGTTTCACAACTGAAGGAGGATAACCCCTACTGTGAATTTTTTTTGCAGTTGCTTAGACTGTGATTTAAAGTCTATAAGCTCAGAACAATTACTTCTGAACCAGAGGAACTGAGAGAACGGAAGGCTGTTTTTTAGCTGGATCAGGTGAGCACTACTGTAGTGCAACATTGCATTCCTCGCTACATTTTTCTTATATATCGAAGTCACCCAATTGCTTCTACCTTTCCGGACTTCCACATCTAGATAGGAGATTCTATTCAAATCATAAGTACTTGTAAAACGAATATGTGAGTCCTGTTGATTTAACCACTGACAAAAGGTATGTAAATGAGCTTCCGAGGCAGTCCAAAGCATAAAAATATCATCTATATAACACCCCCAAAAGGGGATATGTTGCCAGAACTGAGATGGATAAAGCCACTTTTGCTCAAAATCACCCATGTAGAGGTTGGCTACTGAGGGGGCACACGTGGCCCCCATCGCAACACCTGTCTTTTGTTGATAAAGCACTTTTTCAAAAACAAAAAAGTTCTGAAAAAGAATCGATTCAGAGATGTTTTTTAGAAAAGTGAACTGTATTTCCGATAAGTCTCCTCTACTGCGCAAAGCATCTAGTACACAAGAAAGTGCCGCAGTTTGAGGGATACTTGTATACAGTGACACCACGTCCAATGTGACTAACAATGTTGTTTGGTTTGTAGCCAATTGAGCATGTTGTGACAGCAACTGCAAAAAATGATGTGTCGCGAATGTAGGATGGAATAGTAATCAGCGGTCTCAAAAAAAAAAAAGAGTCCAAAAAAGTGGACAATGGCTCAAGCAGGGTACCTTTTATCGAAACTATTGGGCGGCCAGGGGGATTATCAAGCCAAACAACATTGTTAGTCACATTGGACGTGGTGTCACTGTATACAAGTATCCCTCAAACTGCGGCACTTTCTTGTGTACTAGATGCTTTGCGCAGTAGAGGAGACTTATAGGAAATACAGTTCACTTTTCTAAAAAACATCTCTGAATTGATTCTTTTTCAGAACTTTTTTGTTTTTGAAAAAGTGCTTTATCAACAAAAGACAGGTGTTGCGATGGGGGCCACGTGTGCCCCCTCAGTAGCCAACCTCTACATGGGTGATTTTGAGCAAAAGTGGCTTTATCCATCTCAGTTCTGGCAACATATCCCCTTTTGGGGGCGTTATATAGATGATATTTTTATGCTTTGGACTGCCTCAGAAGCTCATTTACATACCTTTTGTCAGTGGTTAAATCAACAGGACTCACATATTCGTTTTACAAGTACTTGTGATTTGAATAGAATCATCTATCTAGATGTGGAAGTCCGGAAAGGTAGAAGCAATTGGGTGACTTCGATATATAAGAAAAATGTAGCAAGGAATGCAATGTTGCACTACAGTAGTGCTCACCCAATCCAGCTAAAAGACAGCCTTCCGTTCTCTCAGTTCCTCCGGTTCAGAAGTAATTGTTCTGAGCTTATAGACTTTAAATCACAGTCTAAGCAACTGCAAAAAAATTTTCACAGTAGGGGTTATCCTCCTTCAGTTGTGAAACAAGCGTATACCAGGGCGTTATTTAAAAATCGTGATTTATTACTGCAGGATAAACAATTGAGTGAAAGAGCAGATGACCAAGTAAATTTATCTTGAGATTTTCACCGTTGAGCAATTCCCTCAAAAAAGTGTTGAATCGTCATAGTAATGTTCTTCGTCATCTCCCCGGATTAGAAGACAAATCCATCCGCTGTGTTTGGCAGAGAAATAAAAATCTAAAGGAATTGTTGAGCCCCACTGAGCTTCGACCATTACCCACCGAAGAAAGTACCATGCATGTTGGCCACACTAGATGTGGTGAATGCAACATCTGTAATATGACTTTGGAACTTACTGAATTCTCTTATCAAGGGCAGACATATGCCTTGCAGAAAACTACTACCTGTACTTCCACATTTGTTGTCTATGCGATTCAATGTCCTTGTGCCCTGCTTTACATAGGTAAAACTATCAGACCTTTGAGAATACGAATTAATGAACATCGTAGTCGTCTTCGATGCCAGAAGCTGGAAGCGCCGTTAGTGGCTCATTGCCTTTCTTCTCAGCATCAATTTGATCAGCTTAAATGCTTTTGTATTGACCAAGTATTGGCTGGCTCAGCTGGCAAAACTCGAGAACAAAGCTTGTTCATCTGTGAACAACGCTGGATTTACCGTCTACAATCTGTTCATCCAGGGGGACTCAATTCTCAAATAGACTGGGCAGTATGTCTGTGAGGATTATATTTAGCGATTTTTTACATTGTTCTTTCTCAGTACCGATACCTGTAGTCAGATCTTTTTATAGCGCAATGACTATCCGTTGTTTCTTTTTATAAAAAATATTTTCAAGTCTTTTTTCAAGTGATCTTTAATGTTTGACCTATTAGTTTTGGTCATTTGCGGCCGCTTGATTGGTTAACTAGAAGTGGGTTGAGCAACTTCATTAGTTTATAAGAACAGCCCCATGCAGATCCCTACGCATGCGCGGCGTTTTTTGTCTCAATGGAATGTAGAGTGGGACGTTTCAAGGTATGCCCATATGTCGAATACTACGAGAGAATGTATGTTTTTATTGAAATTCTGAAATGGCTAAGTGAGCATTTTTGATACTGTTCTTTTTCTCTTTAGTTTTTTTAGCATGAGATAAGCTGAGTTATTGCCCTAAGCTGCATGCTGAACATCTTTCCCCAGAAGAAGCCGCATTGGCGGTGAAACGCAATAGCGCTATTAATCAGCGTCGGGAGGGAGACTAACCCCGACTTTATTCAAATCTGAGCAGATAAGTCGTTTTGACTCTTTTTATAGAAGTCGGGTGTCTCCATTTAATGAAATATGAGTTGTAGTTGAGTGACATCGAGCCTAATGATAAGCTTTTTTGAATTGCATAGAGTTTGTGGCAACAAGTAATTTCAGCCGCATTAAGGTTGCAGAAATTAGTACTTTTGATAATACTATAGGAATATATGGGTCCTTGATGTAAAGAAGGGGATAGGGAGTCTTTGGGCTTTTCAAAACATTGGAGAGATGCAGGAGATATTCCAGTAAAGAATTTAAAGGTAGTGCTAAAGGGTCAAGACCCTTTTGAGCACACCAAATGGAAAATCTTTTCCATTTAAAAGCATATGAATGCCTAGTGGAAGGTTTCCTAGAGGCATGGAGGATATCCTTCACTTGCTGAGAAAGATTGGAGTCTTGAAGGTCTAGGCCTTCAGTAACCAAGCTGTGAGGTGAAGGGACTTGGGGTTTGGGTGCCACAAAGTCCCCTCCTCTTGAGACAGAAGGTCTGGGGCAGCTCCCAAGTCCAGGGAGGGGGCTTGGGAGAGATGCAGAAGTAGAGGGTACCACACTTGGTGTGGCCAGCGTGGAGCTATGAGGATCATAGATCCTTGGTCCCTCTGAAGTTTGAACAGAGTCTTGGGAATCAAAGGAATGGGTGGAAAGGCATAGAGGAATTCCTGACCCCAATGAAGGAGGAAGGCATCCTTGGCCTGAGCTCCCTGACACGGAATTCTGGAACAGAACCGGGGAAGTCTGGCATTCCACGGACTTGCAAATAGGTCTATGTCCAGGGTTCCCTGTTCCTGGAAGATTCTGAGTACCTGATCCATGTGCAGGGACCATTCGTGTGGAAGCAGAACTCGACTGAGTCTGCCCGCCCAAGAGTTTTGGATTCCTGGTAGGTATACTGCCAGGAGATGGATTTGATGCTCTCTGGCGAAGGCCCACAATCTTAGAGCTTCGTTGCAAAGCGACAGAGAGCCAGTCCCTCCTTGTTTATGTAAAACATGGCTGCTTGATTGTCGGTATGAACAAGGACTGTCATGTTGTTGAGGAGGGTATGAAAGACTTTGAGAGCAAGGAAAATTGCTTGCAGTTCCAAAAGGTTGATATGAAGGGTGGTCTCCTGTGGAGACCAAGTGCCCTGAGTGGAGAGGTCTTGGAGATGAGCTCCCCAACCCATTTGGGAGGCATCTGTTGTGAGGGTTGCTTGGGGTAACAAAGGTTGGAAGGGGGCCCCCAACAACAGATTTTGGGTGGACATCCACCATTGGAGAGACCAAAAGAGACGTTTTGAGGTTGCTATTTGGTCTGAGAGAGCTCCTGATGCTTGAGTCCACTGGGTGGACAAAGTCCATTGAGCTGCTCTCATATGCAGGCGAGCATAAGGCACCACATGAACTGTGGATGCCATGTGGCCTAGCAGTTGTAGCATCTCCCTGGCAGTCAAGTGGCTTCTGGACTGGGTTTGAGAGGCCAAGTGCACTAGACGGTGGCAACGGGCTTGAGGAAGATAGGCCCTTGCAGTGGTGGTATCTAGCCAGGCCCCTATGAATTCTAGGGACTGAGCAGGGGTGAGTTGAGACTTTGGCAGATTGATGACAAGTCCCAGATACTGCAATATGCGTCTGGTGTGGTCCAGGGAAGTCTGAGCCTCGGACTGAGATGGAGCTCGGATGAGCCTGTCGTCCAGGTATGGGAAAACAAAAATTCCCAGGGTGCGTAGAAATGCAGCCACTATTGACATGCATTTGGTGAACACTCTTGGAGCAGAGGCTAGACCGAAGGGGAGTACTCTGTACTGGAAATGTTTTCCTTGGAACAGAAACCGTAGGAATTTTCTGTGGGATGGATGGATGAGTATATGTGTGTACGCATTCTTTAGATCTAGAGAACAAAGCCAATCCTGACTCTGCAGGTATGGAAGGAGAGTACCTAGAGAGAGCATCTTGAATTTCTCCTTGCATAGAAATTTGTTCAATTCTCTCAGATCCAGAATGGGTCTGTATCCCCGTTTTCTTGGGAATGAGAAAATAAGGGGAGTAAAACCCTGACCCCTGTTGAAGAAGAGAAACCTCTTCTATTGCCCTTTGGGCAAGAAGGGTGGTCACCTCCTGACCCAACAGGTGCAAGAGAGATGGAGGAGAATTGAAATGTCTCACCATGGTATGGGGAGGAAGGCTGGAGAAATGTAGTTTGTAGCCCTCTCTGATGATAGAGAGGGTCCACTGTTCTGATGTGATTTGCTCCCATCTGGGAGCAAAATGAGTTAACCTTCCTGGAATGGTGAGAGGCTCTGGCTGTTGTAGAGCCAGAAAAGTTAAGTTCTCTAGAAGTAAGTCAAAAACCCTGAGGAGGTTGGGACTGCTGAACTGTAGCAGTCCCTGCAGGTTTTGCCCTGGCCTGTTTAGATTGCTGACGCTTAGGAGCAAAGCGAACTTGGGAAGATTGTTGGCCAGTATTTGTGGAAAATCTGGTCTTTTTGTAGAAAGGCTTCTTAAAAGATTTTTTCTTGGCAGGGGTAGAGGTAGACTTAGAAAGTCTATCTAAAGCAGCATTCTCTGCATCCATTTGAGTGGCTTTGATTTGCCACTCCTTGCCAAACAGATTTTCACCTGTACAGGGCAGATTGCCCAACCCATCTTGGACCCAGGGTTCTAGGTCAGAGGCCTGGAGCCAAGCAATTCTGCGAGCAGCTATGGCAATGCCTGAGGCTCTGCTAGCACCCTCAAAGGAGTCAAAGGCAGCTCTGTTGGAGAACTTTGAAACATCTTGGGTATGCTTTAACAAAAGAAGGAATTCCTCCTTCCTATCCTCTGGGATAAAGGGGAGGAAATGGCGCATCTTCAGTGCAATCTCCTTCGAAACATGCCCATATAGAGGCTGTATGAATTGATTCTGGCAATAAGCATACTGGCTTGGAAGATTTTCCAACCAAAAGCATCCAAAGTCCTACATTCTCTTCCTGGGGGAGTGGAAGAGTGTCTTTTGGTGCTCTTTATCCTTTTCATAGCTGACTGTACCACAATAGAGTGGTGAGGAAGCTGAGTATTTTGAAAACCAGGAGAAGGAGGGACACGATACATGGTGTCCAAACGACGAGAATGTGGAGATAAGGTGAGAGAAGTCTCCCATAAGTCCATCATGTGTTCTTGAAGAATTTCATGGATGGGCAAGGTGACTGCCTCTTTGGGAACCTTAGAGTATCCCAAAATATCTAATTTTTTTGCTCTAGGTTCTTTTTCAGAGGTTACTGAAACTGAGAGCCCCTTGGCTAGTTCAAGAATGAAGTCCTGAAAGGACAAATCCTCTGGAGGAGACATTCTCCTCTTTGGAGAAGAGGGCTCCTCAGGAAGAGTAAGAGATACTTCAGCAGAGTCTTCTGAGGTATCGGAATCATCAGAAGACTCGAAGTATCGTCTATTAGCTTCCAAAGATCGATACGCGTATCGACCGGTATCCACATCGGGCGTACCCGGAACCGGATCGGTATCGGGATAAACCCTGGAACCGGGAACCGGAACCGGTATCCTGGTGGAAGTGGATGCTCTGGGTACCGGTATCGGTTGTGGTACCGGAACCGGAAGCGGAACCACTTGGTGCGGTACCGAGGGCGTTGCAGCTTTAATAAAAGCCATTATGGCCTGCTGCATGGAATGAACGGTATTATCCATAGACGCCACGACTGCCTGGATATCGGTACCGGTATGGGCCGGTACCCCAGAGCAGTCTAACAGGTGATCGGTCGAGGCCGTGCCATCGATGTCAACCTGTAACCCCATAGGAGGAGCTTTGGAAGCCGGAGCTTCCCGCCGGGGTTGTTTGGCTGGGGCAGGGTCCTCAGGGTCAAGCCCAAGGGCCTCTCGATGCTTAGAGGGAGATTTGCCCTTTGAGGACCTGCCGGAAGAATGTTTGGTTACCTGAGATCCATCAGGAGAGGAAGACCTGGAGGATGCTGATGCTGGAGTATCTGTAGAAAACAGCATATGAAACTTGGCTGCTCGGTTCTGTAAGCCACGCTTGGACATCAGAGAGCAGGATGGACAATCCGGAATGGAGTGGTCAGGCCCCAAACATTTAAGACACCATTCATGGGTGTCTGAGACTGATATAGTACCGCTACACTTGGTGCATTTTTTAAAACCAGAGGCTTGTTTCTCCATGAGGGAGAATTCTGTGAAGGCCTAGAGGCCTCACAGAACAAACACACCAAGTGGGGAAAAATAAGATACGTTTTTTCTTTTTTTTTAAGAAATAAAGAAAAAAGACCGGCGGTACCGGTCCAGAATCGGGGAAGGCAGACACGCGGCCAAAGAAACAAATTAAAATAACTTCTTCAGCGGTGACAGGAACACGACCTGCTGGCTCCGCGGAAAAAGAAGAACTGAGGAGAGTTGGTCAGGAAGGCGGGAAGGCAGCGTGCATGCGCTGTGGGAGGCCCCAAAAGCTTTCCTTTCTGGGAAGCTGGGGAGCTTTCCTGCGCAGGCTCCGTCGGTTCCGACGTACCCATATGTGAGGACTCATTCCTGCTTGTTCCTGGAGATATTGAGTATCGACTGAGTCCGCACTGTTCCATAGGAACAGGTATTACTGCTTTTAGCTGTACCAACCGATGCAGAGTCTGCTTGACTGCGTGCACTTTTTGCGGAGTACTGCAAGGAGATTGGACAAAGGAATCTGACACGGGTCTGAGTAGTTCTAATGCATAGTCTTCTCGAATGATTTCTAAAACCCACTGATCTGTGGTAATTTTGACCCAGGCAGGATAAAAATCCCGCAATCTTCCTCCCACGGGAATACATCCTGCCTGAGTCTGTCTCATCTCATTGTGACTTTTTAACATTTGAGGACTGGAATTGAGTGAAACCTCTGCCAGCCCCTCTGAAATTGCGAAACCCTTGACCCCTAGTTGTGAATCTTCCTCGTTGGGGTTGTATAAAACGAGGATTTTGAAATCTCCAAAAATCTCTAGCATTTCCTCTGGAACTATCGGCACCACGGTTCTGTCTAGGTTTATCCTCAAATCAAAAGAAGAGTGACACTATTATCATTTGAGCCAGCGCTGAAAATACTTTTTGTCGGAAGATCGGCCGTGAGGACTACAAACCTCTCGAAGCCGTTACTTCCTTTTAATCATTTTTATTAAAGTCCAATAATGTAAACTCCCTCAAGAGTCAAACAAGGTGGAAAAATAAACCACTTTCAGGTGCCACCTTGATAAATCAAAAATAGTTCATGTCTATAAATTCTTGGCAACTTTAACCAGAACAATTGAAAACAGAACTTATCTGGACCGTCGATGATCAGTGATCTTCAAATGTCGAACAAATTAATCTCTTATTGATCCGTGGTCCTCATTGCATTGGTCAAGAAATCGCTGACACAGAACTGCGTTTCGGGCAACCTAATCTTCCGTGCCCTGTTTCAACACGTAGTTGAACTGCCAAAGAACCGCCATACAGCATCTCACCCTCTCCGAGACGCCGGCGCATGCTCATTACCAATCCAAGACAAACCGGAAAAGAATCAACCATTTAACTTTCTACCCAACCAATAGGCTTCCAACTCAATGACAAAAGCCAATGACACTGAAATCAAGTCAAAGGCAATGACTAATACCCTGACCTGCATAAAAATTATTTAAATGAAATTATTAAAAGAAATCCTGCCCATATAGATCGTCAAGATACACTGGCCCAATCCAACTCACGATTGAGTCCCATTGGTTGGACAGTGGACCAGGTAAAAATCCAATGCTGTTCTAGATTCTGAAGCAATTGCTCACGATCACCACCTCTTGGATTTTCAGGAACAAAGTCAAGCACCCGCCAAGAAAAATCCTCAAGGGAATGTTGACAATCTAAGCAGTGCTGTACTATCGGAGCCGATGTAATGTTATTTCTCAATCGAGAGGCATGCTCACCCAGACGGACCCGCACCGAGCGGACCGTCCGCCCAATGTACAATAGGTTGCAAGGGCAGATCAAAACATACACTACATAACAGGTTGAACAAGTAGTGTGCCAACGGGCCGTGTGAACTAAAGCCGAATTCGGCACTATCCACTCCTTGCCTGTTATGGATTGCAAACAATAGGTACAAGAGGCACATGAAAAGTGACCCGCATCAACAGAAAACTCCGATATGCGCCTATCCATCGGGGAAACAGTAACCCCCACGATATCACGAAGATTGGACCCCCGAGTATGAGCAATTTGTAAACGGCCCTGAAAACATGGATGCAATTGCAATACATGCCAATGTCGAAGCAGGATTTTCTTGACCTGATGAGTGTGGGACATGTAGGGGAGAACCCCCACAATCACTGGGTCTGCCGAGTTAGAAGTCAAATCAGAAGTTGTTGTGGAATGTGAATCTGAAGAAGGAAAAAGCCATTCACGGTGAGTATAACGTGCTCTCAAAAAAGCTTGCTTGATGACCTTGTTAGAATAGCCACGTTGGGCCAATCGAGACGAAAGATCACGGGCATGCTTTAAAAATTCTTCCAATTCAGAACAAATCCTACGTAACCGGAGGAATTGACCAAAAGGAAGACCTTTTTTTAAGGACAAAGGATGAAAACTGGTAAAAGTAAGGAGTGTATTCCTTTGTACTGCTTTCCGGAACAAAGTTGTATGAAGAGAATGGTGCTTTTTATAAACCAGAACATCCAAAAATTCCAATTGGGTCGAATGATAATGCATCGTAAAAGACAAATTCGCCCGTAATGAATTTAACCAATCCAAAAATGATATAAGGGCCAATTCGGTACCCGTCCATAGGAAAAAGATGTCATCCAAAAATCTCACCCAAAGCGCCACATTTAGAAACCAAGGCGAGGGATAGACATGGGACTCTTCAAATTCGGCCATGTACAATGTGGCCACTGATGGTGCAACCGTGGCACCCATAGCTATTCCCTGGATCTGGTGGTAAAATTGCTTCTCAAATAAAAAATTATTATGTGTGAGCACCATTTGTAACAAATCCTGAAAAAAAGATCTTGGAATACGATCAGGTAAGGGAACAGACAATCCAGAGATAACAGATAATGCTTGATTCTGGTGAATATTGGAATACATTGAAACCACATCCAAAGAAACTAACCACCAGGAATCCACAACACCTTGAACTTGTTGAAGTTTCAAAAGAAAATGAGATGTATCCTTCAGAAATGACGGTACCAACTGGGCGCAAGGTTGCAAAAATTTATCACAGAATTTGGAAATGGGTTCCAAAGCAGACCCACAGCAAGACACAATGGGTCTGCCTGGAGGACAGTCAAAAGATTTCGTCTCGATTGGCCCAACGTGGCTATTCTAACAAGGTCATCAAGCAAGCTTTTTTGAGAGCACGTTATACTCACCGTGAATGGCTTTTTCCTTCTTCAGATTCACATTCCACAACAACTTCTGATTTGACTTCTAACTCGGCAGACCCAGTGATTGTGGGGGTTCTCCCCTACATGTCCCACACTCATCAGGTCAAGAAAATCCTGCTTCAACATTGGCATGTATTGCAATTGCATCCATGTTTTCAGGGCCGTTTACAAATTGCTCATACTCGGGGGTCCAATCTTCGTGATATCGTGGGGGTTACTGTTTCCCCGATGGATAGGCGCATATCGGAGTTTTCTGTTGATGCGGGTCACTTTTCATGTGCCTCTTGTACCTATTGTTTGCAATCCATAACAGGCAAGGAGTGGATAGTGCCGAATTCGGCTTTAGTTCACACGGCCCGTTGGCACACTACTTGTTCAACCTGTTATGTAGTGTATGTTTTGATCTGCCCTTGCAACCTATTGTACATTGGGCGGACGGTCCGCTCGGTGCAGGTCCGTCTGGGTGAGCATGCCTCTCGATTGAGAAATAACATTACATCGGCTCCGATAGTACAGCACTGCTTAGATTGTCAACATTCCTTTGAGGATTTTTCTTGGCGGGTGCTTGACTTTGTTCCTGAAAATCCAAGAGGTGGTGATCATGAGCAATTGCTTCAGAATCTAGAACAGCATTGGATTTTTACCTGGTCCACTGTCCAACCAATGGGACTCAATCGTGAGTTAGATTGGGCCAGTGTATCTATATGGGCAGGATTTCTTTTAATAATTTCATTTAAATAATTTTTATGCAGGTCAGGGTATTAGTCATTGCCTTTGACTTGATTTCAGTGTCATTGGCTTTTGTCATTGAGTTGGAAGCCTATTGGTTGGGTAGAACGTTAAATGGTTGATTCTTTTCCGGTTTGTCTTGGATTGGTAATGAGCATGCGCCGGCGTCTCGGAGAGGGTGAGATGCTGTATGGCGGTTCTTTGGCAGTTCAACTACGCGTTGAAACAGGGCACGGAAGATTAGGTTGCCCGAAACGCAGTACTGTGTCAGCGATTTCTTGACCAATGCAATGAGGACCATGGATCAATAAGATATTAATTTGTTCGACATTTGAAGATCACTGATCGACGGTCCAGATAAGTTCTGTTTTCAATTGTTCTGGTTAAAGTTGCCAAGAATTTATAGACATGAACTATTTTTGATTTATCAAGGTGGCACCTGAAAGTGGTTTATTTTTCCACCTTGTTTGACTCTTGAGGGAGTTTACATTATTGGACTTTAATAAAAATGATTAAAAGGAAGTAACGGCTTCGAGAGGTTTGTAGTCCTCACGGCCGATCTTCCGACAAAAAGTATTTTCAGCGCTGGCTCAAATGACAATAGTGTCACTCTTCTTTTGATTTGGGACTTTGGTTTTGTGGAGTGTTTGTTTTTTGTATTTTAGGTTTATCCTCAGGCAGACGACCACCCTTGGACTCCCCAAGCTCTTTAACTAATTTCTCCAAATCTTCTCCAAACAAAAGTTTACCTCTAAATGGTAACTTACTAAGACGAGACTTAGAGGAAGCGTCAGCTGACCAGTTACGTAACCAAAGGTATCTTCGAGCTGCCACTACCGAAGCCATACTCTTAGCTAGTGCCCGGATAAGATCATAATGAATATCTGACAAATAAGCAGCTCCTGACTCCAAATGAGATACCTCATCTAGTTGATCACTTAACTGATCTACCTGCAACTTTTGTGACCAACGCAGACAGCCTCTAGCAACCCAGGCTCCAGCTATTGAGGCCTGCAAGGAAAGAGCGCAAATATCAAAAACCTGCTTAAGCAAGGTGTCTAATTTCCTGTCCTGAACATCTTTTAACGCTGCGGCCCCTTCTACCGGAATGGTAGTTTTCTTGGTTACAGCTGCAACCGCAGCATCCACCTTAGGAGAGCGAAAAAACTCCTTGTCCTGATCTGAAAGAGGATAAAGACGAGATAAAGATCTAGAGCCTCGAAGAGCTGATTCCGGACAGTCCCATTCCTCTTGAATCATAGACTTAAAAACTCTATGAATCGGGAAAACCCGCTGAGACTTCCGTACAGCTAGCAAAAGCGGATCCTCTAAAGAATCCTCCGCTACAGAGTCAACAGTAGGCATATTAAGAGACTTAAGAGTCTCGGAAATCAAAGCAGGCAATTCTTCACGACAAAATACTCTGACCACCCTGCTTTGTTGATCTTCCTCTGGCAACTCTCCCTCTTCTAACTCTAAATCTGAGGACTGTTCAACATCGTCCTCACCTCCTAAACCTTCCTGGAGTGAACGTTCCGCCAGCTTACTGACCTTTGAAGGACCTGCTTCCTCATCCGGTAGAAAGACAGACCCAGTACGCTTCTTACACTTTGAAGCTTGGGTAGAAACTCCTAGCATGGGCTGCAAAAGCTCCAAAGCCTGAGACATGAGAGAATAAAAATTAGGAGGAATAGATTGTGCAATTTCACCAGTGGTCAAAGACGGAATTACTTGCAAATCCTCCTGTGACCCAGATGGACCTAGCCCTGAGTCAATTGGGCTTAAAGTAGGAGGCAGGGAATTACTCACTTCGCCAGTCACTGCATCATGAGAAGCTGAAGAACTTGTCTGAGGCTTATTTAAGTCATCATGCTCCAAAGAACAAGTTTTACATACACCGGAGTCCAAAAGTTCATTACGCCTAGAGCCACAAACTAGACAGCGTGGCTTTGCTGGCATCATGAATTAAACAATTTAAAATTTTTAATTAAAAACAAAAGATGAATTCAGAATGCAGTCATTGACAGCTGCTACAAACTACACAGCACTTGCTGCGCTCAGCCTGCCCTTATGTGCTGTAAGCTGTCACTGCCTGACTCACCTCCAAATGTTGGGTTCACTTTAGACTGAGTTTGCGATGATAAGCAAAGAAATTAACAGAAGATTAAAATAACTCACTAAAGAAAAAACTGAAACCGAAAGTAAAAGATGGCTGCCATTTATCTTTGAGCTAATAAAAGATGCCAGTTAATGGCGCGCGCTGCATAACGGCGTTCCAAACCCCCAACTGAAAGTTTGCTATGTGCTTCACTAAAAAGATATCTCCCCCATGTACCTTAAACTGAAGGTATCAGAAAATGCGATTTTTTCATGTCCCAGAGCTCAGCCGAATCGTGGCTTCAGCTCCGGAGCCCAAAAGAAAAGAAATGCTCCGAAATGCTTTGAAGCTAACAGCTGTTTGAAACTAACAGCTGAGCATTGCCCAAGGCAAGCATTCTCTCTCAACCTGCTCCTCTCACCCTTGTAATCGGGTTTGGGAGCAGGGAGGCACAACAGAGGTGAAAAAGATTTTTAAAGGAGCAGCCAGCTGATATCCAATCCCAGCAAACCCTGCACCTTACAATCCCAGCAAGCCTTGCTCATTTAGGGAATGTTTAAAAGAAAAATCAAAGCAAAAAGCCTTAGCAGCAGCAGCGCTCCTAAAATAGAAAAACAAAAGAAGCCAATTAAATGATATAAAAATAAACTAACTCTACTTGTTTGTCACTACTGAGCCTAGTAATAGGCTCAGACGTCTCACTAGCTGCTTGGAGACTGAAATACTGATGGAATGGGGAAGTGGTAACCTACTTGTACCAGTGACATCATAAAAAGATGACATCATTCAGTCTCCAAGGCTGCTGGAAGACGATCTAAGCTCTAAGGTTCCGGGACTGGACTAGAGAGACGCAAAGGAACTGGGCATTGTCTGAGGTTTTTCTTCAGCTTCTGCACATTGGTCATAGGAGATGTTAGCTTAAGACCCTGTCTCCTACCCCTTAAGCCATATCTCCCCCTACCTCCCCTACTGTGGCAGGTGTAGGCCTGTGATCCACAGTGTCTGACATAAGCAAGCCTAACTAGCTTGACCTGTAAATGAAGCTTGTGAAGAGGCCTATAGGAATTACACATCCCCCAATATGCTGCTATAGAACTAAGAACTCAGTAAAAGTATTGAATTAGCTTAGACAAGCAGAACAGATGGAAAAATACAGAAATTCATGTCTAAAACTGCTGACAGAAAAGTTCTAGAGCCCTGCTTCCCTGCACGTAGCAACTAGCCCAATAGCCTTGAAAGAAGGAAAGTAACAAGTTAGTGAACTGACCATTGTAATTGGGACTAGAAGGGGGGTAAGCAGGTGCCGAGCCCACTGAAAGAATATAATTGGATAATCATATCAGTACCGGGACCAATAGAAGGGGTACGGGAGAGTACCGGGACCAATGAAATGTTTTCCTATACCTAGAATGGAGTAAAAGTCTATAAAAGTTGTTGTATTGCCAGAAAACTTTGCTCAGCCATTTTGAAATTGACTTTGCTTGAGACTTGTGCACAAATAAATGATTTGGACCTTCTGAACAGACTCCTGGTATCATTGGTTTGTCTGCGCTCTGCTGCTACATATTCTTGGTGCGTTGGCCGGGAAGTTGTGGAATCAGAGTGTATATAGGGCAATATACCACGACATTCCGCCTCTATAGGCTTGGTCCTGCCGGGATCGCGCCCTACTGATGGGGGCTGCTTCCTGGCGCCGCCGGTCCATTGCATCGAAGGAAGTTGGTCGGACCTCGGCGGGTGCCGGGCCCGGCTGGAGCCAACGCCTCAAACCCGAGTGAGGGGAGTCCGAAGTCCAACTCATGCGCCTGCTTGGGAAGTTTGAGGACCGGATCCAGTGAGTATAGTTTTGATTTGTTGTCTAGACAGATATAGAAAGAGCAGTGCTGCCATTGGAACTTGGAACTTGTAATCTCGAGAATTTTGAATTTGGAAATTGGTAAGAGAGCTTGATCACCTCTCAAAGACGGACGGAGTACCCCCGCATGAGTATTCGCAGGGCGAAACTCCCGTCTTCTTGTATTTTGGTAATTGAACAAGACTAGTCAGAATAGATAGAAACAAATGCATTCTGGGATACGTTGCTAGCATGATTGTGTGAATGAAGTGTGTATGAGAGGTCTGGCAGCACGGACCAAGTGAAGGCGGACCCCTGAGTAGCGCATTTCCTGACCGGGCGACCGCGTTCAGGTCGCAAAAAGGGGGAAGCGTCTTGTCTTGTTATTTGTTTCCCTTATACGTTTCTAGGGCCGTGAGGACCCCTTACCCACGGTCCGCCCTCCTTTTCCCTTCTGTTTGTTGTTGCGCGCACACATCGAAATGGGAGGGGCGGGGTCTACTAGGAACACTCCATTAGAATGTATGATCGCACATTTTAAAGAAGGATATTCAGGAGATTATGGTATTAAAATGACTGCAGCCCGTTTACAGATTTTGTGTACTAGGGAGTGGCCTGATCTAGACCCTACCTGGCCCCGAGAGGGAACCTTTAATGTAGGAATAATCCAGTTAGTTCATAGTAGAGTGCGGATAGTACACCCCGATCAGTATCCCTATATAGATTCTTGGTTAAGTATTTGTGAAGATCCGCCCCCTTGGGCGCAGCGCTGCTATGAAGAGCAGTGCAGAATAATGTTAGCGAAAACAGACCATAGTCAGAAAACAAGAAATAAACAGCCTAGTAAGAAAGGGAGAGATGAGAAGTCCAGGAAAAAGCCCATCCTGGTTGATCCTGATTCCCCAGAAGTAATTCCCCGACAGCCTAGAACCCCGGGCCCAGTAAGAGTAGCCCGGCGTCCTGCCCCAGAACCCCGGAGACAGCGGGTGCGGGACCCAACCCCTGAGCCACCTCCCGAAGAGCAGGAAGATGAGCTCCCTTTAGTTGAAGAAGATGATTCTACTGAAACAGAGACAGAGAAAGGCGAGTCAGATTCAGAAACAGAAAAAGAAGAAACTGAGAATTCCCCGAGTGAGACTGACAGTGTAGAAGCGACCGCCAGTGTTAGCCTACCAGTAAAAAGTAAATCCAAGACAAAGCATATAGAAAAGAAAGTAATTCGTGATAAGCCTGCAGAAAAGAAGAAAAAGAGCCCTGATAGGAGAAGTACGAAAATATCGCTTAGATCCCAAAAGACCTCTGCTGCTAAGATGATGCCCTTACGGCAAGTCCCGGGAATACCTGTAAGAAATGAAGATACATGAGGTGGTAGCGGGACCCCTAAGCTATGTGTATGTCCCTTTCTCTACAACTGATTTGTTAAATTGGAAGTCGCATTATGCCTCCTATACTAATAAACCCCAAGAGCTTACAGAATTAGTGAATACTATTATGGAAACCCATCAACCCACATGGGCAGATTGCCGTCAGCTCCTGTCCACCTTATTTACTACGGAGGAGCGGACACGAATTAGAAAAGCAGCCATAGACTGGCTGGCAGATAACCCTGTAGCTCCAGAACAAGGAGAAGAAAGAATAGACCATCGGGAAGCGGCCCAGAGGCAATTCCCGAATGAAGACCCCCAATGGGATCCAAATACTGAAAGAGGATCCAGAGCCCTAGCCCGTTTTCGCCAAGGCTTGTTACAAGGCCTGAAAAGGGGGGGCCAGAAAGCCATGAACCTTTCTAAAGTTACTGAAGTTAACCAAGGCATAGATGAGAGTCCAGCAGTGTTTTATGAAAGATTAACTGAAGCATACAGAATGTATACTCCCTATGATCCCGATGCACCAGGAAGTTTATGCATGGTGAATTCTGCTTTTGTAAATCAGTCTCAACCAGACATTAGACGTAAACTACAGAAATTAGAAGGGTTTGCGGGCATGAATGCAACACAGTTATTGGAAGTCGCTCATAAAGTGTATGTGAATCGTGATAATGAAAGACAGAAAGAATGTGATCGAAAGATGAGAAAGAAAGCTGATTTTTTGGCTGCTGCCATAGTTGAACAGAAAAGGGGAGGTGTCCCTAGTCGAAGGAGCAGAGGAAGGGGGCGGGGCCGAAGTGGAAGCCAGCCCCAGCAGCTAGGCGTAAACCAATGCGCCTATTGCAGAGAAGGAGGACATTGGAGAGATGCTTGCCCGCAGCTCGAAGACGCCCACGAAGATGACGAAAGCAATCATCAATGGAGAGAAGAAAGACGAGGCCGTCCCCGACATCGCGGAGGAGCCAATCGAGAACAATTCCAGCGAGAAAGAGGAGAAGCCATACAAGCATTGGCTACGACAGCACATGATGAAGATGACGTGGATTAGGACAGACCGGGCTCCGAATTTGCTTTAGGTCTCCAGGAGCCTATGGTCGGAATACAAATAGGAGACCAAGTTGTGAATTTCATGGTTGATACTGGAGCAGAACATTCAGTAGTAGACAAGAAAATAGCCCCATTTTCTACAAAAGCAGTCACCATTATAGGAGCAACAAAGCTACAAAACCTTTTCTTCAGAATCGCATATGCAGTCTAGGAGGACAGCAAATAACTCATCAATTCCTTTACATGCCAGAATGTCCAGTGCCACTACTGGGACGAGATATGTTAGCCAAGCTACAAGCCCAAATATCCTTCTCCGAGGGAGGAGAAATGCAAATGACAGTAAATTCGCAAGCCAAACCAGCAGGAATAATGCTGCTCACCGTTCCCCGAGAAGAAGAATGGAGATATTACAGTGATGATTCTGTCCAAGACACCTATTTTGAACAAACCTTGAAAAGTATTGATGCCCCACCTGGAGTATGGGCAGAAGGCAGTCCTCCAGGCCTAGCCAAACATATAGCTCCAGTAATTGTAATTCTCAAGCCTAGTGCTACACCAGTACACGTCAAACAATACCCTCTCCCTAGAGCTGCAATTGAAGGCATCCATCGCCACTTGCAAAGATTATTGGAACATGGCCTATTGAAAGTATGTCAATCCCCATGGAACACCCCACTTCTGCCAGTGAAAAAGCCTGGAACAGATGACTATCACCCAGTGCAAGATCTAAGAAGAGTGAATGAAGCAGTTGAAACTATACATCCAGTTGTACCCAATCCTTACACTCTTCTAGGACTGATTCCTGCTGAAGCCACCCACTTTACTGTTCTAGATTTGAAAGATGCATTCTTTTGCATAAGATTAGCCCCTGTGAGTCAGATATTATTTGCATTTGAATGGCAGGACCCCATCTCTGGAAGAGGGGACCAACTTACTTGGACACGATTACCCCAAGGATTCAAGAATTTGCCTACCATTTTTAGTGCTGCACTGAATCAAGACCTTTCCAGCTATCCAGTGGCCCCGGGGAAGAGAGTGCTTCTCCAATACGTGGACGATCTGCTGATAGCTGCTGTATCAGAAAGTGAATGTATACAAGCTACCAAAGACCTCTTGCAGTTACTAGATGAAGCTGGATACAAAGTTTCCAGAGCAAAAGCACAACTATGCCAAAGAGAAGTGAAATACTTGGGCTTTCGTATAACCCAAGGAAGTCGAAAATTAGGCAGAGAGAGAAAAGAAGCAGTATGCAGAATTCCAACCCCAACAACCAGAAAGCAAGTCAGAGCCTTTCTGGGAGCAGCAGGATATTGCCGAATCTGGATACCCAATTTTGCCCAAATTGCTAAGCCACTTTATGAAGCCACAAAAGGAGAAGAAAAGTCCCCACTGGAGTCCCCACCTGAGCAGGATACAGCCTTCAAGACACTGAAGGAAGAATTGATGTCATCACCAGCCCTTGGACTACCAGATGTTCACAAACCTTTCCATTTGTTTGTACATGAAGCACAAGGAAATGCCTTAGGCATGTTGACTCAGAAATTGGGAAATTGGGAACGACCTGTAGCATACCTATCGAAACAATTGGACACTGTGGCCAAAGGATGGCCACCCTGCCTGAGAGCAGTTGCAGCTACAGCTTTGTTGGTGAGTGAAGCAGACAAACTCACACTAGGACAGAATATACGAGTCACTGTGCCACATGCAGTCCTTGCCCTTATGGAACAGAAAGCAAATCATTGGCTCACCAATTCTCGAATGTTGAAATATCAGAGCATGCTATGTGAAAACCCACAGATACAACTGGAAGTGAGCCATGCCTTGAATCCAGCCACATTGATACCTATCAGTGAAGAACTTCCAGAGCATGACTGTATAGAAGTCATGGACACTGTATTCTCAAGCCGACCTGATCTGACAGATGTGCCCATAGACAATCCTGACCAAATCTATTATGTTGATGGAAGCAGTCTCATCATCAATGGACGACGCTGTGCCGGATATGCAGTAGTCACTCAACATGAAGTTGTTGAATCATCAGCCCTAGCCTCAGGCACATCAGCCCAGAAAGCAGAATTAATAGCACTTACCCGAGCACTACTACTAGGAGAAAAACTTGTGTTGAATGTATATCAACACAGATCGGGGCAGTGGGAGCTCACACACACACACACACACTCCTGCCCAGATCGGGGCAGTGGGAGACCACACACACATTCACTCCTGCCCAATCGGTGGCAGTGGGAGGCAAGCCCACAAGCACTCCTGCCCAATCGGAGGCAGTGGGAGGCACACACACACGCTCCAGCACCGCTTAAAAGCGGCGTCCCTACCCCGAGGGAGCCGCTTCTGAGTCCAGCAGAGGTCCCTGGTTCAGCTCCTGCCCAGATCGGAGCAGTGGGAGCTCACACACACACACACTCCTGCCCAGATCGGGGCAGTGGGAGACCACACACACATTCACTCCTGCCCAATCAGTGGCAGTGGGAGGCAAGCCCACAAGCACTCCTGCCCAATCGGAGGCAGTGGGAGGCACACACACACGCTCCAGCACCGCTTAAAAGCGGCGTCCCTACCCCGAGGGAGCCGCTTCTGAGTCCAGCAGAGGTCCCTGGTTCAGCTCCTGCCCAGATCGGGGCAGTGGGAGCTCACACACACACACACACACTCCTGCCCAGATCGGGGCAGTGGGAGACCACACACACATTCACTCCTGCCCAATCGGTGGCAGTGGGAGGCAAGCCCACAAGCACTCCTGCCCAATCGGAGGCAGTGGGAGGCACACACACACACGCTCCAGCACCGCTTAAAAGCGGCGTCCCTACAGGGCGCGCCCGCGCCTGAGGGCCTCGCCAGAGGGCCCTTGGCGTCGGCCCTTAGGCGGTTGGCCATTAGGCCCTGGAGACAGCTTCGCCACCCGACCGCAAGAGAGAGATAACAGCCGGCCTCCCCCTAAGGCAATCCAGAAGAAACAGGTCCCAAAAAAACCACAGACCCTTCATCTCTCTCCTAAAGTACCAATCTTGACACCGAAACCGCAAGCCTCCACAACCGCACACGGCTCGAGCTCCCCTGCCTGGGTTGAGCTCGCCAACTCGACCAGGCACTGAATGACGACAACAACTAAACTATTCAGGTAAACACAATACTGCAACTTCCTCCTACAGACTGTATGACATTTCTGACTTTATTGGACTTTTAAGAAACTTCCCCACAAGTTTCACAATCTGCCTGCAACTTCAATACACTGTACTATATCAAACCAGTATACTGAAGGAATGTTTACTGTAGGAATGAAATCCGATCACTCCCATACCACCTGATTTTGTCATTAATTAGATGCAATAACCATACGGATTAATCCCTCTCTGTAATACCTGTAATACTTGTAATACCTTTCTGTAATTCTCTGTAATACCTGCAATACCTCTCTGTAATACCTGCAATTCCAAACCACTTATTGCTCATCTCTCACATGGTATCAGAAGTTTTTCCCGTTATACTTATATTTTATATACTGATTGAGACATCACATGTGCGACAACTAACAAATGACCGTAAACTACAAGTAAATAACCTCTGCCACCTTCGCACAGAATTTCTCCTCCAAGGATTTCCATAACAAACTCTGCACCACACCTAACCACACAAACCATGGCACCCATCACCTATATGGTAATTCTCTGCCTCTACGTATCCCTAGCCGCATACGCATACTTACCACACTTGACGCAACACTAGGCAATAGGATGGCATCCTTTCCTTATCCATGGCCAAATACTGTTACCCCTACTAACTCCGCTAGGGCCAACATACATAGCCCATGATGAAACCCTACTCAACCCAGGCCTGAACACTGCGTTAAAGGTCACTGAAAAACCCCATAAAAGACGTAGCTCCAAAACAAAACATAATAAACATAGGAAACCAACAGCCACAAAGACCAGAAACAAGCAACAGCAACCACACCAATTATCACAAACCCCCATCACAATCTGTCTCATCAACGCCAGATCCATTAGAAATAAAACCCACATCATACACGATATCATTACAGACAACAAACCCGATATCCTCTGTGTCACCGAGACTTGGATCACTGACACTGACCCAGCAATACTAAACCAATTACCCCATCCCAACTACACAGTATTTAACTGCCCCCGTCACAACAGGAGAGGAGGAGGAGTACTTGTCATTGCCAAAACCTCCCTCATGTTCTCAAGCCCCTCCCTAACTGAATCCAAAGGCATTGATATACTCAAGATCGAAAACAAAACATCAATACTTTGCTTAATCTACAGACCCCCCTCAGCCCATCATGAAACCCTGGCCACCGCACTAGAAAATATCTCAACCTCTGCAACCAAAAAACTGCGCATCATTCCCATCGATTCCCCCTGTACAGGCAGACGCATTCTTTGAAGCCATGCATCAGCTCGGCTACACACAAATCATACAAGAACCCACACATAACAAAAGGTAACACCCTTGATATGGTGTTCTTATCACACAACATCCAAAAATACACCAAACTTCGAGTAACCCCAGTCCCATGGTCCGACCATTTCCTAGTCGAAATTGAAATCCACCTACCTCCACAAAAGGTAAAGCCTCAAGCCGACCCAAAAACACAACAGAGGAAATTCCAAAAATTCAATAGCGAAGCTTTGGTAACTTCTATATCTACACATTTTGAGTACACCACCACAGACCTAGACAAGCTGGTAGACCAATGGAACTCAGGGATCGAAGCAGCTGCAAGTCCAACATGGAAGAACACAAACGCTGTAACAAAGACAGGAACCGAACCATGGTACTCTCCCACGCTATCTAAAATGAAGAGAGAACTACGCAAACTCGAAAGGAAATGGAGGAAAAAGCAAACCGAAGAAGGCAAGCAACTATACCTAACACTCCTCGCAAGATACAAGAATGAGGTAAACCTCGCTAAAAAGACACACCACACTAATCTACTCAACAAAGCGCTCAACAGACCCAGAGAACTTTTTGAACTCGTAAAATCTCTGACCAAATCTTCACAAAACTCCATCTCTGCAGACGATATAAAGGCCCAGACGCTTGCCGACCACTATGCCAAAAAGCTAAATCCAAAACTTCCCACAAGCATGACCAAAGGCATGCCACTAGCTCTCACCACTCGAGAAACCACAACTGCCCCTCAAGCAGACCCAGAAACAGAATGGAACACCTTCCAGCAATTAGGTGAGCAACAAATCTTAAACATCTTAACCAACTTAAACACCACTACCTCCCCCCTCGACCCATGCCCAGCCGCTTGGATGAAAGCAACCAAGAAAGACAACGCAAAACCCATCGCGCACATTGTCAATCAGTCTCTGAAACAAGGAATCATGCCGTCTCATCTCAAGAAATCAATTATTAGACCCATATTAAAAAACAAGTCGCTCAACAAAAGTGACCCTGCATCATATCGCCCAATCTCAAGCATAGCTTTCCTAGCAAAGATGATTGAAAAAGCGGTCCAGCACCAACTCCAGGACCACATGGACGAGATAAAAGCCCTAGATGAACATCAATACGGATTCCGTCAGAATCACGGAGTGGAAACACTACTACTGGCACTCCTTGACAATCTACTTAGGGGCCTCGAGAACAAAAACTCCATGTTCATACTCATATTCATCGATATCTCAGCGGCATGTGATACAGTACATCACACCACCCTTTTGGACCGCCTGGCCTCGCTAGGTATAACAGGGACCCCCCTGAAATGGTTCACATCATACATATCCAATAGGATGCAACAAGTGCAATTCAACAACGACAGAGCTGATGCTTTCCCCCAAACCCAAGGGATCCCTCAAGGGTCTGCCCTCTCATCCCTACTGTTCAATTTGTATATAAAGCCGGTATGCAGTATTTTCCAGAAATACAACATAAATTACCACATATATGCCGACGATGTGATGTTATACACACAGCTCGACATAACACAGCCTAACTTCAGTCCACTAGAAGAATGCCTTGACATGCTCCAATCATGGCTTCAGCAAAACAACATGTCAATAAATCACAAAAAAACAGAGGTCATGTTCATGTCCAAGAAAGCCAATTTCATCCCGCCCACCACAGTCACACTAAACAAAAACATATACGATACAAAGCCTGTAATAAAGTATCTAGGAGTCCTACTTGACAGCAACCTCAAGATGGACAAACACCTCAGAACAGTTAACCGAGCCATCTTTTACAAACTCAAAATCCTTCAACCACTCCGCAATATCCTTGAGAAATCCGACTTTAGGTCTGTTGCTCAAGCACTAATCATTCCCCACCTGGATTACAGCAATGCCATTCTACAAGGGCTTCCAAAGAGCACACTAAGCATCCTGCAAATGGCTCAGAACGTGGCTGCAAGAGTCATCATGGAAAAGAAAGTCACCGACCACATAACCCCAGTTCTAATGGATCTGCACTGGCTCCCAGTGGCCGCCCGCATCATCTACAAACTACTCATCACAACATTTAAACTCATCAATGGCATCGCACCATCCTACCTCAATAACCTAATCACTATTCAACCTAGCAACAGGAGCAGGAGAACTATGAATCTCAACACCCTATGTATCCCGACCAGCATAAGATCTGTCAAGGCCGAAAACAAGCAATAGGGCGTTCACATACTCAGCGCCAATCCAATGGAACCAACTACCGCATGAATTAAGGCTCACAAACAACCTGAACGAATTTAGACGAAAACTGAAAACCTATCTGTTTCAAACCCACTACAACTTGATCTAACTGCGATACCCTACCTCAACCAGATCTCCTCTGCCGCACTCGGCAGCATATAATCTAATAGTATATAGTCATGTATAACTTGTACACCTTGGCAACTAATTCCGTACAAATTGTATATAACCATGTATAGTCTGTACACCTTGGCAACTAATTCTGTACAAATTGTATATATGGGGCCCTCCCCCAATCTACTGAAATCAAATGTATACCTTGATCTGTGTGCTTTAATCAAATATGTATCGTATCCAAATGCTTGTCCCGTGTTACGTAATCATTGACTAATCAAAATGTAAAACTGAAATCTCAATGTACCGTACAATACATTATGATTCTGTAAAGTAAACCGCTGCTGATCGTAGGAAGCAGCGGTATACAAGTGTTTACTAAATAAATAAATAAATAAATAAATATACAGACTCTAAGTATGCCTTCACCACCTTACATGCCCATGGAGCTCTCTACAAAGAAAGAGGACTCATCACATCCGGAGGAAAATCAGTTAAGTATGGCCCCGAAATACTGATGCTACTTGACGCAGTATGGGCCCCGACTCGTGTAGCTGTCATGCATTGCAGAAGACATCAAGCAGGAAAAGGAGAAGTTGCCCGAGGAAACAGATTTGCAGATGCCTCAGCACGACAAGCAGCTATGACAGGACAAGTTTTGCCACAAGCCACACCGATGCAGGCAGCATTGTTTCCAGTACCCTTGAACTCATGGACACCACGATATACCACCAAAGAATTAGACTACTACTGTAACAAAGAAGATGGAATACTGAAAGATGGGTGGATTGAACTGCCACCAGCAGAGGACAGTCAACCCCCAGGACAAATAGTAATTCCTGAATTGTTAGGACCAGCCTTTGTCAAAGCTTTCCATGAAACCACACATTATGGGAAGACCGCTATGGAAAAAGCACTTAGACCACATTTCTATATTACCATGTTATCAGCTCTATCAGCCTCAGTAGCACGTCAGTGTCAAATTTGTGCCAAAAACAATGCCAAACAAGGTCCCACACCACCACCTCGAGTTCAGTCAGGAGGTGTAACCCCCATGCACCACCTACAGATTGATTTCACTGAAATGCCAAAAGCCAGTGGATACCACTACCTATTAGTATTAGTTTGTACTTTCTCTGGGTGGGTAGAAGCCTTCCCAACCAGAACCGAAAAAGCTAGAGAAGTCACCAAAGTTTTATTAAGAGAGATTGTCCCTAGATTTGGAATTCCAGCAGTAATAGGGTCAGACAATGGACCCTCGTTTGTTTCTCAGATTACCCAACAGTTAGCAAAAGCCCTACAGATACAATGGAAACTCCACACTGCATATAGACCTCAGAGTTCAGGGAAAGTTGAGCGAATGAATCGTACCTTAAAAGCCCAAATGTCTAAGCTTTGCCAGGAGACACACTTGAAGTGGCCCCAAGTGCTCCCAATAGCTTTACTCAGAATACGCTCAGCTCCTGTGAAGTCAACAGGTTTTTCCCCCTTTTGAAGTTCTGTATGGTAAACCCCCACCAATAGTGCAAGGAATTAAAGGAAGTCTAGCCCAAATTGGTTCAGAAATAACCAGGCAAGAACTCCTAGCTCTTAGTTTTGTTCTGCAGACTCTCCATGCGTGGATCCAAGACCAGTTGCCTATCAACTTGACTGAACCCCTGCATCCCTACCAGCCTGGTACCCTCGGTGTGGATCAAAGATTGGAAGAAGACACCGTTGGAACCCCATTGGAAGGGACCATACACCGTCATCTTGTCTACCCCAACTGCAGTAAAGGTAGCAGAGATCGACGCCTGGATCCACCACAGCAGAGTCAAGCCCGCAGCAGCTCCAGAACCTGAGCAGTGGACAGCAGAACAGCATCACGATGCACCTTTATGAGTTACTCTGAGACGGCAACCAGCAGCGTAGACACTTTGTCACAGTGCCTTGCAGTAGCCAAGTCTTTCGAAGAGGATTGCTGTTTTCCATGCAGCAACAGTTTTGTTTCAACGAACCCAATCTGCGTGTGATTATGCACACTACTTTGATACTACAATGATTAACCATACTTAAAAGCCAACTGAAATTACTAAGTTGGTTACTGTGTGAAGGACAACTTGAGGATCTTCAATCAACACTCAGCGCCCGGTGAAATTGCTTAATTAGTGCACGGGACGAAGAAAAGATCGTCGTGGTCAAGATTTGCAAGCTGAGGATTCAGAAGAACTCCAATCAACATGTATTTTTATCTGTGCTTAGCCCTGGTTGCCTGTTTTGGAGGTTTTGAAATGACTCATGCTTTACCTCCATGTACTGCTTGTGTTACTTCTACTCGAACTGGACTAAAAGTAACTCAGACTTTGGTTTATCATTCTCACTATAAATGCACCGGTAAAGGACTCGGTGTGTTTATAACACCACTGAACTAAATATTTGCATCAAAGGTAGCTCTAGAGTATGCTATAACCCGCATCAGAACCCATCATATTATACGTTGGAAATGCGATGGAATGATGCAGATGGACCTATAATTAATGCTACGCGACCACTTAAAGATGCTAGTATACCTGCTGTTTTATATTTTGATGCATGTGATGTTATAAATAGAGATGGTCGTTCCAGATGTGGTACCTGGGAAAAAGCCTATCGTAATGATCATAAGTATATGTGCCCAGAAGGTGCCACGGGATGGAGAAAGTGTACTGGTAAGAAAGAGTCATATAGTACTGCCCCAGCTGCAGATTACTATTGCCCAAACTGGGAGTGTGTTTTTTATGCTACATGGAATGCTGGTATTACAGATGAACAGAGAGATAAACGAGTTGCCACTTTGACTAAGTCAAAAACAGATGACAAATGTAAGAAAGGTGCTTGTAACCCTTTGCAATTAAGGATCCGTAATCCTAATGCATGGAAACAAGGATATAAGTTTGGTTTACGTATTGCAGGAGGAGCAGTAGATCCAGGAGCTATTGTGTACATAAGACTGAACACCCAAGCTTATAAGTCATCTAAATACCACATCCATAACACTTTTTATGAAGCTATGCATGTAAATAAGTTTGAAATTCCCCATCCATCCCAGAATTTATTTTTAGAATTAGCTGGAGCAGTAGTATCCAGTCTAAAGATTTCAGATTGTTATTTCTGTGGCGGAACCCAAATGGGTGACCAATGGCCATGGGAGGCCCAAGAGTTGAATTATTCTCTGACTTACAATCAGACAAAAATACACAAGACTACTAGTGAATGGGTGTTAGCACATCAATTATTGGACGTCTTTGCTATGCCAGAACTGGACCTCAGTTCACCCAACTGGTAGGACAGCTGGTCTGTCTTAGCCAAAAGTTCTATAATGCCACTACCAAGAAGACATCATGGTGGTCAGGAAGTAAAGAACCTGAACCTCCTAACCCATTAGCCAGATTTCCTGAACTTGCTAGTTTATGGACTAACCTTGCCAAAACTCATGCTTGGCAAGCCCCACCTGGCCTATATTGGATCTGTGGAAACCGAGCTTATGCTCAACTCCCATCACACTGGGGAGGAGCATGTGTCTTAGGGACCATCAGACCTTCTTTCTTTCTCCTACCCACAGAACATGGAGAACAATTAGGATACCCAGTGTACACTACCCACAGACACAAAAGAGCATTACGACGGAAGAGAGCACCCCTTCAAATAGGCAAATGGGAGAAGTGGGAGGGTGATGATTGGCCACCAGAAAGAATTATTGAGTATTATGGGCCGGCCACTTGGAATGATGATGGTATGTATGGTTATCGGACACCAGTCTATATGATTAATCGTATTATTCGCTTACAAGCTGTAGTTGAAATAATAACTAAATGAAACTAGCCAAGCTCTCACACTTCTAGCTAGACAAAGCACCCAAATGCGCACTGCCATATACCAGAATCGTCTAGCACTTGATTATTTGTTAGCAGCTGAAGGAGGAGTATGTGGTAAACTGAATTTAACTAATTGTTGTTTAAAAATAGATGACAAAGGTCAAGTAGTTGAAGAAATTGCTGAAGATATGCGTAAACATGCTTATGTGCCAGTACAGACTTGGCACCCACTAAGATTACCTAACTGGTTTGCTAACCTTTTCTCATGGCTAGGAGGACTGAAGACTTTTCTAATACTAGTATTACTGATCGTTGTTGCTATTTTTCTATTGCCATGTATAATCCCATGCTGTATGCGTTCCATACACAGTGCTATTGATAGTACAGTAGAGCGGAAGACCGCAACTAAGATAATGGCTTTATATCAATCTCGTCCTCCTGGATATAGCCGAACTCCTCTAACCTCAGTATAATAATTATAAAGTGATTAAATTCTCACACCTTATTAACTAATAGGGTGAGATTAATCAAAGGGGGGAATGTGGCAGGTGTAGGCCTGTGATCCACAGTGTCTGACATAAGCAAGCCTAACTAGCTTGACCTGTAAATGAAGCTTGTGAAGAGGCCTATAGGAATTACACATCCCCCAATATGCTGCTATAGAACTAAGAACTCAGTAAAAGTATTGAATTAGCTTAGACAAGCAGAACAGATGGAAAAATACAGAAATTCATGTCTAAAACTGCTGACAGAAAAGTTCTAGAGCCCTGCTTCCCTGCACGTAGCAACTAGCCCAATAGCCTTGAAAGAAGGAAAGTAACAAGTTAGTGAACTGACCATTGTAATTGGGACTAGAAGGGGGGTAAGCAGGTGCCGAGCCCACTGAAAGAATATAATTGGATAATCATATCAGTACCGGGACCAATAGAAGGGGTACGGAAGGTACGGGAGAGTACCGGGACCAATGAAATGTTTTCCTATACCTAGAATGGAGTAAAAGTCTATAAATGTTGTTGTATTGCCAGAAAACTTTGCTCAGCCATTTTGAAATTGACTTTGCTTGAGACTTGTGCACAAATAAATGATTTGGACCTTCTGAACAGACTCCTGGTATCATTGGTTTGTCTGCGCTCTGCTGCTACACTACCAGTGCTGCCTCCAAGACCCCTTCACCTTGCAACCCAAGCGTTGGTGTTGATGTTGAAAGAGGCGATGGTGCCAGTGAAGAGAGGTGTTGTTTCAAACAGCCACACCTTTACATTGGCACAGGCGTCCCACTGCGGCCTGCCACTGGCGTCCTTCCCTCTGTACCCCAGACCGGTCAGGATGCATACGCCTTCCTGTAAGAGCACAGGCAGAGGATTAGACAGAGGAAGGGGGGGCCCTTCACTACACCACCATGATAACTCCAGGACACAGACACGCCCTACATCATCCCCCACTCACCGTGACCAGCCAACAGGTGAGGTATTTATAAAGCACAACCTTGCCCCAAATTGTTATATATATGCAGCGGTACCAGAAGGGCTGGGCCTGGAAAAGATGAGATATGGTATTAGACATTGCAGGAGGCGCAGGCAGGATGGGGGGGGGGGGTCAGAAGCTGCAGGGGGCACAGGGCAGAACGGGGGTCGGAAGCTGCCGGGCAGGACGGGTGTCAGAAGCTGCCGGAGGCGCAGGGCAGAACGGGGGTCGGAAGCTGCAGGAAGCGCAGGGCAGGACGGGGGTCGGAAGCTGCCGGAGGCGCAGGGCAGAACGGCGGTTGGAAGCTGCAGGAGGCGCAGGGCAGGATGGGGGGGGGGGTCAGAAGCTGCAGGAGGCGCAGGGCAGGATGGGGGTCGGAAGCCGCAGGAGGCGCAGGGCAGGATGGGGGTCGGAAGCCGCAGGAGGCGCAGGGCAGGAGGGGGGGGGGGGGGGTCGGAAGCTGCAGGAGGCCCAGGGCAGGATGGGGGTCAGAAGCCACAGGGGGCGCAGGGCAGGGCAGTGCAGCAATAGAAGGGATGGCTTCAAGCAATTCCCACACCTCTGCTTACCAAGAAGTCATCTGCCAGGAGGTAGCTGTCGGGCAGGTAGGGGCTGATGATCGTGTACACCATGAGGTAGAAGAGACCCAGACCCAGGCGCTTTGCTGCTGGCATAAGACTGGAACCCCCAGAAAAAGAATGAGGGGGCAAAAGTCATACAAGAGACTCTTCTGTCTATACCCCCCCCAACACAGTATGCCTAAATGAAAAAACAGAGAATAAGCCGGCAGATAAGGAGCACAGGGCCCAGTTTCTCCTCATGCCAGATTGTGGAGCCTAAGTTCATCCCACACTTTCCCACTGCTTACTCCTACCACCAGGCTCTCTTCAATTCTTAAAGTTTTTGCCTCAGCCACTGGGAGGCCATACTGGGTATCCACCACCTAATCCAAGAGGAAATATTTTCGAAGGTTAGACCCATGTCTACCCTCTGGCTGTGTCTCACATCATGATGCCATATTCTAGACTAGGATTTGCCCCTCCCTCGATGAAATGCTGCCTTGGGGAGGGGTAAAGCCCCTGGTGCCCCTTGAATGAAGTATTTTGCTGCCAGTCTTGATAACACATGCACGGCCGTGCAGCATTTCATAGCCAGTGGTGTTTGGGTAGCACACATGCTGAGAGTTACCAACTCCTCTCCCAGAAGTTCCTCTCCACTAAAAAAAAACAAACAGTCTTGGGAGAGATTCAATACCTCTAAAACATATAAATGATATACTTCTTATCTCTACTCTAGCACAGACAGATTTACAAAAAAAAGAATTCCATTCTCATCTTACAGGATTTAGGAATGAAAACAGACAGTGAAGAGAGCACCCGAGCCAACAGCATCATGGTCACCTGCTTGGTTTTTGGCCTGCCACATCTGTCATGGTCCCCTCTGCCAACTTCTGATAGCTTCTTAAGGAGAACTGTGGGCCTACTAATAAGCCACCATAGAAATAGGAGAAGCCGGCTACTTTCAGGAAAGAGGGGACCTCACGCAGCGTGTACTGTTGCTGTTCTGGTGTCAGCGTGTCCTGAGGAGACAGAGTGTTACACCAGCATCAGGAGAGAGAGGTGAAATTAGACCATACCTGCTAATTTGCTTTCCTTGTGTCCCTCCAGTCCAGTCGCGTGGAGCTATCTCCTCTCACCAGCTGCTGAAGACTAAGCATGCCAGGTCTTGATGTCATCGTCATACAAAGGGCAGGAACACCACCCCCAAAACCAGTATCCTATTGACAAAGCAGACACCAAAAAGCAATATTAAATAACATTCAGAAGCTACTTCCAAATTCTTTTTTTCCCTTCGTTTTTTCAAAATGACCAACAATGGTCACAAGCTCGACCCATTGAAGCGTAAACAAACCAGAACTCTGAATAAAGCTCCCGAAGGAACCCACAGTGTTGGGTCTGCCTTGCTGCCGACCAACTCCCGAGAGCAAAAAGTGAGTTGAAACCGCATACTTTGCCCAGATGGACAACAAACTTGATAGTTTCCTCTTTATCTAAGCTCACCTCAAACTGAAGACAGAATGAAAAGGGGAGGGTTCTGGAATGGACTGGAGGGACTCAAGGAAAACAAACTGGCAGGTAAGGTCTAAATTCACCTTCCCTATCGTCCCTCTAGTCCAGTCCAGTCCAGTCCAATCCAGACACGTGGGATGTACCATAGCAGTAGCAGACCCAGATGGGACCAGCAAGCACAGCCTGCAACACCGTGGCCCAGAACTGCACATAACCCATGACTTGCACATCCAGATGGTAACAGCAGACAAAAATATGAAGAGAGGACCATGCCGCTCCCTTACAGATATCAATCGGAGAGACCAGACCGAATTCCACCCATGAGGTAGCGTGCGCTCTGGTTGAATGGAACTGGCTTCCTCTTGAGCAAATACGTCAAGGCAATCACCTCTTTCAACCACTGTGCCATGATTGCCTTAGATGCCGCATCTCCTTTGAGCGGACTGCCAAACAGGGCAAACAAATTATCTGACTTGCAGAAGGACTTAGTACGCTTCAGATACTAACGAAGGACTCTGCACACATCCATGAGATGTAGCTGCTGGTCTTCCGGCCTATGCCCCAAACCTGGCAGAAAAAACAAACAATGTTCCCACTAAGCTGCGCCGAGTCCTATGCTGACATTTCTGCTGGTGGGGGAAGGTGTAAAGCGATCGCGCTTAAGATTACACAGCATCAGCAAGCCCTCGGGATCTGCCTATGGCCAACAAGGACAACACGGTGGCGGACTCATTTGGAAGCATCTTGACCACGGCTCATTTGGGAGCTCCATCCAGAGCAGCGGACCTCAACCTGTGGGTCATGACCCCCACGGGGGTTGCCACAGGATTTAGTGGGGGGTCGCCTCACCCTGCCGTTAAAAAAAAAAGCAGACAAGATGCTGCCGCTGCTGAGTCCACTTCTCGGCAGCGACAAACTCACTGCCTCCCTTCTAATGCAGCTGCGGCTCCCTGCCTCTTAGGGAACCGCGGCTGTGCCTGCGAAACCGTTGCGGAGCCATCCAGTCTCTCGACGGGCTCCGTGCAGCATTGTCCCGCCTCCAAAGGAAGTTGTTTACCACTTACTTTGGAGGTGGGACAATGCTGCACGGAGCCCGTCGAGAGACATAAAGGCTCTGCAACGGTTTCACAGGCACAGCCACGGTTCCCTAAGAGGCAGGGAGCCACGGCTGCAGAAGAACAGGGCAGTAGCAGGCAGACAGGGAGAGGGGAGGAGGGGGCAGGGAACCTGCAATGGGGCTGACATGGACAAAGGGAAGAGACGGGGACATACTGGACAGAAGGGAGAGACAGTGCGGGTTAGGATTATAATGGGCAGATTGGGGGGCTAGGACTGGTAATGGGTTGATTAGGGAAGGCTAGGACTGGGAATGGACTGATCAAGGGGGGGGGGGGGTTGGGACTGGTAATGGACTGATGTGGGGCTAGCATTGGAAATGAGCTGATCAGGGATGTTAGGACTGGAAATGGGCTGATTAGAGGAGGCTAGGACTGGTAATGGGCTGATGGGGGGGTAGGATTGGTAATGGGCTGATTAGAGAGCCTAGCACTGGTAATGGGGTTGAGGAGGGACTAGCACTGGAAATGAGCTGATTAGGGGGAGGTTAGGACTGGTAATGAGCTGATGGGGTGGGGTAGGACTGGTAATGGGCTGATGGGAGGCTAGCATTGTAAATGAGCTGATTGAGGGGGGGCTATGACTGGAAATGGTCTGATTAGTGGAGGCTAGGACTGGTAATGGGGTTGAGGGGGGACTAGCACTGGAAGCGAGCTGATGGGGGGTAGGACTGGGAATGGGCTGATTAGGGGAGGCTAGGACTGGTAATGGGGTTGAGGGGGGACTAGCACTGGAAGCGAGCTGACTGGGGGGCTTTGACTGGGAATGGGCTGATTGTTGGGAGGGGAGGATAGAGCTGCTGGCCCTGGAAGAAAACTGGGGGCTAAGGCTACAAATGGGCTGATACGAGGGGATGGGAGAATGGAACTGGAAGGGAGTGGATCTGAGAGGGGCTGGTCAGTGGGGAAGGAGGGGGGACTGGAAAGGAATGGACACCAGTGGCAGTCATGGGAATGCAAGTTGATATTGGAAGGTACTGAGAGTGAGGACTGGAAAGGGACTGATACTGGGGATGGTTACTGGGACTGGAAATAGGCTAATGGAAAGAAGTGAAGAAAACCAAAGAAGAGATAAGAAATGTCTGATGGACCATAGACCACAGAAAGAGAGCTAAGAGAAGACAGGAAAGCGGAAGCCTCAGATCGGGACCAGCATGATCAGAGAACAAATTGGTCAGACAACAAAGGTAGAAAAAATAATTTTATTTCATATTAATGATTTGACTACAAAATCATCATAATTTTGAAATCAAATATTGTTACTTGTTATTGTGATTAATTATTGTGGTTTAAATAGGTAAATTTTATAAATAAACACATATTGCAAAGGCCTATATTAATAACACAGGTACACTACCAAAAAACTGCCTCCAGTTTTGCAACTGATTCCTATAGATTTTGGGGTGCTGAATCCAGGAAAAATAGCCAAAATGTTCCATCACGTCACGTTTTCTTGCAAAATTAGATTTCTTACCCATATAAGGAATGTTCACATAATTTCTTTTTAGCCGACTGCAGTTTATTTTCTTGGCCCAAAATAGAGGTTGTAATGGTTAACTAACTAGAAACACTCCCTCATGATATTTTAGAGTGTTTTGTATTCATTTTATACATTAACAGGACAATTGGGAGGCGGGGGGCTAAATCCAGTACTCGCGCTGGCGCATGTTCTTTCCTATTCGCCTCGCCTCGTTCGCTCACTCAAACACGGTGGTTGCGACATGAACGTTCCTGTCAAATTTCAGTTTCTTGCAAGTTCATTATTACCTTTTGTTTGCTCAGTCGTAATCCAGCTTTATTCCGAAGTGGTTCACTACAGTTGTAGTTTGCAGTGCTGTGTATTTGTGATGGCTCACAGAGCCAGAGGTTGCGTCAACTCTCCGAACAATTTTTGTTTTATTTGTGGGGAATATACCGTGAAAAAGCGGCAGAGGAACATTTCTGCATTTATTAAAAAAGTATATTTCGCCTATTTCGGTTTGAAGTTAGGCGAGCAAGACAAACCGTGGGCTCCTCACAAAGTGTGCAAGACATGTGAGGAAGATCTACGCTTATGGATGAAAGGTAAAAAACAAGCATTTCGTTTCGGAATGCCTATGATGTGGCGTGAACAAAGACCACAGCAGTGACTGCTATTTTTGCTCTTGCATTGTGAAGGGATACAACTTAAAAAATAAGAACGTAATAAGTTACCCCAACCTTCCCTCAGCAATTAGGCCTATGCCTCATAGCAACGAAGTACCTGTGCCTGAACCACCAAAATCTTTGGATCATATTTGTGTGGACGGTTCTGATCATGATGAGACTCATCAGATGGCTTTTCCCGATGAGTCCAGTACTTCCGAGTTTGAAACTGAACCAGATCCGAAACCTGAACTTTTCTCTCAAGCTGAATTGAATGATTTAGTCCGGGATTTAGGACTCCCAAAAGATGCTGCCCAACTGCTAGGTTCTCGGCTTAAACAGAAAAATCTATTGTCACCAGGAACAACTTTTTATTGGTACCGCAACCGCGAGACACAATTTTTGAAGTATTTCAGCAAAGAGGAAGATTTGGTATTTTGCAACGATATATACGGAGTGATGGAAAAGTTTAAACTCAAGTATGATCCTGCTGAATGGCGGCTGTTCATTGATTCGTCAAAAGACAGCATAAAAGGTGTTCTTCTTCATAATGGCAACACATTCGCTTCAGTTCCTATTGCTCACTTTGTTATTCTCCAAGAAAAATACGAGAATTTGGCCCTGATTCTTCAGAAGATTCGTTATGATGAGCATAAGTGGATGATTTGTGGAGACTTTAAAATTCTATCCATGCTATTAGGGCAGCAATCCGGTTTCACCAAATATCCCTGCTTCCTTTGCTTGTGGGATAGCCGGGCCCGCGACCTACACTGGGGGAAAAAAGACTGGCCAATTCGGGAGTATTTGAGACCCGGTGAGAAAAATGTTCTTCATGAGAGCTTGGTACCTCGTGATAAAATTCTATTACCATCTCTCCACATTAAGTTGGGTCTCATTAAGCAATTCATCAAGTCCCTTCCAAAAGATGGTGAGTGCTTTCGGTACCTTTGCTCAAAGTTCCCCTGACTTTCTGAAGCAAAGTGTTGGCCCTGATATAAGGAAACTCATTTCAGATGGAGCATTCGCTGAAACGATGTCTGAGAAGGAAAAAGAAGCCTGGGATTCCTTCAAGGATGTTGTTCTCAAATTCTTGGGGAACAGGCGGGATGAGAACTATAAGGATATTGTTGCCAGGATGCTCAATGCCTTCAAAGAACAAGGCTGTAACATGAGCCTGAAAGTCCATTTCTTGCACTCCCATGTGAACTACTTTCCCGAAAACTTGGGGGCGTACAGTGAAGAACAAGGTGAAAGGTTTCACCAGGACATCAAGGACGCAGAGAGAAGGTACCAAGGAAGATGGAACACCACTATGATGGCTGATTTCTGCTGGTTGCTGCTGCGGGAAACCCCAGATGAAAAATACGCCAAGCAGCGCACCAAGAGAAGCATTCGGGGGAAGAAGAAACGGGCCCACCAGGAGATTGATTGACCCAAGAATGACTTTAAAATCTAAACTGTGTTGACAAATATCGTGTTTTTACTAAACTTTGAAATAAAAATTTGCTAGTTATTACCACAGTGTCGGATCTCATTTATTAGAATTTTATTTTCACACCATCGGGTGTTTGTCTTCATGTATTGCAATGGTGCGGTTTGCGTTTTCTATTCTTACATACATACCCGTACAACATTTTTTGCACATTTCTTTGCTTTGCTGTGTCTAACCTCGCTCTTATATGCTCAATGTTTGTGCACATGTATGTGGCTGTTTTAAGTGCAGACAATTTTGCTACCATCACAGTGTGTTTTGTTGACATTACTCTATTCTTATGTGCTGCCTTGTTACAATTTTCTTTATTCTTATTTGAATAACTACTAAACAATTAGTATAAAGAATTCATCCAAGAAACTTTTATCTCGATCGTACTCAATCTGAAACGTTCACCTCAAACTGCTAACCCAATGTAGCAAAAATCTGTACGTGATGGAGCAAATTGGTTACCAGATTTGGATTCAGCGCACCAAAAAACGTAAAAATCAATCGAAACATTAGAGGCAGTTTAAAAAAAAATTTTTTTAGTGTACCTGTGTAATTCAACAAATGATTACAGCGATAATGCGTTAACGGTAAAGGAAGAGAGACGCATTTGATTTTATCATTGGGGGTCACCACAAGTTGACCAATGGTAAAAGGGTTCACGGTACAAAAAAGGTTGAGAACTACTGATCCAGAGGATTTTGTTCTCCTGGTTCAACATTGGGGAGAGCCTATCATGGATCTGATGGCAACCTTCAAATCAGAAAAAGCAGCCCGTTTCTTCAGCAGGAGGGGGGAATACATGTTGGAGGGTCTGGATGCGTTGGTTCAACACTGACCCAGGGTAGGTCTCCTGTATGTCTTTCCCGCCATGTGTGCTTATCTGACGGGTGATGCAGAGGATCAGGGCACACCTAGGGGCAGGTTGTCTTAGTCACACCCAATGCGCTCATGGTATGCACATCTGCTCCATCTGGCAGTGGATTGGCCATGGCGTCTTCCAACAAGGGTCGACCTGTTGGTACAGGGTCTGGTACTAATGCCGCAAGTGGATCGATTCTCGCTTATGGCCTGGCTCTTGAGAGGGCTCGGTTGAGAAAACACGGCTGTTTGATGCCAGCCATTGTTATACTGTTGAAGGCCAGGAAGCGTTCCACCTCCTTATCGTATGTGAGGGTACAGAGAGTGTTTGAGGCCTGGTGTGTGAACCATGACTATCGTCTATTATCATCATCTGTGCCAGATATCTTGGCTTTCCTGCAGGCATGTCTCAGAGAATCTGCTAGTGGGGTGCCGCTAGAGACTCCCGAGTGGGTAACAGTGAGCACCGATGCCAGCCTCACTGGTTGGGAAGCACACTGCAAATCGCAGACGACAAAGGGCCGGTGGACCCTAGAGGAGAGCACAAGGTCCATCAATCGGCTGGAAATGAGAGCAGTGTTCTTTATCCTTAGTTCTTTTGACCCCTCCTTTATAACAGGGCGGTGAGTGTTCTCGGACAATACCATCACGGTAGCATAAATCAATCAATCATCAAGGTGGAACTGGCAGCGTGGTTCTGGAAGCACCACAACAAAAGCACCCAGTCCAAGACGTGATAATGTGGAAAGACAGAGCTTTATTTCTATGAAACCAATGACAACACGACACAGGCCGTGTTTCGATACCCTTCGTCAGGGGTTAGTCTGGCAAAAACTAAAAACATAAATAGATAAATTCAAAAGTCATAAAAGAACAGATCACAATATAAACAAATACAAACAATAAGTATAAAGGTAAAATGAACTGAATTAAAATACATTTAAAAAATAAATGAACCAATCATAAAACTGAACTGTAAACAATTATATTTAAAAGAAAACTTTCATATATATATATAAATATATATATATAAAGATCCATATATATATTGTGTTGAGAAGAGTATGGTTGAGCCCATGGAATTGGGAGAAAATCAGACATTTACCTTTAAAGAAAGAAACAGACAAGGAATCAGTAGCTCTCAAAGTGCAGGCAAGGAAAAAAAACACGCAGCTACTGAGGACAGGACACACCCTAGCTCTGCTAATCTAAGGGCAGGCTTGAAAACTAATGAGACACCTGGGGGAAGGGCAGTGCACGGTAGTTCAGAGACACTCTTATAAACCCAGGGAAACACTGGAAGGCAGACTCAGTCTGAGAAGGGCAGCACCACGGGAAGAGAGTCTCAGCCTGAGAGAAGGCAGCACACAAAGCGACACCCTGGAAAGGGAGAGACAGGGAGGCAGCACGCTGGAGAATTCAGTGGTGAGAGAAGCACCAGAGAAAGGCCCAGAGAGTTCACTGTGGAGGAGAACGGTGGAGACTTCCGGGGGATTCTCAGAGGTGAAAGCCCTAGTCAGAAAGAAAGCCAGGATTGCAAGGAAACTGCAATTGGTTTTAAAACTAAGAAAGCTGTGTCAGAGAGAAGTGCTGACAAGGGTCAGGCTGCAGTGACAACTGTTCCTGAACCAGTTAAAGAGCTGCAACTTACAAAAAGGTGCGTGAATAAAAGTGTAGCCAAAAATGCTGTGAGCCAGTTAGAGGCATTGTGTCGTTTGATGCAAGAGAAAAATCTCCACGTTCCTCGTGGAAACCCTTTGCATAGGGAAAAGCCTCAGTGGAGAAAGGTTCTGGAACTTTTAGAGAATGTTAAGCCTGAAGTTTCTCATGCTGGTTTAGAACCAGATTTACCAGACACGGGTCCTGAGGAAATGCAGATAGACTATTATGAATCTGATGAAAGCTCTGAAGATTCAGTAATGGACTGTTCTCTATGTCAGAAGGCAGAATAAAAGTTCTTGGATAAGAGAGAAAGGTTTATAACCTGAATGTCCTAAAAGGCAGTGTGAAAACAGGGAGAATTGTGTTTAGCCAGGAATGCTAAGAACCCTGTTTGCTGAAGAGAGGATATTTCTTTTGGGTTTGAAGAAAGGAGAAAAGCATGTTTGATTGCTGAATCGTTTGGAAACAGCGACCTGTGTTAAAAAGTTACTAAAAGCAGTTACATTGTTTTGGTTGGTATAAATGCCTATAGATTATTGTTTGGAGAGAAAATCCTGTTTGTTTGCGTGGAGCCTTAATGCTCTTTTGGAAAATAAAATAAAATTCCTGTGTTTTGCCTTGTAAACCCTTGGTCTCCACACTACTTGTTTTTCTGAACACCACAACTACAAATCCCAGCAGCCCCGGCTCTGGGTGAGGAAAAACTCCTTAATTAAAGGACTAACAAGTGCAGCCCTAAGCCGGGGCTGCTGGGATTTGTAGTTGTGAAAGTTTTGTTTTAAATATAATTATGTTTACAGTTGTTCAGTTTTATGATCGGTTCATTTATTTTTTAATTTTATTTTAATTCAGTTCATTTTACCTTTATACTTATTGTTTGTATTTATGTTTATATTGTGATCTGTTCTTTTATGACTTTTGAAGTTATATATTTATGTTTTTAGTTTTTGCCAGACTAACCCCTGACGAAGGGTATCGAAACAAGGCCTGTGTCAGACAGACGCCTGCTGGCTTGGGCGGAAGCAAATCTTCTGCTGCTCTTGGTGCTCATGTGGGCAAGAAAGAGAATGTGCAGGCCGACTTTCTAAGCCACCACCAGCTGGATCCAGGGGAGTGGTCCCTCGAGCCGGCAGTCTTCGACAGTGTTGTCTGGCACTGGGGTGAACCAATCATGGATCCAATAGCTGTGGATAGCAATGCCAAAGCAACCGCTTCTTCAGCTTTTAAAGAGTAGATGTTGGAGAGGCTGGACACCCTAGTGTAGACTTGGATGAGGGGTGGGATTCTGTATGCATTTTCTCCCCGGCCTCTCATCAGTCGTCGTTTTCACAGGATAGAGGCATATTCCGGCCTTGTTACTTTGATAGCTTTGGATTGGCTTCTGAGGCCATGGTATGCGGATCTCGTTCAGTTGATGGTGGACAACCCATGGCATCTTCTGGCTCGGCCCAATCTTTTGTCACAGGGACCCAATTCTCATGCCTCAGGTGGATCGATTCTTACTTATGGCTTGGCTCTTGAGAGGGCTAGGTTGAGGAAGGGGGGCTATTCTACCCAAGTTATCTTGACTCTGCAGCGAGCCCGTAAGCATTCTATGTCCTTGTCTTACATGCGAGTTTGGAGGATTTTTGAGAACTGGTACGTCGACAGTGGATGTCGAGCACTGTGTCACTGTGATGGATGTTCTTGCATTTTTACAGATGGGTTTGGAGAAAGGCCTTGCCTTCAATTCGCTCAAAGTACTGGTGGCCTCCTTAATGTGTTATTGCAGTTGAGTGCAAAGGATGTCCCTAGTGACCCATCCAGATGTCATTTGTTTCCTCAGGGTTCTTAAGCAGGTTTGTCCGCCAGTCCAACTCCTGATTCCACCACGGGACCTCAATCTGGTTTTAATCGGTGAAACACTGAGCCTCCTTTTGAGCTCTTGAATGGGACTACACTGAAGGATCTTACGTTTAAGATGGTGGCCATTTATTCGGCCGGAGGATCTCCGACCTCCGGGCTTTATTTTGCAGCGACAAGGTCCCTCATGAGAGACTCTTGGCGAAACTAATGTCATGATTAGGAGGCAGTGTAGTATCGTGGAACAGAAACTGGTTAAAAGATGGAAAGCAGAGGGTGGGGCTAAAAGGCCAATTTTCTCAATGGAGAAAGGTGAATAGTGGAGTACTGCAGGGATCTGTGCGGGGCCCCTGCTTTTTAACGTTCAAAAATGACCTGGAAATGGGAACAAGTGAGGTGATCAAATTTGCAGATGACAGAAAATTATTCAAAGTTGTTAAAACACAAGAGGATTGTGAAAAATTGAAGAGGGCCTTCATAAATTGGAAGACTGGATGTTCAAATGGCAGATGACGTTTACTGTGGACAAGTGCAAAGTTATGTACCTAGGAAAGAAGAACTCAAACTATGGTTCCACAATGCAAGGTTCCACATTAAGAACCACCACCGAGAAAAAAGATTTAGGAATTATCGTGGATAACATGTTGAAACCCTCTGCCCAGTGTGCAGTGGTGGCCAAGAAAGCAAACAGAATACTAGGAATCATAAGGAAAGGATTGGAGAATAAAACAAATGAAATTATAATGCTCTGCATTGTTAATTCCCTGCATTGTTCTATGGTGTGACTGCACCTTGAATACTGTGTGCAATTCCGGTTGCCATATCTTATAAAGGATATAACGGAATTAGAAAAAGTAGAGAAGAGCCACCAACATGGTAAAGAGGATGGAAGGATACCCCTACAAGGAAAAGCTTAAAAAGGTTAGGGATCTTCCACTTGGAAAAGAGACAGCTGAGGGGAGATTATGATAAGAGGTCTATAAATTAATGAATGTAGTGGAACGGGTAAACGTAGATCGATTGTTTATGCCATCAAAATGTAGAAAGACTAGGGGACAAGCAATGAAGATACAATGTAGCCCATTTAAGACTAATAAGAGAAAATATTTTTTTTCACTCAACGCATAATCAAACTCTGGAATTTGTTAACAGAAGATGTAGTAAAAGTTGTCAGTGTAGCTGGGTTTAAAAAAAAAAAAGGATTTGGACAAATTCCAGGAGGAAAGGTCCATAAACCATTATTAAAGAGGACTGGGAAACCCTCTGTTTGCCCCGGAACAAGCATTGTGGAACCTGTGTGCCTTTTTGGGAACCTGACAGGTACTTGTGACCTAGATTGGCCACCACTGGAAACAGGTTACTGAGCTTGATAGACCTTGGTCTGACCCAGTATGGCATTTCTTATGTCCTGTTTTTGGTCCTCTCTAAGGAAAAGGTGGTTTTACGACCTGTTCCTTCTTTTCTACCTAAGGTTGGATCCACCTTCCATCTCAAATCAGCCTGTTTTACGTGAGCTGCGGAGATGGCCAGAAGATTGCTTTCAGCCCATACCATTAGGGACATGATCTTGTTTTCCAGCTGAACACTGCTGGTCCCCACTTGGCGGCTGATGTATGCTACCGTGGTGGCATTGCCCAAGAGCATGCACACCACCTTTCCCTGTAGGAACCGCTGAAACTACTGCAGTGCTAGAAATACTGTCCGTATCTCCACGTGATTGATGGGCCATGTACTCTCCTCCACTGACCAACCGTCCTGCACCTCGCAATGAGCTTCCCAGCTGGTCAAGGTGGCATCTGTCGTTAGCGGAACCCACTGCAATGGTTCCAGAGGCATTCCCGCCAACAGCTTGTCCTTTTGGAGCTACTAGCGAAGGGTCCCCTGAACCCCACTGGGGCAGGGCAGGGGATGTGTCACCAAGTTTTGATGGGCTGACTACCTGTGCAACAATGCTCGTTGGAGCAGTCACATGTGTGCCCGGGCCCAGGATCGATTGCCGCCATCATCAACCCGAGCACCTGCAGATAGTGACACATGGTAGGGACAGTCATCCAAAGAAACCGACTGACCTATTCCTGTAGTGTCTCCATGCGGTCTTCCGGCAACAACACCCGGCCTCAGTCTGTCCTGAACTACGACCCGAGGTACACCAAGTCCTGGGATGGCTGCAGCCAACTCTTTGCGACGTTGATGATCCATCCTAGGCTTTGTAGCCAGGCAATGACAGTCTGTGTTGCCTGCATGCTCTCCTCCATGGACTTTGCCCGGACTAGACAGTCATCCAGATAAGGATATACTAAGAGTCCTTCCTGCCACAGAGCTGTGGCCATCACCACCATAACTTTGGTGAAGGTACAAGGAGTGGTCACAAGGTCGAATGGGAGCATGCTGAACTGAAAATGCCCCATGGGCACCACAAACCAGAGAAAACACTGGTGCTCCAGCCGCACTGGAATGTGCAGATATGCCTCCGTGAGATCTAAAGTTGTCAGGAACTCTCCTCCCCGCATGGCTGCTATGACCGAGCGTAGTGTCTCCATGCGAAACTGGGACACTTTTAAACATCGGCTTATGTGTGAGATCCAAATGCCCCATCCTTTTTGGGGACGACAAAACAGATGGAGTGTTTACCCAATCTGCATTGGTCGGGTGGCACCTCCACCAAGGCATCCAGGTCTCTCAACCTTGCCAAGATGTTCTGCACGGCCTTGACCTTGAAAAGGCCTTGCAGGGGGATTGTACACAGACGTCGGCCATGGCCTTTGAAACTCAGAGGACACAGCCCTCGCGTATGACCTCCAGTACCCACTGGTCAGTCATTAGCTGGGCCCACACTGAGAAACTCTCGCAGCCGTTCCTTTATAGGTACTACCCCTGCCTGGTCCCCATGACTTCATTGTGGCTTTTTTGACAGGGCTGAGGAGGAGGTATAGCCTCCCCTGCTTGATCCCCGAAAGGACTGACCTCTAGTCGGGAACCGGCTCCACTGGTAAGGCATGAACCAGGTAGCAGGGAAGCGCCTGATGTCCCACATCTGTCCCCACAGCCTGCTTCTGTCAATCTTCTGGCAGCCGTCCATCCTTAGACTCACCCAAGTCCTTTACCAATTTCTCCAATGCTTCCCCAAACAATAACTTTCCCATGAAGGGAAGTCTGCTCAACTTCAACTTGGAAGAGATATGCATAGATCAACTGCAGAGCCACAAGTAACGCCTGGCTGCTACCACTGAAGCCATATTTTTGGATAGCCTTCTGATGACATCGTAAAAAGGCATCTGCCAAATAAGCAGCCCCTGATTCCAACTTAGTCACCTCTGGCGGCGAAGCCTGCCTGTCACCCACTGCCTCCAAAATACCTTGCACCCTGCACAGACAGGCCCGGGCCACGAAGGCCCCACAAACTGATGCCTGTAGTGACAATGTGCTGATATCAAACACCTGTTTCAGAAGTGTTTCCAGCCTCCGATCCTAGGTAGGAGGGAGAAATGGCCTAGTGGTTAGGACAAGGTACCTCAGGCCGGAGGGTCAGGGGTTCAATTCCCACCTGGGGACAGCAGTTTCTAGTCCTATAGGCACTCCTTGTGGCCTTGGGCAAGCCACTTAACCCTCCATTGCCTCAGATACACATAGATTGTGAGCCCTTTGGGGACGAGGGAATGTATCCAGTACCTGCTAATAGTGATTGTAAACCGCTCTGATGCCCTTCAGCCTGGGCAGTATATCAAGAAATTGCATAAACATCCTTCAGGGCCGTACTGCCCACCACTGGGATAGTGGTCTTTTTTTGTGACCGTCAAAATGGCTGCATCTACCTTCAGTGAATGGAGGAGCTCCATCTCCCTTCTCTGGCCAGGGATAGAGCCACTCCATCGCCGATATTCCTGACATCCCATTCATCTTGGATCATCCGTTTAAATGACACGACGGAAGGGAAACACCAAATATGGCTTTCTGACCGCTTGAAACAACGGGTCCTCCAGATGCTCCTCCTCCCCCTGCGGGACCTCCGTTGACATATTCAGCGCCCGCAAGAACTGCTTAATCAGGGTTGCTAGCTCTTTCTGGTGAAACACCCATACAATGCGTGCCTCATCTTCCTGGGAAATCTCGCCCTCCTCCAGGTCCACGAAGTCTCCCGTAGCCTCCTCTGCCACTGGGACTTCCTCGTCCACCAACCGTTGAGAAGCTGACTCATCCCAAGTGTGATCCTCCAGCTGTCTCCAGCTGGGACCAGACATCTCCTTCTCAGCTGTCAGTGTCCGAAAGGCTACTTTCCAAGATCTTCCGTGGCCTCCCTGTGAACTTGGAACTGCCTGCTGCCTCACGCAAAAGTCCTTATGAATGAATAAGACAAACTCGAGGGGAAAAAAACCCCAGCCAAACCTACCTGAACCCCTCCCTGGAAGTGGACAGCTGAAGAGATGTACCTTTCCCCACCTGGGCCTCCAGGATCAGCAGGGTGGCTGAAACCTCCTCACCGGTTCCTGCCACCCTGCCAGGGGAAAACCCTCGCTGTTTCAGGAGAGAGCTTAGACCCCTCCAAAGTCCTCTCCCTGTCACCTTTTTGTGACTTATCCTCCAACAATTCTTCAGCTGACATTTCACAACACCTGCCACTGAGATGGAACTTTTACACAGGTCACAGGCCAAACAAGGGGTCTTTGAGAGCATCACTCTCACCATGCTGCCCTGCCCCTCTGAAAACTTACTGGCCTGCGGGAGATCCGCAGGGTCCAGGATCTGCCTGAGCCCCTGTTAAGCACGCAGGGCCTTATTCCCTGCTAAGCCTGCTTCTTACTTATCTTTTTTCCTCACAACCCACCAATGAATCCCAGCTAAGAAAACAAAATTAGAGTGCTACTGAAGCACTCCCCCAACGTCCAATTCCAAGTCCAACCCTCTGGATGTGGAGGCCCCCCGCTAAACTGCACACACCTAAAATTGTGCTATTTCCTGCTTTCATGGGACTACCTGAAGAGTCTGCTGTCCCCGGCTCCATTGGAGCTTTCCCCCTTCAGCCCCGAGATCTGCAATGAAGAACAAACCGAAAGTAAACCCCCTGAACCACCGAAACTGCCCCTTCACCAGCACCCATCCTCAGCTGCTGTTCCAGTCGCATGCTCCGCCCTACACATGGTGGCAGGAAACAGATGGGCCTCTGGCATCACAGTTCACCAAGGGAAGGGATTGGAAGCTGCTGCCCTTCACCCAGTCTCTTACCCAATAGGGCCCCCTTCCTACTGGCCCGATGAGCTCCAGGTTAACTTGTTTCAGCAATAAAGAGAAAAAAAAAATTGCAAATCATGGACTGAGATCCCCAAAATAGGGAATGATATTCCCAGGTCTCTTCCCCCCCCCCCCCCCTCACCCTCCAATTTGTCTTTTTCAGACTAAGTAAGCTGTCTCTCAAATCCCCTATTGTTCCTCCAGTGAGTCCAAACTGGTGGGAATCATTCCTTTCTAGCTGCTTGGAGCCTGAATACTGAGGTTAGTAGGCAGTGCCAGCAGGGTAGGTGTTAATGCCACTGAATTATTCATGATCAGTCTCCAAGCTGCTGGTTGAGGGTGACAACAGATGAGTGAAGACTGGACTGGAGGTACGATAAGGAATTGTAGTTATCTTGATAACTGCTGACACCAGAGCATCCACCCATGGTAACTTCAGCTGCTCCTTCAGTTCTGCTGGAAGAGGGTACAAAACGAGTCATCACTCAACCTCCCCACAAGCCTGCCTTCGGCACCTCCCATTCAGCCTCAAGCATCTGCATGATGGCCCCGTGTACCAGAAACGCAGTCTAAGATGTCGGTATACCTTGTAGAAGCACATCGTCTAAGGGCTCCTCACTGGACTGAGTACCTTGAGGAATATTAAGTGCTGCGAATGACTCCCATCCGGAAAATCCTGACAATGTTGGGGTCCTCCCCCAGAGGAATTTCCCCTTCATCGAGCTCTACCGCCAATGCCTCCCCCCAAAGGCCAGAGGAACCTTCAAGGGGATCCTCAGAGACTTCCAAATGAATGGACGTCTGATCCTCAAAGAGCTTCTCATCCAATCTCCTCTGCTTAGGTGCAGGCTCGCCCGTTCCTGCTGAACCCCTTGTTGAGACGTAACAGGAGCTTCTCCCTTCTTGGAAGACAGATTCCTGCTGAAGAATTTCCAAGCCCCTGCTTCAAGCAATAAGCTTGATGCAGAAGAACGAAGTCAGGGGAAAAAGGGACAGTCAAAGGTGTAATAACCTGCACTTCTGGAAGAGCTGAAGCCCTCAATTGTGTCAACATTATGTCCTCCCTCATAAGAGCTTAAGAAATGCCATAATGGGTCAGACCAAAGTCCATCAAGCCCAATATCCTGTTTCCAACAGTGGCCAATCCAGGTCACAAGTACCTGGCAGGTTCCCAAAAGGTACACAGGTTCCACAATGCTCGTCCTGGGGTAAGCAGTGGATTTCCCGGGTCCTCTTTATTAATAGTTTATGGACTTTTGCTCCAGAACTTCTCCAAACCTTTTTAAACCCACTACACTAACAGCTTTTACTACATCCTCCAGTAATGACTTCCAGAGTTTGATTACACGTTGAGTGAAGAAAATATTTTCTCTTATTAGTCTTAAGGTAAAATTTTACTTACCTTTTAATTTCCTTTCCTTGATTCCTGCTAGACCAGTCCTTACAAGTGGGTTATGTTTCCCTTCCAGTAGATGTTAAAGACAGATATAATACCAAAGTCTTCAGGGCATGCCCTAGCACTTATGTGCCTCCCCTAGGTGTCTACTTCAGCATACCTCTGGCAAACCAGAAGAGTCAAGTGAGTGCAAGTAGTGCCCATATTAAACTAAAAGTGAGAACCAGAGTGCTACTATAAATGAGAACCATAGTTCGACTAGTGCCCAGTGCTGCATAACTATGTACAAATCGACAGACTGCAGAGGATAGCCGCTAACTGGAAGTTCCACCGTAACGGCTGTCGTGACAGCTGCCGAAGAACTACAGCCAGTAATACAGTGAGGGAGGACGGGAGATGGACTGGTCTAGCAGGCATCCAGGAAAGGAAATTAACAGTAAGCAAAATTTCACCTTCCAAATCTCCTGCTAGACCAGTCCTTACAAGTGGGCAGTACCAGACCTACCCCACCTGTGGGCGGGATGAGGCAGCCGAAGACACTATGCTGGTTACGAAAGCCGTCGCAATCTGTACCTGGATATCCAGCCGATAATAGCGCACAAAAGTAGACAGACAACCAGGTGGCTGCTCGACAAATGTCCACCAGATCCATGCAGGACTTCTCCGCCCAGGAGGTGGCTTGTGCTCTAGTAGAATGTGCTCGAAGGCCTAATGAGACCAGTTTGCCTTGCAAAATATAGGCAGATTCAAAGGTTCTTTATTCTTTATTCTCTTGATCCATCGGCCAATGGTCTTCCTTGGAAGCAGCGAGCCCTCTGCAGCGGTCCGCGAAGAGAACAAAAAGGCAATCAGAATGCCTGAAGGAATTCATCATCCAAAAGTAGTGGCACAGAATGCGGCTGACATCCAGAGCCCTAAGATTATGTTTAGAAGCCACACAGTCCTGGCTGGAAAAGGCAGGCAGAAGGAGTGGCTGATTAAGGGGGAATGGAGACACGACCTTGGGTACGTAGGACGGCACAGGTAGGGATAGAGACTCCTTCTGTAGAGAAGGTCAAGAAAGGGTCCCGACAAGAAAGTGCGTGGAGCTCTGACACCCATCTAGCGGATGTGATGGCCATTAAGAAGACAATCTTATAAGACAAATCCCGCAGCGTAGCCTCCTTAAGAGGCTCAAAAGGAGGTTTCCACAGATTGCGCAAGACCAGAGATAGGTCCTATGGAGGAATCATAGGATGCAGAAGTGGGTGCAGTAATTTGACACCTTGAAGGAAACATCTAAGAGACTTGTGCTGCCACCAAGCGGCCTTCAATGGGCCCTCTAAAGCAAGTGAGAGCGGCCAATTAGACTTTCAAGGAGTTCAGCGCAAGTCCCTTGTCATAGTCATCCTATAAGAAAGCGATGTTAGGGATCCGTCTACGTCAGGGTGAAACTCTGCGGCATGCGCACCAGGCCTCAAACTGGCATCAGACCCATGCACAAGCCAGAGAGGTAGGTGACAGACGAGCCTGAAGCAGGCTCACGACAACCCACTGCAAATAACCTTTGCGCTCTAGGCGGCGCTATTCAAGAGCCAGGCCGTAAGCGAGTAAGGAGCCAGATCATCCATACATACAGGTCCCTGTCGGAGCAGTCCACGGCAAGACCCCAGCAGGAGGGGCCGCCCCATTGTGAGGGGAATGAGGTTGGCAAACCACAGGCAGCGTGGCCAATCGGGGGCCATCAGAATCACTAGACCCTGGTGAGCTTCAATGCATCGAAAGGCCCGCCTGATCATCGCCCAGGGAGGAAAGAGGTACAGGAGGGCTGCCATCAGTCAAAGCTGAACCAGCGCAGCCACCCCCTGAGCTCCAAGCTCCCTCCGTCAACTAAAGAAGATTGGGGCCTGGTCATTGGCTGCAGTTGCCATCAGATTGATCTCCGGCTGACCCCACTGCTGAACTATCCGTTGGAAGGCCCACAGGGCAAGCTCCTATTCCCCGGGATCCAAGGCATGAGAAAGTCAGCTTGCACGTTGCCTACGCCCGCAATGTGCTGAGCTGACACCATCAGCACATATCTGCCCAGGAGAATAGCAGAGCCATCTCCTTCACAACTCCCGGACACTTGGTGCCCCCCCTGTTTGTTGAGGTAGGACGTCGTCGTGGCATTGTCCGAGAAGATCCATCCTGCTCTGTGACATATGTACGGCAGAAAGTGCAGCAAGGTCAGGTGTGCAACCCTGACTTCCAGACAACTGATGGGCCAGGATGCCTCCCAAGGGTTCCAGACACCCTGAGTGGTGCGGTCACGACAATGCCGCCCCCCAGCCAGAGAGACAGGCATCAGTAGTCACAACTATCCATTGTGGTGCATCTAAGGGGTCCCCCTCCCCCCCGAGCAGGTTCCCAGGACAGAGCCAACACTGAAGGCTGAGATGCAGAGAAGGTGGAAGGGATAAGTGAAGGTTGAAGTCCACAGGGACGGATGACCACCGGAAGAGCAGTGACCCCTGAAGAGGCTGCATTGTCCCCTGGGTGTGGGCACATATGTTGATGGTGGCCGCCATGACCCCAAGCCCCTGAAGATAGCATGACCACGAGCCTTGGACTTTCTGTAGAAAACTGCAGAGCTGATTGGTAAACCGGTGAAACCGTTCCTGTGCGAGGTAATCCCTGCCTTGTTGGGTATCTAAGCGGACTCCGAGAAATTTGAGAGATTGTGTGGGGGCGAGGGAACTCTTGGTATGGTTCACTAGCCAGCCCAAGTCTTCCAAAACGACGACACGACAAACGGCCTGCAGAGCCTCGTGGTTAGACTTTGCTTGGATGAGCCAGTCATCGAGATATCCCATCATGATCGTGACTGCCGCACCCGCATTCCCTCACGTCTCAGCGCTGCGGCAGTCACGATCATGACCTTGGAGAAGGTGCGCGGCACCGCTGCTAGGCCAAAAGATAGCACCTCGAAACTGAAAATGTTGTCCGAGGATGACATAGTAACATAGTAAATGACGGCAGATAAAGACCAGTATGGTCCATCTAGTCTGCCCAGTATGATGGCAAGAGTAGGTGCACCTGCCGCTCCGTGCAGGCCACCCCTCCCCATGTCTCTGCTCAGGGGGTGAACCCACCACTCCATGGAGGACACTCCTATTTGTTGAGAAATTAGATGGTTCAGTTTATTTGGATTTTATCCTGTTGCTGTAAAGGGATCCACTGTGTCTGTCCCATGCCATTTTGAATTCCGTCACAGTGTTTGCCCCACCACTTCCATCAGGAGGGCGTTCCAAGCATCCACCACTCTTTCTGTGAAAAAGTATTTCCTGACATTGCCTTTCAATTTACCACTTTGCAGCTTCTTGTGATGCCCTCTAGTTTTATTTATTTATTTATCTATTTATTTATTTATCTATTTCTTCTATACCGCCCCTTCCAGAGATCAGTGGCGGTTTACATGGAACAAGTAAACAAATTTGTATACTAATGTATACATTACATGGAACAGAGATTTTTAACTTTATACAGATAATAGTTATTAACAGAGATTTATAACATTGTAACTTTATACAAATAACTGTGCATTAATTGTCGAAACTATTTACATTTTATATACATTAATAAGTTTCTGTATCATAGTGTTGATCAGAATTTTTCTACCTTTTTACAGCTTCCCCGTCTTTAGAAGAGGTTTGTTTGTTCATTATTTCCCTTTAAGTATTTAAAGGTCTGAATCATATCTCCCCTGCCCCTCCTCTCCTCCAAAAGTGTACATATTTAGGTCTTCAAGTCTCTTCTCATAAGGCTTCTGACGCAGTCTCCAAATCATTTTGGTGGCCCTTCCTCTGAACAGTTTCCAGTCTTTTTACATCCTTTGCAAGGTATGGTCTCCAAAACTGAACACAGTATTCCAAGTGAGGCCTCACCAGTAGTGACTTGTACAGTGGCATAAGTACCTCTTCCTTTCTGCTGGTAATTCCTCTTTGTATGCAGCCCAACATCCTCCTGGCTTTTGCCACCACCTTGTCGCACTGTTTTGCCACCTTGAGATCTTCAGAAATAAATCACACCAAGGTCTTTCTCCTGATCCATGCACACCAACCTCTCGCCCCCTATCGTGTACATTTCCCTTGGATTTCTGCTACCCAAGTGCATGACTCTGCACTTCTTTGCATTAAATATTAATTGCCAAGCATTTGACCATTCTTCCAGCTTTTGTAGATCTTTCCTCATGTTAACCACTCCCTCGGGGGAGTCCACTATGTTGCAAATTTTTGTGTCATCTGCAAAAAGACTTTTCCATTCAGTCCTTCAGCAATATCACTCACAAATACGTTGAACAGTGCCGGGCCCAGGACCGACCCCTGGGACACCCCACTAATCACCTTCCCTTCATCCGAGTGAGCTCCATTTACCATCACCTTCTGTCATCTGTCAGTCAACCAATTCTGATCCAATTTACCATCTTGGGATCCATTCCCAAGCTACTGAGTTTATTGATAAGCCTCCTATGAGGAACAGTATCAAAGGCTTTGCTGAAATCCAGGTAGGTGACATCCATCGCATGCCCCTGATCTAGTTACCTGGTCACCCAGTCAAAAGAACTCAGATTTGTCTGGCAAGATCGTCCTTCGGTAAAACCATGTTGCCTCGGGTCCTGCAACCTGTTGGTTTTGAGAAAGCTCACTCTTCGCTCTTTCAGGAGCGCCTCCATTACTTTTCACACCACCGAGGTAAGGTTCACAGGCCTGTAGTTTGACACTTCTTCCCTGTCACCACTTGTGTAGAGGTACGACATCAGCCATTCTCCAGTCCTGAGGAACCTCTCCTGTTTCCAAGGATCTGTTGAAAACATCCTTTAACAGCCCTGCAAGAACCTCTCTGAGCTCTTTCAGTATCCTATCCGGTCCCATGGCCTTGTCCACTTTCAGTTTTGCAAGTTGCTCTAACACTTCATCTTCTGTGAATGGTGTGGTATCTACTTCAATCCCATTTTTATATTTGGGAGTCAGAGGAGGTCCTTCTCCAAGACTTTCTTTAGTAAAAACAGAGCAGAAGTATTCATTTAGCAATTTCGCTTTTTCAATGTCACTTTCCACGTGTCTGTTCTGAGTCCTGCAATTCCACCTCTGATCTTCTTCCTTTCCTGAATATACCTGAAGAAAGTTTTGTCGCCACACTTCACATCTTTAGCCATCTTTTCCTTTGCCTTTGATTTTGTTATCCTTATTTCTCTTTTTGTCTCTGAGTTTGATCCTATATTCATTTCTGTGTTTCTCTGTTTGTGAGCTTTTGAATTTTGCGAAAGCTTTATTTATTTAGACAGATTTGTATGCCACCTTATTCTTCAATCAAGGTGGTCACGTCACATCACAATTGGGGTTACATTTAACATTAGGGTACGTGTAAATATTTAGACAGTACAGTTACATAACAGCATTTAGACAGCACAATTAGGGTAACATTTAACATGAGAGCATTTAATAATGTGGTATGAAACTTGTGTGTGTGTGGATAGGATGGGTGCGTACTTATTTGGCAGCCTAAGTGGTTTTTTGCCTTTATTTGAGCAGCCACTTTTTTGGAAAACCAAACAGGTTTTCTTCTCCTCTTGTTTTTGTTTACTTTATTTACATATTTATCTGTTGCCCCTTTTATCGCCACCTTTAGTTTAGCCCATTGCAATTCCACTTCCCTTATCTCCTTCCACCCTGTCAGCTCCTCCTTTAGGTACTCAGCCATTTTATTGAAGTCGGTGTTTTTGAGTTTAGGACTTTGAGCTTGCTATGATTGGCCTGTACCATGGCTTTTATCTCAAAACACACCGTGTGATGATCGCTGCTGCTCACAGGGGCACTCACGCAGACATTCGACACGCTATCACCGTTGGTGAACACTAAATCCAGCGTTGAGCTTTCCCTGGTTGGTTCCATCACCATTTGTCTAAGTAACACATCTTGGAGAGCATCCACAAATTTTTTTGCTTCTTTACAGATTTGCAGAAGGACTAATCCAATCCACATCCAGTAGATTAAAGTCACACAATATTATCACTTTCCCCTTTGTGGCTATCTTGGCAATATCTATAATCAGTTCATTATCCATCTCTTCAATTTGTGTCAGAGGTCTGTAGACTACAGCAGTATGGATGACAGTGCCATCTCCTCTTTCCAACACAATCCAGAGCACTTCTTTTCCCCATGTCCCCTGCATTTCAGTAGCTTTAATATTGCTTTTGACATGCAAGGCTACTCCTCCCCCTCTTCCATTTTCTCTGTCGTCTTCTGAATAGATTATAGCCAGCTATGGCTATATCCCAATCGTGATTCATTAAGCCATGTTTCTGTAATGGCCACAATGTCCAAATCCATTTCCACCATTAGGGCTTCCAGGTCCGGAACTTTGTTGGCTAAGCTTCGAGCATTTGTGCTCACTGCTTTCCAGCATTTAACTGGCTTGTGTGTATTTTGCATTAATTTTGTTCTGCCTACATATTCCCACTTGTTTTTGATGTGTGGTTTAAAAGCGTGTCTGTTTCTGATTTTAATCTGCTTTAGCAGGGAGTGACGTCCAGAGCTTGATCTTCCACATCAGTCACCCCCTTTTTCTAGTTTAAATACATAGCCACATGTTGCTTGAATTTTTCACTTAGGATTCTTTTCCCTGCGACAGAGAGATGTAGTCCATCAGCACAGTATAGTCTCTTGTTGTTCCATCTGTTACCCCAGTCGCTAATAAATCTGAATCCTTCTTGTTTGCACCAGGTCTGGAGCCATGTATTAAAGCTGTTAATGTGATGCAGCCTTTCTGCCCCCTTACCAAGAACAGGTAGAACCTCTGAGAATGCAACAGTGTTAACAGTGGGCTTGAGTTTCTCTGCCAGAGATTGGAAGTCCTTTTGGACTGTAGAGGCACTGTTTCTAGCCAGGTCATTTGTGCCCAAGTGGATAACAACATTGTTTGGAGTGTTCACTTTCTGTGCTAAGTACTTCAACAATGTGGTTTGTATTCCTGCTGGCTGAAGAGCCTGGGTGGCACTTGACTATCTTCTCTCCTTTGAACTGTGTTCCTAAGTTGGTGCCACTGATGATGGAATCACCAAGTAGTAGTAGTTTGCTGTTTGGTGAGGTTTTCTTTATATTTGGTCCTTTAGCAGGAGATTGGGCATTGTCTGTCTCATTTAAGGGCCCTTCAGTTTCTTTGGATTGGGCATCCTCATTCGCCAAGGCAGAGAAGGCATTATGCAGGGATATCTCCTGATGCATAGGATGCCTCTGTGTCACAGGTCGTAATCTACCAGAACCCACTGTGATCCATTTGTTCCTGGGGTATTTGATTCTTTGTGGGAGCGGTGGTGGACATTGTTCAGTTTGTATCCCAGAAGAGGTGCACTTCATTGCAGCCAGTTCTTCCCTCAGTAGGGTCACCTCTTTATGCATGGCAGCTAGGTGTTCCCTTAGTAGATTCAGTTCTTTATGCATGGCAGCTGACCTGAGGCACAGAGGACAAGCTCTTAGGTTCCAAATGATTCGTCTTGGAATGAATGAATGACAAATCGCAGGAACCGCTGATGGTCGACGTGGAGGTAAGCCTCGACAAGGTCTAAGGATGCCAAGTACTCCCCCTGTCTGACCACTTGAATAACTGACCAGAGTTCCCATCCAAAATTGGGGAACCCAGAGTGACAGACAGATTCCCTGGGGGTCCAAAATAGGGCACCATGACCGGTCCTTTTTGGGTATGACAAAATAGATGGAATAGCGTCTGGACCCTTGTTCGGGGGCTGGGATGGGACAGATGGCCTGGAGATCCAGCAGACACTGCATAGTTGCATGCATGGCTGAACATCTTTGAGCAGTGCAAGGGGAGGTTAAAAAGGTGTCCCGGGTGCACTCCAGGGCATAGCTGTGGTGAATGATGCTTAAGACCCACTGATGGGAGTGCTCTGTTCGTGAGTGTGGAGGTGAGACCCTGACCATCGGGCTGGTGCTGCTCTGCCTGACTCCCGACGCTGCAGTCCTTCCTGTATCGGGCAGGCGTGCCCAGGACAGCTTGCTATCTGCGGGACCTCCTGGGGTATATACGTCTGTAGTGTTCTCTCCGCGATTGCGGGGCGCGATTGCGGGGCGTGCCTTGAAGGGGCGTGTTAAAGGGGCAAGTTTTGCCCCTTAGACGCCCCTTCGACGCAACTGCGACGTTTGCGGCGTCTGGGTGAGTGTTTCTGGTGCCCTGTCTTTTGCCCTCTGTATTATATGTGATTTTGTGTTGCCTATATTTTTTTTGAGTAATATGGGCAAACGTAAGGGTAAATCTCAGGTGAAGTCTTCGGAGGCCGGTTCAGGGGATAGCAAGCAGACTGGTCCACTAGATAAGCACTTTGCACCTAAACCGCTGGCACAATCTTCTCCCGAAGGGGCGTCTTTAAGCCCGGGTGGGAGATCCCCCCCCCCTTGCCCTGCTCCGTTAGATGATACTGCGTCTTTTATACCTGCAGATGTCCACGGATTGGATGGTTGTATTTCATTACCTGTTCCGGTACACCTTGCAACTTTGGAAGGTGTTAAGGAACTTCCTGTTTTGTCCCCTGACGAGGAAGTCACCTTAAAAGATTTATGGGGGGCTCTTAAATGCATCGATACTAAGGTATCCATTGCGGTAGGCTCCCTATGTCAATATACTCAGGAAGCTGCTGTTACGTTTCAGCAGCTTGATAAAAAAGTTTCCCTTTTGGATTCTGTGGTGGCCAAACTGGAATCTCGAGTTTCTCCCCTTCAGGCAGTGAATGTGTCAGGCATTAAAGATTTCCTGTTTTTACACTCTAAAAGGTAGAAACTCTGGAGAATTCAATTCGGGCCTATAATTTACGTTTTTTAAACTTTCCTCAGACCTCTTTGCTTTCACCCAAAATACTTTTGGATAAGTATCTGAAGGAAGTTTTAGCAATATCTGATTCTGTTGATGTTCGACAGATTTATTATATTTCTGCTGCTATTAAGAAGGTGAATCCAACTGAGGGGGAGACAGATGAAATAGTTCCGTCTGTGGCTAACATTACAGCTTTCTTAGAAGATTCCCTGGATTTAATTTCCGTTCGCGCTACCTTGTTAGTCACTTTCTCTTCATTATTAATTAAAGAACGTATTTTGAAGGCTTTCTTTAAAGCTAAATCGTCTAAATTCTGTGGTCAGACGATAAATATTTTTCCCGATGTTCCACGTCCTACACAGATGCGTAGGCATCAATTTTTGGCTCTTAAATCTCGAGTGTTATCTATAGGGGCATCGTTTTTTCTACGATTCCCCTGCAAGTGTGTTATTAATTATAATAATGCCTCCTATATTTTTCAGGACGTGTCTCATCTAGAAAAGTTTCTAGCGGATAAGCAGATTATAGGGGGGAATGGTGATGTATAGTTTACCTCCTTCATTGTGGTCCTGTTAGACCTGATTGCTTTCATCCTTCTGGATGTTTGTTTCTTACTTATTAGATACAGTTTGCACTCTCTTAATGTGGGCTTTATAAATGTTCATCGTTATTCTTTGTATATTTATTTTCTTCATATATATTTTTGATGGAATGTTTATTTTCCTTTCATTATCATGTATAATGTAATTTGTTAAAAACCTAATTAAAAAAAAAAAGACCCACTGATCTGTGGTGATGCGGGCCCACTTGTGGAAGAAAAAGGATAGGTGCCCTCCCACCAGCGGCATCCTGGATTAGGGCCCAAGGAAGTTAGCAGGAATGCCAGTGGGATCCGGGGAACTTGGCTTAAGGAATCCTTTGCTCTGTGAAACACCTGAAAGGGCTGAGAGGTGGAAACTGACTTGCAGGCAGATGACACCGAGGAGGATCTGCCAGGGCAGTAGTGGCAGTTGCTCCTGAAGTGAGATTGTGATGCTGTAAGAGTTGAGGACCCACCAGTCCCCCTACACAAGGAAGATCGGAATCTGTCCTCGAGAAGACGTTGGAGGCTTCACCTCAGCAAGGTCCCTGACCAATCGCTCCAGATCCTCACCAAAGAGGAGCCTGCTCTTAAAGGGTGGCCTGGCAAGGTGGGCCTTAGAGGCGGAATTGGCTGACCAATGCCGGAGGCAAAGCCAGCAACGTGCTACCATTACAGCCACGATGGACTGGGCCACTAGCCTAATAATATCATAGAGAGCATCTGCCATGAACGCGACAGCAGACTCCATGTGCGCTGAGGCGGAATCCTCGGGCAAGAACTGAACTCAAACGCAAGAGGGCACAAGCCGCCAGGCCACTGCAGGCAAAAGACAGCAAAGCAAGTGAGAAGGAGGAGGATAAGGCTGTCTTCAACAAGCCTTCCACCTTGCAGTCATTCTGATTGCAGAGCGCCACCCCTCCTTCCACCAGAATGGTGGTGTGTTTGGTCACAGAAGAGACCAAGGTGTTCACTGTGGGGAAGCGAAGCCAGCTGTCGAGATCAGCTGGTGACCACACAAAGTTTCACTAACCATTGCGTTGACCGGAGCCCTGCCTCCGGGGCTTGTCATTCCAGGGAGACCATGTGTTGGAGCTCCAGCGAAAATGGGAAGGCCTTAGCTGGCTTTTGGATGCTGCCAGAATGGGATCGGCCTGCAATGAGGTTAGAGACGGCATTGCCTTGGGGCCATCCGAAATATGAAGAGCCTCTACAATTTGTGCAATAAGCACTGCCAGCTTGTCTCTGTTAAACAGCCTGACATCTTGGATGTCGTGAGGGTCCTCGTCTGGATCTTCTTATGGGGACCATTCGCTGTCCTCACGATCCGAGACGGAATGCTGGCTGCCAGCCTCTGAGAGATGATCCAAGTCAATTTGAGGAGGCAAGTCGCCAACCCCAGCCACCCAAGAGACTGTCTTGGGTGTGCAGAATGGGACCACCATCCCATGAGCATCCGAGGCATTTTTCCTGGTGGAACATTGAAGAACCCCATGAGAGGGGCGGTGCACCACGCCAGGCATCCCATGCCTTTCTAAAGAGAGCCATGAATCTGTCTGATTTGAGGTCCATGACTGCAGGCTAGAGGTCTGGAGTTGCCACTCTGGGTCTTTGGGGGAGCAGCCAGGGAGGGGGGGGGGGTCCATCCTCTGAAGCTGGAGCAGCGTGAAGGGGAGCAGCTATATGGTCTGTCACCAGAGGGGGCTGCATACTGCCTTCCTGGGCTTCCGGTGATGATGTAGACTCCGAGTCCTCACTGGGGTGGGTAGAGCAGGTGGCCTACATATGGTCTATTAGTTGCCGGCATTTATGCCCACAGGCAAGGCACCACGACATAAGCGAAGGCATAGCAGTACTGCATTGTCTCCCCCAGTGCCAAGTTAATGTGGTGCCCTTGTGCAGTCGTGGAAGACTGAAAAATAGAATCTCCTGCTGAGTTACCGGCTCTGGAGTGCTTCCTAGAGTCTCTGGGGAGCAAATGGCCACTGTATGCAGTAGGCGTGAAAACCAGTGCTTTAAAATGGCCACCATGAAGGCAGGAAGATGCAGGCCAGAAGGCTGGAGCAGACACACTGAAAACATTGTTGAACAGCCAGATACCACGTGGCTGAAGCAGGAGCCAGCGGCAGAGGAAAAGGGTAACAAATGGGAGGCTGAGCCGCAGTGAAAAGGTGGCTTTAAGAACGTGGTCGGCGGTGACTAGCAGGAGCAATCAGTGGCGGTAGTGCAGGAGTAGAACTGTGGCAGTAGAGGGCATTGGGGCGACAGAAGCAGCAGCAGCACCACCGCGTTCAGAGAGAGAGAGAGAGAGATCAGCGGGAGAAGAGGGGAAAACCTGTCACTCACAGTTTCACCGATGCTGCAAGAGAACCAATCCAACAAGCTATCTGCGGGATGAGCAGTAACTGGCCATGGTTCTGTAAGTGGAATCCCATTACAAAACCAAAAACTGACAGAATAGTGGTGGCTGTACTAGGGCAGGCAGCTCAGGCTCTGATGGCAGTGCTCAGCTCTCTCCAGACAGGCTACACCGGCCCTCGTGGCCTGGAGCCTGATCCCCTGTGCAGACGGCAGGCCTTTCTGATCCTCGTGTTCAGTGGCCACTACCCAGTGACTGGCTACAAGAATGTGGGAAACTCCATGAGGACACCTCCAGTGTTCCCTAGAGACCTCCACGGTTGAAAGTTGACTGAATTAGGCCTGAAATAAAACTATTTGAGGAGCAAGACAGAGTAGTTACTCACCTGTAACTGGTGTTCTCCAGGAGCAGCAGGAATCAGTCCTCACATATGGGTGACATCGACGTCGATGGAGCCCTTGCGGAGCATTACCCCAGCTTTCCATGAAAGCCTTTGGGAATACTGCACGCATGCGCGGTTCCCTTCCCGCCTAAAGGTGCCATCTTGCTCAGTCAAATGACATAGCTAAAAACAACACACAAAAATGTAAAAATAAACTATTGAGATAAGGAAGCTTATCATAGTTCAGGAGGGAGCTATAAAAGAGGTGAATTGGCTTTGAACAAGCAACCTGTCTTTGCTGGTAGAAATACTAAAACAGAATGTTTTCATAAAAGACTACCAGTCCCAGAATGCACCAGGTTTCAAACAGCTTCTAGAAGGGCTGAAGTGGGGAAACGTGTGTTCAATCAGGAGAGCTATGAGGTAATCCCCAATCACTCATCTCCAAGGGCAGGGCTTGATTCAGCACAGCTGGGCTGTGCTAGGGTGGAGTGTCCCTCTAAGCACGTTAAAAGTAAAACATATTCTTCACAGAGACAGATCAAGGACAGGGAGAGCAAGGAGAGACAGAAGCAGCAGCAACGTGGAAGGAAGAAGAGAAAGACATCTTGGAGGTCTAAAGGAGCCCACAGCAGTACGTGTGTTGGGAGTCATTTCAGAGGCAAGCATACTCCATTGGACTGGAGGAAGCCAGAGGAATGGGGTTATAGAGCCAGGAATTCCCAGACGGCACCTTTGAAGGAGACGGCTGCAGGTGGAAGGGGCCCTAAGACCGTTGCAAGAAGTTATGTGAAGAGAGACCCAGTGTCCAGGGATCTTGATTGGAAGGCTGGACATAAAAGCTGGACTACTTACTGGCCAGGATACCTGGAGAGGAAACCTAGCAGCAAAGGAAGCTCAGGTATGAACTTTGATCTATGCCCTAGCTCTTCTCCAGGAAGACAGCAGGGAAATAAATATTATCCTGAGAATGATCAAGTAAGGAATTCCTCTGAGCCAGACCAGGATATTGATTCCATGATATTTGAGGAAGAAGGAGATATATTAAATGATCAGAATGAATACATGGATTGCTCTCTGTCTAAGCTGCTGTGGTAAAATACTTTCTCACTAATACAAAAACCACCAAAAGGAACTATAATTTGTTCTTTTATCTACCCAGAAAAGTCTGCAAGAAAGCTTTAGAGTAGGATTGAGCCACGTAGAGAAAGTGAACCAGCAAAGGGGTTTGCAGCTGGCTAATTGGTGACAATTGCCAGGCACAAGTGCACGTGAGCTCTGAAAGGAAACTTTTCTTTTTGTGTGTGTAAATAGAAGAAAGTTATCCTTGATAAAGAACAGTTTTTGTTACTTTTGGGTTTTGTTTTTGCTTTTGGAGCAATGCTAAGAAAGTTATTAGCATGAGCCATCAAAAAGACCTTTTCTGTTTACCATCAAGGTCTTATTTGATTTTTGCTTAAGAAGTTCAGTTACCTTATTTCATGTTTTGTTTTCCTGAATGCAATACTGAAAGCAAGTGTCCTTTTTGTGTTACCAAGTAAATCTGTGTGGGAGAATTAACCCCATGAATAAAATCCATTTTTCTTTGCTTACATTCGTGCATCACAACTCATTATTTTGTGAACGGCTGATTCTGGTATAAGTGAACTACATTCCTCACAATCCTTTGCAAGTCATAATAATATTTTTGCCTCTGCTAAGACTGGCCATTCACGACCAGCGCCCCCGTTTACACTATGTACAACTGCAACTCCCAGGGGAGGAGGGAGGGTTGTGAGGACTGATTCCTGCTGCTCCTGGAGAACACCTGTTACAGGTGAGTAACTACTCTTTCTCCAGGACCAAGCAGGAATTCAGTCCTCCCATATGGGTGACTCCCTAGCTCTGGGCTACCAAGGAACCCAGGCTGAACAAGAGAACTCCCTCTAGTCCCAGCATCAAAGAAAGGCTTTTCACTGAAAGAACCTGCACCCGTAGCCCAACAGAGGGCTGGAGGGCAGGAGTTGCCTAAACCTCAAAGAGATTCCGGAGTACTGCCTGGCCAAAAGCACTGTCCCTACGGAACTCCCTCTCCAGACAGTAATAGGCCGCAAAAGTCTGGCTTGAGGACCAAGTTGCAGCCCCGCAGATGCCAATGGTACAGAGCGGAGGTGAGCCACCAAGGTAGCCATTGCCCTGACACGATGGGCCGTGACCCGACCCTGCAAAGGAAGGTCAGCCGCCCTGTAAGCCCAGGTGATACAGTCAGCTACCCAGGTGGACAAGGTACGCTTGGACACAGCTAACCCCAAATTATTGGGGTCAAAAGAGATGAAGAGCTGAGTAGCCCTTCTATGCCCCTGCGTACGGTCAAGGTAGAAGGATAAGGCCCTCCTACAGTCCAGGGTATGCAGAACTGCTTCAGCCTGGCTTGCATGAGGCCTAGGGAAGAATGTTGGAAGAACCACCTCTTGGTTAAGGTGGAAGGAGGAGACAACTTTTGGGAGGAACTTTGGATGAGTCCTAAGGACTACCCTGTTCCTATAGAAGCGGGTGTAAGGCCTGTCACAGACCAGGGCCTGAAGCTCACTCACTCGCCTGGCCGAAGTTAGGGCTATCAAGAAGAGTGTCTTCCAGGACAGGAAGCGTAGAGGGCAAGTAGCCATCGGCTCAAAAGGTGGGCGAGTCAGTTGCTGCAAGACCACATTCAACTCCCACTCAGGAGCAGGAGGACGGATTGGAGGCTTGAGCAAAAGCAAGCCTCTGAGAAACCGGGACACCAAGGGGTGAACCGACAGAGAATGTCCTTCCACCAGTGAGTGGTGAGCTGCTAGAGCTGAGAGGTGGACCCGAACAGAATTGGACTTAAGTCCCTGATTTGATAAGTGCAGTAAGTACTGAAGCACTACTGGTACAGTACAGGAGAAAGGATCCTCTGTACGTAGCTGACACCACACAGAAAACCTTTTCCATTTGAGAGCATAGGTTTTCCTAGTGGACTGTTTCCTAGAGGCTAGGACAACCTCCTCAACTTCCTGAGGTAGGCCCCAGGGAGCCAAAACTACCCTTGCAGCCTCCAGGCCATCAAATTGAGAGCTTTGAGATTGGGGTGCAGAAGGGAACCCTGATCCTGAGAGAGAAGGTCGGGTTGCAACCCCAGAGGCAGTGGGGGATCCACTGCCAGCTGAAGCAGAAGTGGAAACCAAGGCTGTCTCGGCCACCTGGGAGCCACCAGCAGGACCGAGGCCTTGTCCTGAAGAATCTTGAACAGAGTTCGGGCCACCAAGGGCGTGGGAGGAAACGCATACAGGAGGCCCTGAGACCAGGGAATCAGAAAAGCATCTGCTGCTACCCGCAGAGGATGCGGTTGCCTGGAGCAGAACTTTGGCAGCTGTTTGTTCAGTGGACTGGCAAACAGATCTATGGATGAATTCCCCATTTCAGGAAAATCTTCTGAACCACCAAAGGATGGAGCTGCCACTCGTGGGGCTGCAGAATCCTGCTCAACTTGTCAGCCAGGTAGTTTTCCTGGCCAGGTAGATACACAGCCTTGAGGAGCATGTTGTGCCTGAGAGCAAACAAGCAAAGGTCCTGTGCTTCCTGACAAAGGAGCCTGGACCCAGTTCCGCCCTGCTTGTTCACATAAAACATGGCTACCTGGTTGTCTGTTTGAACTAGGACAGACTGATGAGCCAGGGTTGGAGAGAAAGTCTTGAGGGCTAACCGAATAGCCCTGAGTTCCAGTAGATTGATTTGTTGTGCGGCCTCCCAGGGAAACCACAGGCCCTGGGTGCACTTGCCTAGACAATGGGCCCCCCAGCCCTGCAGGGAGGCATCCGTGGTCAACACCACGGTGAACCCAGGAATCTGAAAAGGCACCCCTTGCAGTAGATTGGGTGGGTGCAGCCACCAGCGGAGGGAGTTCAGAAATTGTCTGGACACCCTTATCCTGTCTCTGAGGCTGCCTGTGAACACTGAGTCCGAAGGCATCACTGTGCCGGCCTCATATGGAGCCTGGCATTGGGGGTCACATGTACTGTCGAAGCCATGTGGCCAAGAAGCCTCAGGCAGAGCCTGGCGGAGACCAGTGACCTGCTGAGAAACTGGTTTGCTAAGTTTATCAGTCTTTGGGCTCTGTCTTCTGGCAAGAATGCCTTTGCCAGCAGAGAGTCCAACCTTGCCCCGATGAACTCCAAGTTCTGGGAGGGGAGCAAAGTGGACTTTGTGAAGTTTATTACAAACCCCAGGTTTTGAAGTAGAGCAATAGTTCTGAGGGTGGCTTGTCTGGCCTCCTGGCACGTCTGACCCCTGATGAGCCAGTCGTCCAGATAGGGGAAGACAAAGATTCTCTGATTTCTCAGGTAGGCCGCCACCACTGCCAGGCATTTGGCAAAGACCCTGGGAGCAGAGGTGAGGCCAAAGGGCAGTACTCTGTACTGATAATGGTTTCCTCCCATAATGAACCTGAGGTACTTTCTGTGGTCTGGATGAATGAGGATGTGAGTGTACGCATCCTTTAGATCTAAGGAGCATAGCCAATCTCCCTGCTGGAGGTAGGGCAGAAGTGTTCCAAGAGTAAGCATCTTGAACCTTTCCTTCTCTAGGAATTTGTTGAGATTTCTGAAGTCTAGAATATTTCGAAGGCCACCGTTTCTTTTGGGTACAAGGAAATACCTGGAGTAGAACCCTTGACCTTGTAGGTGGGGAGGCATAGGCTCCACTGCCCTGTCCACCAACAGACCTTGGAGCTCCTGAAGGAGAAGGTCTGTGTGCAGGGGAGGCCTTGGAGGCTCCCCTGGAAAGTATGGAGGAGGCAGCTGTTGGAAGTGTAGCAGATAGCCCTTGTGGACTATGCTGAGCACCCAACTGTCTCCAGTGATGAGTGGCCACTTGTGGGCAAACAGGGCGAGGCGACCTCCTGTGCAGGGTTGGGAGAGCAGGGATGGAGAGGCTATGCTTAAGGAGTCAAAAACCCCCACCCTGCTGAGTGGGAACAGGGGCCGGAGGCTTGGGAGTCCTCTGCCTATGGGGCCCATTACCCTGCCCCTTGGCCTGCTGACCCTGAGGGGGAGCTTGGGAGGCCTGGTACTGTGGGTACTGTTTGTAGGCAGTGCCCTTCCTCGGGTAAAAGGGCTTTTTACCTGAGCCCTTCTTTTTGTGAGAAGGGGCAGAAGTTTTTCTAGACAGCCTTGTCCTCATGAGGTGCTCAGTTTCGAGCTGTGCGGCCTTCTTGGTCATGGGCTTGCCAAAAAGGTTCTCACCTCGGCAAGGGACATCGACCAACTTGTCCTGAACCCATGGCTCGAGGTCCGATGACTGCAGCCATGCCTGGCGTCGAGCCGCGATGCCGGCTGCAACACGGGCCGAAGCCTCGAAGCCATCGTAGGCAGCGCGGGACATAAACTTGGAGCATTCCCGGATCCCCGAGGACAAGGACTTGAACCTCTGCAAGGGTTCCCCGGAGAGACCAGCAGAGAACCCGGCCAGCTCCTTGGCCAGGTCCCGCAAGTACATGCCCATGTACAGCTGGTAAGACTGGACACGGCAAGCAAGCATCGAGCCCTGGAAGCACTTTCTACCAAAACCATCCAGGTTCCGGGCCTCCCTGCCAGGGGGCACCGCGGAGTGCATCTTCTGACTTTTCAGGCGATGCATGGTCTATTCCACCACCATGGAATGGTGTGGCAGCTGCGCCTTCTGAAAGCCAGGGCTCTTCCGGAGTCAATAGATAGAATCGACCCGCTTGCTTAGAACTGGCGCCTCCCACATCCGGAAGAGGAGCCGTTCCAGCATTGGAGGAACCGGAACAGTAAAGGCCTCCTTCGGAGGAGAGTCATACTGTAGGGCCTCGAGCTCCTCGGCTCGAGGCTCCTCCTCGGGGTCTGCAGGGATAGCCAACGCAGTGGCCATATCCCGGACAAACTTCTAGAACCGGGTATCCTCCGGAGGGGATCTACTCCTGGGCTCTGACTGCGGTGAGTCCGATGGGACACACCGAGTCCTAAAGGTGTCGGGGACTCCTCGTCCTCCATCTCCCAGGCGGACTCGTCCGATGAGGAATGGGGGTCCGACCGTGCTGGGCCTGTGAGCACCCGCCCCGACGCCAAAGGCACCGGCGTCGACGTCCTCGGTCCCAAACGGGAGGTTGAGGGAGACCGCGACCGAGGTCGACCTCGAGCCTTCATGGTCTCGAGTATCAGCTCGGTCTCCAGGATCGACTTCGATGTCGATGTCCCGGTGATCGGGGCAGATGCGCCAGACAGGCTGGCCATCAGTGCCCACTGCTGTTCCATGAAGGCAGACAGACAATCTGCACTCCAAGGCTGTCAGCCTGAGACCCAGCTCAGGAGACTCAGCAGCCACCAACTCGGGGCCCGGCGACGTCGGCTCTCTGGAGGAGAGTCCACGAGGACTACAGGACTTGTCAGACGGCTGCCTAGGGTGAGAACTTACACAATCTTGACGATGAATATATTCATATGATTCTTGCAAGGTATTGTGGGTAATGTAGTTCTTTCACTCCCAAACACAGCTGAAGACAATAATTGAGTTGTGATACCAGTGGTAAGGCCAATAAAATACTTTTTATTGATGGGGTTTAATTCACCCAGCACAAATATGCTTGGTAGCAATATAAATGAGGTTACTTGCTTGCAGTGTTTAAATGGATAACAAAGTCACAAAGCAAATCAGAAAACAACCTTCAGCTTGTCAGGCAATTAGCTAATGTTTTCTTAGCAAATAATTACCAAAGGAAAAAGGCACAAAGAAATAAATGAACTTTGCTTGTTAGGTTAACTTCTGCTTATTTTCCACGCAGATCCAACAGTGATTCTCTCTTGCTCACACACACAATCAGGTGCAGCTTTAATTACTATTAATTGACCAGCTGAAAGCCTTTAGCTGGCTGGCTGCTACTGTGTGAACCCAAATCCTGCTTTAAGAGCTGTTTGCAGTGGAAATAAAGAACAAAGTTAGGTTTCTTTGTGATGGCTGATGTGTTTGCTCACAGAAAGCTAGCAATGGCATTTAGATAGAGAACAGTCCATGTAATTAATAGTTTCATCTGCTGTATCTTCCCCTTCATCAATCAGCATAGGGTCACTATCATACATTGGCACAGACGAGTCTTTCATTAAGGCACTATCATGAGAATGCTTATTCCCTTGCTGCCATTCACTATTATAGATAGGGTCTGGATCAGTGTTCATACCTGAGCCTCTCCTGCTATCATAATTCCTCTCTGTATAGCCTGGCCAGTATGTAATCCAATTCTGATGTCCAGCCTTCCAATCTTGATCCCTGGACACTGGATCTCCTCTCACATACCTTTTGGCCTTGGTCTGAAAGTCCCTTCCACGTGCAGTCTTCTCTCTTCCAGGTAGCCACTGGTGATTCCTATCTCTGCCATTCCATTCCTCTGGCTGACTCCAGTCCAATGGACTCTGCTGGCATTTGGAATACCTCCCAGTATGGGTACTGCCTTGGACTCTCCCAGACCATCCAATGGGCTTTCTTCTCTTCCTTCCAGAGAGTTTCCTTCTTTCTCTATCCGCTTGGCTTGGCTTCTGTTTCTCCAGGTGATACTGGTGCTTGAGCTTGAAGCTGTTGCTGTATCTCCCTCTGTAGCTATTATCTGTAGAATGAGCTCTATTCTTATTCTGTCCTAATGTGTGCTCCTCCCTAACACAGAGCAGCTGTGTTGAATCAGGCTCTGCCCTTTTAGATGAGTGCTTAGGGATTACCTTATAGCTCTCTTGATTGCACACATGTTTTCTCACTTCAGCCCCTCTCATGGCTGCTGGAAATCTGGTGCATTCTGGGACTGGTAGTCTTTTATGTGAAAACTCTGTTTTCTTACTTCTACCAAAACTGACAGGTTGCTTGTTCAGAGTCACATCATCTTTTCTATAGCTCCTACCTGAGCTATGATAAGCTTCCTTATCACAGACTTACGTGTCCAGCAGACTCCGGCTCCACACGAGGTACTTTTGGCGGCTTCTCCTGTTCCACGGGCCCGGGGCGACGGTCGGGGGTCTGAGACTTAGCTCTCGAGGAGCCAGGGACCTCTTCCAACGACGCCCTCGCGAGCTGCTTTTTCCTCTTTTGTTCCCAGTCGGGGCACACCCTGTCCGAGGAGCCCCGATGGTGCTTGGGATCCGATTCCAAGATGTCGGAGGCCTCAGACGAGGTCTGGGCCCGGCCAGAGGCCGAGTCGAAGAAAAGCCTTTCCCTTTTGGTGCTGACGACTTCGAAGCGCCTTGGAAGACATCTTTCCACATGGTCCACAGATCTTAGGATCGTGTCAGGACCCAGGCACCGAAGGCAGCAATCGTGTGTGTCGGTGAGAGACATTAGTTTCTTGCACCGATCACACTTTTTGAAACCACTGGAAGCCATCGGGGCAAAAATAAAAGAGTCCTCGCGAGGTCAAAGGACCGGCCTTCAAGGGGAAAAAAAAAAAAAAAAAAGGGCACGAACGCCAGCCACAAAGGGCAAAAACCAAAAAAGGAAGAGCGGGCTCGATACCGGTGTACCGTACCCGGCGTCGAACCGGAGAAAAATAGTGAAGGAATCGTGAAAAAAAAATCGAACTATTTTCCGGGAGGACTAGGACACACGTCCAATGGGCTTCACGGAAAAAGAGAGAATGAGCAAGATGGCACCTTTAGGCGGGAAGGGAACCGTGCATGCGTGCCTGCATTCCCAAAGGCTTTCTTGGAAAGCTGGGGAAATGCTCCGCAAGGGCTCCATCGACGTCACCCCATATGTGAGGACTGACTTCCTGCTTGGTCCTGGAGAAGAGTAACATCCAGCATCTGCTGGAGACAGAAAAATACTGGAGGCGACACCTAGGGGAGGCACATAGGTGCCAGGGCATGCTCAGTGAAGCCTTTGGTATTATATCTGTCTCCACATCTGCTGGCAGAGGAATATAACTCGTAAGGGCTGGTCTAGCAGGAGATTTGGAAACGGGTTACGTTGTAGCTTCATCGATCGTCTTCTTACCTTTCTACCTTTTGATGGCGTAAACAACCAATCTATGTTAACCCATTTCACTCCAGTCATTAATTTATAGACTTATCATATCTCCCCTCAGCCGTCTCTTTTCCAGGTTGAAGAGCCTTAACCTTTTAAGTCTTTCCTCATAGGGGTATCCTTCTGCCCCCTTTACCATTTTGGTGGCTCTTCTCTGTACCTTTTCCAATTCAGTTATATCCTTTTTAAATATACAGCAATCAGAATTGCACAGAATATTCAAGGTATGGTCACACTATGGAATGATAGAGTAAATTAGACTTACCTGCTAATTGTTGTTCCTTAAGGAACTCTAGTCCAGTCCCGGAAACGTAGAGTTGTCAACCTCCACCAGCAGCTTTGGAGACTGAAAGATGTCATTGTCGTGATGTCGCTGGTACAAATAGGCTAGATCCGCCCCCTTTCACCAGCACCTATTGACAAAGCAGACTCAGCAGAGCAACAAATAAGTAGCTATCTCAAAAAACTATATTGAACAGTATATACAGATAGAGAAAAACTCTAAGGAAGAAGACGGGGCTGCCCAGAAAGAACAGGCAGTGCCCCCAAAGGACTGGGGACTGAAGCACCATAGCCCGGCGCTCATCACCCCATGCCGCATACCCCACAGAGACCCCCGCTGAGAGCGCCTCACATCCCTGCGCCTCACAGAGCACCCTGACACTGAAAAATTATCTTTTTTTTTTTTTAATTTGGTATATTTATCTATACGGGTTCAACAGCTGTCCAATCTCGCCTCCCTCGCGTCCTAAACTTCAGGCTGGTCTACACCCAGAGAACGGGAGGGATCCGGGACTGGACTAGAGTTCCTTAAGGAACAACAATTAGCAGGCAAGTCTAATTTACTCTTCCTTTGCGTCCCTCTAGTCCAGTCCCGGAAACGTAGAGGATGTAACAGAGCAGTACATATCAACGGGAGGGCCCTGAAACCCCAGCCTGAAGGACGGCTGACCCAAAACGACCATCCCCGCGCGCCTGCACATCCAGGCGATAATGCCGAGCAAAAGAATGCAACGAGGACCAGGTCGCCGCCCTACAAATATCCGCTGCCGGAACCAGGCTGACCTCCGCCCACGACGCTGCCTGAGCTCTCGTGAAATGCGCCCGCAAACCGACCGGCACTTCTTTGCCTCTCAAAATATAGGCAGAAGCAATCGCCTCCTTCAGCCATCTAGAGATGGAAGACTTCGCCGCCACCTCGCCCTTCCTTGGGCCCCCGAAGGCGACAAAGAGCCGGTCCGACTTCCGGAAAGACGCCGTACGCCGGAGATACTTCTTGAGCACCCTCCGCACATCCAACCGATGCAAGCGTCCACCCGCCTGAGCTCTCTGCTCCGCGGAAAAGACAGGCAGCGACACCACCTGATTAACATGGAAAGCGGACACTACCTTCAGCAAAAAGGCGGGAACCGTACGCAAAAACCACCTTGTCCGCCGAGAAAGTCAAAAAAGGTTCCTGGCAAGACAGCGCCTGCAGCTCCGAAATCCTCCGGGCGGAACAAATCGCCACGAGGAACACCGTCCTGAGCGTCAAATCCTTAATCGAAGCCCTGCCCAAGGGCTCAAACGGTTCCCCGATCAGGGCGTCCAAGACTACATTGAGATCCCATGGAAGAATAACCGAACGCCTCGGCGGTCTCAGCAGCAACACCGCCCGCAAGAAACGCCGAATATCGACATGCGCCGCTATCACCTGACCCTGAATCTTGCCACGAAAACAGGAGAGAGCTGCCAATTGCACCCGCAAGGAACTGGCCGAGAGCCCCTTCTCCACTCCCGCTTGCAAAAAGGAGAGGACATTGGACACGGAAGCTCGCAAGGGGTTGAGAGACCGATTGGAACACCAGGCCTCAAAAACACGCCAAACGCGTATATACACTAGGGAAGAGGACCTCCGGCGCGATCGCAGAAGAGTGGCTACAACCGACGCCGAGTATCCCCGGGCCGTCAACCGCGCCCGTTCAAGAGCCAAGTCGTAAGCGAGAATCGACCCACCTGAGGCATCCGCAAGGGTCCTTGAAGCAACAGGTCCTCCCGAAGCGGGAGCCGAACCAGATCCGCATACCACGGCCGTCTTGGCCAATCCGGCGCCACCAGCACCACCTGGCCCTTGTGCCGCTCGATGCGCTGTATCACCTTGCTGATTAGCGCCCAGGGAGGAAACACATACAGCAGACCCTCCGCGGGCCACCGTTGCGCCAAGGCATCCAGGCCCTCTGCCATCCACTCTTTCCGCCTGCTGAAGAAACGCTCCACCTTCGCCGACCGCAAGGTCGCCATGAGATCCATCACCGGAATCCCCCAACGGCGCACAATCATCGCGAAGACGTCCGGGTGCAGAGCCCACTCCCCCGGATCCACTCGGCAGCGGCTCAGATAATCCGCTTCGACATTGTCGACTCCCGCGACGTGCTGAGCTGACAGGGCCTGCAAGTTCTGTTCCGCCAAGGTCAGCAGCACACACGCCTCCTCTTCCAGGGACGCACTGCCTGTGCCGCCTTGGCGATTTATATACGCCACCGTTGTCGCGTTGTCCGACAACACGCGCACCGCCGCCTGTCCCAGCACCTGCCGAAAAGCAAGCAGAGCCTGAAACACCGCTCGCATCTCCAAACGGTTGATGGACCAGAGTCGCTCCTCCTGCGACCAAGTCCCTTGCGCAAAGGAGCCTTCGAGATGAGCCCCCCATCCTGCAAGACTCGCATCGGTCGTGAGCAACCGCCAGCTCGGAGGCTCCAGAGGCACGCCCTGCGTCTGGCTGTTGGGAAGTAACCACCACTGCAGGCTGTCCTTCACCACCGCCGGACAGGGCAGACACTGCGACAACGCATCCCTCTGATGAGACCACCGCCTGAGGAGAGCACTCTGTAACGGCCGCATGTGAGCCCTGGCCCACAACACCAAGTCTATCGTAGCCGCCATGGTGCCCAGCAACTGCAGATACTGCCAAGCAGTCGGCGCCCAAAGCCCCAGAAACCGACGCACCAGATCTCTCAAGGCATGCGCCCTTGCGTTGGGAAGAAAGACCCGGCCCGGCCGAGTCTCGAAGCGCGCTCCCAAATACTCCAGAGTCTGAGAGGGAGTCAGCCGACTCTTCGCCCCGTTGACTACCCAACCGAGGCTTTCCAACAATTCCACCACCCGAGAGGTGGCTACCACACTCTCCTCTCTCGACTTCGCCCGAATCAACCAATCGTCCAGGTAAGGGTGCACCAGGATCCCTTCTCTGCGAAGAGCGGCCGCCACCACAACCATAATCTTCGTGAACGTCCGAGGAGCGGTAGCCAAACCGAAAGGCAACGCCCGGAACTGCAAATGTCCCATCGGTACCGCAAAACGCAGAAAACGCTGATGCTCTCTCCGCACGGGGATATGCAAATAAGCTTCCGTCAGATCTAATGACGTCAAAAATTCCCCCGCGCGAACCGCCGCAATGACGGATCGCAAAGTTTCCATGCGGAAGTGGGACACTCGAAGGCAACGATTCACCCTCTTGAGATCGAGAATCGGTCGAAATGTGCCCTCTTTTTTGGGAACCACGAAATAAATGGAGTATCGACCGGCGCCGCACTGGTCGAGCGGCACGGGCACAACCTACCGGAGCCGCTGAAGACGCCTTAAGGTGTCCGCAACCGCTCGCAGCTTCCGAGGGGCCCTGCAGGGGGAAAGAACAAAGGAATCTCCTACGGGACGCTGAAACTCTAGGGCATAGCCTTCCCGAATAACCTCCAAGACCCACCGGTCCGAGGTAATCTGGACCCAGGCAGGGAAGAACTCCCGCAACCTGCCTCCCACGGGTACCTCGCCCACCTGGGTCCGCCTCATCTCATTGGGACTTTTTTGCACCGGAGGGCTGGAAGGAACCAAAGCCTCTGCCCGCTCCTCGAAACCCTCGAAATGACTGACCACGCGTTGGAAACCTGCTCCGCTGTGACTGCTGAAAACGAGGAGTGCGAAATCTACGAAAATCTCTCGAGAGGCCTCTAGACCCAGAAGCCCCTCGGGTCTGCTTCGGCCTATCCTCTGGGAGGCGCCCCCCTTTGGATTCTCCGAGGTCCTTAACCAACTTTTCAAGGTCTTCTCCGAAGAGGAGCTTACCCCGGAAAGGAAGCTTACTGAGCCTTGCCTTGGAGGAACTATCCGCCGACCAGTTACGTAGCCACAAATAACGGCGAGCGGCTACTACCGAAGCCATACATTTCGCCAGACCATGAATCAGATCATAGTGAACATCGGACAGGTAAGCTGTGCCTGACTCCAGCCTAGCCACATCCGCCGTTTGGTCATCCGAGAGGGAGCCCAGAAGACGTTGAGACCAGCGCAAACAGCCTCTCGCCACCCACGCCCCCGCTATGGAGGCCTGCAGGGAAAGGGCACTCATATCAAACACCTGCTTCAGCAAGGTATCCAACTTCCTATCCTGCCCATCCTTCAAAGCAGCCGCTCCCTCCACCGGAATGGTGGTCTTTTTTGTGACCGCCGCCACCGCGGCATCCACCTTTGGAGAACGAAAAAGCAGCTTATCCTGCTCAGAGAGCGGGTATAACCTGTCCAATGCTCTGGTTCCGCGCAACGCCGACTCCGGAGAGTCCCATTCCTCCTGAATCATATTCCGAAAGACTCTGTGTATAGGGAACACCCGCTGCGATGTGCGCACGGCCTGCAACAGCGGGTCCTCCAACGCCTCCTCGGAGGACGAGGACCCGGCGGGCATGTTCAACACCTTTAGCGTCTCGGAAATCAACGCAGGCAATTCCTCCCGCTGAAAAACGCGGACCACCCTGCTCTGTTGCTCCTCCTCCAATAATTCTCCATCTTCCAAGTCCACGTCTGAGGCCTCATCCTCCAGATCTTGCATCCCCAGGTCCTCCTCTAAAGGAGCTGGCGACTCCGGGTCCAAATCTCCCCGTCGCCTTTTAGGTAACGCCACGTCCCCTTCGTGGAGACTGGACGACCGCCTCCTCTTACCCCTCGTAGGACTGGGGGACCGAAGCCCCCGGTCCGGCTGCAGCAAGGCGAACACCTTCTGCATAAGGGAGAAAAATTCTGAAGGAAGCCCCGGCACCACGGTACCCTGGGACCCTTCCGGCAATGAAGGAGCGCTGCCAGCGGAGGACGGGCCCGCTACCGGCTCCGAAGCAGTCAAGGAGGGGGGCCGGACCCCCTGCAGTCCGGAGAAGCCTCTCCCTGCTCTTTAGAGCCTTCCCCCAAGGACTTTTCCATGCCCATGGCCTCTAAAGAACACGCCTTGCAAACGCCCATGTCCAAAAGCTCTCCGCGCCTCACCCCACAAACGAGGCAGCGTGGCTTGGCAGGCATGGTCTATAAACAGCGCTTTAATGTCAATAAAGAGGTCTGGACTAGCCCAAGGAGCAGCTATATTTTAAACGCGTTTTTTTTTTTTTTTTTGCTGTAGTTCACTAAGCCCGCTCTAACTAGCTGCCCCCTGGTAACCGTTTGCCAAAACGAAGCTCCTAAGTCCTAAAAACTAACTTTGTAGCCAGAAAAAAACGGCATCCAAAATGGCCGCCGCAACATTCGCGGCGCCAAAAATCACGCGGCCAGGCCTCCCGCACTCCTGTGGAGCTGTCAAAACCCTGCTCCGAGCGAACATTCACTCCCCCAAGGGACCCCCCAGGACCAAATTACTTACAACACCGGGAGGGAGGTGAGGAAGGGCAGCGCTGAACCCCTCAGAAGCACAGCCTTGCAATCGGCATCAGCTCCTGGAGAGACTGAAATTCCCTCTGGCTCCAAGTCCTGCCTGCTGCTGTCAGTCTCTACCATTCTCTACCTGCTCCTCACCCTTTCAAGTGGGTTCGGGAGCAGGGAGTCAAGTGCAGGCACACTCTTGTGCAAATGCAATGCTCGTTTACATGCTGGGGCACCAGGAGAAAGGAAGAGAGGGGGGGGGGAGGAGGAGAGGTGAGAGAGAAGGAACAGAGAAAGGAGACAGCCCCAGCAGTACAGGATCTCTGTCAGCAGCAGCAGGCACCTAAAACAAAAGCAAGGTAAAAGTAAAATAAAATCCTAAAACTAATCAAAGAATTAAAGCTCTGCTTATTTGTTCCTCTGAGCCCAGCCCCGGGCTCAGAACCTCCAAGCTGCTTGGAGACTGAAAGTACTGGTGAAAGGGGGCGGATCTAGCCTATTTGAACCAGTGACATCACGACGATGACATCTTTCAGTCTCCAAAGCTGCTGGTGGAGGTTGACAACTCTACGTTTCCGGGACTGGACTAGAGGGACGCAAAGGAACAGAGGCATTATAATATCCTTTGTTTTATTCTCCATTCCTTTCCTTATGATACCTAGCATTCTATTTGCTTTCTTGGCCACAGCTACACACTGGGAGAGGGTTTCAATGTATTAGCCACGATGACGCCTAAATCTTTTTCCTGGGTAGTGGTTTCTAAGGTGGTACCTTGCTTCATGTAACCAAAATTTGGGTTGTTCTTTCCTAGGTGCATAACTTTGCACATGTCCACATTAAATTTCATCTGCCATTTGGATGTCCAGTCTTCTAATTTATCAAGATCCTCTTGCAATTTTTCACAATCCTCATTGGTTTTAACAACTTTGAACAATTTTGAGTCATCTGCAAATTTGATCACCTCACACATTCCCATTTCCGGGTCATTTATGAATATGTTAAAAAGCAGCAGGCCCAGCACAGATCCCTGGGGTACTCCACTATTCACCTTTCTCCGTTGGAAAAATTGGCCATTTAGTCCTACTCTCTGCTTTCTATCTTTTAATCAGTTCCTGATCCACAATACACTGCCTTCTATCCCATGACTTTTTAATTTTGCGAAGAGTTTCTGATGAGGGACTCTGGCAACAGCTTTCTTAAAATCCAGATACACTACAGTATATGGACCGGCTCACCTTTGTCTACCTGTTTATTCACACCTTCAAAAAGAATGTAACAGAGCCAAAACCATGGGACCATAAAGATGAGATTAAAGCTGTTCAGAGTGAATGAAAACACTCCATAACGCAGGAGCTGATCCCCTCCCCCCCCCCGATGAGGACTCCTCTTCAGTTCTTGTTTGATTTTCGCAAACACGGCAACCGAGTGTGTTCCCTGTCGGCCCCCACACCCTGAACACAACTCTCCCCACAGTCATGTCAAAACAAAAACAACACAAAAGAAAAAAAACGTAAAACTGTGCGACGGCCCTAGGAAAAAACAACAAGGCCCTAACTGCCTAAAGCCACCCCAATGCACCACTACAGCCTTGGTTTGAACAAAAAAAACAAAACATAACAAAACAAAAAACCCCTAGCCTTACCACTGTTTGCAAACACACTAACCTGAGGCAAGCTGCAGCACCAGAACCGAGTTCAACACACTTCCCATGTACAGAGGAGGAGGAAGGGAGGCACATGGGACCACCAGGTAATGCGCTCTAAGGTATAATTCACACAGAGTCAAGCAAATTAGTCTTTTAAGACTTCTTTGTAAGCTCATTTTCTTCCTCATCAGTCCATTCAGTGGAGTCCAGACCACTGTTCCCTCTAAGCTGTGCGCGTGTGCGCGCGCACCCACCTCACCGAGCGAGCGCACATACTTTACAACAGAGCGCACAAAAATTACAGCTCTGATTCTGATAGAAAACAACAGAGACGTCTTAAAATTTAAAAGTGATGATTGTAATTACTGGAAATTTCCCGCTTCATTTAGTAATCGTCTATTTTCATTTAATTTGATTAAAATCAATGTGGTGTACATACTGTATTCTGACGTGTAGTCAAATTTTAAAGTATATACCTCCGAGTGTCGTTATGTGGCGCACAAAAATTTAACCTTCCTTCAAAAGCTGCACACAGATGATATTTTATGTGCACACAGCCTACAGAAAATTAGAGGGAACATTGGTCCAGACTGCAGAGGTCTTTACCAGCGTGTGGAGACTGATTACTGTCTTGGGGGTAGAGCTCACTGCCGTTTGTATCATGACATCTGGCATGCTTAGTCTCCAGCTGCTCGTGAGGGGAGATAACCCCATGTGTCTACTGGACTGGAGGGACGATAAGGAAGAGGTGAAGCCACACTGGATATATTGTGTTGTTCTTCTGGGACGGGGCCTGACAACTCACTGATGAGACTTGAATGGGAAAGAAGGGGCTGGATACAACGGCTTTCTAGGCCATACAGTTCCAGGATGACCTTTGCATAACTATGTTGCCTGACCTTGGCTTAGGTTCTCTTGCACAAGGCCTAGCTGACCTCCTGCTCATAGCGCACCCGTGCCGAAGAATAGATTAATGGGTTGGAGGGCATGATGTAGGGAATGCATTCTTCTGAAATAAAAGAATCCCACCAGGAATCCCAAACTACTGCCTCCCGACACCCATCCTTCTAACCAAAGGCATGGATATCCTTACCTGAGCCTTCCCTCCATCATAGTAATCAAAGGCAAGACCTGCAGAGGAGGAGGGCAGAGCACAAAATTACTCACAGTCTTATACAAGTCTACAAATGTCAAAGAGGCTAGGACTTTCAGCAGAGACAGACTGATAGGTGGGATGGGAGCAAGAGAGAGACAGACTCACAGAATGAGAGAAGAGAAACAGTATGAGAGGAAGACAATAAATTGACAACATAATTGCTGAAAGCATCATACATGGGCTCAGAACAGAAGAGCAGTGGACACGTTCCTCACCTATCATCTTGAGTGTAAGCACACAGTGTGGCATTGTCCATTTTATATCGTATTCATCCGTTGCAGTGTAGTAATACCCAGCCAAGAGATAAATCTGAAAAACCATCCACTTGTTATTAAATTCCAGATGGATAAATTGAGGCACAGGGAGATAAAGTGAGTTTCCCCGAGTTACGCAGTCAGCGACAGAGTGGGGATTAGAGACAAGATGAAGGAAGATTTGGTGGAAGGTTTTTACAGTTTCATGCCCAGTACAGCCAGTAAAGAAACCCCAGGACTTACCATCTGGAAAGAGAAACTGGTGCAGACGGCGGTGACGGTTCTGCCCAGGAGGCGGAGGATGAGGAACTGAAGCAGCACGCAGAGTAGGAAGTGACAGAATTGGTATCCTGCAGGAGGAGTCAGAGGTTAGCAGGGCTGATGGGCAATGCATTTCCTTTTCCTGGAGACTCCAGTTAAGTTCCCAACATGGATGTGATAGTCAATCGTACATTCTCTCTGGCGCCTCGCTTTCGGACGCTTTTCTTGCCTATGCTCACCTGCAGACTCAGCCTTTTCTGGCTTGAGACATTAAGGTAGTGCATGCTTTATTTAAACTGGGCTCAACTACTGTCATTCCATTTCTGATTGCTCTTCCTAAAAAATATCTTGGATGTTTGCAACTAATCCAGAATTTTACAGCATGGGTAATACATAGAAAACATGCCGACATCAGATCACCTGTCTTTTAGGGAGGTTTTTTTTCTTGACTGATATTTTATCTTTTTCTGAAATGTCTTTGTTAGTAGAAATATTTTTTTTCTTTTCTTTAATTCTGTATGATGTGTCTTTGTTTCTCTTTATCTGCCTTTTTTTTACGTTTTTGGATGCTGCACCTTGTCTAGCCTAGCACGTTTCGTTGTCATATGGTGAATGAATTAAATAAACGGAGAGCAAGCAGACACATATACACAGCAGATATATATATGTTTTTCACCATAGTCTATTAGAAATCATGTATCAAGAAAGAGAAACATGCAGAAATAAGCAGCATAGAAGCTGCCTGGGAGATGAGAACAGAAAAGGTAAGCTTGCAGTCTTGACACAGATATACAGCAACATGCTTAGCCAAGGTCTGACACAACTTCTCAATTCAGGTTACTGGACCACATATGAGCAGAAATTATTTAGGAACAACACAGAAAGAGTTACATCAATTCCTTTCAAGTCTCATGATTCAAGCGGGCTCAACATGAACAATACTTTACAACCCCTAACCCAAGATACCCCACTCCTCAAACGAACTGTAAATAGTTAATTTGAGTTTGTGTTTCTGTCTATGCTAAACATGCAACACATTGAATTCAGATCATGTATATAGTTTCCCTCTGTTCCATGTACTTTGAGAAGGCAGCTGTTAATGCACTCTTCAAAATTTGTGTTATCTGTAAACCGCAATTGATCCTTGGAAATTGCGGTATAGAAATTGTTTCAAAATAAATAAATAAAAAGCAAGATCCAGCAAGAGAAAAGGAGCCCCAACCTAACTCAAGGTCAGCCCTCAAGAGGTTAGGAGGGACCTCCCACACTTACCAAAATTGAAGTAGCTAAGTAAAAGACCTGTAACGATATGGAAGAGATAGGTGAGGTATGCTTCCTTTCCAAAGAGATACCATCGCTGGAACAAGGCCAAAGGGTAACCTGATAGAGGGAAAGTGAAAGTAATTAACTGCTGTTTTGTTCTTAGAGCCACACACAGCACATAAGTTAGAAGCTGAAGTTTACAATGGCAGCTTGCATGTAACCAGCAAGAGGCTGGATTTGGTAACCAATAAATAGGGTCTGCTCATGATGGTTCACTTATGCATTCCTGCATAAGAGATACAAGCCAAGCCTGAGGAGTGGCCCAATGACTGAAGCATCCAGTAAGAACCAGGAAAGACAGGGCCAATATTCCCATGTGGCCTTGAGCAAGTCACTTAACCCTCCATACTGTCAGCCCTCTGGGGTTAGGGAATTACCTGCTGTACCTGAATGTAACTCACCTTGAACTACTGACTGGTGGCCCAGTGGCTAGAGAGCTTTGATCAAATATAAGAGGTTGTGAGTTCTAGTCTAGCTTAGCCAGAAGCTAGATGGGGCCAGAGGATGGGGTTAGATAGACCTGCATTCTGAGTATATTTCTTAATATGTATATTTTAGAGGAAAGGCAGGATGGAGGAATATGGTAGATTTAAATACATCTTGGCATAAATGCACAAAAGGGTCTCTTTCAATTGAAGGCAAGCTCTGCTAAGAGGGGACATGGGATGAGGGTGAAAGGGGATAGATTCAGGAGTGATATGCGGAAATATTTCTTTACGGAAAGAGTGGTGGATCCATGGAATAGTCTCCCCGTGGAGGTGGTAGAGATGAGGACAGTATCTGAATTCAAAGAAGCATGGGACAAACACAGAGGATCTCTAAAGAATGAAAAATAAAGAAATCCTGTGCTCCAAAAATCTCGAAAACACGGCAAAATTGGCCAGGGAGAGGAAAGGAGTGCTGCCAACAACTTAAAAGTTGAAACCGAGCCGAGCCCCGAATTGCCGAAACCGGAAGTGAGAAGGAAACTGCAGTTACTCACTGTGCCGGTACAGAGGAGCTGAGGTCCCACGGAGGAGAAAAGAAACTTTCAAAGTCAGTGAAAAAGTAATTATAGCGAGAGTAAATAAGAGAAATGAGAGTCTGATCCAACTCCAGCCGCATAGACCCTCGTGGCAGGGGCTGGAAGGTGTATCTGGGGAGGGATGGGGAGGAGGGGTGCTGCACTGACAGGAGAAATCAGGAGCTCAAACCCTGCTGTATTCCTGATTACAGAAAATACAGCTGTCAACGAAAGAAGCCTGGGAAACCCAGAGAAACACCTCTTGTGTGCTCTGGGTGCATCCAGGAGATAAAAATGATGAAAAGAATCTATTAGACAAAACTTGTCTGACACCTTCTGCTGGAGACAGAGAAAATACTGACTATGTCCTCTAGGGGCACTCCTATGTCACCCACAGCCCAACCAATCACAGCTCTGGAGTGTTTTTTCTCTGTCTCCAACATCTGCTGGCAGGGGAACATAACCCACTTGCCTGGACTGGTCTAGCAGTATGAACTGGAAAAGGGGACTGTTGTAGTGGTTGATATGGAAGGGCAGACTAGATAGGCCATGTGGTCTTTTTCTGCCATCATGTTTCTACTACTGGAAGATCCAAGCTACAAAGTTCTGTACTGGAGGAGCCACCTAATGGTTTGAGTAGGGGGCCGAGAATCAGGGAAGCCAGGTTCAAATTCCACTGCTGCTCCCTGTGATCCCGAGCATGTTGCTTATCCTCCATTGCCTCGGGTACCAAATTAGCCCTATGGGGAAAGGAAAATACTGCACCTGAAGTCTGTGAAAGACGTGCTAAATCCAATTCTCTCAAGAATAAAAAGGAGATGGTATAATTTCTTGTATATTATCAATGTGTGCATCTTTTCTGTACAAGTATATTGCTTGATTGGTTTGATGGAACATTTGATAAATAAAAAATTTAAAAAAAAAAGAATAAAAAGGAGAATAATTATGTCCATGCAGTGCTGAGAACAGCTAAACCACAGATGATACTATCAGACAAAAACCCACCAAAATATCAAAACAAGAGGACCAGTTTTGAGAAAATGTGTTTACTCCAGTGCAATCCACGGCTTCATGCTCATCCTTACTCCCTTCTCTCTCAACGAAGAAATAACCAGATGAAAAAGCTAGGAATTAGATCTCAGAGGATTTTTTTGGAGTAAGCTCACACCTTTTCATTTGTAGCTCAAAGTAAGTTTCATACAAGTAGCCATTTCCCCATTCACAGAGGGCTTACAATTTAAGATTATAATTGAGATAACAGAGGGGGATGCGACTTGCCCGAGGTCAGAAGGAGTGTCAGTATTCTCCTCATTATTCAAGACAACCAGTGGTTTTCACTTATTAGGTCTCACTGGCTTCCTGCAGTAATTTCTTTTTATTTAACAGTTTTTTATAATGCTTTATCATTGTAGTCAAAGTAGTTTACATTGTAACTTAAACTTGGCAATGTACATTAAACAGGGATACTGATAACCCTCCACTACCTCAGAAAAATCCAAGTTAAGTGACTTGTCCAAGGACAAGGAGCGCTAGTGGAAACAGAAACCTGGTCTCTTGGTTCCAAGTCAGTGTTCTAATCTTTAGACTTAGTGGAGAGTCACAGACTAAGACTCCTGGAATCCTACCCATGTGAACATCAGTCTCTCACATCTTTATCGTTAGACCCATAGGTGTAGTTTGCCTGTTTAAGAGGGAAGAGGACTAATTCAGCATTAGCGCTCACAACATTTTGGGGGAAGTGCCCCCTTCCCAACTATGCCTATGATTAAATGTAATTCTTATTTGCAAAGAAAGGATTGCAATTAAGGCAGAGACTAAAAAAGATTTGCAGAGCCCACCAAATCTTCAGAATCAATCAAAGTTGTGACATCTACATTCAGAACTATTAATCCTGGCCCTATCGGCCAAGTTGTTATATGTAAACCGCTTAGACTTGTAGATTAGCGGTAATATAAGCACAGTTAAATAAACATTTCCCCTCCCCCATATCTATATGACTTTCACAGCCAAAGCTCTGACTCCTGCAGACAGCTTCTAATGCCTCCTTAATACTAACTCTCACTCTCTCTTGATACCTTTACTATGGACTTGCTGAAGCCATAAGACCTGTGGACTCAGCTTCCAATTGTCACTCTAAAGCAGTGGTTCCCAAACTTAGGGTCACATCATCAGTGTATGGGGATCACAGAAACATGGCCATTTCCCCTTCTCTTGGGTTTTCATGGTTACCTATGCCAAGTAGTGACAATCTAATCCCACAGGTGCTCCTTGTGGTCTTGGGCAAGCCACTTAACCCTCCATAGCCCATGTTCCCTGTAAAATAGTTATCTCCCTGTTCAATGTAATTTCAGTTTGTTCAATGTAAACCGCACTGATGCAGAATAGCGCGGTATATAAGAGAATGTGAATAAATAAATCAATCTAGCACATGATCTGTGAATAGGCCCTTGCGCCCTCCTGGAAACCATGCTGAGCACTGGGGTCTATAAGTGTATTGACACAAGGGCCCCTGTGCAGGCTGCTTCTGCCTTCCTGCTTTAGACGGGTGGACAGTGGGAAAGGCGGCTGGAGATCTGCCACTTTGAGTTAATCTGGAGTGACATGAATTTTCAGTTGTTACAATGGGGGTTATAAAAGTTTGAAAGCACTGCTCTAAAGCCTTCAGCCTGTGCTCTCACAGGTGTGCTGCCTGCAGACCCAGATTCCAATCCCAACTGGCACCAGCTCTCACTCTTGTGACCTTTAACCTAACGTCACTCAGGTGGGTCACCTGCCAATCAGAAGCCGCTGAGGACTCGGGGGAAGGCCGAATGAGCATGCGCAGACCCGGGTGCCACACGGGGGGGGGGGGGCACAGTAGGGAAACCGCCTCCTCACCAATGAAGATGGAAAGAATGAGCCGCAATGCCGCTTCCGAGGAGCCCAGGGCCGCCGCCGTCTCCTGCAACAGCGTCAGTGCCGTTCTGTCTGCCTCCGACATCTTCACCGCGGACAAGCCGCGACCTCCTCGGACCGGAGCCGCGAGCGCGACAGTGCAAAGGAGGCGGTGCGACCCCTGGCACCCGAACACCACCACGCCCCCCTGTGCGCTCCCATAGGTCGTTGGCGTACCGCGTGCTTACGCTAACAATGAGGTAGCCACCGCTGATTGGATGAGGACGTTGGGTTCTAGAGGCCGCCTCGTACCGTACTTGCGGTCTTAACTCAAACCAGGGGAAAGGTCACGGAAGAATGTACGATAATAGTGGGAGGCGTGGCTTAAATCGCAGACCATAATTGCTGGCCGTGCCCACTGTCCCTCCTACAAATTAATCAGTAATCAAGAGGCGTCTTTATATTGCCGCACGACCATGCAGCAACACGTCGTCGGTTGTTGATTGGCTGGTGGGGGGTATGGAGCGAGCCGAACGGGGAGGGGCCTGAACTCGCAGGGTTACTGCCGGTCGTCGTACCAGTTTTAATGTTTTGGTGAGGGAAATAGCTTAAATAGCACGCATGCGTCCTGGTTCTTTGGAACACTAGATTAATGCTCGCGCGCTTTCTTGCCGTTTGGCTGTTCGAAGCGGTGGAGAGTAGGGGGAGGAGCCTGGTGAATGGGGAGTGACGTGGAACTAGTGGGATCAGGGTTCAAATTCCACTGCTTATTATACAGAGCTAGAAGCCGTACGCAGCGCTGTACAGACAAAAAAAAATCCTCAGCGTCCAGAACAGACTGAGAGTGTTGCATCCCGCTGCGGAGAATGGGATCTTGCCTTGGGCTTACTACTGGAAAAGCCCGAGCTAAATTCAAGTGAATAAATAGTGTATCTGATTTAGCACCTTGATATACACCCCCCCCCTCTCAACTTACTTGTATTACTGTATTTCGCGTTTTAATAGGTTATTCTAATTCTTTCATTTTATTATAAACGGCTTTATTAGAAATAAACTATAATAAATAGAACAAAAGAAAGCAGGGAGTGAAGTAGCTCAGACGAGCTGGGGAGTGGGAGCAGTTGTTTCTGGTTTGTTCACTCTTCCTCACACGTGGCTTGTCTCCTCTTTTATCTTTCTTTATTATCACATTTAATATACCGCTCTTTACCGGTGGCACCAGAGCGGTGTACAATAACAAAATAGAAAGGCTGCTGAAAAGGAAAAGGAATGCCAAAAAAAAGAACAGATTAAGACACAGGATAGGGTGGAGAAATAGAGTAAAGCAATAAGTAATGCAACGGGGTAGACAAAACAGAGAAATAAGTACACCCAAGATCAGCGGGGTGGGGGAGAAAGGGGAGCAGAAGTAAGAGAAAAAGCGGTGCAGAAAAGGTGGGTCTTCAGCCTAGCCTTAAAGGTTTTATAAGAGGGTTCTAAATGGAGAGCGACGGGAAGCGAGTGCCAGAGTCGAGGGCCCAAAAAGAAAAATGCTGAGGAGCGAGTGGTCTCAAGATGAGCCTGTGATGGGGAGGGAAGAGACATGCGATTCAGGTGAACCGATCTGAGAGAGCGGTGAGATGAATGAAGATGTATTAGATTGGCGAGGTAGAGGGGAGTACCGGTATGGATGGTTTTGTGCACATATATGAGGATTTTGAACTGTATACGGTAAACAAGGGGAAGCCAGTGTAAGTGAATCAGGATGGGGGTGATGTGGTCGAAGCGAGAAGCATGAGTAAGAATACGTGCAGCTGTATGGTGGACTAGTTGTAGTCTTCGCAGTTGGGATTGAGGGAGACCGGCCAGGACAACATTGCAGTAGTCCAGGTGGGATACCACCAGGGACAGTAATAGTGTGGTCAGGAAGGAGACTGATATAAAAGGACGGATGGCACGGAGTTGACATAAGGTGTGAAAGGAACGCTGCACGACTGAGGAGATATGGCCTTTGAAGGATAAGGCAGAGTCCAGGGTAACTCCTAAATAACGTAGGGAGGAGACTACCGGCAATGGGGAACGGGGCGAGAAGGGGAATTGGGGCACCAAAGGTAAACCAAATAGCAAATGATTTTGAGAAATTCACATGCAGCAAATTAGTGGAGAACCAGGAGGACACTGAAGCCAAGCAAGAGTTGAAGGGGGCAAGATCTGGGGGCGGAAGGGTCCGTGTGGTGGAGAAAAATGATATTGTCTGCATAATAGTGGGCCGAAATGCTATGCTGCTGAACTAGGAGTGCAAGAGGGGCCAAGAAGACGTTAAACAGAAGAGGGGCATGGACAGAACCCTGGGGGACACCACACGGGAGAGGGGTGGAAGGAGAGGATGAGGAACCTGTAGAAACAGAAAAGGTTCGGTGGGAGAGGAATGAGTGAAACCAAGAAAGGACAGAGCCAGAAAGCCCAATATTTATTTATTTAACAGCTCTTATATACCGTGCTATTTGACATCAGTGCGGTCTACATTAAACAAAATACACTCAGATTTAGAGAACTTGTCCAAGTTACAGGTAACAGGGGAATAAAACAAGGATTAACTGGGGAACAGCATATAAATAATTAAATAAAAGCAATCCACAAGGTCGAAAGCAGCAGATAAATCCAAGGAAGCGGCAATAGAGATGCGACCTTGGTCATGGGCAGTACGGACTTCATTAAGGAAGGAAAGCAGAATGGACTCGGTGCTATGATTGGGACGGAAACCGGACTGGCGGGGGTGAAGTGTCAAAGTGGCCTCGACGAGAAGAAAGTTGTGCATAGACTAGTTTCTCGAGGAGCTTTGAGAGGAAGGGAAGATTTGAAATGGGGCGCCAATTGGCTGGGGAGGATAGGTCAAGAGAGTCCTTTTTTAGGATGGGACGGATAGTAGCGTGCTTTCCCTCTCATTCAGCTTCTCACAAGTTACAGGCATATCAACTGCTCTAAAATATGTAGGAAAAGCAATATAACACATTTTAGAATGAACATAAAGCTATTGATATACACATGGATGTTTCCAGAGTTCGTTCAAGATGTTGGCACCTTAGGAAAACCTTAAGCCTTATGCCCCCCCCCCCCCCGGCTGTCAGAAACTATTGTTTAGCTTTAAATACCTCGCTCTTTGCTCTCATCCCTTGCCCCAAGAAGCTGCCATCCTAAGCGACCACCTAGTTCACCTAATGGTTGGGCTGCCCCTGGGTATACATGGGGACAGTGAGGGGCAAACAGGAAGTTGGCATCGGACCTCGGGGGTGGGAATGGAACTGAAACAGCCTTGCAGCACCAGGTGTCTAAGGTAAGTGCTACAGGTCCTGGAGATGGGCAGCCATGCCAGCAATGGGCCCTCCCGAACTACCGAGTTTGTCTAATGTTCAAGCTGGCCCAGCCTCCATTTTGTGGCTAAATGCATGTGCTTAGATTTCAGAGCACTAGGTTTTGTAGAGTATGGCTGCGTGGATGGTGTCATTGAGAGCATTTTGGTTTCCTGGTCCATGGGATGATGTTCCAAGGGCTGCAGAGCAGAGATGGCATCCATCTGTCCAAGAAAGGTCAATGCGTCTTCAATAGCAGACTGACTAATCTACTGAAGAGGACTTTAAATTAGATTCATTGAGGATGGGTGACAAAAGCCCCCAGGTAAGTGAAACATTAAATACCTTTATGGAAATGGGTAACAGGGGTAACATATGGAAAGCAGTGTGTATTAATGCCCGTAGCATGGGAAATAAGATCCTTGATGTTGAAGCTTTGGTGGGAGTGGCTGACTTGGATTTAGTGGCAGTTACAGAAACATGGTTCACAGAAAACCATGATTGGGATGTAACTATACCTGGCTATACTTTATTCAGAAAGGACAGGGGAGGAAGAAGGGGAGGAGGAGTGGCACTATATGTAAAAACTACTATTAAAGCTTTGGAATTACAGAGCTTAAAAGGGAGAGAGGAGGCATTGTGGGTTAAACAAGAAAGAGGGAAAGAGAAATCTATTTGCATTGGTGTGATATACAGACCTCCCTCACAAGAGGAAGAGGTGGACAGAGAGTTAATTAAAGACATGCGCAGCATTGCTAGGAAAGGGGAAGTGCTACTGATAGGAGATTTCAATATGCCAGATGTTGACTGGCACATTCCTGCTGCAGTATCATCTAGAAGTAAGAAGATCCTGGATTCTCTACAGGGAGAACTATTCAGGCAATTGGTAACAGACCCCACACGTGAAGGGACCATACTGGACTTGGTGCTTACCAATGGTAAAAGTGTTTCTGATGTTGTAGTGGGAAATCATTTTGCATCCAGTGATCACCAGATGGTGTGGTTCAGTATTAGGACTAGGGCTGTTTGAATCCATTCCAAGGTGAGGATCTTAGACTTTAGGAAGACTAACTTTGCCAAGATGGGCCAATACCTCAGGGAGTCATTAGTGGGATGGGAACAGCTGGGGGATGTAGAAAAACAGTGGGAACAACTGAAAGGGGATATTTTAAGGGCAACCAACCTTTTTGTTAAAATGGTAAATAAAGGTAAAAGGAAAAGGAGACCGCTATGGTTTTCGAAAGAAGTAGCTGAAAAAGTGAAGAAAAAGAGGGAGGCCTTCATGAAATACAAGAGATCACAGACCCCACACGTGAAGGGGCCATACTGGACTTGGTGCTTACCAATGGTTAAAGTGTTTCTGATGTTACTGTAGGAGATCATCTCGCATCCTGTGATCACCAGATGGTGTGATTCAGTATTAGGAATAGGGCTGATAAAATCCATTCAAAAGCAAGGGTCTTAGACTTTAGGAAAACTAACTTTGATGTGTCTTCCACCAATTTTATTGTTTATTGTACTGTATTTGATATACTGTATTTGATAACTCACCTATAGTGGATGCAACTACGTGGCGTACAAAGTTAAAATGGGGGGAGAGACAAACAAGTCAAGAGAAGGGAGAGACAAGGGCAGAAAGGGAAAAGGGAGAGAGATGGATTAGGTTACATACCTCGGCTGTCTTCATACAGTCCTGCTTCTCTGATGACCTGTTCTGCATATAATTAAACAGCCTTATCGTACACCTTTGCTGATTTTAAACCATTCTGCTTCTCCTTGCTCTGTTCTAATCTTTGTTCCTTGATCAATGTAAAGGTTGTGCAAGAGAACTACCCGATGTTCTGGTATACCCATTCTTCTGAATATGATCCAGAGTTTCTCATGATCTACACAATCAAAGGCCTTGTTGTAGTCAATAAAACATGTATAGATATCCTTTTGGTACTTTTTAAAATCTTTTCGAGTATCCATCTCACGTCTGCGATGTCGTCTCTCCTTCTTCGCCCTTTCCTGAACCCTGCTTGCACTTCAGGCAGGTCTCGTTCCAGGTATGGTTATAGTCTCTGCTGAATGATTTTGGGTAGAATCTTGCTGGCATGTCTGATCAGAGTAATTGTGCGATAATTTAAAAGTCAATCGGAGCATGTAAGATGCCTATTTTAGTTCACAGCCAACACATGCCTGCAAAGATTCAAGCAGCCACCAATATGCTACATTTTGCCTCTTCATTAGGAGAATCTGCTCCGTTACTGATCTTAGTATGATTTGCTAACTGCTCTGTAATATCACTTATGAGCATATAAGTTGGCTGGTTCCAGGACTGATCCCTAAACTTATTTATGAGTCTCCCATTTGGAGCAGTATCAGAATCTTTGCTGTAGTTTAACCAGGGCTTTTATTGAGGGGGTATGTGGTGGTAAGAAGTATCGGCACCTTTTTCAGTGCTTGATAAAATTGACCCATGTCCTAATGTATTAATGAAAGAACCCTCTATTTGAGCACTGGCACCTTATTTTGCTATGAAAAATGCACCAAGTATAACTATATATCATACAGCTCACAGTTCTTTGAGGTGGGGTTCAGTTTTTCTATATTTATCTGGTTTGTCTTTTTCTGTTTCGGGATTCTTCCATTTTGCACTGCTGTGTTCTCAAGCAATGGTGTTTATTCAAATATTTACAAATACATTTTTGGTCATCCTGTTAAAGAAACTGAGATTTGTTTGACATAATCTTTCTCCAGTAAACGCTGTGCTGCCTAGATTCTGTAACCTGGTGGATTCAAGATGCTCCTTCACTAGTGACTCCATTAATTTACCCATCACTGAGGTGACTTACTGGCCCTTCCTACTTTCACTTTTACAACGAGGGACAGCACTTGCCCAGCACCAGTCTCCAAGGAGCGATTGAACAGAGCTTCCAGCGGAGTGCGAGAACCTCTTTGAGTTACCTTAGGGGCTTGTTTACAAAGCTGCAGTAGCGGTTCGCAATTGTTATTGGAGCCGCAGCCCCATTGAAATCAATGGGGCTGCGGCTCCGATAACGATCGTGAACCGCTACTGCAGCTTTGTAAACAAGCCCCTTAGTCTCTCTGGATATATTCCATCTGGCCCTAGTGCCATGCAGACTCTCTTTTCTGTAAAAGCAGTGGGATTGACTGCTTTCATAGGGTTATCTCCCCCAATCAGGAGATGTGAGACAGAGAAAAGACCAGAAGAATGCAATGGCATAATCCCTGGCACCAGGGGCGGCCCAAGGGGGGTGCAGGGCCATGTGCGGAGATTAATTGTGGGGCCTCATTTGCATAAGGAACATCATTTGCATAACTATTTGCATAATGTTAACATGCATTTTTAGTAAGCATGCCTCTTAATGAGTGTCTGGATAAAGAAAGACTAACAGATTTCTATATTACTATATTCTAGTGCCAACCGCCAGGCCCATTAGGAAGTATTATAAACACTGACCATTTAGAACTCATAGCAAACCCGCCGTATCATAACAGCTCTGCGAGGACTCATAAAGCACCAAACCCTACCTATCAAAAGGCAACACTGCAAATATTAAACCAATACATCTCAGAGAATACCAATGCATCTCCTACTGGGGAAAGAGAACAAGTGACATGGTCAGATAGAAACTACATGAACAGAATACCTCAGCTTGGTTAAAATGCAGAACATAGACCGTCACCAAAGAACAAGGGATCACAATTTAGAAACAGGAAGACAATAATTAAACTGGGAACCCCAAAAGCCAAACTTGGAATGTACAACAACACTGGAGAAATAAAACTATAAATTAATTTCCTCTTGTACTAAACAAAACACAAAAGACGTTAACAATGCACATGTCCCAGAGCTGATATATTCCAGTTAATAAATTCAAAATAAAGTATTTTTCCACCTTTTGTTGTTTGTGCATTTTCTTTTTCAGCTGCAATTGCTCCAGTCACTTTCTTCTGGTCTCTTTGTGTCTTCTGCGAGCTATCCATTTGTCCTTTCTTCTTTTTTAGATTTTTTTTCCATTTTCTTTCTCTATATCTGCTTTAACATACTGATCTTTCCCCTTTTGCTCTTTCCCCCATTTCTTTCCTTATTCCTTTATCATCCACTCAAATTTCACCCTTCCATTCTCAATCCCCACTTACTCCTCCAATACCCGGCCCATCGTAGACTTTTCTTCCCTCCCACATAAAATATCTTTTCCCCTCTCCATTCTCATTTCCCATCCCTTTCTAGTCCTGCCCCAAAATCAGCTCCCTTATTGTTCTAGACCCACCCAGCATCCGCCCCCTTCTAGTCCCAGTCTCCCAAGCTTTCACATCAGCCCATTTCCAGTCCTAGCCCCCCATATGCTCTTTTCCAGTTCCATTCCAGCCCCCCATCAGCCCATTTCCACTCCAAGCTCCCCATCAGCCAATTTCCAATCCTAGCCACCTCGTCAGCCCATTTCCAGCCCTATTCCAGCTCCCAACAGCCCACTTCCAGTCCTAATCCAGCTCTTCATCAGTCCATTTCCAATTTTAGCCCTCCCATCACAGCCCATTTCCAGTCCTAGCCCCCCATCACAGCCCATTTCCAGTCCAAGTTTCCTCCCCCCCCCCCACCATCACAGCCCATTTGCAGTCCGTTCCCCCCCCCCCACACCATCACAGCCCATTTCCAGTCCGTTCCCCCCCCCCACCATCACAGCCCATTTGCAATCTGTCCCCCACCATCATAGCCCATTTCCAGTCCGTTTCCCCCCTGACGATATTGTGATATTCACCTTCCATGAAATGCATCCAGAGAATGAGAGGTAAATCCCTAGAATTACTCATTCAAAACTGTGATGCCTACAGATCCAACTTCCAATCCCACTGCTACCACCATCTCTCACTGTATGACTTTCAGCATAGTCACTCAGAGCTGTGACATCTGCAGACCCAATTCCCAATCCCACTGCTACCAACATCTCTCACTGTGTGACTTTCAGCATAGTCACTCAGAGCTGTGACATCTACAGACCCAACTTCCAATCCCACTGCTAACACCATCTCTCACTGTGTGACTTTTAGCATAGTCACTCAGAGCTGTGACATCTGCAGACCCAATTCCCAATCCCACCACTGCCACCTTCTGTCATTGTATGATCTTCAGCAATGCTACTTATGAAATATTAGTTTGTATAATGTTATGTTTATGGGTTTGATAATTTTATTTTATTTTTTAGTTATGTGGGTTATGATTTGTTTATACATGTTCTTACTTTCGCTTAGATGACCCACTGTTTACGGTGACTAACTAACCTTTGCAATACAGATGGTATTTAATTTAAAACTCACTCACCTCATCTACAGCCTAGAATTCTAGATAAGGGCCAAAGGCAAATTACTGACCTTTTGGTACATGCTGCCACTGTCCCGATCCGATGCTGAAGAGAGGTTAGCTGGAGCGTCCCATCTGGGGTGCCAAAACTGACATGGGAGGCCCTGACTGAGCTTTCCCTGGTTCGTTTCTACAGTGGAGTAAAACAGATATAAGAACGATCTGTAAGGTAAAGGAAACACTTTATTATCACTTTCTGCTGCAGCAGGGTCACAAGCAATGAATACCAGCAAGCCCCTCTTGGGGGAAACACGGGCCAGGGGCATGCATAGGAGTTAAGGGGAGGGAAGCATCCCAAGGTTTTCCCATGCTCAGAATTTAGTTTATTGCTGACAGGCAGTTTCGAGCAGGTAGACACAGGAAGAGGGAGGGAGAGATGTTTAGGGATTTGTTCTTCAAAGGGACTTGGGCAATCTCTTCTCAGGGACAGCTGGGACCCCTTGCAGAGATAAGGAGTTTGGTTATGTGTTCTGTGAGCCATCAGACTCTCACTGGCCGTTTGAACATATCATCTTTGTTTATGAGAGCACAAGGCAAGTTATTTCTCTAGCCTATTAGTTATCTCAGCAAAAGGAAGTGTGGGGAGGGGAGGGGAGGGTGCATCTTACACATTCAGGTCTGAGTCCGAGAGAAAGTGAGCTTTAGCTAAAATGTATCAGGCCTTATATTTCTTTTCTATGTATCAATATCTGTTTCTTGTTATTACTACTACTGAACATTTATAGTGCCACAAGATGTACGCAGCACTGCACAGATATATGTAAAAGACAGTCCCTGCTCAACCGAGCTTACAGTCTAGTCAAGACAGACAACACAGTAGGTGTAGACATGGGGTACAGCTAGGGGGAATGGTAAGGAAACACGAAGGAGATCAGGTGAGTCAAGATCTGAAAGCAGCAGTGAAGAGGTGAGTTTTCACAATACAGTATTCTATGGAGAACAAAATAGCAAGCTTGCAGCTGCATCAAGAATGTTCTCACACCATAATTATTTCTAAGGCCTAAGTACAGCATTTTCTTACAATACTAATATATCCTTACTGAAGCTTCTAGAAGCAGAATATTAAAACTTTTAAAACTTACTGTCACTTTTAAATGAACTACATTTTGCTGCTTATTCTAAATGACAACTCTATGTTCTAGTATGCGTTAGTAAACTAATCTTAAGGAAAAAGAAGGGAAAGAGAGAAAGAAGCAAAACTACAGGAATATAGAAGGCCTTTCTGAAGGACTAGTTGGCTTTCTTCATCGCTGCTCGTTAGAGCTTACACTCTACTTAAGACAGGCAATACAACAGCTGAGGACAGGGATACACTAGGAGAGGTAAGGAGACACATAGGAGACTAAGCAGATCAGAATCCAAAAGTAGCCTTAAAGAGATGAGCCTTTAGCATGGATTTGAAAAGGGGCAGAGATGAAGCCTGATGTACAGACTTAGGCATTTTGTTCTAGGCATAAGGAACAGCCAGATGAAAGGATCAGTCTGGAGTTGGCAGTGGAAGAAAATGGGACAGAGAGAAGTGATCTACCAGAAGAGTGGAGTTCTCTAGGAGGGGTGTAGGGAGAGATGAGAGACGAAAGGTAGTGAGGAGCAGCAGAATGAATGCATTTATGGGTGAGAAGGAGAAGTTTGAACTGGATATGGAAAGGGAGCCAATGAAGTGATGAGAAGAGGGGTTATATGAGCATGATGAGGCTGGCGGAAGATAAGCCGTGCAGCTGAGTTTTGAGTAGATTGAAGGGGAGAGGGATGATTCAGGGGGAGACCAGCAAGGAGGAGGTTGCAATAGTCAAGACGGGAGGTGACTAAAGAGTGGATAAGTGTTTTAGAAGTGTGTTCAGAAAGGAAGGGGAGAATTTTGCTGATGTAGAGAAAGAAACAGGTTTTAGCTATCGGGTGGATGTGCGTGGAGGAGTCTAAGATGACCCCAAGGTTGCAGGCTGAGGAAACAGGGAGTTAAAGAGTGTTATCCACAGATATAGAGAAATGAGGAAGAGAGGAAGTGGGATTAGGGGGAAAATAAGAAGCTTGGTTTTGGTCATATTCAATTTCAAATGATGGTGAGACATCCAGGCAGCGATATCAGAAAGGCAGGCAGAAATCCGGGTGTGGATTACCGGAGAGGTCAGGTGTAGAGAAAGATCTGAGAGTCATCAGCGTAAAAGTGGCACTGAAAACCACAGGAGGAGATGAGTGCACCAAGGGATTGGGTATAGAGAGAGAAAAGGAATGGGCTCAAGACAGACCCTTGGGGTACACCAACTGAGAACAGGGTAGCAGCAGAGGAGGATCCACCAGAGCAAACACTGAAAGAGCGATGGGAAAGATAAGAGGAGAACCCGGATAGCACAGAGCCCTTAAAACCAAGTGAGGACAAAGCTTTCAAGGAGAAGGTGGTGGTCAACAGTGTCAAAAGCAGCAGAAAGGTCAAGAAGAATGAGGATGGAATAAAGGCCTTTGTATTTTGCCAGGAACAGGTCACTGGAGACTTTGGCAAGAGCTGTTTCGGTAGAATGTAAAGGATGAAAGCTAGATTGCAGTGGATCCAGAAGAGCCTGAGAGGAGAGAAAGTCAAGGCAATGGGGGTGCACCATCCGTTCAAGAAGTTTAAAATTAAGGGGAGGAGGGAGATGGGTTGATAATTAGAAGGAAAGGAAGAGTCAGCCTCATTAACAGACTTAGATGAGATAGTAGAGGAAAGAGGAGGTGAGACAGTAGTGAAGAGAGTCAATGGGTTGATAGCATGAAGGTTTCTAAAAAGTGGTGGAAACTGGGCGAGATTGAGGCAGGGAGTGATGAAGAGTGAAGCTGAGCAGGTGATGGTCAGATAAGGTAAGAACTGAGGTATGGAAATTAGAAGGAAAACAAGTGGAGGCCAGTTCAGAAATGGGTGCCTCCAGCCCGTCCGGATGTCCAAAATATGGATGTGCCGGAATCGCACCCTATTCTGATCCTGCGGGGGCTAGATGTCACCGTGGGATCAGAATTGGGTGCACCTGACTTGGATGGGCCAGCCGTGCCCCGATTCTGGGCCCTCAGACATACAGCCACATACCCTACTAGCCCAGCCAGGTTTCTGCATGGAGCTGTGGTGTTGTGGCATCCTGTTGCCAGGCAGGAGCCACGATCCCCAGCAGACCCCGAAACAAGCATTTCCCCACTGCCTGATCCCCCTGCATCCCTTACCTATTTTCCCAGGCCCAGATCCCGCATATTGCGCCATCCAGGGGGAGTTATTCCACCTCCAAAGATGGAATAAATCCCCCGTCCAAATGGCTGAGCCTGGACATACAGGGCTGACTCTGGAATTGGCCCTGTATGTCTGGGGTAAACATCACGCCTCCGGCCCCACCCTCACACCTCCCTTGGCCTGACCCCATACAGAGCTCCCAGCACATCTCTGCTGTACGTATGGGGAGCTTTGTAGGTGGAATCAGCACCCAAGCATTTAGCGGAGATAGATGTCTGAACCGGATGTCCATCCCCGCTAAACACTGCTCAGAATCTACACCGTAGAGAAGAAAACAAGATCAAGGAAGTGACCATGCTAGTGAATGGGTGTAGTAGAGCTAAGTTTGAGGTTGAATGAGGAGGTGAGGAAAAGGAGCTTTCCTTATTGTCAGTCCAGTCCCGCACCTCTGGGTAGTCAACTCCTACTAGCAGCTTGGAGACTGAGCAGGTCATATTTTGATGACATCAGTGTACATAGGCAGCTGGCACCACCCACCATCCCCAAGCTGGAGCGGGTGATCCCAGAGACTGGACTCACTGAAGGGACAACTGAGAAGCCTGTTAAGAACAAAACAACAAAGAATAACAAAGCCTAACTGGGTTTCCCCCCCCCCCCCTTTATTTTCATTTGCGGACATAGAACTGATGGCACATAACTGCATTTTGGGGGCAACTGGATCCCTTTCAGTTTCTAGTAAGACTGAGGTGTGTTTTGACCCCCCCCCCCCCAAAAAAAAAGGCATCAAGGCAGGGGCTCTTCAATGGTAGAGGCTTGCTGGTGCAAGACAAAAGGCCACAGCAGTTCCCGAACTTATGATTGGGTGAGGAGCCGTGGAAAACATCGGAACTGAACATAGTCAGTCTACAGTTCTCCTCACTCCCACCTCAGCACCGAAGTCAGTAAGAGGCTGAGTGCGGGACTGGACTGGAGTTCCTCAAGGAAAGCCAATTAGCAGGTAAGGCCTAATTTCATGTTAGAGTATAAGGATCAGAGAGGTTATCAACATGAATGTTATAATCACCGAGAATAAGAGAGGGGGAAAATGTTCTCAGCCACCTTTTTGAAAACCGTGCCAACTTCCTCTTTCTCTACCTTGTATTTACAAACATAGAAACATGATGGCTGTAGAAGACCACATGGCCTATCTAGTCTGTCCTTCCATATCAACCACTACAACAGTCCACTTTTTACCTTTAGAGATCCTCTGTGTTTGTCCCATGCTTCTTTGAATCCAGATACTGTCCTCATCTCTACCACCTCCACTGGGAGACTATACCACGGATCCATCACTCTTTCCGTAAAATATTTCCACATATCACTCCTGAATCTATCCCCTTTCACCCTCACCCCATGTCCCCTCATAGCAGAGCTTGCTTTCAATTGAAAGAGGCTCTCTCCCTGAACATTTATGCCACGGAGGTATTTAAATGTTTCAATCTTACCACCTCTGTCCTGCCTTTCCTCTAAGGTGTACATATTAAGATCTGTTTCCTAAAACAGGTTCGTAGTGCTTGTGCTAGCTCCTTTTCATGGAGCCCGGCCCATGTTACTATGCATCTCCATCTTATCAATGTTACTATTTCTTGAAATCCAAGATCCTGGATCCAGAATTTAGATTTTGGATTTCATCCTTTAAAATTAAGACAAGCATTTCTTCCATATTAGTTAAAGCAGTGTGGTTGCCGTCATCTCATTTTCCTTTTTTGTTTTTATTTTATTTACCTTTCCTTTTAGCGTATCTAATAAAAGGTTCAGAAGAAAACACAATATTTTATTTATTTTTATATACCGCATCTCTGAAGGTCAGTGCGATTTACAGAGAAGATAACTATTGCTTTACATGGAACGGTTAACAGTTATAAATGGTACATGCATCGAGCATTTTATATAACACAAAACAGTGACTATATACAGTTGCTTACAACTTGGGGTGACTATGTACAGTTAGAGGGTTGCTTACATCTGATGGTATATTAAGGGGTAGCTAGTTGAGAGGGGGTTATGTTATCCTGTCAGAATGTTCTTTGAGTAAGTGTGGTTAAGCAGTTTCTGGATGGTTGCAAGGTCGTGGATGTCTGATTTGTGGCGGTAAAGCATAGGTGTGGGGCGTGCGGGGGGAGTGTCTAGAGCAAGTCGACTGATTGCATTTAGTTAGTGCTGGATTTAGGATAAGGAGCTTTGACACATTGCTTCTTCTTAAGTGGTTTTCCACATACTACTTTCTTTTTCATTATGTGGGTTCACTTGTTTATTCAGGTGCTTCCATGAAGTATTGTCCATTTTGCGGCGCAGTTTGTCTGGTGATGTTCCTGTACGAGAAGCTTCTGAAATGCCAAGATAATTAACATGGGCAATACCATAATTAGGCTGCTTTGGATAGGATGAGCGATGCAGACCAGATCATGTTCTTTATACCCTACACGTTTGAGTGGACTAACTTGGTATACACACTTCTATATCCTGCTGATACTGACATAGGTTAGTGACCAGCCTTCGGCAGGAGCGGCGTATGTTTATTTATTATTTATTATAATCTTTTATATACCGCGCTATTTGGTATCAGCATGGTTTGCATGAAACAAAATTACCAGAATAACAAGCTATTCTGTGTTTACAGAGAACAGGTATACAAACTTGGATAACAAAGGGGAACTATTTACAAATATTAAAGACTGTATCTGAATCCAAGAAAGCAAGGGACAAGCACAGAGGATCTCTGAGAGAGAAAGGGACTATAGAGCTTAGCAGGGCCGAACCAAGCTAGAAATTCATTCTGTGCAACTCGTGAACCTGGTAGGGTTGTTAACTGGCTTCAGATATGCCCAACAGGCTTGATCCATTTCTGGCTTTACCCCATTGCATGCAGAGACATGTTGTTCTAACTTCTTCATTGCATGCCATAAGAAAAGCAAGACTACATGTCCCTGCATGCAATGGGGTAAAGCCAGGACTGGATCAAGCCTGTCAGGAGCATCTAGAGCCAGCTGACAACCCTAGAACTTGACGCCCACCCAGCTGCGCGCAGGAACTCCCTCTTGTCAGCTTCTTGGAAGCCCAGTGATTACATCAACAGCCCCTTTGTATGTGTGCCCAGTGCAACCGCACCATTCGCACACTCCTTGGTACAACCCTGGAGTGTAGTCACTGCTGTAGGCCTCGCATCTGCAGTTCTCCACAGTGAACACAAGAGGGGGCTTCAGCACAGAGATTTTGTTTCGTCAGAAAAAAAAAAAAGAAATGGAAGGTTTTTTATTCCAAAAGACCATAACTCAAAAATGCTGTTTTAGCCAGTTGCTCATGTGCACATTCACTCCTTTAATGCCATAGAATTAGGATTTATGCCCCTCACTTTAAGCATCGAGAGACCCACCTATCAGTGGATGATAACCACAGAACTAAGCACACATACTTTTAGGGGGTCATTCTGAACCATCCATCCCCGATATTCGGGCCCTTTTCCGATCCCTTCTATCTTCCCCGCACATTGTACAGGGAAGGTAGATGGAGGCGGAAAAGGGGTGGATTGGGTGGGCAGTGGACAGTCGTTGGCCCCAGACATACAGGGCCGATTCCAATGTCAGCCCTGTATGTCCAGGGCCGGCAGCTTGAACAGGGAACTTATTCCACTTCAGAGGTGGAATAAGTTCCCCTGGTCAGCAGGGGATGGTGGGCCCAAGGTGCAGAAAGTGCAGGGGGGGGGCAGAGGACATTCCCCGCAGCCCGACCCTGGCCTTAGGAGGCTAGATCGGGGGTCGGGCTCTGGGGAAAGCACCTTTGCAGCCAGCAGCCAGGGATCACGGTTTTTCAATGGAGCCGTGGTGTCATGGCAACCGGACACCATGGCGCCGCGGCTCCATTGAACAGCCCTGACTGAGCTATCCGGGCAAGGACTGTATGTGCAGGCCAGACTGAATCGGGGTCCCGGCCTGCACATACAGGCCTGGTCATGATTCTGATCCTGTGGTGCTAGACGTGCCCCATAGGATCAGAATCACAGCTTCCTCTGTGTGTCCAGTTCCGACCGAGTGCACATGGGGTCAACACGTTCATGCCGGAATCGGACCTTAGCATTTGATTCTGTAGCAGATAAACGAGTGAAGAAAGAAACACCCAAGGAGTCTTAGAAGGAAACAACGGTTTAATGTGCACAGACCCAGAGAAAATAGTTTTTCCAAGTTCTGGGCCCCCACCAGAGGGCTCAGAGAGATTATATAGCCTTCTTATCAGGTTATCACAGCATTTCTTCATGATTGGTCACTTTATTACAGTATAGTCCCGATTGGAGAAAGTCTACTGTACTGTTATCTCTAGTGAAGCAGAGGGAGAATAGTTATCTCTAGCAGAGACAGCGAGCCGCAGGACAAAGGAATAGGGGCGGGGCAAGCATGTACCAGGGTATGACCTCACCAAGAGGGGCGTGTCCTTCTCACTTAACCCTTCCAGCTCCCAGCCCTGCCTGGATTTCTACCTCATTCCCCACTTTTTAAGGGAAAAATTTGCCTTGTAGTGAAGGAGGCCAGTTTTTCCTCATAGCAGTTGATCTGACTTTGGAAGGGATTTGTATTTGCATACTGCCATCACATGGGCAGCAGTTTTTCCACTCCACCATGGTCTCAATGGTGGAGGTAATAAATCGGATAAGGATAGGGATACAGCATGGCAGGATAATACATAGCAGGAGAATAAGGAGAACCCCTACCACTAGGGTTTTAAGTCCACCTAACCAATTGAACCATTCCGCAAACCACCAAGCACCTATAGAAGGGGCGGTGATATGATTTGCTAGGTCACATAGGTCTTGAATAGAGCTTTCAATGGAAACACTCTCGTCAGTGAGATTAAACCAACACATACCCTCAAACTCCTCGCAGCCATGATTTGCACTGCACTGCGTCTGCTGTTAAGATTGCTAAGTTGGTTTTGTTACTGTGCTTCTGTCTGCTCTCCCACCAGGTCACTGAATCCTGTTGTCTCTCCCTCCTGTTCTCACCGCCGGTCCCGCCTCCCAGGAACCGGAAATAACCCGGACCTCGTTCATCAGGTACTCTGCTACACATAAATTCAAGTTGCCTGCGGCGGTCTGCGCCGCGGGCGCGCGCTGAAGGAGCGCGCCCAAGGAGCAGGTCCTGCTCCTTGGACGAGCGAGTGGACGATCGAGGGGTAAGAGCCGTCTCATCCATAGCTATACCACTCATGCTGCGTCTAAGTTTATTTCTATGGTTTTCCCTTCTGCTCTGTTCCGAGTGTGCTTCTAGTTCTACATTTTGATCAGTGTTGCCTATCCCGGTCTTCTGGGGCTGGCGCCCGGCTCCTGCCTCGATGGCTACCCCTGGGCCGCTGGCACGTTGCATCGATAACTTGGTGTATTGTGCCCCTACCTCGGCGTCAGTCCTCTCATCTTCCAATCAAAGCTTCCTACCATCTACTATGGTAACTTTTAGGTTACTGCTCCTTAATTGCCGTTCTCTTAAGTCCAAAGCTCTCTTGGTTCGTGATATTATTGACCAGCATGAGCTAGTTCTCTGCTTTCTCACAGAAACTTGGCTTAAGGATGGGGATCATCCCATCCTCTCTAGCTCCCCTTCCCCCTAACTACACAGCACTCTACTGTTCACGGCGGGGCAGATGTGGGGGTGGGGTGGCCCTCCTCCATCGTGCCTCTATTCATATTGAGGAAGTGCCCCCTCCAGTGCCACTTCCTCCAGAATCCCTTTTATTAAAGCTCTCTTCCCTCCTCCTTATCTCCTTCTCCTTTATTTTCCCCCCTCCCTTGCTAATTCCCAATGGGAGGCAGCTCTCCAGACTATCTCTGATCTTGTGCTTCATTTTCCCAATTTCATTCTGTTAGGTGATTTTAACATCCATGTTGACAACCCCACTAGAGCAAAGGATCAGGCCTTTGTTCAGTTTTTGAAGGATGTTCCTCTCCATCAACATGTGATCGGCCCTACACATGGGGCAGGTCACACCCTGGATCTGATTTTGTCATCAATATCTTTGCAGCCCGTGATCTCGCCCCCCATCACTCCATGGTCAGATCACTTTTGTGTCTTCTCATCAATTTCCTTTCCTCGGATAGAGGTTAGTTCCCAAACCCCCCCTTCTACTCCTTCCCTCCGCCGTAAAGTAACTTTAGAAACACTCCAGGTGTTCCCTCCAGCCTCCATGATTTTCCCTGCAGATTTTGCCACTCACTCCATCAATGACCAGGCTGCCCTTTGGGATTCTCTTCTATCACATTCCCTTGATGGTTTGGCACCTCTTCACCCTGTCTCTGGGCCCCCTCAAGCGCCTTCCTCCCCTTGGTATCATCCCACTTTACGTATCCTATGCTCTCAGTTACGCCAGGTACAGCGTCACTGGGCCCATCATCCCTCACCTGAGCTCCACCTTCGTTTTAAACATCTCTCTTCTGAATACCGTTCAGCTATTCAATCTGCCCGATCCGCTTTCTACTCAGCTCAAATTACAGCGGCAGCCAGCTCTTCACGCCAACTCTTTAACATCTTGCGGACGTTATCATCCACTAAAACTGGAAATTCTAGGGTTCCGGCAGCCCCAGACCCCCAGTCCCTTGCTACTTTCTTCTCTAATAAGGTGTTAACTCTTCGCTCATCCTTCATCACTCCACCTCCTCCTCCCCCTCTCTCCCCCCCTTCCTTCCTCACCTGTTGTGGCCCCTACTTCCCCCCTACCTCCCTCAACTGTTCTCCCACCACCCGCCTCTGCTCCTATTGAACCTGTATACGCTCATACTTGGTCATCTTTCCATCCTGTCCTTGCGGCGGAAGTGCTTACATTTCTATCCACTGCGAGGAAAACTACTTGCATTCTCGATCCTGTCCCTTCTAGATGGCTCCTGGAGCCCTCCCTAGAACTAGTCCCAGTTATCACCACCATTATCAACTCTAGCTTTTCCTCTGGTCATTTCCCATCATCTTGGAAATCAGCAATCCTCCGCCCTCTACTAAAACAACCATCCTTAGATCCATCCACACTCTCACACTGGCGTCCGGTATCTAACCTTCCATTTCTCGCTAAGCTCCTTGAACGGTGTGCCTTTGTTCAACTCAGTTCTCATGTTGAGTCTATCAACGCTCTCCACCCCCATCAGGCGGGATTCCGCCGGAGACATAGCACTGAGACTGTTCTTCTAGCTCTACTCAATGAATTACACACATCTCACGATCGTGGTGACATCACTCTTCTTGTATCCCTCGATTTGTCTGCAGCATTCGATTTGGTTGACCATCACACACTTCTTTCTCGGCTCTCTGATATTGGTCTTCGAGGTTCTGTTTGGTGTTGGTTTCATTCATTCCTTTCATCCCGTTCTTTCTCAGTACATGTAAATGATCAGTCCTCGTCCATCTTCCCTCTCACTTGTGGTGTCCCACAAGGCTCTGTGCTTTCCCCTCTCTTATTTAATATTTTCCTTGCCCCTCTGCCCTTGATCATTCAACAATATTCGGTTTCATCCTACCTATATGCAGATGACATAGTTCTCCTATTCCATACTTCACCTCTCTCCCCTGACATTGCACAGCTGAACCTCTGTCTTTCCCACATTGCCTCCTGGTTATCGGAAAAGTTTCTTCATCTTAATCCAGCAAAATCTTCAGCAATGTGGGTTTCTCTCAGTGGTACATGCCCCACTCTTGCACCTTCTATTGGATCATCTAGTATTCCCCTTACCTCTTCTGTTCGCTATCTGGGTGTAATTCTAGACTCTTCTTTAACTTTCTCTGAGCATATTTCAAGGGTTTCCCGTTGTTCTTTCACTGCTCTGTGGCAAATTAGGGCCGTCCGGTCTGTTTTACCCTCTAACGCCCTAATTACTCTTGTCATTGCCCTTGTAATCAGTAGGCTGGACTACTGCAATGTCTATCTGGCCAATCTCCCCAAATACTGTCTTCAGCGGTTACAGCGTATTCAGAATACTGCAGCTCGCCTCGTTACTTTTTCCAGTAGATATGATCACATCACTCCCGTCCTGTTCCGTTTACACTGGCTTCCTCTCCAATATCGCTTTCACTACAAATTTCTGATTCTCTTTCACCGGACCATTTACACCTGTACTCCCCGTTACCGGGCAGACTGTATCTCACTGTATTCTCCCCATTGGCTGCTTCGTTCCATTCATGCTAACCGTTTGTCTCTCCCTTCACCTTCCCAAGCCCGTCTGGAGCAGACGCGGCACTCAGCCTGGTTTTTCCTTGGTCCTTCACTCTGGAATATGTTACCCACCTCACTTCGTTTAGAACCATCTTACCCTCAGTTTAAGTCACTGCTCAAAACTTACCTTTTCCAGAAAGCTTTTGACCTTCCCCCTGAAGCTCCACCCTGATTGGTCTCTGCTTGTGTGCTAACCCCATGTATTATCCCTGTCTGTTTACTTATGTCCTTTTATGTACCCTGGTTTGGTTAATATTATTTCTCCTATGATTTGTTATGATTTGATGTTAAATGTTAACATGATTTGTTTTGCGACTTATTATGATTTACTGTTAAGTGTTCCAGTGTGATTTGTTCACTTTCTCTTTACCCTTCTTTCCTGTCTTAATTTTGGCGTTCTGTTTCTTGGGTTGTGGTGCTAATCAGTTTTTATTGTACACCGCTTAATGCTTTTGCCACAGCGGTATATCAAATTTTAATAAAGATAAAGATAAAGATTTAAGCGTAGGAGCAGAAAATCAGTGGTCATCCTATTCTGCAGAATCGCCATCCACAGACTGGACATCTCATGATTCATAGGGGCTAGGATGGTTGAGGTAAGATTAATGGATTTGGCCAAGGAACAAGCAATACGGCTTACTTCCATAGCGTTGTGTAAAGCTAACACAGGTGCTCCTACAATGCATATTGCCAGTCCCAGTGCTGTCTGATCACTATAAGGTTCCGCATTGGAGTTACAGGTAGGAGGCATAGGTTTTGATCGAGGATAGCTCAAGTGGGAACTAACCTTACTGGGGGTATGAGATAAGGCAGCAGTAGTAAGTCTGCCAAAAGTGCAAGGACCTCCAGTAGCATTTATGGGAACATAAGTGTAAGCAGTTTTACCACATAACAAAAACCATCCTAAGGGAAGATACATTTCTGAGTAAGCATAAGATACCTTCGTAATAGACTTGCATGATAATAGAGTATTAGACACATTAAAACCCCCTCTAGTGGCATTTACAAAAATAAAGCAATCTGTAGCTTTAAGCGTGGAGACAACCTGCAAGGAGAAAGGGGCCTTGTTAAAATAGGCTGAGGTAGGACGAGTAACACCAATGAAGTAGAAAAATGTAGAAAAGGTTAGCTTTGGCTGTTTGCAGTTCAGATTATGTATTACAGTAAACGTTTGCATTTCACACAAAGTAGTGGGTACAGCAATAAGGCATGTTGATCAAAAACTCCAGGCTGGGATGAGCTGCGTACACAAAAGTCCGAAGTATTCAAAGCAGTCCCGGCAAGTAGTGTTACTACAACTATAGTTCCTGAGGCCAACAAGGGAAGGCCCCACATGAATGCCAGAACAAAAGTCAGCATGAGCAGGTGCATACCGACCATGGAGCTTATGCCCCACTAACAGTATCTGAAGATGACTCCTCAAGCTTCCGCCGTGCGTAGACTAGCCGGCTTCCGGTGTGCAGCTAGCACATGGCTCCGTCATCTGCCGATTCCCTGGTTCTCCGCAGCGTGAGGCGTAAGGGATCCTGAGAATGTTCGTGCGCTGTCCACTTATCATCCAAGTCAGGAGCAGCTTAAGACGAGTATGATGAATCCACGGGGTAACCTCTGCGACCTTGACTGCAGTCGGTGTGGCTAGGAGAACTGTGTAAGGACCTCTCCAGGTAGAGCACAGTGGTTCATGTTTCCATTCCTTAATCCACACACGGTCTCTCGGTTGGTGGGGATGGAGCAGCTCTGACAAAGAGGTAGGCAGTCGCTCTTGTATCCACCTGTTCAAAGACTGAAAAACAGATCCCATTGCCAGTAGGTGTTGTCTCGTAAGTTCATTACCTATCTGCTCTAGGTCTCCCTTAAGGCCCTGAACAATGGGTGGTGGTCGACCATACAGTAGTTCATAAGGGAATATTCCCAAGGTCCGAGTTGGAGAGGACCGGACCCAGAGAAGGGCTATCGGCAAAGCCTGATCCCACTTAAGATGAGCTTCCTGACAGAGTTTAGACAACTGGAGCTTCAGAGTTTGGTTCATCCTTTCCACCTTTCCTGAACTCTGTGGGCGGTAAGCAGTGTGAAGTTTCCAGGTAATCTGGAGGGCCTTAGAAAGGTCTTGAAGGCACTTAGCAACGAACACAGGGCCATTATCTGACCCTATAGTAAGAGGTAGGCCAAACCTGGAAATGATCTCTTTCAGCAGGGCCCTGGTAACCTCTTGGGCTGTCTCTGTTCTACAAGGGTAGGCCCATCCTGAAAATGTACACACTATCACCAGCAGATATTGATAACCCCTTACGTGGGGTAACTCAGTGAAATCAACTACAATATTCTCCATAGGGGCAGCACCAACCGCCTGTATGGGGGTAGAGGCCCTTGGCGGGGGGTTATTCCTGGCACATTGGAGACAGCGACGTGGTGCAGATGCCGTTAAGGCAAACAGATGTGGGACATAGAAATAAGACTGTAGAATGGTGTGCATGGAGGTCTTGCCTAAGTGGGTGGTCTCATGAAATTATCGGACAAAAGAAGGTGCTAGACTCTTGGGGATAACATATCGGGGTGGATCTCCCAGTAACCGCAACCACCCAGCAGTAGTGAGAGTAGCCCCTTCCTGAGTGAAGAAATACATCTCTTTCCTGGTAACGTGGGTCCCACCCTGACATAGGAATTGGAAACAGGGGGCTTGAACACTGTCACGCCACCACCACTCGCCTCTAGGTTAGAGGGGCATGGATTATTGAAGGAACTTTCTGCTCTATGCTTTTTCAGCTTTTTTAAAACTATTTCCCTGCTATGCCCTCTGGGAAATGTAGTCCTTATTCAGCTGTATGAGTGCACCATGCAGAAAGCTGTAGTCAGGCTCAAGTAGGTAAGGCAAATGACAGAAATTTATTATTTTTATATACACAATGGTTCGATCATACCACACATAGCATTGTTGGTTCAGGACTCTTTGAAGCAAAAATTGTCCAAAACATATCCAACCACAAAATGCAGTTTTAAAGATTCTCTCTATTGCAGGATATACAGTCTTTACCAGCAAGCCTTTTGTATTGCCTTCTTAGCCTTGCTGGCTAAAGCGCCAAACAAAAAAGTACATTTAAAGTCTGTGGTAAACTTCCCCTCTATAAACACAAGGGAAACACAGCCACCCTGCTTATGGAATAAGGGTACCTTTTTCCTGGATAACCTTCTTTCAGGACTGGCTTGCTTTGTCTACGTTCTCAGGTTTACAGCTTGGCACAAAGAACAGTCCATGGGAGTGTCCTCCTCAATCAGCTTCACCTTGGGCTCTCCCAGCTGCATAGGCTCTGACTCCCCACCTTGCTCACAGTGCTCAGCTAACAGCCTTCCGGGGAATCCTGGAGTCTCTCTTGTTCCTGGCTCCAAAATCTCCTGCAGCCGTGGTACATGCCAAATAGCACTCTCTCCAGCTGGAAGGTCCGTTCCTCTGCTCTGCTCAGCCTGGCTGGCTGCCTGCTTCTCCTCTCCTCCTTTCCTCCCTAAATCATACTCTGCTCTGGGTTTATACTTCCAGGGCTCTAGCTCCAACCCCACCCTACTCAGGTGACGGCAATCAGCCTGACTCCGGTCACCTGAGTGCTTGAAGCATTCACTGCCTAAAGGGTTCTGAGCCTTGTATCCTCTCCCCTTCATTCCACTAGGGGGAGCCTGAAATGTTTTCCATGTGGAAGTTTTCTGATCCCTGGAGGTGTTTATGGCTTTCCTACCCTGACTTGAGTAAAGGGGGCCCTTTACTAGGGTGAATTCCCTGTCTCTTTGTCCTCCCCTGAACTCTGGATAGGCCTCCTTGCCACAACACTTACTGGGACTGTTCCTCGCTGGGCTGCTAGCTTGGCCTCCCTATTAGCCCTGCGGTTACCCTGGATGACCAGAGTGTCTCCTCGCTGTGAACTACCGCCACCGCTTCTGGTGCCCACACAGCCTCTAGTAACTCCAAAATCTCCCTCCCATACTTTATAGATTTCCCGCTTGAATTTATGAGCCCCCTCTCTCTATAGAGGGCCCCATGGGTATGGAGTGTAGTGAATGCATACTTAGAATCAGTGAAAATGTTTGCCTTCAGACTTGCAGCTAACTGGAGGGCTCGAGTAAGGGCAATGAGTTCAGCTTTCTGGGCAGAAGTCCCCAAGGGTAAGGGCTCAGCCTCCACAACAACCCCAGGAGTGACCACAGCGTATCCAGCCTTCTGCTGTCCATCTTCCACGAAACTGCTGCCATCGGTAAAGTACTGAACATCAGGAGAGGACAGCAGTACATCCTTCAGATCTTGGCGACTGGAATACATTTCATCCATAACCTGGATACAATCATGTTCAGGTAGCCCAGGTGCTACAGGGAGTAGAGTAGCAGGCTTGAGTGTTTTCACTATCTCCATGTGGACCCGAGGATTCACACACAGCATGCTCTGGTACTTTCTCATCTGCTCGTTGGTAAACCAATGATTGCTTTTGTACTCCATCAGTGTCAGTACTGCATGCGGCACTTTAACATACAGTTCTTGCCCAAGGGACAATTTATCAGCCTCTGTTGCCAAGAGAGCTGTTGCTGCTACTGTGCAGAGACAAGAAAGCCACCCTCTTGCTACTGGATCCATCTGTTTGGACAGATAAGCCACCGGTCGTTGCCAGGAACCTAGGCTCTGAGTGAGGACACCAACTGCCATCCCCCTTTCTTCATGGACGTACAGATGGAATAGTTTTTCCACGTCGGGCAGTCCTAGACTGGGGGCTGATAGCAAAGCCTTCTTCATATTCTGAAAGGCCTCCTTTTGGTCCGAGCCCCAGTCAAAAGGATCTCGTTCTCCCCCTGTTGTAGCTGCATACAGGGGCTTTGCCAACACTGCATAGTTGGGTATCCAGATTCAACAAAAACCGGTAGCCCCTAAGAAGCCTCTTAACTGCCTGTGATTTTGTGGCTCAGGAATAGAACAAACAGCCTCCCTCCGCTCAGAGCCCAATCTTCGAAGGCCTTGGGCAACATGGAATCCCAAGTATCTGACTTCAGTCTGGCACAATTGGGCCTTACTTCGGGACACCCGATAGCCAGACATCCAAAGTAGGTGTAGAAGTTCTGAAATAGCGGTTAGACATTCTTCCCGGGAAACAGCAGCAATGAGTAAATCATCCATGTATTGTAGCAACACGCGTTGAGAAGGGCAAGACTGGAACTGACGCAAATCTTGACTAAGTGCATCCCCAAACAGCGTGGGGGAGTTTTTGAATCCTTGGGGTAACCGTGTCCATGTCAACTGACCCTTACTGCCAGTAATAGGGTCTTCCCATTCAAATGCAAACAGTGACTGACTAGGAGTGGCCAATCTCAAGCAGAAAAAGTCATCCTTTAAGTCCAGAACAGTGAAGTAGGTAGCTTGTGCAGGAATCAAACCCAGTAAATTGTAGGGGTTTGGCACAACAGGGTGAATGGTAACAACAGCTTCATTGACCTTCCGTAGGTCCTGCACAGGTCAGTATTCATTAGTACCTGGCTTTTGAACTGGCAGCAAAGGGGTATTCCAAGGTGATTGGCATGGTTTCAGGAGTCCAAATTCGAGTAATCGCTGGAGATGTTTATGAATGCCCTCAACAGCTCTTTGGGGCAGGGAGTATTGCTTAACATGGATGGGACAGGCATTTTTTCTTCTCTTTTTCAGTGGCCCATTTCTCTGCAATAGGCACATTGATCTCGTTCCAATAGTCCTTGCTCCAATGATCCTCACCGGGTTCCTCTACCCCGGCCTCGGCTTCTCGGTTCCCACATTAACTTTCCTTGTCCTTTCTCGACTAGCGCCGCTGCTAACATATCAGCTTTCTTTTTCATCTTTCGTTCACACTCACGCTTCATCTCCTGATCTCTGCTCACAAATACTTTCATAGCAACTTACATCAGCTGAGTTATATTCATTCCAGCAAAACCTTCAAGCTTCTGAAGTTTCCTTCGAATGTCCCCCTGTGATTGTCCCACAAACGCTGTATTCACCATCCGCTGGTTTTCAAGTGCTTCGGGGTCAAATGGAGTGTAAACATGGAAAGATTCGCAGGCTCTCATCAGGGGTTTGCAGTACCTCAGATATTTTCCCTACATTCATCGCTTTCTGGCCCCCCTTTTCAAGCCTTCAAGGAGAGCCCGATGATAACAATTCAGAGCAAGGCAACCTGCATCACTGTTTGCCGCCTAGTGGGGTTTTAGGTCAGGAAAGTCTCTCAGCGCTTCTCGCTGGGGCCCCCAAATGAGGTCACAGTGCTCTAGTACGGGGGGGAGGGGGGGAGGGTGTACGAACGTGGAACTGACATTCTTCAGATCTGGGACTCAGGGAACTTTCTGAAGTGCTGGGCAGGTCTGTATCTGAAAGTGGCAATTGTATGCTTCCCTCACTGCTCTGCTGACTGTCAGAGAATGTAGTATCTGTTGAGAGCGGCGGGGGAGAACTAGCCAAATTCCCTGCTGAGACTGCTGACCTAGCTGAAGTCACAGAAATCTGCCTGGGAGGAGGGAAAGTGGGGAATTCTTCTGTCTCTGGCTCCTGTACTAAAACGGGCAATTGTGATTTTAATTTAGGCTGCATTTCCTGTGGGCTATGAGACAAAAGTATGCGACTGTGTTCCCCGTAGCATCTCCTGAGCCATTTAGGTCTCTGCTGACAAACATCCAGCCAGGAATCAATATAAGGGAATTGATCAGGATGTTTAGCTACCACAACTTGGTGCACTTGGCTAACCAAGTCATAATCAAATATTCCTTCTCGGAGTCAATCAGTATTAAAGCTAGCCACTCATGCTCACAATATTTCTTTAACAAGGATGGAGTCATACGAACTCCATAATCTGCAGAGAATCCCTTCCTGAAATGCTTTACCATACACTCTAAGGGGCTGCATTTCGTCTGTGATCCCCCCCATATCTTTCTTCCAGGCTTTGAAAACACAGAGGGAAAGGAATGCAGACAGCCAGGAATCCGGCTGCTCTAGTTTCAAGAAGGGTAACTAACAAGATGGCGCATTAACCACAGCCTAACAAAATAGCGCTTTCGCCATTTTTTTCCCGACCTGGGCGCGGTCGCCTGGCCAGTAACTGCACTAATCAGGAGACTATGCTCACTGCACAAGCCTCTGCTTGTGCCAAACACATAAATCAAGCACAGACCAACACATAGACAGCCTCCCAATTCCATAGAAAACAGTCTAACTATTAGGAACGCGGTTTCCCCCAGCTCAGCTCAGGGTACTAGGGCAATTCCCTCGAGAGGTGATCACGCTCTCCTTCTCCCCGTAAGGACGACTGATTTTTCCTGAATTGCAGAGACAGACCCCCATTATCACTTACCCCACTCAGATGTCCTCCGGAGTTGAATGGGTTGTTTCCTAGACCCCAGAGCGGGTTCTTAGGTGTCCGTCAGAGAAAGCCAGCGGCAGAGGCAAATCAGGAAGGAATACTTTCCAGAACAACTGGTCTGGTGGCGCCTTGTATTCCCCCCTGCGTTTGCCACAGCCCAGCTCAAACCGATTGATCCTAGAGGTAGCAAGATAACCTTTTCTTTCTTATCTCGCTGTCTCAGCCAGGTCAGGGAACCAAAAATGTAGCAGATAAATGAGTGAAGAAAGAAACACCCAAGGAGTCTTAGAAGGAAACAACAGTTTAATATGCACAGACCCAGAGAAAATAGTTTTTCCAAATTCTGGGCCCCCACTAGAGGTTTAGAGAGATTATATAGACTTCTTATCGGGTTATCACAGCATTTCTTCATGATTGGTCACTTTATTACAGTATAGTCCCGCTTGGAGAAAGTCTACTGTACTCTTATCTCTAGTGAAGCAGAGGGAGAATAGTTATCTCTAGCAAGCAGAGAGAGCGAGCCGCAGGACAAAGGAATAGGGGCGGGGCAAGCATGTGCCAGGGTATGATGTCACCAAGAGGGGCGTGTCCTTTTCAAGAGGGGCGTGTCCTTTTCACTTAACCCTTCCAGCTCTCAGCCATGCCTGGATTTCTACCTCAATTCACCTGGAGGTTTCTAATAGTCAAATACCTGCTGAATATTAGGCTTTTCCAGATAACTACTCTTATCACATGGGATATTTAGATGCTAATTCATGTCTTTCAAACCATTCAAGAAATTATTTGGTCCCCCCAAATATTTGGGGTGTGTGGAATGCAGCACTAGCCTTCATGTCCCATTACTGGGTTCCGTTCTGTCTCTGGTCCTTGAAGGCACATTTTGGAAAGGCCGATTAGATGAAATCTGGGATGTCCATGAAGTTCTGTGGGAAGGGCAGCAGTGAAGAGAGACATGTGTAAATATCGTCTAAAAATCATCCACCCCGAAACATAACCGTGTCCTTCGCGATCTAGAGAGGGATAGGGTTGCACAGACAACATGGATACGCGAGATATGGACAGACAGACATATCAGTGCTAGAACTACAGAACATTAGCACGTGGGCATCCCGGCCTGACATTTTATTTACAGAGAGATGCAGGGGCACAGCAGTAGACAATAAGATCTTGCTATATTCCTATAAGGATTTTCTGAGAGTGAGGGGGTGATCTCCCCTTTCTACTGTTCATAGATGGCAGAAACAAGCACTTTTCTAATGTCTCTTCATGCCCGGAGGTAGGTTTCGACATGGACATGTCTACCACTGGTTGTAAATGTGCGGCCCCATTCTGAAATTGGGTGCAAACGTGTATCTTTCCCGGACAGCCCTGGACACACTTCTTCAATGCCCTCATGCAAAATGGATGTGATCACGATGGACACATGTAAATTCGGTGAGTTCTGAAATGTTTCTTGGGATGTGGATATGATCAGGACAACTAAATGGCTGTTTTCAGACTTCCAAATTACGAATAAGGCTTCTAAAATAAAGTTACCAGATATCCCTGATTTTGAGTCTTGAAGGACTACCAAAAGGGACTGTTACAACTGGAAGTAGATCTACACTTGTGAGTATAATCTTCTGGAATAAACTCTAAATCTTGGGGTAAAAGAGAACTTCTTGGGGTTAAAGCTGATAAATCTGTGTATTTTAGAATACAGTGTTTTTGCTGAGTCAGTCAGGTCTTAGTACCACTAGTAAGCTTTGTATTTAAGTCTGGCTATGTATTTATTCTGGCTATGGGAGGAGTGGTCTAGTGGTTAGGACAAGGTACTTCAGGCCGGAGGGCCGGGGGTTCAAGTCCCACCTGGGGACAGCAATCTCAGGCCGGAGGGACTGGGTTTTCTAGTCCTATAGGCACTCCTTGTGGTCTTGGGCAAGCCACTTAACGCTCCATTGCCCATGTTCCCTGTAAGTATTAGCATATGTGTCTCATATCCCCTCGTGTTAAATGTATCCCCCAATTGACCGCTTTGACCCGGTGAAAAGCGGGATATAAATACAGCTAAATAAATAAATTAAGACAAAGCAGAGTATAGCTTAGCATAGAATAATACTGAAATAAATTTATTTCTAGAGAGCTTTTAATTTAAATCAAATCAGAATATAGCTTAACCAAGAAAGTAAAATAGAGTAAATAGCTAATGAAATAAATTTGTTTTTAGAGAACATAAGCACTGGCAAGTTAGATGCAAGGCACTGATAAGGCAGGCAAAGAGAGAATTTGAGAAGAAGCTTGCTGTGGAAGCAAAAACGCATAATAAAGACTTTTTCAAGTACATTCGTAGCAAAGAACCTGTGAGAGAATCAGTCGGACCATTAGATGATAGATGAGTAAAAGGGGCACTAGGAGGGGACAAGGCCATAGCAGAGAAACTGAATGAATTCTTTGCTTTGGTCTTTACTGAGGAAGTTGTAGGGATGTTACCCATGACTGAAATGGTATTTAAAGGTGATGCATCAGAAGAATTGAAAGAAATATCGATACACCGGGAAGATGTATTACAACTATATGATAAACTGAAGAGTAGCAAATCACCTGGGCCGGATGGTATACATCCAAGGGTGTTGAAAGAACTGAAATATGAGATTGCAGACCTACTATTAATAATCTGTAAACTATCATTAAAATCATCTGTAATACCCGAAGATTGGAGTTTGGCCAATGTAGCGTCAATTTTTAAAAAGGGTTCCAGGGGTGATCTGGGAAACTACAGACCGGTGAGCCTGACGTCAGTACTGGGAAAAATGGTAGAAACCATAATAAAGAACAAAATTAGTGACATGTAGAGAGTCATGACTTAATGGGAGACAGCCAACATGGCTTTAGCCAAGGAATGTCTTTTCTTACTAATCTGTTATATTTTTTGAAAATGTGAATAAACAGGTAGACAAAGGTGAATTGGTTGATATAGTGTATCTGGACTTTCAGAAAGCCTTTGACAAGATCCCTCATCAGAGACTTTTGACAAAATTAAAAGTTATGGGATAGGAGACAGTATACTACTATACTGTAGATCAGGAGCAGGTTAAAAGATAGAAGAGGGTAGGGCTAAATGGCCAATTTTCCCAATGGAGAAAGATGAATAGTGGTGTACCCCAGGGATATGTGCTGGGCCCAAAGGTTTTAGCATATTCATAAATGAACTGAAAATGAGAATAATGAGTGAGATAATCAAATTTTCAGATGACACAAAATTATTCAAAGTTGTTAAAACCCAAGGGGATTGTGAAAAATTGCAAGAGGACCTTGATAAATTGGAAGACTAATGTTCAAATGGCAGATGAAATTTAATATGGACAAGTATAAAGTTATGCACCTAGGAAAGAACAACCCAAACTATGGTTACACGATGCAAGGTTTCACATTAGGAACCAGCACCCAGGAAAAAGATTTAGGCATCATCATGGATAACATGTTGAAATCCTCCACTCAGTGTGCAGCGGTGGCCAAGAGAGCAAATAGAATGCTAGGTATCATAAGGAAAGGAATGGAAAATAAAACAAAGGATATTATAATGCCTCTGTATTGTTCCATAGTGCGACTGCACCTTGAATATTGTGTGCAGTTCTGGTCGCTGTATCTTAAAAAGGATATAGCATTATTATGGAGTGGAGGAGTGGCCTAGTGGTTGGGGCAAGGTACTTCAGGCCAGAAGGTCGGGGGTTCAAATCCCACTAGAGGACAGCAACCTTGGGCCGGAAGGACTGGGTTTTCTAGTCCCACAGGTGCTCCTTGTGGTCTTGGGCAAGCCACTTAACTATTTTTACAGGGAACATGGGCTATGGAGGGTTATCTCCAAGTTATAATGCCCTGTTCAATGTAATTTCAGTTTGTTCAATGTAAACCGCACTGATGCAGAATAGCGCGGTATATAAGAGAATGTAAATAAATAAATTAGAAAAAGTACAGAAAAAAGCCACCAAAATGGTAAAGGGGATGGAAGGATACCTCTATGAGGAGAGGCTAAAAAGGTTAGGACTCTTCAACCTGGAAAAGAGACGACTGAGGGGAGATATTATAGAGGTCTATAAATTAATGAATGGAGTGGAATGGATAAATGTAGATTGATTGTTTACGGCAGGGGTGTCAAACTCAAATACACAGTGGGCCAAAATGTAAAACTTGAACAAAGTCGCGGGCCAGCATTGAACAAATGAACCTTTTAATATGGACCCAAACAAGATTTGCTTTAACATTGAATATGAAGCAACACTTATTACTATACAATTTATAACTTAATAGTTCAGATATGCAAAAACCAATTTCAAATAAAAAAAAACATCAATGACATTCATTTATTAAATAAGATTTAAATAATAATAAATAATAATTTTTTAAAATAAAATAACAATAATAAAATTAATCAACCATTCAAGCCCATGTCTTGGAGTAGCAAGAAAAAGTGCATAAAGAAAACGTTAATTATTGCTCAGTTTGCTGCACACTGATCTAATCTGATGTGCCCAAGCCAGATACCTGGCATCTCTTCTTGGATGATAGTTCATCAATGTCTGGGCTCAGGCTTTGAGCTGAGGAAATCCTCAGTATCGAGCGAAGGTGTTCATCAGTCAGACGTCTCCTGTGAGATGTTTTGGTCATCTTCATCGAGGAGAAAAGTTGCTCACATAGATAAGTGCTGCCGAACATGGAGAGCATCTGAGCAGCTTGGGTGCGGAGCTGAGGCATTGTGTCAGGGATGAACTGTGGAAACTGGGCGGCACCCACAGCATCATACTTTGACTTCAGCGTGTCATTACACTGGAGTTCAATTAGCTCCATTTGGAGGTTGGTTGGTGCGTTTTCCACATTAACTGCAAAGGGATTACTGAGCAGTTCAAACCTACATTTCTGGACATCAAAGTCGGCAAATCGCCGGCTAAACTCAGCGCCGAGTACACTGAGTTTTTCAGCAAACTGTGCGCATGGGAACAAGTTGGTAAAGAACTGCGTTTTCATGGTTTGGCAGCAGGGACAATGGCCAAGGTTTCCTTGCAGCATCTGATTCTCCCACAGGCACAGTTTAGTTTTAAAAGCCCTCACTGCAGCGTACATGTCTGTGATGATGCGCCCCCGCCCCTGAAGGTTCAGCGCATCGAGATGGCTCGAGATGTCACACAGAAAGGCCAGCTCACACAGAAACGTTTTCTCCCGAAGCTCTGCTGTGTCCTTCCCTTTGCTTTCCAGAAACTGACATATTTCCTCATGCAGCTCAAAACATCTATTCAGTACTTTTCCTCGGCTTAACCATCTCACCTCTGTGTGATACGGCACGTCTGCGTATTCCGAACCACACTCCTCCAGAAAAGACTTAAACTGGCGGTGATTCAGACCTTTGGCTCTTATAAAGTTAACTACTTGTGTTACTGTGGTCATAACATGTTCCATCTTTAGGGCTTTGCCACACAATGATTCCTGATGTATGATGCAGTGATAAACAGTTAGTTCACCTGCACAGTTCTCTTCCTGCATCTTCTCCCGGACCCTGCCCACCAGTCCACTTGTTTTACCGCACATCGCTGGCGCACCATCTGTCGTTAATCCCACGAGTTTATCCCACGGCAGCTTTATTTCAGTTTACGCATTTGGAAACCTCCTCAAAAATTTCCTTTCCTGTGGTTGTGCCATGCATTGATTTGAATCCCAATAGCTCCTCCATAACACACATATTTGAGTCCACTCCACGGATGAAGACTGACAGCTGAGCAGTATCAGATGCGTCGCTGCTCTCATCCACAGCAAGGGAGAATGCAACGAAATCTTTTCCCTTTTCCAAAAGCTGGTCATACAGATTGGTGGCAAGATCACATGTGCCATCAGCTACTGTGTTTCTGCTCAGGCTCACGTTTGAAAAGGCTTGCTTTTTCTCTGGGCACACGATGTCACAAACTTTCAACATGCACTTTTTCACAAACCTCATTAAAGGGCCGGTCTGATTTTGCGATCTCTGCTGCCACAATATAACTAGCCTTTACAGCAGCCTCACTTTGTGATGTGGCTTTTTTGAACATATTCTGTTGTGAAACCAAACTTCTTTTCATCTCCTCCACTTTCTGGCTCCTTTGAGTCATGTCCAGGTCCTTGTACTTGTCATGGTGTTTTGTTTCATAGTGTCGTCGAATGTTATACTCCTTAGTTATAGCCACGTTTGACTCCACAAATCAGACAAACAGGTCTGTCTTTTACATATGTAAACAAATATTCTGTCTCCCACCTGTCCAGAAAGTTCCTGTTGTCTGCCTTTCTTTTTGCCATTTTTGGGAAGGGGTTCCACAGTGACAGTTGTAGCTTGAGATCGCTATGACTTCTGTCACACAGGAGAGGGCGTTTCTGGGACCTGTCCTGATTGATGAGCCAAAACAACAGCAAGGCATTATGGGATTTGTAGTATTAGCGATGAATGAATGCGCTGTATAATACCGGCGGGCTAGCTCTAGTAGTCATTTGGTATAGCCTCGCGGGCCAAATATAATTACACTACGGGCCAAATTTGGCCCGCGGGCCAGAGTTTGACACCTATGGTTTACGGCATCAGAAAGACTAGGGGACATGCAATGAAGCTACGGGGTAACCTATTTAAGACTAATAAGAGAAAATCTTTTTTCACTCAATGCGTAATCAAACTCTGGAATTTGTTACTGGAGGATGTAGTAAAAGATGTTAGTGTAGCTGGGTTTAAAAAAGATTTGGACAAGTTCCTGGAGGAAAAGTCTGTAAACCATTATTAAAGGGAATCCAGGAAATCCACTGCTTGTCCCAAAACAAGCATTGTGGAACCTGTGTCTTTTGGGGAAACTGCCAGGTACTTGTGACCTAGATTGACCACTGTTGGAAACAGGATACTGAGCATGATGGACCTTGGTCTGACCCAGTATGGCATATCTTATATGCTTATGAGGTAGTGTCCCCGACTCCATGGACTATAACCACCTGATTTCAATGGGGACAGAGACAAAGGTCGATGATCTCTCTGCATCTCATTCAGACCTTCAGAACTGAAGTGTGCCCCGTAGCTTTCTGTTTCGTTACAAGACCAGAGGCTTATCAGCCTCCCCACCCCCTCGTAGTACTTGCATCATGCTGAGAGAGCTTCCTTCTGGAGTTCATAAGATGTAAGATAAATAGTCAACTTCTGTTCTCATGAAGGTCTGGAAAAGAGCCATTGTTAAACCTATTTTTAAAAGGTATCCTGGACAGGGCCATTGCTGAGGTTTCTGGTGTCCCCCTGCAACCTATAAATCAGCACTTCCTCCCTCATTATTATTAATGTTGGCTACACCCCACCTTCCTTTTTCCCAAAACTCCTTTGTGAGCTCTTTTCACGTGATGCTAGTTTTTCTCCTTTAAATCCAATCTTGTAAGAAAATTGCAGTGAATGGGCAAATGCATAGCCAGAATAAAAATAACTACTTAGCAGTAAATATGTAGCACCATACAAGCAGGCTGTGATCATCCAAGATCAGGCTAAATTTTAGATATGGATCAAAAGAAAAATACTCAGTTGTACGGTCAGCTCAGAAATATTTTACTCATTGAAAAAATATGCAATAGAAAGATTTTGTACAGAAGGAAAGAATCAAGAACATAACCATGCAATCAATGCACATCTAGAAACTATAAGCAAAATTGGTGAGCGAAAAGCAAGAATAATATGGCCACTTTCCAGCCAGACCAAGGACTAAGTTCGATGTTTTTACCCATTACTCTTAGGTTTTCAGGATTTCTTTCCCAAAATTATTTCTCCAGAGTGAAACAAGAGAGAGAATTCTCACATGCAGGCATCTGCATTGTCGTCAGGGGCGGCCCAAGGGGGGTGCGGGGCCATGTGCGGAGATTAATTGCGGGGCCTCATTTGCATAAGGAGTCTCATTTGCATAAATATTGGCATATTATTAAAATGTACTTTTAGTAAACATGTCTCTTAATGAGTGCCTGGATAAAGAAAGACTACCAGATTTCTACATTACTATATTGCAGTGACAACCGCCAGGCCCATTAGGAAGTACTATAAACACTGACCATTTAGAACCCATAGCAAATCCACAGTATCATAACAGCACTACCAGGACTCACAAAGCACCAAACCCTACCTATCAAAAGGCAACACTGCAGATATTAAACCAATACATCTCAGAGAACACCAGTACATCTCACTGGGGGAAAGAGAACAAGTGGGACTGTCAAATAGAAACTACATGAACAGAATACCTTAGCTTGGTTAAATGCAGAACATAGACCATCACCACACAAAGAACAAGGGATCACAATTTAGAAATAGGAAATAATAAACTGGGAACCCCAAAAGCCAAACATGAAATGTACAACAACACTGGAGAAATAAAACTATGAATTAATTTCTTCTTGCACTAAACAAAAACACAAAGATGTTAGCAATACACATTTCCCAGACCTGACATATTCCAGTTAATAAATTCAAAATAAAAAGTATTTTTCTACCTTCTGTATGGGCATTTTATTTTTCAGTTGCAATTGCTTCAGTCACTTTCTTCTGGTTTCTTCGTGTCTTCTGCTAGCTGTCCATTTGTCCTATCTTCTCTTTTAGATTTTTTCCATTCTCTCTCTATATCTGCTTTAACAAACTGATCTTTCCCCTTTTGCTCTTTCCCCCTTTTCTTTCCTTATTCCTTTATCATCCACTCAAATTTCATCCCTCCATTCTCAATCCCCACTTACTCTCCCAATACCCGGCCCATTGTAGACTTTTCTTCCCGCCCACACAAAATATCTTTTCCCCTCTCCATTCTCATTCCCCAACCCCATCCCCTTCTAGTCCTCCCACCAAATCAGCTCCCTTCTAGTTCTAGACCCACCCAGCATCCGCTTCCTTCTAGACCCATTCTCCCATGCCCCCCCATCAGCCCATTTTTAGTCCTATTCCAGCTCCTCATCAGCCCATTTCCAGTCCTAGCCCCCCCATATGCTCTTTTCCAGTTCCATTCCAGCCCCCCATCAGCCAATTTCCACTCCAAGCTCCCCCATCAGCCAATTTCCAATCCTAGCTCTCTCGTCAGCCCACTACTAATCCTATTCCAGCCCCCCTCAGCCCATTTCCAGTCCTATTCCAGCCCCCCATCAGCCAATTTCCACTTCAAGCTCCCCCATCAGCCAATTTCCAATCCTAGCCCCCTCGTCAGCCCACTTCCAGTCCTATTCCAGCCCCCATCAGCCCATTTCCAGTGCTAGCCCTCCCATCACAGCCCATTTCCAGTCCTAGCCCCCCCCATACAGCCTCTTTCCAGTCCTAGGACCCCCACCATCACAGCCCATTTCCAGTCATAGGGCCCCCCCCACCATCACAGCCCATTTGCAGTCCTAGCACCCACACCATCACAGCCCATTTGCAGTCCAAGTCCCCCCCATCATAGCCCATTTCCAGTCCACATCCCCCCACCCACCATCACAGCCCATTTCCAGTCCGTTCCCCCCCCCCAACCATCACAGACCATTTGCAGTCCTAGCCCCCCTAATCACAGCCTATTTCCAGTCCAAGTTCCCCCTCCCCCCACCATAGCCCATTTCCAGTCCAGGTCCCCCCAACATCACAGCCCATTTCCAGTCCAGGTCCCCCCCCCCCACCATCACAGCCCATTCTCAGTCCTATGCCCCCCCCCACCATCACAGCCCATTTGCAGTCCTAGCACCCCCCCCCCCACCATCACAGCCCATTTTCAGTCCTAGCCCCCTCATCACAGCCCATTTCCAGTCCAAGTCCCCCCCACCATAGCCCATTTCCAATCCACGTTCCCCCCCACCCTCCATCACAGCCCATTTCCAGTCCGTTCCCCCTCCCAACCATCACAGCCCATTTGCAGTCCTAGCCCATAAAAACATAAGAACATAAGATATGCCATACTGGGTCAGACCAAGGTCCATCAAGCCCAGTATCCTGTTTCCAACAGTGGCCAATCTATGTCATACGTACCTAGCAGTATCCCCAAAAGACACAGGTTCCACAATGCTTGTATTGGGTCAAGCATTGATATCCTGGGTCCCTTTTTAATAATGGTTTATGGACCTTTCCTCCAGGAACTTGTCCAAACCTTTTTTAAACCCAGATACACTAACAGCTCTTACTACATCCTCCCACTGTTCCCTCTAAGCTGTGTGCGCTGCGGCGCTCCTGCCCGGCCTTGGGGCTAGAGACAGGAGCGGCGGTCTGATGCTTCGTGAGGAAGGAGAGTAACCTGTCTCCAGGGAATGCTGGGTATTGTAGTTCCTGCTCCTCTCGCTCCGAAATAAAGAGTTGTAGTTATGGGGTTTCCAGTATATTTATTATAGTAAAGGATATTGTTCCATCACATGGCAAATAAATGCAAACAAAATAGGTGCTTCAAATGCTAACAGGAAAAACTTAGGATAAAGGCAACTTAAAGTATAACTGCTTCTTTTCACTTCTAAGCAAATTACTCACTTTGCCCCAAGAGGTCAGTTAGATTCACTGCAGCCTCTTTCAGCCACTGTTACCTTCACAGTGCTGGGGAAAATCAGGTGCACATAATTAGAGCTTTCTCAGCAAGGCAGTACAACAGCTCCGTAGCATTCAATTCACATATGGTAAAAAGCAGTTTCCTTCAGCTTGGCATCTCTACACAGCAGACCATGCAATCCATGCTCTCACAATCTGGTAAGTCTGTATTATCTTGTGTTAATACTTCAAGCTGTATGGAATTACTGGCTTCTGGTAACACTGGCTGTCTTCTAGCTTGCAACTCTAAAAACTGCTTAAAACTCTGTAGGAGCAATTCAGCCTGCTGTTTGGGAGTTAGGGAATTGCTATCAGCTATACAACTTCCCTCTGGCTTAAGGCTGTTTATTTTCTCCTCTCTTAGATTAATTGTATCAGAGTAACTGCTAGTCTCTTTTGCTAATGTTTCACATACAGGAGAGTTAGCTTTACGTTCAGCCTGGAAACTTTGTGGCAATTCACTTACTTGTTGCCATGCTGTTCTGACTTCAGATGGCTCCAACGTTCTCCAGCTGTTAGAATGTTTGTTGCTCTCTGGCTCAAACGGTACTTCACAGAATGATTGTTTTCTTTCTTGTGCCTGCCTTGAAGACTTCGTTTCCCAGGGCTGTGCCTTCCAACGGTTGTCTATTTCAGGGCTAGGTCCTCTCTCCTTGGGACTTCTACTCACTGCCTCTGAATAGAACTTTGCAGGTCTCCTTCCAATGCCAGGTTCCCAAGTATCAGCATACTGTTTTCTGGACTTCCAATCATTCTTCCTCTTCTCCTTCTTTCTCTTCTCTATCTTCTTCTCATTCCTAATCCCATTCCTCATCTGACTAGCAAAGCCATGCTCTGGTTTAAAACCACGTTCTCTCCTGGTCACGCCCCTTCCAAGGACAGGGTGTGCCCAATCAGGACTGCAGGACTCCTCCCCTGGGCTGGTCTCCATGCTCAGCTCCGTGGAATAGAGTCTCTCTTTCTTCCTTGGTTTCTCAAATAGGCATAAATCCTGCTGAACCTCAGGATTTTCATCCGTCTTCATAGGCTCAGGAGGGCGCTGTTCACCACAGATCCCCCCCCTTAAGATATCACGGGCTGGCATCTGACCAGAGGCACAGCACGTGATTCTACTCCGGGGTCTGGCGTTGATCTGTGCCCTCTCTACCACTTTCCTGTCTTGCACTACGGTGGCTACCTGAGCTAGGGCTGTTCTATCATGCCAAGGCTTCAAAAGGTTAATATGATACACTTGTTGGCGTCCATTCTTATTCTTCACGAGATAAGACACTGGACCCACTGGCCGGACCACGGTACATGGGCCTTTCCATTGGCTCTCAAATTTCGGGTCTGGGCCTGCCACCATCACGATGACCTTGTCTCCCACAGCTAACTGGCGCGGCCGTGTGCCTTGGTCATAATAGGCCTTCTGTCGTCGTCGTTGATTGTGTCTTAAATTGACTTCCGCCACTTGTGTGGTGCGGCATAAGCGACCTTTTAGATCCTTAAGAAATTCTGGTACTCCCACTTCATGTACGTCGGGCTCTACCCACTGTTCCTTCAGGATATCTAATACCCCACGGGGTGATCGACCATACATAAGTTCATATGGCGCTGTCCCTAGGGACGACTGCTTCCTTTCCCTGCAAGCGTAGAGGACGAAGGGTAGCATCGTATCCCAGTTGGCCATATTTCCTTCTAAACTGCGGCGCAGCATCCTTTTAATCGTCTGATTTTGTCTCTCCACTAGCCCATTGCTTTGTGGATGATAGGCTGAGGTCTTGACATGGCGGATATCAAACGCTTCCCAAACTTGGGCTAAATACTTGGAAAGGAAATTGCTTCCTCTGTCTGTCAGAACTTCGCGAGGGAAGCCCACCTCGCAAAACAGTTTAATCAGTTCAGCCGCCACGGCCTTAGCGGATATATTACGTAGTGGCATGGCCCAAGGAAATCGTGTCGCTTGGTCTATGACCACTAAAATATATTGAAATCCCCTCGGTGTCTTGATTAAAGGACCAACAATGTCCATAGCCATTCTATGGATGGGTTCTGTAATGACCGGGGTTGATATCATTGGCACTTCCTTTGGGTGGATGGGAGAGACGCGCTGGCATGTCGGACAGGCTTCACAGAACCTTGCTGTTTCTTTGAAAACACCCGGCCAATAGAACCTTGCCAGGATCTGATCCAACGTACTTCGGATGCCCTTGTGTCCTCCGACCGGATGGTCGTGGGCCAGCCTCAAAACCAAGTTTTTGAAGGTTGCAGGCACCACCACCTGTTTGCGCGTATCGCCTGTATAGGGATCCTTGCTCTCTCTGTACAAAATACCGGTGTCCAGGAAAAACCTAGGTAGGGTATCCCTATCACTCTGGGCCCATTTAAATGCCTGACTTAAGGCAGGGTCGTCCAGTTGTTCGTTGGGGAATGTTGGAAATTTCCCAACTAGTTCTTCGGGCACCCAGGGCAATTCCTGGCCAGCCTGAGTTTCTGCCCTATGCTGAGAACGTTCTTGTCTACCATTACGCTTCTGCGCTTTTGTTTTCTTCAACTTCTCTTCAGGTGCGGCTATTAAATCCTCATGGGAAGGAAGACTTCTAAATGCCTCATCAGTAGGGTCTTCTCCCTTCTCTGAGTCCTTAGCTTGGGCTCTTGTAGCTACCAGGGCTCCCTTAGGGGTTAGGCCTTGTCTCATTTCTCGGTAAAAATAGGGCCAATCCCTTCCTAAAACCATAGGGTTTGGTAGCTTGGGTACTACCGCAATGGGAATTTTCTTAAGCACACCCAGCTTCCACCTGAAGGTTGTATACAGGGTATAGTGATGTACCTCCATGTACGCAGCGGATCTTCACATTGCGAACAGGCTGAATTGCTACCCCTGATGCTTGGACTTGCTGCCACAGCGCCTTGGAGAGCATTGTCTGCTCCGCGCCAGAATCCAATAACGCGGTAGTAGCAATTCCCTGCACCTCTACCTCAATGAGAAATCCTTCTCGGGTTTTTTGTGCACTTTCTGCTACTAAGGCAGTTTTAAAACAATTCTTCTGTATATGCCCTTCTCGCCCACATTTAAAACATTTCCTAGGCGGTAACCTAGCCTTCACAGTTGGCATACACATTTTGCTTGCTTCATTCTGAAATTTCCACTTCCTTTCTGACTCAGGTATTGCTGCCCCCTTTAAATCACTACTGCTTTCATGAGCCATTACCTTGGCCTGCAAGAAGCGTTCTGTGAGGTCTACCGCCTCCTGTGGGGTTTTGCAGCTTTGCAGAATCAGGAAGGTTTTTATTTCATTGGGTACAGCATTCATGTATTGCTCTACAACTAAGCTTTCCAATATAGACTCTTTAGTCCTATTCTCTGGATTAAGCCATTTATTTAACAACATGCTTATCCTGTATACTAAGGCTTTCGGTGTCTCACCCTGTTTCAATTTAACCGCTCGCAGGAGATTATGGTAGGCTAGCGGTGTAAGGCCTAGCCTTTCCCGGACCGCTCTTTTCACCTCCTCATAATTTCCGGCAAGGTCGGGTGGCATGCTCCTATAGGCAGCCATTGCTTCTCCAGTAAGGGAAGCTGCAAATCTGATGGCCCAACACTCTTTTGGCCATGCACTTAACTGTGCCACTCTTTCAAAACACTCAATAAAATTGTCAACATCCTCATTGTCCTTTAACTGGCCAAAATTAAACATAGTCCCTGCATTTAGACTATGTGCAGCTGTAGCAGAAAAACCTGGGGGAACAGATGGTTTCTCCTGTGGCGTCTTCTGCTCAGCTACCCATGCTTGTAGCATGTCCAGTAGGGGTCGCTGCTGAGCCTGCAGGGCAGCAGCACTCTTTTCCTGGAACTCTAGACTCAAGTCTCGCTGTCTCTCGAGTTGAGTGGCCATCCATTTAAATACCTCTGCTGGATCCAGAGACATCTTTAGTACCTGTGAATACAAACAGACAGAAAAAAAACCAAGTGCGGTACCTCACACTTTTTAAAAAAAACAAACAACTTTTCCTTTTTTTTTTTTTTTTTTTTCAACTAGCTGGCAAACACTCTCAGCCCTGTATCCTTATCTTTTCCCAGGTGGACACTTATTACCTGGCTCAGGTGTTGCCTCACGCTTTCACAACCTTGTTGCAGCTGACACTCCGATGCTGGGACTCTTTCCTTCCTTTCAGGATGGTCTGCACTCGGGGTCTTTCTTGCAGTTGCTTTTCTGTAGTTTTCTGCGCGGCACCTTGCGCATGTGTGGAAAATCCTGCCACGTAGCCACTTGCGGCGCTCCTGCCCAGCCTTGGGGCTAGAGACAGGAGTGGCAGTCTGATGCTTCGTGAGGAAGGAGAGTAACCTGTCTCCAGGGAATGCTGGGTATTGTAGTTCCTGCTCCTCTCGCTCCGAAATAAAGAGTTGTAGTTATGGGGTTTCCAGTATATTTATTATAGTAAAGGATATTGTTCCATCACATGGCAAATAAATGCAAACAAAATAGGTGCTTCAAATGCTAACAGGAAAACTTAGGATAAAGGCAACTTAAAGTATAACTGCTTCTTTTCACTTCTAAATTAATCACCACCCCCAAAAAGTGAAACACATAAAACAGAATTTGTACAAGAATCACTAAATATCACCTCAGTATTTTCATATTTTTGTCGAAGCTATGCTGTAGGAGGGACAGTAGTGTCAACTGTCCCACACCAAGCAGCTAGCTGCCTTTTTTTTCTTTTATATGTGATCCTGTGTCACTTCTCAAATTATTTTATAACCACAAAATTGCACTTAGTTGAAGCCTCTTAACTTTCACTCATCCTTCCGTTGATCCTGAAGAGGAATATGGAACATGACGCACGCGTTTCGAGCCCTAAGGCTCTGTATCAAATGTTGAACTCTTCTTCAATTCCGTTTTTTGAATTGAAGAAGAGTTCAACATTTGATACAGAGCCTTAGGGCTCGAAACGCGCGCGTCATGTTCCATCTTCCTCTTCAGGATCAACGGAAGGATGAGTGAAAGTTAAGAGGCTTCAGCTAAGTGCAATTTTGTGGTTATAAAATAATTTGAGAAGTGACACAGGATCACATATAAAAGAAAAAAAAGGCAGCTAGCTGCTTGGTGTGGGACAGTTGACACTACTGTCCCTCCTACAGCATAGCTTCGACAAAAATATGAAAATACTGAGGTGATATTTAGTGATTCTTGTACAAATTCTTTTCACTTCTAAGCAAATTACTCACTTTGCCCCAAGAGGTCAGTTAGATTCACTGCAGCCTCTTTCAGCCACTGTTACCTTCACAGTGCTGGGGAAAATCAGGTGCACATAATTAGAGCTTTCTCAGCAAGGCAGTACAACAGCTCCGTAGCATTCAATTCACATACAGTAAAAAGCAGTTTCCTTCAGCTTGGCATCTCTACACAGCAGACCGTGCAATCCATGCTCTCACAATCTGGTAAGTCTGTATTATCTTGTGTTAATTCTTCAAGCTGTATGGGATTACTGGCTTCTGGTAACACTGGCTGTCTTCTAGCTTGCAACTCTAAAAACTGCTTAAAACTCTGTAGGAGCAATTCAGCCTGCTGTTTGGGAGGTAGGGAATTGCTATCAGCTATACAACTTCCCTCTGGCTTAAGGCTGTTTATTTTCTCCTCTCTTAGATTAATTGTATCAGAGTAACTGCTAGTCTCTTTTGCTAATGTTTCACATACAGGAGAGTTAGCTTTACGTTCAGTCTGGAAACTTTGTGGCAATTCACTTACTTGTTGCCATGCCGTTCTGACTTCAGGTGGCTCCAACGTTCTCCAGCTGTTAGAATGTTTGTTGCTCTCTGGCTCAAACGGTACTTCACAGAATGATTGTTTTCTTTCTTGTGCCTGCCTTGAAGGCTTCGTTTCCCAGGGCTGTGCCTTCCAACGGTTGTCTATTTCAGGGCTAGGTCCTCTCTCCTTGGGACTTCTACTCACTGCCTCTGAATAGAACTTTGCAGGTCTCCTTCCAATGCCAGGTTCCCAAGTATCAGCATACTGTTTTTTGGACTTCCAATCATTCTTCCTCTTCTCCTTCTTTCTCCTCTCTTTCTCCTCATTCCTAATCCCATCCCGACTAGCAAAGCCATGCTCTGGTATAAAACCACGTTCTCTCCTGGACACGCCCCTTCCCAGGACAGGGTGTGCCCAATCAGGACTGCAGGACTCCTCCCCTGGGCTGGTCTCCATGCTCAGCTCTGTGGAATAGAGTCTCTCTTTCTTCCTTGGTTTCTCAAATAGGCATAAATCCTGCTGAACCTCGGGATTTCCATCCGTTTCCATAGTCTCAGGAGGGCATGTTCACCACAGCACGCACACACCTCGCCAAGCGAGCGCACATGCTTTACAACAGAGCGCACAAAAATTACGGTTCTGATTCTGATAGAAAACAACACAGACGTCTTAAAATTTAAAAGTTGTGATTGTAATTACTAGAAATTTTCCGCTTCATTTAGTAATCGTCTATTTTCATTTAATTTGATTAAAATCAATGTGGTGTACATACTGTATTCTGACATGTAGTCAAATTTTAAAGTATATAACTCCGAGTGTCATTATGTGGTGCACAAAAATTTAACCTTCCTTCAAAAGCTGCACAGCTGATATTTTATGCGCACACAGCCTACAGAAAATTAGAGGGAACATTGCATCCTCCGGTAACAAATTCCAGAGTTTGATTACACGTTGAGTGAAAAAAATATTTTCTCTTATTTTCTTAAATAGTTTACCCTGTAGCTTCATTACATGTCCCCTAGTCTTTCTATATTCTGATAGAGTAAACAATTGATCTACGTTTACCCGTTCCACTCCATTCATTAATTTATAGACCTCTATCATATCTCCCCTCAGCCGTCTCTTTTCCAGGTTGAAGAGCCCTAACCTATGTAGCCTCTCTTCATAGGAGTAGCCTTCCATCCCCTTTACCATTTTGGTGGCTCTTCTCTGTACCTTTTCTAATAACGCTATATCCTTTTTAAGATACGGCGACCAGAATTGCACACAATATTCAAGGTGCGATCGTACCATGGAATGATACAGAGGCATTATAATATCTTTGTTTTATTTTCCGTTCCTTTCCTTATGATACCTAGCATTCTATTTGCTTTCTTGGCCGCCGCTGCACACTGGGCGGAGGGTTTTAACATGTTATCCACGATGACTCCTAAATCTTTTTCCTGGGTGGTGGTTCCCAATGTGGAACCTTGCATCGTGTAACCATAGTTTGGGTTGTTCTTCCCTAGGTGCATAACCTTGCACTTCTCCACATTAAATTTCATCTGCCATTTTGATGCCCAGTCTTCCAATTTATCCAGATCCTCCTGCAATTTTTCACAGTCCTCTTGGGTTTTAACAACTTTAAACAGTTTTGTGTCATCTGCAAATTTGATAACCTCACTAGTTATTCCCTTTTCCAGGGCATTTCTGAATATGTCAAAAAGTAGCGGACCCAGTACAGATCCCTGGGGTACTCCACTATTCACCTTTTTCCGTTGGGAAAATTGGCCATTTAGCCCTACCCTCTGCTTTCTATCTTTTAACCAGTTCCCGATCCACAATAGTACACTGCCTCCTATCCCATGACTCTTTAGTTTTGCCAAAAGTCTCTGATGAGAGACCTTGTCAAAGGCTTTCTGAAAGTCTAGATACACTATATCAGGCCCCTAATCACAGCCTATCTCCAGTCCAAGTTTCCCCCTCCCCCCCTATAGCCCATTCCCAGACCAGGTTTCCCACCCCCATCACAGCCCATCCAGTCCTTGGCCTTCCCCCCTCACCCCCCGACCAGCTCCGCGGCTGTCTGAGGGGCTTCAGAGGGAGCTAGGGAAGCTCGCGCGAGGCCCCGGCTCCCTCTGTTCAACCACCAGCGTGAAGATCCTTTTCCCTCATGCTGGCAACTGTTTGTGTGAAGTCGCAAATGCTGGGAAAGGTTAAAGGGTATTGCATTTAACCCTTCCCAGCAATCGTGGCTTCACAGAAACAGCCGCCAGCGTGAAAGAAAAGGATCTTCACGCTGGCGGTTGTACAGAGGGAGCCGGGGCCTCGTGCGGGGTTCCCTGGCTCCCTCTGAAACCGTCCGGTGTGCCATAATGGTGTAAGCACGGGGCCCTGTGCGAACAGCATTATCGCACAATGGATGGGCCGGCCCTGATTGTTGTCACAAACTAACATAATGGCTCAGCGCAAGTAGCGTGGGTGCAACTAATGCAATCTCAGTGGTTGGCCTTATTTGTACCGGCAACCGTTTTGTCACGTTGAAATGCGGTAACTGCAGGGGGATGTAACTTTCTCCCTACAGTTAGCCTACAGCCCCATGCTGGTAATGTAACCCACACATAAGTTATCAGCGCAGAGCTTAGGAAACATGCTGCTAAATATGCCAAACAAGAAGCTCAACAGCACCTATGCAGCACCTCCCACTTCCACAAAAACAAGAGCGACTTAGCACCCCAACACAGCATTTTCCACCTTCACAAAAACAAGAGAGGCTCAGTGGGCCCTATGCAGCAGTTTCTAGTTTTCCTCTGAAAAAGAAGAGGGACTTTGTGACCCCTAACACAACACCTCGCACTCCAACATAAACACTAAGAAGGGCTTGGCAACCCCAACATAACTTCTGAAACTGCACACTGGACCAGCATGGCATTAATGTAAATATATATTCTGCAAAAAACAAAGAAGATGCAAGTTGCTCGCACACTAAGGAACAAAAAGAAAAAGTGAGAACCACAGCGCAGTTTATAATACCAAATTCTAAAATTATAACTCATTTTATTTTGTTATAAACTGGGTTATGGTTCTCACTTTTTCTTTTTGAATATATATTCTGCATCCACAGAAACCTCTCCCTCGACAATGGATGCAGAGCAGAAGTAGATCATTCACCCCCAGAACTCAATATATTAAAATAAAAATATCTCACTACAGTAACAACAACATAAACATTCTCCAGTACCAGGCATATAGTGAACTACTATAAAACCCTACAAAAGTCACCGAAGATCTACAAGGCCAAATCTACCATAACATACCAGCATAAAATTCTAAAACTCATACAACAAAGGGCATACCCAGAAAAAAAGCAGCACTATAAATACTGCAGTGGGCTCTAGAATATTCACACACCTATTTGAAAAGCAGAACAAAGCAAATTACTACAGTATGGATCTCTATGTACAAACTCCTTGTTAACAGAACACCTGGCCTCAGTTACACACTCAGAACACAGATCCTCACCAAATATAGAATAAGTAACTACAACCTAAAGTAAAAATATGTAGACAAAAATGAAACTGAAAACCCAACAAGACAGACACCACATGTGGTTCAACACCAGAGAAATAGATGCAGTTCCCCAAACCACTCGGTACCCCCCCCCCCCCAGTCCTCAAATACCCATTGTAACAATGTCACTTTGATTCTTCTGTTCCACACTACCACAATTGATTTATTGTACATGTTAAGTCTAGTTAAGCTATCTTAGCCACTTTTTGACTAATTTATACCACTTGTAACCTATTTATCTTATTTTACATTAACATTATTCACACCTCTTGTTGCAATTAATGTTGTTTGAATGCACCGAGTTCATTGTAAACCGTCTTGACTGCTAGAGAGGTGGTATAAAACAAATATGTTAAATAAATAAATAAATAAAGTTCAATCACTAAATTGAAAAGAAAACATTTTTTTCTACCTTTGTTGTCTGACCATTTTATTCTCTGATCATGCTGGTCCCAATCTGAGGCTTCTGCTTTCCTGTCTTCTCTTAGCTCTCTTTCTGTGGTCTATGGTCCATCTGCCATTTATTGTCTCTCCTTTTGTTTTCTTCACTTCCTTCCATCTTGGATATTGATTTTTTTCTTTCCACCTTTCTTCCATTTATTTCTCTCTCTCTCTCTGTCCACCCAGATTTCACTACTCCTTACTATCCAGTTTTCAATCCCCATCTTTTTACACCATCCACCCACCGCTTTTCAACCTTAACCCTAGTCCTCCTATTCCTCAGCTGTTCTTCCCTGGTCCATTATTCCCCAGTCTTTTGCTCACTCTCTCTCCCCCTCCATGCCTATCATCTCTCACCCGTCATCCAGCGTCTCTCTCTCTCTCTCTCTGGCTGTCTCTTTCTCTCCATCCAGTAGGCTGAGGCAGAGCCACACTGTCTGGGCCTGCCTGGCTGAGATTCCAAGACCTACGGCAGCGCAGCCTCCCTGCCTCCGCTCCGTTGAGTCCGTCGACACTCAGCAGCAGTGACAGCCCATGCCGATGGAACTCACTCTGCTGCGTTGCTCTGCAAACTTGTTTCTTTCTCCCCCTCCCCCAACACACACAATATCTTCACTCCTGCAGTTTCTGCCTCTTTTCTCCACCTGACACAGCATATACCAGCATCTCTTCCAGTTCCAGCTCCTTTCCAGTTCCCCCCTGTATCAGCCCATTTCCTGTTCAGCCTCAGCATCAGCCTCCTTCCAGTCTCAGTAAACCCTTCAGTATTAGCCTATTTCCAGTCCTAGTAACCCTCCCCAGTATCAGACCCTTTTCCAGTCTTCCCATCCCAGTACCTACCAATGCCAACTCCCTTGCATTCCCAGCAATGCCCACTGGTGTCTTTTCCCTTCCAGTCCCCTTTCCTCATTGTCCAGGCCCTTCTAGTTCAAGTACCATCCCAGGTATCAGCTCACTTCCAGTCCCAGTGCCACCCTCATGCCATCTCCCTTCCAGCCACCCTCCCCCCATTACCCAACCACCTTCCAGTACCATTCCCAGGTGTCAGCTCTCTCCAGTCACATCCCCAGGTGTCAGGTTCCTTACATCCCCCTACTCCCCCCCCCCCCAGTGTCATCCCCTTCTAGTGCCCCTCCAGTACCATCCCCAGGTATCAACTTCTTTTCAGCCCCCTCCTTCCCCCCATATCATCTCCCTTCCAGACCCCTCTTTCCCCTCTTTTCAGCTCCCTCCTGCCCCCTCCTTAACCATTTCCCCCCCCCCATGGCAGCTCCCTTCCAGCCCCCTCCTTCCAACACCATTCCAGCCCCTCGGTGTCCTCTTTTGAGATCACTCGTGCCCACTGCTTCTCACTTATCCCCCCCCACTTACAGCTCCCTTCCAGCCCCCTCCTTCCTCCCATGCCAGCTCCCTTCCAGCCCCCTCTTTTCAGCTCCCTCCTTCCCCTTGTGTCAGCTCCTTTTTAAGCTCTCTCCCTCCCCTCTTTTCAGCTCCATTCCAGCCCCATTCTTCCCATGTCAGCTCCCTTCCAGCCCCCGCCTTTCTCCCATGTCAGCTCTCTTCCATACCCCTCCCTCTCCCTGTGTCATCAGCTCCTTTCAGCCTCCTCCTTTCCCCATACCAGCTCCCTCCCCCTCTTTTCAGCTCCCTTTCAGACCCCTCCTTCCCCCCATGTCAGCTCCCTTAAAGCCCCCTCCCTCCCCCTCTTTTCAGCTCCATTCCAGCCCCCTCCTTTCCCCCCATGTCAGCTCCCTTTCAGCCCCCTCCTTCCCTCCGTGTCAGCACTCAGCTCCCTTCAAGCCTCCTCCTTCTCCTCTTTTCAGCTCCCTCCTTCCTAGCCCCCCTGCCCCATATCAGCTCCCTTCCAGACCCCTCCTTCCCTCCTGCTGTGGTCCCTGTGTTGGTCGATTAAAGCAGTCATGGGAACGTTTTTCTTTGCTCCCGCGGCTCTGCTGCCTTACAAGCTGCTGGGCATCTAAAGGCGGTAATAAGCATTTCCTATTTCTTGCTTGTTACCGCTGGAAATGCATCTGTTCACGTACCACTGCACACCTTTATACTGGCCACTTAGACAGTGATGGTTATCTCTTGCCTTACGTGTCCTGAAGCAGCCCCTGGTTCATCTCATGTCTTATGTGTCCTGAAGCAGCCTCTGCTACTTCTTATGTGGCAAAACTCGAGAAGACATCAGTTTGGCATTTTCTGTGGCACATAAGTTTGGAACTTTTCATCTTTTGACAGCTAAGTGATTTTGTTTTTTTCAAATCCATTTCAAAAAAGTAAACTCTTAGCTTGGGGCCTATGAAAGAGATTATTGTGGGTAATTTACCTGGGCTGTGTTATTAGCTGTTAAATCAGCACTAACTAGGACCCTCGTCTGAGGCCTCTACTGATACATATACTTAATTTGTATGTTTTTCCAACTTTGGACCAATGATATGAGGTGTGAATGTGATAGTATATAAATAAATAAATAAATAAAGTGGTCCCACTAGCTTTTGCTTTATGTACAGTTTAATGTGTGTTCCTATAGTGCAGAAGTTCCCAACGTCGGTCCTCGGGGAACCCCAGGCCAGTCAGGTTTTCAGAGTACCCACAATCAATATGCATGAGATAGATCTGCATACAATGGAAGCAGTGCATGCAGATCTATCTCATGCATATTCATTGTGGGTACTCTGAAAACCTGACTGGCCTGGGGTTCCCCGAGGACTGGGTTGGGAACCACTGCTCTAGTGGATTTGTACTATAGAGTGATCTCTGGATTTAATCGTCAGTGTTGAGCTCGTCGATCATGACCTGCTGCTTACCCAACTGATAGACACTGGCCTTGCAATAAAGTTCTTAAATGGGTTCCCTCTGTTTCGGCAGATTGTACTTTCTCGGAACAATGCAACGCTTCAGTTCCTTCTACTCAGAGTCTTTCTTGTGAAGTCTCTCAAGGCTCAATTCTTACACCTTTGCTTCTTAATTTTTTTTTTGGCACCTTTGGCTTTATTAGTTATCTCCTTTGGCATTTCTGCTCTTTCTTTTTTTTCTTTTACAGATGACATTCAACTCATCGTGTATTTTGATCCTCGCTCTTTAAATATACAACCACCAAATTGCTGTCTAGAGGCTGTTTCACACTGGCTCAAATCTAACCGCTTACAGCTAAATCCAGAAAAATGTAAAGTGATGTGGATTTCTGGCCAGTCAGATCCAATAATTTTAGCATCCACTTTGGAGGGTTCTACTCTACTGTTGCTTTCTTCACTAAACATTTTACACTGTGTTTTTGATTCGCGATTAATCTTTATCCCTCAGAGATTTCTGCTCTTCACACAAGTAAAGCGTTTTGCTCTGTTTTGGATAAACCAACTCTTAGTACTTTGATTCTCCTAGGACAAGCAGGATGAAGACAGCCACACCTGGTGATGTCATCCGACGGCACCAAGGATGGAAGTACTCTCTAGCCCAGAAGGGAAAGTCCTTCTGGGCTAGAGAGAGAGTACTTCCATCCTTGTGACCCACCTGGCCCTATCCCCAGGACCGCCCCTAGCCAGCCACTTTTACCTCTTCCGCCTTGCCAGCAAGACGGATTTTTTCTTACTCTCCTCATTCTACAATTATAACAACAGATCTTCAATCAACATGTCTAAACCCGGGTTCAAAAAATGCCCAGGTTGCTCTAGAAAAATGAATGCTACAGACTCACACGATCGCTGCATCCGCTGCCTGGGAATCTCACACAAAGTGGAAGATTGTGAGCACTGTGCAAAGATTTATTTATTTATTTATAGTCTCTTTTATACCGCGCTATTCGATATCAGTGCGGTATAAAAAGATGTCTCCTATGGCGAGGAAAAGCCGTAAAAATGCTCTCCATGAACTTTTCCTGCAGACGCCGGCTCTCCCCTCCTTCTTTGGAGCTCCTCCAGAAGTAAGTCTGGGCCCGACAATTTCTGCCGCGATTCCTCCACCTCTGCAAACTCCCCCAATGGCTCCAGATGTGCCTCCAACGGCCTCCATCTGCAGCCGCTCTGATCAGAGCCTCCTCTCCCTTTCCGGGGACACCTTCCAGCCTGCCCTGCTACTCCAAAGATCGCTCCTCCATGAGGTCCCGATGGTGGTGGCCATCTTGGAAAGTGACATCACATCCGGCTCCTCCCACCGCCGCACCATTGGTCAGCGCCGAAGCCATCATCATAGGAGGAGGGACAGCTCTTCACGACAACGCTCCAAGCACAGCCGGCCCCACCGGAGATCGTGCTCAGCGCAGAGGCACCGATCCAGCCCACGCCGACGCTCTAAGCACCGGAGGACACATTGGAGCAGCAGAAGCAGCTCAAATGGCAGCATGAAAAAGCACCACGGCAGAAAACATCGCTGCCATCCAAACAGCCCAGCTTCTCACCGGCACCCAGCACAAGCTCCAGCTTCACGGGTAGCAGGTATGCATCCCCCCCCCCCCCCCAGCCTCAAGAACATCCTGAACTTGGACCTTCCTCCGGACACGCCCCCCCCCCCATGGACATCCAGAACAACGGGAACAGTCTGAACTGTTGGGCCCTGCCGGCGCGCCCCTAGCCCCATCCAGGAATACCAGAGGCTCCGACTCAGTTCTTCAGCTTCCTCTCCAACCTCTTCCAACAGTGGACCCAGGCCTCCCCAGCCGCAGCACTAGATCTCACTACTCCGAATATATCTTTCCACAGCAGCACATGGCTTCCATCACCGGCTCCTCCCAAGGACATTGCTGCCGCCTCCATTCCTGCCTCCAGGGAGACATGCAGCAACGGGGAAGAGGACACATCTCCTGAGTCCCTCGCCTCAGGGGAAAATCCCCCTCTGCAGACCATGAGACCTCCGGCCCGCGAGCAGACCTTCCACCTGGCAACTCTGACCTACTCCATGTTCCTCCAGAAGGTCGCAAGCGCGCTGAACATTCCAAAACACTTGCGACGCGTCTGACCAATGCCCCGAAACGCAGGCAGCACGCAAGTTCCTCGAGGTCCCCAGATCCCCGACACCTATCCCCGTGCACCTGCTGCTATGTGAAAACCTCCTCTCCCTATGGCAGAACCCCACCTCCGGGGTTATGGTATCTCGGAAGTTGGATACCAAGTACAAGTACAAGCCTCCCCTGGATTTGACAAAACACAGCTTCCACACCACTCCATAGTGGTAGAGTCTGCACTTAAATGCTCGAAGTCAAACTCCTCGACGACACCGGCAAAAAAGTATTTCAAGGGACCATGCTATGTGCCATAGTCTTCGCCCACCAGTTACAACAAGCCCTGTACCAGGACGTCCTGATAGAGAGACTGAAAACAACCATCTCCACATCCAACCAGGAGATGCAGACGGCCTCGTCCTCCACCATCCTGGACCTGCAAGAGTGCATGAAGCATCAAGTGCAGGCAGCTTTCGACCCTTTTGATGCCGTGGCTCGCACAGCAGCAACCTCCATTTCCGCTCGCCGCCTAACCTGGCTTAGAGCCGCAGGACTGCGAGAGGACACTCACAACCGCATCGCGGACGCTCCCTGCACGGGGGACACCCTCTTCGGTGATAAAGTCAATGATGCTGTCAACGCCCTAAAAGACCACTGCACAACACTGCAGACTCTTGCCGACGAAGGCCTGGAACGTTCCAACCGCAAGGGCTCTTACCACCAGAAGCCCTACTCTTTCTCTTCCTCCAGACGCCAGTACGGCTCCTACAGAAAATGGCAACAGTCTCGCTACAAGCCACAGCTCCCGCAATCTTCCTACCGGCAAAAGCCTCGCCAGCAAGACAGGAAGCAACAGAAGCCTTTACAGCCCAGAACTGGGAAGGCCAACCTGGCTTTTTGACATGAGATCCAAGGCCAGCCCCTCTACCAGGGGGACGTTTGGCCGTGTTCCTACCTGCCTGGGAGTCTATCACTATGGACAAGTGGGTCCTAGCGATCATTAAAGACGGATACCGTATAAAGTTCCTCTCACCTCCCGTACAGTATGGACTCCCCCCCCTGCAAGGCATCGGTTTCATCCCTTCCCGTTCTTGCAGCGGAGATTCTATCCCTCATATCCTCCAATGCCATCGAGCCCATTCTGACAGCGGAGCGCAACTCTGGTTTCTACTCCAGATACTTCCTGGTGCCCAAGAAATCTGGAGGCATGCGCCCCATCCTTGACCTCCGCATGCTCAACAAATTCATTGCCAAAGAGAAGTTCAGGATGCACTCGCTCGGATCCATCCTCCCTCTTATCCAACCGAAGGAATGGTTGACATCCCTGGACTTACTGGAAGCGTACATGCATGTCCTGATTCACCCAGACCACAGGCAATATCTGCGATTCCAGGCCATGGGGAACCACTTCCAGTACAAGGTACTTCCGTTCGGCCTGTCACCCGCTCTACGGGTATTCACAAAGTGCATTGCCGTTGCAGTAGCACATCTCTGCAAACAAGGAATCTGCGTCTTCCCCTACCTCGACGACTGGCTCATCTCGGCCCCTTCCTTCAAGGAAGCCACACAAGCGACCTTGGCGACCATTGCCCTGCTATCAGCACTGGGATTCCTGGTGAACTACCAGAAGTCACACCTGCATTCCTCACAGCAGCTTGAGTTTATTGGGGCTCTCATAGACACAACCAGCTCAAAGGCCTTCCTTCCCCAGCAATGAAAGGAAACCATCATGGATCTCATACGACGCATAAAAGCGGGGAAGACCTCCACCCGGCAGCTGCCACCCAGACAGTGCCCCTGGCAAAGCTTCATTTGCACCACCTCCAGTGGCACCTGCGGGCACACTGGTCTCAGCACACACAGCCCTTGAACACCACCGTCCCGTTGGACGAGGCTGTCATCTCTTCCCTCCGGTGGTGGGCAGACAAGGCGAATCTCTCACGCGGGAGACCCCTCTCCCAACCAGTGCACCACCTAACCATCACCACTGATGCCTCCCCTGTGGGCTGGGGAGCGCACTGCCTGCACCTTCAAACCCAAGGGGCTTGGACAGACCAGGAGCAGCAATGTCACATCAACCTGCTCGAGCTCAGGGTCATGCGCTATGCCCTCAAGACTTTCCAGTACTCATTAACGAGAGGGTCGTGCTCCTCCAGACCGACAACCAGGTGGCCATGTTCTACGTCAACAAACAGGGCAGGATGGTGTCCCAAGCCCTCTGAAGAGTGGCCTTCTTTGGGCCTTCTACCTACCCGGACTGGAGAACGAGTTAGCAGACAGGCTCAGCTGACAACTCAGTCCGCACGAATGGTCTCTCAAACCACAGGTTGCCTGCTCCCTATTTCAGGAGCGGGGCCTTCCAGAGATTGATCTCTTTGCGACAGAGAGGAACACAAAATGCAATACCTTCTGTTAGAAACGTCCCTCCATGCGCAGCCACGTAGCCGATGCATTCAACGTGTCATGGGGGGTGGTCACTAGTATATGCCTTCCCCTCACCCCTCTGATCTCCATGATGGTTCAGCGCATCATCTCCGACAAAGCTCAAGCATTCTGGTGGCCCCTCACTGGCCACGCCAGGGGTGGTTTCCGCTTCTCAACTGACTGGCGCTGCACCCCCTGATGCGGCTTCCGCTGGTGCTGGACATGCTCTCCCAGGGAGACGGGAACATCCTCCACCCCAACCTATGGACCCTGGCTCTAACAGCCTGGCGGCTGAGTGGGTAGCCTTGTCCTCCTTCCGCCTGCCCCAGGAGGTCGAGCAGGTGGTCCTTGCTGCCCGCCGCCCGGCGACAAGAAAATCATATGGCCTAAAGTGGCGATGCTTCACCTCTTGGTGCTCCTCTCAAGGTCTCGGCCCCTTTTCTTGCCCGGTGCCACAAATTCTACAGTACCTGGCCTCACGGTCTCAGCAAGGCTTGCAGACACAGTCCATCCGGTTACAGCTGGCGGCCATCGCGGCCTTCCACGACTGATCCGGAGACAGCTCCGTTGCACAGTTGCCCATCGTTACTCGCTTCATGAAGGGCCTGGCGAACCTCCATCCTCCGGTCAGGAGACCTGTGCCCCATTGGAACCTCAACGCAGTCCTTAACCAACTTATGTTGCCTCCCTTCGAACCCATGCAGTCAGCAGACATGAAGCTCGTCTCCTGGAAAACCTTGCTCCTCATCGCCGTCACTTTGGCCCGATGCATCAGCAAGCTCCAGGCCCTGGTGGTGCACCCACCATACACACAGCTCACCAATGATCGCGCCTCCCTCTGTACACATCTGAAGTTTGTTCCAAAGGTAGCCTCAGCCTTCCACATCAACCAAACGATTGAGCTCCCTACCTTCTACCTGGAACCCCACTCCTCCAAAGAAGAGGAGTGCCTCCACATGCTGGATTGCGTCAGAGCTCTACGCCTCTACCTCCTCAAAACGGTGAACCAGAGGCGCAGCACACAACTCTTCGTCTCCTATGACCAGAACAAGTCGGGACGCCCGGTCACCAAGCAGACCCTGTCCCTCTGGATCTCCTCATGTATTGCCTTCTGCTTGGACCAAGCCAGCGCTGAGCCTTCATTCCACCTGGTTGTTCTGTCTCACGTTTTGTTTTGGTTTTCTGTTTTTTTTGTCTGCCTTGTCTACATGTCTACCAGCATTTGTCTTTCCTGCTCCTACATTATGGAATTCTCTTCTCCTTTATATACGCCACGACGCCTTTTTGAAATCTTTCAAGAAAGAGCCTGCTTTTTTGAACAGGCCGATGGCTGTCCTGAGGGATGAGGAGCATCAATTACTGGCCTGCACCAAACTTTTTACTTTCTTTTTTTTGTTGTTTGATAGCATATCTTTTTCTTTTTTTTAAATTTATTTTAAATATGCTTGTGTGAATTGTTTTTCTTTGAATTGTAAAGTGCTTTGTTACTATTCGTTAAAGGCAGTATATCAAATGGAAAATAAACCATAAATTTAAAATGGTTCTCCCTCAAAATTACAGAAAGGAATGTGTATTCATAAAAGCATGGCATTAACCCTTTATGACCAGGACAGCATTGCATCAGTCACAGTGAAGGTAGAACTGGGGCTTACATTTATAAAGACAACAGCACATAATATTCAGTTTCCTCTCAAGCGATTGATGCTAATGGGTGGCTTCTAACAAGCTTCTTTTTTCATGCGTGTGAGCGCTGGGCTTTTCCTCATATCATCTTCTGGTTGAGTGGAGGTGACAAAGAGTACAGGTAAATGGAGCTCACTCTGAGGAGAAGGAGGTTAGCTGTGGTGTGCCCCAGCGATCTGTCCTTGGTCCGATTCTTTTCAACATCTTTGTTGGTGATATAGCGGAAGGGCTGTCGGGTAAGGTTTGCCTCTTTGCGAATGATACCAAAATCTGCAATAGAGTAGACACCCAGGAAGGTGTAGATAACATGAGGAGGGATCTAGCTAAGCTTGAAGAATGGTCTAGAATTTAGCAGCTGAGATCTAATGCTAAAAATTGCAGGGTCATGCATTTGAGCTGCAAAAATCCAAGGAAGTGGTACAGTGTAGGGGGTGATGCACTTCTCTCCACGAAAGCAGAACAGGACCCGGGCGTGATTGTTTCTGATGATCTTAAGGTGGCTAAACAGGTACAAATGGCAATGGCAGAAAGGTGCATAGGAAGAGGAATGGTCAGCAGGAAGGAGGTGATAGTGCCTCTGTATAAGTCTCTGGTGCGACCTCATTTGGAGTATTGTGTGCAATTCTGGAGACCGCACCTTCAAAAGGATATAAACAGGATGGAGTTGGTTCAGAGGGTGGCTATCAAAATGGTCAGTGAGATAATGGCTTCTGCAGTTCAGAGCTTGGTAAAACCCAAATGCTTCATTGTACTCTCATTATTGGCCAGTTAGTCGGTGTTCAGCCTCCTGCGGCTTCTGCTCCGCCTGGCAAGAGCGTTCTAGAACATTTTCCAGCTTTCCTGTTTAGTTATTCTTCACGGCTTCCTTTCCCGATTCAAATTAGGGGACGGGTCCATAGTGTGTAAATCACAGCACTATAAAAAAGTGCCCTGAATCACCAGTCCAGCCCATACCAGCACAGCACAGTCTTGCTATTTCTTTGTATGTCATATTGGCAAACGCTAAGTATTTACAGATGGGCTCAGATGTTTCTATGGGGATAATCTGCAGCTGGGTCTTGGCGTGCTCTCCCTGCTCAAAAAGTCATCTGATTTCCCTGAAATTACAGGCTCTGGTTTGGACTTTAATTTGGACAGCAATTGTGCAATTTTGGAAAATCCTGCTTCCCTCCATCCCCCCCAGTTCTGCTTGTGCGGTCAGGGAGCAGCAGTACCTTGCAAGGTCACAGGCAGAGGGAGCCCAAGGACCACGGGATAGCGAGACCTCTTCCAGTTCCCTTCCCTAGGGGAGATGCAGTTGAGTTTTCTGGAGGCAACCCTAAGTCAGCCTGGACTGCTGGTCTTTAGTAAAGAAACTCCCTATCTTGACTGAATGTTTACCAGTGTCTAAGCACCGAAAAAAAAGAGAAGGGAGAGAACGGATTGCTAACCTGGAGATTCTTTTGGAGAGGTGGGAGATGGATTATGTTAAACTTATCAAATGCTAAATGAAACCATCCAGAAAAAAATGTCTTTCCTTATTTTTTCACTGAATTTTTACATTCTGCATTTCTCCATAAGGATATTATTCTCCATTTTTATATCCTAGTAAAGGTGTGGAAATCACAGGTCCTGTGGCTGGATGACCCACCAATATGAGGTGAGTTTTCATACTGTGAAAGGTGATCAACGCTCATATCTGCACCTTTGTGCTAAACTGGGTAGAAACGTTCTGACTTTAAAGAAATACTTATGTCTAACAGAGGGAAGGGAGTAAAGAAGCTTTGTTCTACGTTGTTTGAGAGGTTGGACCCTGGCTAGGTCCGTTTCTCCCCATCTCTCTCTCTCTCTCTCAGGTGGCCTATATTACTTGCAGTTCTGGTATCCAGCAGTACTGCAATGCCTGCAATGTATGGGGAGATATTCTCTCCCAATTACCCGCAGGGCTATCCCGATAACGCCCTGGAGACCTGGAATATCACAGTGCCACTGGGGTTTGGAATACGCATCTATTTTACCCACTTGAACATCGAGCTTTCGGAGAACTGTGAATATGACTCTGTAAAGGTAACACTGCAAGAGATGCGGCAGCGGGAAGGTGAGGGGAAGGGGCCGTGAGGGTAGTGTATTGGTAGTGCTTCAGCACTGCAAGGCAGCAGGGTGTGTGGATATACTTGAGTAGTGTCAGTTTCCCTTCTGTGCATAACCAGTTTCTGCCTCCTGACTGCTAGGTCGTGATAGGAGACATCACTGAAATGGTTCTGTGTGGGCAAGGAACAAGCACAGATAGTGGCTCCCGGAAGCTGGAGGAACGGTACTTTCAGGCCAACACGTTAAGTGTCATATTCCAGTCTGATTTCTCGAACCAGGAGCGCTACACGGGATTTGCTGCCTATTACATGGCTGTGGGTATGCTTCTACAATTCTTCTCTGGGCATCTATCAAGAAATTTAAGGTGAAGGCTGAGATTCCAACACTGGAGTGCTCCATCTCTGGACCCCAGCAGTGTGAGATCTCTCAATGCAATCCCAATCAGGAATCCAGCAGTGCGAGCTCCTCCACTGCACGCCCAATCAGGAATTCAATACCGAGCTCCCTCACCGCACTCCAGCCAAGACTCAAGCAGTGCGAACTCCCTCACTGCATTCCAGTTAGTACCCCAGCAATCTGAGCCCCTTCACTGCACTGCCAGTCAGGACTCATGTAGTGTGAACTCCCTCACTGCACTACCAGACAGGACCCCACAGTGTGATCTTCCTCACTGCACTGCCAGCCAGGACCCTACTGTGTGATCTCCCTACTGCACTGCCAGCCAGTTCCCCAGCAGTGTGATCTCCCTCACTGCACTGCCAGCCAGGATCCTGCAGTGCAAGCCCCTCATTGCACTGACAACCGGAACCCCAGCAGTGTGATCTCCCTCACTGCACTGCCAGCCCGGACCCCAGCAGTGTGAACTCCCTCACTGCACTGCCAACCAGGACCCCTCAGTGTGAGCTCCTCATTGCACTGCCAGCCAGGACCCCAGCAGTGTGAGCCCCTCATTGCACTGCCAGCCAGGACCCCAGCAGTGTGAGCCCCTCATTGCACTGCCAGGCAGGACCTCGCAGTATGAGCCCCTCATTGCACTGCCAGGCAGGACCCCAGCAGTGTGATTTCACTCACTGCACTGCCATCCAGGATCCCTCAGTGTGAGCCCCTTATTGCACTGCCAACCACAACCCTGCAGTGTGATCTTCTCACTGCACTGCCAGCCAGGACCCCTCAGTGTGAGCCCCTCATTGCACTGCCAGCCAGGACCCCGCAGTGTGAGTCCTTCACTGCACTGCCAGCCAGGACCCCGCAGTGTGATCTCCCTCACTGCACTGCCAGCCAGGACCCCGCAGTGTGAGTCCTTCACTGCACTGCCAGCCAGGACCCTGCAGTGTGATTTCACTCACTTCACTGCCATCCAGGACCCCTCAGTGTGAGCCCCTTATTGCACTGCCAACCACAACCCTGCAATGTGATCTGCTCACTGCACTGCCAGCCAGGACCCCACAGTGTGAGCCCCTCATTGCACTGCCAGCCAGGACCCCAGCAGTGTGATCTCCCTCACTGCACTGCCATCCAGGACCCCTCAGTTTGAGCCCCTCACTGCACTGCCAACCACAACTCTGCAGTGTGATCTTCCTCACTGCACTGCCAGCCAGGACCCCACAGTGTGATCTCCCTCACTGCACTGCCAGCCAGGACCCCACAGTATGAGTACTTCACTGCACTGCCAGCCAGGACCCTGCAGTGTGAGCCCCTCATTGCACTGCCAGCCAGGACCCCGCAGTGTGAGTCTTTCACTGTACTGCCAGCCAGGACCCCGCAGTGTGAACCCCTCATTACACTACCAGCCAGGACCCCGCAGTGTGATCTCACTCACTGCACTGCCAGCCAGGACCCCGCAGTGTGATCTCACTCACTGCACTGCCAGCCAGGACCCTGCAGTGTGAGCCCCTCATTGCACTGCCAGCCAGGACCCCAGCAGTGTGATCTCCCTCACTGCACTCCAGCCAGGACCCCACAGTCTGAGCCCCTGCAATGCTGTAACAATCTGTAATGAAATTGCTTGATTATGCTAATCTCCTTCCTTCTCCTTTGCCTCTTGGATACAGATGTGAATGAATGTGAGGAGTTGGAGGAGGAGGCCTGCAGTCACTTCTGCAATAATTACATCGGAGGTTACTTCTGCTCCTGCCAGCCGGAGTACTTTCTGGAAGAGGATAACAGAACCTGTGCAGGTGATATTACTTCCACCTTTCCCTGTGATCAGGGTGACTCTCTGGGTTCCTCCACAGCTCTATTGCTCTCTAGCACCGCTGCTGTCTGAAGAAGCTCTAGCTTTCCTGGCCGTAGGTATTATACGTTACACTGGTGTTCCGAGTTTCTTGTTCATATTATCTTTCAGTTAGTAATAAAGATCTTCTATATTTTGAAAGGTTTGTGAAATAAGGTATTAGAGACTCATTTCAATCAATTTGTGCTGATCTTACAACTAGAGCAAGGCTTCAGGGAGCAAGGGAGAAATGCGTTCGTAGCGACTGTGATAACTAAGCCAATTTCCGCTCCTACCTTGGTGCCATCTTTTTCTGGCAGTGAACTGCAGCGGAGCTGTATACACAGACCTCAAGGGGGAAATCACGAGCCCCAACTACCCCAGCCCGTATCCGGAAAATTCCCGCTGCGAGTACCACATCCATCTGGAGACTGGCTACCAAATTGTGGTGACCTTCCTGCCACAGGATTTCGATATAGAACAGCACAATGACGGCAACTGCGCGTACGACAGTCTGATGGTGCGTAAGATGATGCAGGCACAGGCAAATTCAGGCAAATTAGGGGAATCACTGCGGCCGCTCCTAGGGATTTTCACTGCTCTCTTTCTGCCTTTTTTCTAACTTTTTCTCTGACACCCCCCCCCCCCTCCTTTGTATGTTCTCAGGTGAAGGCAAACGGTCGCACATTTGGTCCTTTCTGTGGTCAACAAGTTCCCAGTCCACCGAGAATTGAAACGGCGAGTAACACGGCTACTCTTATCTTCCAAACAGACAGTGGAGGAAAGAACAAGGGCTGGAAAATCCAGTACTCTGAGGATGGTGAGTGGTTCTGCTGGGTGACAGGTGACGAGCGAGACTCCTCAGTACCCCCAAGCGCTCACCTCCTCCACAGGATGTCAGCCTGAGTGACCTGTTCCTACATCTGCCTTTGCCCTGCAGTTAAACTCACACACTTGCTGTCACCTTGAGCTGGGGGGTCTCTTAAGAAAGTAATGAAGCAGCCAAAGGTGGCGGAGGTGGGTGCAGAGGTTAATAGATTAATGATGAAAGTATTAATGCAGTTTTATTTAAAGCTTATATTCTGCCTTTCCAACTTTCACAAATCAGCTCAATATGCTTAATTAACGAAAGCAAAAGGACTCGACCTAGATCCAGTACAGACACATTAGCTCAGAACAAAATCACATACAGAATAATAGGCCAAGGCATAAAGCAATAGCAATGTGGATTAATGAAATAATTCCCTCTGAATGGCTTGTTCAATGTCATGGATGATCTCATTGGAAAGTGACTGATTGATTGATAGTTGATTGAAGTGCTGTGCGGAGAATGATATAGATGATAGTAGGATGGACTAGAGAGATTATTGTCTGTCTGACTTTTCTTCTAAGCCATTCCTTGTCCGAAGGAAGTGACACCAAACTCCAAGCTGACTCCCGATCAGGAGAAATATGTCTTTAAAGATGTGGTGACAGTCGAATGTCTGAAGGGCTACGAGATTGTGATGGTAAGTCCGTGTGAAAGCTGCTCATTGCCCGCTTTCTGCTTTGCATATATCCTTCTCTGTAGAGACAGATTCATCAGGGAAGGAGCAGCAGCAGGGGGAGATGAGGGTATTTCCAGCAGCCGGTTCTTCTGCTATTGTGGGTTCTTAGCATACAGGGTGGGGGAAGTGCAGAGGGTAAAAAGCCCCAGTGACGGACGTCATCTTTCATTCCAGCTAGGAGGCAGTCTGGATTCCTTCATATCTGACTGCCAAGGCAACGGACAGTGGCGAAACTCCCACCTCAGATGCGAACGTAAGTTTGTCCTTCCTTCCTTGCAAGCTTCTCACAGACTAGGCACTATGAAGGTTATTGCCACATAGCCATCATCTGATGCATGAAACCTAAAGATAAAGTTCACAATTAGATTGTGCACCTGATTGCACCTATAGCCATTATAAACCGAAAACTATGAATAATCATTTGAATTTTTAACCTGACTTTCCAAATAACATCCAAGGCAGTTTACAACATTATTAGGAATTCAGATAGTGTAAGTCTCTTCCCTAAACAGTTTCCAGTCTAAGCTGATACCTCAGGTAGTGGGAGATTAAGGGCTCGATATTCAGCCTGCGTCAGTCAGCATTTGTAAAGCGCAGAAGTGAAATTGCACATTCAGCAATGGGATCCAGATATCCTCTGACACCGAATATCTGTTTTCAGTAGCGACCTGCACAGATTTCCAGACACTGGCGATATTCAGTGTTCAGCATAAACATTGGATGATGGTGGGATGCCCCAGTGGGCTGTGAGGGGGCATTGGTTGGTTTAAAGAGGGGTAGGGATTTAGGGTTTGCTGTTGTATTGGCCACCGGGATTGAGTAGGCAGAGGTGGGGAATGTAGGGGATAAAATTGTGAAGGCAAGATTGGAATTTCATGAGTTGACTATAATGGGGAGGTGTCTCTCAGGAGATGAATGAGGCATGGCAGCCTCCCTTTGTCTGGCCATTTTGGAGTTTGGCTCCCCAGGGAAATCTAGATCTTTGTGGCCCTGTCTCTTGTGGCCCTTACATGGGGTGTCAGGCTGCTCATCTGGAGGTTCTTGTGCCTGACTTTCCCCTCGGCCTTCTCTCTGGCCAGAGGCTGCAGGAACTGCAGGGGAGAATGTGGAGCGGCGGACCTGGGTATGCAATCACTGAGCCAGGGCTGATAGGAGGTCTGCCTCTGGCTGCGCTACTGCCCCGGGGGCTCCCAATCATGCTGATGGGAGGGGGCAGAAGAAAAGGGGGCTTGCAGTTGATTGGCTGACATGGTCCTTTCCTGTTTATTTTGTCTTTATTCCTTTTTGTTTTTTGAATGGTTACCTTCTGGAGACGTACCGAGAAGAAGGGGGGGGGGGGGACCATGTGCGATTGCATTGCTGCGGGTCTAAACTTTTCTTCTTGTTGTTTTTCATTTGGTTGCCAGATGGCACTGTGGGCGCTGGGGAATTGCTGGAGGGATCACTGTAGGATTCATAGTAGGATTGCCATAACGGAGAGGCACGAGGTTGCGCAGGAAGGGAGAGCCATGGCGTACTTTGCACGATCAGAGAAAAAACTGATAGGGAAGGGAGAGGATAGGGGGGAAGCAGAGCGCACATGCTCTGAAAATAAGATACTGGGTCAGACCAAGGTCCATCAAGCCAGTATCCTGTTTCCAACAGTGGACAATCCGTACCTAGCAGTTTCCCCAAAAGGTACCTAGCAGTTTCCCCAAAAAGACACAGGTTCCATAATGCTTGTATTGGGACAAGCAGTGGATTTCCTGGGTCCCCTTTAATAATGGTTTATGGACCTTTCCTCCAGGAACTTGTCCAAACCTTTTACTACATCCTCCGGTAACGAATTCCAGAGTTTGATTACGCGTTGAGTAAAAAATATTTTCTCTTATTAGTCTTATATGGGTTACACTGTAGCTTTATTGCATGTCCCCTAGTCTTTCTACATTTTGATGACGTAAACAATCAATTTACATTTACCCGTTCCACTCCATTCATTAATTTATAGACCTCTATCATATCTCCCTTGTAGACGAATAGAGATTAAGCGTTCGCTGACTGCATTGTATTTCATTACAGTTCTTGCAAGTTTCTTCTTAATTATAAATGCACCACCATTTCTTCCTTGTCTTTCATTTTCAGCATAGTAGACCATATGATCACCTGATGCAAAGTGCCCCATGCCAGTCCATTTCAGTTCACTGACGCAACAGATCAAATTGTACACGTTCCATTTCATTCTTGACCACCTCCAACTTCCTTTGGTTCATGCTTCATACGTTCCATGTCCCTATATGCAAGACATTTTTGTAACTTCTGACTCTCATTTCATACACAGCTACATCAGCTGTCAGACAAGGAATTTAATCCAACCACATCATAAATGCTGTGTTTACTCTGAAAAGTCCAGCTCTTCCCCCGTAGCCAGTTGTGCCTTCCGACCTGGGGGTCTCATCTTCTAGCACTATAGTGCAATTTGTTTTGTTGTGACTATCCATTGGGTTTTCACGGCAAGATATGGAAGTAGATTGCTGGGCCTTTCTTCTGCATAGTTTAAGTTTAGTGTTGTTGCCGTTGTCACAAAAATGTGATCCTCCGTCACCAACACTGTCCCATTCTGCTGATGCCCAGAGGGTAGTTTGTCTGGCACCTCAACTGAGACCTGTCCATTTTGGAAGACCCTGCCAGTAGTTAAACTACCGATAGCTTAGCCCTCGGCATCACTGATGCACACAAGCCCTCACAGCATGACAAGCTGCATAGAACTCATCAATTTCATCCTCTTCTGCAGCTGTTGTTGGGGCATAAACTTGAATTATAGTTGTGTTGATAGGCATTCCTCATCTCAAACACCTTCTTCCAGCAACACAAGCTGTGACTACTATATCTGTGGAAGTCAACAATGGAAAAGCTCTATAACATCAATCAACAAAGACAAAACCTGGAGCTGACTGTGGTACAGATCACCACTAGTATGCAAACTCAAGCTAAAGTTGAAAAAGAACAAGCCACTTACGAATATAGCAAAATATGACCTTGAGAATATACCACTGGAATTTAAAGACTGTCTGCAAAATTGATTTGCTGCTTTAGATACAAATGACAGAGCTCCAGAAGAGTTATGGGATGACATCAAGAAGGCTGTGTTAGAAGAAAGTGAGAAATCTCTACAAAAGGTGAAAAAGCAAAAATGGCCAAAATGGATGATGGAAGAAACTTAAAAAATGTCCCAGAAAAAGCAGAGAAATTAAAGCCAGAGGAGAAAGAAAGACAATTGCAGAACCCAACAGAGATTTCCAACTTGCAGCAAGACAGGACAAAGAAAAGTACTACAATGACACATGCAAGGAAATAGAAGCAGAAACTATTAGAGAAAGAACAAGATTGGCTTTCCTAAAGCTGCGAGAGTTAAAGAAAAAATTCCAGCCTTGAAATGGAATGTTACATGATGCTCAAGAATTTATGCTAAATGATGTTGAGAAGATCAAGAAAAGGTGGAAGGAATATACAGAGTTTTTATATGATAAAGATCAAGTGGACCAACAGCCGTTTCAACCTGTACCTTATGATCGGGAACTATTGGTGATGAAAGAAGTTGAAGCAGCATTGAAAGCCTTATCAAAGAACAAAGCCCCAGGCATTGATAGCATTCCCATAGAAGTATTACAGCAATCTGATGCATAAGAACATAAGATATGCCATACTGGGTCAGACCAAGGTTCATCAAGCCCAGTATCCTGTTTCCAACAGTGGCCAATCTAGGTCATATGTACCTAGCAGTTTCCCCAAGAGACACAGGTTCCACAATGCTTGTATTGGGTCAAGCATTGATATCCTGGGTCCCTTTTTAATAATGGTTTATGGACCTTTCCTCCAGGAACTTGTCCAAACCTTTTTTAAACCCAGCTACACTAACAGCCTTTACTACATCTTCCAGTAACAAATTCCAGAGTTTGATTACACGTTAAGTGAAAAAATATTTTCTCTTATTTGTCTTAAATAGTTTACCCTGTAGCTTGTCATACCCCTTGCCTAGGGCCAATGGCTGAACGGCAAAAGGGCTGCCTTATTTGTTTTCGAGCAATGTCTCAAGCCTAGTGCGCCAGCAATGGATGCTGGGACTTGTAGTTTAATTACTCTCCAACAAAGTATTGTGACCACACGGGGTTCAAGGCAAACAAATAAATTTTATTCAGGGTTTTCCCCCTCGCATAGAATTCTTAACGCATGACATGGCATGGATTATTTCTCCAAAATAATAGGATAACAGGAACAACTGAAAGTTGAGAATCAAATGACAGTAGTACTGTTTCATTCACAGCTCTGCTCAGGCTTCTCTGCAATACCAGCATTCCACAGCCAAAGCTGAAGAACTGATCAGACAAACTTAAAAGTTTCCACAAAATGTCTTTCCTTCTCAGGTTTAGAAATAGCTATGCACTTCTCTCATGCAGAGGTAACTCAGCGTAAGTCCAAGCTGTTTGCTTCACATAAAGAGCAATCCATTTCACATACGTCACTATCAACAGGTGCTTCATCAACATCAATTATCATATCTTCACAAGCTCCATTAGCATTCTCTTCTAAGGAACTTTTATAATCAGGTTTAAACTGAAGCTTATTTAGAATCTCTTGCAGTTGTCCTATAAACTGTTCTCTCTGGTTTCACGTACACTGCTTAGGGAAGGAGTTTGATTCTCTTGTAAGAATTTGAACACAGAATCTGAAGCTGTCTCAGGGCACTTACTTGGAATACTTTTACTCCTGGCTGGAGTTGGTTTACTGCGTTCCTGTCCTGACTTTGCTCAGCGCTGAACCTTAGCTTCTTAACAATATCCTCAGCACAGCTCTTGTTAGGGACTGAAGCACACGTAGCTTTCCAACGTGCAATGCTTTCTCTACAGTCAGAGCTCTTTCCCCGGGTAAAGGTAAGCCTTTCTACCTTCTCTCTGGGTTGTTTTGGCAGAAGCTTCAGGTTTGCTTTCAGTGCTCCTTGAGAATAGGGCTCAGCAGCCTCTCCAGAATCCTCCTTAGCTTCCTTAGCTTGTTCTGAGTTCCGTGATTTCCCTGCCAGTTCGCTTCTTGGATCACCTCCTGGCTTCCTTCCTCCTGGCTTCCTTCCTCCTGGCTTCCTTTCTCCTGGCTTCCTTTCTCCTGGCTTCCTCTCTCCTGGCTTCCTCCCCTTACTAAACTCTGAGGCAGCCTTAAAACGGCTTTTCTCACCAGCCACTCCCTCCTTGCTGCACATGTGAAGTTCGTTAGGGCTCAAACTAGCTCTTACGTCACTGCTGGGGCAGGGTTTAGCTCTAGCTAGTACATGCTCTGAAAGCTTGTGGTTTCCATGGGAACCATGTTTGCCTTTACTTTTAAAGGTGTATCCCTCATTTCCTTCCCATTCCATCTGGTCCACACAACTCTCCTTATCACAAGCTTCATTACATGTCCCCTAGTCTTTCTATATTCTGATAGCATAAACAATCGATCTACGTTTACCCGTTCCACTCCATTCATTAATTTATAGACTTCTATCATATCTCCCCTCAGCCTCTCTTTTCCAGGTTGAAGAGCCCTAACCTTTGTAGCCTCTCTTCATAGGAGTCACCTTCCATCCCCTTTACCATTTTGATGCAGCTGTTACCATACTTACAGGGTTCTGCCTTCTACTCAAGATCATTCAGCAGAGACTACAACTGGTTCAGGAAAGGGTGAAAAACAAGAGACATCATAGTGGATATGAGATGGATCTTTGAAAATACAAAATAATTTCAAAAGGATATCTATATGTGTTTTATTGACTACAGCAAGGCTTTTGACTGTGTAAACCATGAGAAACTCTGGGCCACATTAAGAAGCAAGGGGATACCAGAACACCTGATCGTTCTCTTACACAACCTTTACATTGATCAAGAAGCAACAGTTCTAATGGAAGGAGAAACAGAATGGTTTAAAATCAGCAAAGGTGTACAACAAAGCTGCATACTTTTCCCGTACCTGTTTTATTTATATGCAGAACAAATCATCAGAGAAGCAGGACTGTATGAAGACAACAGAGGTGTGAAGACTGGTGGAAGGATCATCAACAACCTTCCCTATGCTGATGATACCATATTACTGGCTGAAAGTGAAGACAATTTGAAACATTTGCTTCTCAAGATCAAGGAATATAGTCTTAAAATGGGTCTGCACCTTATTGTTAAGAAGACAAAGATACTGACAACTGGCAAAATGAATAAGTTCATCATTGATGGAAAAGAAATTGAAATAGTTGACAACTTTAACCTACTTGGATCAACTATCAATAAAGAAGCAACAAGTAGTCACCTGGACCGGATGGTATACATCCCAGAGTGTTGAAAAAACTGAAATATGAGACTGCAGACCTGCTATCAGTAATCTGTGAATTTTCATTAAAATCATCTGTAATACCTGAAGATTGGAGGGTCGCCAATGTAACGCCAATTTTTAAAAAGGGTTCCAGGGGTGATCCGGGAAACTACAGACTAGCGAGCCTGATGTCAGTAACGGGGAAAATGGTAGAAACCATCATAATGAACAAAATTACACAGCATGTAGATAGTCATGGCCTAATGTGAGACAGCCAACATGGCTTTAGACAAGGAAGATCTTGTTTTACTGATCTGATATGTTTTTTTGAAGGTGTGAATAAACAGGTAGACAAAGGTGAGTCGGTTGATATAGTGTATCTGGACTTTCAGAAAGCCTTTGACAAGGTCCCTCATCAGAGACTTTTGGCAAAACTAAAAAGTCATGGGATAGGAGGCAGTGTACTATTGTGGATCGGGAGCTGGTTAAAAGATAGAAAGCAGAGGGTAGGGCTAAATGGCCAATTTTCTCAATGGAAAAAGGTGAATAGTGGAGTACCCCAGGGATCTGTTCTGGGTCCGCTACTTTTTGACATATTCATAAATGACCTGGAAAAGGGAATAACTAGTGAGCTTATCAAATTTGCAGATGACACAAAACTGTTTAAAGCTGTTAAAACCCAAGAGGATTGTGGAAAATTGCAGGAGGATCTGGATAAATTGGAAGACTGGGCATCCAAATGGCAGATGAAGTTTAATGTGGACAAGTGCAAAGTTATGCACCTAGGAAAGAACAACCCACACTATGGTTACACAATGCAAGGTTCCAAATTGGGAACCACCACCCAGGAAAAAGAATTAGGTGTCATCGTGGATAACATGTTAAAACCCTCTGCCCAGTGTGCAGCGGCGGCCAAGAAAGCAAATAGAATGCTAGGTATCATAAGGAAAGGAATGGAAAATAAAACAAAGGATATTATAATGCCTCTGTATCGTTCCATGGTACGACCGCACCTTGAATATTGTGTGCAATTCTGGTTTCCGTATCTTAAAAAGGTTATAGCGTTATTAGAAAAGGTACAGAGAAGAGCTACCAAAATGGTAAAGGGGATGGAAGGCTACTCCTATGAAGAGAGGCTACAAAGGTTAGGGCTCTTCAACCTGGAAAAGAGACGGCTGAGGGGAGATATGATAGAGGTCTGTAAATTAATGAATGGAGTGGAACGGGTAAACGTAGATCGATTGTTTATGCTATCAGAATATAGAAAGACTAGGGGACATGTAATGAAGTATTTAAGACAAATAAAAGAAAATATTTTTCCACTCAACGTGTAATCAAACTCTGGAATTTGTTACCGGAGGATGTAGTAAGGGCTGTTTGTGTAGCTGTGTTTAAAAAAAGGTTTGGACAAGTTCCTGGAGGAAAAGTCCATAAACCATTATTAAAAAGGGACCCAGGATATCAATGCTTGACCCAATACAAGCATTGTGGAACCTGTGTCTCTTGGGGATACTGCTAGGTACGTATGACTTAGATTGGCCACTGTTGGAAATAGGATACTGGGCTTGATGGACCTTGGTCTGACCCAGTATGGCAGATCTTATGTTCTTATGTTCAGTCAAGAAATCCGATGACACATTGCTCTTGGCAGAATGGCTATGAAGGACCTAGACAAGATTCTCAAGAGCAGAGATGTCTCTCTTCTGAGAGAGACTCGACTTGTTCAAGCCATGTCATTTTCAACAACATCATATGGATGTGAAAGTTGGACAGTGAAAAAGATAGAGAGGAAGAAAATTGATGCCTTTGAATTATGGTGCTGGCAGCGAATACTGTGTATACCATGGACTGCCCGAAGAACAAACTAGTACTAGAGGAGATCAAACCTAAGCTTTTTTTAGAATGTCAGATGACAAGACTTCAACTTTCATACTTGGACACATCATGCGAAGAGAGAGATCATTAGAGAAAGACATTATGCTTGGCAGGGTAGAATGTCAAAGCAAAAGAGGAAGGCCAACAATGAGATGGATCAATACAATAACAGCAGCTATGAGTGCCAGTCTGTCAACAGTGAGCCACCTGACTGAAGACTGAACACAATTTAGGACAGCTATTGTCACCACCAGATGGGCAGGCTGCCGCCTAGGGTAGCAGGTCTGGCTGCCTGATGATGTTTATGAAGAATAAGTAGTTGTAGACATGAGTGGTTCAGGTAAAGTTAGGGTTTTATTTCCCCTCCCAGGGTCGGATTCTCAAAATGCACAACACAGTAAACTTAAGACAATAAAGCCATACTCTCTGGCATGTTATAAAGGAAATAATGATAGCTTCTTCTTGCTTCTTAATTAAATGATAGCCATAAGAAAACAATACTCAGCACATAGTTCCTCTGTAGATAAACAGGCACTCTTGATCTTCACTGCTAGGCTCAAGCAATGTACAATTACTGGTTTAACATAAAGAGGTAATTTTGTCTGAGATAGTTAACGTACAGTCCATTGGATCATCAAATGAGCTTTCACTAGCATAAACATTAACCCTCCAGGTATTTCTGCTGCCAGTAAACTTCCTTAAATCTGGTTCAGAATCACTTTCAGGATCACAGCTCCCAGATATATACTGTTTCACTCTTTCAGGCTTCCATTCACTCTGTAAAGAACGTTGCCTCTGAGTTCCAAACTGCGTCACAGCAGACGGACTTTCACAGCTGTTCTCTGACTCTCTCGTCTCTGACTCCTCTGCTCCTGGCTGTTCTGTTCCTGGCTGTCCTCTCTCTGGGTTTCCTGAGTGTTTCTTATAGTGCTGATTAGCACTTCCCCCACTCAGGTGAAAGCTCTTAGGAACTAGGGATTGCTTGCTAGTTGGGCGGGGTTGCAAACCTCGTGGCTGGGTTTGTTTACATTGCCCCTGACAACTACTGATCATATGGCTTGCCTGCCTGTCAGCTTCTGACCTAGTTCTCACAGAATCCTGTGTTTTTAAGGCAAAGGATGGATCTTCCTCATTACACTATCCAGAGGGTTGCCATGAGTCTACACCGACTCAATGGCACTTAACAACAACAACAACAACATCATATCTCCTCTCGGCTGTCTCTTTTCTAGTTGAACAGCCCTAATTTTTTTAGCTTCTCCTCATAGGAGGATCCTTCTGTCCCCTTTACCATTTTGGTGGCTCTTCTCTGTACCTTTTTGTAATTCTGCTATATCCTTTTTAAGACATAGAGACCAGACTTGCACACAATATTCAAGGTGCGGTCGCACCATGAAACGATACAGAGACATTATAATATCCTTTGTTTTATTTTCCATTCCTTTCCTTATGATAACTAGCATTCTATTTGCTCTCTTGGCCGCCGCTGCACACTGGGCGGAGGGTTTCAATGTGTTATCCATGATGACGCCTAAATCTTTTTCCTGGGTGATGGTTCCTTATGTGGAACCTTGCATCGTGTAACTATAGTTTGGGTTGTTCTTTACTAGGTGCATAACTTTACACTTGTCCACATTAAATTTCATCTGCCATTTGGATGCCCAGTCTTCCAATTTATCAAGGTTCTCTTGCAATTTTTCATAATCCTCTTGGGTTTTAACAACTTTGAATAATTTTGTGTCATCTGCAAATTTGATTACCTCACTCATTATTCCTATTTTCAGGTCATTTCTGAATATGTTAAAAAGCAGCAGACCCAGCACAGATCCCTGGGGTACTCCACTATTCACCTTTCTCCATTGGGAAAATTGGCCATTTAGCCCTACCCTCTGTTTTCTATCTTTTAAGCAGTTCCTGATCCACAGTCGTACACTGCCTCCTATCCCATGACTTTTTAATTTTGCCAATAGTCTCTCATAAGGGACCTTGTCATAGGCTTTCTGAAAATCCAGATACACTACATCAACCGATCCACCTTCAAAAAAATATAATAGATTAGTAAGACAAGACCTTCCTTGGCTAAATCCATATTGGCTTTCTCCCATTAAACCATGACTATTATAGTGCCGAAGACGAACCCTCTGGGCTGATATAATCCGGACCTTCTTCTGAGTGTCCTAGAAGATTCACGCACAGTGTGGCACACAGTTCTCTTGCTTGAAATTCAGTCCCCTGGGCTTCTTGAGCCACCAGGCTTGGAGCAGCTCTTCCCCTTCACAAGATGAAACTGGGCAAACGGAGTTAGAGACTGGCATTAGTTCCAATCTCCCCAGTCCACAACATAAAGTTATAATGAGAACAATCCCTACTGCTTCTCAAATCAGTTCAGTTCAGCACAAAGCCTTTCGTAGATTGCCCTACAAAGCTCAACTGCACCGTTAGAAAACAGTGCAGCTGCCCCAGCCTTCCTCCTTTTGAGTGTCTGGTCACAAGGAATCTCCCTTATGGAGGTTTTGCCTTAGCCTTCTCAGTGCTGTGGACGCTTCTCTATGCAAGTTGAATGAATTTGTTTTAACTTCTGGCCTGTATCACACCAGTGTGGCAGTGGATAATATGTTCGGTGTATATGGGACTGTATTTTACGATTCACGTGATGCCATATGCAGCTGATTCTGTTTTTAGACCCGAGGAAGGGGACATTAACTCTGAAGACTTGTTTTTATGCTTCTTAACCTTTATTTTCATGCGTTGGCCTAACGCAGCTTCCACCCTGTTGTCATTTGTATTGTAGCACTGAACTGTGGGCCACCGCAGGAAGTGGACAACGCTCATATATCTTATCGATCCGGCTCGCAGAGCTACACCTATGCATCTGAAATTCAGTACAGCTGCCCAGAAAAATACTACAGCATGAAATCCAAGGGAAACGGTATGTACCAGCTACGTGGATAATACCTCAGAAAGCAGAGCCGGGGGAGGCAGGAGAGCCCATTTACTGAACCCCAACATTGTTACTTTACAAAAAGAAAGCATACAAAATGCCCCCAGCTGTGCAAAACCGCCAGCATTTCAACATATTAAACTTTCTTTATACAAACACCCTTTTTTTGAAACAAAATCCCATATTTGGTCCTGTCTACATAGGGGGCAGAGTTTCAGAGTCTCATTTTAGCTGATAGCCCAATGATAGTTTTGGGCAGACTCTATGTAGTTACTGTATGTAAACAGGGATTTTAAATATAACCCAGGGTTTCACAATCTCGGATATTTTTCATGTTGGGTATATTTCATTTTGTTTTTATTTTATGTTTTTTTCTTTTGTCATGGAAGTACTGGGGAAGTCCTGAAATTGACTGCATAATGTGATTTACAATGCATCACACATGTGACTTCTAAAAGATATTCCACCTCAGAAATTCAAATTATAAATCTTAAATCATCATAGTAAACTTTCCTGCATAGTCTGTTCATAGACAATTTCTTTAAATTCATAAATAACGAGCTGCCAGGATGCAAAAACATGCAAAGTAGCTCAATATTTATGAATTATTTAAAAACCAGCAAGTGAAAATATGTTCAAGTGGAGGAGTAGCCTAATGGTTAGAGCACTGGCTTGGGACTCACGAGACTAGGGTTCAATTCCCACTAGCACTCCTTGTGGCCTTGGGCAAGTCACTTAACCCTCCATTGCTCAGAAAAATCCAAGTTATCAATGTACAAGTTTAAGTTACAATGTAAACTGCTTTGATTGAAATGATAAAGCAGTATAAAAAAACCCAGACTGTTAAATTTACAGACAACATTTCTTATTAAATACTTTTGCATGCAAATTCCTTGTAAGTTTTTGCTTTGGAGCTCATTTGTATCCATAGTAAACTTTACCGAAAATGAGCTGTTAACTCTGAGAAAATCCTATTGGTTGTCACCTCAGGCCCTTTATCTGAGATAAAAGGAACAATTTTACAGCAGCACAGACGCAGAGGATGTATGCGCAGGCTTCTCCCGCGCGCATATCACCAACGGTCCAAAGCAAACTATGCAGATACTTGTGCGGAAAATTCCCCCAGGAACATGTCTGCTTGTATTTATATCATATCGGACACATGGGGGGTATTTTGGAAGCATCCCCACATCCAAAAAGCAGCATTTGCACCTATAGATTGGCACACTTGTGTAAACAGCATGCTAGAACAATGGGGGGGGGGGGATGCCTCCACGTTTAAAAATTCTGGAGGTGTGGTGAGGGAGGGAAGCGGGAGGGCTTTGGATGGGCCTACAGTATAGACGCGGATTGTCCATTTCACACAGGGAATCCACATCCCTAGGGAAGAATATAGGCGTGGGTATTTACGGATGCCCCTAGGCATGTATAAGTGTCTGCTGGCAGGGGCAGCTGTGAATGTCCAGATCTCCCCCCCCCCCCCACTGATAACTTACCTTGACCTTCATCTCCCCTTCTCTGACACCCAACCACATCCAACCCCCCCAAAGCTATCAATCACATCTACCAATCCCCTCTAAAGCATCCAATCACCTCTAAAAAGCCCCCCCCATGGTATAACCACACCCCATCCAACCCCCTCCTATTAACATTCCCCTGGGGGAAAGCCAGTGCAAAGATTGGAGGTGCCCTAGCAGGTCTCTCCATTCTGCTGCCCCCCCTTTCCATTGCCACCTCTGCTGCTGCCACCGCCGCCGCTGGCCCCAGTGGAAAGGGAATCAGGATGCAGTGCTTAGAAAGGCTCCAGCGCTGTGTCGTGGTTCCTGCCTGCTATCTTCGGGCAGTACCAACCCTCCCCCCTCTGACACAGACTTCCGGTTTGGCATAAACCGGAAGATGGCATTGGAGAGGGTGGAAGCAGTAGTAATGGGTGCTCCCAAAAAGCCAGCACTCTAGGTGACCATCTAGTTCATCTAATGGTGGAACCAGCCCTGCTCTGAGGCCCCCCTCAACTTCCCACCCTATCTCCTGATCCTCCTTCCCGGTGTCTGTAGTGTCTAGTGGGAGCAGAAGTGACCCCCGCCGGCTTGTGCTTATCAGCATTGCACCCCTAATGGTAATCTTGTGTTACTCTACTAAGCCTGGGGATGGAGGCATCGGTGTCATCTGGGGGGTCAGGATGGGATGCTTTAAGGGGATTGGGTAACAGGGCATCGGATACACTGGTGGGGGGAACCGGTGGATGTGCACAGTGGGAGAAATGTTTTTAAGTGTTTGTGGGGAGTAGTTACATTTCTTTTTCTCATGTGCAGCTTCTTAAAATCACTAGTCTCACTGGATAAAGAGACGCATACATGTGCAGTCCTGCACCTATTTTACAAGAGGCTCTATCTGTGGCAAAGCCTCTTGTAAAATACTATAGGAATTCTCCATGTCCTGACTTGGACGTGTTAATTCTTCTCTCTACATTCTATCGAAGGTGTGAATTATAATTATACAAAAGCCTGTTTCTGCACATAAAGCACTGCTTTACCCACAGAAAGATTAAGCTTTTGACTAGGACTTTGGTCATCTCGACATCTCTTCTGTCACTTTGAACAGGCCAAGCGTTGAATTTAACTAACTGGGAGCTCTGGATTGGGGAAGCTGCACATATTACAGAAGGGGGCAGTCCTCAGACTTAGATATGCCTTATTTTCTTTACCTGACACCAGATTTTACATGTCTCTGTTTCTTCTTGGTCTGTGAAGGGCTGTACCACTGTTCCGAGGATGGAATCTGGAAGAACACAATTGCAGGAGAAGCTGTTCCCATCTGTAAGCCAGGTAAAGCCCCACTAGATGTCAAACTGAGAGAAGAAAGTGTACAGGAAACACACAAGGCTGAGGGGAGCTTAACACTTCTTCTACAGCCTGTAATTTGCATTTAAATTGTGGGCTCTTGCAGTCCACCAGTTCTCCTAGGACAAACAGGATGAGTCAGCCACAGCAGGTGATGTCATCCAAACACCAGGTCCCACCTCCGGGTCTGCCCCTAGCCAGCCACTTTTTTTTCTTCTGCCTTGCCAGCTAGACAAACTCTCCTACTCTCCTGAATTCTCACCACAATTTCAAGGATATATATACACAGTTTCAAAGAATATAGAGAAAGAAAGAAAATCTACAATCAAGATGCCTAAACCGGATTTCAAAAAAAATGCCCAGGCTGCTCCAGAAAAATGAATTCTACAGACTCCCACAACTGCTGCCTAAAATGCCTCGGAGTCTCCCACAAAGTAGAGGACTGCACTCACTGCGCTAAAATGTCCCCCTGGGTCCGAAAATCTCCACGACATGCCCTCCAAGAACTCTCTCCCCAGGGAACAAGGACTCAGCTACCTCTTCTGCTGACCACACGGCTCTCCACGCTGCTCCTGCCATTGCACAGAGCCCCGCTCAGCCGGCTCCCACTACGGCTCCAGATGCACCCTTACAGGCCTCCATCTGCAGCCGCTCTGCCTCTGCTTCCTCTCTCTCCGCTTCGGCGGCATCTCCTCCGGGTCCTGAAGCACCTCCACAGAAATCCCCGGTGCTCCCCAGATTGTCGAGGGCTCCCCTGCCGGCGGCCATCTTGAATTCCTCCTCGGACTCCGCCCACCTCGGCGCCATTGGCCAGCGCCACAGCAACTCCACCAACAAGAGGCATGGCCAGAGGGCTCCCCTGCAGGCGGCCATCTTGGACTCCACGTCTGACTCCACCCTCCTCCGCGCATTGGCCGACACCACGACAATGTGAGAAGCAGGAGGCACGTCTCCAGGCACAAGCATGCCCACTGGCAAGCCTGTCCATCGGCGCAGAGGCACCACTCCAGCCCGCGCCGACATAGCAGAGGCTCCAGCAGGGCTGAAAAGCAGCACAGAAGACACAGCAGCAGCAGCAGCCCACACCACAGAAGGCACCGACACCGACAGAGACACCGGCGCCAATACTCCTCCTCCAGCAGCAGCAGCCCACACCACAGAAGACACCGACAGAGACACCGGCGCCAATACTCCTCCTCCGGCAGCAGCAGCCCACACCACAGAAGGCACCGACACTGACACTGACACAGACAGAGACACCGGTGCCAATACTCCTCCTCCAGCAGCAGCAGCCCACACCACAGAAGGCACCGACACCGACACAGACAGAGACACTGGCGCCAATACTCCTCCTCCAGCAGCAACAGCCCACACCACAGAAGACACCGACAGAGACACCGGCGCCAATACTCCTCCTCCGGCAGCAGCAGCCCACACCACAGAAGGCACCGACACTGACACTGACACAGACAGAGACACGGTGCCAATACTCCTCCTCCAGCAGCAGCAGCCCACACCACAGAAGGCACCGACACCGACACAGACAGAGACACTGGCGCCAATACTCCTCCTCCAGCAGCAACAGCCCACACCACAGAAGACACCGACACAGACACCGGTGCCAATACTCCTCCTCCAGCAGCAGCAGCCCACACCACAGAAGACACCGACACCGACACCAGCGCCAATACTCCTCCTCCAGCAGCACCTCTCCTAACAGGTTTTCTCTGCTCCCTGACTCTGATATGGACACAGATCCTCCTCAGCAACCCCCCATGGACCCAGGACCACCAGAAACCTTCCTTCCTAATCTTCCTGAAAAGTTCGGGGGACAACATGATTCTGCGATCACGGACCTCCCCTACCAAAGGACGACCAACATGAATGCACAGTTCAACAGCCTGCTCTCCAGTTTCTTCCAGCAGTGGCTCCACTCTCAAGGGACACCTCCCTCTGTCCCCCCGCAGACCGCTTGCCCGGAGACCCCTCCCGAGTCTGTTCCAGACCCTGTGGGTACCACCTATGAAGGGGAAGAGGCCAATGCTCCCGAGTCCCCTGTGTCTGTGGAAAACCCACTGACCTCTGCTCTGGACCTGTACCCGTCTACGGTGGACCCCCCCACACAACAGTCTGGAGGACCTCACCTATCCGAAATTCTTCCGCAAGCTTTCAACCACTATGGCTCTAAAAGCTCCCTGCCATACCTCCGACAAGCGACCTGAGACCCAAGCAGCCCTAAAATTTTTAGAGGCTCCCAGAATCGCTGCAACTATACCTGTGCATCCCCTTCTGCATGAGAACCTCCTCAAACTCTGGCAGAACCCCACCTCGGGATCACCTACATCACAGAAACTGGACCTAAAGTACCAAGTTCAACTCCTGCCAGGGTTCGACAAGACGCAGCTCCCTCACCACTCCATAGTGGTGGAATCTGCCCTCAAATGCTTCATATCTATGCGGACACATTCCAGCAACCCCCCAGGCAGAGACCTCAAGCTCCTCGGAAGAAAGTTGTTCCAGGGTGCCATGCTATGTGCAAGGGTTTCCGCCCACCAGCTCCAACAGGCCCTCTACCAGGACATTCTCCTAGCCCAGCTAAAATCCACAGCTACGCAAGATACCCAAGCCTCAACCAATGCCCACCTGGTAGACCTCCAGGAGTGCATAAAACACCAGGTCCGGGAGGCCTTCGATGCCTTCGACGCAGCTGCGCACATCGCAGGAACGGCTATATCAGCTCATTGCCTCGCCTGGCTCAGAGCCTCCGGCCTGCGAGAGGACACTCACGACCATATAGCGGACACCCCTTGCGTTGGAAACTCACTATTCGGTGACAAGGTGAACGACACCGTGACCACCATGAAGGACCACTGTGCCACACTACAAACCCTCGCGGACGAGGGCCTAGAGCAGAACAACCACAAGGCCCCCTACAACCAGAAACCTTACTCTTCCTCCAAACGGCAATACAACTCGTACCGAAAGTGGCATCAACCACGATCCACGCCACAATCTCAACAAACCTCCTACCGTAGTAAATCCTGCCAAAGGGAGAGGAGACAGCAAAAGGCTGCTCAATCCGTACCAGCAAAAACCAACCAGATCTTTTGACAAACATACGAAGGCCAATCCCCCCACCGGGGGTCGGCTAACTGCATTCCTCCCGGCCTGGGAGTCAATCTCAACAGATAACTGGGTCCTGCAGATCATCAGGGAGGGATACCAGATCAGATTCCTCTCAACACCGTCGCAACACAAACATCCCCGTGACAAGATGGATATCACTTCACTCACATACCTAGTGGCGGAAATATCATCCCTCCTTGCATCCAAAGCCATAGAGCCTGTACCGACGGAGGAGATACACTCCGGCTTCTACTCCAGATACTTCATGGTTCCCAAGAAGACGGGAGGCCTACGCCCCATCCTCGACCTTTTCAAACTCAACAAATTCATTGTCAAGGAAAAATTCCGAATGCACTCCCTTGGGTCGATTCTCCCCTTCATCCAACGGGGAGAATGGCTGACATCCCTCGACTTAATGGACGCCTACACACATGTCCCTATTCACAGAGACCACCGCAAGTACCTTCACTTCCGAGTCATGGGGAGACACTTTCAATACAAGGTCCTTCCCTTCGGGCTCTCACCCGCACCACGGGTGTTTACAAAATGTGTGGCCGTAGCAGCTGCACATCTCCGGAAGCAGGGCATATGCATGTTCCCGTACCTCAACAACTGGCTGATCTCTGCTCCCTCATCACGGGAAGCCACATCAGCTACTCACCGAACCATCTCCCTGCTATCATCTCTGGGCTTCCTAGTAAACCACCAGAAATCACACCTACAACCCTCCCAATGCCTCGAATTCATCGGGGTGATCATAGACACCACTGCCTTCAAAGCATTCCTTCCCCGTCCCCGGAGGGACGCCATCGTCAACCTGACCCAGAGCATCTCAGCGAATGGACCAACAACCGCTCGAGCGCTGCTCCGCCTCCTGGGCCACATGGCCGCATCAACTCAGGTGGTTACGATGGCAAAGCTTCAAATGCGCCACCTATAATGGCACCTGCGGTCACATTGGAACCAGCACTCACACGTAAAAAGAACCTTACACGCAGTCACCCCCTGAGGCAACCTGTTCATCAGCTAGCCATCACTACCGACGCCTCCCCAACAGGCTGGGGAGCACACTGGCTCCACCTCTGCACCCAGGGAGTATGGACAGCAAGAGAACGGACACTCCACATCAACCTCATGGAGCTCAGGGCAATTTGACATGCCTTCCGAGCCTTCCAGAACCTCATCCATGGGAAAACAGTCCTCGCCCAGATGGACAACCAAGTGGCCATGTTCTACATCAACAAACAGGGAGGAACAGGCTTCCGCACCCTCTGCAGAGAAGCCCTCCAGATATGGATCTTCACGCTATCCAAGCACTGCCTCATCCGAGCCTCCTACCTCCCGGGACTCCAAAACAAACTAGCAGACCGGCTCAGCCGTCAGCTCAGCACACACGAGTGGACCCTCAGCCACCAGGTGACCCGCACCCTCTTTCAGCGATGGGGGAAGCCTCAAGTTGACCTCTTTGCAACAACGGAGAACACGAAGTGCAGCACCTTCTGCTCGAAGTACCCCTCCCACCTCAGCATCGCATCGGATGCATTCGACGTGTACTGGGGGGAATGGTCACTAGTTTATGTCTTTCCCCCCTCCCCCTGATAGTTGACCCTACAGCGCATCATCTTGGACAAAGCGCAAGCCATCCTCATCCCGCCCCACTGGCCATGCCAGGTGTGGTTCCCATATCTCTGTCGCCTGGCACAAGAAGCTCCATCCTACCTACACACAAGATTATTATACTACGTTATTAAACATCCTCTTGTTAAATGTTACCCTTCAATTGTACTGTCTAAATGTTTACACGTACCCTAATGTTAAATGTAACCCTCCAATTGTGATGTGACATGACCACCTTGATTGAAGGATAAGGTGGCATACAAATCTGTCTAAATAAATAAATAAATAAATACGCCTTCCCCTGGTGCCCAACCTGATCTCCCAGGACAACGGCAAGACCCTATCCTCCAGCCCAACCTGTGGACCCTATCTTTGACAGTATGGAGGCTGAGCAGGTAATGCTTTCTCCCCTCCACCTCCCCCCCCCCCCCGAGGTCATGCAGGTGATACTCATGGCCAGACGCCCCTCAACCAGAAAATCATATGGCCTAAAATGGCGGTTTAACCACATGGTGCTCGGCACAGCAGCTCAACCCCTTCATCTGCCTGACACCTCAAGTACTGCAATACCTCAGAGGACTCTCCCAGCAGGGCCTTCAACCGCATTCCTTCCGGGTCCACCTTGCCGCGATTGCGGCATTCCACGACCGGTGCGGCGACAACTCCATTGCAGCCCTACCTATCGTCAGCCGCTTCATGAGAGGTCTTCACTATCTTTGTCCACCGATCAAGGACCCAGTGCCCCAGTGGGTCCTCAACGCAGTCCTCAACCAGCTTACACTGCCACCCTTCGAGCCCCTGCACTCAGCGGCCAAGAAGCACGACTCCTGGAAGACTCTCTTCCTCATCACCATCGTGTCAGCGAGGAGGATCAGTGAACTACAGGCCCTGGTGGCTCACCCACCCTACACTCAGCTGACTGAGGATAGAGCCTCTCTCCGGACCCACCCTAAGTTCATACCTAAGGTGGCGTCCGCCTTCCATGTCAACCAGACCATCAAACTTCCTAGCTTCCACCCAGAGCCCCACTCCTCCCCGGAGGAGAAAAGGCTACACACCTGTGACTGCATAGAAACATAGAAATATGACGACAGAAAAAGACCACATGGCCTATCTAGTCTGTCCTTCCATAACAACTACAACAGTCCCCTTTTTACCTTTAGAGATCCTCTGTGTTTGTCCCATGCATCAGAGTCCTCCACATATACCTCCTCAGGACTGCGCCTCATCGACGAGGCATGCAGCTCTTCGTCTCCTATGACCAAAACAAACCTGGCCAACAAGTCTCCAAGCAGACGCTGTCCATCTGGATCTCCTCCTGCATCACCTTATGCTTGGAGCAGGTGGGAGCAGGGGCAGCAGCCTCAGTCCATGCTCATCAACTACGGGCAATGGCCACTTCCGTTGCTAACCTATGGTTGGTTCCAGTGGCAGACATCTGCAAAGCTGCCACCTGGTCATTCCTCCACACCTTCCAAAGGCACTACTGCCTCGATCTCGCCACCGGGGCTGACCTTGCCTTCGGTCGGGCAGTCCTAGCCTCAGTGGGCACCTCCACCTGACTTTGGTCATCTCTACCTCAGCACCTTCTGGGGCATCTGAAACATTACTCTAAAACATTGCCAGGACCGTGATCGCCGTGATTACCGCTGCTCCCTGCATGGTCACACCTTATCTCTTTCGCACCTTGCACGGTTGCACACCATACCTATGTTGTACTCACGGTATGTTGCACTGCACTGTTCTTGCGCTGTTGTTTTTCACTCTGTTATTTGCACAACTATGCTAAATTTTGCACCATGCCGGGGCCTTCCGCCCCATAATAAATGCACTATTGTCTCACCTCGGAGTCAGTTGGTTTCTGCTCCACCAACCGGACCCCTTCTATAGCGGCTCTGGTAACTTGGGAAGCACCTACTGTGGCTGACTCATCCTTCTTGTCCTAGGAGAAAATGGAGTTGCTTACCTGTAACTGGAGTTCTCCGTGGACAGCAGGCTAAGTCAGCCACACATTCCCTCCCTCCTCCCCTCAGTGGCTGGCTAGGGGCAGACCCGGAGGTGGGACCTGGTGATCATGCTCAGAAGGGCAAAGCCCTTCTGAGCTCTAGAGAGTACTTCCGTCTCGGTGCCGTCGGATGACATCACCTACTGTGGCTGACTTATCCTGCTGTCCACGGAGAACTCCAGTTACAGGTAAGTAACTCCGTTTTGTGTGCATGCTCTCTGAAACAGAGAAGGGAACCTGTACAATGAGGGTCTCATGTTAGCAGAGAAGGCTGGAAGCTACTAGTTTTGGTCAGGAGGATACCCAGGCCTAATCCCTGGATGTTCCTACACAATTTGTACAGTGATTAATGTCACAAAGAAGTGCTTCTAATACCTGCAGCTGTCAGATGTTTACGTGAGCTGTATAAGACTGGAAGGACCCCGTCTTAGAATCTTGGTAAGGAAAATAGTTAAAAGATATCCGAATTTCTGCGATCTGTATGTTTTCTCTTCCCTTACAGTTTGTGGAATTCCCAGTCAACCGTTGCCATCCCTAGGACGAATTTTTGGGGGCACACGAGCTAGAGAGGGTAATTTCCCTTGGCAAGTGTTTGTTGAGAGCCCAAATCGAGGTGGAGCAGCCCTCATCTCAGATCAGTGGGTGATGACAGCTGCCCATGTCGTGGAAGGAACAGACTCACCATCAATGTTTGCGGGACTAACAAATGTAGCTGAAAGGTCATCGAAGCATCGCCTCCACCCAACTAAAATCATAATTCATCCAAACTGGACAATGGGAGAAGATCTAGACACTCGAACTAATTTTGACAATGACATTGCACTGATAAAACTTGAAAAGAAAGTTCCCTTGGGGGCACTGGTCTCGCCCATTTGCCTTCCTGAAAAAGACGGCAAGTACGCCCTGGATGAGGAGAGTCATGGGTACATCTCTGGCTGGGGGAGAACAGAGAAAAGAAACAGGGCTCGGGACTTACACATGGCCCTGGTCCCTGTAGTAATGATGGAGAAATGTAAAACTGTGAAAGGGGCAAATGTAGACATCAGCAACTATGTTTTCTCTGAGAACATGATCTGTGCCGGAGGGGGCAGGAATGACAGCTGCCAAGGAGACAGTGGGGGTGCATTTGTCTTGGAGCACCCCTATAAGGAAGGGGGTTTCTATGTAGGTGGCATTGTGTCTTGGGGTCCTCTCTGTGGCACTTACGGCATATACACCAAAGTGAGCAACTATGTGGACTGGATTGAAGAAACCCTGAAAAAAGAAGCGGATCAATAGATGCCAGAAACTTTGCAGGGGGTTGGGAGGGTGATGGGGTGTTTGACTAAAGGGAAAAGGAGTACAGAACAGGAGACACTAACGTTTTTGACTGCATAGAGTACGTGTGAAACTGAAGCTGGGGAGGGGGGAGATGCACCCGCCTCTGATCTCTTCTGCTCCTCATTACCCTTCCTCTATCTGGGAGTCTATTTTCCTTTCCTTCTCTCTTGTTATTTCTTCATTATAGCCCTGCATATGGCTGAATATTTAGAGATTATATCATCATTTACTAATGGAATGACACTTATGATTAAAGCTAAAACCAACCTTTGCACGGTCCTTGTTTCATGGAGGGAGGGAGCTGCGATTCTTCATCCTAGGTCACGGCGCTTCTTTGTTTATTCATTCATGTTTTATACTGCAGATCCAATCCATTTCTTGCGGTTTTCAACATATAAACTAACAACTCATTAAGCCAACTTACAATCTCAATTTATTCCCACTGTAAGCCTTTTAAAATCTACCTACAATCGGTTTCACTTTGAAAGCGCTGTTTTGCTACAACAAAGGTTAACACACCTTGTTATAAAGACATGCAGTTTATTTATAAAATAAAGCAAGGATACTTATTCAGAAAGGCAAGTAATTCCCTTAGTTACACATGAGTAGTTAGAAAAGATAACTAGAAAGCAATTATTTACAGGAGAATTATACATCACCAAACTGCATCATGGCAGCCCTTTACACATCAGCTGGGAGAGCTCAGCGAAGGCTGGAGAAAAGTCTGGGATTCTTCATGCGTTGGCATGCGCCTGGCCAAGCAGATCTACTCTCTCTCTGTTCTGGATTTTCTCTCTCTTTTATAGGCTGTAACAAATGTGTTGCAGCTAGCTCTCACACATGAGCTTTTCCCTACAGATATTCTCCACCCCATACACCTTTGCTAATAGTAATTTGACCAGTCCTTCTCCAGCCTTTGTTTGCTCCCAGCCTTTGGTTTCCAGGCAGGCGTCTGACAATGCTCACCCCCCATGGTTTTAGAAGCTCAAAACGTCTACAATTATAATTGATGAATTCTTCTTATCCTGTCTACATTGGCTAGGTAAATGTTTCTATATTGGCTAAGAGAATTGTTTCGAAGGCTAGGTGAATTGTTCTCTTGTTCTCTTTAATGGATCTCCATTTGCTGGGAGAAGAACTCCTCCCTGGTCTTTCAGTATCTCTCTGTAGTTATGTAAACAGTTTCTTTCTCTCCAAACAGTTTCAAACAGTTTCTTTCTCACCAATACTGCAAAGCTAAGGTTGAATTAACCGCTAACTCATTGCTGAGGCACAATCAATAGTCAATTTTAATTCATTTGTACTACAAGCGCTCAGGAAGAGGGCTGCTACTCAAGATGCCCTCTCTCTGTGCCTGACCAGCTGACCATCCTTAATGCCTGGGATACAGACCTTAACCTATAAATGCCTGGACCCTAAACAGCAACCTTAAACCCTTAACTGAACACGATATAGATCTGGTAGCCAATGTAGCTGGACAATATTGATGAAACATGATCAAATGCGGCACTGCCTTCCAGGTGCATGTCCCAAAGAGCTGTTAAGGATGGTTTTCTTCATGCTGAAAAGTTACTTTGTCTGTTTCTGTTTTCAGATATATTCTTTTTCTTTCATTTTCCGTGTTCAACTGTTTTCTCTCTCTTTTCCTGATGAATTCTACAAAGCTCCAGAAGATGGCCTTTCTTTCTCTGGACGTCTCAGCACATCCGCCATCTCTACAGATTCATCTCTATTTTGACTCTTGCTTGTGGTCCACAGTGTGGAATGACTCAGCTAACAGAGTAAGGTGATCGACCCTTCCAGTCTGTCCCGTTACACCCCATGGAAAGGATGTATCCCAGTATGACCGCTTGCATGGTGTAGCTCCTTATTCCAGCACGTCATTGATTCTCTACTACCGGGTACTTTTCTGTTGGGACATTGACTACATGTAAGCAAATAAATAAATCAGTCCCATGCTTATTCCCACCCAGATTTTACCTCCAGGCTTTGAGATAATCAAAACAGCTGCCAAAAGAGTGAGGCTGTTGCCCAAATGTCCAGCTTTATTGGCCTGGGTCCAGTCAGCATCACACCGATTGTTTTCCGGGGAACTGTACCCTGTTATTATCAGCTCAAATACCACAGGCTTTGCAGTGTTGTTAGGTCGCAGCATCCTTCTGCAACACTACCACCTCCCGACCCTGTTCCTTCTCCCTTCATAGACTGTGATAGCAGAGAAAGACCATTAGGCCACTCAATCCACCCTACCTCACTCCTGGAGGAATGACAGAGACCCCACCTGACCCTCTTCCCCACGAGGGAGCCTCAGGCTTTACTGTTTTCATCTCCCCTGGAAGTCCATTGCACATGTCCTTTCTGATATGCTCTCTCTCCCCCCTCTTCCCGGAAAGCATCAGAGAAGTGCGTTGATGGTCATGTTGAATTCACATCCCTAAAAATTATTCTTAAAGGTGTTTTTCTGCCAATTCTGAGATACATAAGAGTAAAAGATTTAGCGGAGTGTGGTGAAATCACCAAAATCGAGGGAACCCCCCCCCCCAGCTTATGGCAAGTTAAAGGGCCACTGGACTCTGAATACTACAAATTTCACTTTGTAAAGTAAAGCAGTAAATTGTCAACAGGGAGAATCCAACACAGGTAAAAGTAATAAAAGTTACTCAAAACACTATGAAGAATATAGGAGCAGATAGTAAGGAACAAAATGCAAAATCAAAAGGGAGGTTAAACCATAGGAATAAGCAGCAGATGGGGCTGCTTCAGAAATGGATTTAATGCAGACCACTAGAAATTCTGGATTAATATCTTCCCCAGGTACCATTACTTGTTTACAGAAGGTCTCATAGTCCTTAATTTAAGCTTTTTAATTATTGCAGCCTCTAACACTTCTTTATGCTAGGGCTGTTTCCATGATTGGGAGTCTAGCAGTGTGCGCGAAATGGGTGATTGGACAACTAATCCATCCCACTGTTTTAACAAACCAGTTTCAGACACGAACATAGACTGGTTATAATGTTACTCCACCTTTTCCCAAAGCTGGAAATTTTAGGGCAGTTTCACCATATATGCAAATGAATACCAGATAGCAGCAAAGAGGGGACCAGGGAGAACTTGTTTATAAGACATTATGGGGTTTGCTCTACCAATTGTGTCATAAATAGTAGTCTAATGGTTAGAGCACTGGCTTGGGAACCCAGAGATGAGAGTTTGATTCCCACTAGCACTACTTGTGGCCTTGGGCAAGTCACTTAACCCTCCATTGCCTCAGAAGAATCCAAGTTATTAATGTCCCTGTTTAATGTACATTACCAAGTTTAAGTTACAATGTAAACCGCTTTGACTAAAATGATAAAGTGGTCTAAAAAATCAGTTAAATAAAATAAATTCTACACTCTTCAGTTCACTGGCATTCAGATTTAAATAGTGACCTTTGCTAAAGGTCAGTTCTATATTCTGGCTCAGTACGAAGATCCCCAACCAAGAGGGAATTTCCTTCTAAGTTGTAGCTCAGGTGAAGGGACTTGGCCAGGTCACAGGAAACTTCGGTGGGAGAGGTGGAATTTGAACCATGGCTTCTCTTTGACCGTTGGGTTACTCCTCAACTAAAAGGGGAGTAATTTCAGAGCCATGTTTTGCAAGAAGAATTCCCTGAAACAGCTTGGAGGAGAAACTTTCCTACCTCAGACATTCACATGTTGCCAGCAATTTAATTAGGGTTGGCTTCAGCTGAAGACAGAGGTGCTGGGCATTGCAGGGAAGGGTAACCTGGTCTTTTAAATCATCAAGCTTCTCAATGCAGTCAGAGGTGGGGGCTGCTGGTGGTACCTGCGAAATCTCCAGACTCAGCAGAGGTGGAAGGACTCTGAACATGCGACTGAGTTTATGGGTACTGTACTGGTTTCCAGTCAGACTGCTGCTCTCTTCAAGCTCCTAGTCTGGTATGTAAGGCTTTATATGATGCTTCGTCATGCTGCTTGGGCACAGGCTGAACTGATTTGCCTTTCAGTGAGAATGATGGGGAAAGGCAATGTTCATGCTTCTGCTTTTCAGTGACTGGACCCCCTCGCCTGGAGGCTTTGTCAGTGAAGTCTACAGTACTTGTTTGATATAGCCTTTGCCTGATTGCTAAGTTGTTTAGACTAGTTTTAGATACTGTTTTCATATTTATCTTTTAATGCCTCTGAATGTGTTGCATCTGCACATGGCACAAGGCGAGTCCGTCAGTCCAGGCTCCGCAGCACTATAGTCTCCCCTGTTTGGCAATAACAGATCAGCAAAAGAAAAGGGAACCAACAGGACTCCAGAAGTCCACAAGAAATCTAATTGCTTAGTGTAAAGGTGGCCATGAATCTTCCTACTCCTGCATGAAGAAAGACTCCAGAGAGCTGCAAGCTCCACCCTGAGCACTTTCCCAGAGTCCTGCGCTGCTTTTCTTTCCAAAACCCTATTTATTTATTTAGAAGCTTTTCTATACCGTGCTCTTTATTATCAGTGCGGTTTACAGATAACAATTTGACTCTAGGGCGGGAACAGGGCTGCCCTGAGTTTACATATAACAGGGATGATAACATGGAGTTGAACTGGGGGAACTATGTATATTTAAGCAGTGAAAGATGAGGGTAGGTGGCTATTTACAATAATGCACTTCTGTAAACTGGATTTAGTCCAATTGATTGTTTATAATGCCTTCGGGTATGTATTCCCATATTTCTGTGAACGCGTATTCTAGAGCAATTAGAGATAACAGTATTACTGACGTGGCTTAATATCTAAGGCTCTACTAGATTAGATTAATATTGTGTCAGATTGGTTTGCGGTTAGGACCAGCCTAGTTTGTCTGTGATGAGTGTGACGTTAAAGGATTGGGTTGTGGGGTGGGAGGAAGGAAGGTGCTGTTGGGTTGTGAGAAGTGTAGAAGGAACAGATGATGCTTGAGGGCTTTCCTGAATTGCTTGAGGTCACTGATCGATCTGATGCTGGGAGGGAGGTTGTTCCCGCATCTGGGGGCGTAGAAAGCGAAGGCTCTGTTAGTTGATTGTGCACATTTTGTGGTTTCCCTCGGGATGATAAGTGTATTGGAGGCAGATGTTCTCCTTAGTCTATTGTTGGGGGTGTGAGTGATGAGGGCTGAGATTGAGGAGGGGGATATTTTATTAATGGATTTAAAGGTAATGAGGAGGGCTTTGTATGTGATCCTGGAGTTTATCGGAAGCCAGTGTAGGTCTCTTAGGGTGGGGGTTATGTGGTCTCTCCTGGATGTTCCGCTGAGGACATGGGCAGCCACATTCATTGCTAATTGTAGCAGGTTTAGGGTGCTCTTGGGGAGGCCGTGGAGTATAATGTTTGCGTAGTCAAAATGGGGTGTTACTAGCGCTTGGAATATTGTGCGGAAATTCATTGGGTCCAACATGAGTCTCAGGTGACGTAATGTTTTGATCTTGTAGTATATGGTCTTAACAGGGCTACTTATGTGCGCTGTGAAGTCTAGCTGTTGATCCAGAGTAACACCCAGATAGCGTATGGTGGGCTTGCTTGGAAGCTCAGCATCTCTTACTTTTAGGGCCGAGGGGGGTGAAAAGCTTTTGCTCTTCATGATGAATAGGACCTCGGTTGTTTTGAAGTTTATTTGAAGGTTCTGATTGTGAAGCCAGTCAGTGATTGCGTTGAAGCAGTCCACCAATGCTGTATAGTCTGGGAGTGTAACACTTAGAGGTGTAAACAGCAGCACGTCGTCTGCATAGATCAGGCATGAGATCCCGAAGGAGCAGATCATTTCACATATCGGCTGCAGGTATATATTAAAGAGCAGCACGGATAAGGAGGAGCCTTGGGGGACCCCTTGTTTTTGCTGAACTGGTTCAGATGTGTTGGAGCCAATCCGAACTTGTTGCCATCGGTCTTCTAAGTAGGATCTGCACCAATCCCATGTTTATAAGCCTCCAGCACAGGTAAAAACATCCAACAAGAAGACGACAAACACTTGTCAATCTAAACAGTGCTGAGGCCACAACAGTTCTAAAGAGAGCCAGTCCAGCTTTTCCTTGTCTCCAACATAGGATCTTCATAGGCCTCCTGACAGGGCTGGAGAGGAAACATACCCCCTGCCCCCGCCCCCGTCCCCGTCCCCGTCCCCACCCCCTGTCCCCGTCCCCGTCCCCGCCCCCGTCCCCGTCCCCGTCCCCGCCCCCTGCCACCGTCCCTGCCCCCGTCCCCACCCCCGCCCCATCCCTGCCCCCGTCCCCGCCCCTGCCCCGCCCCTGCCCCGCCCCGTTCCTGTCCCTGCCCCCTGCCCCCCGCCCCGCCCCGCCCCGTCTCGTCCCGTCCCCCCCCCGCCCCGTCCCGTCCCCCCCGCCCCCTGCCCCTGCCCCCACCCTTTCTAGATTACCAGGGAGGCAGATTAACAACCTTTGTAAGTTGAATAAAGAATAAACCTTAACCAGGTAATCAACAGGTTGTAACATAAACACTCTCCAAACACAGGCAAACAGTTGTTCTTTCTCTCGCCCTGCCTTAGCTGCAGAGGTGCCACCTCCCTCCTGCCAACCCCTATATGCCAGGTTTCTTACTGGTGCCCACAACAAAGAGTAAAACTCACTGTTGTCAGTAAGCAGCCAACATCCATCTCCTCCATGGGTGTCCTCACTCCTATACTCATTATATTCCCGGTATCGACTGGGTCAGTGTCACGTCAGGACATGCTAGGGAGATAAAGTTCCTAGATGACATAAATGACTGCTTCTTGGAGCAGCTGGTTCATGAACCGACCAGAGGGGAAACCATATTAGACCTAGTCCTTAGTGGAACACCAGATCTAGTGCAAGAGATAAGGGTGTTGGGGCCACTTGGCAATAGTGATCATAGCATGATCGCCTTTGATTTAATTAGTGGAGGAGGGATAGTAAGGAAATCCACAGTACTACCTTTTAACTTTCGAAAGGGAGACTATGATAAAATGAGGAAAACAGTTAAGAAAAAACTAAAAGGAGCAGTTGCAAAGGTTAAAGACGTACATCAGGCTTGGCTGCTGTTGAAAAATACTATCTTGGAAGCCCAGACCAGCTGTATTCCACGCTTTAAGAAAAGTGGAAGGAAGTCCAAAAAACTGCCAGCATGGTTTAAAGGTGAGGTCAGAGAGGCTGTTGTTGCCAAAAAAGCATCTTTCAGGAAATGGAAAAAAGAGCCAAACAACGAAACCTGGAAACAGCACAAGCACTGGCAAGTCAAATGCAAGGCATTGATAAGGCAGGCAAAGGGAGAATTTGAGAAGAAGCTTGCTGCGGAGCAAAAACGTGAAGTAAAGACCTTTTCAAGTACATTCGTAGCAAAAAACCTGTGAGAGAGTCAGTTGGTCCATTAGATGATAAAGGGGTTAAAGGAGCACTAAGAGGTGACAAGGTGATAGCGGAGAGATTGAATGAATTCTTTGCTTCAGTCTTTACTGACGAAGATGTAGGGATGTTACCCATGACTGAAGTGGTATTTAAAGGTGCGGAAGAATTGAAGAAAATATTGATACAGCGGGAAGATGTATTACAACTTTTAGATAAACTGAAGAGTAGCAAATCACCTGGGCCGGATGGTATACATCCAAGGGTGTTGAAAGAACTGAAATACGAGATTGCAGACCTGCTATTAGTAATCTGTGAACTATCATTAAAATCATCTCTAATACCTGAAGATTGGAGGATCGCCAATGTAACACCAATTTTTAAAAAGGGTTCCAGGGGTGATCCGGGAAACTACAGACCAGTGAGCCTGACATCAGTACCGGGAAAAATGGTAGAAACCATCATAAAGAATAAAATTACTCAGCATGTAGATAGTCATGACCTAATGGGAGACAGCCAGCATGGCTTTAGACAAGGAAGATCTTGTCTTACTAATCTGTTATGTTTTTTTGAAGGAGTGAATAATCAGGTGGACAAAGGTGAGTCGGTTGATATTGTGTATCTGGACTTTCAGAAAGCCTTTGACAAGGTCCCTCATCAGAGACTTTTGGCAAAACTAAAGAGTCATGAGATAGGAGGCAGTGTACTATTGTGGATCAGGAACTGGTTAAAAGATAGAAAGCAGAGGGTAGGGCTAAATGGCCAATTTTCCCAATGGAGAAAGGTGAATAGTGGTGTACCCCAGGGATCTGTGCTGGGTCCACTGCTTTTTGACATATTCATAAATGACCTGGAAAGTGGAATAATGAGTGAGGTTGTCAAATTTGCAGATGACACAAAACTATTTAAAGTTGTTAAAACCCAAGAGGATTGTGGAAAATTGCAAGAGGATCTTGATAAATTGGAAGACTGGGCATCAAAATGGCAGATGAAATTTAATGTGGACAAGTGCAAGGTTATGCACCTTGCACAGTGGTGTGCCCCAGGGATCTGTCCTTGGTCCGATTCTTTTTAACATCTTTGTTAGTGATATAGCGGAAGGGCTGTCGGGTAAGGTTTGCCTCTTTGCGAATGATACCAAAATCTGCAATAGAGTAGACACCCAGGAAGGGGTAGATAACATGAGGAGGGATCTAGCTAAGTATAGGAGGTGAAGTACTTTTGTCCACTAAAGAAGAGCGGGACCTAGGCGTGGTTGTATCTGATGATCTTAAAGTAGCTAAACAGGTAGAAAAGGCGACAGCAAAAGCTAGAAGGATGCTTGGGTGCATACGGAGAGGAATGGCTAGCAGAAAAAAGGAGGTGATAATGCCTCTGTATAAGTCTTTGGTGCGACCACATTTGGAGTATGGTGTGCAATTCTGGAGACCGCACCTTCAAAAGGATGTGAACAGGATGGAGTCGGTGCAGAGGGTGGCTACTAAAATGATTAATGGGCTTCATTATAAAGCATATGAGGACAGACTTAAGGATCTTAATATGTACACCTTAGAGGAAAGGCGGGATAGAGGTGATATGATTGAGATGTTTAAATACCTCCGTGGCATAAATGTTCAGGGAGAGAGCCTCTTTCAATTGAAAGCAAGTTCTGCTACAAGGGGACATGGGATGAGGGTGAAGGGAGATAGATTCAGGAGTGATATGCGGAAATATTTCTTTACGGAAAGAGTAGTGGATCCATGGAATAGTCTCCCAGTGGAGGTGGTAGAGATGAGGACAGTAACTGAATTCAAAAAAGCATGGGACCAACACAGAGGATCTCTAATGGTAAAAAGTGGACTGTTGTTGTTGTTATGGAAGGACAGACTAGATAGGTCATGTGGTCTTTTTCTGTCATCATGTTTCTAGGTTTCTATGTTTCTAGGGAAGAACAACCCAATGCAAGGTTCCACATTAGGAACCACCACCCAGGAAAAAGATTTAGGCATCATTGTGGATACCATGTTAAAACCCTCGGCCCAGTGTGCAGCAGCGGCCAAGAGAGCAAATAGAATGCTAGGTATGATAAGGAAAGGAATGGAAAATAAAATAAAAGATATTATAATGCCTCTATATCGTTCCATGGTGAGACCGCACCTTGAATATTGTGTGCAATTCTGGTCGCTGTATCTTAAAAAGGATATAGCGATTTTAGAAAAGGTTCAGAGAAGAGCCACCAAAATGGTAAAGGGGATGGAAGGATATTCCTATGAAGAAAGGCTAAAAAGTTTAGGGCTCTTTAACCTGGAAAAGAGACGGCTGAGGGGAGATATGATAGAAGTCTATAAATTAATGAACGGAGTTGAACGGGTAAATGTAGATCGATTGTTTACCTTATCAGAATATAGAAAGACTAGGGGACATGCAATGAAGCTAAAGGGTAAACTATTTAAGACTAATAAAAGAAAATATTTTTTCACTCAACGTGTAATCAAACTCTGGAATTTGTTACCGGAGGATGTAGTAAAGGCTGTTAGTGTAGCTGGGTTTAAAAAAGGTTTGGACAAGTTCCTGGAGGAAAAGTCCATAAACCATTATTAAGAAGGGACCCAGGATATCAATGCTTGAACCAATACAAGCATTGTGGAACCTGTGTCCCTTGGGGAAACTGCTAGGTACATATGACCTAGTTTGGCCACTGTTGGAAACAGAATACTGGGCTTGATGGACCTTGGTCTGACCCAGTATGGCATATCTTTTTTTTTTTTTTTTTTATTAGATTTTCAGTCATATACAATAACCAAATAAAATACAGGACAATTTGCCATTATATGTAAAGGAAAAAATAACCACAGGATACAAAATAAAGCATCAACATCACATACATAGCAAAGCAGACCTCATCAAGGGAGCTAGCTGTTATCTAAATAATAATAATCTATTTAGAAGCAAGAAAACAGGCAAAACTGCCACTTATCAGGAGGAACAATTATCAGCGCCATCTAATCCTGCTGAGCCCTGATGATCAGTCAAAAAACGTTCCAGATGAGATACGTCAAGAAATACAAATGAAGCACCTTTAAAATCAATTAGGCACTTACAAGGAAAACGTAAGAAAAACGTAGCACCCAGAGCTAGAACCTGAGGCTTAAGAGACAAGAATTGCCTTCGCCTCAACTGGGTGCTACGGGAAACATCTGGAAAGATGTTAACTTTCTGTCCGCAAAATAAAACAGACTTCACTTTAAAGAAAGCTTTCAAAATACGTTGTTTTAACTGGACAGAAGGTAACGTGACCAATAAAGTAGATCGCATAGTAATGTTATCAGAGGAGTCCTCTAAGAAGGCAGTAAGGTTAGCGATACGGGGGACAATCTCATCAAGTTCTCCGTCAACAACATTTAGCTTTTTGATACCAGAAGGAATATAATAAATCTGATTAACCTCTATTATATCTGGAAAGGCAAGCACTTCTTTCACATATTTATCAAATAAGATTTTTGATGACAACAGAGAAGTATAGGGAAAATTTAAAATTCTCAGATTACATGACCTCATGGAATTTTCAAGTGACTCCAGTTTGGAATGCAAAATCAAAGAATCTTTAATGCCCATTACATTTATAGACTGGAGTGGGAGCACTTGAGACTCCAGTTTATCGACAGCCTTATCAAGTGAAGAAACTTTCTTATCGAGTTGCTGTATAGCTAAAGCAGTATCTTGAGAAAAGGAAGTTAAGGAGCCAAAAGTTGTTGACACTTTGGCATCAATAGATTTCAAAGCCCCCCATAAATCTTTCAGGGTAACTTCCGTTTCAGAAGCCAGGACTGGTAGCTCTACGGAGCCATCCAGTGCAGTCAACAAAACAGGAGAAGGCAATTTAATCACGGCTTTATCCCTACTAACCGACAGAGGCGAACTCCCTAACATACACAAACCATCCACACCAGGACAGGGGGGAGAAGAAGATCTTCCCCCCGGGCTCAGGGACACCCCCTCCGGGGAAGATTGAGCAACAGGCACAGGAGCAAAATGTTTATCTAAAGGGCCAGCTGGTTTCGCCCCATCAAGGGCGGCCGCCTGGGACTTGCCCTGCAGTTTAGCCTTCCTTTTCCCCATAATAAACCCAGCAATATAAAGGAAAATGTATTAAGGTACAACATAAATCACAGAGCTAAACCCAGCGACTATCAACATAACACAATACCTCCGTCGATGGAGCATCGAAGGGGCGTCCAAGGGGCAGGACCTGCCCCTTTAGACACGCCCCTTCAAACATGCCCCACGGACGCGCTCCACGGACGCGGAGGAAAACAAAGTTGCACTTTATACCAAGCAAAGTCCCCACCGGTATCCGGCTGTCCCAGGAGTGCCTGCAGTAAACCCGCAGCCGCGGCAGATAGTCCCAGCTCACTGTAGAGCCCTCAACAGGGCACGCACTCCTCCCTCACACTCCGACAGCCACAACTCCACTTCAGATGGTCAAAGAGGGGAATTTAAGGTACCGGAGGTCCCAGCCGGTATCCGGCTGTCCCAGGAGTGCCTGTAGTAAACCCGCAGCCGCGGCAGATAGTCCCAGCTCACTGTAGAGCCCTCAACAGGGCACGCACTCCTCCCTCACACTCCAACAGCCACAACTCCACTTCAGATGGTCAAAGAGGGGAATTTAAGGTACCGGAGGTCCCAGCCGGTATCCGGCTGTCCCAGGAGTGCCTGCAGTAAACCCGCAGCCGCGGCAGATAGTCCCAGCTCACTGTAGAGCCCTCAACAGGGCACGCACTCCTCCCTCACACTCCGACAGCCACAACTCCACTTCAGATGGTCAAAGAGGGGAATTTAAGGTACCGGAGGTCCCAGCCGGAATCCGGCTGTCCCAGGAGTGCCTGCAGTAAACCCGCAGCCGCGGCAGATAGTCCCAGCTCACTGTAGAGCCCTCAACAGGGCACGCACTCCTCCCTCACACTACGACAGCCACAACTCCACTTCAGATGGTCAAAGAGGGGAATTTAAGGTACCGGAGGTCCCAGCCGGTATCCGGCTGTCCCAGGAGTGCCTGCAGTAAACCCGCAGCCGCGGCAGATAGTCCCAGCTCACTGTAGAGCCCTCAACAGGGCACGCACTCCTCCCTCACACTCCGACAGCCACAACTCCACTTCAGATGGTCAAAGAGGGGAATTTAAGGTACCGGAGGTCCCAGCCGGAATCCGGCTGTCCCAGGAGTGCCTGCAGTAAACCCGCAGCCGCGGCAGATAGTCCCAGCTCACTGTAGAGCCCTCAACAGGGCACGCACTCCTCCCTCACACTCCGACAGCCACAACTCCACTTCAGATGGTCAAAGAGGGGAATTTAAGGTACCGGAGGTCCCAGCCGGAATCCGGCTGTCCCAGGAGTGCCTGCAGTAAACCCGCAGCCGCGGCAGATAGTCCTAGCTCACTGTAGAGCCCTCAACAGGGCACGCACTCCTCCCTCACACTCCGACAGCCACAACTCCACTTCAGATGGTCAAAGAGGGGAATTTAAGGTACCGGAGGTCCCAGCCGGTATCCGGCTGTCCCAGGAGTGCCTGCAGTAAAACCCGCAGCCGCGGCAGATAGTCCCAGCTCACTGTAGAGCCCTCAACAGGGCACGCACTCCTCCCTCACACTCCGACAGCCACAACTCCCAGTATGGCATATCTTATGTTCTTATGAGAGAAACATCTGCTACACCCCCTCATGGGACCTGCTCAAATCATCAGCCCCTCCACTGGGTACTAATGAGGCAGCCATGAGGCTCTTACACAAGTGATCAGCCTGACCCTTCCCCCAAGCCATGAGGCTCTTACACAAGTGATCAGCCTGCTAAGAGAAGGCATTAAGATTTCAGTAGACACCCTTCCCCCACTCCAGGTCTGAACACAATATCCCCTAGCCCAGAAATCAACAGACCAGAGCACACCGGTTTGAACAGGTCACCCAGGTACCTTCCCCAGGGGCTGCTGATTGGTAGATAGGAAATACCTGTGGCAAATGGGATTATAGAATGAGTTTAAAATTGTACTGTATATAAGGCATTGTAAGACGCCCCTCGGGGCTCAGAACATTTGTGGAGATTGCTGGTTTGTCTGTCTGGGCCTGTGCGCACATTAAAGATCCTGTGTTTGCATACCAGCCTGTCTGTGAGTATTCCTTCTGTGGGTGAGTGAGAGAATTAGAGCTTTAAGCTGATTGGCTGCTACATTCTGGCGACCCAGATGGGACCTTCAATTCAATTAAATTAAATTAAAAGAAAAGCCTCTCTCTCATCACACCCACGGTGGGAAGACTACTGCTTTTTGCAGGATCAGGGCCTCCACCAGTCAGGGACCGGCTCCTCCAGGTGATTAATGGTCCTTGGCGCCCCGGGCCACTTTGTGCTCCGGAAGGACACCTTGGTTTGTCTGGTCAGTCGGTCCCTGCGGCTGAATCCCCGATTGAAAATCGGCTGGATAGACTGGCATCCAAACTCCCTGTCTGATCAGAGTTCTGGTGAGTACTGCTACCTTATTACTGTTTGGCTAGTTCTGTACTCTGTATCTGTAAATCCTGGTAAATTCTGTAAACCTGTAGCGGCCCGATCACCCGCAACGAGCAGTCCTAATAGGGGTCTTAGTGGCCCTGAAACCATTGCTCGTCCTGTCTGTATCTGGTATCTGGTTGAAATCTGGTAGGAATAGGGGGGGGGGGGCGCTTGCGAGTACCAGTAAATAACTGCAGTATAAATTTAACTTTGCCACCTCGGGCCCCTTAAAGGTATTTAAAGTGCAGCGCTGCCAAAGCTATTAAAAATTGCCTAAAATATTAGTACTTAACCCCCTTAAGTGTGCCTTTCAAGAATAATTGCGCTGATCGCAATTCTCCGATGATCGGGGCGATTTATTTAGAGCCTTTGCCCCATGTGCTCCTAGTGTTGGGGGCTTTTTTGTGTTGCTGGGGGTTTCTTTTGTGTTGCCATGTGCTCCTATAGTGGTGGGGGCTTTTTTGTGTTGCTGGGGGTTTCTTTTGTGTTGCCATGTGCTCCTATAGTGTTTGGGGCTTTTTTGTGTTGCTGGGGGTTTCTTTTGTGTTGCCATGTGCTCCTATAGTGGTGGGGGCTTTTTTTGTGTTGCTGGGGGTTTCTTTTGTGTTGCCATGTGCTCCTATAGTGTTGGGGGCTTTTTTGTGTTGCTGGGGGTTTCTTTTGTGTTGCCATGTGCTCCTATAGTGTTGGGGGCTTTTTTTGTGTTGCTGGGGGTTTCTTTTGTGTTGCCATGTGCTCCTATAGTGTTGGGGGCTTCTTTGTGTTGCTGGGGGTTTCTTTTGTGTTGCCATGTGCTCCTATAGTGTTGGGGGCTTTTTTGTGTTGCTGGGGGTTTCTTTTGTGTTGCCATGTGCTTTTAGTGTTGGGGGTTTATTTTGTGCTAGTGATCCTGGAGCTCCATCTAGTGGACATTAGAAAAATAGCTAGCTATATTTCTCATATTACTATTATCCACATGGTAAAAGTTAAATCCTATGGTACAGCTAGAGAGTGTGTGTGTGTAATGTGTATTTGTAACAGCTGCTACTGAGGAAAGAGAGTGTATGAGTATTCGCTGCTGAGACGTCTCTGTTTTCTGTTTTCCCTCTTTCTTTTTCCCTTTGTGGTCCTGTCTGTTTTGCGCAACCAAAACTCTGCCTGTTACCTGGATTATATTGTATATTGTATTCCCAGAAGTGAGATTAGAAAATTTACACTGAACATTGCATTCCTTGAATTGAGATTAGAAGATTTACACTGTAACTTGTGATTTGAAAATTATGATTAGAGCATGGGGTCCGGAGGCTAAATTGTAGCGGAGCAGCATCCGGACCAGTTTCCCTATATAGATTCATGGCTGGTCCATATAGTTAATGTGCTGTTATGTAGAAACTGATAGAGTGTCTCTGTAAATGTTAGTGTGTCTCTGTGTTTAGTTGTGACATTAGGGAAAGATTAGGGAAAGAAAGGTTTTGTCCAGACATTAGGTCTTTATATTTCAGGATTGATTTTGATACTCTTATCAGTAAAAGGTGAAGTTATTAACAAATCGCCCCTGTGTCCCCAAAAGTGAAAAACACCAGGTCTACTGATTGCAGGGAGAGGGACAGTTTAGAAAGTGTTTTGGTCATGCCTCTCAGCGGTGAGTGGGGGGTAGTTGGAACTGCTGAGATAGTTTGCATAGCTATAGAAAGATACTGGGAGGAGTTCCTTCTTCTAGCAGATAAATGGAGACCCATTAGAGAAGACAAAAGGAAAAAATCATCTAGGAGTCTTTCTCCTAGCAATTCACCTAGCCACACCTAGCCTCCAAACAATCCTCTTGTCATCAATTTTATTTGTGGAGTTTTAAGTTTCTAGAACCATGGGGGGTGCCTCCTTTGAGCATCCTCAAATGTCTGACCAGCATCTTGATTGTGTACGGCTGGAAGCAAACAAAGGCTGAAGAAGGACTGTCAAATTACTGTTAGCAATATCTGTAGGGCAAAGCTGATGTGTGAAAATTAGCTGCAACACATTTGTTACAACCTATAAAAAAAAGGGGAGAAAAAAAAATCCTTATAAGATTATGAAGAAATGAAGATTTTTTTTACTTGTCTTTTTAAAGCCTGAATTTTATCTCTGGTACATATATTTGGTTTTGACTGCACATACAAAATTAAACAAGTAATACTTCTGCATGATATGCCATCTTTGACATTTTATTCTGCAGACAGTGGATGCTGTTTTGATGATTGCATTCTATCCTGCTTGGTACATTAAACTGCCTTGATCAACTGTATTCATTTTTCTGATACTACAATGATATTGCATTCCAGGTATCCACCAACCTTTTTATAGAAAAGTATCAGTTTCATGCTTGTTTTGAACTGTAGGATTCAAGGTAATTACTTTGCCTTGTTAAGCACTGTGCTGACAAATGATGAACAGAACAGTAACATCATAGATGCTATACTATTGGATGTTGGAATAAATTCACCTGTTTTTCTGTATTTGAATTTTACGCATTGGGGTCCAGAGAAAAGGTGTACCTTGTTTTGAGGGTTTTTCAGTTTCAGGAGTACAGTATATTATAGCACTGTGAGAAACAAATCTTTTTAGTTTATACACTTGCACTTTGTTACCAAATATACTGGTAGCAGTACATTATGTAGAGGTCCAGTATACACAGCAATAATAAGGATACATTAGTACCTATGTATGTGATTGGTGGAATGATGCAGGTGATGGGGGAGTGTTGTGAGGGATGAAGTGGGATATTAAGAAGAAGGACTTTTGATGGACATTAAACTGATGAAGGTAATTTGAAGTGATGTATCTGGCTAATGAATATGTAAACAAACAAAAAAAAAAAGAAAAAAAGAGATGGGCATTTTATTCCTGAATGGGGCCTGGAGCCATGTCACCAAATTGCAATCCAGAGAGCCCAGCAGAGGGAAATGGCCAGAGTCCAGATGGAGCAGACCATCCCGAGAACTCAGAACTATCCACCGCTGAAATGTGTGAAGGAGTCCCTATCTGGATCAGTGTGTCACATTGAAAACGGGCCAAGATATCTGCCTATGAGAATGAGAGGTTCAAATTTTGAGAGAAACAGAACTTAAACTTCAGAGAAAGGTGAAGCACACTGCGAGGTCCTGGGGAACTGCTGAGAGGCAGGAAAAAGAACTGTTGGACTGACTGGGGGGGTTTTGGGGGCTTCTGTGAATGATTGTATTGTTATCCTTTTAATATTGTTTTCTTAGAAAGTAACTGAAATCTACAAGCCATTTCGGCTTCAGCAACTGCAATACCCACACCAGCTCAAGTTTTGCTGTACTATTCTCAGAGCTTTCTTTATCACATTATTAAGCACTGCTGCTTTTGACATACTTTCATGTTATGTGTTTTCAATATTATTGACCAGCTGCAAGAAAATGATGTTACAATGTATGTTGTCTCTAGGGAACAGTACCAGAAGGTGCTTTTCTGATGACCCCTATCTGTCTCAATATCTGTCTCAAATGGTTGCTTGTCCATTGCCCTTAGTGGGATTACCTTTGCCCCATTCACAAGAAAAGAAAAAGAAAAATTGGGAATGAAGGGAAATTGGCTGATAGGTATGTCTGGTATGGCTGCATCCTTGCCTGAGGCTGTAATACATTATGATGGCACGGAAAAAAACATGTGGGCTAAGAAAATGAGTACCCAGAGCCCAGCACAACAAGAGTAAAGCCAGGGGGAACCATACTCTGAACAGAAGTGCACAGAGAATGGACCCAGCTAAGAAACAGGTCAGGCCTGAAAGTGCACAGAAAATGGACCCAGCACAAGAAAAGACATGCCAGGCTTGAACAGGTTAAACAGGCCTGAGCAAGTTGGGCAAGCCTGGACAAGTTAAACAGGCCAAACAATGCTGGTGATACAAAGTACTCATATGCCCTGAAAACTACAGTGCCAGTGATTAATGAAGCAAAGGGAATGGCAGGGTGCAGCCAGAATGACTCAACACTAGCAAGAATAAAAGCCATTAATATGCTGATAAGGATGGATCCCAGGGAAAGAGCCTTTGCCCCAAAGGAAAGAGGCCTCTGCAGACTTTTTCACACGGCCCTCCTTTGTCCCAAAGGAAAGAGGCCTCTGCAGGCCCTGCAACCTTTTACAGACAGTACAGCAACTTTTGCACACGGAACAAAACTTTTGTGCAGGAGTTGCTACAGAGGGTATAGGGTATGTGTTGTTTTAAACTCACTGACGCAAGTGTTTCCATTGAACACTCTATCCAAGACCTAAGTGATCTAGTTAATCATATTACTGACCCGTCCATGGGTCCTGGGTGGTTTATGAAGTGGTCCAGTTGGCTAGGGGGACTAAAATCGCAGTGGTAGGGGTTCTTTTTATTTTACTGCTATGTGCCATTCTGCCATGTTGTATCCCCATTCTTTACTGCTTCATTACCACCACCCTTGATACCCTGGTGGAGCGCAGTCGGGAGTTCGCGGTGCGGGTGAAAGGCATTGATAGAAGTAATTTGTTAGCGCAAATTTCGAGAGGGAGAGATAAGAGATAAGAGGTATTGAGGGGCCATAGATTGAATGCATTTATAGGTCAGCAGGAGAAGCTTGAATTGGATGCAGGACTGGACAGGGCGCCAGTGAAGTGACTTGAGAAGGAGTAATATGGGCATGGCGAGGCTGGCGGAAGATTAGTCGAGCAGCGTGATTTTGTATAGATTGAAGGGGAAGGAGGTGGCTCACGGGAAGACCAGCGAGGAGTAGGTTGCAGTAATCAAGGCGAGAGGAGATTAAGGAGTGGATAAGCGTTTTGGTAGTGTGTTCAGAGAGGAAGGGGCAGATTTTTGGAGTGGAGGAGTGGCCTAGTGGTTGGGGCAAGGTACTTCAGGCCGGAAGGTCGGGGGTTCAAATCCCACTAGAGGACAGCAACCTTGGGCCGGAAGGACTGGGGTTTCTAGTCCCACAGGTGCTCCTTGTGGTCTTGGGCAAGCCACTTAACCCTCCATAGCCCATATTCCCTGTAAAATAGTTATCTCCAAGTTATAATGCCCTGTTCAATGTAATTTCAGTTTGTTCAATGTAAACTGCACTGATACAGAATAGCACGGTATATAAGAGAATAAAAATAAATAAATAAATACAATTTTGCTGATGTTGTAGAGAAAAAAGCGGCAGGTCTTAGCTACAAGCTGGATATGAGTGGAGAAGGAGAGAGAGGTGTCAAAGATAACCCCTAGATTGCGGGCCGAGGGAACAGGAAGGATAGTGGATCCATCCACATGGATTGAGAGAGAGGGAAGTGGGGGGGGGGGGGGGGGAGGAGTTAGGTGGAAAGACAAGGAGTTCAGTCTTGGCCATGTTCAATTTCAATCGTCGATGAGACATCCAGGCAGCAATGTCCGAAAGACAGGCAGAGATCTTGGACTGGGTTGCCGGAGAAATATTAGGTGTAGAGAGGTAGATTTGTGAGTCATCGGCATAGAGATGGTACTGAAAGCCATGGGAGGAGATAAGCGCACCAAGGCCTTGGGTATAGAGAGAGAAGAGGAGAGGGCCCAAGACATATCCCTTAGGTACACCTACATGGAGCGGGGTAGGGGAGGAGGAGGAGCCACCAGAGCAAACGCTGAATGAGCGATGGGAGAGGTAGGAGGAGAACCAGGATAGTACGGAGTCCTTGAAGCCAAGCGAGGAGAGGGTGATGAGGAGAAGGGCATGGTCAACGGTGTCAAAGGCAGCAAAAAGGATGAGGATAGAATAGAGGCCCTTGGATTTAGCCAGGAACAGGTCATTTGTGACTTTTGTGAGTGCCGTTTCAGTGGAATGTAGGGGACGGAAGCTGGATTGAAGTGGGTCGAGGAGGGACTGGGAGGTGAGTAAGTTGAGACAGCAACAGTAGACTGCTCGTTCTAATAGTTTGGATGTGAAGGGAAGGAGGTAGATGGGTCAATAGTTAGAAGGGCATGTGGGATCAAGTGAGGGTTTCTTGAGGAGGGGTGTGACAACAGCATGTTTGAAGTCAATGGGGACAGTTGCAGAGGAGAGTGAGAGGTTGAGGATATGAGTGATGGAGGGGGCAATGGTGAGGGGGATGGAATGTAGGAGATGGGTGGGGATAGGGTCTGATGAACAGGTGGTGGGTTTGGAGGAGGACAGAAGGAGTGCAGTTTCTTCCTCAGAGATCGGAGGGAAGGAGGAGAGGGTGGCAGAGGGAGTATGGATGGGGGGGAGAATTGGAGGGTAATCTTGTGGATTTTGTCGTGGAAATAGTCGGCTAGGGTTTGGGCAGAAAGGGAGGTTGGGATTGGGGGCGGGGGGACCCTGAGGAGAGAATTGAGGGTATTAAAGAGAAGGCGAGGATCAGAGGCAAGGGAGTTGGTCAGATAGATGTAATAATCTTGTTTGGCAAGTGCTAAGGCTGACTGGAAGGAGCCAAGCATGAATTTGAAGTGTAGAAGGTCTTCCAGGGAGCGGGATTTGGACCAAGCTCTTTCAGCAGAATGGGTGCAGATGCGTAGGTAATGGATTGTGGGTGAAAGCCAGGGTTGGGGAGTAGATCGTTTGACAGGATGTGGAGTCGGAGGGGCAAGAGTGTCAAGGGCTGAGGATAGTGTAGCATTGTATGAAGATAATGCCACGTTGACGGACTTAGAGGATAAAATGGTGGAGAGAGATGGAGAGATGGTGGAGGAGAGAGTCAGGGGATCAATATTATGAAGGTTTCTAAATAGGTCAGAGGAAACAGGACAAGGTTGGGACGGCGGAAGTTGAAGAGTAAATGTTAAGAGGTGATGGTCAGATGAGGGAAGGATTGATTTGTGGATGTTTGAAGGAGAAGAGTTGGAGAATAGTATTAGGTCAAGACAGTGGCCATGTAGATGTGTGGGGGCAGTGGAGCAAAGTTGGAGGTTGAACGAGGAGGTAAGAGCGAGGAACTTTGAGGCATGGGGGTCAGAGGGGTTGTCGATGTGTATGTTGAAATCGCCAAGAATAAGAGTGGGGGAGGAGGGATCCATAAAGGCGAAACCCAGGAGTCGAAGTCGGTGAGGAAGGTTGATTTGGATTTGTCCGGTGGGCAATAAATAACAGCTATTCAGAGGGGAAGTGGTGAGAGGAGGCGAATGGAATGGACTTGGAAGGAAAAGGGAAGTGTGAGTGGGGTGGCAGAAGGGGTTGGAATCGGCAGGAGGGAGAGAGTAGGAGGCCAACACCACCACTGCGACCAGTAGATTGAGGTGTATGGGAGAACTGGTAGCCCCCAGAGCAGAGAGAGACAATGGATGCGGTGTCGTCTGGGGGGAGCCAGGTCTCGGTCAAGGCAAGAAGGGGTAGGGCATTGGAGATGAAAAGGTCATGAATAAAAGTGTTTTTTTTTTATGACTGAGCATGCGTTCCATAGGGCACATGAAAAACGGGAGAGCGGAGGGGGGGAGGAGAGGGATATGGATAAGGATGGATAAGTTACGTGTAGATTTCTTATCAGAGTAGCATGGGGGTCTATTTCTAGGGTAATGCCGAGATTTAGAGGGAGCAGGGTGTGGGTGGGTGTGTCTGGGTGAGTGTGCTCTCCAAGAGGGACATGAGGGAGGGGAAATGAGGGGTAAATTGATGGTATTGGGTAAGTTATGTGAGGGATTATTTTTGGGGGTAGGGTTGGAGTTGATATCTATGGAGAAGTGATTGTGGGATGAATGGGGGAGGGCGGAAGGAGGGAGGTGCGGGATGTGGATGAGATTAGATGGGGTACATGAGGAACTTTTTCTAGTGTGAGAAAGAAATCGGGGGGGGGGGGGCAGGGTTGGGATTGATGTTACCAGATGAGAGAAGAAGAAGGAGTATTAGAGAGCGAGGTATAGTGGAGATAGTACGGCGGAAGCGAGGGTGGGATTGCCTTAGAGAGAGGGGAGCTGATTGAATGCGGGGGATGATGTGAAGAAGCTCAAGAGCCGGAGCAAGGCTAGGGGGCAGGATGGAGGAAGAAGTGAGGAAGGTAGAGAGGTGGGCTGGTTGAATGCGGGAGATGGTGTGAGGAAGCTCAAGGGCAGGTGCTAGGCTAGGGGGCAGAGTGGATGGGGAAGTGAGGAGGGAAGGGTAGGAGGAGGGAGGGTGTTGGTGGGAGGGGAGGCAGCTGGGGAGGATAATGGAGAGGAGGACAATGAGATGTGGGGCCATGGCAATGGGTAGCAAGTTCTAGGCAGACAACGAGTAGCAATTGATAGGCAGACAAGCAGGCAGTGGGTAGCAGTTCAATGCAAGCAATGGGTAGCAAGCAGTGGATAACAGTTCTAAACAACAATGGGTGATGGTAATATGTAACAATGGGTGGCAACAGTATGCAACAATGAGTGGCAACAGTATGCAGTTAATGGGTAGCAGTACTATGCAACAATGGATAACAGTTCAGTGCAACAGTGGGTAGCAATATTTATTTATTTACATTCTCTTATATACCGCGCTATTCTGCATCAGTGCGGTTTACATTGAACAAACTGAAATTACATTGAACAGGGCATTATAACTTGGAGATAACTATTTTACAGGGAACATGGGCTATGGAGGGTTAAGTGGCTTGCCCAAGACCACAAGGAGCACCTGTGGGACTAGAAACCCCAGTCCTTCCGGCCCAAGGTTGCTGTCCTCTAGTGAGATTTGAACCCCTGACCTTCCAGCCTGAAGTACCTTGCCCCAACCACTAGGCCACTCCTCCACTCCAATACTATGCAAACCGTGGGTGGCAACAGTATGCAAAGCAATGGGTGGCAACAGTATGCAAACAATGGGCAGCAGTACTATCCAAGCAATAAATAAGCAATGGATAACAGCTCTATGCCCAGCAGTGGGTAGCAGTTCTATGCCTAGCAGTGGGTAGCAGCACGGTGCATGCAATGGGAGCGATGTTAAGCAAGCAGAGGGTAGTGGTGCTATGCAGGTAGTGGGCAGTAGTTCAATGCCGACAATGGGTAGCAGTACAGTGCAGGCAGTGGGTAGCAAGTTCCAGGTGGGTAGTGGGAGGAAGAACAATGCCAGCAGTGGGAAGCAAGACAAAAGATAGTTACTTGAAGGTTCCAGGGTGGAGCTTGTGAGATGGTTTGGTCTGGAGGCGATGTATGGAGGAGCGATCAAGCCTGCTCGATCCCAGCAGCTATGGAGCACTGGAGCTTGCGCCCCGGGCCTGCGCATAAGGGCCACGCCAAAGGGCCCTCTGGTGAGGCCCTCAGGCGCGGGCCTGCCAGACACGGGCGTGCCTGGAGGCGCTGAAGATTTAAACGCTGGTCTCCTCAGCCTGATAGGCCTCGCAGTGGGAAGCAGGGAGGAGCTCACCTGCCTGCTCCCTTCCCCGACGCCGATCAGGTTTCTGCGGGCACGCCTGGAGGCGCTGAAGATTTAAACGCTAGTCTCCTCGACCTCTGGTTCTGCCCCAGAATGCTCGGATGTTAAGTGGTTAGCGATAGAGAGGTCAAACCCAGTGCAAGAGGATATGTAGCAACACTAAGGGATTTAACCTGTTAGCGGGTCGGTTAACCGGTTAATCCATTTAATCTATTTTAATAAAGCCCCCCAGTGTATTTAGACTTTCAAAAAACATTTTACAAAGTCCCACATCGGAGATACCTGAGGAAATTTAAAAAAAGGAGACAATGTCCTATTGTGGAGTGGAAACTGTTTGAGAGATAAAGCAGGGATAAAGTCAGTTCTCGCAATGGAGGAAGGTGAACAGTGGAGTATGCTGTGGACCTGTACTGTAATTGGTGCTTTTTAACATAAATGATTTGGGACTGGGAATAAAACAAGAGAGTTGATTAAATTTGCAGATGACACCAAAGTGTTGAGAGTTGTTAAATCACATGTGGATTGTGAAAAACGTCAGGAGGACCTTGTGAGACCAGGCATCTAAATGGCAGATGAAATTTAATGTGGACAACTGCAAAGTGATGCACACAGGGAAGCATAACTCAAACTATAGGTGCACAATGCTAGGATCCATATTAGGAGTCATCACCCAGGAAAATAATCTGGGTGTGACTGTAGACAATATACTGAAATCTGTTACGTGTGGGGCGGCCAAAAAAAGCAAACAGAATGTTAGGAATCATTAGAAAAGGAATAGAAAATAAAACAAAGGATACCATAACACCTCCGTACTGCTCCATGGTGCAATTGCATCTTGAGTACTGTTTGCAATTCTGGTCTCCTCATCTCAAAAAAAGATATAGCGGCATCAGAAAAGGTACAGAGAAGGGTGACCAAAATGATAACGGGGATGGAACGACTCTCCGATGGGGAAAGACTAAAGAGTTAAGAGCTCTTCAGCAGCGAAAAGAGACGGCTGAATGGAGATATGATAGAGGTCTATAAAGTCCCGAGTGGAGTACAATGGGTAGAAGCAAATCAATTGTTTACTCTTTCAGAAAGTACAAGGACTAGGGAACATGCCACACAGCTACAAAGTTGTATATTTAAAATAGATAGAAGAACTGCAATGACGCATACAAGGAAATAGAATCAGAAACTATTAGAGGAAGAACAAGACTGGCTTTCCTAAAGCTACGAGAGTTACAGAGAAAAGTCCAGCCTCAGGATGGAATGCTACTAGATGCTCAAGGATCCATGTTGAATGATGCTGACAAGATCAAGAAGAGGTAAAAAGAATATAGTCATTATACCACAAAGATCAAGTGTATCAACAGCCGCTTCAACCTATACCTTATGATCAGGAACCATTGGTGATGAAAGAAGAGATCGAAGCAGCATTGAAAACCTTATCAAAGAACAAAGCACTGGGCATTGATGGAATTCCCATTGAAGTATTACAGCAATTGGATGTAGCTGTTGCCATACTTACAAGGCTCTGCCAGGAAATTTGGAAGACATTATCATGGTCATCTGACTGGAAAAGATCTGTGCTTATACAAATATTGAAGAAAGGTGATCCAACTGACTGTGGAAATTATCGCACAATCGCTCTCACCCCACATGCCAGCAAGATGCTACTCAAGATCATTCAGCAGAGACTATAACCATACCTGGAACGAGAACTGCCTGAAGTGCATCAGGGTTCAGGAAAGGGCGAGGAACATCATTGAGGATGTGAGATGGATCCTTGAAAAGACTAAAGAATACCAAAAGGATATCTATATGTGTTTTTTTGACTACAGCAAGGCTTTTGACTGTGTAAACCATGAGAAACTCTGGGCCACATTAAGAAGCATGGGTATACCAGAATACCTGATTGTTCTCTTGCACAATTTTTACATTGATCAAGAAGTAACAGTTCGGACAGAACAAGGAGAAACAGAATGGTTTAAAATCAGCAAAGATGTACAACAAGGCTGCATACTTTCCCCCTACCTCATTAATTCATATGCAGAACAAATCATCAGAGAAGCAGGACTGTATGAAGACAACAGAGGTGTGAAGAATGGTGGAAGGCTCAACAACCTTTGTTGTGCTGATGACACCACAATACTGTCTGAAAGTGAAGATAATTTGAAATATTTGCTACTCAAGATCAAGGAACATAGTTCTAAAATGGGTCTGCACCTTAATGTTAAGAAAACAAAGATCTCGACAACTGGAAAAATCAATAAGTTCATCTTTGATGGAGAAGAAATTGAAATAGTGGACAACTTTAACCTGCTTGGATCAATAATCAATAAAGAAACAACAAGCAGTCAAGAAATAAGATGACACATTGCTCTTAGCAGAATGGTGATGAAGGACTTAGACAAGATTCTCAAGAGCAGAGATGTCTCTCTCCATACAAAGATTCAACGGCCAAACCATGGTATTTTCAATAATGTCATATGAATGCAAAAGTTGGACAGTGAAAAAGATAGGAAGAAAAATGATGTCTTTGAATTATGGTGCTGGTGACGAATACTATATATACCATGACTGCCTGAAGAACAAACCAGTCAGTAGTAGAGGAGATCAAATCTAAGCTTTCTTTAGAAGCTTAGATGACAAGACTTCAACTTTCATACTTTGGACACATCATGCGAAGACAGAAATCATTAGAGAAGGATATCATGCTTTGCAAGGTAGAAGGTCAACGTAAAAGAGGAAGGCAGCAATGAGATGGATCGATACAATAACAGCAGTACAGGTGCCAGTCTGTCAACAACGAGCCACGTGACTGACAATCGAACACAGTTTAGCACAACTATCCACAGGGCCACCATGAATCAACACTGACTCGACGGCACTTAACAGGAGAAAATATTTTTCTCTCAATGTATAATTAGTCTTTGGAACTCATTGTCTGTGGATGTTGTAAAAGCAGGAAGTGTAGCTGGGTTTAAAAAATGTTTGGGCAAATTCCTGTACGAAAAGTCCATAAACTGTTATTAAGGTAGACTGAGAGAAAACCACTGCTTACCTCTGGGGAAACGTAGCATGGAACTGGCTACCTTTGGGATATGCCAGGTTCTTGTGACCTGGATTGGACACCTTTGGAAATAGGATGCTGAGCTTGATGGACTTTTGGTCTAACCCAGTCTGGCAGATCTTATTTTCTTCTGTATAAGGTCAGTGCACTATAAATTAATATGAATAAATAAATAAAATATAATAAAATTGCAATCCTGGTGGCAGAGGTGCAACTGAATGAGCAATGTTGTTCGAAAGGGAGACTATGATAAAATGATGAAAATAGTTAAGAAAAAACTAAAAGGAGCAGTTGCAAAGGTTAAAGACTTACATCAAGCTTGGGTGTTGTTGAAAAATACTATCTTGGAAGCCCAGACCAGTTGTATTCCATTCTTTAAGAAAAGTGGAAGGAAGTCCAAAAAACTACCAGCATGGTTTAAAGGTGAAGTCAGAGAGGCTGTTGTTGCCAAAAAAGCATCTTTCAGGAAATGGAAAAAAGAGCCAAACGACGAAACCTGGAAACAGCACAAGCACTGGCAAGTCAAATGCAAGGCATTGATAAGGCAGGCAAAGGGAGAATTTGAGAAGAAGCTTGCTGCGGAAGCAAAAACACGATATAAAGACTTTTTAATGTACATTCATAGAAAAAAAACCTGTGAGAGAGTCAGTTGGTCCATTAGATGATAGAGGGGTTAAAGGGGCACTAAGAGGCGACAAGGCGATAGCGGAGATACTGAATGAATTCTTTGCTTTGGTCTTTACTGAGGAAGAAGTAGGGATGTTACCCATGACTGAAATGGTATTTAAAGGTGTGGAAGACTTGAAGGAAATTGAAATGGTATTTAAAGGTGTGGAAGACTTGAAGGAAATATCGATACATCAGGAAGATGGACTACAACTATTAAATAAACTGAAGAGTAGCAAATCACCTGGGCCGGATGATATTTCAGTTCTTTCAACACCCTTGGATGTATATGAGACTGCAGACCTGCTATTAGTAATCTATGAACTATCATTAAAATCATCTGTAATACCTGAAGATTGGAGGATGGCGAACGTAACACCAATTTTTAAAAAGGGTTCCAGGGGTGATCCAGGAAACTACAGACCGGTGAGCCTGATGTCAGTGCCGAGAAAAATGGTAGAAACCATCATAAAGAACAAAATTGGTGAACATGTAGATAGTCATGGCTTAATGGGAGACAGCCAACATGGCTTTAGACAAGGAAGATCTTGTCTTACTAATCTGTTATGTTTTCTTGAAGGTGTGAATAAACAGGTAGACAAAGGTGAGTCGGTTGATATAGTGTATTTGGACTTTCAGAAAGCCTTTGACGAGGTCCCTCATCAGAGACTTTTGGCAAAACTAAAGAGTCATGGGATAGGAGGCAGTGTACTATTGTGGATCAGGAACTGGTTAAAAGATAGAAAGCAGAGGGTAGGGCTAAATGGCCAATTTTCCCAATGGAGAAAGGTGAATAGAGGTGTACCCCAGAGATCTGTGCTGAGTCCGCTGCTTTTTGACATATTCATAAATGACCTGGAAAAGGGAATAACGAGTGAGGTTATCAAATCTGCAGATGACAGAAAACTATTTAAAGTTGTTAAAACCCAAGCGGATTGTGGAAAATTGCAAGAGGATCTTGATAAATTGGAAGACTGGGCATCAAAATGGCAGATGAAATTTAATGTGGACAAGTGCAAAGTTATGCACCTAGGGAAGAACAACCCAAACTATGGTTATGATGCAAGGTTCCACATTAGGAACCACCACCCAGGAAAAAGATTTAGGCGTCATTGTGGATAACATGTTAAAACCCTCGGCCCAGTGTGCAGCGGCGGCCAAGAGAACAAATAGAATGCTAGGTATCATAAGGAAAGGAATGGAAAATAAAACAAAAGATATTATAATGCCTCTATATCGTTCCATGGTGAGCCCGCACCTTGAATATTGTGTGCAATTCTGGTGGCTGTATCTTAAAAAGGATATAGCGTTATTAGAAAAGGTTCAGAGAAGAGCCACCAAAATGGTAAAGGGGATGGAAGGATACTCCTATGAAGAGAGGCTAAAAAGGTTAGGGCTCTTTAACCTGGAAAAGAGACGGCTGAGGGGAGCTATGATAGAGGTCTATAAATTAATGAACGGAGTGGAACGGGTAAACTTAGATCGATTGTTTACGTTATCAAAATATAGAAAGACTAGGAGACATGCAATGAAGCTACAGGGTAAACTATTTAAGACTAATAAAAGAAAATATTTTTTCACTCAACGTGTAATCAAACTCTGGAACTTGTTACCGGAGGATGTAGTAAAGGCTGTTAGTGTATCTGGGTTTAAAAAAGGTTTGGACAAGTTCCTGGAGGAAAGGTCCATAAACCATTATTAAGAAGGGACCCAGGATATCACTGCTTGACCCAATACAAGCATTGTGAAACCTGTGTCTTTTGGGGGAACTGCTAGGTACGTATGACCTAGATTGGCCACTGTTGGATGGACCTTGGTCTGACCCAGTATGGCATATCTTATGTTCCTATGTAATGGAAATGGGAGAATCTGTCTCTTGCCATCTTAAAAGTCATGCAGATAGTGGCCTCTATGCGCAAATGCCCCAGGACTGCATTCTCTTCTCAATGTTTGCACAACTGAACTGAGCACAGTGGCACAGTTAGAAGCATGGGTAGATCAATACAACCAGTCTGGCACTGCTCGAGGAAGACTCAGGTAGGATCAGAGAAACCCCCCCCCCCCCCTGACTCTTCTCTCATATATGCAAGACGAATGGCCCAGTAACACAGAAAGAGATTACGGAGAGCCAGCCTACTCATGGAGTCTGCCATAGCACACAAAGTTTAGTATGAGAGATCTCCTTACTCTATATAACACTTCGAATCTGACAGGCAAGAGGGGAAACACTTTTTGTGTGATATTTCCTGGAATGTGTTGAAACTAGGATGAGTCATGTATCACACTGTTCCAGGTGCCCACTCCCATGAGCTGCTAGAGCAGACAGAAAAGCGAGGCAGTAGGAGTGAGAACCAGTGTGAGGGTCATAGGGTAGGGGTCTGAAGGACAAAAATGGGGAGCAGAGAAAGGGAGATTTGAAGTCGGGGGGGGGGGGAGGGAAAAGACTCAGGAAGGTGTTATAGCGTTATAACATCGACCCTGTCAACAGCAACACCCATCTTAATCTTCCTTTTAAAGTAGAACAATGTCAAACCTGCAACTACAGTGCCTGAAGCACCTGAAAAGGAAATGCAGATCTCTATGAAGCTTATGGCTTGTGCCTGAGCTGCGGGGTGGTGAACGTTTGCAAGAGGATGGAAATGGATTTCAGCTCAGCTAATGCAGATTGTGAGTGAAGTTACGAAGCCGAAGCCGATCCGGTCTCTGACTGGTTCCTACTTGGTGTTGTTATTTGCATAGCACCCACCTGGAAGAGCTGCAGGACCACCTCTTGCATCATCTCATAACCAGTCCTATTTAATAAGGGTCTTGCTTGCGCAGAGTCCAGAATATCCATGTGTACCCTCACTTTAAAAGCTGTCTCTAAGCAGCCTGTATGGATTTACCCCCTGCGTTTCCTGCATGCAGGGCTGTTCTGAGGGCTGTGTGAGTGGTGTAGCTGCACAGGGCCCGCGCACAGACAGGTGGTGCTGCTATCATCACTGGCCTTCCAGAAAGCTCATAAAGAGTGAGTTACTCAAAGTGGCTGGGTGGAGGGGGCACCACATTCGTTAATCACACAGGACGCATTCCTATCTTGGTACAGTCCTGCCTGCTTGTCTGCTTTCTGTCTCATAGAAACATATGTACAGTGGTTCATCCCCTGCCCTCACTCTGCCCCTACAAAGGCCTTCATCAAAAGCAAAGTAAGGTATGCAAGCAGTGTGATGATGTGCTTGCTTTTAAGCACGCACAGGCCTCTTTCTGCACATGAAACACTCTTTTACCACCAGGACTGGCTTGGAAAATTGCTCTCTAGGAGTTTGACATCTGCACGTTTCCTCATTGGGGCGGTTCAATAACTGTGGCTAAACAATTCTGTATAATTATGTCCCCACGTTTTAAAAGGCCAAAAGCAATTAATTTTCTGTTTTTCTTTGTAAAAATAGCTTATTTAATATCAGGTGCTCTGACAGACCCTTGAGGGGAAGGGTAGCTGTGATCTGAGAAGGACAAGAGACAATGGTAGAGGTGGGGCTGGATCTCTTGGTGTCTCAATGAGAGATGGTGGCGGAGTGGAATCAGGATTCGGGTCTGTAGGTATCACAGCTCTGAACGACTCCATGCTGAAGGTCACACAATGAGAGATGGTGGCAACGGTGGTATTGCAAGTTGGGTCTGTAGGTGTCACAGCTCTGAGTGACTCTGCTAAAGTAACACATTCAGAGCTGATGGTAAAAGTGGGATTGTAGTTTGAATCTTCAGCTGACCCAGGCCTTTGCTCCGCCATGATTCTGAGTTACGTAACAGTAGGGTAATAGCTGCTCATTGGAACTATCCTTGGGCTACAGTGTTGCTGTTAGATAATAGTCACATATTCACTACGAATCATGTCCTGTCTGAGAGGACCACCCCAGGGTTCGCCCTACCACTAGGCAGGATAGGCATCTGCCTATTGTGGAAGATAAGGTGGTATACAAAACTGGTTAAATAAATACATTTGTGGAATGGTAGTATGGCAGGACAGGACCTCTTCCCTCCTCTTCTTCACTGCTGCAAGCACCCCCTCCCCCTACTTCTGCCTGGGTTGCCCTGAAGAGCTTTGAAGCCATGTGCTTGGTGCAGGACATGCTCAAAGTCTGCTGGGTCCTCCCCCTTTTGGCAGGAAGTTTACACCAAGGGCACAGGACCTAGCAGTGCTTAGACTTCACGCAACACACATCGCTTTGAAATGCTTGAGAGTTTGGGTGATGGCATCTATTGTGTAAATAGTTCTGAGGCCTTATTTTAAACTTATGAGAACCTTTGTTACTGTATCATTTATAAGCTCCATATCCCCCAACTATATATTTAGTTCATTGTGTTTACCCTTTTTATTGCTGTATTAAAAATGTTCATTGCATTCCCTCAGTTACCGGCAACAGTTTTGACTGGTAGAAAAATGGTATATCAAAAATTGTTAAATAAATAAAATAAGTAATGAGGAAGAGAGGTGGCAGCTCTGCAGGGGACAGGGAAGGGGAGATGCTGGCTACCTGGGTGGGGGTTGTAGGCAGGGTTCACCTACAAAAGTTCTCCAAATATTACCAATTACCAATAAATAGCTCAGACACCAGTTGTTTAGCTACAAAAGCCCCTTTATTTGGTATAACAAAGCAAAGCAGTAGCAAATGCAGATAGCAAGTGTCTGTCTGAGAGGTGGCAGGCAGCATTCTCTCTGCACAGGAGTTAGGGAGAATGTTGCCCCGACTCTCTACAGCTGTCTAGTTATATACCCCTCTGTCTCAGAGTTCTAGCAAATTCTGCATAAATTCTGATATCTTTTGCAGAGATCCTGAAAAAACTTCCTGCAGACCTCTGTAAAAGCTCTTTCTTGGGACCCTGGGACCCTCCCATGGTTACTCATTAGGCAGCTGCTAATTCAAGGTCTGCCTTATCTGTGTAACCAACACAGCTCACCGCTCCTTCCTGTGCTTTGTACATGTTATCGTCCATCCCCGGCACCAATTGGAATTCTTCAGGGCTAAGAGTATAGCTCACCAGTTCTGCTTCCATGTCCTGGCCTGTATTTTCCTGGTTGGCCTGTATTTTCCTGGGCCCATATTCTTTGTACACTTCTGTGCAAAGTGTGGTTCCCTAGGCTGTCTTATACAAGGCCACATATTCTCTCTCTTGTAGCCCACAAGCGCTGTTTCTTCTTGTGCCATCAACTGTGTACAGTTCAAGCAGACAGGGGTGCAGTTGCAGAAAGCAAGAGGCTGACCTGAATTCTAGACCTAAACCAAATTATCCCCACAGGGTTGGTAGGGAGAGGAAGAGGAGTTGCTGGTGGCCCAGGTGGTGCATGGCTGAAAGTTCACCTGGGGTGTCAGGTACACATGGGCCAAGCCTGGACCATCTCTAGATTGCAAAGAAAACTCCTTCTCTGTGCTCATTCAGTCTGGGCACAAACTCTACAGGTTACGATAGTGGTGCTGTGCTTTAGAGAGCTGCTTATAAGCAATAGGAATAAAACCACTAGAGCGTTTCAGAGTGGGCACCAGGGAGCCTTTTATTGTTTCATCTCATTCTGCAGAATGGTGTCCTCTATCCAGCCTACATAGTTGCTTACCTTGGTATGTATACCATAGTAGCCACACTTAGGTCCCCAGGACACAATACCAACCGTGTAGTAATGGGCATTGTTCCGAGGGTCCTTGAAAATGTAGGATCCACCACTGTCTCCATGGCAGGAATCCTTTTCTCCCATCCCCCCAGCGCAAATCTTGTTCTCGCTGAAGGTGCAGACGGTCGGGTCTCTGTCCTCAATCTCCACTGTCATATTCACAATGGGAATCTTAGCCTGGTGTAGGAACCTAGCCTGAAAGCCCCCCTTCTCTTTCACCCTACCCTGAGATCACTGTTCCCTCTAAGCTGTGCGCGTGTGCGCGCGCACACACCTTGCCGAGCGAGCGCACATACTTTAAAACAGAGCGCACAAAAATTACGGCTCTGATTCTGATAGAAAACAACACAGACGTCTTAAAATTTAAATGTTATGATTGTAATTACTAGAAATTTCCAGCTTCATTTAGTAATCGTCTATTTTCATTTAATTTGATTAAAATCAATATGGTGTACATACTGTATTCTGACGTGTAGTCAAATTTTAAAGTATATAACTCTGAGTTTCGTTATGTGGCGCACAAAAATTTAACCTTCCTTCAAAAGCTGCACACAGCTGATATTTTATGCGCACACAGCCTACAGAAAATTAGAGGGAACATTGCCTGAGATGTATCCGATCTTTGACTCTGGTAGGGTGTATTCAGGCTCTCTGCTGGGCAGGCAGATGGGGGATATGTTCATTCCCATAGTAACCCTTCTTTCCAGTTTCACCAGAGCAATATCATTGTCATAGTTGGTGATGGGGATTTGATTTAGCTTCCAGTTGGGATGAATGATTACTTTTTCTGCTAAGTAAGATGCCTCAGGGGGTGGGTCTTTCGCATCTAGTAATCCCAGGTACATAGTTGGACTGTCCTGATCCTCCACTACATGGGCAGCGGTTAGGACCCCCTGATCGGAGATGAGGGCTCCTCCACCTCGGGGGTTTTTGAAGAGGACTTGCCAGGGGGAGTTTCCTGGTAGAGCTCTTGTACCTCCATAAATCTGAGACATGCCTTCAAGAGGTTTACTGGGATTCCTACAAACTGTAAAGGAAAGACAGCCGGATGAGAACTCGGCACCCACATTGCCTTTGGGTTTAGTGAGAAGCGGACAGGGCGACGGCTGACTCCCCAGAGAAGTAGGACAAGCCTCTACATGCTTAGAGAGGAATCTGAGTGCTATAGGGAACCCCAGCCTTCCTGATCCTTTATCTGTTACACACTTTATTACTCTCCAGTGAGGACACTGGAGTAGTTCTCAGCCACAGTCGTCTTGCAATAAAATTTCTCTTTCATTGGCGAGTGTCCTTACAAAGACATTGTGTGTCCAAGGCGAACCTTCAGACTCATGTCTCACCCCTCCACAATTAACTTTCAGCCCCCTAGTCCATTCTTTCCCTCAAGTCTGTGGTAATTAAACTCAACAATCCTGTCAAACCACATAATTGGACATCATGCGTTTACATGTTAAAGTTTATTTTGTGTATATATATCCCACATACATGGCAAACATAACTTCCAAAAGTCATTTAGCTGGGTAAATAAGTATTTGAAAATTGTCCGTCTTCCCTGCAGCTTAAAGTTTGTGCTGATGGTTTCTGGAGTGTTTTGTGGCTCTCAGGATCTACTATTCTGCTGTGACGGCTGCTGCTGCCCTAGGTGGGTGCCTAGCCTTGCCTAATAGTTAAGCCAGCCCTGTATCAGAGGTAAGGCCACTGAACACTGCGGTGCAGAGTTTGGTTTTCTTTCTTGCCCATGGATTACCCGAGCACCGAGTCCTGACATTTCTTTCTCTCTTCCTGTATCAGTGCTGTCTCGTCTTGCGTTAAGGGTGTAGCTACCAGTGTTTATACAAGGCTATGTGAACGTTTCTCGACTAGGCCATCCAGAGCTGGATTTAAAGATTTCAGTGCCTTTACTGGAGGGGGAGGTCATAATCCTGGCTTGGTGCTCAGAGAGTTGAGGGGGCCCCTGGAGACAGAAGAGCAGGGGTGGGAGAGAGATGCCTCTTTGAAGCAGCCCCTGGGGAGGTCCTAAAGTGAGAGATGCTCCTTTTTGGCCTAACTACCTGGCAATCTTCAACATTCGGTGTCCTATTCCTAATCCAGGTTTGCTGCCTCCTCTCACTGGTGGCTATCTAACATCACCCCAGGACAAGGAACCGTCTTGGGGATGAAACCTCCTTCAGCTGATTCCAGGGCCATTAGGTGAACTATGGAATCAGCTGGAGTGCCAGAATTTGGACAAACTTCCAGGACCAGTCAACCATCTTTAGGACATGGTACAACAAGCATTTTGAAAACTCCTGCACCAGCACTTGCTGAGATCTTGAAATCAGCAGTGAGGAAATCACACCTGCCAACCCAAAAGGTTTAAAAATTCTTATAGTACCAGCAGGGGCACTGGCTGAAAGGGGACAGCCCCAGGCCACTGATGTTGCACATCTCACCAATATCCAAAGAGAGGAGAAAGCTTGAAGCCCCTGCCATGTGCAGGGAGGAGAGACAAAGGGGAAGCACGCTGGGCAGGTGTAAGAGGTTTGAGAGTTAGTTGGGTGGAAAGTGGAGAGACAGAGAGAGAGGGGGAGGGAGAGAGGGAGAGAGGGAGATGGAGGGAGAGAGAGGGAGGGGAGAGGGAGGGGGAGGGGAGAGGGAGAGGTTGAGGTTGAGGTTCTTGTGCAGGTGCGGGATGAGGGGAAGTAAAGAAGGTGCTGGATGGGACTGGAGTTCAGAGAGAGGGATCCGTGAGGGTGTGGTAGAGTGGGGGAGGGGGGGGATGCTGTGATAGAGCTGCTGGCAATAGTTCGGTACATAAGGGGAGAAGACGCAAGATTGAAGGTTTGCTTAGAGGCCTGATACCTTTCCACAATCGTAGGTGACTCCCGTCCATCAAGGGCACTTCCAGCCCAATATGTCAACTCCCAACTCCAGGGCATTCTGGGATTGGTAGAGCCACAGCAGAACAACAAATCTCAGGATAGCAGGGGGGAAGTAGAGCTTATGTGCCCTTCAGATCATCTATTAGATCTGTAGGTCAGACTCATATGGAAATAATACAAGAATAGCAGAGAGTGAGCACACTGGCCCAGGAGAGGCAGCACCCTCCCGACTGGGGAGACCAGGGGGAGACAGGGGCAGTGTTGCAGAACGGTGCACTCTTCCGGGAGGACTGCTTAGAGGCTATGCCGGATACGGAGGTTTCTGGAGCTGCTAAGATATGAACAAGCTCAGCTGGGCAGCTTGAGTGGACACTTTGACCGAGCTCCGCAGGTTGTGTGTAGAATTACCACCTCTCTCAGATCAAACCAAGCAGGTTGATGTAGTCCAGCCTTTGCCCCACTGCATGCTGGGAGCTGTAGTTACAATTTCTATATAAAAAAGTAGGAGCTACAACCCCCCTGTATGATGTGGTGGCAAACCAGGATCAGGGGGTTAGACACAGTCTAGAGGTACAGTTAATTGGTTTTGGTTACCTGGAACACACTTTGGAAGATTCTCTATCGCATTTGCTTTGCTCCTCCAGTAGCCATCAGCAGCACAGTGACACAAACCTTAAGAAAGCAAATAATCAGATGGCACAGGAAATACATAAGCCATAGGCTCAGGGCAGAAATTAGATCAAGTTCTAAAAATCTTCTGACAGTCCCAAGCTGCATCAGAATAGGGAGGAATTAATGACAAAGGCCATTGAGGCCTCAGCGCTGCTCTGAGCAATGAAGATATGTGAATAGGTTTAGCAGCAGCAGTAGTAAATATTAAGGACTATTGTCAAATTGATTTCCGTGGGCACAAAGCTTTTTACCCACATAAATCAACAATCTGGAAATTGTCCATGTTGAATAATGTGAAAAGTCTGAGAATTCACAACATGGTAGAAAGAGGGGTGAGGAGCAGAGGGAGGGAACATACTCACCGGAAGAAGTTATAGGGGAGCTGCACTGGTCCTATCCAGCTTGGGTTACCCGCCGCAGAAGGCCTGAGAGTGGAGCCATGTTTAATCACATCCGAGAGAAAATGGCAAAGAGTTTCTTAGAGCGCGGTAAGGAAAACTGGTGCAGTGTGTGATCTCTTGATGAATTCTGCTGGGGGGTTGAGGCGTGCATTTTGGAGGAAGCACTTAAGGGTGCACGATGGGTATAAAAGATGAGCCAAGTTGAAAAATCACTGAACACTTCCAGCTGGTGATTTCAGCAATGTTGAAAAGATTGTTAAGAAATGGAAGTTCCATGGGAGTATTGAAGTGCTATAACTGTCCAGATCTGTGAAAGAGACCCACAGACCACCACAAATTCATCTGACACTAGGGAAGTTGCTCACACTATGGAGTTGCTTATCCAACCATTTCTTTCTTTCAAAGTATTTATATGCTAATGATCAATAATTCCTCAGCCGCTTGAAAAATAATATAAGACATAATCATTAAAACAAAAGACATACACTTTACAGAACAAATAATGGAAAATAAAATTTAATCAAACCTAAAAATCAGTTAAAATACCAACATACAACAAGCTAAAACAGCATGCTTGTGTGTCAGTTCCAGATGCCACTTCAAACAATATCTTCTCTTTCTTTCTAAGTTTTAAATAATCACATTCAAGACACAATTCAGCAGCTAAAGAGTTCCATAATACAGGTGAAGGACAAGAAAAAGCTTTGGATCATCTTATGAACTTCTGAAGGCACATACAATAAGTTCTGATTCTCGGACCGTAAGGAGAAAGACGGATTATAGAACTGGAAAGGGCGTCGGAAGACAACCTTTTCAATGATCCTATCACTAACTTTATCAGCCCAAGAATGCCAAAGAGAACCTTGATGAGCCTGAAACCTTTCAACAAAGTGCTGAAAACTCATGTAATTTAAATAGTTCAGCAAGGCCGGCCCCACATTTGCTTCAAGGTGTCAGCTCCCTAGGCAAACCTTAAGCCCCTCTGCTGTCAGAATCCATTGTCTAACTTTTGCCGACCCCTAGGTAACTGCCTAGTTTGCCTAATGTTAGGGCCGGCCCTCAGTTCAGCCATAGCTACAAAAGATACATTTGAGGAAAAAGGATGAAGAATCTGAAGAAAATATCATCTTGCCAGTTATTAAGCCTCGGGGTTGTGATACAGCCAGTGGTACAGGAAGTTCTGTACAGGTGTTCAGCTAAATATCAGTATATCCTAGAAGCTAATGTCTCCAGTCAGTACCTAAACATTTTCACACAGCTGTAAGATTCGCCTTACTGGATGAGCCCAGCATCCTGTTTCCAACAAGCCATTAGGAAGAACCTGGCACATCCCAAAGAGTATTTGCAGCCTCCTTCCCACTACTACTACTATTTAGCACTTATATAGCGCTACGCACGCAGCGCTGTACAGAATACATGTAAAGACAGTCCCTGCTCATCAGAGCTCACAATCTAGTCAAGACAACACAGAGTAATAGTCAAGTTAGGGGAAAAACAGGATATGGCATTTACAATTTAGTCATGACAAAGGACAGGAGTCAGGTCAAGACAAAGGCTAAAAGTCAAGATCTGAAAGTGACAGTGAAGAGGTGGGTTTCCAACCTGGACTTGAAGAGGGCCAGGTAGGGTGCCTGGCATACAGACACAGGTAGGTTGTTCCAGGCATAGGGTGCAGCAAGGTGGAAGGAGCCAAGTCGGGAGTTAGCGGTGCGAGTGAAGGGCCTAGATAGAAGAAGAGCGAAGTTCCAGAGAGGGGAAGGGATGTAGGGAGAGATAAGAGATGAAAGGTAGTGAGGAACTGCAGAGTGAATGCATTTATAGGTCAGTAGGAGAAGTTTGAATTGGATGCGGAACTGGACAGGGAGCCAGTGAAGCGACTTGAGAAGAGGAGTAATGTGGGCATGACAAGGCTGGCAGAAGATTAGTCAAGCAGCGTAATTTTGAATAGATTGAAGGGGGAAGAGATGGCTCACAGGGAGACCAGCAAGGAGTAGGTTGCAGTATTCGAGGTGAAAGGAGATTAAGGAGTGGACAAGCGTTTTAGTAGTGTGTTCAGAAAGGAAGGGGAGGATTTTGCTAATGTTGTAGAGAAAGAAGCAGCAGGTCTTAACTACGAGCTGGATATGTGTGGAGTTTTCTGAGGTGTATTTGCTTAATAATTCTCTAGGAATTTGTCCAAACCCATTTTAAATCCAACCTATGCTAGATTCCTTTACCAGAATCTCTGACAACAAATTCTACAGCTTGATTGTTCTCATCTGAATCAAAACAATCGGGATGGAATGCGGACTTCCAAAGGAATATTTCAGGACAATGAGAAGCTATTGTCTGATGATGTCACTTCCTGAATCATCCTAACACCCAAAGCCTTCTCAACTAATAGCCTCATGTGAGCAACTCAGCAGTCTCATTCCAGAAAAGTGACTCATTGTAGGTGGATATTTGTAAATAGAATGGGGGGGGGGGGGAGAGTTGAGGGTGGGCATTAAAAGAGATGGGGTTTAGAAACTGGCAGGTTGGCAAAGAAACAGTAGCTTGGAACCAATAGGAGAAAATAGAAGCCCACACATGCCATTTTCTGTTGACTTCATCTCATAATAATTGGATGTGCAGCTATATTGAATCTCTGAACCATAAGTAAATTCTTCAGATCCTGATATTTTATGTTTCCATTTTGAATCTCATCAGGAGGACCACAATTAACCACTGAAAAAATGAAAAAAAAAAAAGGTGAACAGTCTTGCAGATGAATATTGAAACTCCTCATCACAGCCTGCTTACCCACCAGCTGGCAACCAACTCATCTCAACATGTTTATGCACCTTCTGAAAACCACAATGCTCTTCACATCCTTCTTACCCATCTAATAGTGAACCTGCTCCTCCCAACATGCTCACCACAGCCTGCTTACCTACCATTTAATAGTGAACCTGGTCATCCGAACATGCTCACCACAGCCTGCTTACCTACCATCTAATAGTGAACCTGGTCCTCCCAACATGCTCATCACAGCCTGCTTACCTACCATCTAATAGTGAACCTGGTCCTCCCAACATGCTCACCACAGCCTGCTTACCTACCATTTAATAGTGAACCTGGTCATCCAAACATGCTCACCACAGCCTGCTTACCTACCATCTAATAGTGAACCTGGTCCTCCCAACATGCTCATCATAGCCTGCTTACCTACCATTTAATAGTGAACCCGGTCATCCCAATATGCTCACCACAGCCTGCTTACCTACCATCTAATAGTGAACCTGGTCATCCAAACATGCTCACCACAGCCTGCTTACCTACCATTTAATAGTGAACCTGGTCCTCCCAACATGCTCATCATAGCCTGCTTACCTACCATCTAATAGTGAACCTGGTCCTCCCAACATGCTCATCACAGCCTGCTTACCTACCATCTAATAGTGAACCTGGTCCTCCCAACATGCTCACCACAGCCTGCTTACCTACCATTTAATAGTGAACCTGGTCATCCAAACATGCTCACCACAGCCTGCTTACCTACCATCTAATAGTGAACCTGGTCATCCGAACATGCTCATCATAGCCTGCTTACCTACCATTTAATAGTGAACCCGGTCATCCCAATATGCTCACCACAGCCTGCTTACCTACCATCTAATAGTGAACCCGGTCATCCCAATATGCTCATCATAGCCTGCTTACCTACCATCTAATAGTGAACCTGGTCATCCGAACATGCTCACCACAGCCTGCTTACCTACCATCTAATAGTGAACCTGGTCATCCGAACATGCTCACCACAGCCTGCTTACCTACCATCTAATAGTGAACCTGGTCCTCCCAACATGCTCATCATAGCCTGCTTACCTACCATCTAATAGTGAACCTGGTCATCCAAACATGCTCACCACAGCCTGCTTACCTACCATCTAATAGTGAACCTGGTCATCCGAACATGCTCACCACAGCCTGCTTACCTACCATCTAATAGTGAACCTGGTCCTCCCAACATGCTCATCACAGCCTGCTTACCTACCATTTAATAGTGAACCTGGTCATCCAAACATGCTCATCATAGCCTGCTTACCTACCATCTAATAGTGAACCTGGTCCTCCCAACATGCTCACCACAGCCTGCTTACCTACCATTTAATAGTGAACCTGGTCCTCCCAACATGCTCACCACAGCCTGCTTACCTACCATTTAATAGTGAACCTGGTCATCCAAACATGCTCACCACAGCCTGCTTACCTACCATCTAATAGTGAACCCGGTCATCCCAATATGCTCACCACAGCCTGCTTACCTACCATCTAATAGTGAACCCGGTCATCCGAACATGCTCACCACAGCCTGCTTACCTACCATCTAATAGTGAACCTGGTCATCCGAACATGCTCACCACAGCCTGCTTACCTACCATCTAATAGTGAACCTGGTCATCCGAACATGCTCACCACAGCCTGCTTACCTACCATCTAATAGTGAACCTGGTCCTCCCAACATGCTCATCATAGCCTGCTTACCTACCATCTAATAGTGAACCTGGTCATCCAAACATGCTCACCACAGCCTGCTTACCTACCATCTAATAGTGAACCTGGTCATCCGAACATGCTCACCACAGCCTGCTTACCTACCATCTAATAGTGAACCTGTCCCAACATGCTCACCACAGCCTGCTTACCTACCATCTAATAGTGAACCTGGTCCTCCCAACATGCTTACTACAGCCTGCTTTCCTACCATCTAATAGTGAACCTTGTCCTCCCAACATGCTTACCACAGCCTGCTTACCTACCATCTAATAATGAACCTGGTCCTCCCAACATGCTTACCACAGCCTGCTTACCTACCATCTAATAGTGAACCTGGTCATCCGAACATGCTTACCACAGCCTGCTTGCCTACCATCTAATAGTGAACCCGGTCATCCCAATATGCTCACCACAGCCTGCTTACCTACCATCTAATAGTGAACCTGCTCCTCCCAACATGCTCACCACAGCCTGCTTACCTACCATTTAATAGTGAACCTGGTCATCCAAACATGCTCACCACAGCCTGCTTACCTACCATCTAATAGTGAACCTGGTCCTCCCAACATGCTCATCATAGCCTGCTTACCTACCATTTAATAGTGAACCTGGTCATCCAAACATGCTCACCACAGCCTGCTTACCTACCATCTAATAGTGAACCTGGTCCTCCCAACATGCTCACCACAGCCTGCTTACCTACCATTTAATAGTGAACCTGGTCATCCAAACATGCTCACCACAGCCTGCTTACCTACCATCTAATAGTGAACCTGGTCCTCCCAACATGCTCATCATAGCCTGCTTACCTACCATTTAATAGTGAACCTGGTCATCCAAACATGCTCACCACAGCCTGCTTACCTACCATCTAATAGTGAACCTGGTCATCCAAACATGCTCACCACAGCCTGCTTACCTACCATCTAATAGTGAACCCGGTCATCCCAATATGCTCACCACAGCCTGCTTACCTACCATCTAATAGTGAACCCGGTCCTCCCAACATGCTTACCACAGCCTGCTTACCTACCATCTAATAGTGAACCTGGTCCTCCCAACATGCTCATCATAGCCTGCTTACCTACCATTTAATAGTGAACCTGGTCATCCAAACATGCTCACCACAGCCTGCTTACCTACCATCTAATAGTGAACCTGGTCCTCCCAACATGCTTACCACAGCCTGCTTTCCTACCATCTAATAGTGAACCTTGTCCTCCCAACATGCTTACCACAGCCTGCTTACCTACCATCTAATAGTGAAACTGGTCCTCCCAACATGCTTACCACAGCCTGCTTACCTACCATCTAATAGTGAACCTGGTCCTCCGAACATGCTTACCACAGCCTGCTTGCCTACCATCTAATAGTGAACCCGGTCATCCGAACATGCTTACCACAGCCTGCTTACCTACCATCTAATAGTGAACCCGGTCATCCCAATATGCTCACCACAGCCTGCTTACCTACCATCTAATAGTGAACCCGGTCCTCCCAACATGCTTACCACAGCCTGCTTACCTACCATCTAATAGTGAACCTGGTCCTCCCAACATGCTCATCATAGCCTGCTTACCTACCATTTAATAGTGAACCTGGTCATCCAAACATGCTCACCACAGCCTGCTTACCTACCATCTAATAGTGAACCTGGTCATCCGAACATGCTCACCACAGCCTGCTTACCTACCATCTAATAGTGAACCTGGTCATCCAAACATGCTCACCACAGCCTGCTTACCTACCATCTAATAGTGAACCTGGTCCTCCCAACATGCTCATCATAGCCTGCTTACCTACCATTTAATAGTGAACCTGGTCATCCAAACATGCTCACCACAGCCTGCTTACCTACCATCTAATAGTGAACCTGATCATCCGAACATGCTCACCACAGCCTGCTTACCTACCATCTAATAGTGAACCTGGTCCTCCCAACATGCTCATCACAGCCTGCTTACCTACCATTTAATAGTGAACCTGGTCATCCAAACATGCTCACCACAGCCTGCTTACCTACCATCTAATAGTGAACCTGGTCCTCCCAACATGCTCATCACAGCCTGCTTACCTACCATTTAATAGTGAACCTGGTCATCCAAACATGCTCACCACAGCCTGCTTACCTACCATCTAATAGTGAACCTGGTCCTCCCAACATGCTTACCACAGCCTGCTTTCCTACCATCTAATAGTGAACCTTGTCCTCCCAACATGCTTACCACAGCCTGCTTACCTACCATCTAATAGTGAAACTGGTCCTCCCAACATGCTTACCACAGCCTGCTTACCTACCATCTAATAGTGAACCTGGTCCTCCGAACATGCTTACCACAGCCTGCTTGCCTACCATCTAATAGTGAACCCGGTCATCCGAACATGCTTACCACAGCCTGCTTACCTACCATCTAATAGTGAACCCGGTCATCCCAATATGCTCACCACAGCCTGCTTACCTACCATCTAATAGTGAACCTGGTCCTCCCAACATGCTTACCACAGCCTGCTTACCTACCATCTAATAGTGAACCTGGTCCTCCCAACATGCTCATCATAGCCTGCTTACCTACCATTTAATAGTGAACCTGGTCATCCAAACATGCTCACCACAGCCTGCTTACCTACCATCTAATAGTGAACCTGGTCATCCGAACATGCTCACCACAGCCTGCTTACCTACCATCTAATAGTGAACCTGTCCCAACATGCTCACCACAGCCTGCTTACCTACCATCTAATAGTGAACCTGGTCCTCCCAACATGCTTACTACAGCCTGCTTTCCTACCATCTAATAGTGAACCTTGTCCTCCCAACATGCTTACCACAGCCTGCTTACCTACCATCTAATAATGAACCTGGTCCTCCCAACATGCTTACCACAGCCTGCTTACCTACCATCTAATAGTGAACCTGGTCATCCGAACATGCTTACCACAGCCTGCTTGCCTACCATCTAATAGTGAACCCGGTCATCCCAATATGCTCACCACAGCCTGCTTACCTACCATCTAATAGTGAACCTGGTCCTCCCAACATACTTACCACAGCCTGCTTACCTACCATCTAATAGTGAACCTGGTCCTCCCAACATGCTCACCAGAGCCTGCTTACCTACCATCTAATAGTGAACCTGGTCCTCCCAACATGCTCACCACAGCCTGCTTACCTACCATCTAATAGTGAACCTGGTCCTCCCAACATGCTCACCACAGCCTGCTTACCTACCATCTAATAGTGAACCTGGTCCTCCCAACATGCTCACCACAGCCTGCTTACCTACCATCTAATAGTGAATCTGGTCCTCCCAACATGCTCACCACAGCCTGCTTACCTACCATCTAATAGTGAACCTGGTCATCCAAACATGCTCACCACAGCCTGCTTACCTACCATCTAATAGTGAACCTGGTCCTCCCAACATGCTCATCATAGCCTGCTTACCTACCATCTAATAGTGAACCTGGTCATCCAAACATGCTTACCACAGCCTGCTTACCTACCATTTAATAGTGAACCTGGTCATCCAAACATGCTCACCACAGCCTGCTTACCTACCATCTAATAGTGAACCTCGTCCTCCCAACATGCTCACCACAGCCTGCTTACCTACCATCTAATAGTGAACCTGGTCATCCGAACATGCTCACCACAGCCTGCTTACCTACCATCTAATAGTGAACCTGGTCCTCCCAACATGCTCTTCACATCCTTCTTACCCATCTAATAGTGAACCTGCTCCTCCCAACATGCTCACCACAGCCTGCTTACCTACCATTTAATAGTGAACCTGGTCATCCAAACATGCTCACCACAGCCTGCTTACCTACCATCTAATAGTGAACCTGGTCCTCCCAACATGCTCATCATAGCCTGCTTACCTACCATTTAATAGTGAACCTGGTCATCCAAACATGCTCACCACAGCCTGCTTACCTACCATCTAATAGTGAACCTGATCATCCGAACATGCTCACCACAGCCTGCTTACCTACCATCTAATAGTGAACCTGGTCCTCCCAACATGCTCATCACAGCCTGCTTACCTACCATTTAATAGTGAACCTGGTCATCCAAACATGCTCACCACAGCCTGCTTACCTACCATCTAATAGTGAACCTGGTCCTCCCAACATGCTCATCACAGCCTGCTTACCTACCATTTAATAGTGAACCTGGTCATCCAAACATGCTCACCACAGCCTGCTTACCTACCATCTAATAGTGAACCTGGTCCTCCCAACATGCTTACCACAGCCTGCTTTCCTACCATCTAATAGTGAACCCGGTCATCCGAACATGCTTACCACAGCCTGCTTACCTACCATCTAATAGTGAACCCGGTCATCCCAATATGCTCACCACAGCCTGCTTACCTACCATCTAATAGTGAACCCGGTCCTCCCAACATGCTTACCACAGCCTGCTTACCTACCATCTAATAGTGAACCTGGTCCTCCCAACATGCTCATCATAGCCTGCTTACCTACCATTTAATAGTGAACCTGGTCATCCAAACATGCTCACCACAGCCTGCTTACCTACCATCTAATAGTGAACCTGGTCATCCGAACATGCTCACCACAGCCTGCTTACCTACCATCTAATAGTGAACCTGTCCCAACATGCTCACCACAGCCTGCTTACCTACCATCTAATAGTGAACCTGGTCCTCCCAACATGCTTACCACAGCCTGCTTTCCTACCATCTAATAGTGAACCTTGTCCTCCCAACATGCTTACCACAGCCTGCTTACCTACCATCTAATAATGAACCTGGTCCTCCCAACATGCTTACCACAGCCTGCTTACCTACCATCTAATAGTGAACCTGGTCCTCCCAACATGCTTACCACAGCCTGCTTGCCTACCATCTAATAGTGAACCCGGTCATCCCAATATGCTCACCACAGCCTGCTTACCTACCATCTAATAGTGAACCTGGTCCTCCCAACATACTTACCACAGCCTGCTTACCTACCATCTAATAGTGAACCTGGTCCTCCCAACATGCTCACCACAGCCTGCTTACCTACCATCTAATAGTGAACCTGGTCCTCCCAACATGCTCACCACAGCCTGCTTACCTACCATCTAATAGTGAACCTGGTCCTCCCAACATGCTTACCACAGCCTGCTTACCTACCATCTAATAGTGAACCTGGTCATCCGAACATGCTTACCACAGCCTGCTTACCTACCATCTAATAGTGAACCTGGTCATCCGAACATGCTTACCACAGCCTGCTTACCTACCATCTAATAGTGAACCTGGTCCTCCCAACATGCTCACCACAGACTGCTTACCTACCATCTAATAGTGAATATGTTCATCAGTCTGTTTATTCTTTTTATAGATGGAGCTGCTCAGTGTAGACTTACGTTTGCAGGTCAGATGGGTGTTGCTTCATTCACCATCACTTTGGCACTCTGAGTGGAAGGAATTCTGGCTGCTCTTGTTGGGCTGTGTGGAAAGAGGAAAGTCATTTTAGGAGATGTGTAATGGAGCTCAGTTTATCATCTCATGATGTCATGGACATAGGCACTGAAGTTTTAGCTTGTAAGGAGGAATCTAGACAGTCCTGATAAAGCAGTCATGCAGGAGCGTCTAAAATCACATCAACCTACAACACAAGTGAATGTGTTGATTTAACGTTAACTGCCCAGTCTAGAAAGAAAACGGATGAGGATATCTGAGTCCTTACTCATATCCTTCCAAGCATGTCACTTTCACCTCGTCATTAAAGGTGTATCTGTCCTTCTTTGGGTCCTGTATGGAATTATGTGAAACTTCATGGGCACAGGAATGCTTAGAATTAAAAACAGGGATTCAACAGTTTGAAAAAAAATCTTTTTTCTTACTCGGTACCAACCTGTCCATCTATTCCGCCTTCTAACACGAGTAATATTCTCGAGTTTTGTAAATTGATCCCATCCAATTTCCCTGAACCACAGCAATCAGCCATGACCTCACATGCCACGGATCTGATTGTTTATGCTGTGTGTGATGTCATTTGCGACATCATGGCTCAGATGCTCCACCTTGCTACCTCCTGGGGTGGGGGGGGGGCAATTAAATCATGGAGCTGCTGAAATAATTGGGAAATGGAAGATAAGAGTGAAGGTCAGCATATTCTTCAATGTTGTCCCTCATTACTCACTGAAGACACAACTTTTTCAGTAATGCTCCCACGCACCTACCGTAAATGTAAGATCAGACCTGTTTTGTTGCAGGAAAATCCGTCACTGGCCAGGTGGTACCCGTGACCACAGGAGCAGAAATATCCCTCAGGGTCTCTGTGGCACCGATGTCCATCATCACACTTACTGGCGACTGAACATGGCAGGAAATGATGAAGAAGTCAGAAGATGAAAGGGATACGCACAGTTACTAAACTACGGCATACATGTGTACATCTAGCTAGTCTCTTGTTACGTTACCTGTCGCTGTATACCAAGCGGAGAATCCTCGGAAGCGCCGGCCGCTGCTTGGGTAAGATTTAAATATTACGGTCATCCTGTTGGAAGAGGAGATGAATTCAAGGGGTGCTTCCTCTTCATTGGCAGAGAAGGATGGGTTCCCACAGATTGTGACTAGGGGGTTCCGTGTATCAATGACCTATTGAGAAGTGTGGGGGGGGGGGGAGGGGGAGATGTCCTTATATCACAGATTATCTTCAACTCTTCCATGGTCTTCTGTACCCTCTTCCACTGCTGATACACATGAAGGGCTTGGGAATGTGTTACTGTATCATCGTGATGTTGTGTTATGTGCAATATCGATGTTGTCATATTTTACAATGACTCCTGTAAGCCATTCTGCGGGCTTTGCAAAAGACTGGGTTAGAAATCTAATAAATTAATTTAAAACTTTCTCAGATCATCAGATTGCCTAATTTCCAGAGTCTCTTACTTTCTATTTTTGGTGTTATAAATAAAAGTCTTCTTTATTTTTGGTCCAAATATATTTTACTCTGCTCTGTTGTCACACTTTCATAGTTTCAGCCTTTTAAAATCATGTCCCCTTGCCCCTTATTAAACTGGTCATCCACGTTCAGATCCATCTGGAATAGTTTGCTAGTACACTTATATTATTGCTTAAGAAACATATCAGATGGATCCAAAGTGGGGGACCTGCACCCACAGCTCCTCTGCATGGATGGAAGTCTCTGAAGGCCTCACCTTAATATGGTCATGACAGCAATGTTCATCCTTGCCAACATCCACATAGGTGAACTGCAGCCAAATTTGGTAGTTCTGAGGAACAGAGATGTTCCAGCTCTTCTCCTGATTGACAGGGTAGGGAACAGGGTACTCAGGGGAGGAAAGTTCCCCAAATAAACTTTTAGCAGCAACCTTCACCAAAGGATACGAGCAAAGGACAACCCTGAAACATCAAGAGTTAGACTAAGGCACAAACTCATTAGCAGAGGGGCAAAGGTATGGTGTGAATAGACAGAAATAGGACAATTAAGGGAAACGACATGATCACATCACCCCAATATTAAGAGACCTTCACTTTCTCCCTCTTGAGGCATGGATCAAATATAAAACGTTGGTACTGATTCACAAAGCATTCCACCAACAACAAACTACACATATGAACACCCTGCTAACAAGACTGAGCTCCAATAGACCAACACGACAGCACACAACCAACCTACTGGCCGTGCCACATGAAAGAACGAAATTTAAGCAACAGTCCTGCAACCGTGCTTTTAACTTATTATATGCCCCATCATTGTGGAACTCCCTTCTGACCAACATCCGTGTAACAAGGATCTCACCTCCTTCCGGAAACAACTAAAACTCACCTATTCACCATCCACCTAGGACAGGAACGAACAAGCACCAACTGACCCAGGTTCATCCCCCATCCTGGTCAACATGAGACTCTGAACAAACCTGGAATTTGTAAATATTATGACTACACCAACTCCTTGTTGATGCACATACATGTCATAACTTCTTTCACTCTATTTCTCCCTTGTTTTTGTAAACCGCTTTGACTCGGTGAAAGGCGGTATATAAATGCAGCTAAATAAATAAATACTAAATTATTACTGGGCCATTAGAGTTATTCTAGAGAGAATCATAAACTTGAGTTTCACGTTCAAATGGGGAAGAGACAGAAAGGCAAATGAACCATTGCTGAAATTAATTATTTACGCAGTCTGGGCAGCATCATACCGTGAATAAGACCAAACTGTAGTATCCGTCAGAGTAAAATCGAGAGAGCCCCGGCTTCAGGAACAGCAGCACTCAGAGGGATTAAATGGAAAAGAGCCCCAGTTCTCAAATTAAGCAACATCTTACGGATTCAAGACAGTTTTTTTGGCATGATGCAACTCTTAAGAAAAGCACTGGCCATAGATTTCAGAAACTGAGATTGTACCCACCATATCCTTGTTTAGGAATGAAGCTTATTTATGCTACAGTAGACATAAAACTAACCTGTTGTGAGTAAAATGATAAGGAAAATCTCTATGCTATCACTTATAGTAAAACCCATTTTTGCTGAATATCCGATTCTGACTAACCTGTCATGCTGCAAGTTGTGATTCCTGTTAGTGTGATGCAAGTTCCTAGCTGTCGATCAGGGTTTAGTGCTGAGGAGGGGAGCAGCAGGGTCCTCAGTGTGATAGTGACTCAGGGAGGGAATCGGAGGCAAAGAGAGAGACTCACCACTTCATGGCTTGACTCTGTGGGATGTGGGAGAAGGTGGTCTGCTTGGACCCAGAGGACACTGTACTCTGGAGCCCAGACCCTGTGGTGAATGGACAGCATGAAGACATTGTTGGCCTCATGGACTGGTAAACACAGGAGGACCTTCAGAGGATCGATTGCTATGGACAGTATTGGGAAGTCACGTGCTATACTGAACCTCTGTGTACACAAGGGTTGGTTTTCGGTGCAGACGCTCCTATATGAACTGATTAGAATTCTGGTTTCTGATTATTCTGCCCAGCGCTGCCCTCACACACTATAGTGGGGTCTTGTCCCTCTGTACCCTGGACATCATACCCTGTAATGCCTTTACCCTTCATCTCACATAACATGATGGCATTTGGACTGTAAAACCCAAGGGAATGGTACAGTATAGGGAATGAAGCAGTTCAATGCATGAAAAATGAGCAGGACCTGGGGTGATCACACTGGATGATATTAAAGTGGCCAAACAGGTACAAAAAGTGATGGCAAAAGCCAGAAGGATGCTTGGGTTCATAGGGAGAGGAATGGCCAGCAGGAAAAGGTGGCAATATTGCCTCTTGTGAAACCTCATTTGGAGTACTGTGTACAATTCTGGAGACCACATCTTCAAAAGGATATAAGCAGGATGGAGTCAGTAGAGAGGGCAACTACTATAATGGTCATCAGTCTTTGTTATAATGCACATGGGGGTAGACTTAAAGATCACAATATGTATACTTTGGAAGAAAGGAAGGAGAGGGGAAATATGATAGAGACGTTTAAATACCTCCATGGTATAAATGCAGAGGAGGTGGTCCTCTTCCAGTTGAAAGGAAGCTCTGGAATGAGGGGTCATAAGATAAAGGTGAAAGGGGATAAACTCAAAAGTAATCCGAGGAACTATTTCTTCAGGGAAAGGGTGGTGGATGCATAGAACAGCCTCCCGGTGGAGGTGGTGGAGATGAAAGAAAGCATGGGACAAGTCCTGAGGATCTCTGAGGGAGAGTTCTTGTGGATGGGCTCTACGGTCTTTATCAGACATCGTGTTACTCATCTCATCCCTCCCCTCACACACTACGATGCAATCTCACTCATTCCTTCACCCCTGACCACCGAGTCTCACTCGTTCCTCTGTCTACCATTCAGATGAAAATTATTTCACAGATCTTTAAAAGAGAGAAGGTTGAGTTGATGAATTATCTTTAATAAATCGGTGTCACATCTCTGCCTGGGCCCCTGAACCACAGAACTGGCTTGGATGCACTTTACTCCACTGAGACTCTCGCTCATCCCCGACCTCACACACTGCTGTGCACAATTAATTCACGATCTTGGAAGAAAGAGGAGTTTGAATCAATGAATTATATTTTATTTTTAATAAATCTGTGTTACATTCTACATCTGGAAATTTCTTTCCGATACAATATGAGGCTTTAGAAAATGAATAATCCCATTAGCATTAAGAGGGTGGGGTTATAACCGAGAGCATGTGGAAATACCTGCACAAAGTTTCAGGGTTCATGTATATCTTATAAAGTCTGTGCATTAATACAAACCCCTGCCCAGGAACGCATCTGCTCAGCTACGATAAACTTATATGTTTACACGTCCCACTGTACGCATGTGAGTTTGCAAGCAGACACAGAATTTTCTAGAAGCTTGTCTGCAAGTCCAAGACATTGCTTTATGCCCAGAGGAGGGGTTTAAAATATCCCACCAAAGGGAGCAGTGTTCAAAGTGACTGCGTCAGAGCAATGATTGCACACTTTTACGCACGGGTTTTGCACCAGTTTTAAAAGGCTGCACATGCCTGAATTTCACTCTGAAACTTTGTATTGGTTTAACATACATGTGGTCATTTGCAGCTGCTTTTCCTGTAGTTAGGCTTTTGCTGAAAAAGTGCACAAACAGATTTGAAAATGCAAATTACACAGGTAGCTTCCCTCTCCCAACCTAAACTCGTCCCAGTAACAATTCGTCTGGGTGTGCAGACCTTCAGCCATTTTGAGAGAGGGTAAATTTCATTCAGCCCTTTAAGAGGATGAAATAGTTTGCAAAGTCATCTCTACACGATCATACTGTGCTTTGGGATTCTTTCTCCGTGAATCACTGCAAGGCAGACATGACTCTGTGTTGTGTTTTGGAAATTCCTCTTGGATCCAGAAGCAGTCAGTGCCCGGGGGAGAGGCACGCAAGGCATACCATGAGAAGCTGCATGGAGAACTGCTCATACCCCAGGGAGAAGCATGAATTATACAAAAACACTAATAGTAGAGAGGATTCACACCAGAGACAGGGCGGGAAACATAAAGCAATAGATCCTGACAGCCAGACAAACTCAAAGAGCCACAAGCAGATTTGTTTCACTGCAGGGAGAGCGGGAACATGCGCACATACAACGCAAAGGTCAATATTTGATGCTATGATGCCCAAATATGCATTTTTACAGTATTGTTGGAGGGAGTGGAGGTGTTGCAATAATCATGATTGTTGAGTTTAATTAATTAAATCTCAGGGAAGGGAAAGGGGGGGAGGGGTCATAAGGCTGAAGATTTGCCTATGGTGCCCAATATACTAGCACCAGCCCGCACCAGACCCACCAGTTTCACTCTTCCCATGTCTTCTTCCCACCCCAGTGGATCTCCTGACCCAAATGATGGTTCCAGTGGTAACTGTGAAGCACAGTCTAGCAGCCTCGTACAGAAATGTGCCTTCTTGCAGGTAGGGGAAGACAGGGTTGATCATGGGAGTAGGGTAATTCCCTCATTGCAGGAGGTTGCATCTATTGACCATTACGAACAGCCTTGAAGTGAGGAGGACTTGCAGAAGGCCTGGACTTCATGGCGAGTACTGTGATGTGCAGACAGACTTTCACTTCAGGCTGCTTAACCTTAGTGAGAAGGTCTTACTTTTATGTGCGAGCATCCACTCTAGTACCATGTATGGACTACGGAAGGGAATTTTCCATAACGATTTACTGCAGCCTAGTGGGTGGAGCAACAGGCTGAGAATCAGGGGGGCCAGGTCAGTGTCTCAGGTACAGTGTGAGAGAAACTGTAAGCCTTCTGGGAACAGCGGAGTACCTGAACGGAGTCCATCTTGAACTACTACTGGAAAAAAGCGTGACCTACATAAACAAAAAAAAACATTCAGCAGCAGTTAGCGTATAAGTATAGCCTCTAGCTGTAGCTGCTGAAGAATTAACCCGGATAGTCAATGCCGTGGCCATATCCGGCCTCCGGCACTGAATATCTGGGTTTGCCATGGAAGCCGGAAGCTAACCGGTCAGCAGTGATATTCAGCCCACTGTCCGGTTAGTTTTGGCGGCAGATGTTAAGACAGCTTTTACTGTGCCTAACTTTCGCCACTGAGGGATAACTGGGCAGTGGCTGAATATCGCCCTGACCGGTGATCCCTGGGTATGGCCCCCCCAATGCCCTGAGCATCAGGGTGACTAGCGGCAGTATTTGTGTATCCTGTTTAGAAGCAGTTACACGGTTTACGGGTCTGTAAACCGTGTAACTGCTTTGGAATATCGGGCTCTTAAGTACTTAGTTAAAAGTTTGGCTGGGAAGCAGGGCTAGGAAATGTTGATTTAGTGCATTGGCTTCATGTTTCTGATGTTATTCCATAAAGGTTTGCTATAATGTTTTGCAAACCTCGCTGAGGATGATGAGGGTATGTTAATTCTTCATCACTTCGCTTATCCAGTCCTGATAGTTGGTAAGTCTGGTATAGAAGCCGTAGCCTTGGCCACAACCAATTCCCCAGGAGACGATGCCCGCTGCAATCCAGTTGTGGGTGCTCAGGTCCTCCACGGTGAAGACCCCGCCGCTGTCTCCCTGGCAAGAATCCTGGTGAATTTTAGTGGTTTTGGGAAAACCTGCACAGAACATATTCTCAGAATACACGGGGCTTTTGCCACTGATATTTTGGCCCACCAGGGATGTTCTGCATTCGTGGTCACTCACAATGGGGAGTGCAATATACCTAAGATTTTTCGAGAGCTTCCTCCTCTCAGTTACACCGAAGCCACTCACATAGCCCATCTGACCGTCGGTGTACAGGGTGTCATAGGAGCTATCTGGAAGGCAGATCGGCATAGCGTCCCTGTTCATGGTTACACTGCCAGACAGCTTGATGAGAGCAATGTCATGATTGAAATTATGTTCATCGTTTATGTAGTCTGGATGCACAAAAATGTTCTCCACGGGGTAATTGGATAATTTAATCAGCTCCTTAACTTCAGTGTGTCCCAGAAAGATCTCTGCATAATCTATGATGTTCTGCAGGTTTTCTCTCTCTTGCCCCTTGGGGTATATCACGTGGGCGGCGGTGAGGATCCAGCGCTCAGCAATTAACGCTCCACCAGCAAAGCTGCTTCCAGACATCCGCAGATATACCTGCCACGGGAAACTCCCATGTTTTGCGTCGTGTCCTCCAATGATTCTCCCGATACCTGTGACAGGCATGTCAGGCTTCCCACACACTGTGCAAAAGGCAACAGGAAAAGTCAGAACTAGTAACTACTGTATAGTGTTACATTGCCCAGTGCAGAGTACAGAGACAATCCATAGCAGCCCCTATGCACTGACTCAACCCACTTTCTCGTGTGTTACATTCTCCCCTCAGCCAAACTCTTCTCTGGGCATTTAATGCACATGCCGCCCTGTATGCTCAGAGATGCAGGCACACACACAAAATGCTTAGCGGGAGAAGATAGGTCAGGACTGCAATAGACACTTGAGGGCTTGGCTCAGTTAATGTGGACTTGGGCTTTCAAGCAGGCATAGCCCTGATGGTTACAGAAGTGGGCTGACAATGAGGAAAGCCGGGTTCAAATCCCACTCTGCCCCTTGTGACCATGGATAAGTCACTTAATCTTCCGTTGCCTCAGGAACAAGCTTAGAAGGTAAATCCTCCAGGGACAGGGAACTGCCTACAGTACCTGAACGTACTTCACCTTGAGAAAAGGTGTGAGCTAAATCCCCCCCCCCCCCCAAGGCTATTTGTTGAAAGGTAGCGGGGATGGGTTTAGGTGTGTGGAGATCATTGTAATGTGAAGTTCGTGAGGAGCTCATTTCAGGGACTGGAGTGTTTCACACATGCAAGTAGATCTTCTAAAACCGGAGCTGCCTTGTTTTAGTCATTTATATGTGCCGATGTTCCCAGGGGTGGGACTGGTACGTATGCCTCATTTTATAAGATACACGGACAAGTCTCGATTCTCACCTGCACATACATGCACAAAGTTACATCTACCTCAGAGCAGGGCATCGACTTTCCTCGAGACGCATAGGTGCCTATGTGCCTTCCCTGCCTAGATTCCTTCTTATTGTGCTAAGGTGAGAAATAGATGATGAAATAAATAAACACAAGCACATGCCCCTGTCCTGGACGTAATTCTCCCTCAGCTCAGGCTCTGCTCACCTGGCAAACACTCTGGAATGTCCTGAAGGCCCTGTGCATCCTTCCAGGAGCGCTCAGCCACGCAGGTGAACACCTCTAAGAAAAGAAACAAGAGGAATTTCTTTCAGTGTGGGACTGTAATGTATTACAACCAGAAACAAATACAGTATAGCTTCCCATATCAAACTAAAATTAATAATAATAAAAAAGTTACCAATTAAAGCACACATTCATAAAGTCCTATTACAAAATCAATAGCTATTAATTCCTGATCCATTCAACCTACCCACTCTTCCCAGGGACTATCCTCAATAAAAACCCTCTGAGAGAAGAGAGGGGAGAAAGCAAATACCCCACACAATAAAACAAAAGTCTGCCCATCAGCCCTCTCCACCCTCTTCCAAAGCAGCTCCCCAGAAAATCTGGTTTTGGAAGGTCTTATAATTGCAAAAATAAATCCACTTGATTCAGGGGGTGAAAGGTGAGGAGCAGAGGGACAAATGTCACTGATGCATGAGTGAAATATATGGACATGGGAAGGTGGAGGGCGGAGAACAGTTGAAGATTTGAAGGGAAGGCGAGCAAGATGGAAATCAGCAGCTTATACTGAAAAGGGGGAAATGGTGGATAAAGGTTAGAAAAGGGGAGAGGGAAGATGAAGAGCGTGTAGACAGACCTAGAGATAAAGGGTGTGTGCAGGAGAAATGTCATATATATATGAAATGAGGTTGGACTGAAGACCAGATTTTGTAAGTCTATGGTGCCAGTGTGTGCAGAGGGAGAGTAAAGAGGGACAATGGCTTGTCTGAATTTACCCCTGAACTCAGTATTAGTAGCACAGACTCACCATTGCTGCTCTTAGTTACCATGTTGTAGTAAGGCTCGTTACACTGATATTTAATTACTGACTGGTAGGTATTGTCATCCAGCAAGTTCTTATAGTTATATTTTCCATTCACCAATTTCTTGGGCTTCCCACAGCTCACGACTATGAAGAAGGAATATTAACAAATCTCTTATCATCATAGGCGAGTCATAAATACAAATAATAATAATCCTATCTTCAAAGGTCCTAATTTTACTCATTCTGCAATTTATGAAAAAGTTCAAGGTTGAATGAATGTGGATATGAAGGAGATGGCCCCTCCCCCCCCTTGGAGAGTGCATGTGCGAGTGTTTGAGGAGCTCCTTCCAGGGTGGAGTAGGCGGGGCAGTGTGTGTGTGCATGTGTGTATATGTAAGATTGAGGAGCTCCTTCCAGGGTGGAGTAGGCGGGGCAGTGTGTGTGTGCATGTGTGTATATGTAAGATTGAGGAGCTCCTTCCAGGGTGGAGTAGGCGGGGCAGTGTGTGTGTGCATGTGTGTATATGTAAGATTGAGGAGCTCCTTCCAGGGTGGAGTAGGCGGGGCAGTGTGTGTGTGCATGTGTGTATATGTAAGTTTGAGGAGCTCCTTCCAGGGTGGAGTTGGTGGGGCAGTGTGTGTATATGGAAGTTTGAGGAGATACCGCCAGAAAAGAGTTAGGCTTCCATTAGTGGGGAAGTATTTGTGGGTTTTCATGGGTATTGAGGTCCCACGGGATAGTATAGATGGGATTCTATTAGTAGAACCATATTTGTGTTTCTCTGTGTAGGGGGCATTACTAGTCTCTCCAAAATAAGGTGGAGGTCTTCTGCTGGTGTAGTGTGTATGCAGGCTGGGAATTGAAATTCCTACAGTAGGGCGTTGTCTGGAGGAGAAACCCCAGACAGAATAAATATGGAGACTAAATGCCCTTCACTGCAAGCACAGAGGTCCATCCAGGGATGTCATCCACAGTGTTTGGGACATTATCAGGATGAAATATAATGAGATACCTATTTAGTTCCCCTGGACTCAGGAGACTGTGGGTACTGACTCTTCCATCCAGAAGCTTCCCATCATGCACACTTACTTTCACAACGCGGGAGCCCTCTGTGCCAGGTGCCGTCATGCTGACAGACAGAGGTGAAGGACCTCAGCTCTTTCTCATCCTATAAGAAACGAAAAACATTTGAGGAACAATGTTCCAAAGCCTCAAGCCTGGCAGTATGGTAAATACAGTGAAACTCCAGCAAAAGGCAGAAGAAAGAAAGATACCGGACTGGTGGCCAGGAGGTTCCAGGCTCAGGAGCTCACGGTGAGAGTTGGGAGAAAGATCAGGGCTTAGTTTCCTGCATTCATAGATCTGTGCACAAGAAAAGACAAGGACTGAAATAGGAGGAGGAAAAGGGCAGGTGTCAAACTAGAGACAGAGAAAAGGAAAACAGGGGACAAAAAAGAAAGATAGGAGGAAGAGAAAAAAATGAAAGAAGGGAGATGAGTGGAAAGTGTAAGGAGGATGCTTGGAGGCGCGAGAAGTGAGCAAGTTGCACAGTACCTCCATAAGCTTGTACCCCGTCTTACAGCTCACGAGAATGTAATCATGCAAGCGGTACTCTGATTGTTCTGGTTTCAGGATGCTAATTTCATCCCGCACAATAGGCATCGGACAGCGAATTCCTGCAGGAGAAAGATATCTCTGTATAACATTAATGAGCAGTGGCTTCAATAAGACAACACAAGACTGCATCAATGGATGCAGACGGGCAGTGGCCAGGGAAGGGCACAGTCTTGTTAAACTCAAGGTCACCTACATGAACGGGACCCATATGTTTGGCTCCTGGGACAGTCTGAAAGAAGTGGTTGCTTACTCTCCGAGGTGTAATGAATCCTCCAACCTCGGCTGTCCCCCGACTCGTCAGTAATAAAGAGGAGATCCACGCTGTGGCTCTGGGTGTCAATGATGCCGGGATTCTGCTTACCACAGTATTTTCCAAGCCTCTTCCCTTTTGCATAGATCTGTGGGACGGACAATAAGTCTGTGATGAACAGTCTACAGCCAAAGAAGAGATAATGTGATCGCAGAAACTATGTGTGCCTGGATGAAGGCTGGGGCAGAGGATGTGAACAGGGAGGTAGAGAGGGATTGCGGAGGAGGAGAGACTGAGGAATGAATGGGATATTTACACAGAGAAAGGATGTTGGGTGAATGGATGGATGAGTGGCCAGTTTAAGTGAGAGGGCAATTTCCAAAGCATTTCACCACTGACATGCCAACGAGAGGGAAAGGGGAGGGAGCTATGACCCCCGGCACCAGCCTGAAGGGGACTATAGAGGAGGAGCTGAAAGGTCAAAAAACAAAAGAGGACGGGGCCTTCCTGATGTGATGTGTGGTGGAAGGAGATGCAAATGTAAGACTGGTCCCTGGGAGCTGGGGACCCACGGTACATCACTGCTTTTCTCAGGGATAAATGGTCTTTATCCACTTTAAAGGCCTCTCAGTGTGGTTAAGAGGGCACATGCTGTGCATGTCTGTTCAGTCCACCGCACGTCTGCATGTTGTGAAAGTGTCCGCATACCTTCAGCCTCTCTGCAAGGGATCCGGTTAGATGAGACTGTAACTACCTATCTTCATCCCTTTAAAAAGTGTCCACCTAGTGCATAAAGATGGATGATGGGCCCAAACGGAAGATTCATGATGGCTAGATGGAGGCTGATGTGGGTGGCTGGTGCACCATGGTCTGTGTAAGTTAGTCAGTCCCTGTCTAGATAATGATTTAGCATGAAGGTACCTGCAGAGTGTCATATGGACAGTTGACCTGCTGGTGGTCGTCTATTTCAAAGGGATCCAAAAATTTCAAGATGATGCTTAATCCTTTCTCCATTTGAATGCTGTAGTTGCACTGGAGGTTCACAGGATATGGGCTCGGATACTCTGGGCTGGAAATGTATCCCTCCGCCTCCGTAAAGAGTTCATTGATGCATACAGCTGAAAAAATGAGACAGTGTAACATCACATTCCAGGGTTTGATGCTACTCTTTCATCAGGCAAATTGCTGTTTTGTTTGCAACCTACACTGTCCTTTTTGTACCTTTTTTATTTCAGTCTTAGGAGACATGGGACCCAGATGGAAGGATCCATCAATGAGACCTGAATTGTGAGACATAGACCCAAGCAGAGCAAGTGCCTTGGCAAATGTGTTGGCTTCAGTTGACGTCTCGAGAAGAACAGCAATAACCTCTTACCTGAGATGACTAAGATATTACTAAGGTGGAGACGACCGAGCTTTCCTCAGTCACTGCTCTTAGTTACCTTTGCATGATCTTTGGTCAGTCTGGAGCTGGTAACCTGGCCGACAGGAGCAAAAGTAGCCTCCTATGTAGTTGTGGCAGTGGTGGTCACAGAGCGGCTGTTCAGTCCCATCGTCATGGGCACATTCATCCACGTCTAGTATGTTAACAGGGAGAGAGAAATATGAGAAGAGTCAAAGTGACAGCATCTGCCAGGCCCTGAATCTTTCCAGGGAGGTTCACACGCTCTTATCCTCTCACTAGATCTCATATGCCCACCCTTGCACAGAAGTGTTTCAGATGTGCTGTTTCTGTGGGAGTCTCTTCTGCTGAAAATGCTGCACACTAAAGACTAAGCAGGAGACGCGGAACACAGAACTGGGCAGAGAGACGTGGAAGGAATGGGGGAACCTCAAAGATCCCGGAGGCAGCACTGGCTGAGAAAATCCAGGCACCCCAGTTATTTTCCCAGGGAGTCCACCATCTGAGGAGAGATATCCCGCCCCCCAGTAATTGTCTCAGGGGTTTTACTGGTAAAAGACAACCTAGAACTCCCACCCATTGGTTACTCTCCCGGGAGTCTCTTTGAGCCAAGGTAGAGCCCAGGTTTCTTAGTTATAGTCACAGATCCTAAATTAATAAGAGCAATTTCCTGACCTCCCTTCGTCCATCATGTGTCTTCCCCCTTCTGGAAGATAAACGATGAGCTATGGGTTTGCCTTTCTTTACTCGGAATGGGCTACATACCTATGGCTTGGTAAAAGGCCAGGAAGCCTTTGTAGAAGATGGTGACTCCATTTTCTTCATTGGAGAAATCAGAGTTGAAAAGCAGCTTCATTTGATTTCCTCTGGACACAAATTCTTGCTGACCAGGGTGATTACCCACCTTAGAACTGGCCTGACCACAGTATCTGCCCAAATCCTTTTTATCAGCTGAAATCTAAGACAAAAGGTGCAATAAAGGGTATCCCATTGAGACCACTACCTATGAAACCCATAAGGGTGTAGAACTGGGGAGACTTCAGCTTGGGAACAGTGAACACAGGGCCCATGAGGCTCTAGTACTGGAGGGGGCACAGCCCAGGAGCGGTGAGCGTGGGACCTCTGAGGCTCTAGTACTAGAGGGGGCACAGCCCAGGAGCAGTGAGCGTGGGACCTCTGAGACTCTAGTACTGGAGAGGGGGCACAGCCCAGGAGCGGTGAGTGTGGGACCTAGTACTGGAGAGGGGGCACAGCCCAAGAGCGGTGAGTGTGGGACCTCTGAGGCTCTAGTACTGGAGGGGGCACAGCCCAGGAGCGGTGAGTATGGGACCTCTGAGGCTTTAGTACTGGAGAGGGGGCACAGCCCAGGAGCGGCGAGTGTGGGAGCTCTGAGGCTCTGGTACTGGAGGGAGCACAGCCCGGGAGCATTGAGTATGGGACACATGAGGCTGTAGTAGTGGGGAACACAGACTGTGTACAGTGAGTGTAGGACCCATAAGTCCGGAGTAGGAGCAACAAGTATAGACATTCTGGAGAATCATCTTTCTAAAAGACAGACAGATTACATTTGTCCTTTTCTCACCTTCACGTAGTCGTAGTTGCAGCCTTCAGAGGGCTCCAGGTCGAATTGCCAGAAGTTCAGCTTTACACGGAAGCCCTTGGGCACAGCTATGTCCCATGTGCTGATGTTGTTATTGGGATACTGATTGGGGTAGTCTGGGGATGTAATTTGTCCATAATATTGCCTCCGAGTTGGGGCCGAATGGACCAGGTTGTAGGTGAATATCCAGAAGATGACCCGGAACCTGTCAGACCAGGGAGGGCAGCGGGGAGAGAAAGACATGGGTGAGATGCACTAACCAGTAGAAAACTAGCCTGAGAAAGGGGCTAGAGGATAGGAGACTTTTGGATAAAGAGTACAATGAAATGAGAAAGACAAAGGACAGAGAGAGCTAGGGAGAGGAGCAGGAAGATGAGGAGGAGAGATGGGCAGAGAGAGGGGATATGTGATAAGTAGATTGCAAACTCGTTTCGGTCGCAGTGGCTCAGACCCGACTGTCTGACATCAGGATGGGCCCCTTCCCTCCACCCCCTGCCTCTGCTGACCCCAAGGAAAGTGCATCACGGGCAATAGCTCTCATCTCCTCAATGCACCCTCGACCCTCTCCCACTATCCACTGGACTCACATCTTTCCCTCTCCACTGCCTCAGCGGCGTCTGTTCCGCCGTCACACACCAAGTGAAACTCAGAGTAGCCAAATGATAATTTCTCATGCGGGGGTGGGGAAGGGGAGGGAATCTGGCCAGGGAGAAAGAGAAAAAGAAACCCAGAAAAAATAAATATTTTTCCGAAAAACAGATTGCAGTTCTTGGCTTTCCTGCTGGTCTGTGCTGCCCTCTCATGGCATCAGCTTCAGAATCTCTGCACCAAAAAATGGATTTATACCTTTTCCTTGTATGCGCCAGAGAGATACTGTACATGCAGCCACCTCTGGGGTACATGGGGCACCTCTGCCCTAGCTAGAGGTTCCATGAGCTGATGGAGAAAAGCCGCAGACACTCATGTTCGTTCCTTCTCAGAGGCGAGGAAAAGGACATAGAAGAGAAAGTACATTTCAGTGTAAAACAGGTTGAAAGCTGCAGAACATCAGGGAATATCTGGTAAAGCAGACGCAGAAAAGGGATTTGATGGAATTGCATGATCGCATAGTCGTGTGGAAAGTGCTCGGCTCCTATTAGGTGACCGTTGTTCGGACAGAGCAGAAGCAGGTTGCAATGTATATTTACAGGGGGACAGTAGTGGGTTGGCATTTGTGTTGGGGATGGATCTGGGAGCCCATTTAAAAAAAGAAACACAGGTGTTTTTTCGGACTCCTCACCTTGCCATCCCACCATAAAATCAGGCCCACTGGGGGGTGATGCTGAAAACACTAAATGTGGACATGCACTGCATAAAATGTATGTTTTAAAGATTAGATTCTGTCAGTAGAAGCACTGTAGGCAGCTCATGTTGAGGAAATGTTTCTCTGTAAGTCACAGTGGATGTGATGCATAAAGTTACGAAAAAGATTTCTGGATGTTTTCTTCTGTATGGAGGGGGCCTTGAGATCCGTTACTAAGGTTTCAAAGTGAATTCACGGATATAAATGCAACTGACGGTTCCAATTGTCATATCATTCAGACAGAATACAATGTTTGGATTTGTTAATCACTAGATAATAATCCACTATCAGAACTTCAATCTGCCACAAACTGGTAGAGGGGAAGAATTTATTGCAATACAGAAGTCAGCATCAGGATTACCAGTTAGCCAATTTCTCCAATACAGAGAATTGGTTCTACTGTGCAGGATTTTACATAGCAGGCAAGGGATTGGTTGACCAAATTTTTACAGAGACATTGTCCATAGCATATGATAAGTAAAGTGTATTTACAAGGCAGGTTTGCACACAGGACTCTTGCTGACATATTGAGTGTGACAAGACAATGAGAGGTTGACCTGTGTTTTTCCAACTCAAGTGGCTCCGATTACACATAAAAATTTGGATGGATTTAAGGATCGTTTTGTCACAGCCTGATAAAGTGGTGAGGACTATACCTTGAGTTATTCCACGGATCTAGCCAGATTCCAGGAAGGGACATTTCACATGTGCTGGCTGTGAAACGAATGCTGCTACAACTGAAGGTCCAATTTGGACTAACATTCTGGCACTTCAGGTGATTAAGGCAAAATTCCACACATACGTCGTAATATGGCCCCGTCATTCTACCAGTGCTGGGTTTACGTAAATAGCTAAAGGCTTTCCTTTATCTACAGGTTTTTGAGAATGATGTATCTTAATTTGGACTGTTTTGTATTACTATTGTCTTTGTTTGTGGCTATTTAATTATTAGATATGTTTTTGTTCCACTTTGAACTGTATGATTAAGTGGTATATAAATGTTTTAAATAAATAGATTATAGGCTCCCAAGCAACAGTTTTTAAAGGGCCCCCAGGACCGGAGGAAGTCACTTTGGAAGATTTGGGGGCAGCAGCAAGTGGGCCCCTGTGATAGTGTGGCATGTGGTGGGAAGGGGTTTTATTTAAACACAGACCAGATAGCAGTTAAGGGAAAAGAAAAACAGTTTTTATTCTGTCCCAGCTTGTTAAAACCTCCACAAGTTGGTTCTCTCAGCCCTTTCTCCAGCCCCCAGTTAAAGTTCCTACCTCAGACGTCCTTTGCATAGCCTGCTTTGGGAGAACGTCTGTCTCCACGGGCCTCTCTCTCTCCTGCAGCCTGTTGGGTTCTGAACGTCTCTCTGTGAGCCACACCCTCCCAGCACTGAACTCAGGGCTGAAGACTCTCTTAAAGGGGACTGTTGATACTCCCTTTGGAGAGGTACGGGTAACATTCTATAGACCCCATCACAGCCCCCTTCTTCTTTGGGGCCCCCACTGCACCACAAGAGCCGCTTGGGCAGAATTTACACCACTGATTTGTGGATAGGACAAGAAGGAAAAATGAAAACTAGATTGCAGGAAAATAAATCAAGACCGAAGACAAAAACGTATCAGCTCCATTAGTTGAAAATTGTTTATACTATCATCACTCATTTGAACAACTGTGCTGATGAGTGATTGATTCCATGGCATAAAGCTGGAGAAGAGGTGATCGCGATGCTTTAATAAACTGGTGAGAGCAGTATTGGAATTTTACATTAGAATCGGTTTGACCCAGGGGTTTAAATTTAGAATTAGAATGACTTTCCTTAATACAAAAAAAGTATTTAAAACAATTTTTTAAAGACATGGATGAATGGATTTTTTTGAACATTAATGTCTCATAGTAAAGAGCCATTGGTTACATGATATCGTAGATTTAAGAGGGTGCATTTGACTATGGAAGACTCCTCCACACTTCTCCTCCAGACCTCAACCGTCTCGCCAACATCACCTTCCTTCAAGCAACTTTCCTTGACTTGCTACCCACTGCTGACATTGACCTTTCCTTCCATTACCCGCCTCGTACTTGCTACCCATTGTCTGCTTAGTACTGTTACCTACTGCCTGCCTAGAGCTGCTAACCATTGTTTGCACTGAACCGCTACCCACTGTTTGCCTAGACCTGTTGCCCACTGCCTGCACTGAACTGCTACTCAGTACTTGCATAGAACTGCTGCTCACTGCCTGCACCCCAGCAGAACTGCTACCCAGTGTCGCGTAGAACTGCTACCCAGTTTGCACAGTACTGCTACCCATTATTGCCTAGAACTGCTACGTATTGTCTGCTCAGACCTTGCTGCCCACCCCATGGCCCCACATCTCATTGTCCTTCTCTCCCTCATCCTCCCCAACTGCCTCCCCTCCTATCAACACCCTCCCTCCTCTCCCCCTATCCTCCTCACTTCCCCCTCCTCTTTTTCCCCTAACCTAGCATCTACCTTCCTCACTTCTCCCTCCACTCTCCCCCCTAGCCTAGCATCTGCTTTTGAGTCTCTCCATACTATCCCCTTGCACTTACCCAGCCCCCCTCTCCACCTTCCTCACTTCTCCCTCCATTCTGCCCCCTACCCTAACACCTGCTCTTGAGCTTCTCCACACCATCCCCCGCATTCAACCTGCCCCCCGCTCTTTAAGGCAACCCCACCCTCACTTCCGCCTTACTATCTCCACTTTACCTCGCTCTCTAATACTCATTCTCCTTCTCTCTTCAGGTAATATCAACCCTAACCCTGGTCGTCCCCCCCCGATTTCTCTCCCACTCTATAGATAGTTCCTCATGTACCCTATCTAACCTCATCCACATCCCACTCCTCCCTCCTTCCACCCCCTCCCAGTCATCCCACAATCACCAATAAATATCAACTCCAACCCTTCCCCCCCCTCATATCCCTCTCAGGAAGCACATACACCCAAACATACCCACCCTCACCCTTCTCCATCTAAAGCTCACTACTACCCTAAAAATAGACCGCCGCGCTATTCTAATAAGAAATTCGCACATAACTTATCCAACCTTATCCATATCCCTCTCCTCCTCCCGTTTACTTGTGCCCTATGGAACGCATGCTCAGTCATTAATAAAACCTCTTTTATTCACGATCTTTTCATCTCTAATGCCCTACACCTCCTTGCCCTGACCGAGACCTGGCTCCCCACCAGACGACACCACATCCATTGCCTCTCTCTGCTATGGGGGCTACCAATTCTCCCATACACCTCGATCTACTGGTCGCAGTGGTGGCGTTGGCCTCTTACTCTCTCCCTCTTGCCAATTCCAACCCCTCCTGCCACCCCAAACACACTCTCCCCTCTCCTTCGAAGTCCACTCCATTCACCTCCTCACACCACTTCCCCTCCGAGTAGCGGCTATTTATCGCCCACCCGACTACTCCAAATCAACCTTCCTCACCGACTTCGACTCCTGGCTCTCTGCCTTTATGGATCCCTCCTCCCCCACTCTTATTCTTGGCAACTTCAACATTCACGTTGACAACCCCTCCAACCCCCATGCCTCAAAGTTCCTCACTCTTACTGCCTCGTTTGACCTCCAACTTTGCTGCACTGCCCCCACACACCTACACGGCCACTGCCTTGACCTAATACTCTTCTCCAATTCCTCTCCCTCAAACCTCCGCAAATCAATCCTTCCCTTATTTGACCATCACTTCTTAACTTTTTTACTCTTCAGCTCCCGCCATCCCAACCTCGTCCTGTCTCCTCCGACCTATTTAGAAATCTTCATAATATTGATCCCCTGACTCTCTCCTCCACCATTTCTCCATCTCTTTCCTCCATTTTATCATCCGAGTCCGTCGATGAGGCATTATCCTCATACAATGCTACACTATCCTCAGCCCTTGACACTCTTGCCCCTTCCACCCCACATCCTGTTAAACGATCTACTCCCCAACCCTGGCTTTCACCCACAATCCGTTACTTATGCATCTGTGCCTGTTCTGCCGAATGAGCCTGGTCCAAATCCCTCTCCCCAGAAAACCTTCTACACTTAAAATTCATGCTTGGCTCCTTCCAGTCAGCCTTAGCACTTGCCAAACAAGACTACTACATTCATCTGACTAATTCCCTTGCCTCTGATCCTCGCCGTCTCTTTAATACCCTCAATTCTCTCCTCAAGTTCCCCTGCCCCCAATCCCACCCTCCCTCTCCGCCCAAACCCTAGCCGACTACTTCCACGACAAAATCCTCAAAATTACCCTCCAATTCCCTACCCCCTCATCTACCTCCCCTCCTCCCCATTTCTCCTCCCCATCCATACTCCCCCCGCCACCCTCTCCTCCTTCCCTTCGATCTCTGACAAAGAAACCACACTTCTCCTTTCCTCCTCCAAACCCACCACCTGTTCTTCAGATCCTATCCTCACCCATCTCCTACATTCCATCTCCTTTACCATTGTCCCCTCCAACACTCATATCCTCAACCTTTCACTTTCCACTGCAACTGTCCCCGCTGACTTCAAACACGCTGTTGTCACACCCCTCCTCCAAGAAACCCTCACTTGATCCCACATGCCCTTCTAACTATCGACCCATCTCCCTCCTTCCCTTCATATCCAAACTATTAGAACGAGCAGTCCACCATCGCTGCCTTGCCTTCCTCACCTCCCAGGCCCTCCTGGACCCACTTCAATCCGGCTTCCGTCCCCTACATTCCACTGAAACGGCACTCACTAAAGTCACAAACGACCTGTTCCTGGCTAAATCCAAGGGCCTCTACTCTATCCTCATCCTTCTTGACCTTTCTGCTGCCTTTGACACCGTTGACCACGACCTTCTCCTCATCACCCTCTCCTCGCTTGGCTTCAAGGATTCTGTACTATCCTGGTTCTCCTCCTACCTCTCCCATCGCTCATTCAGTGTATGCTCTGGTGGCTCCTTCTTCTCCCCTACCCCACTCCATGTAGGAGTACCCCAGGGATCTGTCTTGGGCCCCCTCCTCTTCTCACTCTATACCCAAGGCCTTGGCGTGCTCATCTCCTCCCATGGCTTTCAATACCATCTTTATGCAGATGACTCCAAAATCTACCTCTCTACACCTGATATTTCCCCGGCAACCCAGTCCAAGATCTCTACCTGGATGTCTCATCGCCAATTAAAATTGAACATGGCCAAGACTGAACTCCTTGTCTTTCCACCTAACTCCTCCCCCCCCCAGTTCCCCCTCTCTCAATCCACGTGTATGGATCTACTATCCTTCCTGTTCCCTTGGCCCGCAATCTGGGGGTTATCTTTGACACCTCTCTCTCCTTTTCTGCTCACATCCAGCTTGTAGCTAAGACCTGTTGCTTCTTTCTCTACAACATCAGCGAAATCTGCCCCTTCCTCTCTGAATACACTACCAAAACACTTATCCACTCCTTAATCTCCTCTCGCCTTGATTACTGCAACCTACTCCTCGCTGGTCTTCCTTTTAGCCACCTCCTCCCCCTCCAATCTATACAAAATCACGCTGCTCGACTAATCTTCTGCCAGCCTTGACATGCCCACATTACTCCTCTTCTCAGGTCGCTTCACTGGCTCCCTGTCCAATCCTGCATCCAATTCAAGCTTCTCTTGCTAACCTATAAGTGCATCCACTCTATGGCCCCTAACTACCTCTTATCTCTCCCTACATCCCCTCTCGAAATCTGCGCTCCGCTAACAAATTACTTCTATCAATGCCTTTCACATGCACTGCGAACTCCCGACTGCGCTCCTTTCACCTTGCTGCACCTTGCGCCTGGAACAGCGTACCTGCGTCTGTGTGCCTGGCATCCTCCCTGGCCCTCTTAAAATCCAGTTGAAGACCCACCTCTTCACTGTTGCATTCAGATCCTGACTCCTTCCTCATCTAACCCTAACCCCCGTCATCATTTATGACCAAACTACTGGCCAAACCATACTTTGCACAGAACTGACTAATGCTCTACCTTGCACAGAACTGACTAATGCTCTATACTGTTCTAACTTATGTTTTGTTCTAACTAGATTGTAAGCTCCGATGAGCTTGACTCTGACGGGAAGGGACTTTCTCTGTATGTTGGCTACCTCTTGTAGGTCAGCTGTGCAGTGCTGCATGCGTGGTGCTTTACAAGTGCTGAATAGTAGTAGTAGTAGAGCATTTTGGTGTTTTTTCCTCCTAGATTGAGACTCTGGAATCTTCCGGATCAAAGATTGTAGGCAGTCTGTAGACTGATTGTGATGATCTTGTATGTCATCATTAACGCTTTGTATTTTATACGAGATTGTATAGGTAACTAGTGAAGTGCTTTCAGAAGCGGGTGATGTGTTCTTGTTGTTTGGATCTGATAATAAGTCAGGCTGTAGCATTATGAGCTAGTTGTAGAGTTTCGATGGTGTGTTTGGGGAGTCCTTGAAGTATTAGATTGCAGTAGTTCAGGTGTGGGGTGATTATTGTGCTCTAGTACTGGTCATACGTTTAAGCGTCTTCATCATGTAGTATGCTGTGTAGGGCCGTACTGAGGGAAGATCGTGACCTGTGTGACTTGCACATCGGGCGTGCGCCACCCTCCCTGCCGTGGCAGGAGAGAAGAGGCGCGCTCGATGTGCAAGTCGCTGGCATGATAAGGAGATCTGTTCCTCCCTGCTCTTGCTGCTTAGCATGCCGGCAAGAAGGTTTAAGGGGCGCATTTTAGCTGTCCTGCCATTGCCTGCTGCTGCTGAGAGAAGAAAAAGTGGTGGCAGCAGGCAACGGAACACAGCTAAAATGCCCCCTTAAGCCTTTGCGCCCTGTGCGGCCGCACCACTCGCACAGGGCTAGGTACCGGCCTGATGCTGTGGATATCATTTTTTAAAATATGTGCTTGAAGGTTGAGCCTTTGATCCAGGATTACAGCTAGATCTCTTACTTCTTTTTTCATCAGGATGGAGAAGTTGTCAATTTTGAGTGCATCAGGCGGTGCACCTTGTGATCGTAAGATTCTCAGATTTTTATAGTTGATTGTGGGATTGTGATGTTGTAGCTATTTTGTGACCGATTTCATGCAAGATATTATATGTGAGTAATCTGGTTTTCTGGACTCAAAGGGGGCATAGATCATCAGATCATCGGCATAGTGTAGATTCTGTTCTTGTATGATTTTGCAGACTGGTTGTATGCATATGTTGAATAGAAGGGATGATAGCTGGGGTATAGCTTGTTGCAATTTAATTTGCTTAGAGGTTTGGTTCGATATCTTAACTTGGAGTACCAGGCTGTCAGGTAAGAACGGAACCATGAAAGGGCGTGTCACTGATTCTAATCTCCATCAGTCTGCCTACGAGCGTAGGGTGGCTTAGCAAGTCAAAGGTGGTGGCTATATCTATGAAGATGAGTATATATTAATATTTGGGATTCTTGATTCCTTTACTTACTGTGTTGGTTAGGGAGGTTAATAATGTTTCTGCTCCATAGTTTTGTCTGAAACCATGTTGTTGTGCATCCAGGGCAGCAGAAGAGTCGATGTGTTCCTGAAGTTGTATTTGTACGGATTTTTCTATTACTTTTGCTAGGAGGGGTATGCTGGATTATTTATATTTATTTTATTTTATTATTTTTATTTACATTCTCTTATATACCGCGCTATTCTGCATCAGTGCGGTTTACATTGAACAAGCTGAAATTACATTGAACAGGGCATTATAACTTGGAGATAACTATTTTACAGGGAACATAGGATGGATATAGGTCAGTATGAGGATGGATATAGGTCAGTATGAGGATGGTGAGTTGGGTTCTGGTATGTTGCCTTTTAGTTGATGTCTTATCGAGGAGAGTTTTAATACGAGAGGCATGCAGCCCTGTGATAGTGATAGGTCAGTATGAGGATGGTGAGTTGGGGTCTGGTATGTTGCCTTTTAGTTGATGTCTTATCGAGGAGAGTTTTAATACGAGAGGCATGCAGCCCTGTGATAGTGATAGGTTTATTAGTCTACAGGACAGGGGTGCAAGTTCCTGTCTGGCCATCTTTATCCAAGAGCTGGGCAGGGATCAACAGGGGATGTAGTTGCGTTCAAATTATTCAAAATATTACTAGAGTGATCTTCTGTGATGAGACTGAATGAGGAGCAAGTGTTTGAGTTGTTTGTGTCGATCTTGGATATAGCATTTGAAGATGTTGGCTTTGTGCAGATGAGTTTATTCTGTAAATAGCTTGTGAAGGAATCTGGCTCTGGTTAGAATGGTTTTATCTTGATTCTGAGAAGCTCTTGTGAGCGATTTTGCTGTCTGGAATGGTTTAGAGACCTTATGATGGTGTCTCTATAGCATTTCCTTTTTGTGACAGAGTATGAGCTTGTTGTATTCCTTCTGTTTTGTTTTCTTAGAGGAGGGTCTGATTCCTGGTTCTTTTTTTTTTTTTTAGCATACTGGGTCAGACCAAGGTCTATCAAGCCCAGTATCCTGTTTCCAACAGTGACCAATCTAGGTCACAAGTTCCTAACAGTTTCACAAAGGACACAGGTCCAACAATGCTTGTTTTGGGGCAAGCAGTGGATATCTCAGGTCCCCTTTAATAATGGTTTATGAACCTTTTCTCAGGAACTTGTCCAAACCCTTTTTAAACCCAGCTACAGTACTAATAGATTTTACTACATCCTCCAGTAACGAATTCCAGAGTTTGATTACGCGTTGAGTGAAAAAATGTTTTCTCTTATTAATCTTAAGTAGGTTACCCTGTAGCTTCATTGCATGCCCCTTAGTCTTTCTGTATTTTGATGGCGTAAACAATCGATCTACGTTTACCTGTTTCACTCCGTTCATTAATTTATAGACTTCTATCATATCTCCCCTCAGCCGTCTCTTTTCCAGGTTGAAAAGCCCTAACCTTTTTAGCCTCTCTTCATAGGGGTATCCTTCCATCCCATTTACCATTTTGGTGGCTCTTCTCTGTACCTTTCCTAATAACGCTATATCCTTTTTAAGATACGGCGACCAGAATTGCACACAATATTCAAGGTGCGATCGCACCAAGGAATGATAAGAGGCATTATAATATCCTTCATTTTATTCTCCATTCCTTTCCTTATGATCAGGGCCGGCCCGTCCATTGAGCAAGAATGTTTTTTGCACAGGACCCCGCGTTTCAGGGGGCCCCGAGCAAAAAACATTCTGCATCAGCCCAGGTAGATTAAAAAAAAAATAAAAAAAAGACTGGCTGCCGCTGCCGCCGTGGCAGCGACAGAATCAAGTGTCCCGCGGGGCCTCCCCTGCCCAGCAGAACCCACCCTGCAGCATCAGCTCCCTCAGCGTGAGCTTTTCAGAGCCGCAAAGGGAGAGTTTCTCTCTTGCGGCTCTGTTAAGCCCGCCGGGGCTGATGGGAAACAGGCATTTTATCTACAGTGTTGTTGTACATTCCAAGTTTGGCTTTTGTGGTTCCCAGTTTAATTATTGTCTTCCTGTTTCTAAATTGTGATTCCTTGTTTGGTGATGGTCTATGTTCTGCATGTGTAACTGAGCTAAGGTATTCTGTTTATGTAATTCCTATTTGACATTGCCACTTGTTCTCTTTCCCCAGTAGGTTATGTATTGGTATTCTCTGAAATGTATTGGTTTAATATTTGTAGTGTTGCCTTTTGATAGGTAGGCTCATGTGCTTTGTGAGTCCTGGTAGTGCTGTTAGGATATGGCGGGTTTGCTGTGGGTTCTAACTGGGCAGCGTTTGTAGTAGTTCCTAATGTGCCTGGCGGTTGGCACTGGATTATAGTAATGTAGAAATCTTTTAGTCTTTCTTTATCCATACGCTCACTAAGAGGCATGTTTACTAAAAGTTAGTGTATGGTAACATTATGCAAATATTTATGCAAATGAGGCCCCACACCAAGTCTCCGCACATGGCCCCGCGCCCCCCTTGGGCTGCCCCTGCTTATGATAACTAGCATTCTATTTGCTTTCTTGGCAGCCGCTGCACACTAGGTGGAGGGTTTCAATGTGCTATCCATGATGACGCCTAAATCTTTTTACTGGGTGGTGGTTCCTAATATGGAACCATAATTTGGAACCATAATTTGGGTTCTTCTTTCCTAGGTGCATAACTTTGCATGTTCACATGAAATTTCATCTGCCATTTGGATGGTCAGTCTTCCAATTTATCAAGGTCCTCTTTCAATTTTTCACAATCCTCTTGGGTTTTAAAAACTTTAAATAATTTTGTGTCATCTGCAAATTTGATTACCTCACTCGTTATTCCCATTTCCAGGTCATTTACAAATATGTCAAAAAGCAGCGGACCCAGCACAGATCCCTGGGGTATTCCACTATTCACCTTTCTCCATTGTGAAAATTGGCCATTTAGCCCTACCCTCTGCTTTTTATCTTTTAACCAGTTCCTGCCTCCTATCCCATGACTTTTTAATTTTGCCAAGAGTCAAAGACTTTCTGAAAATCCAGATACACTATATCAACTGACTCACCTTTGTCTACCTGTTTATTTACACCTTCATGAAAACATAACAGATTTGAAGACAAGATCTTCCTTGTCTAAAGCCATGTTGGCTGTCTCCCATGAAGCCATGACTATCTACATCAGAGGTTCCCAACTCCAGTCCTGGAGGGCCAAACACCATTCAGGTTTTCAGGCTGACCTTAATGAATATGCATGAGATACATTTGAATACAATGGGGGCAGTGCATGCAAATGCATCTCATGCATATTTATTAGGGACAGCCTGAAAACCTGAATGGTGTTTGGCCCTCCAGAACTGGAGTTGGGAACCTCTGAGCTACATGTTTAGTAATTTTGTTCGTTATAATAGTTTCTACCATTTTCCCCGGTACTGATGTCATTTTTCCCGGTCTGTAGTTTCCTGGATCACCCCTGGAACCCTTTTTAAAAATTGGCATTACATTGGCCATCCTCCAATCTTCAGGTATTACAGATTATTTTAATGATAGTTCACAGATTACTAATAGTAGGTCTGCAATCTCATATTTCTTCTCCAGCATACGGAGGGAGTTATAGTTCAACATGCTCCTGAGATACCTACTAGTCAGGAAATGGACAACGCTGAAAGTTGCGTTGGTAAAGTGCACAATGAGGAAGCTGTTTTCATGAAAGAGAAATCACTTCATACGTAAAAAACTTTTGAAAATGTTGATAACATCCTTAAAAGGAAACAAATCTTCATTTTATCAACTTTTCCAAAGTTCAGCTGACTCCAGCTCGTGAAATGTTTTCTCAATATATGATTGGAGGTCCTGACATTACCAGAAGTTCTTCCACTTTTGGCCAGGACTTACTATGCCCCAGTATCTAGACATAACCCTTCTCTGGAAAACCAAAACGGAGGCCCCCCAGATTCCTGATGATAGTTTGGATTCAACGACTATGTTGGAATCATCAAGGAACAGGGGGTGGTGTTGGCTCCGATTGTGCCATTTGTATAGGGATTTACTCTTCAGATTGTCTGTCAAGTATAGGAGAGTTTGATTCCATGCTTTATTGGTTCTGGCATTCCCTGATGTGGCCAGGCCCACTCCGAGAAGAAGGAAATATCGTTTGTTAATGCGTTCTTATATTCTCCAATTGGACATTATTTTTCCTTACATTTCTTTCAAAGTGTATTGTGAGGTATAAGAATGTAAAGTTTGTATTTTCTGACCTCTCGCAGTTGACCTGCTTTTCTAGCGAACAAGCCCACTGAGGTCTTTGTTTCAGGGAGTCGGCCCATGGTATAATTGGCAGCCCTGCTTTTGTTTCTAATTATAGTATTGACTGCAAGTTGCTGCCTTTCGTTTTCTCTCTGATAGATGAGATTTATACCACTGATCTGCATTTTCTTTTCCTTTTACAGTTTTTTTCTGCATTGTCTCCTTCATTGAGGACTTTAGAGGGGAGCAAGTCCAGACTCGATTGATGAGTTTTCTGTGATTTATTATGTTATTCTCTGTAATTTCTTGTGAACAGTGTCACTGTATGCTTGTATGTAATGTAAAATACATAAACATAAAATAAAAGAAATTGCACCAAAAATTTAAAAGGTTAAAAAGAACTTCTAAAAAAGTGAAAGATCTAACACATGGTGGTCCGGTGCTATTGATACAAATGGCCAACAAAAACATGTTTTTTTTTTCTCTTGGGCTAAATTAAGGATTCATTTTGTTTGATATAAGGGTTGATTAATACATAAGATCTACCTTGGATTCATGAATAAACAAAATTTATCTGGCCAAAAGTAGGAGGGGCTATGGGAATTTTGGGGGTGGGACCCAAATTTATCCAGATAGTGACAATAGGCTGCGACTATTTGGATATACAGAGTGGCCCAAAAAAAGTGAGAACATCTCATAGCATAAGTTATTTAAAAATTCAAAAAGACAGATGTAAACGATTGACAAATTTAAAAAAAAAAGATAGCGACCAGAAATTTTCGAAATAAAGACGTTATATAGCTAAAAAAGGTAAATAAGTAAACTAACGTCTTTATTTTGAAAATTTCTGGTCGCTATCTTTTTTTTTTAAATTTGTCAATCGTTTACATCTGTCTTTTTGAATTTTTAAATAACTTATGCTACGAGATGTTCTCACTTTTTTTGGGCCACCCTGTATATGTCTGTTTAGGTGGCATAAAAAAATAGCAGCCATAACTTTAAACAGATGAATTATCTGTTCAAGTTTAGAAATGATGGTACCTTAACCTGAGAAATCATCCATGACTCTGAACATCAGCTCAGTTGCTCTGACCCTTGTTTAGTAAAGAGACTGCCCGCGGGTTGTGCGATGAATCCCCAGGTGAAATTTACATTTTCACAGAGCTGTCAATGTGCTTAATTTTCCCCCATCTTCTGAAAGTTATGTGCATTGCAATCAGTCTAGTTTGGAAACTATGTGTTTGAGAATCAGCAGATTTTCTGTAGCGTGAAGAATCCAAGCATAGCTTTGCAGTTTGGCATCTCCTAGAAATACACCTTTAAGGGGCATTTTCAGGAGTCTCCATACTTTTTACCTGTGATTGGTGCAGGAAGATGGGGCAAACTAGCATGTGTACATCTGAAAATCAAATTTACATATTCTGTTTTCCTTCCCCCCAACCTCAACGTGCCTCTCAAATGCAACTTCTTTAGGCTGGTTCAACCTACAAATACTATAGACACCTAAACGTACTTTAGCTGGACTTAGTGTGGACAAATTTAGAACATAAGATGTACCACAGTGGGTCAGACCAGTATCCCATTTCCAACAATGACCAATGCCCAGAGAAATGACATGGCTAATAATGGTTTATGGGCTTTTCCTGCAGGACCTTGTCTAAACCGTTTTCTAACCCAGCTGCCTTTCCTCCAGAACCACGAGTCCCTCCTCTGTCCTAGTGTACACAGGGGTTTCAGCTTCAGTGCTGTCGGTTCCTCCCTCTGCCTGGGTAGGTGGCTGGGGGTGTTACTGTGATCTTACTCACTCATGCACACGATGTAAGCTGATGCATGGGTGGGAGGGCTGTATACAGAGCCTGAAGATCATAAACCGTGAGACACGCAAGATTCCTCAGTCCCTCTAAAGAGAATGAGAAAACATCCATCACAGTGTCCCAAGAATCACTACCTGGTCAATGGGACGTGCTGCCAGATGTGCCCTGCAGGTAAGCTGGCTAATAAATGCCTTATGCTGGCTGGTTAGGAGGTGCAGGATTGCCACAGGGCTATAGACAGGTGCACATGCAGACCAGCACTGAAACCACAAAGACTAGGAGAACATAGGGCGTCAGGCAGGGATGAAGAGGGACACGAAGAGGAAGAGAGACAAAGAGGGGAGAAGAAAGGAAGTAAAGAGAGCTAGAGAACACTCACTCACACAGACGCTGCTTCGGCACATAAATAAATTAAATTAATCTCTATTACATCATTTATAGCCTGCCTAGAAGAATAGGAGTAGCTGCCTAGTGGTTACAGCAGCTACCTAGTGCCCAGAAGCTCAAGGGTTTGATTCCCACTGGCACTCCTTGGGCAAGTCACTTTACCCACATTGTCTTGGAAGAAAAGTCCTGGCAATCTACTTCTGGTGATACAAAGGCAGCCGGGTTGCCAGGAGTCAGCACTGACTTGACAGCACTTAAAGAGGAGCAATATAGTGTCAGGTAGAGTACCTCACTTATAAAGCAGCTCTTTGGTCACATGTCTGAGAAAAGACAGGGCAGATAATAGAAGCCCAGCCAGGCCATGGGGTCAACAGGCTGGTACCACCAGTCTAGAACTTGCCAGCAACCAACAGGATCAGTGTGGTGGGCTACTAGCTGGAAAGTCCAAAAGACCACAGGTTTCTAGTTCAGAAACAGCTACACAAGTTTTGGCCCAATACTTAGATGATTACAATGCTGGGAGTAACACATGAGGGGAGTAGGGGTGGTGTTAGATTCAGTGTGACATCTTGCATTAAAGAGCAAATACTACCCCGGATCTAGAGCAACATCCTGAGGTGCTGACACTGCAGCTGGGATATCTCCTTTGCAGGTGGGCATGAGGAGCTGTGTGGACTGCTTGATGCATAGTCAGTTTGGGACAGAGGCTTAGCCGGGCTTTGGGTTCCTAAGTCAGTCAGCTCCTGCTGGATGCATTTTTCCACTCTGCCAAAGACGTTGGAGTAGGGGAGAGAGTTGTGTGGATTTAGAGGGCTAAATCTACATTTAACTGGCTAGTTAAGTCCTCTTGTGCATTTATATGTGTGGAAACGTCCGTCTGAATAGCAGTGTGTACCTGCGTGTCCGAGAATATCCATGCGGTCGGGTGGATGCCCTGTGATGAGAGCTGTCCTCCTCAGCTCCATACTGCAATTTTTCATTTCAGGAACACACAAGCTGAGGGACTGCACAGCCTCCGCAGAGACACAGTGTGAACCCTGCGAAAATGGGACATACACAGAGCATGAAAACTCTCTCTCCAAGTGCCAACCCTGCTCCTACTGTAAAGGTCAGTAACTCAGAGACCCCCAGCCCACATCCGAGTCTGAAGTGCTCCAGGATGGAGGTGGCAGGACCCATGGTGATGACTTTATGTTTCATAGGTATGCATCTCACTGAGGCCTCTCACTGCAATCACACCCATGATGCCCAGTGCCAATGCGCCAATGGTTTCTACTGTCCCCTGAGAAATAGGGGCAAGAGCACCTGTGACTTTTGCAATGCTGTGTCTCCCTGTCCTCTTGGCCTTGGGGTACTGAAAAGCGGTGAGTGAAATCTACCTCTCCTGGTACAGCTAAAAGGATTCCAGAGGTTGGAGTTAGCTGCATTGGCAGATGTATACGTGCGTCAGGACGTGTTGTGTGTGTTGGGGGGGGGGGGTGACTCAGTACTGGAACAGCAGGGAATGTTGGGGGGCAGGTGAAGTGCATTGGCAGAGCTGTGTGTGTGGGGGGGGTCTCAGTACTGGAATTTCAGGGGATATTTGGGGGCAGGAGTGAGGTGCATTGGCAGAGCTGTGTGTGTGTGTGTGTGTGGGGGGGGGGTGTCTCAGTACTGGAATTTCAGGGAATGTTGGGGGGCAGGAGTGAGGTGCATTGGCAGAGCTGTGTGTGTGTGTGTGGGGGGGGTCTCAGTACTGGAATTTCAGGGGATGTTTGGGGGCAGGAGTGAGGTGCATTGGCAGAGATGAGGGGGGGAGGGGGATTAGTGGTGCTGCAGTGAAGAAATGAGCTGGATATCAGAAGTAATACGTTTTCCTTGTTTTCTAGCGACATCTTGGGCTGACACTATGTGTGAAATCTGCCAAAATGGGACATTCTCCAATGTCACTGACACCTTCTCCCCTTGTCTGACTCATACAAAGTTAGTATAATGACTTCCGCCTCCTTCTCCCCTTCTTTGATACAGACACTTTACAGAACAGGGCACTGTAGCAACACAAACGTCAGAAAACAGTTCTTCCCATACACAGAAAATGTACAAAACATGGCACCAGGTCAACAGAAGACACTCCACCAACACAGAAACTCTAGAGGACCAGCACTAGATAGACAGGGAAACATTACAGCAGCGCTTTCCAAATGGGGTCATAGAAACATGGCCATTTCCCCTTCTCGCTAGACCTTCACTGTGACCTACACCAAGTAGTGTCAGTTACCAGTCAGCATGTGGCCTGCGAGCCAGTGAACATTCATAGGCCCTCACCCCCTCCTAGGTAGACTGGAAACTCATGCCAAGTACTGGGGTCTGTAAGCACACACTGCACACTGACACAAGGGACCCTGTGCAACTGCTGCTGCCCATGCTGAGTACTGGGGTCTGTAAGCACACACTGACACGAGGGACCCTGTGTGACTGCTGCTGCCCATGCTGAGTACTGGGGTCTGTAAGCACACACTGCACACTGACACGAGGGACCCTGTGCGACTGCTGCTGCCCATGCTGAGTACTGGGGTCTGTAAGTGTACACAATCATCATCTAGTCACTTGAATTTTCAGTTGTTAAAATGAGATCATAGGAGATAAAAGTTTGAAAAGCACTGCTTTAGAGAATAGATTCTATAATCCCAGGCCAGAAACTGGATTGTGAAAATGCTGCAATTCATATTCCCGCAGGTGCCCAGAACTTGGACTAGTGTTGAAGCTTCATGGAACAACCAGCACAGACAGTGTGTGTGTCACACACTCAACAACCACCTGTAAGAGCTGCTCCTTTTCTGTCTGTCTTTCACTTCCTCTTTCTCTCTCTCAGCGTGACGCAGAGGCAGACGCTCGAGAAGGAATTGAATGCAGCATAAACATTGTGCAGATGCTTGCGCTATGACAGTGCGCTGCGCCTTTAAATGGACAGAGATGCGAGCTAATGAAGCAATTAGCTCGGCAGCGTAGAGGCAGAAGGCTGAACTTAAACGTGAGATTTTAATGTGAGGTCTAAGGAAGGGTTAAGGGTTAGCTGAAGAAGTGTGCTCAATGCTGGTGAAGAATTTATGCCTGTTTCTTCAGCGTACAGTCCCTGCACCTCTTTTCTGGCTTTCCTAAAAATACTGCTGGAACAAACAAAACCAAACCGGCAAGGGAAATGTGCTGGATTGCTCTCGGGGCATAAAAAGCAATGTTATTATTTAACAGGTTTTATATACTGCTTTATCATCATTTCAGTCAAAGCTGTTTATATTATAAACTTAAACTTGGTGACGTACATTAAACAGGGACATTGATAACTTGTATTTTACTGAGGCAATGGAGGGTTAAGTGACTCGCCCAAGGCCACAAGGAGAGCTAGTGGGATATTATTCTGAGCAAAATCTCTCTGCACCAGATAGCATCGCAGCACATGCGCAATGCTGCTAACACAGGCCCTCGTGCAGATGCAGGGCAGCGCCGTCCACTAGGCGGGCTAAGCGGCAGACCTCTGCGAGCAGCACAGCACAGTACCTATGGCAGGCCATGTGCTTCTGTCCCCCCTCTGACAGGACGTTGTGTCAAAAGGGGGGTCAGAAGCGGCCAAAGCACATGGCCTGCCACAGGCCGCTGCAACCACCACCACACCAAGCCAAACCTTCCCCTCTCCACCGATGGAATCGGAGGCATCAGGGGGGCCGGCGGTGTGGCTTGGAAGGGGGGTAGCTTGGCTGGAGCATCTGCCTGTGGCAGCAGAAACCCTTGGGCCCGCACGTTGCGCATGCCTCATTTGCTCTCCTGGTTTAGTGTACGGCATCGCTATGCAAACCTTCTGCACTAAACCTACATGAGGAAGCCCTGAGCTAGAACTTCAGTGTTGGGCTCCAGTGCACGGTTTGCAAGTGTCTCGCTTCCCTCTATCCTTTCATTCTCTGTCTCTCTTTTTCCCTTTTCTCTTGCCTCTACTCTTCTCCCGTCTTCTTCTTAACTCCATCTTGCTTTTCCCATTAGCATAAAGACATATATTAATGCCGGGATCTGTTCCCAGGGTCCCATATCACTGCTAGAGATGGGTAGGATGCATATCGCTCCTTTCTGAGTCTTGTCTCTTTCCCTGCAGCTCTCTCTTGGTGTCTCTCGCTGCCTCTCCTTATCATCGCTCTTGCCCTTATCACTGTGCTCTGGAAACATCCCTGCAGGAAGGGTGAGTACTTCTCCAATTATCTCAAAAGGGAGGTACAAGAGTTAGAACTCAGGCAGAGAGGGATAAAGTGACTTTCCTGATTTACACACACAGAATGATAGAGGCAAGAATTAGAGCTGAGACACAGAGGAGTAACTGTACATTGAATGTATCCACACAGGGAGTCAAAAAGTATGTGTCAGAGTCAGAGATTAGATGTGAGGTACAGGGAGACAAAGTAACTGCCCGAGGTCATATGCTGTTCTCTTCAATAAATGCTGATAGAATTTATGACTGTATACTATAGACCAACATCATGACAAAAGGATAGAAGGACGAGAAAAGAGGAGCGTATAGAACTAAAGAGGGGTTGATGTTCTGTACGAAAAAATGAAACCTAAGTATTGCATGAATTGATTGTAACAAAGCTTTTGATAGCACACTATACTTTAAAAAAAATAAGCTGACATGAAATATACAGGGTGAACCCTGCACTGAATGGATACATAAAGTTCACTATGAAAAAGTAGCAGACTACAAGCCATCTGAATTATGAAACTGGCAATTTGTTAGTCCTAACATTAAGAGTAGGCAAGAAATAGTTCAGGAGACTCCCTGTTACCACTCTTATTTTGTCAGGTACTCAACCCACTGAGAACTCTTATAAAATTTGTTCAGCTCTGGTTTTAGGTTTAATTCCAGAGGCAAACAATACACAGATTATATTGCACATGCTATTTGTGGATGATTTGAAGCTGTGTAGCTCCACTGATCATTTGATGGAAAGGGAATTGGATTTAGCTCACACCTTTCTTAGAAGTCCAATGAGTTACATCCAGATACAGTATACATTTTCCTATCCCTAGAGGGCTTACAATCTAAGTTTGTACCTGTGCCATGGTGGGTTAAGTAACTTTCCTAACATGATAAGGAGCAGAAGTGAGATTTAAACTGGTTTCCCTAGTTCTCAGCCCACTTCTGTAACTATTAGGCTACTCCTCACTCCTTGTAGCAACTACAAGTAGCAAAAAGCTTCTCGGAGAGCCTCAGGGTAACTTTTGACCTGGACAAATATTTCATTTTATTAAATTTATATTATGTTTATCAGATGCCAGTTGTGGATAATACAAAAACAAATATAAAACATACTAAACAACAAAAACAAGGCTCTTTAAATAAATTAAAGTATTCAGTCCATAATGCAAAAGTAAAGTTAGTTAAAAGCACTTTGAAAGAAATGTGCCTTTAGTTTTCTACAAAACTGAGCATAATCTTTTTCACTCAAGAGCAAAAAGCAAAAGTGGAAAGACAGCGTTGCTTTTAGGAAAATGCCTCTCCAACAGAAGAGGGTAATAGAAAAGAATTTGTGCAAAAATGCACTGTGTGCCTTCGAGTCACTGCTGACTCCTGGGTTTTCTTGGCAGTGTGGCTAGAAGTAGATTGCCGGGAAGGGTTAAGTGACTTGCCCAAGGCCACAAGGAGTGCTAGTGGGAATCAAACCCTGGTTGCTTGGTTACCAAGCCAGTGTGCTAACCACTAGGCTGTTCCTCCACTCCGTGCAAGAAGGCAGTTGTCTATAAAATATAAGGGTAGAAGAAGCAGGACTTCTGCAGAGACAAGCAGGGGGATGCATGCCCCCCTCTGAAGGCGAAGTCTGACTGAATCCGAGTTCTCCACATCTCCCATAGCTAAGAGACGTTTTTAGCTTCTCTGAGCATGCGTGCCTGCTTAGCCCCAGAGAATCAGTGAGAAGCCACAGGTCTCCCTTCTCCAGGTTTTTGGCCTGCAAAGTCGTTTTTTCTTTACCGATTTGGATGAAATACCCCCTCCCCCCATTGCTGGCAAGCAACTATGCTTTCAGCCCAAATAGATAGAAACGTCAGCAAAGAATACGCCAGAAGACTGAATAAGAAACAAGCTCTAGGATTCGTTACCGGAGGATGTAGTAAAACCTGTTAGTGTGGCTGGGTTTAAGAGGTTTGAACAAATTCCTGGAGGAAAAGTCCATAAACCATTATTAAGGTAGATGTGGTGAAAACCACTGCATATCCCTGAGGGTAAGTAACAGGGAATCTTGCTTCTTCTTGGGATCCTGCCAGATACTTGTGAACTGGATTGGCCACTGTTGGGAACTGGATAGTGGGCTTGATGGACTCTTAGAGGGTCTTTCACTAATGAGCGCTAAGCTGTTGCAACTAATGTGCCAATAGCACTAAAACCATGGCATGTTACATGCAACACCCCCACGTTAACTGTTGGAGGGCGTGGAAAGCATTTTCCTGGCAGTTAACATGGAGCCCTGTCCCATAATGCATTAAGTGAAGCTGCACTAAAGCACTGAGCACATGGCAGCAATATAGCACTAATTGCGCCAAGCTCACCACACCCACTCTGTGCCCCCTACCCCACTCATTCACGCAGGAATCATCCTGCACCCTCATGGCAACGCGTGTCCCAGTGTGCCTTCCGTACATGCCAGAACACGTGCTGTCAGGTAGCCCCCATTAGTAAAAGACCTTCTTAGTCTGATCCAGTAGGGGAAATTGTTTTATCAATCAGCTTGCAATCCCCATGCTCTCAAGTAATCTATAAGAATGAGTGTGTGCTAACATTATGCAGCCCAAGAGCTGAAGGCGTCAACATACTCAAAAAGCCCAAAAGCAACGGAAGGAAGGAGTGAGATTCCGGCAGCACATGGCGGGGAAGGAGGCGGCACAATATGTAAAACTAAAGAATGAAACCACCAAAGCAGGAAAAAACAAGAGACTAAAACACTTTTTATGATTAGTTATGTATGCCACTTTCAGTTTAAGTGATAAAAACACAGGCCAAATTAGAGAATTCTTTCAGAGTAGAGCAAAACCTAAGAGTGGTTCTGAGTTGGGAGATTTATAATTGCAGCACAGAATAAGGAACGATGGACAAAATGGTCCACAGTCAGCACAGGAGAAAAAAATAGTAGAAGAGACAAATGCAGATTGTATAACAGTGAACTGGAAATAGTCAAACATCTCAGTGGTGTTGCAGCGGGTGAATAGCTCTTTTGAGGAAGTTGCAGCTTGGTTGTCGGACAATTGTTTGGTTCCAAAAGGAAGTAATCTGAGGTGCTTTTGTGGGGGGTTTTGGTGGAGGCTACTTTACATAAGAATATAAGAAATGCCATACTGGGTCAGACCAAGATCCCTCAAGCCCAGTATCTTGTTTCCAATAGTGGCCAATCCAGGTCACAAGTACCTGGCAGGTTCCCAAAGAGGCACACAGGTTCCACAATGCTTGTCCCAGGGCAAGCAGTGGATTTCCTGGGTCCTCTTTAATAGTGGTTTATGGACTTTTTGTCCAGGAACTTGTCCAAACCTTTTTCAAACCCAGCTACACTAACAGCTTTTAGTACATCCTATGGTAATGAATTCCAGAGTATGATTACGTGTTGAGTCAAAAAATATTTTCTCTTATTAATCCTAAATGGGTTGCATTGTAGCTTCACTGCGTGCCCTCTAGTCTTTCTACTTTTTGATATCATAAACAACCGATCTACGTTTACCCATTCTACTCCATTCATTAATTTATAGACCTCTATCATATCCCCCTTCAGACGTTTCTTTTCCCAAGTTGAAGAGCCCCAAACTTTTAAGCCTCTCCTCGTATAGGTATCCTTCTATCCCCTTTACTATTTTGCCACTTTGTGGGACAGGCTCATGATTGGGGGAGGGGGGGCTCCCCTCACATGGAGGCAGGAGATTCGGGACCTGGGGGTAACATTGGATGCAGATTTGTCCCTGCAGGCACAGGTGTTGTGGGTGGTGCATGCCATATATAGTAAGTTGAAGGTGGTGCGGAAACTGTGCCCTTCTTTAGACATGGACACCATGCATCTCATTGTCCAAGTGCTTGTTTTGTCGGTATTGGGTGACTGTAACATCCTGTATGGGGGATGACCAGCCTATTTGGTGAGAAAGCTGCAGGTGGTATAGAATGCTGCAGCCCATTGGTTGTTGGGGTTGGGTGGGCGGGGCTCGGTATCAGAAGTGCTTCCCAGGGAGGACTCTACAGTCCAGTCGGGCACAGTTGCTTATCATTCCTGACTTTGGTCAGGTGCAGTAGCAGAGATGGCATCTGCGTGTTTTTACGTTGGTGGCACCCACCTGGTGTAATACGCTACCGGAGGCATTGCGGAAGGAAACCAATCTGGTTATGTTCTGGAAGGCATTGAAGACCTGTTTCCTCCTTAATTCAGACCAGTTGTATTAAGCTTGGCATGTATTGATTTATTGAAGGGGTGGGTTGGGGACAGTGGGGTTCTCTTTTTTGTATTTTTTTTTTTAAATTGTTCACCACCTTGAATGTGTGTGCATATGGTGATATATGACCATTTTAAAATAAATAAAATGTGCTGTATTCAGAAAGGCACAATAAGGTGGCAGGTCTCACCCACTGGAAACAGAAAAAACACTGGGATCATGATCTTGACAGAACTTCAGAGAACAAAGAAGCTGCGACACAGCTGAAGATCAGGGTTCGGCTACAGGGAGATAAAGTGACTCCCCCATGTTCACACCCAGCTCCATGCAGGTGTAGAAGGGCAGGTTCTCCATGGACAAGCAGGAGGCATCAGCCACACCAGGTGACATCCTCCGGGCAGCGCCATGTACAGAAGTGCTCTCCAGAGCTCATATTTCTGAGCATGGGTAGGTGGCACCACCTCCCTGGCCCACCCCTAGCCCAGCCAGTCTATCTTCCTCCGCCTTGCCATCAAGACTGATTCTCTCCTTCTCCTCTTCAACTAGCTGGAGCTCCATAAGTACCTCTACGGGCCCAAATTGGCCTTGGCCTTACCCATCCACCAAGAACTATGGGACAACCAGCTCTCGCTGTGGCAGACCCCTGCCTCAGGCCAAGCTTGCTCTAGACGACTGGACGCGAAATACCAAGTACAACCCATGCCCGGCTTCCTCAAGCAACATCTCCCATACCAGTCCATAATTGTTTCCTTTGCCCTTAAAAAAAGGTCAAGTCTTCCAGGACCCTCGCCAACCATCTGCCTGGAAGAGACTCCAAGCTCCTGGACGACTTGGGAAAGAAGGTCTACCAGGGAGCCATGCTAAGCGCCAGAATTGCAGCTCACCAATTCCAGCACGTTCACTTCCTGGATGGATTGCTGGCATCACTAAAAGGCCACCTCACAGCCCTCCCCAAGGACTTGCAAGCTGAGACCACTTCATCCATTCAGGATGTCACTGAATGTAGCAGACACCTGGTGGCCACCACCTTCGACACCACCATCAGAACAGCGGGCACCGCTATCTCCGTCCGAAGGTGGGCCTGGATAAAAGCCTCTGGCTTAAGAGAGGACACCCATGACAGGATCACCAATGCCCCATGCACAGGGGAATCTCTCTTCGGAGACAAGGTCACGGACATTGTTAATGACCTTAAGGAGCACAGCAACACCCTGCAGACTCTGGAAGCAGAAGGCCTGGAATGCCACTCCACTACACAGAAAAAACAGCTACTACGGGAAACCTTACTACCCCAACAAGTGCTACAGCTCAACTCGGAAGTGGCAGGCTCCGCACAGCTACAAGCAGCCCTACCAGTCCTCCAACAACCGACGGCAAAACCAGAGGGACTGCAAGACCAAGAAACAGACTGCCTCTCAGCCAACTAAATCAGCCTTTTGACAGTTGGCGGGCTGCAGCTGCGAGGGGAGGGACCCCTGCCAACCCCCCCCCCCCCCCTGTAGAGGGCCGTCTAGCCACATTCACCCCAGCCTGGCAGGCAATCACCACAGACAAGTGGGTTCTTCAAATCATATAGGAAGGGTACCGTCTACGCTTCGCATACTCACCTGCTCAGCGCTCACAACCAGTAGGCGAACCACCCACACAACTATGCTCCACAATGTCCAAACTGCTACAACACCTCCTCGCGTCCCGGGCCATCGAAAGAGTCTCCGCCAGCGAAGTTGGCTCAGGCTTCTACTCCAGATATTTCCTCATTCCCAAGAAGTCAGGGGGAGTTCGCCCGATCCTAGACCTCCGCAAACAGATTCATCATGAAGGAGTGCTTCAGGATGTATTCCCTCAACTCCATCCTGCCACTCATCCGAGCAAGGGACTGGCTTGCCTCCCTGGACCTCCTGGAAGCATACTCGCACGTCCCCATCCACCCCTCTCACAGGAAATTCCTCCGCTTCAAGGTGCGGGACCAACACTACCAATACAAAGTGCTTCCCTTCGGCCTCTCACCAGCCCCTCGGGTCTTCACAAAGTGTGTCACGGTAGCGGCGGCCCATCTCCGCAAGCAGGGTATCGCCATTTTCCCATACCATGACGACTGGCTCCTCTCGGCTCAAATCGGCTCCAGAAGTGCGCCTAGTGGTACGAAGGACAACCAAGTTGCTGTCTGACCTCGGATTCCTCCTGAACCTGGAGAAGTCCCAACTGGAGCCACGGCAGAAGGTGCAGTTCATAGATGCTGTCATCGACACCTGAGCCTCGAAAGCCTTCCTACCCATACAGCGTGCAGCAGCCATAGTATCCTTAGCCAGAGGGATGTTGGCATCCAGGCTAGCCTCGGCACAATCCACCCTTCGCCTCCTGGGCCACATGGCCTCAACCACCTCTGTCCTCCCGCTTGCACGGCTACACATGAGAAGTCTCCAATGGCACCTACTCAACCACTGGAATCAGCTTTCACAGCCCCTGACCATGCGGGTACCCATGGACAGTGGGGCAGTAGAAGGCATCCAGTGGTGGACCCACCAGTCCAATCTTACACGGGGCAAGAGCCTCCAAACAGCCGCAGCACCAGACTGTCTTCACGACAGATGCATCCTCCACAGGCTGGGGAGCGCACTTTCTACACCTCAGCACTCAGGGAACATGGACAACCAGGGAACAGAGACTCCACATCAACCTGCTTGAGCTCAGGGCAATCAGGTACGCGTTGAAGGCCTTCCAAACTCAGCTGAAGGGGAAAGTCATCTTCATCCAAACGGACAACCATGTAGCCATATTCTACCTCAACAAGCAGGGGGGCACGGGGTCCAGATCCCTGTGCAAGGAAGCCACCATGATCTGGTCCCTCGCTCTGGCCAACGGGTCCCACCTCCAAGCCTCGTACCTCCCCGAGGAGGAGAACACCTTAGCCAACCAACTAAGCAGACAATTGCAGCCACACAAGTGGTTGCTACATCTGGAAGTGGCCGCAGGCATCTTCCAGTGGTGTGGGACACCACACCGCAACCTCTTTGCGACGGAGAGCAATTCGAAGTGTCGCCTCTTCTGCTCCAAGTACCCCTCCAGCAAATGCCTAGCTCAGGATGCATTCGCCGTGTCGTGGGTGGGGGGTGGTCTCCAGCATGTGCCTTTCCTCCCAATCCGCTGATCTCTACAACACTGCAGCACATCATATCAGACAAGGCACACATCATCCTGATCCCGCTCTACTGGCCCCGCCAGATGTAGTTCCTCCTCCTTCTCCGCCTCTCCCTGGAACCTCCGGTGAGGCTGCCCCTGCGCCCGGACCTCCTCACCCAGAACAGCGGGACCACACTTCACCCCAACCTGCAAGCCTTCGCCTTGACAGCATGGAGATTGAGCGGAGACATTTGTCAGCCCTGAAATTACCGGCAGAGGCCCAGCACATGGTGCTGGCATCAAAACGCCCGTCCACTCACAAGTCCTACGGCCTCAACTGGAAATGCTTCACCATCTGGTGCACCTTCCAGGGACTCAACCTAATCTCCTGTCCCATACTGATGATCCTCAAGTATCTCACGTCCCTTTTCGAGCTTGGATTGAAGACACAATCCATCAAAGTACATCTGTCGGCGATCGCCTCTCTCCACTCCAGCAAAGCGGGGGGCAACGCCTCCATTGCATCTCTTCCCATCGTGGCTCAATTCATGAAGAGCCTAGCCAATATTCGGCCACCACTATAGCCACCGGTGCCAGCCTGGGATCTCAGCACCGTCCTCCAACAGCTGCCACCCTTCGAGCCACTGCCAACAGCAGACATGAAGGTCATCTATTTGAAGGCGCTCTTCCTCATCGCAATAACGTCCGCCCGGAGGATCAGCGAGCTCCAGGCCTTGGTGTCTCACCCTCCGTACACGCAGCTCCACCCCAACCGCGCTTCCCTGCGCACCCATCCAAGGTTCCTGCCAAAGGTGACAACCTCTTTCCACATCAACCAGACTATTGACCTGCCCTCCTTCCTCCCGGATACTCATGCCTCTGAGGAGGAGAGTAGGCTCCACACCTTGTACTGTGTCAGTCCTGCACACCTACCTGGATAGAACAGCAGGTATAAGACAAGGGACTCAGCTGTTTGTGTCCTACAAGCCCAATAGACCTGGAAGACCTGTCACCAAGTGGACCCTGTCCTCTTGGATAACGGCCTGCATCGCTTTCTGCCTTGATCGGGCAGGATCCAGAACAGGGGACCGGATAGGAGCACACCAACTGAGAGCGCTGGCGGCGTCCTTCGCCAACCTGCGCTCCATTCCTGTGGGCGACATTTGCAAAGCTGCCACCTGATCCTCTGCACTCACCTTCCAGAAGCATTACTGCTTGGACCTCGAAGCGCAATTGGACAGTGCCTTTGATCGTGCTGTCCTCACGCCGAACGTTGGAGCACCCCACCCTCATTAGATGGTATGGAGCGAACTGGGACAGAGTGGAATCACAGCTTTGGCTGGTCAATGTCTACAACCTTGCTCGGACACTCATAACCTTGCATGGTAGCACATGGAGTCTATGTTTACAACCTTGCTATGTCATTGCACTGCCACTGTTACATACTGTTGCACTGTTATGCACAATGTTTACTATATATCTTACACTATGCACCATGTATCCTCCGTTGCACTAACAGGAATGCTTGCACTGGTATGTTCACCTAATTAATAAAGCACCTCGAATGCCCTTCGCTTCTGACTGCATATGTCTGTCTGCCTCCCTCATCCACCACAGCACGCTCCCGCGTAGCTAGGGAGTCACCTGGTGTGGCTGACGCCTCCTGCTTGACCATGGAGAAAGCAGAGTTATTTACCTGTAATGGGGGTTCTCCGTGGACAGCAGGATAAGTCAGCCACACATTCCTGCCCACCTCTCCTGTCTGAGGTCGACCGACCGACCGGCTCGTCCCCTAGCCCGAATTCAGAGCTAGTAAATCACTTGTTGGGCTAGGGGTGGGCCAGGGAGGTGGTGCCCCCTACCCATGCTCAGAAATTTGAGCTCTGGAGAGCACTTCTGTACATGGCGCCGCCCGGAGGACATCACCTGGTGTGGCTGACTTATCCTGCTGTCCACGGAGAACCCCCCGTTACAGGTAAGTAACTCCGCTATCTCTGCAAGGAGAGGTCAGTTTAGGAAGGTTTCTTGGTTGGGAAGGGAGTTTCAGGCAACAATATCCAACTTTGAGTCACTGTGTTTTTCTTCAGGTTCTACGCTGAGACTGCCGGCCCTGGGAACTGTAGACACAGTGAGTGTGAGCTACACCTCACTCGCAGAAACCTCTTATTTTTATTTATTTATTTATTTATTATTAGCCTTTCTATACTGCCTTTTCCAGAGATCAGAAGCAGCTTACAGGGAACAAAAACAAAATCAGTTACATTAAACTGTTCAGAACAAATTATTCATAACATTAATCATCAAGATGTACATTAGATTCTATCATGAACTATTTACAGTAAGTAAAGCCCTGAGAATTTAACCTAGAGATATTGTGAGAATTGGGTTATGAACTATGTGCAGGACATATTTACAAGTGTGATTGAATCGGAGCAGAATTATGTGGTGAGAGAGAGATCACCTGCTTGTTAAGGGTTGTACCGGATAAGGTCTCTTACCACATCTGGTACAGACTGAGGATCCGAGTGCCGCTCTTTACAAGTGCATGGAAAATTTGTGGATGACGAAGGTTCATAGAAGATGCAGGACCCAAAGGCTCCGTGACGTGACTGTTTCCACCTTTTGATCTTTCTTCCCCTCTTTGCTCCACTGTTGACTATGAACTTACTTTGGTATAGGTTCAGCAGCTTGCACCCCTCCCCTGTATGTAGATCTGGTCTTCCTGTCTGCGGTTACCATAAGGTGCATCCGCTGCAAAGCTAATATAGGCAGGTTTGAAACAGTTATAGAGGGAAAGAGACAGAGCGAAGCAGATCTGCTCTTCATGATACAGACCTTGGCCTGAGATTCATTGCATCAGGGAGTTTCAGACAGTACAAGAGCCATAAAGAAATCATCAGCCACTTTCAGTCCTCCAGAAAAACTATTAACACCATCTGACAGCATCATTCAACCAATCCCCTTCTAGGGGCTGATGTCGGGGATAAATAGCAAGAGACAGCACCCCCAGTAGAAACCCCGAAGCTGAATTCTGAATGCAAATACTTTGCATCCGCAGAAACTCCCCCAACAATGGGTGTGGAGCAGAACCAGGACACCTCCCTCACTACACACTGTCCAAAAAATGAATATTCAGATTCTGAGGCGCCTTAGTAATAGCTCTCCACTCCACAACCCAAGACCCTGCAAAAAGCACACTCACTACCTGTGAAGGAAATGTACCAGACCACAGCAGCACTAATTGTCAAGACACACAGCAACAGCCGTACCCATGAAAAGGCAACACTGCAAATATTACAGCAGACCCTAGAACATCAATCCACCTCCTGTGGGGAAAAGGGAACAGACTGAACTGAAACAGAGCCCTACAGAGAAAGACACATTAGCACAATACAACACTCGTGACAGAACTAGGGTTGCCAACTGGCTCCAGATGCGCCCGACACATTTGATCCAGTCCTAGGTTTACCCCACTGCATGCAGGGACATGTAGTTCTGATTTTTCCATTGCACTCCATAAGAAAAGCAAAACTACATGTCTCTGCATGCAATGGGGTAAACCCAGGACTGGATCAAGCCTGTTGGGCGCATCTGGAGCCAGTTGGCAACCCTAGACAGAACCTACCAAATATAGAGTAGGAACATGCAGAAAAAATGGATCTAGATTAGAAGTTCCAGAAAGCCGGATACTGCCTGCAAAACTAAAACCAGAAATGCATTTCTTTGCATACTGTGCAAAAGCGGTATAGAGAAGAGCTGCACATTTCCCAAAGAGCGGAAACAGAGACTGAGCAGGAAGAACCACAGTCGGAGCAGAGGCAATCTGGACCAGCACCAGAACCTGGAAATTGTCTCTGATTTCTTTCCTGTATTTTGTAATTCTTTCCTTTTACCTCTATTACTTTGTCACTTTGTGGAGAAAATGTCAGACCTAGAAGGGTGCTTAATTTGAAATTGGATTGGGAGGGAAGATTCAGGTCACACACACACCAGTCTCTGGGTGCTTGTATCGGTTTACAGATTTTTCTATTATCCTGGGATGAACTCACACAAATTCATTTTACCTTTTAAGCATCAGTTGGATAATTTCATCTCATTGAAAGAGGGCGTGGAGACGGAGAGACTGGGCCACTCTGTGGAATGTGGTCTGACAAGATCACTGTTCCCCACACAGCAAGAAGACGAGTCGTGTCTGCAAAGAGAGCCCAAAGTCCTAGAGGGAGAGGGACAGAGGAAACTAAACTCCAACATTTATCATTGTCCCTTCTTGCGCCCATCACCAGCACCCTGCAAAGAACTGGATAAAAGTAAGAGAAGAGACAGGAGGAGTGGCATCCTTCACCCCACCTGCAGGAACCCACCACCCTGCGAGGCTCCTACATGAAACCAGTACTCTGTACCCCCCGCCCTTCCCCAGCAGGGACCACAGCACCTTGCGGCCACATTATATGGGTTCCTGCAGGCAACCTCTCTTAGGGTTGCCAACTGGCTCCAGATGTGTCCGACAGGCTTGATCCAGTCCTGGGTTTACCCAATTGCATGCAGGGACTTGTAGTCTTGTTTTTCTTATGGAGTGCAATGGAAAAATCAGAACTAGATGTCCCTGCATGCAGTGGGGTAAACCTAGGACTGGATCAAGTGTGTCGGGTGCATCTGGAGCCAGTTGGCAACCCTAACCTGTAGGGACCAGAGAACACCACACACCCTATGAGGATCTGTGGGTAATGTGTGATAATTTCCTTGGACAGGACTTCTTAACCTCTCCAGGAGGAACATTCTAGCCAGTCAGGTTTTAGGAGTCTCACAATGAATAAGCAAGAGAGAGATGCATATCTGTTTGAGACTCATTGTATCTCAAGCATATTCATTGTGGTTACCTTGAAAACCTGACTGGCTAGATGTCTCTCCGGGAGAGGGCTGGAAACACTGGTTCAGAGAATGGTGCAGAGGATAAAGCCTCAGTTAAGAGCTCCTGGGTGGGGCAAAGGGACAGCGGAGGGTCTCCTCTAAAACGGTCACTTGAAGAAATCATCTTTTACCTTTCCAGGGAGCCCTGGAGGTACCAGACTTGTGATGTGAGCTCCACATCCTTGCATGAGAAAGTGAGAGTCCCATTCTTCTTCCACTCCTACCTTTGTGTCTGAGGTTCTGCAGTCCTGATCCAAATTCCAGTCCCAGAGCTGGCCTGGCAGGTTACCCAGTTCTAGGAGGGACACTACAAATTTAAATCCCAAAGCAGTGTGGTATTTATACTTCCTGGTTCTACCCATGGAAATTGGTGCTGCAGGTCCCATAATGCACCAGGATACAGTTGCCAGAAATCCAGATCTGGACTTGAATTTCACTCCTGGAACTGGGTAACTTTGCAATACTGCAACTCTATGTAACCTTGAGCAGAGAGTCACTGAGAGCTGTGACACCTGCACACCCAGCTCCCAATCTAGGGTTGCCAACTGGCTCCAGATGCGCCCGACAGGCTTGATCCAATCCTGGGTTTACCCCATTGCATGCAGGGACATGTAGCATTGCTTTTCTGAACTACAAGTCCCTGCATGCAATGGGGTAAATGCAGGACTGGATCAAGCGTGTTGGGCGCATCTGGAGCCAGTTGGCAACCCTATCCCGATCCCACCGCAGCCACCACCAGCTCTCACCGTGTGACCTTCAGTTAGGATACAGTGTTTCATAATCTCTCCCTGACTAACCTTTACAACATTTTCCTTTCAGGTTCTGCAGGGGATGAAACTGTCTCACTTCCTATAACGGTCAAGTGCATGCTCTCTGCAGAAATGGTTCATAGTCTGTGTCCTTCCCTCCAGTCTGTGACCATGGGGGGACCAAGAGGCCACAGTCTGAAGAGCGCAGAAGAGGACAATGCCTGTGGCGCGTTTTGCACTGGTAGGTGAACTTTCTCGGCCACCACTCTGCCACTGTGCTCTGTGTTACGCACTCATGTGAAGGGAAAAAGGCATTTACAGGTAGGGTTACCAACTGGCTCCAGATGCACCCGATAGGCTTGATCCAGTCCTGGGTTTACCCCATTGCATGCAGGGACATGTAGTTCTGATTTTACCATTGCACTCCATAAGAAAAGCAAGACTACATGTTCCTGCATGCAATGGGGTAAACCCAGGACTGGATCAAGCCTGTCAGGTGCATCTGGAGCCAGTTGGTAACCCTATTTACAGGCAGAGCCACAATAGGGACCTTTCTCCCCGTGCTGCTGTTACACTGCACAGAGGCCTGGCGTGTGCATGAGTGCACAGTTTCCAAGTTATCTAGTTCTAGGAGTGATATTTGTTTTGCCAGTTCTGGTTTTAAATTTGCATGGCAATGCACTCCATAATTTTACACATTGGAATCAGTGCTGCAGGTCCCATAATGAATCATAATGAGACAGTCAGAAATCCAGGACTGGCTTTAAATTTCACTCCTGGAACTGGGTAACTTCGCAGCTCTGGAACCACATTTGCACATACATGAAATATGCCCAAAATGACTACCTGTAAGTGTCCCATGAGAAAATTACACAAAGAAGATTCTTAAGGGAGAATGTTTGGTGGGATAGGAAGAATAGAGCACAAGGAAACAGAAGTGATGCTTAAATCTCCCAAAAAGACAGCACAAACGTGCTTTTTGGAGTGCAATACACAGAAAACAAGCTGATAGATGTGTTTACTCATATAAAAATGAATTATGAGAACTGCAGCCCCCTCCCTGTATACAGTAAAAATATGCACACTTTTCCCCAAATAAAAATGGGACAGCATGAGGTCATTCCGAAATCTTTGCATGTCCTTTCGTGTGCTCAGCTGACATCTGTTTCTATGCAGGCTCAAATGTACCACGGTGTGCACTGTAGCAGATAACTGGATTTCTACCTCAGCACCAGCCACCTTTTCAAAGGGAAACTCTAAAAGGATTCCCCAGGTTCAAAGTACAGAGAAGCTGCAAGACGAGGTCTCATTAGTGCCCTCTGTAAAGAGAGAACCTCCAGTCCTCCAACCAATGACGCCCCAGTGTCCCACCTCCTGCTACATCCTCCATATATACAGTAAAAGGCAGCTGTATGCAGCTGGGCCCAGGTAACAGGACTGGCAGACAGCCTGGGCCCCCAACATGCAGCTGGGGAGAAGTAGGATTCAGGGATGTGGAGGTCATGTCCACCTTGCATTTTGTGATGGGCCCTTTTAGCTACCAATTAATAAATAATCTCCTGCTAATAAGAGCACTCCATCCCCCATTGCCCGCCCCTTGTTATGGATTATAAATAATCTTCAACCAATGAAAGCCCTCCTTTCCCCAATAACCTGCCCATGTGATACATCTTTTGCCCCCCACTTCCCACCACCAGGGGGCACTGTGATAGTTGATAGGGACAAAACCCCAATGCCAAGAATCTTTCTCATTTATCTTTTTTTCCTCAGAAGGGACCGAGTCGCCAGTAAGGACTCTGGAAAACACCTATCCTGTATCCCCACCAACCCTGACTGCATCTCAGAACTTCAACTGTGATTCTTACTGCAAGTTCCAGCCAGGGTTAGAGACTGGAGTTAACCCCTGCAGCAGCTGGGCTCCTCCCTGTGAACTAAGGAGTCACCTTCAGGAAAGACCTAGTTGGGGGAGGCCTGAGAGTTCACAACCAGAGGAGGATGAGTGGAAGGAATGAGGAAGGTTACAAGCTCCAGAGCTAAACCAGTGAACACATGTCTTCTTACGACCCAAGCCCCACAGCTAAACCAGTCAACACACACCTTCTTACGACCCAAGCCTGCTTCCCCCGTTGCACAAGACCACAGGTAAAGGGACAGTGGTAGAGCTGTGTGCAACTCAAATCTGTGACACCTGCAGACCTGCTTCCAGTCTCATTGCCGACACCTTTAACTTGGAGTCACTCAGAGCTCTGACACCAGCAGACCCAATATCCAATCCCACCACTGCCACCATCTCTCACTGTGGACCTTCAGCTTTGGAGTGAATAGACCTTTAATTTAATTTAAATTTAATTTAATTAGCAGGTTTTATATACCGCCACTTCCATAGATCAGTTGCGGTTTACAATGAACAACAATTAACAAGCAAGGCTGTTTTACAAGGAACAGTAATAAGCATCATGCTGTTTTTACATATAACGGTGTTAACAATAAAATCAATTTCTATAATAACAATAATGGGTTCAAACTATCAGGAACAGGTTGATAGTTGAGAACTATATACATTGAACATGTTTAGAACTAAAATACAATTTTACATAGAATCTCTGGATATCTTACAGTGTATTAGTACTTGTTCCTGGTCGGGGGCTGATTATCCTTGTTGGTGCAGCTATCCCTTTTCATGTTGTGTTGGTGAGTTTGATACAGAAGCATAGTGTGTTGAGAATAGGTATGTTTTGAGTTTTTTCCTAAACTCCATGATTTGGGGTAATGATCGTAGTTCAGCTGGGATATTGTTCCACAGAATGGGGGCGGCATGGGAGAAGGCTTTCTTGTTCGTTGATTTTTTGGCTTTTATAAATTCCTTTGGTGTTATTAACTTATTTAATTGGTCTCTTCTTTGTAGGTTGTGACCGTGTTCCTTGGTGATTAGGTTATTTACAGTATAGGGTGCCGTATTGTTTAGGGCCTTGTATGTGGTTAACAAGGTTTTGTATTGTATGCGGCATTGGATTGGGAGCCAGTGCAGGGATTCTAAGATAGGCGTTATATGTTGGAAGGGAACTGTTTTTATGATGGTTTTGGCTGCTGCATTTTGAGCTAGTTGTAGTTTTTTTAAGTTTTGATTTGTTACACCTAGTAAGGTTAGGTTTGCAAAGTCAAAGTGGGGTGTTATGATCGCTTGTATTAAGGTATAATACCTTAAGGTATAGGGACATTCTGGTTTATGGTGTACAGTGCTGTGTACACAGCAAGCTACAAATATTAAATATTGCAGTGATTTTGTCACTCAGAAAGTGGTTATGGATATATTTTGATACATTTTTTGGGTCTGAGTGTGGCTTCATCTTTCAGAACTTTCAGCTTTTTTTTGGCTCAAATGTTTTTGCCATTGAGGCTGGAACCTTGGGCCTGCATTGCATAGTGTTTCCCCATATAATGATATCTGCGTACATTTACACTCTGCATAGCCTTGTCGTGGTAGAATTAATCTGGGAAATGTTTTCTGGTGCTTCGTTTTTCTGGTTTTCTCTCAGTATTTGCATACTGGGGGGTGGGGGGGGGGAAGAATCTAAGAAGAGCAAAGCTCAGAATCTCCAAGAGGCTATGGGTGGGGGGTGGGGGGGAGCACAGAGGGAGAGATGATTAAGAGAATGAAAGAAGACCAAAATGAGAAGAGATAAGGCAGATGAACTAGACACACACACACACACACACACACACACACACACAACAGAAGAACATGACATAAGCCAATCTGAGTCAAAGCAAAGTCTGTCCTGCCCAATAGAGCCAGCAGGAGCTGCAGGATCATAGAGAAGAGGGCCAAGGTCACAGGGGCTTTAGGGACACCACAGTTTCCAGACAGAACACTTGTGCTCTAAGACATTGTGTCAGGGGACAAGAGATTTCCCCATGGAGAGTAGCAGCACACTCTGAAAAGAGCTTCCCCAACCATCCCCTCAGCCATCAAAAAGGGAGACAGTGACATTGCTGGAAACCCCCACACCTTCCACTGTGGTAGCACACAGCACAGGAGGGGTTAAAGCACAGTTCCCGCTGGTACAAGAACAATTAGCCCTCCTGCGAGTCTCTGATGTCTCATTGCAGGATGTGGTACAGGGACACTCACCCCTCCTGCACAGTCCCTCCTATCTCATGGGAGGATGTGTCCCAGGGACACTCACCCCTTCAGCACAGTCCCTGATGTCTCATTGCAGGATGTGGTACAGGGACACTCACCCCTCCTGCACAGTCCCTCCTATCTCATGGGAGGATGTGTCCCAGGGACACTCACCCCTCCTGCACAGTCCCTCCTATCTCATGGGAGGATGTGTCCCAGGGACACTCACCCCTTCAGCACAGTCCCTGATGTCTCATTGCAGGATGTGCTACAGGGACACTCACCCCTCCTGCACAGTCACTCCTATCTCATGGGAGGATGTGTCCCAGTGACACTCACCCCTTCAGCACAGTCCCTGATGTCTCATTGCAGGATGTGGTACAGGGACACTCACCCCTCCTGCACAGTCCCTCCTATCTCATGGGAGGATGTGTCCCAGTGACACTCACCCCTTCAGCACAGTCCCTGATGTCTCATTGCAGGATGTGGTACAGGGACACTCACCCCTCCTGCACAGTCCCTCCTATCTCATGGGAGGATGTGTCCCAGTGACACTCACCCCTTCAGCACAGTCCCTGATGTCTCATTGCAGGATGTGCTACAGGGACACTCACCCCTCCTGCACAGTCCCTCCTATCTCATGGGAGGATGTGTCCCAGGGACACTCACCCCTCCTGCACAGTCCCTCCTATCTCATGGGAGGATGTGCTACAGGGACACTCACCCCTCCTGCACAGTCCCTCCTATCTCATGGGAGGATGTGTCCCAGGGACACTCACCCCTTCAGCACAGTCCCTGATGTCTCATTGCAGGATGTGGTACAGGGACACTCACCCCTCCTGCACAGTCCCTCCTATCTCATGGGAGGATGTGTCCCAGGGACACTCACCCCTCCTGCACAGTCCCTCCTATCTCATGGGAGGATGTGTCCCAGGGACACTCACCCCTTCAGCACAGTCCCTGATGTCTCATTGCAGGATGTGCTACAGGGACACTCACCCCTCCTGCACAGTCACTCCTATCTCATGGGAGGATGTGTCCCAGTGACACTCACCCCTTCAGCACAGTCCCTGATGTCTCATTGCAGGATGTGGTACAGGGACACTCACCCCTCCTGCACAGTCCCTCCTATCTCATGGGAGGATGTGTCCCAGGGACACTCACCCCTTCAGCACAGTCCCTGATGTCTCATTGCAGGATGTGCTACAGGGACACTCACCCCTCCAGCACAGTCCCTGATGTCTCATTGCAGGATGTGGTACAGGGACACTCACCCCTCCTGCACAGTCCCTGATGTCTCATTGCAGGATGTAGTACAGGGACACTCACCCCTCCTGCACAGTCCCTCCTATCTCATGGGAGGATGTGTCCCAGTGACACTCACCCCTTCAGCACAGTCCCTGATGTCTCATTGCAGGATGTGGTACAGGGACACTCACCCCTCCTGCACAGTCCCTCCTATCTCATGGGAGGATGTGCTACAGGGACACTCACCCCTCCAGCACAGTCCCTGATGTCTCATTGCAGGATGTGGTACAGGGACACTCACCCCTCCTGCACAGTCCCTGATGTCTCATTGCAGGATGTGCTACAGGGACACTCACCCCTCCTGCACAGTCCCTGATGTCTCATTGCAGGATGTGGTACAGGGACACTCACCCCTCCTGCACAGTCCCTCCTATCTCATGGGAGGATGTGTCCCAGTGACACTCACCCCTTCAGCACAGTCCCTGATGTCTCATTGCAGGATGTGGTACAGGGACACTCACCCCTCCTGCACAGTCCCTGATGTCTCATTGCAGGATGTGGTACAGGGACACTCACCCCTCCTGCACAGTCCCTCCTATCTCATGGGAGGATGTGTCCCAGGGACACTCACCCCTCCTGCACAGTCCCTCCTATCTCATGGGAGGATGTGTCCCAGGGACACTCACCCCTTCAGCACAGTCCCTGATGTCTCATTGCAGGATGTGCTACAGGGACACTCACCCCTCCTGCACAGTCCCTCCTATCTCATGGGAGGATGTGTCCCAGGGACACTCACCCCTTCAGCACAGTCCCTGGTGTCTCATGGGAGGATGTGTCCCAGGGACACTCACCCCTCCTGCACAGTCCCTGTCTCATGTCAGTATGTGTTACTGGGCTGCTCAGTCTCCCCCCCAGTTGGTTGGGTTGTAAGTGGTTTAATTATGAGTGTCCTGCTCCAAGCGCATAATCAGGATTATTAATCAGTTTTCCGATATTTTGCAATGAAACTCTACTTAACTCTACTCTACTCTAAATAAATAAATAAAATACTTAACCTTTTGCAAACCTGTCTGTAGGCCCTCCCTCTGCTTGTGAGATTCCTTCTCTCCCTCTCCCCTGTGAAAGAATAAGCTATGTGCATGTTATATGGTGTATCCGTCCTGTGAGCTCTCCTCACATCGTCCATGTTAGAGAGGATGACGGAGCCAGTCCTTTATCGCCTTCATGCTTCTGTGATGGGGTGTGGCATGCTCAGCACTGTGGGACTGATCGCAGGGGTAATGTGGTGGCTTCTTAGCTCAAACCTCATGCAACAGCATTCAGGGGCACCATTGACAGTCATGAACTTCACTTCTAAGCCTGGGACAGTCAGCGCTGGTGCTTCTTGCCGCTTTTGTTACACTACCTACCTGAATGCTGCACTCTCTGCCTGCCCTGTAGAGGGCAGCAAAAGCTGAAACTGCCCCCCCCCCCCCACAAGAGTTTATTTGGCGCTTCTTGTGCAGAGCCCCAAGACAGTGCCTGTGCCACTTGTCTCTAAGCTCTACCAGCCCAATGTTGGCCATGCCCCCTCCCTGCAGTGGTGGGATTCTCCCTAAGGGTCCAACCTAAGGGAGTCTCCTTTCAACTGTGCCTTCAGGAGCAACCAGAAGATCAGGGATTTGGGATTTGTCCCAATTATTTGTTAAAATCATTAATGTTGGCTATCTGGTGATGACCCCCAACCCCAGAAATTGATTATTGTCCACCCCCCCCCCCACACTCAATGTTGCACCGCTTTGACCCGGAGAAAAGCAGGATATAAATACAGTTAAATAAATAAAATAAATTTGCCAGTTATTATTGCGTTTTATTATGTAGTTTTGATTTTATCTCTGTTGTTTATATTTAATGTCATGAAGTTGAAGTTGGGGGGGGGGGGGTGTTAGTCAGTAGCTGTGGAAAGCACCATATCCCTTCCTTAATGAGAGCAGTAGATGGGGAGCGATTACCTAAATTATTTCATGTGCATTATTCCATGCAGTACGGAAGTATTTCATGGTATATAATGTAAGCTGTTTTGCTTCCTATTCTGAGGGAATAAGGTGACTTACGATTTAAGACTAAGAGACTAGAAGGGAAGAGGACAGGAGTCATGAGTCTCCGCTATTGCTGTCATGAGTCTCCTCTACTGGAATGCAGCTCCAGCTTCTCCTACCCAGTGCACTCACTTTACTGCCCCGTGGACAGCCTCACCCCACTCAGTGGTTCTCAACCCTGTCCTCGGGACCCCACTAGCCAGTCGGGTTTTCAGGCTATCCACAATGAATATGAATGAGATATATATGCATTAGAAATAGCCTGCCAAACTGACTGGCTTGTGGCCCTCCAATGCTGGATTTGGGGACCCCGGCCTTACACCTCTGTCATTTAAGATTGTGAGTGGGCAAGGTACAGATGTCCAAGACATCAAAAAGATTAGATGGAATATGTCACATACCTCCTCGCCTCTCACCACCACCAAAATATTGTCTATTAGACAACTTTTTGGTGGTGGTGAGAAACTAGGAGGGATGTGACACATTCTATCTACCCTTTTGATGTCGAGGACATCTGTACCTTGCCCACTCACAATCGTACTTGACAGAGGTGTAAGGCCGGGGTCCCCAAATCCAGCACTGGAGGGCCACAAACCAGTCAGTTTGGCAGGATATTTCTAATGCATATATATCTCATTCATATTCATTGTGGATAGCCTGAAAACCCGACTGGCTAGTGGGGTCCCGAGGACAGGGTTGAGAACCCCTGCCCGGCCCCAGATCCTTCAGGAGAGGCCATGACAGCTAGGACAAGGCAGTCACTGGAACAGAAAAATAGAGTCAGGAAAGTCAGGACACCTCTTGCATCACTTCAGCATGCAAAAGATCCCAGCCATCTTCAGTGTTTTCACTGGAGGTTGATTCGCTTCTGGTTGCAGTGGCTCAGGGTTCTGGTCTCTCTAAGAAAAACAGAGTCACTCTGAAATAAAACAAAGGACTGGAAGAGCCAGCTGGAGGCTCTAAATGGCTAAAATCAGTCCTGCTGTGACCTTGCAGACGTGACCTGCAGTGAGATACAGAAGGAGTGGGGTGAGAGTGACACTCACTGGTGAGGCGAGGAAATGCAGGTCTGAGTTGGAAATGTTCAGGATGAGAGTGATCAGATCTTCACTGCTGAAAAATGGAAGACGTTAGTCTGGGGCATGGTGCAGAGAGTCTGAGTCCTAGGCAGCCCAGAAAGCAGGAGATGTTGTTATCCATTGTCCCCATCTCCTCCACTGTTGTCCCTTCTATCTCTCATATTCTCAGCCTATCACTCTCCACTGCAGCTGTCCCTGCAGCCTTCATGCATGCTGTGGTCACTCCTCTCCTCAAGAAACCCTCACTAGACCCTACCTGTTCTTCTATCGACTCATATCCCTCCTCCTCTTCATTTCTAAACTACTTGAACGTGCGGTTCACTACCATTGCCTCAACTTTCTCTCCTCTCAAGCCTTTCTGGATCCTTTACAATATGTCTTTCGTCCTTTACCTTCTACTGATACTGCTCTTGCCAAAGTCTCCAGCGACCTGCTCCTGGCAAAATCCAAGGACCTTTACTTAGTCCTCATCCCTTTTGACCTCTCTGCTGCTTTTGACATGGTTGACCATAATCATTTCCTTGATACCCTGTCCTCGCTTGGTTTTAAGGGCTCTGTACTATCCTGGTTCTCCTCTTATCTCTCCCATCACTCTTTCAGTGTTAGTTCTGGTGGCTCCTCCTCTGCTGCTATCCCGCTCTCAGTTGGTGTAACCCAAGGATCTGTCTTGGGTCCCCTCCTTTTCTCTCTCTATACCCAGTCCCTTGGTGCGCTCATCTATTTCCATGGCTTTCAGTACCATCCTTATACTGACAACTCCCTGATCTACCTCTCTACACCTGAAACCTCTCTGGCCATCCAGACCCGGATCTCCGCCTGCCTTTCTGACATTGCTGCTTGGATGTCTCACTGTCACTTGAAATTGAATATGGCCAAGAGTGAACTTCTTATTTTCCCCCCTAAAACCTCCTCTCCCCTTCCTCCTTTCTCAGTCTCTGTGGATAGCTCTCTACTCCTCCCTAGCTCCTCATCCCACAACCTTGGGGTCATCTTTGACTCCTCTCTCTCCTTCTCCACACACATCCATCTGATAGCAAAGTCCTGCCATTTCTTTCTCTATAACATCAACAAAATCTGCTTGTTCCTTTCTGAACACACTACTAAGACTCTTATCCACTCTTTAATCATCTCCCATCTTGACTACTGTAACCTACTCCTTGCTGGTCTCCCTTTGAATCATCTCTCTCCCCTTCAATCTGTTCAACACTCTGCTGCGCGGCTAATCTTCTACCAGCCTCTTCATGCTCATATTAACCCTCTTCTCAAGTCACTTCATGGGCTCTCTATCCATTTCCACATCCAGTTCAAACTTCTTCTGCTGACCTGTAAGTGCACTCTCACTGCCTTTCCTCTTTTATCTCTCCCTACACTTAACCCTCCATTGCCTCAGGTACACGATTGTGAGCCCTTTGGGGGATGAGGGGATGTATCCAGTACCTGCTTGTAGTGATTGTAAAACTGCTCTGATGCCCTTCAGCCTGGGTGGTATACCAAGAAATTGCATAAACATAAACATGAGTGGAGGAGTAGCCTAGTGGTTAGAGCACTGGCTTGGTAACCAAGCAACCAGGGTTCAATTCCCACTAGCACTCCTTGTGGCCTTCAGCAAGTCACTTAACTCTCCATTGCCTTGGAAGAAAGGCCTGGCAATCTACTTCCAGTGGCACTGCCAAGAAAACCCAGGAGCTTCTGGGTCACCAGGCATCAGGACTGACTCAAAGGAACACATTGCATTGCAAACATAACATTCACCCCTCCCTGGAAACTCCACTTTTCTGGCAAGTTGCTTCTATCTGTGCCCTTCTCTTCTACTGCTAACTTCAGTCTTCGCTCCTTTCACCTTGCTGCAACTTATACCTGGAACAAACTACCTGAGTCTGTACATCAAGCGCCTTCTCTGATCCTTTTCAAATCCAGGCTGAGAACTCACCTCTTCGATGCCGCTTTTGGATCTTGACTCACCTGATCTCCTTTCTGTTTCCTTACCATTCCCCCTAGATGTATCCCATGTCTACAGCTACTGTGTTGTCTGTCTTGACTAGATTGTAAGCTCTGATGAGCAGGGACTTCTCTTCCATGTCTGTGCAGTGCTGAGTACATCTTGTAGCACTATACAAATGCTCATCTCACTCATATCGATGCTCATCACCGGAACTGAAAAGCCTCTACTAGTTTCGTGCTGCTCTTCCTAGACATCTCAGCAGTGTTTGACACAATGTCCCACCAGATGCTGCTCAACCAGCTCAATAATATTGCATTTCAAGGCAAGCCACTTGAATGGATCCACTCTTACCTCCCCCAACAGACTCAACATATAAGAATTGGAAACTCTACCTCAGCTCCTTACTCACTATCTCAAGGAGTTCCCCAGGGATCTGCGCTCTCCTCTTTACTCTTTAACATCTACATCAGGCCTCTCTGCTACACAATTCAGAAGTTCAATGTTGGTTACCAACTATACGCAGATGATATAATGATATTTACTCCATTCCACATCACTGCTCCTGACTACTCCAACCTAACTGCTTGCTTCAAAGAAATAGTCTGTTGGCTGCAACACCACAACCTTGCAGTTAACTTCAGCAAGACTGAGATCCTGCATGTGACCAAGGACCCCAATTTCACACCACCCTCCTCCATCAAAATTGAAGACACTGAATTACAGATCAAGTCACAAGCTAAATACCTCGGTGCCATTCTAGATCACCAACTGAACTGAAGTTCCAACCACATATAAAGAACACAACTAAGAATATCTACTTCAAGCTCAGAATCCTCCACAACCTATGCCCCCTCCTCTCCCCTGAGAGCTTTCACATACTTTGCCAGAGTTCCATTACTCCCCTACTTGATTACTGTAACTCCATCCTTCAAGGACTTCCCAAAACTACCACTGCGCCACTGCAGCTAGCCCTGAACACTCACCATTGCTGGAGCCTCCAGACACACCCACTTCACTCCCATATTGAAATCCCTCCATTGGCTTCCCATAGCATCAAGAATCAAACACAAAGTTCTCACTATTATCCATAAGGCACTTAACTACACCACATCTGTGCACCTTCATACTCTCATCAGATGCCCTAACTCCAATAGACCACGCAGACAAAGCACGCTCAACCTTCTTCATCCGCCACCTCAAGTATGTAAGAGCATACTACGTGCCCGCACAAGAACCTTCAAACTCTACGCACCCACCCTCTGGAACACTCTACCTCCTACCCTATGGAGCATCCAGTCACACCAAGTCTTCAAGAGACACCTCAAGACATACCTCTTTGAAGAGAACTACGACGCATCCCTTCCAACTGACTCCCAGCAAGAACACCCGCCACTCTCGCAGATCATCCCCCTATCCCTAATCAGCCATCTGAGATTTTGTTCTGTCCTTCACTAAGTAATTTCTTTTATGCCTTATCTTTTGTATAACAAGTTCTTTATTAACACCTTGTTCAATGTATAAGAAGTTCTAATGTTATAGCGATCCTGCATGCTCCCTCGATCCCCTGGTTATACTCTGTTCTACGTTTGATAAGTTTGATGCAACTTGAATGCACCATTGGTCAATGTAAACCAATTTGACTGGTAGAAAAATGGTACATTAAAACCAGTTAAATAAATAAATAAAAGTGAGGCTCTCGGTGGGATCCAGGTGCATGACTCCCTGTTCAGATTAGCTCAGGATATTGGTTGGAGCCGCTGTCTGTTACACACTTGGTTACTACAGAGAGAACAGAGTTCAGAAAATCTGTTTTCTGAGACAGCTGATGATGTTTGCTAGTGACTGAGCTAAAGGCTGCTGACATCAGGTGCAAGCAGAGACCACCCTGAGCCTGTCTCTAAAGAAAAAGAACCAAACTAATATTTCTCCTAGGACAAGCAGAATGAGTCAGCCACACTTGGTGACGTCATCCGACGGCGCCGAGACGGAAGTACTCTCCATAGCTCAGAAGGGCTTTGCCCTTCTGAGCATGGGCCAACTGACCCTGCCCCCCCGGCCCGCCCCTAGCTAGCCAGTTTCAGTTCTTCCACCTTGCCAGCAAGACGGACCCCTCTACTCTCCACTGAAATTCCACAATTATTACACCATTCAAGAGGAATTCCTGTTCCTTATCGTTTTAAAATGTTTTAATGCTGTTTCTGATTCTTTTCTTTCCAGATTCTTTCCAAAAAGGGATGGCTGGGATACCTGTGCCTGCTGGCCATGCGCTTGCAGCCTAGAGTGTAACGGCTCAGCAGCAAGAGTCTTGCCTTGTACTCTGAGACTTGAAGTGCAAGACCTACCTTCTCTGGGAGAAAGGAAGCTAGTAAGCTCTATGTGGTTACCAAACACTACTGCTGCAGCCTCTACCGTTGGGATGTGCCTCTAAGGCCCCCATCCCTGGCTATGCCGCATGTATCTTGCCTCCTGAAGCCTTCATCTGGAATGCAGCTTAAGAGGCACTTACTCACTTGACGCTGGATGCCGGTTTCCCGGACCTCATCTCGGCTGCAACATCGGACCCTCCGTCTGCCTGCTTACATCCCAGCAGCTCCAATGCGACCGGCCACGAGGTGACCAGGATGGCCACAAGGATCCGAGGACGGCAGCCATCTTGCCAATGACATCATGGCTCCGGGCTCCTCCCACTGCGGTGCCATTGGCCGGCGCCAATCCAATCAAAATGGTCTCATTACAACAGCTCCTCCCCTGCAGCGCCAGTGTCAGCGCCGTTCCTAGCAGGTAGGAGGGGCCGATCGCCATCAGTGCCGATGGCTCTGTTCGGCGCGGAGGCGTCCCCCAGTATGGCCCAATGTTATCTCGGCTCCTTCCCTGCAGCGCCATTGGTCGGCGCCGAGCTCGACGGAGAAGGACTCCAAAATTGGAAGCCTCCCCAATGCTACCAGCTAGAAGCTGCCGGCGGGCTGGGAACTGATGCATAATGGAAGCCTCCCCAATGCTACCAGCTAGAAGCTGCCGGCCTCCATCCCAACTCCCAGCCTGATCGCTGCCAGCCTCCGTCGCCGCGGGCGGCGCAGTCACAGCCTTTCAGACTCCCAGACCCATCACAAGGGAGAAGCTGCCGGCCTTAATCGCTCCAGCGTCGCAGCTTCAGACTTCATGCGGCTGGTGGTTAACTGATCTGCAACTCTCTAGTGTCCTGAGAAGGTGATGTGGATTCTCTAGGAGTAAGGAGCCTAGGATCGGCTGGGAACTGATGCATAACACTTGGTAGTTTAAAGCTGATCAGTCCCTTGCCAGCGCCAAATCCCTTCCAGTAACCCATCAAAGGGTTCCACAAGGGAAAGGCGAGAATCAGAGGCTTAGGAGTGAAAGGTGGTGGGAAACAGATACAGTTTGCCTCTTCGCACTGCTCCTGGATCGGGCTGCCTATCTGGAACTCCGCTGCAATTGGACCCCAATAACAGTAAGAAAAGATCAGGCACTCTTGAAGCATCTGCGCCTGATCCTGCCTCACTCGGCTTGCCAGTATCTGCGCAGAACTCTGTACTGCAAATGCTCCACACTGGGTGATGGACACATCTACCACACCCAGTTGGCTCAACTGGCTTAAAAAGAAGCGCCTTTGGAGCCAATTTGGAGAAGCTGCTGAACGACCTAGGAGGCTTCTAACCACCTGACAGCACAGGGTGCCGGACAGCCAGATCATCTTCAGTGCGGTCAGTGCTTACTCAGGGTGCTGCACCGAGGATCGACACATTCGGGGGCATAGAATGGCGCACCCAGCGGCCGCTCTTGCATCCTCCCGACAGCAGGAAGATATCTTAATATCACTTTTCTGCCTCCTGGGCAGATCCTCCATGCTGTCACACCGCTGACAGCAAGTGAAGTTCAATGGCGGACAGTTACCCATACATCAGCAGGTATGGAAATGGTGCCGGGAAGTAGATGGAAGTAGGGCAGATGAGGATGGGACAGGCAACCATCACTCATCAGTTCAATTCCTAATATGACGCTTCATGTGTCCTGGAGTGTCTGTGCCTGGGCAAGCACCCCTTGAAATCGGCAACCGCAACCTGTCATTCTCCAGGGCGCCTTGCAGGGGCTCGGCCTATGACCAGTGCCAGCCTCCTAAGATGGTGTCCTTGCACACTTAACCCTAGTGCCTTAAGGACGGCCTGAAATTCAGTTACAATGCAGAACAATCTGAGAATTTGACGTGAACTCAGTCTTTAACCTACTCTACTTGCACTGCCGCAAACCCAAGAATAGTGGCAACACGGTGGTGCAGTGCACACAGACAGTGTGTCCAAGAGCAGAAGGTCACAGGTTCAAGTCCCAGCTGTGGCTCCTGACAACCCAGTCCCCCCCAATCACCCAGTCCCACAGAAACAACGGCGCAGTAGAGCTGTAGCCACTGGTTACTTCACTGCCTGTGGAACCAGAGGTCACGGGTTCAAACCCACAGTGGGGTTCTTGAATGGAGTGGAGGAGTAGCCTATGGTTAGAGCACTGGCTTGGAATCAAGAGACAAGAGTTCAATTCCCACTAGCACTCATTGTGGCCTTGGGCAAGCCACTTACCCTCCATTGCCTCATCCCCATACCTGACCCCTAACTGATGATATAGATATCATATCATCACATAGTCCAAGCTCCTGGTCTCCAGGAGTCAACACAGACCTGAAGCATGCATTGCTCCCAGTCTCATAATCCTCTAAGGGAATGCACAGGCCACCTGATCTGGAGTGCACAGGCCACTCGGTCTGGACTTGAGGGCCGACCATGTCGTCAAAACAATATTCCAACGACTAAGGACTTTGAGTGAGATGCACCCCTTATGGGCCTCCAATGGACGACATGGATGGGAAGCCCCAAGGGGCATGACACATCATCCGTGGACAAAACACGAAGGAAACCTGCCAATCTCACAACTCCATGCAACAATCCACCAGATGTGGATGTGACGTTGACAATTCCTCTCCGATTACACAACCCAGAGAATCAGGAGACACGCACAGATGTCAATGAGATGCGCTCCTCTTTACCCCCGAGAAAAGACTGGGCAATCTCCCTCCGATAGCACAGCCAAAGAATCAGGAGCTACCCACATTGACGGCAGGGTATGACCTGCATCTACAAATGTGAAAGAGGATATTCACAGCGCCTCAGGCATGGAGAAAGAACCAACAGCACTTAAGAATGTGAAAGATGGCATTCTCAACTCCTCAGGCAGAGAGGACGCCCTTGGGGCCCCTGGTCGATGCATGGGCGTACAGGTGAAGCCCCTCACATCGCCCACTTGTTTGTGCACGCACGCCTCCCGGAAACAGGCAGCTGGTTCAGCATCTAGATAGCCCTGGCACCCCTGAGACCCTGGTGGGGCCACCTGCCTCACAGTGCCACCTACTTGGTCGCAACACTGTTTTTCCACTGCATGGTCATGACCCTGCACTCCCCTGCATAGACTAACCGAAAAAAAAAAAAACCCCTAGGCCTCTTCCACTTCGCGGCCCTGCAGCGCTGCAGCATGGCCGAAGGGTAGCCGCTCTAGCACTACAGTGCGGCCTAGGGCAGCCGCTCTCTTGCTGACTTGGGCTACGTGATCATACTGGGACTAAATGATCAGATCTAGTTATCATACTCCGGCTACGTATTCAGATTATAGCCATCAGCACAGGGCGAATGCTGCATACCACATGTGCTCCTCACGAACATGGATGGCTGCACACCTCTGCAAAGAGGATGCTGACCGTCCCATACCTCATAGAGGAGCTGGAGATGCGCACAACAACTCTGCAGAGAGAACTTTGCACTAAATAGGCAGGCGCCATCGTGCACGGTAGCACGAACGCAGAGCGGCAGGCCCCAGGCCAGCCGGGGAATCACCAGTCTTCAATTCCTCATGGTCAACCAAAGTCAGCACTCTGGTTCACCGCACAACAAGGTGTATCTGACCGGGAGGTCACAGCTTCAAGGCCTGACTGAGGATCAGGTGGGAATTACTACGTATCACCTCAGCACCGCAATGCCTCGGCACGCGGTCAGTGAAGGAACAGATGTGCGGACAGTCAACTAAGTAACTGTTGGCCTCACCAGCGCACTCCACCCCTGCAGGGAGACCAAGCCAAGCTGTACCAATGACCCAAGCTGTGCCCATCCTCTGTAGCACCAATGATCCAGGCTGTGCCCACCCTCTGTAACACAGGCAGTACTGGAAAGCGGGGTCAACTGTCCGATGAACCTGCTGGTTGGAACTCCACCCTTTGGTAGCAACCACCCCCCTGCCCACACGATGTGCGATTATTATGGGCATAACTCGTGGCTTTCCTCATCACTCACCGGTCGGCACCAGTGTTTTACCAATCAGCTGGCTCTATAACACATGACCCTTCGACAGCTATCGCCCAGCTTCAGTCCATAATCTGTCCTCAGTGCCTTCCTTTAGCCTGGACATCCGGCCAGCTTGTCCATTATTCCAGCCGAACAGTTTAACAATGATTCTTGTGACCACATGCATGCTGCACCATCGGTTCAGCCATGGGTGCAGACAGAGCCTCAAGCCAAGCCAACGGAAAGCACTGTGCTTTAGTACTGCCAAAGCATCCGTCAACAGCCTGCCAAAGGTTCCTTCATCAACCTGTTGTGGCCCATACTTGTGGCAGGGACACCGGCTCACACTTTATGCAACACAACACACTCAACATGAACAGACACTCGACGTGTAATCAAACTCTGGGATTGTTACCGGAGGATGTAGTAAGAGCTGGTAGTGTAACCGAGTTTAAAATGCTTGACCTAATTCAAGCATGGTGGAACCTGTGTCTCTTGGGGATACTGCCAGGTACATATGACCTAGATTGGCCACTTTGGAAACAGGATACTGGACTTGATGGACCTTGGTCTGTCCCAGTATGGCATAACTTATATTCTTATGTCCTAGCGGTCCCATCTGACCAAGATCTGATGCATGGCTCAGGACCTTTGCGATGTTAATGCTCCAATTGCATCTTTCTGGTAGCACTGTCGATATTGTTGCTGGTCCTCTGTAGATATTGCAGCGCTGAACCAATCTTGCACCACTCTTGCTGCGTTTTCTTCATTGCTACCGTGGCTATCCCTGCTCGCAGCAGTTAACTCAATGCTACTGCTGGGTGGGGAAGGGGACTCCCTCTGCAGCTGCGTCATCTATGGCCGCCCTCTGGACTCCCTCTGCTGTGCATCATCTATGGCTGCCCTCTGAGACCATTATTCTGTGGCTACCCATTGAGACCTTATACCCTCACAATAGCTGCCGCGTGGGTGTGATGTGGGATGGCACGTCTGCACGGCGCGCCACACAGCGCTGCATTCTGCACATTCTACAGTATGCGCGCGCACACTGCATGTTGCACGTTTCTACTGCCACCATTTACCCGAGGTACACCTTTACCCAGGGCACACCTTTCAAAGCATCCAGCCCTGGTAAAGAGTCACCTGGACCTGATCTCGGCCTCCCCCTTTCCACCACAACACGTCAGCTTGGGAGGCACCAAGTGTGGCTGACTCATCCTGCTTGTCCTTGGAGAAAACGGAGTTACTTACCTGTAACATGAGTTCTCCGTGGACAGCAGGATAAGTCAGCCACACATACCCGCCCACCTCCCCTTGGAAGGGGCTCGGCCTATGACCAGTGCCTGCCTCCTAGCGGCTAAGGCTCAGTTAGTGATGAACTGGCTAGCTAGGGGCGGGCCGGGGGGGCAGGGCCAGTTGGCCCATGCTCAGAGCTATGGAGAGTACTTCTGTCTCGGCGCCGTCGGATGACGTCACCAAGTGTGGCTGACTTATCCTGCTGTCCACGGAGAACTCATGTTACAGGTAAGTAACACCGCTATTGAGTAGATCCAAGCAGGAAATCATAGACCTGCTGCCGACAGAAACATCTGCCTCGCTCCTTTGCCTGCCCTTTCCAACCTTGCGCAGATATGAAAGCAGGATGGAGGGATCTTTCTGGAAGAACGACGCCACCCAGTTACAGACATTACTCTTTCTCCCTCTGAGTTACCTGCCTGGTGGCCTTGTGTCCCCCCACCCCCTCCAAAAAAAAGCATCATACAAAGCCTCCAGTTTTAATTTGAAATGTGATTTATGAGGGTCAGGTAGTGGTGGCTATTTGCCGGTGGGGGTGGGGAAAGATTTCTGTGACCTGGAGCTGTTGGGATTCCAGGCCAGGGCAGCGGAGAAGGATTCTGCAGGGAGCCCGGCTTTGCTCACTTCATCTTTCGAAAAATTTGTCTGCTCACCACGTCCTCTGCTGTCATCTCCTGCAGAAGGGAAGAGGAGAGAGAGAGAAAGAGGTGAAGGAAAATTCAAGGCACATTTTGATTCTTTTAAAATATTTATATGAATCCGATTTTTTTGAATCGGTGCCAGGGCAAACTGTGCACCCAGACTTTCAGATCCTAGAATACTGGAGCAATTTCCTTTTACCTTTAACTGCCTAAATTTCTCATGCTACAGTACATTCGCTCATTCATCTTTCTACTCACAAGAGTTGTTCACTGCGTTTTCACAATTTACAGTACAGGTTGCTGTATTACTGAAATTATTTCATAGGTCTATATATTCAGTATCTTCTTTTCTTTTCATGCAAAGACTCGAGCCAGAGTTTGACAGAGAGGAGCAAGAAAGAGAGAGAGAATCCTAATGATGGATGCAGAGGGGAATTGCAATATTTCCCTTTAGTAACTTCCATACAAAAAACAAAGTTCTAATTCACCTCAGTACCAGCTGCTAAAACTCTGCAACAGAAAACAAAAACAACCCCCCCCCCCCCGCACTCAGCACCTATGGAGGAAATTTGCCATACCCTAACAGCACTAACTGTGAAGACAGAGCAACAACCCTACCCAGGAGAAGGCAACACTATAACTCTTCCTCTGGTCTTAGAACAACAGCACAGCTTCCATGGGGGAAAGAGAAGAAGCTGGGCTGCAGATTCTCCCCAATGGGATCTTTGTCCTGACACTTAGGGGCATGTTTACTAAAGGTTAATGTGGGTTAAGTAAAGTTAAAGAAACTTAAATGCGCCACTGCCCATTCATGTCTCTGGAACACTCACAAGAAGAAACAAAACCTAAAGGAGAAAGGTGCTTACTAAAGTAGTAGTTTATTGAGGTCATTTGAAAGGGCATCCATATATATGGATTATTTGCCCCTGTTCCTACCACTTTGTTTGTCCTTTTGTACACAGGTTTAACAATTAATCTGCATATAACCTTTATTGTGGATTCAACGGTGTGATTTCTCATTTTCGATTTCTCCAGGCTCGACACATTACAATGTGAGCGCTCAATTACAATAAGTTCTGTCCTCTAAAAATGATTTCTTCCACATGAGCCTTTTTGAATCATTATTGAGTTATTCACTTTTATTCATTAGTTTTATATGCTACGTGTATCTTTTTATTCCATTTATAAGTTTTTAAGCTTAGCAAAAATCCCTTTTATAGTTTTGTATTCCTTTATAAGCTTTCAAATATTTCCCTGTGACCTTAACTTTAGCCTTTTCTCGTACTGTTCCCAATTTATTTGGGCATCCTCTTTATATATAATTAGTCCCATAATATTAATGCTTTTAGCATCAAGATATACTATGCTATTATCATCCCATTTATTTACTTGTTACTAGCATCAAATAGGGGTTATTCCAGTATGGGGAAGTTAGACGGGGGCGGGGAAGGGACGGGCAGTGGTCCTGTACGTCCAGGGCTGATTCTAATGTCTGGCCCTGTATGTACAGGGCTGATGGCTTGGACAGGGAACTTATTTCACCTTTGAGGTGTAATAAGTTCCCTGATGTGGGAGGAACAGCAGGCCCGGGGCTGGGAAGGGGTGGCAGGGAGCAGAGGGCATTCCCCGAAGCCCGACCCTAGCACTGGGAGGCCAGATCGGGGGTCGGGCTGTGGGGAAAACACTTTGGGAGCCAGTGGCCAGGGATCGTGGCTTTTTAATGGAGCCGTGGTGCCATGGCTCCATTGAAAAGCCCTGACTGAGTTAATTGGGCATGTCCTGTACATTCAGGCCGGATGGAATCGGGGTCCCAGCTTGATCCCATGGAATCAGAATCACAACTCCCTCTGTGCGTCTGGTTCCGACCGGGTGCGCAGAGGGCCTGGATGTCGGGGATGGAATCGGGTTCATAGTGTTTAATGTACCTCCCTTTCTCTTCTCTCAAGCATTTTACTGATATTTATATGTTTTGTTTTATTATTTCTGATTTTAGTTTTTAGTTATTCTCATTTAATGAAGTATACATGCTTTTATTTGGATTACCAATAGGTGATTATGTTTGATTTTTAATGTTTGGATGTATTCCACTGTTTGTGCATTTACTCTATTGTATTACTTCTTGTATTAGTGTTTGTACTTTTTTAATACACTTTTTATATGATATTTGATTTCCATTATTATTTGTTTTTGTAGAGGCCTGCACCCCTGATGAAGGCACCACCGAAATGCGACTGTGTTGGGTCCGCTGGCTCAGCGTAGACCCCAATAAACTATTACTTTGGTAACCACCTCACAGCTTTTGGTTTTGTTTCATTTATTTCTTTGGGTAATTGCAGCACTTAGGGGCAAGTTTACTAAACAGCGGTAGCGGCTTCCGTGTGATATCGGAGCTGCAGCCCCATTGATATCGCATGGAGGCCCCATTGATATATTCCATGGAGGCTGCTACAGCTGTTTAGTACACATATCCCTTAATGTGTGTTAACCCTTAGTACATATGCCCCTTAGTCTCCCATGTAGATGTGCATTGAAACCACAAGAGTTTTTCTTTTTACTTCCATTTGAATTTAGTTTAATTAAACATCCAGACAGAAGCCCCTCTCTTAGAGACCATGGGCAGCATTTTTGAAGGCATTTACATGATAACTACTCTAGTTACCCATGTAAATACCTTATCTGGGATTTTCGAAAGGTACCTACACAGGTAGTGCCTACTGCATCCAGATGCTATGCGGTTAGCATTGGGGCGTGTTGGGGGTGGAGGAAAGGGCTAAGTGGATAGCAGCGATTTTCGATTCTACCCTCTTAGCGCTCTATGCCTTAAAGATAGGTGAGTAATCGCTGCTGTCCACATAGTCTCGGTGGCTGCCGTGGAAGTGAGAATCTGGGTTAAGGGGGTTAGTGGGCTGACATGGCACATAGCCTGCCTAAATCAAAATCGGGCCCTGTGTGACCTATGAAGGACGTCATGTTCAGGCTAATTCCCTTAGCCCCTCTGTCTTACCCTCTTCTCCCACCCAACCCTTCATAGTAACATACATAGTAACATAGTAAATGACGGCAGATAAAGACCAGCATGGTCCATCTAGTCTGCCCAGCAAGATGGCAAGAGTAGGTGCACCTGTCACTCTGTGCAGGCCACCCCCCCCCATGTCTTTGTTTAGGGGTAAACCCACCACTCCATGTAGGACACCCCTATTTGTTGAGACGTTATATGGTTCAGAAGTTAGATGGTACTGTTTATTTTGTTTTTATCCTATTGCTGTAAAGGGATCCACTGTGTTTGTCCCATGCTGTTTTGAATTCCGTCACCGTGTTTGCCCCCACCACTTCCTTCGGGAGGGCATTCCAAGCATCCACTACCCTTTCAGTGAAAGACTTTTTCCTGATATTGCCTTTCGATTTACCATCTTGCAGCTTCATGTTATGCTTTTATATTTATAGTTATATTTTATATTTTATATTTATATTTATATATTTATATTTTTATATTTATATTTTTATATTTTACAGCTTCCCTGTCTTTGGAAGAGGTTTGTTTGTTCATCGTTCCTCTTTAAGTATTTAGAGGTCTGAATCATATCTCCCCTGTCCCTCCTCTCCTCCAAAGTGTACATATTTAGGTCTTCAAGTCTCTTCTCATAAGGCTTCTGACGCAGGCTCCAAATCATTTTGGTCGCTTTCCTCTGAACAGTTTCCAGTCTTTTTACGTCTTTTGCAAGATATGGTCTCCAAAACTGAACACAGTATTCCAAGTGAGGCCTCACCAGTGACCTGTACAGTGGCATAAGTACCTCTTCCTTTCTGCTGGTAATCCCTCTCTGTATGCAGCCCAACATCCTCCTGGCTTTTGCCACCGCCTTGTCGCACTGTTTTGACACCTTGAGATCATCAGAGATAATCACACCAAGGTCTTTCTCCTGAACCGTGCATACCAACCTCGCGCCCCCTATCTTGTACATTTCCCTTGGATTTCTGCTACCCAAGTGCATGACACTGCACTTTTTCGCATTAAATCATAGTTGCCAAGCATTAGACCAGTCTTCCAGCTTTTGTAGATCTTTCCTCATGTTAACCACTCCCTCGGGGGAGTCCACTCTGTTGCAAATTTTTGTGTCGTCTGCAAAAAGACAAACTTTTCCATTCAGTCCTTCAGCAATATCACTCACAAATACATTGAACAGTGCTGGACCCAGGACCGAACCCTGGGGCACCCCGCTAATTACCTTCCTCTCATCCGAGTGAGCTCCATGTACAATCACCTTCTGTCGTCTCTCAGTCAACCAGTTTCTAATCCAGTTTACCATCTTGGAACCCATCCCCAAGCTACTGAGCTTGTTGACAAGCCTCCTATGAGGAACAGTATCAAAGGCTTTGCTGAAATCCAGGTAGATGACATCCATCGCATGCCCCTGATCTAGTTCCTTGGTCACGCAGTCAAAGAACTCAATCAGATTTGTTTGGCAAGACCGTCCTTCGGTAAAACCATGTTGCCTCGGATCTTGCATCCTATTGGTTTTGAGAGAGTTCACTATTCGCTGTTTCAGGAGCGCCTCCATTACTTTTCCCGCCACCGAGGTAAGGCTCACGGGCCTGTAGTTTGACACTTCTTCCCTGTCACCACTTTTGTGTAGAGGTACGACAGCAGCCATTCTCCAGTCCTAAGGAACCTCTCCCGTTTCCAAGGATCTGTTGAAGACATCCTTTAGCGGTCCTGCAAGATCCTCTCTGAGCTCTTTCAGTATCCTAGGATGTATCCCATCTGGTCCCATGGCTTTGTCCACTTTCAGTTTAGCAAGTTGTTTTAACACCTCGTCTTCTGTGAATGGTGTAGGGAGGAAGGTCTGAGAAATGAAGTTTGTAGCCCTCTCTTATGATGGAGAGGGTCCACTGCTCTGATGTGATTTGCTCCCATCTGGGAGCAAAATGAGCTAACCTTCCTGGAATGGTGAGAGGTTCTGGCTGTTGTAGAGCCAGAAAGGTTAAGTTCTCTAGTATCAAGTCAAAAACCCTGAGGAGGTTGGGACTGCTGAGTTGCAGCAGCCCCTGTAGACTTAGGCCTGGCCTGCTTAGGTTGCTGACGCTTAGCGGTTAAGCGACCTGTAGAAGATTGTTGGCCAGAAGTGGAAGGAAACCTGCCCTTTTTGAAAAAAGACTTTTTAAAAGTCTTTTTCTTGGCAGGAATGGAGGTAGACTTTGAAAGTCTATCCAGAGCAGAATTCTCTGCATCCATTTGAGTGGCTTTTATTTGCCACTCTTTGCCAAAGAGATTTACACCTGTACAGGGCAGATTTCCTAAGCCATCCTGAACCCAGGGTTCTAGATCAGAAGCCTGGAGCCAAGCAATTCTGCGAGCAGCTATGGCAATGCCTGAGGCTATGAAACATTGTAAGAGCGGTATACCATAAAATCCGATCCCTTAGACATCTAAGATCCCTGCTTGCACCTGACGATTTCAGAACCATCTATCAGGCACTAATCATACCGCATTTTGATTATGCAAATTCAATCCTGCAAGGTCTCCCTCAAGCCACCTTAAATCCACTTCAACTTGCAATGAATGCCGCAGCAAGAGTTCTACATGGCGCTTCTAGGAAAGACCATGTCACACCCATTCTAAAACATCTTCACTGGCTCCCGATAAAAGGTAGAATCACTTACAAGACCTTACCTTCAAGGTTATTAAAGGGCTTTCGTCGGCATCATTGACTGAACTAATCCAGACAACTCCTCTCAATAGGGACAGAAGGTCAGTAACACTTAACACCCTGGTAGTCCCAAAATTAATAACACAATGCACCAAGGCAACAGTAGGCAGGGCCTACAATTTCTGCGCACCAAGGTACTGGAACAGCCTCCCTCACGGCATCCGATCAATCCAGGACTTATTTCAGTTCAGAAAGGCCTTAAAACTTCACCTCTTCCTCCAGTTTTACCCAGAAGCCAATGTGGACGCTGCACCATCCTCACAAGCCTCTCAGAACCCCCTTGACTGAAGTCAAAAGAGTTCCCAATTATGTCTTAAATTGTAAATAGTTACCCTGTTATCCAAGTTGCATTACCTGTTCAACTGTAAACACAAAGTACCATCGGAAATGTGTATTTTATTGTTCATTGTAAACCGCACTGATGCTGAATAGCGCGGTATAAAAGAGACTCTAATAAATAAATAAATAAATAAATAAAATTCCCATTTTTATATTTGGGAGTCACAGCTGGTCCATCTCCAGGATCTTCTTTAGTAAAAACAGAGCAGAAATATTTATTTAGCAATTTCACTTTTTCAGTGTCACTTTCCACGAGTCCTTTCCCAGCACTTCTGAGTCCTGCAATTCCAACTCTGATCTTCTTCCTTTCCCGAATATACCTGAAGAAAGTTTTGTTGCTACCCTTAACATCTTTAGCCATCCTTTCCTCTGCCTTTGATTTTGCTATCCTTATTACTCTTTTAGACTCTTTGAGTTGGATCCTGAATTCATTTCTGTGTTCTTCTGTTTGCAAGTTTTGGAATTTTGCGAAAGTTGCGTTTTTTGCCTTGATTTGAGCAGCCACCTCTTTGGAAAACCAAATAGGTTTCCTTCTCCTCTTGCTTTTATTTACTTTTCCTACATATTTATCTGTTGCCCCATTTATTGCCGCCTTTAGTTTAGCCCATTGCAATTCCACTTCCTTTATCTCCTTCCACCCCGTCATCTCCTCCTTTAAGTACTCTGCCATTTTATTGAAGTCAGTGTTTTTGAAGTTTAGGACTTTGAGCTTGCTATGACTGGCCTGTACCATGGCTTTTATCTCAAACCACACCGTGTGATGGTCGCTGTTGCTCATGGGGGCACTCACGCAGACATTCGACACGCTATCACTGTTGGTGAGCACTACATCCAGTGTTGAGCTTTCCCTGGTTGGTTCCATCACCATTTGTCTAAATAATGCATCTTGGAGAGCATCCACAATCTTTTTGCTTCTTTCCAGATGTGCAGAAGGAGTAATCCAATCCACATCAGCTAGTGTCCAGTTTCTTCCCTCGGGGGTTTCTACCTGACTTCCTGTTATAAGGAGCAGACAATCCAGTCCTAGTTTTACCTTATTGCATAATGGGCTTGTAGTTTTGATTTTCATGGGAAAGTCAATGGGACAGTCAGTGCAATACGGTCAATAATAAGAACATAAGAACATAAGATATGCCATACTGGGTCAGACCAAGGTCCATCAAGCCCAGTATTCTGTTTCCAACAGTAGCCAATCTAGGTCATATGTACCTAGCAGTTTCCCCAAGGGACACAGGTTCCACAATGCTTGTATTGGTTCAAGCATTGATATCCTGGGTCCCTTCTTAATAATGGTTTATGGACCTTTCCTCCAGGAACTTGTCCAAACCTTTTTTAAACCCAGCTACACTAACAGCCTTTACTACATCCTCCGGTAACAAATTCCAGAGTTTGATTGCACATTGAGTGAAAAAATATTCTCTCTTATTTGTCTTAAATAGTTTACCCTGTAGCTTCATTGCATGTCCCCTAGTCTTTCTATATTCTGATAAGGTAAACAATCGATCTATGTTTACCCATTCCACTCCGTTCATTAATTTATAGACTTCTATCATATCTCCCCTCAGCCGTCTCTTTTCCAGATCCCAAATGAAACTTGTGGAAATCCAAAACATTGAAATAATTTGATGAAAAACTATAATTAAATTAGATACTCACAGAAAGGAGCCTCATAGAGGTTGAGCCCAGCAGCCGTATCATAGGAGTCAATATTTAAAGGCACTGGCTTAACGGGATAAGTGATGGGTTGCATGGCGCCGTCCGTCAAGTGACACTATTTCCTCTGTCAGATAGTGCCGGAGCTGCAGCTGAGCGGGATGTCACCCATATAGCCGTGATTTTCAGCATCACTGTACTGATATCTACTGGATCGCTTAGGACTGAAATCTTGGCCCTAAATTGCTCTCCGTATAGCAGCGCTAAAAATCTCTGCTAGGACGATAGTGGCCAGGTCTGAATATTCAGCACCAGCCACTATCTGCAGACTGGTGCTGAGGATCCCGATTTTATTTAGCAGGGTGGCTGGGGTTTAAAGAAACTCTGACCCCTCCATGGCTAAATAGCTCCACCACAGCAATTTTAAATGAGTGAAAATGTGTTTGGTGCATTTACAAATTTACAACAAAAGTGTAAAATTTTCTTTTTCAAACTTTCTTAATCATTTTAATATCACCAAACCTGATGGAATGAAACTGATGGACCCCATATTTAAAAAAAAAAAAAAAAAAAAAACCTGCTCCTAAATTTAGACTCTTAAATTAGGCTCCCAAAATAAATAAAATAAAAGAAAGACATCAGTCTATCTCTCTCACCAGGTAGAGCAGGTCTCCCTCCAGCCAATGCTTCCAACCTCTGTTCCTCTTCTCGCCCCTCTGCACGCAGACCAGCACTTCCCCTTCCCATGTGACAGTGGTCTGCAGGGTGGAGAAAATTCCAGTAAAGGAGAAGGAAAAGGGGGTGAAGCATGGATTATATTAAGATGACTGGACATGGAGACAGGAGTGAAAAACTGAATACTGTCATACTGAACCAGATCATTCCCCTCCATAGACTTCAGTGGTATCACCCTCCTACCCATGCCATTCCCCTCCATAGACTTCAATGGTATCACCCTCCTAACCACGTCATTCCCCTCCATAGACTTCAGTGGTATCACCCTCCTAACCACGTCATTCCCCTCCATAGACTTCAGTGGTATCACCCTCCTACCCATGTCATTCCCCTCCATAGACTTCAGTGGTATTACCCTCCTGTCATTCCCCTCCATGGACCTCAGTGGTATCACCCTCCTAACCATGTCAGTTACTGCCCTCCACAAACTCTCCCTTGCACCCTCCCTGTCCCCACTTGCTCACTTACTCCTCCTCACCTTGCACTTACGCCCATCTATATCTCTCAGGTCCTCTTCAAACTCAACTCCCAGTTGGAAATCCATGATGTAGTTCTTGAAGGTGGACAGTGTTTTGATGATCATGTGGTCCCCATCCTGGATAAATTCCCTCTGGGGTTTCAGGAGACAGACGACCTTCCGCAGGGCAACGTTTATATCTGGAGAGTGAAATGCAGCCACATGTTTGTCATGTCATCCTAGAAACAGGGGCAATTACATCCTGATTCTGTCACAGTCTTCACTTAAGGTCACAGGCTCTCCCCATCCCAGGTGAATTTGAAAAGTAGAGAGGTTGTCTGATGTTGCTCAGGCACAAGAGGATTTTGGAGAGGGAGAGCCGTTACTCCCTACAGTACCTCTTTGGTACTCACCCAATGCTTTTAAGTAGGCGTCAAGGTTCTCATGGGAAACAAAGGCATAGGAGCCGCTCAGATCCACGGGCATGGTGGGGCCGAGAGAGCGAGAGAGAGGGAACGCTGTGCAGAGACGGAGCGAAAATGAGGCACATGTAAACTTTCAACACAAAGTGTAACCCTTCTTCCCTGTCCTGAGCTCCTCCCTCTCCCTCCCTGTCCTTAGGGTCCCTCCTCTCCCCACCTCTCTCTCTCCCTTCCCTCCCTAGCAATCCCCTGCCCTTCCTTTATTCGTATGCCCCCCCTCTTACTATCCTACCCCCCTTCTCTTTCTCTTTACTCTACTCAATCCCTTTTCTCCTTTCTTTATCAATCCACCTCTGTCTGTCTGTCTCTCTACTGGATGCTCAGTTACATACAGAGAACTGCCGTTCCCCCCCTTCAAGATCACAACTCTGGGGTGAGAGGGACAGAATCTCGTTATTGTTTGCTGCCTATCTCCCTTCTCATAGAGGGGACAGAGGAGTGTCTGGCTGCGAGTGCGAGTTACAGAAAAGGGTTCTGAGAACAGAGCAGAGCAGAGACTTTAATCAGATTGTTTGAGACACTTGGAACCAAAGAGAAAAGATAGATTATAAAATGATAGGTCTGGATTCAGCTTTGCTGGAAACATGAAACCCTGCTTCTCAGGCAGAACAGTTAGGGATTAGAAGGAGTGAAACCAAAGCCGTGAGAGAAGGGAGTGTCATGGACCGCTCCAGTCCTGGATGTCAGGGCATAAGGTGTTCTCAAGCCTGGTGTGACACACGCAGACTGCACTAAGGGACCAGTATTGGATTTGGGTTTTATATAGAACTACTCACCTTTCCAAAACCAAAGGTCAAGATGAGTTATGTTCAAATAACAGGAGGTGTTGCCCCGCCCCAAGGAGCTTACAAGTTAATAGCTTTGGTTCTTAACCTGCATTAACACAAGTCCCATTTTCTAAAGGGAGCTATTTACTAGATCTGCCATGTTCTCAGATTAGTAAATATGAGGCCTGAGATCTGTAGCCCAGGCAAGGGAGTGTGAAAAACCTGCCCCAGGTCACAAGCAGCATCACTGGGAGAAGTGGGGGTTGACCCCTGGTTTCCAGTCCACAGCTCTAAACACTTGTCTACTCCTCCACTTCTTACTCCATGTGACCTTGGACTATCTCACGTTCTCTCCCTGCGCCTGAGTTCCAATCTCTGGTTCTCTCACTGAGTCTCTGTGACCTTGGAGGACTCAGTCCTAATTCCCTGCTTTGTCACTGAGACTTTGTGAGTGTAAATTTAAAAGCAACATCAGGAAATACTTTTTCACTGAAAGGGTGGTGGATGCTTGGAACGCCCTCCCGATGGAAGTGGTGGGGGCAAACACAGTGACGGAATTCAAAATGGCATAGGACAGACACAGTGGATCCCTTTACAGCAACAGGATAAAATAAAAATAAACTTAACCATCTTTTATAGTTCAGCAAATAGAGGGGAGTAACCTGCACGGAGCGGCGGGTACAACCCTAAACATAGGCATAGAGGGGTGTGACCTGCACAGAACGGCAGGGAAACCTACTCTAGCTACCTTACTGGGCAGACTAGATGGGCCATGCTGGTCTTTATCTGCCGCCATTTACTATGCTACTATGTCTCTGAGGGAGTCACCTTATCTCTCTGTGTCTCAGCTCTAATCCCCTGCATGACCTCGAGGGGGAGAGGAAGGGAGACACTTTATCTCACTGAGCTTCAGGTAAGGACTGGGCTGAAGAAACTCAAATGCAAAGGAAATGAAATAGAGGAGAGAGAGTCATGGGAGAGTCAAATGGCAGAAACAATGCCTTATGCACTTCTCAAGGGGTCTGTTTCTGTCTGGAGGTTCCTCCCTATATCACCTCTGCACGAAGCCCTTCCCCATGCACCCCATTCCCATCCTTCATAACCCTATTCCTTACCCTCCCTCCATAGGTGCTCCTCAACACCCCCCCCCCACACCTCCTACCTTCCATCACACCATATTTATGTTTGTTTATTTTATAAGCTGATATAGCGCACCCCCCTCCACACACCCCATCCCAACATATTTCACACCTCTGTTCAGTGGCCATAGTTTATAGTTTATTAAAATTTGATATATTGCCCTTTGATACCGCAGAGTGGTTTACATGAAGCAAGTAGAACGGAAAACAGAGGGGGCTCCATTAACATCATCTTTAAAGCAAAAGCAGCGTTCGTACAAAATAAAAGAAGGAAACTGGGGAAGAAAGAAGAAGAAGAAAATAAGACAGGCAAGCAGAAGGGGATGGGTGGGGAACGGTGGAGGAGGCCTAACGGCTAAACTGAGCTTAGTGCAGAGAGAGGTCAGATGAGCCTTAAACCTCTGACAGGATGCTTCTAATCTAGAGAGATGTCTAGAGGAAGGTCGTTCCTTAGGCTAGGAGCACGGAAGTAGAAAGGAGATAGTTTGTTGGATTCACATTTTACGCAGGAGACAGGAGAGAGGAAGAGATGATTGGCATGGAGAGAACAAAGGGCACGATGAGGGTATGAGGAAAGATACCAGCAGATACCATTGTGTATCATTTTATGAGCAAGACTGAGGATTTTGTCCTGATTGCGGTATCGTACAGATAACCCGTGAAAATAAGTCAGAAGAGGTGTGATATGATCATATTTAGATGCAGTATTTTGAATGACTTGCAATCTTTATTTCATAATCAAGAAGGCCAGCGAAAACAACATTACAAGATATAACTAGACTAAGAACCAGGGTAGTGAGAAATGATAAATGAAGGAGCCCTTCCCCTACCTCACCCTACTCCAGTTTCCATGCATCCTTCTCCACAACCCACTCACCACAAAATCCCCTTCTATCTCCATATACCCTCCTTCATGCTCCCACCGTTCCCAAACTCTTCAGTTTCCTCCATATGCCCCATTCACTCACATTTCCATACATCCTCCATATTTCTACCCCTCCATTCTCCTAACACTCTCCTCCCCCTCCATCCATGCCTCCAGTCGCTTTGCCATATTTGGCCCATTCCCTACATTCTCCACACCCCCCCGGCCCCAGTCTCTATGCCCTAGCCAGCAGTTGGCACTCACAGTGGAGAGCTGGTGAACCCAGAGAGGCTGAGATTTCAAGTAGTCTTGCACAGTTCCAAGAGTTGAGGGTAGAGGGGTGTAGCTGTCAGGTTTAAGGGGGTATTATTGATGCAGCAGCAAGGAAGCAGAGCTGCCGTTCCTGCCAGAGGTCTTCAGACATGAAAGGCAAAGAGAAGACAGGAGGAGGCAAAAAGGGATTAATACCAGCTTAGTGTAAGGGCACCATGACATGACACGTGACATCTCTACCTGCCATCTGCTTAATACCATCGCATTTAGCATCAAAGCAAGACATACAAAGGCAGGTCTCATTTACACGGCACACAGACTCCTAGCCTGAGCAGAGGGCAGGTCTCCTTTACAGAACGCACAGGGTCACAGCCTGAGCAGAGGGCAGGTCTCCTTTACAGAGAACACAGGGTCACAGCCTGAGCAGAGGGCAGGTCTCCTTTACAGAGAGCACAGGGTCACAGCCTGAGCAGAGGGCAGGTCTCCTTTACAGAGAACACAGGGTCACAGCCTGAGCAGAGGGCATGTCTCCTTTACAGAGTGCACAGGGTCACAGCCTGAGCAGAGGGCAGGTCTCCTTTACAGAGCGCACAGGGCCACAGCCTGAGCAGAGGGCATGTCTCCTTTACAGAGCGCACAGGGTCACAGCCTGAGCAGAGGGCAGGTCTCCTTTACAGAACGCACAGGATCACAGCCTGAGCAGAGGGCAGGTCATCTTTACAGAGAACACAGGGTCACAGCCTGAGCAGAGGGCAGGTCTCCTTTACAGAGTGCACAGGGTCACAGCCTGAGCAGAGGGCAGGTCTCCTTTACAGAGCGCACAGGGTCACAGCCTGAGCAGAGGGCAGGTCTCCTTTACAGAGCGCACAGAGTCACAGCCTGAGAAGAGGGCAGGTCTCATTTACAGAGCGCACAGGGTCACAGCCTGAGCAGAGGGCAGGTCTCATTTACAGAGCGCACAGAGTCACAGCCTGAGAAGAGGGCAGGTCTCATGTACAGAGCGCACAGGGTCACAGCCTGAGCAGAGGGCAGGTCTCCTTTACAGAGCGCACAGGGTCACAGCCTGAGCAGAGGGCAGGTCTCCTTTACATAGCACACAGGTTCATAGCCTGAGCAGAAGGCAGGTCTCCTTTATGGAGCGAACAGAGTCACAGCCTGAGCAGAGGGCAGGTATCCTTTACAGAGTGCACAGGGTCACAGCCTGAGCAGAGGGTAGGTCTCCTTTACAGAGTGCACAGGGTCACAGCCTGAGCAGAGGGCAGGTCTCCTTTACATAGCACACAGGTTTACAGCCTGAGCAGAAGGCAGGTCTCCTTTACGGAGCGAACAGGGTCACAGCCTGAGCAGAGGGCAGGTCTCCTTTACAGAGCACACAGGGTCACAGCCTGAGCAGAGGGCAGGTCTCCTTTACAGAGCGCACAGGGTCACAGCCTGAGCAGAGGGCAGGTCTCCTTTACAGAGCGCACAGGATCACAGCCTGAGCAGAGGGCAGGTCTCCTTTACAGAGCGCACAGGGTCACAGCCTGAGCAGAGGGCAGGTCTCCTTTACATAGCACACAGGTTCACAGTCTGAGCAGAAGGCAGGTCTCCTTTATGGAGCGAACAGAGTCACAGCCTGAGCAGAGGGCAGGTATCCTTTACAGAGTGCACAAGGTCACAGCCTGAGCAGAGGGTAGGTCTCCTTTACAGAGTGCACAGGGTCACAGCCTGAGCAGAGGGCAGGTCTCCTTTACATAGCACACAGGTTTACAGCCTGAGCAGAAGGCAGGTCTCC